>OW964177.2:3842960-5121446 GCA_943136025.2 Agrotis puta
AGAACAGCCTTGTTGAGTTATTGTTGAGGAAGGCTCGTGTCGTCTTTAAATTATTGTGGGACGTTCATGCGTGACGAGAATTTGAGGTTTTAAATTTATTAATTTTATTAAATTCTTCATTTCAGCTGTTTGTCCATAGGTAAAATAATACAACACATAAAACATCACATAATAAACACGCAATAGAGGCCAGTTTAGTGACACAACATCAACATGAAACACAAACATAAAATGTGAAATTAGTAAGTTTACGTTAAGAGTAATAACATGAAATAGTAATAACAACAGTAATCATGAACATATTTTATATTAGATTATGTTTACATAATCGTTGTTTTCTCACGCTCGCAGCTCGAAAACAAACATATTTAATGTTAATTTGAGTTGCAGTAGTGTCGCCACTATGGTGCAGCGCAGCTGTTTATCGAGCTGATTCCCAGCAAAGCGACAGACGAGGCAACATATACACCCAGCTGTTCTGCCGCTGAAATGGCAATGGTATTGCCGTGGAACTCGAAATGTAAACTCATAAAACTTATCTATACTAATACCCTATTAGATTTCTTTAAACTAAAACCTTGTCTCCGAAAAACACAGTGCAATAAAACATCTGGTCAAGCACAGAACCAACACTATTTTTCATAGAGTTTTCTTTAAAAAGTATCGTCAGAGAAAACTGGGTTGTGTCAACCTGTCTTGCTTCATCATTATCTGGGACCACCTGAGTTAATATACCTTGGAGTCTTAAATAGAAGCGCTCCGGTAAAAAGCTGATAGTCTAGTCGCAAAGATGTAAAGATATACAGAAAGAGCCTACTGTGTTCTAAATCAGCAGCTTTCATTAATTTTGTAGTTTTTTCTTTTCATTTTTTTATGGTTTCTTTTGTAAAGCTTTGTATGGGTGTCAATCAATCGATGTATTGATATATCAAAACAACTACATTTACGAGTATGTGCTGTGTAATGTGTACAGACTTTCAAAAGTGCTCTATAAAGCCTTACGGCCGCGGCGTTGCCCGTGTAAAAATCAGCAATTATCATACGGAACCGTATTGATTAATTGACTATCTGTTAACTAAATTTCATCCAAATCCGTTCTGTAGTTTTGGTATGAAAGAGTTATAAACATCCATCCAACTTTTTACATTATAATGTACTCGTAATATTAAGAAGATGGCGAAAACCGTATCTAAATCTATTGTGTGGTATATGAAAGTTTAAGCTATCTTTACCAGAAAATGGCAAAAAAAAAACAAGAATCTAAAAACACAAGCAAAAGTAGTGCCATGTTCATTACCCCATAATCAATTTCCATAACTCGTCGTCATAACAATAAAAATGGTTGCCATAATAAAAACAAAAACAAAAACATTGCTTGCAGTGTCTCTTCCAGTTAATTTACCTATGTCCTTGTTCTTTCATCAACTAGACGCGTGTAGACAGGCGTGCGAACTAATCACTGGAACTACACTGTCAGACTATACTTACTGATGCTGATACCGTTTTTATGCTCGCAGTTGTAGCTAAGTATCAACGTAAGATTTGCCTGGAGTCTGACACTTTGTCTCGTGTGGTGTCCGACATGTTATACCTTTTTTTATCGTGGTAGAATCATCAAATGAGTCACATCTAAAGCATCTCACAGAGGATATTTAAAATATACCCTAGCTTTATAAAATTCCGCTAGGTATAAAAACTGGGCCAAGCCTGCTGGGGTCGCGGGACCAAGGGATTACCGTGACCCCAGTACGTAAAGGGCTATTGAAGGACGCCGTGGATTTTAGTCAGTACAAGTCTGACAGTCCCTCCCGCCCTGCCCCGGGTGGGAGGACTCATTTGATGATTTTACCACGATAAAAAAAAAGGTATAAAATGTCCAGGGGTCGCGGGTCTCACGAATTACCGTGACCCCAGTACGTCAAGGGCTACTGAAGGACACCGTGGATTTTAGTCAGTACAAGCCTGACTCCTGCCATGCCCTGGGGGGAGGACTCATTTGTTGACTTTACCAAGTAAAAAAAATTTCCAGTAGTAGACTGGGAAAGGCTGACTTGGCTTATTTATAACCACATCCTTCACACAGCTCATCTATCGATTTTTTTCGGTATTCTTCCTCACTTATAGTACTCAAGTTCATACTGAACATTTTCGAAATGTACAAGCTTATCGAACATCGCCATTCTCTAGATAATATTCGAAAATTGTACTCTATCTACCACACAAGCGAACGGACAAACCGAACCATATCATTATAACATTACAGGCCACTAATAAAGAGAAATTGTACTTTCATTGGAAAACAAAATGGAAAATGGGAAGCGTATCACACAATTAGATGTCATGCATAGACCGTTTCATCGCTAAATTGTCTGTACTTAACCATAATTACGGGTGAGCTGCACTATTAGCTGAGCGATGCGATAGCGACGATATAATACCTTTTGGTTTGATAGCTGGTTTTTATTTAAGGAATACTTTGCCCCACACAATTGGATTTTTACATGTATATTGAGTGCGTTTACAAACATATAAATTCACATACACAATCACTCAGACCCGGAACAATTTGTTGTAGATCACACAAATATTTTGTTCCCTGCGGAACGTGAACCAATGACACGCAGCGTAGCAATCGATCGGTCGTTTTGCATTGCTTGCTTCTGAGTTTAATTTAGGCCAGATGCAAAATCAATTTTAAATAAATATATTTTATGTTATAAAGTCATTATAGTATACATGCCAGTACCAATTCACCAACTTCTCGCTTACAGTGATAGAAAATTTAATAATTTTTGTTCCTTTTACCTTCTTCAGATGACTACATAATCTGTCTGCGGTGGATAATCTCTCTACTCGAAGACCCAATTTTTTGAAAACCCAGAAAGTTCTGATGCCTTCTAGAGAACAACCAATAATCTTCACCAATGCCACATGTTAAATCGATTACCAGCCAACGCTAGGAAGTCATTAACACAATAAGTTTTTCTCGTTCCCAGTACCAAGGAATGGAAGACTACAAGGCAGGGGCGGACCGTGGTTGGGGTCTTGGGTTAACACTACTTAGGGCCTACCTAATTATCCAACTAATTCATTGTTATAAATAAAGTGCAAACACAACACTTATTTATTGATTTTAATTAGAAGAGTTGGGTTGTGGGCCCCTTATATCCACAGGGCCCTTAGCCCTTATTTAGTTCCGCTCCTGCTACAAGGGACCTGATTTGCAATTTCTACAGAACATTGCGGCTCAATTAAATTGAATTATCTTAACTCGTTTAGCTTCGCTTCGGTTGCAACTTTCTACGCTTTTAATTTGTTGCATGACAGCTGAGTTTATTATGAGTAATAGGTCAATTTGTACTTTTGTTTCCCTATTTAATTGCTTTGAGAAATGAATGAAAATGTATTTCTGAACGTTTAATTTGAACGCTGGACTAATTTGCATTCATTTGAATGCTACATTAATCGGATAGATTGAATGAACTGCTAATGAGGTAGCTTCTAAGTTTTATTATAATACTGTAATATTTTTTTATGTCTGTGGATTAAATCTGATATTTCTTGGTAGAGATGTACATCTTATCTCCTATATAATAAGTATGTTTGTTTCATTCAAAGTTTAAGAAAATAAAAATATCGTGTCACACATAATTTAAAACCTGGGAATCTCAAATAGGCTGTGTGAAATTCCCGTTTTTTTCAAACGAATCAATTTGCTGGGAAAATTATTACATGTCTCTGTAAGAAGAGCATGTTAAAAAGATATCCATAGCTTCGCTTAGCTTTTATTGGATTCTCCCTTTACCCACCTCGTTGTAACAATTCAAATCATAAGTATACCACCTCTATTAAGTTGAAAGAGTAAGCCATCTAGCTTACCTCTGTGCACAAGTTATTACTAAGTTGAAAAGATTAACAGTACTTAGAACATAGTCCTTAAGTAATAGCGCTTCTATAAGTTCATTCAAAGAGAAAAGTAAGGAGTTTCGTAAAAGTTTCCCTTTCAGTTTTGTCAAAGTAAGTTTCTCATGGTAATTCGTCCAGAAATAAGCACTTGGAAGTTTAGAACAGATATGAAAGTTTTGAAGAAAATATGAAATATAATATTCAATTACTCACGAAGAACAATAATTGTTTAAGTATTTTATAAAGAAAAAAACAGTTGATTTAAGCGCTTTAGGTCTAATTCTCTAAATGGCAACAAAATGACAAATTCAAGAGCAGTGATGAATGTTCTGCAATTATGGCCACGACTTACGAGTTATACGTCGTGGGTTCAGACCAAGCCAGGCGAACACGCCTGGAGAACAACGGTGATGACATAAATACATCATCTTTATTCTTAAAACGATGAAGGAAAAACTTCATAAGGAAACTGGTCTCTCCTAGAACCAAAAAATGCGAAGACATATTACATCTACCAACCAGGTCCACGTGGTGGATTACAGCCCACTCCTTCTCACATAGAGGTCTGTGTTCCCAGCAGTGGGATCATTATAAACTGATTTATGTTTTAAATCTTAAAACAGTCTCGACTATTGTGATAGGAAACCTACTAAGCAAGACTCGGATTTGGCTATTTGACAGTAGCTATAAATTACAAATATAATTAGTCCGTCATTTAGAGTTTAAAAAAATAACGAATACTTATTTTTCTTTTGTAAAATTTATTTATTTATTTATTGGTTTACCAACAATTGTTTACACTGGTTATGGACCAAAAAAACAAGCAAAACAAGATAAACAATAGTGCACAATCAGTTACAGGTAAACTCAGCATTCAAACGAAAGTTGTACGAAGAACAAAATAGAAAAAAAAAACCTAAATTTAAATAAACTACATCTAAATCCCATATTGCATATTCTTCAATGATAAAAAAGTGAGAGGAAGCAAAAAACAAAGTAAAGTTAATCCTTTTCCAGACATTTCAAAGTATTTGCTTTTAAAGTGCATAGTGAGTCAAAGTGCAAGTCGATTAGATCGCCACATTCATTGATTATGTTGTTTAACCTCGCAACAAGGGAGCTACTACCTAAAACCGTTCGTCGGAGCGGTGGACAAAGTGGTGTTATAGGTTTACGAGGAATTCTTGAATATTCTTAAATTAATGAATATTCACCAAAATACAACACATCAAAACTCGAGAGTGGGGGCTCATGACGTCAGAATTCAGTAAAAATTGTACTAAATTGTGACGTTTTGCCAATTTTGAAAGCATCGTATCTCCGTCAATTTTGGTTTACGAAACAAAAGAAAAAATACGCGTCGAATATTTTTTGATAATCTAAGTGACGGACTCTTTAGAACTTTTCAGTCAAATAGCCAATTCACTATCCCACATTTCTGTTCATCCTCTTACGTTAGCTACAAGTATCACACAACTCCTTTCGTTATCCCACTTAACATCTGCCCAAACATACATTATTTTAATACCTTTCGCACCCAACATACACGTGTCATACCACTAAAGTGGGTCAGACATGTTTTACGACACATTCAAGCCGAGGCAATGTTTTAAGTTTACGTATTTTGAAAATGGAAAAAAAAACATGTTTCGTTTTTTGTATTTAACCAAAGAGGTTCTTTGTTGTTCAAAGGAGATTCGAACGAGAAAGTTTTTTTTTTATCGTGGTAAAATCATCAAATGAGTCCTCCCACCCAAGACAGAGCGTCCCTCTCGCTCTGTCTTGGGTGGGAGGTTTTGGTCAGTAGGTACGAGTCTGTCAGACTCGTACTGACCAAAATAAGAAACGATGGATATTTTTTTTTTTCAAATATCTCTTTTGATTATGTTTACTAGGTCTGTGTTTTAGGCACTTAGTTTAGATGAATTAATGAGAAATATAGACGCTAACAGGTTGACCTACCCCAATCTGTCAAATTACCAATCGAATTTTAATCTTCCACTAATGTGATAAGGTTGAAAGTCTATTAAAGAAATTTGACAGATTGGTGTAGGTTGATGTGCTGGCGTCTGTACATAATAATTTTAGTTTCGTGTGGACCTTCTAGATTTAACATGATTAAATTTTATGACGTGTCCAAAATAAAAAAAAATACACCCTTGGTAATTTCTAAAGTTAGCGAACTTATTTAAAAAAAAACATATTTATAATTATGTTTACGATCTATATAAACATTATTTAATTTGATAACATTTTATTAGCGTCCAAAAGCTCGAAAGAACCTGTATAAAGATTATTTTTTCAACATCAATATCTTTACGATCTGTAAACATTCTTTAATCTGTATTAAATATTTTACGAGCGTCTAATAAAGACAATAAAAATTTTAATTACTTAATAGGATTTCATCAATAAACATTTACAAGCTGGAAATACCCCTGAAAATAAAGACTCCTTCGATCTCTTAAACAGAGCACTCAAGAGATTCTCACCAAAAGGGCGTTCGTAAAGACATGAATATTTACCTATTCAAATGTGAGCATTCGAATTTTAAATTCAGCATCTGCATGGAACGTCTTAAAATGACGCCGACATTTTCATCTGGGCTAGACTTTCTTTTAAAGATATATCGGTCCAATTCTGTTTTGCAATTGGGGGATTTTTCTGTTGTAATCTGTGCCCCACAAAAAAAAAGAACTGAGCTGTCAGTTTGACAGCTGTCAACAACGTTCATGCTTATTTGACAGCAGACAATTTTAAGGAGACACGCTTCACACTTTCTTCTAGTCTTAGACTGTATTTTTTTACCATCCACCGCCTCTTGCATTTCGTCAATTTCACTTGATTAGGACAGATACGAATATTTTGAAATGACTACTTGGGCACTTTATTTTCTATCAAATGGTAAGCAAAGTCGATTTTAACAATTCTATAAATATGAAGATCGTATGAAAAAAAATACAATATATCAAACTATTTAATTTAAGAACTGTCAAACACTTTGACAGCTTGAAAACTGTCGCCATGTTTATTCTTATTCTGCCTGCTTTGTAATCAAGCAACTATTTAAATGGTCGAGAGCAGAATCAGCACACAGAAAATGTAGAATTCAATTGATTGTTGTGTCTCTTCGAAGCTCGATATACGCCACTCAGTCCATCTCACGACTATCGTGACGATTTCGGATCGTCAGATAAATTTCTACGTGTATGTTAATACAAGTAGGAAAGTAAGCAATTTGGTTCAGAGATTTTTCTTTACCGCTATCTTGCAGTAGATTGGATTTATCTACTCATGGATATTGCTGTAATAAAATGGTTTAGTTACTGAAGATATCTGTTAAAACTTTAAGTTTAAAAATGATCATGTGGGCAATTGATTTACTACTTCATCATCAGCCTGAATCTGTCCATTGCTAGACAAAGGCTTCTCCCAATGTTCGCCACTGAGTCCGGTCTTGGGCTTTCGTTATCCAGTTTTGCCGGCTGCTTGTCGCAGGTCGTCACTCCATCTGGCTGGCGGGCGCCCTACGTTGCCTAGTCGTGGTTTCCACTCAAGGAGACGTCTTCCTCAAGTCATTACTTGAATAACTAGCTAATCGAAAACATTTAAACAAAGCTACCGCCATCTAAACAATAATCCACGTTATCTTTCACCCACACATCAATTCCTACAAGTCATATAACAAAAATTGCCAAGTCACGAGTGACCTAAGGGCACGCAACACCGCACAGCGCACTTTCTTCAAATTCGTTATAATGTTTTGACAAGTAAATTTGCTTGTACTTAGCCAAGCTTTCTAGTATGATTGACAGCTGTGTATCAATGGTTTTAAGTGTCACTTTCGCTTGACAAGCTGATGTACAGACGGACAGATAATGACTCTAGAATTAAATTAAATGCGATGATTGATTCCTTTTGTTGTGTGTTGAGTTTATTGGAGGTGTATCTCCACAGTTATTGTTGGCTAATTGATTTTGAAAGGGAAATCGTCTGTGAATGCAAGCGGAGTCTAAAGATAAGACTGTCTTATTTTCAATGAATGGTTGAACAGAACTGTGCCAGTAGACATTTTTTCAGTACATGTGTGCAATAGGCAAATATATTAAAAAAAAAAATTAAAAAAAAATTATCTTAAAAAAGAAATCGGACAATTCTGTACTTTGACCCATATTTTTTCTTTTGTTACGTAAACTAAAAACGACGAAGATACAATGCTTCTACAAATCACAAAACGTCACTCGGTCGGTACAATTGTACAAGCGTTATGACGTCACAAGCCTCTGCTTCCGAATTTGGAAGCGTTATATCTTTGTCAATATTCATTGATTTAAAAAAAATGTGAGCCGTCACGGGACGCCTGGCAGATGTGAAACATCGACATTATTTTGTAAAAGTAATATGCAGAAAAGAACAGATTACGATAGGAACTAAAGATGGCATAATGATAAAATCAAATATTACGATTATTTTCCAGAAAATGATGACTGTTTATTTAATAAACATTTATTTTCATTATATATATTATTATTATTTAATAATATATATACGCCACGCCAGAAATCGGTTTTACGGGCGGCTATAGATGTTTCACATCAAAATACGTGTCCATTATTTTTCAATATTCTAACTGACGGACTCAACAGATTTTCAATTTATTTATGCTGTAATCTACCCTATTATCGTTTTTTGGTTATAAAGAAGTTGATATAATCAGTCATTAACTTAATTTATTTGGCACTTCAGCATCTGCGCACATAGCCAATTATCGAATAATCTGCATATGTATTCACATTTATAAAAGTTATGACCTATTTTTTAACAATTATTTTATCACTACTGAGAATAAACACAGACTTAAAAATTTCAGCTGTATTTTAAAATATTTTTAGTTACAGTTTGAATAAAAACTTAAGGTGCCTAGCTAGGTTGTTGCCCTTATCATTAACTTATTGAAATGTATAATTATCTGGTAATTATATTTTGTTGTCGTGAACTATAGTGCAAATGCTCCGAAGTTCACACCAAAAAGCTTTTTATCCACACCACGCACGATTCTGACTCCAATAAAGAACAAGATTATTTAATGACGCTCCTAGAATAGGGCTTTTAACCTGTTATTACCAACTATTATTCAATTTGCATGTAACATTGAAATTCACTCTCTAAACTTAAGTTGCAAAGTGCAAACCCTTTACTTGCTTCGTATTATCTTGAGTATGTTACTATTAAAATAACTTCGTTTAAAATAATAACAATGTTTTGAAGTTAGAAAGCACTTTTGTTCTCAACGTAACTAGTTGTGAAAAGATGTTTTTTTTTTCTTATAGGCAGGTGTTATGCCCATTACAGAAGATAAATAATCAGTGAAATACACAATTATTATGTGCCAGTGTTTTCGCCCACTATTCCCGTTGACAGCGATTCTAGACGAATTCTTTTATTCTTAAAAATCGATTATTTGTTCAGAATTCTCTCAATTTTAAGAAGATATCAAGTAGTTTATATTTCGATTTGTTATAATAATGAGTATGTTTTTCCTGATAGCTATATCCTAGAGATCTTCAAGTCAAGAGCGAATAGGTGAATAGGTACTCCTTGGCAAGCGTGCTTCACCGTCAATCACATCTTCGCTTACCATCTCAGGCGAAATAGTGGTCAAACGGGAGCCTAAGAATAGCTAAATGAAATAAAAATAAAAAGCTCATTCATCCTACAGTAAAATTAAAAATAGCAAAGTGACGAAGGACGAAAATGCATATGACATAAACACATATTTAGCCCCGAAACATTAAGGTCGTAATTCCCACACGCGAATAACAGGGATCCCTCCAAATAATTAAATAAAGACAAAAGCAACGAGGAAAACGGTTGGAAAAAGGGTAAGCTAAGGGCTTATGGAGATTGATGGTAACGGGGCGAGGTACCAGTAGACCCCAGTTGCACATTTGTGTACCTACATTTTATTCGTGAAAGTACTACACATAGTCCAGGAGACTTTTATCGCCACTAGTGTGTATAAAATTGTAAAGAGCCGAGAAAGTGGCTTCTGCGCCCTGAAAGACGACCATTTGTGATTTTTGCTTGAATTTAAAACGATATAGATAAAAAATCGACTTTTTTGAAAATATAGTTTGGGCCCGATAACTCGCGTGTAGGAAAAATGTTATTTTTATTTATCATGACTAAGTAAGCTCTTTATTTTCGCTGTATACTGCAAACTGCTAACAAAAGCAATAGCGTCTCATACATACTCCTTTCAAAACGACAACCGCCCAACTCATACTCATAACTAAGAACCACGAACGTGTTAAAAACGACACTATAACTTTGTCCGAATATTCGGATCCACGACCCAACCGAAAATAGGACCCCCAATTCACATAAAACAAATAAAAAACGAATATGTGACTACCCCTTGAACCATTGGCTCCGATTTTGAGAGAATATGTAAACAGAGAATCAAATAGTAACGGGTGACCTACATCGGGTAAAACATTTACACTTTCCTCTTTTGGGTGGCAGATAGGCTATCAAAAGTTGGCCCATTTATCATTCTGTATCGAAACCGTCAAAATCGAATGAGGGATTGGTTGTTGCTTCTCTTTATTTTAACTAGTACTATTGTCCGTGGTTTCAGTTGTGTCAAGGTAAGAAGATATCCCACATAAAGGGATTACTTAAATTTATCCCACGTTATGACATGGGATAACTTTTATCCCACACTTTAATGGGTAGTAGGGCCTTTTTCAGATCATGTTATCGCTGTGTGCCAAATAAAACAGAGCAAATCTGCCTAGCTTAATAGAAAAGTATCAATCAATCTATTGGAGATTGATTAGGTACTTCTTATTACTTAGTTGGTTAAATTTGTTGTTGGTAAGTTGGTTAGACTTCGACAAGTTTTCTTCTTCTATTAGTAACTACAACTCTAAATAAATAAATCATCCAAATCCGTTCAGCGGTTAAATACGTTAAAACTTACAGACAGACAGATAAAATTACTTCTTACTTTCTCAAGTACACCTAGTACTATTATAGATTTTACTTTCGGCTTATCTTTTACAAGTAGAGCAGGTTGGTACGCTCTCGTAAATGTACTGACAGGGCTGTCCGTATGACCTCTATGACCTTTCATAAATGTAGGTTTTGAGCTATCACTGAATCGGAGACAGGTGCTGGACATAGAACTGAGCTAAGGGCCTTTGGACATGGATAACTATTTGTTCAAGGGCCTAAAAGCTAATTGGCTTAAAAACTTTTAATTTAAAATAGTAATTTAGGAACATGATGAAGTGGTTTGGGAATTGGATTTGACGGATAATGGCTTGCATGCTTGTGGCAAACATAACTGGTGAAGCGTGAATGTGTCTGATTTTATATAAAAAAAAAACAATTGCTCTTGGCATCAATCTAACCCCGAAGCAAAATGAGAACTAACATAGAGGCAGCACACCAGGTCGCGGTACGAATTACCGTGACCCCGGAACGTAAAGGGCTATTGAAGGACACCGTGAATTTTAGTCAGTACGAGTATGACAGTCCTTCCCACTCTGCCCTGGGTGGGAGGACTCATTTGATGATTTTACCACGATAAAAAAAGAGCCAGCACACCCAGAAGTAACTGAAACTTCTGCAAAGCGACGAAACACAGTGATAACTGCTATTGGCTGCTACTCTACTCATCCCGGGGACTACCCGATGATATTACTCGTACGTTAAATATCATTGTTATGGACCAATCAGCTCACATTTATGCCAAAAAGCTTTCTTAACGTCTCAGGAACATAATAAATTAAAAACCAGTCCCTCACTAAAAATAGGCATAATTACAGTCCCATAACAAGAATCTAATACCACATCTTAACGATGTAATTACTGCCACCTATATCTTTCTATTTCCTTCTACAAACTGGCTCTGCCATATACCACAGGCTACTAAATAATTACTTGTAGTCCATTCCAGTACAACAATTTGCGAAGAAATGTTCTGATGCCATAATTTTCATTTATTACGTTTCATAGCGTTCTTCACCGCACAAATATCTGAGACGATTCAGTTCATTACTGACATGACAATCCAAATTATCGATACCTATGCAAGAAATAATAGTATCGATACTAATGAGAAACGTCTCTTTATTTATAACCTATACTGTGTCCACAGCTGATCAAAGGCCTCCCCTTTCTCCTTTTAATCCCCTTTTATTTTGGGCTATTTCTGCCATGTTTGTCCCATGTACATTATTGTACATGGTCCGCGAAATTAAAAAAAAAGGTAATAATAAATACCTATCATCGCTTGTTTAAATATTGTCAAAAAATACACAGGACGTGCAAGATATTCATTACATATAAACAATTCGTCTTTAGGCTGAAGCCAGTCGAGCGTAAATTTTCTGAGTGGTGAGTCGCGTTATTTCGTGTTCTGGTACAGTGCAGACCACCTATTTTGCGTCGCGAAAGACTTTTGACCGAAATTCTCACGACTCGCAAAATTACGTTCGTTTGGCCTCACCCTTTTTTTTTTTTTTTTATCGTGGTAAAATCATCAAATGAGTCCTCCCACCCAGGGCAGGGCGGGAGGGACTGTCAGACTTGTACTGACTAAAATCCACGGTGTCCTTCACTAGCCCTTTACGTACCGGGGTCACGGTAATCCCTTGGTCCCGCGACCCCAGCAGGCTTTGGCCCTCTACAGGCCCCGTCACTATGCTGACACTCTTTGAGGCGCGCGTGGAACACAACGCGCCGTCGACCCGGGCATGGTCCATGGTCGGACAGCGAGTCGCCCATTACTCGCCGCCCGCATGCCCGCGCCTACGGTGGCCGGAGATCGTCTCGCGACGTCCGACGACGTGGGCGCCTACCACTGCGGCTGGGGTGGAGGGAGGACGCTGTCCTCTCCCTCAGGCGGCCCGCCTCCTCCTTCACGAGCATGACTGCTTCGCAGAAGGAGGCGACCGCTTCCCACTCCGTCTCGCCCCGCAGCATGGCCTCGACCAATGCCGGGCGCGAGAGGTCTCCGCCTATCGCCGTCGTGAGGACACGGCGGTGCTCTGCCCAAGCGGGGCAGTCCTGGACCGTATGCTCCACCGTGTCCTCCGGACGATCCTCGCAGTGGTGACACCCAGGCGTTTCTTCCCTCCCTATCAGACACAGGAACCTCCCGAAACTTCCGTGTCCGGTGAGGACCTGCGTCATGCGGTAGGTCAGGACGCCGTGACGCCTATCCAGCCACTCCTCAAAGAGGGGTCTTATCGCCGCGATTGCGGCGTGCCCGGACCTCGGTTGCGACAGTCGCTCCCTCCATACTGCCCTGAGATCGCGCCGGAGCTCTTCCCGCCGCGCCTCGACTTGTCGAGGCAGCGGGGATTCGCCCCGACGCTGCGCCTCCACGCGCCATTCATAGACGCGCTGGAGGGCAGGCGCCTCCAGATCCCAGGGCAGCAATCCTGCTAGGAGGTTGGCTGATTCGCCGGCGATCGTGCGGTATCCCCGGATCATCCGGATAGCCATGACCCTCTGGCATGCGACCAGCTTGAGTGGTCGCGTCCGGATGCTTAGGGCCCACACGGGGGCCCCGTAGAGGGCCATGGACCGCACGACACCGGCGTACAGCCTCCGGCAGGAGGCATTTGGACCGCCGAGATTGGGCAGGAGTCGCTTGAGAGCGGCTGCTGCCCGGTTCAGCCTTGGGGCCAAATGCAGGAAATGCTCCCTGAAGTTCCACCGGCTGTCGAGGACGAGTCCCAGGTACTTCATCGTCCTCCCGACGCCGATGCGAACCCCCTCCACCGTAATGTGGGACTCTGAACGTGGCGCGTTCAGACGGCCATGAAAACACATGGCCTCCGTTTTGTGCAGCGCCACGTCGAGTCCCAACTGCCGGATCCTATTAGCGACTGTCGCTACCGCTTGGCCTCACCCTTGCTCACCTATTTCTTAGAGTATCGAGTACACAAAAATAATATCGCAACAGAAATCGCTTCTTCTGCAAGATGTATCGATACTACTCAGTTATCGATTATTTTTCCAATCCCCAGTTTTCCTAATAAGGCCCGGTGTTCCATATAGGTCAGTGTGTAAGATCCATTGCTAGCGTATTTCCAACATACGTATGTGAGTTACCGGTCGTCTCGTTAAGGCCTGTGCAGACGAGAGACTTTAATCTGCGACTGATAAAAATGCTCGATGGAAAAACCGAGGACTTGTCTCGGACTCAACACGTGTTGTGAGATCTATCCGGATAATAATACTGACCAAAATTTTAAAAACGGTCTTTTACGTCAGTAGGACTTTAGTTCAACATTTTTTGGTAACTTCTTTAGCGTGGATTATTTATGGTCTGTTGATGTTCGATTATACTGGGAAGTCTTTGGGTGCAAAAGTCCCAGTCTAGAATTGTATCACGCATGGTTGCGTGAGCATGGTTTAAGCAAGGGTTTAAGTCCTGAGTCCCCGAAACGTTGCTGCAACAAAGCAATTTCCACGCCAAGTTCACCAGGGTTTTGATTGCAACTCCAATGGATGTGTGGTGTCAACCAGGTTAGGATCGCCCTATGTAACATATGTTTTCTTTTTAGGGTTCCGTAGTTAACTAGGAACCCTTATAGTTTCGCCATGTCTGTCTGTCTGTCTGTCTGTCCGTCCTCGCTTAATCTCTGTGACCGTTAGCACTAGAAAGCTGAAATTTGGTACCAATATGTATATCAATCACGCCGACAAAGTGCAAAAATAAAAATTGGAAAAAAATGTTTTTTTAGGGTAGCCCCCCTATATGTAAAATAGAAAGTGATTTTTTTTTTAATTTCAACCCTAACGTGTGATATATCGTTGGATAGGTATTTAAAAATGAATAGGGGTTTACTAAGATCATTTTTTGATGATGTCAATAGTTTCGGAAATAATCGCTCCTAAAGTCAAAAACAATGTGTCCCCCCCCCTCTAACTTTTGAACCATAAGTTTAGAAAATATGAAAAAAATCTGGAAAGTAGAACTTTATAAGGACTTTCTAGGAAAATTATTTTGAACTTGATGGAAAGAACAGTTTTTGTGCAAAAAAAACAAGAAGGTGGTACAAAATTCCTGGACTAAGTTTGTAGTATAATCAATTATTTAAGTTTAAAAAAAGGCTATTTGTTAACACTTATTGTAACGGACGGGAAACTACGGAACCCTACACTGAGCGTGGCCTGACACGCTCTTGGCCGGTTTTTTACATAATTCCTCTTTTGCAGTGGGTACTTTTAAAAAAAAACTCACAAACAACCATACTCGGAACGACTACTTAAACTTTAGATTATACAAATTTTGGTTCATTTCTTCCGTGTGGCAATCGAGCGCGCAACACAAAGCGCAGCAGTCATTCACTTTGCCAGTGCGCCAATCTTTCCGTTAAACATATCTAGCGAACTCTTGGTATAGGTACAAAATTCTAAACCCTTCGGGGATTACAGATGTGGCGTTCGTTTTCTCTAAAAAAACTAAGGAGACAAAAGTCTCTCGTCTGCACAGGCCTTTAAGTGAAAACGTCGCGGGTATGCGCTCAACGCTCGTTGGAAATCGTGTAAAGAATTATTGTTCAATGTATGTTGGTTGCTTTTCTAAGATTTGTAGGTATGCGGTTGGGATTTGTGGTTGAATTTTTGTTTTAGTGGGTATTTAGAGAAAGATAAATTTATTTATTTATTTATTTATTTATTTATTTATTTAAACAAACAAATAAAAAACATGATAAAAACGGAATCAATTACAATTAAAATCAACAACGAAATAACAAAGGTAGCATTGAGTGTCCCACGGCTACGCCAAATAGGTCAAGTTCTGCAAATTGTCGAGCACCTAGTGCTTGACGCTTAAAAAGTAAAAAAAAAATGTAGCACGTACCTATTACAAGGGTACACAAACTTCCCATAATTAAGTTTCCTACTTTTAACACCGTAAAACAATTTTTTATTTATTGTTATAATATCTCTGCAACCAATTTAAGATCTTACTAATCTCTCACAAACAGTGGCAAAAAAAAAGACTTGAAAAGATTCCCATTATAGATTCGCGTCACAGACTGATAACAACAAACTTTGTTAAAACAAAAATGAAGGGAATTCCGTTATGAAAAGAAATGCCTGTAAGTCGTTTTTATTTCTGTTAAGGCGATGCACGAAAGCCTTTTTTTTTTCGTGGTAAAATCATCAAATGAGTCCTCCCACCCTACTGTCAGACTTGTACTGACTAAAATCCACGGTGTCCTTCACTAGCCCTTTACGTACCGGGGTCACGGTAATGGGTAAGTCCCGCGACCTGCACGAAAGCCTTACAATTATTTTCGTCATATAAATAATAAAAGATATATTTTCTTTTATCTCTTTAATAAAGTCATTGCGATTATTCTTTGAAATCTTTCCTTAATTAAGCTTCGTAAATTAGCTTCTAGTCTAAGCAGATGGCGTTTGAGAGCTACTGCCTGTCTCACCGCCAAAACCCATGTGGTCGTTATAAATTTAAGATTTACTCCTTGGTAATAATAGTTCAGATCTGAGGACTGAGGGCTGGGGACCACACATAATGATTGTCAAAGATGTAAAAATAAGAGACCAGAGAAAACTTGCTATGTAATAGAAAGACCCTTACAAGAACGACTTAATCTTGAGGACCGTCACTTATTCTATTCCGATGTCAATTTTTTCTATACTGGCATGTTGTGTTTTATCTAGTTGAAGTTCTTCTTTTTTTTAATTAAACGTGTCCCTACATGAAAACCTTTTACAAGATCAGTATTTTTTACAGAAAACCGTAGAAAAATAAATAGAGAAGGTTTATTCCGCCTTAAACCAGAATTCAATAAAAGTCTTCTCTCCCTTCGCCTTGTTAAACTTTTTAACAACCTCCGTAACTTTGTGCCGTTCGTAACAGTTATTGGGAACTACTCTTAACTCTGAACTCCGTCTGTAACTTCTTATCGTTTAGTTTAAATTGGTCTTATAAAGCATTAAGTTAAATACGTTGAAACTTTGCGTTTATTTCGTTTAAATCTTTGTGTTTACTTGAAGAGAATGTGCTGGCTCTGCGAAATATTTGATTATTCCACATAGAACTCCGTATTGATTCTCCAAATCACGCGGAGATAGTTAGAAGTATAATTGTTGAGATTAAACAAATATTCCAGAAAATATATACAAACATATAAGAAAGTCTGGCCAGGAACGCTTGAAAGCCAGACCACCATCCTGCCAAATTCTGGAGGATCCGCAGGTGCGCAGAACTCCTGTCCCTTCTTAATGAGTTTTACCTTTGGTCTCATCTTTGTTGCAGGTCAAAATCAGGTTACATATGCTTTCTGTCAAATAACATGTCAACTTTAACGACTGGTTGCCATTATGTTGATTGACCAATCATGTCTTGATGAAGCGTTCAATAGCATTTCTGATAGAAAGGTATCATTTACATAAATACGTCTCCAACTAGAAAACTAAAGGAAATGTAACTACAACGAGTGTAATTACTCCCATAAAAGTAACATTTCCTCTACACTGTATCAAATGAATCATACAGCATTCATTTAACTTATGAACGTTATAAATTGCGAGTATCTCTTACGATACTTTATCTTCAACCACGCCCCGACTTAGTACGGTAAGGATGGCGGGCAACCAATCAAAATACTAAACTAGATGCTAAAGCGACCGCAAAATGTATGTATGTAGAACTAAATTAGTGGCTCATACGGAATCTCATTTGATCAAGGTAATTGGTACATGAATTTTCTAGTCGCGACGACTTAACGTGGATGGTTATGGTTCTTATAAATCAAGGCGGGATTAGGTTTATGTTGGGGTACTAAGTACCTAGTTGTTGGTTGGTGTAATTACTGTTGCAGTTGCGTGTTAGTGTGAAACTTTGTGTGCAGTGTGAATGTGCGTAGCTATTTGATTGTTGTTTTTTTTTTAACTTTGCCTCTTTCTTTTTTTAACTTAGGAATTTTTGTCATGGGTGTGTTTACAAACACTTAAACTCACATCTCCTTAGTCGTTACACTCTTGTAAGAGTGATCGAGGTTGCGCTGTCGAGGTACATGGAGGGGTGTTCGATGGGTCGTTGACTTCCACGAGGACTGCTTTTTCAGCGATGTGCTTACATTTATCGGTTGGAGATGTTGCGAGTACATTGGACCATAGTAGACTCAGTAGCACTCTTTATTAGGTCAGACCAGCGAGTTGGTGATCGGCCGCATGACCTCTTGCCCTCCACTTGGCCTTGAACCACCAATCTTTCCATCAAATTTTTTTTCCAACTCACATACACACACCAAAAAAAGTTTGTAACCACTGGCCATAAGCCTATAATTGTTTTGTTTTTTTTTTTAATTTAATGGAAAAACAATTGAACTGTTTTATATTCTTAATCGATATTTTTAAATAACGAATCTAAGCTCATTTACCGCAACAAAAAATATTTAGATTTTTCAAAGTGATCACTAGCCAACGGCCAGATTCAGAACAAATAATTAGGTCATTCCCAAATTGTGGCATGCGGTAATTGAGCCCGCGACACTCACTTAACCATTGCGGCAGCCGTGAATTCACAGTAGTGGAAAATAGACCGGACTGGATTAAAATACTAGTTAATGCGTTGAAAGCTGAACACTCAAAGCCATTTCTTTCGACAGTTGAACAATATTATAGCTAATGTATACTCTTGACTTTTCAACAATAAAGAATAACAACAACATCATCATCGTCAACAACAACATCATCATCAACAACAACAGCATCCATCGAGATATTTACACTGTCAAGCAGATGAATTTTATAAAGCGAACATTCTGATTGCGATGGAACGTGTATTGCACAATAAAGTGTTGATTATCCTGAGTGCTCCTCATGTGCATTTCAATATTGACACTCTTTGAAATGCACTCTTTTCATATCTTGCAATCTGTAGGGAGACTAACTAATAAAAGTCGTTGAAAAAATATCTTTTTTCCTAGATCATGTGTATTCACCCTTCACTGTTAAATTCTTCACTCGCTTCTCTGTAAACTAGGGCTATCCATTTAAGTTTCTTAAGAAAACCTGTGGCTAGGATTGCATGTTATTGAAATAATACGTATTGTTACTTAACTATTTTTTTTTATCGTGGTAAAATCAAATGAGTCCTCCCACCCAGGGCAGGGCTGGAGGGACTGTCAGACTTGTACTGACTAAAATCCACAGTGTCCTTCAATAGCCCTTTACGTTCCGGGGTCACGGTAATTCGTACAGTCCCGCGACCGTTACTTAACTATAGGAATATTTTTAAGAGTAAGTGGAGTGTCTTGCCCATTCTTCGTACAAATCTACCCTTGTGAATGGGTGTAAAATCAATACCATCCCATTTTCTTTCATTTTTATATTCGACATTTAAAGTGCCTTTTTGATAAACTTTTTTTTTTTTTTTTTTTTTTTTTTTTTTTTTTTTTTAAAAACGTTGCCCCACACTAGGAATTTCTCCTGTATCGTGGGTGCGTTTACAAACATAGAAACTCACATACACAAACACCCAGACCCGAAACAACTACTTGCAGATCATACAAATATTTGTTCCGTGCGGGAATCGAACCCGCGACACATAGCGCAGGAGTCCAATTTCTCAGCCACTGCGCCAAACGTGAACTCTTTCAAACAAATGATTTGACTTTATTTTGAATATTAAAACAAAGTATAGGGTAATTTATATTTATGTATATTTTGACCGTAGTCAAAATACTTCAACAATCATGTAACGTAATTAATGCAGGGTGTGCATTAATTACGTTACTAGCAACTCTAATTAGTATACTATAATAAAATCACAATCCAAACGTTATTCTACAAATTATTAGCTAAGAAAAAGCAATAAAAATCAGTATCCGTTTTATTATTCATAATAACTCAATATAATAGAACTCAACGACAGGGAAAGTAAAAAACACACAATAGCCGTGTCTTCACAATAAACACACCACGATCTTAAAAATATAAACTTTATGGTATATAGTATGAGACGGTATAATCTTATCTTATATATATAAAAATGTTATGTTGGTTTGTGTATGCTTTAAAAACTCAAAAAATACTGCACTGATTGAGCTGAAACTTTAGCATGATATGTTATCCGCATCAAGGATTGTTTTTATCTATTTTTTGCATCAGTCACATATCCGCAACTAGGAAAAAACAGTTTTTTTACGATCAGCTCTGTACCAGTGACCGCGCCATCTACCGGAAGCGAGGATAACACTCGCTGACAACCGCAGTCGTAATGACGCAGTCACATGAGAAGAAATTTTAGCATCCGCATTAAGGATTGTTTTTATCTATTTTTTTTTTATTTATTGAAAAAACTGTTTTTGTGCCACAGCGAAGCGGGGCAGGGTACAGCTAGTCTATATATATAAAAATGTTATGTTGGTTTGTGTATGCTTCAAAAACTCAAAAAGTTCTGCACCGATTGAGCTGAAATTTTAGCATGATGTATAATCCGCATCAAGGATGGTTTTATCTATTTTTTTTTTGAAAAAACAATTTTTTGTGCCACAGCGAAGCGGGGCAGGGTACAGCTAGTTAATTATAAATTATTATGCGATAAACAGCGAAAACGGAAAGTTAGCGTAAAATCATTAAAAGATCGTTAAAAAATTGGTTCATGATCACAGTTAGTGTGCAATTCATAAGCGACTAGCGTGGTGGAATTAATGTAAATCCAAATCACCACTTTCGTAAATAATCGTTTCAGCAATAATCAAGAATTTGTGAAATGAACTGAAACAATGACGACACGATTGGCGCAGGGGCAGCGCGATCGACTGCTGTGCAACGTGTCGCGGGTTCGATCGTCGCACGAAACAAATATTTGTATGATCTGCAAGTATTTAAAGTTTTAAAATATTTTTTCACAGTTTCCTGATAAGGCAGTTCGACGAGGCTTTGGTCCTCTACGGGGCCCCCTATGCAGATTGCTAGCGGGGCTCACAGGTCCGGACTGCGCAGGCAAGACAGAGCATGTCTTCGGGCCAATAGACAAACACCGATAAATCCAAACTTAAGGTACGTCAATGCGCAATGGAGCGCAGTATTCTAGGTGTTTAATTTACGGATCGCATTCGAAATGCAATACTGTCTTTCAAAACAAATGTAGCAACGAAAAAGTGTAGTTTTGAATTTGGCGGTTCCCGGATCATCTGCCCAAAGGAGGCCCTCAGTCGATCGATAATTTTGGTGTTTTATGGCGATGAATACCGTTTCTATGCAGCCATCTTCTCTGTCTTACTTTAAATCAGTTCACAAGGCCAGAGTATTTCAGCGTAAAACAAAAACAAACAAAAGTTCAATAAAAAAATATCTCCTTAAATGAAAAACAAGTCAAATCTATATCCAAGTGCAAACAAACTAGAAACCTCATAATACATAGGATTTTAATAACAATAAATCCAGTTATCACCAAGTTTTCTAATAAGCCGTGGAATGACCAGAAAATCGGTACATTTCGCGTCATAAACTTGTTTATGTCTGGAACCGCATAAATTGGCGTTTAAGTCTAAGATTGCGCACTAGATTAAAATCTTTCATCGGCTTGTGTCCCAGTTAGGAAGCCCTACTGGGCTTGTGTGAGGGCGCGTTTACATTTGGTCGAGTGGAGATGCGTTTGAACGACTGAAATACATCTCAGACTAATAATGTTAATTAACTTTTGGCCACTTTAATGGTAAATGCTGCGTATACCTGTCATAGGCTTACATACTAGCACATTAGTTTTTTTATTTCTGCTTTCAGTTACTGGTTTTGTATGTTTTGGTGTTAGTGTACCTTATGTTAATAAATAAGTAAATACTTTATTTTTTCCCAGCAAAAACACTGTCAAAGAAATCAAGTCAAAAAACGTGCTAAAAAAAACATCGCCTCATCCAGTAAAATTGACAAAACCATTCTTTTGGTGAGCTAATGACATTTTATCAGCGTTTTTCGAGGGATTTAAAAGTAGTGGCCTCTTGGTTAGGCCCTCTGGACCTCTCAACTCAACCTCCAAACACTCATGCCCAGTAAAAAGGTCGAAAACTAGTTCCATCAGGGCGATGTTCCTCAAACCCCATCCTCTCAGTATAATTGTTTCTTACTTGCAGTACTAAATGAGTCTTCACTTTACCAATGTGAACGCGTCCTAACGTTGCTTATTATAGCGAAGACGCAGTGTGACCATCACTGGTGTTCCCATTCAAACGCTTTTGAGAAGATAGTGGTAAATATTGTTTATGAAGATAGTTATTCTTGGCAGTAAAAGTGATAGGCACAAGCTATAATAATTATTGTTATAACTACGCTAAAGATTCCTTTAGACCTGGAGTAGAATTTTCTTCAGCGAGAACACAGTGATGGCCATTGTAGGGCTACATAACCAAATCAATCGGCTAACCTCTCAGCGTCGTAATTAGAAAATTTTAATTAATTTCAACGACTTTCTGTAAGAAAATTAGGGGAACGGTATATAAGACCGACGCGATGTATGATGGGTAATCACACACTTAAGGCAAACTTAACACAATACTAACGTAGCGCAACCGCCAACAAGACGCCATTTGATAATGGCCGCTTGCAAATGTTTGGTACATGCAAGTTTCACAAAATTGATCAGCTCTACGTATCTCAAGTAAATAATGTTGATAAACTGTCAACGTGAATCGCATTGCCATACTTGATTGCTAAAACATAGAGCCACGCAAAAAAAGCCTTCTTTATTATAGATCCACCTTCCCGTAGGAGCCCGGCGCCAAACAGTTTCTACAGTGTTCTTTCGGTGCGCAGGAGTTCAAATTCGTTATGGGTTAATTCGATCTGTCTTAGGTCTTATCTTTGTTTGTGGGCCAAGACCAAAATGAAAAAAAATATAATAATACGTGTGGCATTCGGGGAAAGCCGCGGTAAAGCTATTGCATAGCATTTTTATTTATTTTATGAAAAAAAAAGAAAAAAAAATCGCCTACCGCGAATATTTAACGAGAATATCATCCTATCGTTGTTATATGGGAAATTACTCTACTAATTAGGCTATGGTCAGCCACGTCAATAAAGTGAAACGTCAAGAAAAAAAAACATTCAAATTTTATTCATTCACGTTAACATGACAAATGTGACAGTGACAGTGTTAGGTTTATTTTCGTTACGGAATTTTTTGATTCGGTCGCCGAGCTAAAATCCCGCGTTAAAATCTATGCAATAGCTTAAAAATCTTTCTTTTTTACGACATTCGTGTAGATAACCACGGCATCCCAAAAAATACTTCAAGCATTAATATTGTGAGCATGTTTAAAGCCTTTCACTAAGGAAATCAATAGTACATGAAAATATATCAAGGGATGCATAGTTTTTATGCATCCCTTAATATATTTAAGCCCACGATAAAATCTATGCAAAAAGTTTAAAAATATCGTCTTACCCTCTGCAAACCCTATACATGCCTCATACTTTACAACAAAGAAAATTACGTTTAACAAAATTACTTAAAAGGCTATTGTCCTTATGACCATCGGCCTCTATAACCGTATACACCCATTAGCTAAATACACTATAATAAAATAATTCTAGATCATTGTCCGATAAACGTTTAGTGGTTTAATCCGAGCTAGTGGGCTCATGAAATTTAATGGCAACACTGATGTTTAAACGTAGACGGCACAATGTTGCCAAGTAATGAACTTTATCTTTTATCTTCACGCTCTTTTGGGTTTTATGGTGTGCAGTGTTAAAGGCATGAGCGAGTTGCATAGCAAGCTTTGTGGAACCATACTGTAAGAGATGACTTCAGAAAGTTTCATACCATTTGTTACAGTGGAAATTCTAAAGATCAGTGGCTGTATGGTCAATGGTTAGAACCCATCTTGCATAACTTACTGCACCCTACAGGATGTGTAACAGGCTATTGGAGGACACCGTGGATTTTAGTCAGTACGAGTCTGACAGTCCCTCCCGCTTTGCCCTGGGTGGGAGTCCTTCATTTGATGATTTTGCCACGTTAAAAAAAAGTCCTGTAGACTTAATTGCGAGAAATAACAGAACTGTTCAGAGGTTCCAAGGCAGAAGTGGTAAACGATATACCAAGACGATCTGTATCTTTAATAGATTTTTAAACTTCATGATCTAAAGAATAAATTGGTCTCCTGAGAAGATAGACCAGCCCCAATCGTAGCTAAGCATTTAGACAAAAACAACATACTCGTAATTGGAAAAAAGCAAGGCAGCAAAGCGTTTCAAATAGAATTTCTGTCACTATCGCTGAATAATTACACTTTCTATTCCAAATTACTTATCATCAACATTTCAATTTTCTATTCTCTTTGGTGTAAGTTCAAACTAAATTTAAAACCCAAAATGTTTCAGCTCAAATCCCAAGACATCTTACTCTAGCAATATAAAGACCCGCCGACCAAATAAATGGAGACTAAACACGAAATATATAACCTTATATGGAACCCTGGAGCGTTGTGGGGGAACAATCACAGCTATTTGTTATACGTTGCGACCAGATATGAAACCGTCTTGGATGCAGCTTTCAATTTTGTGCAGAAGTTTTCTCATTTTTGTAGTGTAAAATAATGTAATACGACGCTAAGGGGTTCTTTTGGCTACCGAATAGAGGGATTTACAGTATGTATGAAAGCTTTGACATCATAGAAAAGTCCGGTTAAGCAGCCCACAACCTCTTCTAGGTTGACCTGCGAGATGCCATTCATTAAAAAAAAACTCTTTTCTTTTTAGACGAATCACATTTTTGTTTATTGCTTGAAGAGGAAACTCTAATCTTACATGTATTACAGCTGTGTACTGCTTAACCGGACAATCTTGTGGTATGCCTTTAATATAAGGCCTCCAGCCAATAGTATAGTTTGACAATAGGTACCTAACCGTACAGTGATTGTATTGTAATTAAAAGGTGATAAAATTTAATCAAAATATTTTTGGAACAAAATACTCGTATAACATGCTGTAAAAGCTACTGGAATCGATTCGGTACAAATCATATTGAGGTTTCGTATATAATCAAAATAATGTTGAATACTCATTTCACGAAAACCACACCGATTTCCCAAACGGACATAAAATCGAAAACAAACATTCATGACTCTCGATTGTTACAGCAATTCAAATCGATTACCCTTTACGCCTATCTAAGTGTACAAAAAAAGTACTTATATGCTTCTAATATAATTTGAAACACGGAAAACCTTAAATAAATTAACATATAAATCGAATGAGGGCCATGAATGTGTGGTATTAGCATGAAAGGTTTGGCCTTAAGGATAGCGGGAGTCGGAGTGGGAAGCGGTCGCGTCCTTCTGCAAAGCAGTTATGCTCGCGAAGGAGGAGGCGGTCTGCGTAAGAGAGAGGACAGCATCCTCCCTCCACCCCAGCCGCAGTGGAAGACGCCCACGGCGACGGACATCGGCAGACGATCTCCGAGCACCGTAGGCGCGGGCAGCGAGTAATGGGCAACTCGCTGTACGACCACAGACCATGCCAGGGTCGCGGGCGCGTTGTGTTCCACGCGCTCCTCAAAGAGTGTCAGCAAAAATGACGGGGCCCCCCTTCTAGAGGGCCAAAGCCTGTCGGGGTCGCAGGACTTACGATTTACCGCGACCCAGGTACCTAAAGGGCTATTGAAGAATCACCGTGGATTTTAGTCAGTACAAGTCTGACAGTCCTTTCCAACCAGGGCTGAGCGAGAGGGACTGTCAGACTCGTACTGACTAAAATCCACGGTGTCCTTCAATAGCTCTTTAGGTTCGTTACGTTCCAAAGTCTAAAGTGTACTTGATGAGACAGTCCTTCAACAGTTTAACAAGTCTGCCACACAGATTTTGAAAGCATTATTAACTGTGTAACATCTAATTAAGAACAAACCTTTAAATTTTCTTAATTAAATTCAAAATATCAGCTCAATCGAACACCAGGAAGTGGATCAAATTAACATGGAAGATTTGATTACATGCAACGGGACAGGTGAAATTAAATAAAATCTTCTAAAATAGAGACTAAATAACTTCTGTCTCAATTTTCCTTTCTCGCCGCCTTTCAGACCTCGGCTATAATATTATTATCAAACACAATAATAGTAAAATAAAACGTTTAACATTAAACTCTATCATCGCAGTTGTTATTGGTTTTATTGCTTACATTCCACATTATTTATTTGTTATTTACATACAGAGTGAGATCTCGCGGAAGATCGCTTTTGAATATCTTTACGTGGGATTTTTTTTTAACCAACAAGCTAACGCTTTTTTTTGGTAAAATCATTACATGAGTCCTGCTACCCAGGGCAGAGCGGGAGGGACTGTCAGACTCGTACTGACTAAACTCCACGGTTTCCTTCAATAGCCATTTATGTACCGGGGTCACGGTAATTCGTGAGTCCCGCGACTCCGGCAGGCAACAAGCTTACGCTTCAATATTTTTAAATGAGGAGATTCTTCACTGAACGCTTAACATATTCAGGAATAAATCCAGAATTGTCACTCAAACTGGAAATCGTAGTAGTTTTTTTTACATAAATCATTTTTAAACACTATAGTATTCATCATCATCAGCCGGAAGACGTCCATTGCCAAACATCATCACTACATAGTATAAAACAAAGTCGCTTCCCGCTGTCTGTCTGTCTGTCCCTATGTCTGCTAAGATCTTTAAAAACCGCAACGGATTTTGATGCGGTTTTTTTAATAGATTGAGTGATTCAAGAGGAAGGTTTATATGTATATATTATCCATAATTTAGTAGAGATTGCACCCGTGCGGAGCCGGGGCGGGTCGCTAGTAGGCAATATTATTTTGTATGTATCTCGAAAACGACTCTGACGATTTCGTTATAATATGGAATTAAGGGGTTTACAGGGACGAAAAATTGATATAGCTAGGTCCTTTGGGAAAATTCGTTATCTGCATTCTGTCATGCTTAAAGATTTACAAGTACGAGTACAATATGGTTAATAAGATCATCAAATGACTCCTCCCGCCCTGGCGCAACGGACTATCAAAAAACCCCCCTTTTCCTTCAATTGCTATTTCCTTTCCAGGGCTGCGTCACACGGCCCCGGCAAGTGTATAGCACAACTTTCCCGTCAATTTTCTGATCGCTCCTGAGTAAACAATTACTCGTCGTTCACAAGTCCGCGCTTACGGCTGTAGCCGGAAAGCACCTCGCGATCTCATGTTCTCCTTTTACATAGACCAGGAAGTAAATTAGTTCCATAAAACGCACATACACCTATCTACTGCATGTCATCTTGGTAAAGCCATAAAAGCTGACTCAGGAAAGGGATTTATGATCCACAACGGGTTAAATAGAGCTACAATTAGAGCCCATAATCTTGCTTGAATGTACTTAGAACTGGGTTGTGTTTGTCTGTCTAAACTAGTACGAATAGAATTATATATATATATAATTATATATATATTATATAATTAGCCTGCATTGTCCCACTGCTGGGCAAAGACCTCCCTCCATAGAATAGAATGATCTGGATTTTTTTTTACTTCGAATTCATTATTGCAAGGTGTGACAAAGAGAGCTAAAGGTCTATGGTCAACTTTCATCTTTTAAAATTTTAGCACTAGCTTTTGGATGTGGATTCGCTTGATCCCTGCTCCCTACTGCATTTAAAAGCTTAGGCTTCAGGGCTTTTTTCTATCTTTTTACCAAAATTCATCATCAATCGGTTCAGTGGTTTAGCTGGGAAGCATTTGAAACAAACAGCTAAGCAAAATAACTCACTTTCGCATTTAAAAGTTTAGATTCAGTAAATAACTTCAAAACTACTAAAAACATTTTTGAGAGATGAAAAAGATGTAAGAATTAATCATTGAAAGTAGTTCCTAACTTATCCGATTTCAAAATAAATGTATAATATTATAGATTGCGTAAACAATGCATAGATATGCGATAGCAGCTTTTTTAACGTGGTAAAATCATCAAATGAGCTCTCCCAGAGGCAGAGCGGGAGGGACTATCAGACTCGTACTGACTAAAATCCACGGTGTCCTTCAATAGCCCTTTATGTACCGGGGTCACGGTAAATCATAAGACCCGCGACCCCGACGGGCTTTGGCCTTCTAGAGGGGGGCCCCGTCATCATTGCTGACACTCTTTGAGGCGCACGTGGAACACAACGCGCCGTCGTCCCGAGCATGGTCCATGCTCGGACAGCGAGTTGCCCGTTACTCGCTGCCCGATGCGATAGCAGATGAATGATCTGTTGTCATTTATTGAAGATTTCCCTCGCTTTCGCCAAGATCCCGTCCTCAGATCCTGTCTTGATTACCATGGGAGCATCTGTGACTTATACCCTATCACACAAAAGACGAATTAACCAAATCAGTTCAGGCGTTATCGATAAATCGGGGAAACTAATTAAAAAAATACCAACCAATAATTGAGAACCTCCTTTTTCGAAGTCCGTTCATAAATATAAAACAAAAACGTCTTAGTTTAAATTGAGTAATAACTATAGATAATATTCTAGATTGTAAATTCATATCTGGATGAGACTATAAATCTGTATTATTTCATTAAAGTTTTATTAAATGTAGTCGTAAAAACAATGGCGTTCCGCCATAAGCGGATATAGAGCCATAAAACATAAATTATATCTCATATTAACCGTACCGTCTCGTTCCCCAAAGGAAATCAAAGTCGAGTAAACGGGTGACGAGTATAAAACAGTTCGATGTTTCAATAAAATTCTGTATTTTATTGTCTCTAAAAGCAGTTATTGTAGTCTACTATAAGACTAAAATCGTGGAAGGTATAAAGAGACATTTTTGCAGAAAATGAGTTGTGAATTTTCCTCTTTTTCGTACTTACGCTTGCTTGCTTTTTCAATTGCTAAACAATGATCTATTTGTCACTTATGCTCAAGCAAAAAATAGTC
This sequence comes from Agrotis puta, assembly GCA_943136025.2. Classification (NCBI taxonomy): domain Eukaryota; kingdom Metazoa; phylum Arthropoda; class Insecta; order Lepidoptera; family Noctuidae; genus Agrotis; species Agrotis puta. The sequence goes on from OW964177.2 coordinate 3,871,804, forward strand.
TACAATAAATAGTGTAGAATATAATTTATCGTACACCAAAATTTTAAAACTACTGCTTTACAATATTGCTTAATTTATGGTTACGGTACGTAAAGGGCTATAGAAGGACACCGTGGATTTTAGTCAGTACAAGTCTGACAGTCCCTCCCGCCCTGCCCTGGGTGGGAGGACTCATTTGACTCATTTGACCACGCTAAAAGAAAAAGAAAAAAAAGGAACAACATTACTCGCGGAAACTGCTGGCAAAGATAGTAGAGACATAACAAGGTTTTGAAAACAGTGCTAGACCAGGCCTCTCGGGGTCGCGGGACCAAGGGATTACCGTGACCCCGGTACGTAAAAGGCTATTGAAGGACACCGTGGATTTTAGTCAGTACAAATCTGACAGTCCCTCCCGCCCTGCCCTGGGTAGGAGGACTCATTTGATGATTTTACCACGATAAAGAAAAAGACCAGGCCTCTACTACACTGAAAATACAGTCTGACTCTAGACACATTTTAATCAAAATTCCGACACATACAATTCCGGGCTTCCTTTATGAAAACGTCATATCAAACTTCGACAGCACTCGGCACTTTTCGAGGCATAATCGGTGTCCAAACTTTTACGTCACGACTGTTCGAATCCCAGTCGTAACCCGAAGATTGTACCTCGAAGCCATCTTTATTATCGAATTTCTAAAATTCGCTACTTTCTGTCGTAAATCGAGATCTCTTTACAAGTTACTGGAAGGTCCTACCATGAGTTGGTTGTCGGTAATTGATAAAAGCTCTAGGGGTCAATATGCTCTTCAATTTCTGACCGCAGCTTAGCTTTCGTGGAGTTCTGTTATTTTCTCATGGGACCGGCGTATTAGTAGGATATAAATTATCCTATCTTAACATCTAAGTCATACATTATGTGTGCTATAAATTTCAACCAAATCAGTTCTGTAGCTGATTAAAAGTGTAACAAACAAACTTACATACATCACAATTCCACATATCCCCCCATCCCTCCATCCATTTTCAGAAACTTTCGCATTTGCAATAGTAAAAAGATAATGGTTGCTGTATAATTTTGTGTTGATATTTTATAAACACGTATGTATAAATGAAGCAACCACGAAAAAAGTGCTCTTTACAGGGAACGCTTAGACATCCCCGGTAGAACAACAATACATTAAAAATTTTGAACAAAACAGGTATATAAAATTAAGTTTTTTGCTGATTTCAGACTTTCTTCTTAACTTCTATAACAAAAGTTATTCATAAAAGAAAAGATAAACTAAGGTTGTAAAAACAAGATACAATACCTTTTTACTACCGGAGTAATTTCGTTTTTAATACATGTACAATCGACAAAGTTGAATCATGACCCATTTTGACAATAAATCGTTTGAATCCGTCAAAAAAACAAAGATCATGGTCGTTACTAAGTAATATAATTATATATTATAAGTAATATAATAATAAATAATATGTATGCTTACGCGAATGTGGACGACTTAATTGTATTTGAATGTCTGTAATAAAATAAGCTTATGGTGGGTCATAATTCAAGTTTGTCGATTGTACATCATGTCTCACTCTCTCATCTGGTTCCGTATAAACATAATTATTAGATACTTATCTAGACATCCTAAGAAGGACCAACAAGTTAGATTTATAGTTAATCTAATAAAAGATTTTATAGTCTCATTTGCGAGCACGTTTTCTATTAAGAGCCCACGCCAACCTGCGTTTCATACAAACTATCCTTATGTTTCGAAATGATTGATCCGCTTTCAAACCGACTTCTAAAAATTCAATCTGCTCAATTCAGTAGGTTTTTGTATGCATGTTCTTGTTCAGTGGTTACTTCGAGGTTTGTGATCCGATTTTATGATTATTTTTTCGTTTGATGCATTGTTGCACCAAAAATTCATTCAATTTGATTCAGTAGTTTTTTTGATGAGCACGATGAGCTTAACTAGAATACATGATCATGAAACAAGATCTAAAAAGTTATCGGAGAACATTTTCGATGAAAAAGTGTCAGCCAAAATGATTTGAAATTTTCCATAGAAACATTAAGACATGTAATTTAATTTCAAATAAGAAATTTCAAAAAACAACTGTAATCGATGTTTCATTAAATTCACTTCAGTCATTTCAAAAAATAAGGACTAGTAAGTTTGTATGAAATGTCTATCCTCGTTGCTCTTAAGAACAGCTCCATACCATGTCTTTACCCAAGGTTTTATAGGTCCAGTTTCAATCACCAGGTAATCTAATGATCGTTATTCAAAGGACGATAAAAACTATGCATCCCTTGATATATTTCCATGTACTATTGATCTCCTTAGTGAAAGGCTTTAAACACGCTCACAATATTAATGCTTGAAGAATTTTTTGGGATGCCGTGGTTATCTACACGAATATCGTAAAGAGGAAAGATTTTTAAGCTATTACATAGCTTTTATCGCAGACTTTAAGCGCGACGACTGAAACAAGAATTCCCGCAATTCGCCGAACGAAAATAAACCTAACACTGTCACTGTCACATCTGTCATGTCAACGTGAATAAAATTTGAATGAATTATTTTTTTTCTCGACATTTCACTTGATTGACGTGGCTGACCCTATTTAGCAGAGTAACTTCCCATAGAGCAACGATGGGATGATATTCTCGTTAAATATTCGCGGTAGGCGATAATTTTTTATTTGTTTTCATAAATAAAATAAATAAATTATTATAATTGCTTAGGTTGATAAAAATGATATGCAATAGGTTTACCGCGGCAGTCCCCGAGTGCCACATGTATTTTTATTGTTTGTTTGTATTGAATAGGCTCCTAAACTACTGGACTGATTTCTAAAATTCTTTCACTTAATACACTTTGTGTAACTGTGATCGATTTAATAATTCCCACTATTGATTTCGCAGAGAGTATAATATTTCAGTACATTATTCCTTGTTATATAATCTATAAATCTCGAAGCGAAGTTGATTTCGCGTGATTTCATGGTAGTGGTTTCGCTTGCTAAGCGATATTTATGTCCCAGTTCGCTTACACACGGCCCATAAAGTTCCAGAAACGCTTACAAATCAGTTTTCTTTAACAATCCACCGCTTTTTCCTGTTTTAATTACTATTGCGGTAATTCTCTGTTACGTGTATTTACGGGTGACATGGATGAGAGCACAGGGTACTGTTTGTATGGATTGTGTGTTCTTGGCGATTTGGATTTTGTTTAAGGTTTAGCACCCTGTTCATAACCTTTAGCACTGTGACTCATCACATACGCATTCTTATTGGTATTGCTGTAATCAATTTAACACGATCAGAGTCCCGTCTGTTTTGGATAATCTCGTGGTAGGTACGTTCAATGGTCGCGGGGCTCACGAATTACTGTGACCCCGAAACGTAAAAAAGGCTATTGAAGGACACCGTGGATTTTAGTCAGTACGAGTCTGACAGTTCCTCCCGCTCTGCCCTGGGTGGGAGGGCTCATTTGATAATTTTACCAGGATAAAAAAAATTGGGAAGGTTTTACGAAATTCTAATAATTGTTAGACCTTCTTGGCGCCAGGCGTGCGGCATGTGGTGTAGTGTGGTGTCTAAAACTTCAGAGTATTTTGACGCATCGGATCGGTTTGCGTGTAGTAGGTATGTGACTCATCGTCGATATTTATTTTTATTTTGACTTATCATTGTGATTTGGTGCATGTCAAAATATCATGTCTTGTTTCGTGATTTGAATCGTTTTAACTTTCACTTAATTTTACGTTCTATAAGGTAAAGCTTATCTCGTAGATTTATCAATAAAATACATTTACATTCAATGTTACTTACTAATTTGACAGATTGCGAAGTCAGCTGTTCGCCACGATCATTTCAAGCAAAATAGTAAAGATTCTTTCTTACTACTAGTAGAAGGAACTAGGAACATACCTGCGAACAAAAATAAAACAAATATAAGAAAAAGATAAATTACAGCTGAAAATAAAGTAATTAATTCATCTGTATTTCCTGAAAGCTACAACTGGAATTGAGTTTCAAGTCAAGAGTAAATAGGTTACTTCTAGGCAAGCGCGCTCTACCGTCGCGTCGACTATTTCATTGCTTGTCATCAGGCGAGATTTTGGTCTAAGCCTTTCATAAATAAAAGGATACAGTCAATTGATACAGATGATACAGTGTCCGTTATTTATCTGGCATTAGTTGTCTGGCATTTTTGGCGCAACCGTGGGCCAAACAATTTTGTACCAAATAGTTTTTAGTTATTTTTAAAATCCTTGTTAATTTTTCTCTATTATTTTGCATAATATTGTGTATGCCTTCTGTACCAATAAATATTATTTATTTCTCTTTCTTTCTCGTATTTGTCCGTATCAGTATATATGAGAGAGAGATGAATTTTAAATGCCAAAAAATAAATAATAACTAAGGAGCTCTCTGGAAGCATCAGTTGGTTTAAAAAAAAAAACAATTTTTAAATTTGGTAGTTTAAATTCTAAGCAAGGTAATCCTTACGAAAAACAGAGAAAACCGCTGATTACAACTAGCTTACTAAAGTTATCTTTATAAAAGACGCATTACATATGAATAAAGATGGGCCACGAAAGCAACCAAGATCCAGTTTAGAAGTTATATAAAGTAAGACAGTAAATACCAGGATATGGAGTACATAAATAAATAACCAGGCCTGTAACATAAGGATATACGAGTATACGAGTCGTGGCAACAGAAAACTAAATAAAAATATATACAGAGAAGGAAATCCGGTTAATTAAGATAAGTTGTGTGAACTCAGTGATGTTTGCTCTTGGATTTATTGCTCTTATCATTTGGGATTAGGATTTATGGTTAAAGACGAGGGAATGTTGTAAGTTATCATGTAGGATAAGTCTCTTGGCAATCAGAATTTGCTTAAAGAAAATGATTTTGTTTTTTACGTTTTTAGGGTACCTTACCTCAAAAGAAAAGCTAGAACACTTATAGGATCATTTATTGTTAGTCTCTCTATCATTCTAGTGTTGTTGATATCACAGACTCTCCCCAAAATATTTTCAACTTCATGTTTTAAAGCATAAAGATGAAAATTCACAAAAGATGAACTGCAGTTCCAAAATAGCGTCCTAAGAGAGTATTCTTTCAAAATTATAGTCACATTCCTGCAACATCATTCATTTCTCAATTTAAATCGAGTCTTTATTCCCGAAGTCGAACTGTTGCAAGTCGGGCATAATCTCATTCTAAAGACGCCATAATGATTTCAGTGTCGATGTAATCCGAATCTCAAGATTTATATGTTATCAATCTCTTTTTATCAGTCACTAGAGTATTACGCGGTAAAGAAGCTTTTACACTGCTTGAAATTATCTTGTTTAGTCAAGTAACGTTATTAAAAAACTAACTTTTTAGTCGCTCACATAGCGTTACATACGTAATGGTTAACAAAAAGGCACGGAAGAAAATAACAGTATTTTTTGATGATCTTGGGATCAACAAAAAATATACATGGTGGTGATGTAACATAGACAAGGGCGGAAAAATAATGACAACGTAGAATTCCAAAGCATAATTAAAATAAATTCCGAAGCTTTCAAAAGCCACTCGAACCACCCGAAAATTGTTTTAATTTTCACAATAATAACATGAAAAAATAATGAGGCAACGACTGATACGCGAAAGAAGAAGGATACTGTGCTGACCTCAAAAAATCAAAATAACAGTAATGCCTTTGTCAAACAGACAGGCGAAAGCGAAGCGAGTCCGAAGCGATACCGAACCGAAGCGAGACGTCAGTCCGATAGTTCTGTCACGCTATCGGATCGCTTTCGCTTTTCTATGTGACTGGATTCAAACAATTCCATACATTACAAATAATAACGCCTCGCTTCGCATTCGTCACGCCTGTCTGTTTGACAAAGGCTTTTTTTTTTCAGCGTATTAAAATCATCAAATGAGTCCTCCCACCCAGGGCAGGGCGGAAGGGACTGTCAGACTTGTACTGACTAAAATCCACGGTGTCCTTCAATAGCCCTTTACGTACCGGGGTCACGGTAATTCGGACAGTCCCGCGACCCCGGCAAGCTTTGGCCCTCTACAGGCTCCGTCACTTGACAAAGGCTTAAGAGAATGAAAAAATATAAAATAAACCATAAACAATCAAAAGAAAGTGTAGAACCATCACATTTCCTTCTCATATGTTATAAACACTAACAACGTAATATAAACGGAGGTTCAACTGCTTTCATTACCTATTAATTTTCCATAAAACCTGATTGACTTGTGATATGAGCTTTACTTTAACTATGTAGTTAGTTTCATTATGAGATTACTTCACAGTAACTGCGATTAGGGATACGTTAACGAGAGCGTAGTAAAATTACGTGGTTTGACGTTAATTTAAGCCCGAAAGCTCAATTTCAGAATCGTATAAACTTTATGCCTTCCGAAAAATTGAATGGTTTCTTTTTACTAGTTATTCCCTATGATATTAAAGAGCCTGCAGCCTTCCTTGATAACCCCCCCCCCCCCCCCGACCCTTGCAAAGCCAGCCCGCGAGCTGAGCTATTAGTTTTAAAATTAGTCCCTAAATAATTCATTGAGATCCAGCCTGTCCCTTGCTGCCCCCCCCCCCCCAGCGACGCCCTAAGCCGAGGTCCGTACCCCACAGGGGGTGCCCTTAGCGTGTGGTCGCTTAGTTTTTAACTAAGTTTGTTGCCCTGGCTGGAGGCCTTAAAATCTTAAGGCATCCACAGAAAAGTCCGGTTGAGCAGTACACGAACTAATAGAGGTCGACCTGCGAGATGCCATACACAAAAAAAAAAAACGACGGGTTGCACTCTGGGAGTGCCGGCAGAAGTGAAAACTTGAATAGTAATTGTTGGAAATATCTTGTGAACAGATTTTAGTAAAACTCGCAAAAATGGTTGACTTTTTATTTCAATAATTTTCCAATGTGACGTACATTTTTTATAAACAATGTTACCTAGCAACGTCACACGAACATTCACGCAAGCGCCCTGCGCCGTCCTACGCTTTTTCGGTCAGGGTCACGTGTCCTGACGCGAGTTTAAGATTTTATACCCATTACAGAAAAGTGCTCAACGCCGCTAAAGAAGTTTTCACTTCAAAAAAAACGACGGGTTGCACTCTGGGAGTGCCGGCAGAAGTGAAAACTTGAATAGTAATTGTTGGAAATATCTTGTGAACAGATTTTAGTAAAACTCGCAAAAATGGTTGACTTTTTATTTCAATAATTTTCCAATGTGACGTACATCTTTTATAAACAATGTTACCTAGCAACGAATGTCACACGAACATTCACGCAAGCGCCCTGCGCCGTCCTACGCTTTTTCGGTCAGGGTCACGTGTCCTGACGCGAGTTTAAGATTTTATACCCATTACAGAAAAAGTGCTCAACGCCGCTAAAGAAGTTTTCACTTCAAAAAACCTTGATAGACTATCGGACACTTTTTTTAATTCATACCAGTAGCTCCTGAGATAAGCGCGTACTACCAAAGAAACAAACTATTCAGTGTTATAAATATTAAGTAAAAGATTGTTTTTTAGAAGTTCGGAAACTCTAAAGAGATATTGAACGTTGTAAATATCATAAAATATCCCGTTTTATGTTCTAAAAAGTTTATTTATTTAAAAAAAAAACTTCTACGGTTCAAGCTTTGAATTGAAGGAAACGTATTTTCCTTACTAAAAACTTCGAAAAAAGCCATCGAAACAATATTCATAGGACTAAGTTTATTATCAAGGCCAATATAAGAACCATTTAAAGGTGTCTTAGGTGTTATCTTGGAGAATAAACTTCACCGCTTAATAGCCTGAACCACATTTAACCCGAATGTTTTATTTATAGCAAATCTCAATTCTCTTTAGGAATTGAAACTTGACCAATACTAAATCAAATAGCAAAATTTATTCTTGCTAGACGACTTAAATCCAAAACGACCAGCTTAACATTGTATTGTCCCCTGTCTTATTTCCGAACATAAGCTCCGGCTTTGGTTACCAAAACCACGGCTTTGAAAACCGAAATTACAAGCTAAACAAGCTGGCTTGTTGGTCTCAAAATTGCCTTCCAGCTGAGTTAGTAACAGCTTGTACTAATTAATACGAACAATGTTTACAAGACCGCTAGCTTTAACCACAGGACATTCTGGTCTGTGGTTTTCGACAGTTCGCTTTTGAGTAGAGACAAATCTGAGCAACCGATTTAGGAGTGTTAGTGTTTATTACACTAGCGATTTGCCCTGTCTTTGCACAGTTTTAGTTTTATAAAATACTAGCTTTTGCCAGCGACTTCGCCCGCGTGGAGTTTCACGTGTTATTGTGAGTCAACCATAAAAGATAGACATATGCTGTCAAAGAATATTTTGATATAATTTTAAGGAGAACATTTCCGTCATACATGATTTCTATGTAGCTTTAAACACTAAGGCTGTACGCGACGGAAGCTTAAAAAATGGAGTAACTTCGCCCGTTTTCCCAATATTTCCCTTCACTACTCTGCTCCTATTGATCGTAGCGCAATGAAAAGTATACTATAACCTGCCCAGGAGTATGAAGAATAATTGTGCCAAATTTCGTTCAAATCTGTCGAGTAGTTTTTGTTTCTATAATGAACATACAGACAGACAGACAGACAAAAATTTTACTGATTGCATTTTTGGCATCAGTAGCGATCCCTAGTCGCCCCTTGATAGTTATTTTTTAAATATATTTCATGTACAGAATTGGCCTCTCTACAGATTTATTATAAGTATAGATTACCTACAACACTTAAGAATAATGTAGCTTTCTTCTGATGCAATAATTTTCAAAATCGGTTCAGTAGTTCCAAAGATCTTCCGACCGACTTACAAACTTTACCTCTTTTAAAGTGTCTATAGATTACAAGAGGAGCTATTTAAATAATAATTGTGTCATTTGTAAATTGTTGACTTAGAGGTTATGAAACGTTTGACAGGCTGTCAACCGATCTTACCTGGTATTATAGATATGATGCTTTCATAAACAAGCTAGTTTTCGGTAAAGACAGATCGGCACTGATCGGTGTAGGCTAAATACGGAACTATTATAGTTATAATTCACGTTGTGAGGATGTATAGATGGATTCTTGCGTCGCATGTGTAGTTTTTAACCTCAATCAATATAAAGAAACCTTTTTATCGTGCTATGTCGCGGTAAAATGACCAAACTTCACGCGGGCGAAGCCACAAGCATTAACAATACCAAAGCTACAAAAATACTTTTCCAAACAAGTGTGCAAGCCATCTTCAAAATGTCATACGGTCTCCGGTCTCCCACATTTGACATTTAATACTAATCGTCGCAATGGTCCACTCCCATACAGTTATAATGAACTATGAACGAGGCTAATCCAATTATTATGTCGATAACCCTGGTCGCCTTACGATGTTAATGTAATGGGATTTGTGTGGGAAACATTGAGATTGTATGGGGGAAAGTACTAAGATGTAAATGGTAGAACACTTTACAAGCGAAATCTTAAAATTCTTCAGACGAGTTAGACAAAATGACGAGCTATCAGCGTAAATGATGACGAAGGTGTCAAAACTGTACTGACATAACTGTCCATCTTGAAATATGAAGGTACTGACATAAGCTAAAAGCATAAGGCACAAATGGTTAAGCTTGTCAGCTCAACAAAGGCTAGACGAAGCGACATGATACCTATCAAGGGAAATGATGACGAGGTGTCAAAACTGTATTGACATAATTGTCCGTCTTGGAGGTAAGGACATAAGCTAAAAGCGTAGGGTACAAACGAATCAGTTACCGTGTGTACCGCTCTATCTAAAAAGTCTTAGCTTAAGCAAGCCATGGTAGAAATAAGAATAATTTTGACGACACGGTTGGCGTCTACTTTGGAATTATTTTTATCGCCTACAAATAGTTGTTCCGGGCCTGGCATTATGTGTATGTCAATTTAAGTCCTTGTAAAACTCACCCACAATACAGAAACTGTTAGTCAACGTTGCTAAAAAGCCTGTCTTTATTATGACAAGAAGAATAGAAACGCCACTATTCTATCAATATTATCATCTCTTCAAAAATATCAGAATGACATTTTAAGTTACAATCATACCACGGCACAGTAACGTTCCGATAGCCAATCGTCATAAAAGTTGCCAAAATAAATAGAATACTCATGTCATAAAATTTGAAAACTTGGCAGAAGACGGAAGTGGCGATGCATTTTACAAACATATTCTTGGTGAAACGCCAAAAGAGAATGAAATATAAGTATAGGAAGCCGCACACGATGAAGTAAAAATGCACCAAAGATTTATGTGAATTTATTTTTATGTTTGCATTCTGAAAAGGAAGTGAATGTCAGTTTTGAGAAAAGTAAATATTTAATATTATTTCTGCAAATAATGCTGCTAATGTTGTGGAGTAATGGGGTTAATTGATTTTGGAACTATTTGTGGTGTTTGTTTTTTGTAATGATTCACTATCACAATTATTTAACGTGTAAAACGTGTCCGTTGTTTAGCCTCAATTTTAACCTCAGTTCTGTCGCAGAATTAACATAAAACAACGACAAGACAAGTGTTGAACTATGGCTTTATTCTTGTACTTTTAATTTAGATATAGTAGCCACACTTTTGTCAACATGGGACTCGCTTTCAAAAAGTTCCATATCTTACAAAGACGTTTGTTGACTTCGATTTTTAAACTTTACACTGTCTTTAAAATTGCAAGTCCCTTCGTCAGCAACGCGATGCATGTCTCCGATACCTTACGACTTTCGTATCCAGGTGAATATATTATACAAATCCATAGAGGTTCTTACACAAGCACGGGATACCAAAGTCCGTACAGTTCCGTCCGTACGGTATCAGAGACTTGTGTCGCGTTGTGTACGAAGGGACTAAGACATTTCGTTAAGCCTGAGGTAACCTCAAACATTTTTTATTCTTTTGTTTCTTTCAGTCGCCCCATCAGTTTTCTTTACACCTATATCATGTTTCATACTTCTTTTAATATCGTGTTCCGTTTCCGTTTCATTATTTTCTTTGACTGCACTTTGACAAGCAATAATTTCAAGGATATGGTATTTCTTCTGGCTATAGCTACTATTCTGTTATAGAGCTTTTAAATTGTATCTAATAAAACCTTAATACGAGAAAGGCGATTTTCAGAATCCGTTAAAAAGAATAAGGAATTGAATTAAATCGTGGAACTAAAATCTTATAATTATATTCAGGCTGAACGAACTTTTGCAGAGGATTAAAAATCAACAAATTATGGCTTTATTTAACCAAAACCATTCTCAAAATGGCTAAGGAAATAAATTGTTAAGAAAGCAGCATGGATTAGAACCAAAAATTGGAAGACACATGATCACTCTAACAACCTGTATTGATTTTTCTTACAGAAGGAGGCCTATAACTCAGCAGTAGAAATATAAACATTTATGTCTTTGTCAAACAGACAGGCGAGTCCGAAGCTATACCAAACCGAAGCGAGACGTCAGTCCGATAGTTCTGTCACGCTATCGGATCGCTTTCGCTTTTCTATGTGACTGGATTCAAACAATTCCATACATTACAAATAAAAACGTCACGTTTCTCATTCGCCTGTCTGTTTGACAAAGGCTTTACAGCTGATTTAAACATATAAGCTGTTTCTGCTTCAGTTAAGATGGAGGGCGTAGCCGAAGAAAAAAAAGGGAACAAAAAATGATGGAAACAATTCGGGTGGGCCTTTATCGAGCAACGTAATGTATAAATAAGATAAAAAAATGCATAAGTTTAATCTTATCAAAACATTTATCTCAGTCATAAACATTGCCAGCCTTTACCACAAAGTTTGCAACAACAGAAAAAGAAAGGCTAGTAATAATTCCAGTAGCTGGTTTATATCGTGCGGTTGTTATCTGTTGCGGTGTGCGCTTGCGCAGTTAGTAAGCAAATGTGCCGACGCGACTCGGGCGCACCTTGTTACAGACGTGTATTTGACATACGGACCTGAAGGATTGACAACGCTCCCAATAAAGAAGTAGTGTGGTAACATCTAGGTAATCATCATCTGCCTAGCTTTTTCCCAACTATATTGGGGTCGGCTTCCAGTCAAACCAGATGGAGCTGGATATCAGTATTTTACATGGAGCGACTGCCTGTCGGACCTCCACAACCCAGTAACTGGGTAATACGATACCCCATGGTAAGACTGGTTGTCAGACTTTAGAGCGTTTTCCTGGTATAATTGATGGGTGATCTATTTTTCTGTCTAAACCATAACTTAGACTACTTATGACATACTTAACATACCATATTAGGTACTTACCATACATATCTTATCCATAAAGCATATTGTTGAAACAGAAAAAGTTTTAAAAAGGTAAATGAATAATTCAAGTGAACAAAACAACGTTTGTTGATACCTCAAAAACAGATCTCGTACAGCAAGGTAAATGAACAATTGAAGTGGACAAAACAATGTTTGTTGATACCTCAAAAACAAATCTTGTAACAAAAAATGAAAACACTGATAAACAATCAATAACACGAAACAAATTTCCTCATTTCACATTCACCAACATGTTGGCCCCAACTTCCAACTTATCGTCCAACCTTCCAACCAATACCAACCGCACTCATCCGGAACAGCTGACGAGCGCAAATCAGATAGCACCATCTTCAAAGCCATCGTAGATCAAAATCGCGACACTTCATGACATACACATGCAAAATGAATAATGGCAGTTATCTCAGCCAGTAGACAGACCGTCTAGCAAGATTCTCCGCTTAGAAAGTAGATGGCTTTATTTGATCTGGGATTCTTGTTGGTAGACCATTGTGCTTTTGGGGTGCATAGAAACAGGTTGGGTTTCTTCGTTTTTTGTTTGCATTACTTTCACTGTAATTTGATGTTTGAAGTGTTGTTTTTGTAAGTGCTTGCAGTTGTTTTTATTTTTTTAGCTATGTTTGTCATCCTTTTAAAAAAATGTTTGTCTGAATTTGACTAGTCTCGTCTTTGTCGAAGAGTCTAAATTTCTTTTTTATTTATTGTAAATATGATGGAGGGATATCTGTGAAACAGATCGGAGTTCAATTTGATAATTGATCAACTAAAAACTGATGAAACGGTTAATTTTTTTAAACATTTACGACTTGCTGTACTTAAAGTTTAAACTTGTGCTAATAAACAATTATTCTCTAACATGCAAAGTTCTATAGAAAGTAAACTAAAAGTAAGACACGATAATAAAATGTTTAATATCATTAAAAACTATATAAAAACCGAGAAGTATACAAGACAACGTCAAATAGTTGTCTCCTTGTAAATTGACGCCAGATTACGACCCTATCATTTGATACAAACATCAACACTTACAAAGTATTTAATGGCTTGGATACTGCATAGCAATGACAATCCTTTCCTTCGCCATTGAACATCGTTTATCTGATCTCCGTACACATAAAAACTATTACAATGTTTATAACACACCGCCATCTCGATCTATTGACCTTAATCACACGCATTAGAAATGTGACTAGCAAACAGAGAAATCAGACATTACACCGTGCTCCCGATATGTAACGGCCACACAAAGAAATATTATTGAAATCAAGTGAAAATATTGTTTCCGCCACCACATTTTTCTATCTCGTTCAGATTCATTATCGTCAAAATCTTCTGTTTCTTTCAAGTGACGGTTGACTGATCTTATTTGTTTATTTATCTATTGTTTAGTAAAAGCTGTTTCACGCCTTATCATTATCCAGAATTGCGGTCGTTTTCTCATCTGTTTTAATTGTCAATACTTTGACACTTTCAAACTATACAGTGAAAGTATAACGATGGTATGTCACGAATCTATTTTAATCAAAAAATGTTTCTGTATTACTAAAACATGGCGATCAGTCGTGCGTCTTGTCTTTAATAAATGGATGGATGCATTCATTCGTGTTATGATAGCATCTAGTATTCAGGGCATTACTTCGATTTCAATAAATTCTGGTCCGTGGTCTAGATATTTTTGTACATGAAAAACATTTCGTTTGTATTTAATGTGTCTGTTCTTTATTCAAAAGACTTTACTGCCTCCAGCGTGTGATTACTGGAGGGAGGTGTACTGAGCACATCTGTACTTCTTGTGACGTTAATATTACTTTGTGTTCAATCTACGTTGTCATTTTAACGACTGTATGAATCTTTTTCTTTATTTCTTTCTTTTGTTTTATTGTTATTTATATTCAAGGTAATAAGACCTGCAGTTTTATTTCAAAGTTCATTACCATTAATAGTGGAAATAGTGACTTAAAGATTATTGGTTTTATATTCTGACATGAACTTTATAATAACTTTGGGAATTTGATGTTTGTAAGCTCATTAACGTTTCAAATTAAACGTCCATCATAGACTAAGAAAACTTGATCCCCGGTCTACCTAAATACCTTTAGCATACTTGTCAAAGTAGGTTACGGTCAAACATTCCCTTTCCACAGTTCAAGAAAATGTATGAGTGTCTTCTAACCTTTCGATTTTCAGTTCAACAACAGTTTTACTCGCACGAACACCATTTGACATTAGATTGTAGTTAATAACTCAATAAATAGCCGTAATCAAAGCAATTACTTTGTGTCTATATATTGGATTCTCTACTAGTATTTATTTGTTTAATTAAAAGGTCGGTAACCTCAGATACATCGGACAGGAACCCATGTAGTAAGACACCATGGTATGAAGTTTCTGTTTGTAACACAGAGGAGGTTTCACACAAATTTATTATTAAATTTGTATGCATTTATCGCTGTTCTTAAATGAGAAAGTGAAATTTACACATTTGTAATGGAAATGCTATATTTTATGGGTTGATAGTCAACAACGGTTGGTAAGTTGGCTTACGAAGTGCTTTGAGATTTATAAGTGAGAGAGTTGTCTAAGTTCAATCCTAGTGAGATTTGGAGTTTAGGTCTGCGGTTTTATTTACTAAAATGTATGATAGTCAGGTAGGTACAGTCAGTGCCCTTAATTGTATATGAAACTTCATACTGATTATTTTGATTATTTTTGTATCTTTGATGAAAATAACATCGTTAACGATTATGATAACATCACATCAAAACAAAATGTAGCTAATATAAAACAATACTGAACCTTCAACAACATGTTCTACTTATTACCTCCTAACCCATAACAACGTGAGCTTCTAAGTAACTCTGTTTACCCCATAAAGGTTTACAAGCGTGATGTTAGTACATAATAAAGGGTTAAGTCAAGGTAAGGTAAGGCCTGTTTATAGAGTGCATTATGACAAGCTGGGTTTAACAATAACCTTATAAAAGCGTATAACATGTTACATTATGATCATGCCTGAAAGCTTTTTAATAGGGTTCCATATAGCTACTGTTGTGTGTAGAAAAAATAAACAGAGTTGCGTGTATAAACTCGAAGGACATAGACCCAATTTTTTTCTGTATTTTATAAAAGACCTAAAATTACTTACTTACTAGGTGAAATTACTAAGTTACTAGGTGAAATTACTTACTTACTAGGTGGAATTACTTACTTAATAGGTGAAATTACTAACTTACTAGGTGGAATTACTTACTTACTAGGTGAAATTGCAGCGTTCCTGGTTTCGTAATTATCAAATCGGGATATAAATTATCCTTTGTATTAACCCAGGTTATAGACTATTTGTGTACCAAATTACGTCCAAATCCGTTTGGTAGTATATTTTTGAAAGAGCAACAAACATCCATTTGTCATCTTATCAACATATCTCTACAAACTTTGCCATGAATACAAAAAATAACCTAAAATAAAAAACAATGAAAAAAGTCACTGCAGCTTGACGTTTCGGGCCATAACCTAAAAACTTTAAGTTCAAAAAAGTTCAAGTAACTTTTCACAAAATGACCCATAACAAAATACCGATGTAATTTTTCTAGAGAGACCTTAAGGTTTTAAGATACAGGCGCAAGCATTGTTACGACACAAAATTACACCACATACTCTTTTAAATCGTAATATGGTAATAACACACTAAAAGCATTCTAAATACCTTATTAAAATAAACATACAGATACCACACAAAAAATATCGACACATCACCATTAACCGAAGCATTTTCTTTCACAACGTTGAGGTAAATAACTACAGTATATTATCTTCCTTCGGATAAAAATATCTTACGTTCAAAGCTATTAAGTAAATCGCTCTTACTTACAGAAGATAAGGCTCCATTTCACTTTCAAAATACACCTCCCAATCTTAGTAATGAATACCTATAAATAATAATATGGGTAAGCAATTATGCACCCAGTCGAGATACTCGAATAAAGGCGACTATCCATCGTTGTGTGGGATGTACTATGCGACTAGGATCAGGATGAAGCTGTGATGGTGCCTAATTGTCAACTCATGCATGCTTTTCTAACACTTGCACATAACATAAATAAGAAAACAAACATTTCCTTTTTTTAACGTAATTTTCAAGTGACAGTGACAGATGGACCTGTTCTGTTATCGTAGTCACATAGTACTTAGGTATCACATAGGATAGGTTTGCCAAGTGAGTTGCGCTGTGCCTTTGTTCGCTAGTCATCCCTTTGTGTGCTGTATATTGTTTCACAGACGATCCCGCTTACATTTTCGTACTATTTAACTAGAAACATCTATAGCTTCAATTACAAAGATGTATAACTTTATCTGTATTGAGTTTGGTGCTATGGTCACACCTAATCAAAATTGTATTAAACAATAGTGTTATTTCGTAGATTATACAGGTATTCAACTTACTATATTGTACTCAGGCCACTAAAAATGGATTTCCATATCATTGGATGTTCCTTTTTCCGAAATTGACGATTGATTGACGAAGTGCATTTTTTACCTGGGCGATCTGTACGCATTTGTGGCTTATTAGCTTCGTGTTGCTATGGAGTAGAACCTTAATGGTCCAGTCGAAAATAGCCCTAATAAAAAGTGAAACCGCGCTTCAACACGTGTTACTGAGCACGCCCCGATGTTTAGGCTTGACGCACGTGGGCGATTGTCGGCGCGATTATTCACGGCACGATTTTGTCTTACTGGTAATCGAGTTTGTATATGTTATATTGATGGGTATTAAAGTGAAAAGGATGTTAAAATACTGAAGGAATTCTTTCTGAATTTCTACTGAAACAGTGAGTTATCATGTCAGTGTTCACTAGGTAGTATCCATGTTATAAAATAAATCGTTCACATAATCCATTTATGTCTTAATTTAATCAAGTTTTATGAAGTCTTAAATGCTTTATTTTCTCAATTACTCACAATTAAACAATTTTTCGTTTCTAACCTTGATTACCTACCAAATGATAAAAACCGTTCCTACATGTACCTTATTACAATGTTACTAAGTATGTTCATTGTAAGACATTCCATTTATCTCCAGAGCGCCGATCGATCTCTCCAACGTGATAGATAAGACGTCCTATTATCCTAAAGGTCGCATGAACTTTAATGTTATCGCCTTCGATTCTGTAAGATGGATTGTTCATTCATTGATGTCTTTGGGAGGAATAATAAAGAATTTGAGACAATTTTCTTACAAAACTTCACACTACTTTAAAAAAGCCCACATTTTGGATCACACGAAATTTTTCGTCGTAAAACCGGTTTCTTGTTTCAATGAGCGATATTTTATCATAGTTTCAAGCTAGCAATAAGTAGCTCACGGTCCGATCAAGGACCATGTCTGAGTTGACGCGGACGGTGCGTTGTGTTCCACGCACACCTCAAGAAGCTGTCAGCATAACTAATTAATGAGGCCTGCTACGCCCAAATGTCAGAGCTGCAGGAAAGTCTTAGAAGGTAACCACGCTCTGGGTCGCAAAATGCAATTGAAGGAAAAGGGTAGTCACCCTTTTCCTTCAGTTGCATTTTAGTGAGTTTAAGTCTGACAGTCGTTTCCATTCTATTCTGTTCACTTAATGAAATCTCACGCGAAAAAGAATTTTTTATATAAATTCAAAAGTTGCAAAGTATCATACAGCAAAGATCCAAGTTGTTTAACAAAGCTTAACAAATAACAAGTCAACAAAACAAGTACAAATCGTATACCATTGTGAGCACTTACAATAATCACAGGCAATTGAAAACATCGAGACACTGATCATTCAATGCTCAAATGAATTGATAAATCGTATCGTAACACTGGATCGATGTTAAGCTGGTTCTCTTTAACAACAAACAAGTAGTGTAAATAATATTAATTATGTATTATTACATTTATGGAAAAAGAATACAATTTTGCTAAGTAATCAATAAATAAATATTATTAAGCTAAAGAGTTAGTTTGTTAAATATTATTAAGCTAAAGAGTTTGCTGCTCAATCGGTTTTGAAAATTCTTTCACCAGTAGTAAGCTGTATTGGTCCTGAGTGACATAGGATATAAGGGGGGGGGGTTTAGGAGTGGGCTAGTCTCAAATAACATCACGCTACGACTAATAGGAGTTGAGCAGAGGGGTGAAAGCCGAACATATCCATATATTTATGTATTCATTTTAGACAATAAAACTAAAGAGTTATCGCATAACGCGTTTTAACTGTAATAGTGTGTGAGTGTGTATTACTGTGTATGTGTAACACAAACATGAAAACATACATCCTAGATTAAATTGTCTTAACATAACTATCGAATTTGTAATCAGCGAGCGCCAAGAGTGCAAATTCTAACAGTACAATAATTTCAGTCCTCTTAGGTGCCTCTTAGTGTTACTGAAATAGTCACAAATCAATCTAAGGCGTGCTACATGTGGGCGACTATTCGATTTGTTTATAGATCGAACGCGTTTTTGGAACGCGACAACGCGTTATCAGATTGTCGAAGTGTCGTGCGACAAGTTTGTGCGTTTGATAAGGCAGTTGTAATGTAAATGAGGGTGACAACCTGCTTTACAAGTGGTGCTGTTGCTTTAGATTTGGACCTGATTAGAATCGGTTCTAATTATCTAATGATGTATTTATTTCTGTACCGACAAACGGAATAATGCGTGGGAGGTCTCTCACCTAGGTCTATGGATAACCTTAAAAGGTAACTGGGATGGACTAGATGCAAAAGGGACTTATGGGGACTTAAGGGGCCAATACAATCTATTCGATTGTATTGGCGCAGCAAAAGGCCCAATATTAAACAATAGCCAATGTTGAGGTATGATTCCAATCTCAGCAGCTATACAGCAGCTGTACTGCGTAGCAGTCTTAGCGTGGCTGCCGCCTTGGAATCAGCGCGACAGGTAACATTTCTGTGCACCACAGCTGCACCAATGTTGCGGTAGCACAGATGCATGCTGCCGCGCTCAGAATCATACCTTTAAACTTAGTTTACAGAAGTTATCATCAAGTTGTGATTAAACTACGTTCCTTAAACATAGTTATCCTTTTCGTTCCAAGTGTGAGGGAAAGCCGATATTATGTTTTTACAAAAAGACTTTCTGATACATGCTGTAAATATAAACATTTTGTAAAACTAATTGATCATCCACCAAACAAGTATAGTAAAGTGCTTTTAACAAAATTGTTCAACGAATTAACTTCACTTTTGATTTCACTTGCTATCCACCTTTTTTACAAACAAAAAACTTATCGAAAATGCCTAAAACTATCTCTACAGAGTAAAAAATCAATCCAAAGTCATCATCGATCATCGAACTTGCTGAGGCGTAACCACCCGTAGTAATTACGAAGAACAATTATCTAAAACCGAGTGAAAGTGATAAACGATTGCGGGTTTTTAGAAAAAGCATCTCAAATACGTTTGTTTGTCACGTAAATGACGTATTTTTGACGCCCATTGGTGAAAAAAAGGTAATTTTAATGAAGAAATTTTCTCTAATGAAGTAATGGAACACAAGGTGTAAAACCTTTTCGAAGTATTCGGATTTCATTGACTTCCAACTTCCACGTCCTAACTATAACTTCGATACAGCAACAGCAATGGTTATCAAACTATTAGATAGACACAGTCTTACGTCCCTATTACGTAAACGACGTCGCCTACAGAATCTCTAATGCTAGTCGCCCGTGACTTAAATGCTGATGGAGCTGACTTTTGAATCTACGTGACGAGTCGTTCAGTGAAATTAAAAGTGTTAATTCCGTTTTGTTTTTATTTTTTATGTTAATTTTGAACGAAAGAGAGTTTTGAGTGTTTACGTAATTGAGGTTTTCAGGGACTTTTTGCGATGAAATGTGCTGAAGTGTTTTTCACTCCGATCGTGTGATTTTGCAATCGATCTATGTTTTTTTTTTGTAAATAGAATGGTCATCAGTCTTCAGTCATTAACAGAATCATGTCAACGTGAATTAATAAAATTTTAATGAATGAGTTTTTATCTTGACGGGACACTTGACTGACGTGGTTGACCATAGCATAATTAGTAGAGTAACTTCCCATTGAGCAACGATGGGACGATAAACTCGTTAAATATTCGCGGTAGGCGTTTTTTTTTTCTTACAATAGAATAAATAATTATAATTGCATAAGTTGATAAAAAATGCTATGCAATAGCTTTACCGCGGCAGTCCCCGAGTGTCACATGTATTTTTTTTTCAGCGCCACTTTTAAACCCCAGCAATGAAAACATAATAGGCTATATTTTTATTACAAATACATTATATTTTGATTACTAATATAATACTCTATTTTTATTGAAGCATTCATTCTTACCTAATGAAAACAGACATAATTTTGACTGACATTTGTTTTTAATTCCGTACATAAATTAAAACTTCCACTTTCCTGGTCCATCTTGAAACGACAGAAAATTATGCAAATTATAATTCATTAATTAATTCTGTCCCAAAGCATAACAAAACTGATGACAAGTTATTATGGTTTTTGATGTTCCCTTAATTACTTTCCTTCTAAAAATCTCAAAAAGAGAGTATTTTTTTGTCATTTTTGTGCTGTATTATTTTTCTTATAGGTGACTTAGTGTTATAGATTAATTAACCCCGATTATTATTTATTAGCTTATAAACGATATAATAATATAATCTAGTCAACAACGTTTATCCACCGGAAATGTGATCTACTTTAACATAATTATTAATAGTCATTTTAATCAACATACCCGTAAATCAAGTTTTATGCAACTTTTTCGCAATAAATTTCTCATTTTAATACTAACACATTGATTTACGAGGCTCTTTAGTTATAGAAGACATTAATACAGTTTCGAAATGAATAGGAAAGTGACGGTGTTTAATAAATCGAGTTCTTTGTTGAACAAATTAATCAAATCAAGTTTGCAAATTGATCTATAAACTTGGTAGTAAATTACTTTGTGATTTATAAGATGTCTGTCCAGATTTATGTGTTTTTGAAACCTTGATCTTTTTTTTTTTTTTAATCGTGGTAAAATCATCAAATGAGTCCTCACACCCAGGGCAGGGCGGGAGGGACTGTCAGACTTGTACTGACTAAAATCCACGGTGTCCTTCAATAGCCCTTTACGTACTAGGGTCGCGGTAATCCCTTGGTCCCGCGACCCCAGCAGGCTTTGGCCCTCTACAGGCCCCGTCACTATGCTGACACTCCTTGAGGCGCGAGTGGAACACAACGCGCCGTCGACCCGGGCATGGTCCATGGTCGGACAGCGAGTCGCCCATTACTCGCCGCCCGCATGCCCCGCCGCCCGCATGCCCTAAACCCTTGATCTAGAAGTTTTAATTCCGAACGTGCTAAGCTCTGCCAATAACTAAGCCACCATCGACGATAAACGAAAACCCGATCGTTGGTCGGCGAACCAGTAGTGCTATTCTCTATAATGCCTTTGTCAAACAGACAAGCGAAAGCGAAGCATTTCCGAAGCGATACCGAACCGAAGCGAGACGTCAGTCCGATAGTTCTGTCACGCTATCGTATCGCTTTCACTTTTCTATGTGACTGGATTCATACAATTCCATACATTACAAATAAAAATGTCACGCTTCGCATTCGTCACACCTGTCTGTTTGATAAAGGCTTTAACACAGCTTTGTTACAGCGCTGCCGTGGCGCTCACGCCATTCTGGGTCTAAAGTTTGCTATTCACTAAACTACTGATAGCGACGCTAACGCTCACCGTTCCCGCTGCACGGCCGGACAATCTCAAAGTCGCCTCGGCGAAGAACACATCGCAGAGATCGCTGTAGCGATGAGATTTCTTACAGTAAATAGTATTGCAGCACGTATCATCGTACTTACAAAAGGTGCACTCGGGTTGTCCGAACAAGTTACGAAACGTGACGATCAAGAATTCGTGCGACAATTGCATATATAAAGCCACGCCTATCTGCCAGTGCAATTTATACCAATCGAACTAAACACAGTGATCGCAAAACTTACGCCACATAAACGTACACAAAGAAAGAAAGAAACACGCTAGAAACAAGAAACACGCAGAAAAAATCTTCCCAGCAACTAGAAACACTAAGTACCCAGACGTGGTCACAATCAGCATGGGTATCAGTCACGGTGTTTGTAATCTCCACAACAGTACAACCTGTCCAACAAAACGTGAGAGCACGAAAATTCAATCTGAATCAGGTGCGTTTTTCCGTTCGCAAAAAAAATCGGCGCGTCTGCTGAATATTTATGCACAGTGCACAGCGCGCGGGTACACAGAAGACTAACTTCGTACGAATGCCCAAATTGCTGTAGTAACACAGATATGTGCAGATTTATAACACAAGCAATTAAACAATTCAGTTTGCCACAGTATAATAATATGATGTGGAAGAAGATAAGATTATTCTTCAGATTATGTAGTGTATGGAAGTCATACCTTATCGAGAACTTTTTCGTAAAATATGTTTAAACAATCCCTGTTAGAACAGCGGTAATTGCCGGATAATCTAATAAAACACCTGCTCGCACTGAATCAGCGTAGTGGATTACAGTCCAGCTTACACAGGAGTCTTAAACTCCGACAGAGGGAATTAAATCGGTTGATTAAATGAATCTAGTTGAAATACTGTTTTAGAATTATACTATGTTATCTGAACCACTCAAGCAAACGTGTTACACCCGAATTCATCAAAGCAATTCCATCCATTCTCTTCTGCGGCTTATCCATTATCTGCCAATTTTCCCGCAACGGAATTAAGAAAGAAAGAAAATAAAGGGAAGAAAAAAAGTGTTTGTACACCGTCACTCCACTTTCTATAGTCTTATTGTGTCGGGATATTGTTTGTTTTTTGTCAACGAACACCAGACGGTACCTACATCTGTTTGGACACGTTTTAAGGTCATTTTCACTTTCGTCCGTACTGTGCAGTGTCGTCGGGCACACAAGTATTTTACAATTTAAATGCGCACTGGATGTTACTGTACTCCGGATGGCGAGGATTTTGTTTTTTGTAATTTTTTTTGTGAATGTATATTTTATTAATGCTGGCACTCTGGCTCGCACGATTTTGTATGTCCGTGTTTTTGTATCATATGCAAATGTTTTTATGTGTAAAAACAAATAAATATGGCTTTTATTTTATCGCGACAATGTTTGTTGTAAAAGTTTAAAGGAAAATGTGTTAAGTGATTTATTTTATCAGTTTTGTTCGTAGTGTTGATGCACACATTATTGGACTAAAAGCACATAATTATTATAACCACTTCAATATTGAAATAAATGTCCACAGGCATTCAGTAAAAGATTGTAATTAAAGATAACACAACCCGATCGTTTATGATTTCATAACAAAATTACGAATAATCTACAATTCATTGAAGCGCGCGTGGAACACAACGCGCCGTCGACCCGGGCATGGTTCATGGCCGGACAGCGAGTTGCCCATTACTTGCTGCCCGCATACCCGCGCCTACGGTGGCCTTACACTGACGACGTCCTGACGCTGGGGTGGAGGGAGGAAGCTTTCCTTTCCCCTACGGGGCCCTCCTCCGCGAGCATGACTGCTTCACAGAAGTAGGCGATCCCTTGCCACTCCGTCTCGCCCCGCAGCATGGCCTCGACCAATACCGGGCGCGAGAGGTCTCCGCCTATCGCCGTCGTGAGGACACGCGGTGCTCTGCCGCGCAGTCCTGCACCGTATGCTCCAACGTGTCCTCCGGCCGATCGTTGCAGTGGTGACACCCAGGCGTTTCTTCCCTCAGACACAGGTACCTCCCGAAACTTCCGTGTCCGGTGGTGTCTATGTACTTAGTACAAAAAACAAGTAATTATGGCTACGCCTTGTATCAGCATTGTACGAAAAAATAAATATAATTATATTTTAATAATGTTCTCAAACGACAATTAATATATCCGTTGAAATCAAGAAGCTCTTTCAAAGAGACTTAACGGAATAACAAGAATCGGGTACAAAATAAAAGCTGAATCGAATCTGTCATCGATTGTACCGTGTCCCACAAAAACGGCCGTTGTAAATTGAGTATTATTTTTTAAATATTTGATTTGCCCTTAAATGTACCGATGATAATAGCCTTTTTATTTCTAAATAGTGAGTAAATAAGTATCTTCACGGTACTTTTAGCCGCATGGTCGACTGGGGTTATAAAGTAGAGTACCTTTTTCTTAAAACTGATATACCATAAGGTGATTGGGTCTACCTGAAATCATCATAGATCTTTAGTTTAAAATGTTTTATACGCAATAAAGCCTGGGTCGCGTTGTGATTGCCTAATTGATAAGTCGTCTGGAGTACTTATTCAGAAGACGCGGGTTTCAATAATTCTTACCTCAAAAATCATTAAATATCTCCTCCCACTCTGGAGGGAGCGGCAAGGACAAGCAGACACGCACTGACTAAAGAACACCCTGTTCCTTTGCGTTCCAAGGTAACATTTTAGGACATTCCCGCGGCCAAGACTAAAGACAGACAATAAAAAAAAATCTAGCAAGCACATTCAACTTCAAAACTAAGTTAATAGTCTCCACACGCAGTTATTACAAAAGAATAACCAAACACAATAGAATAACATTATCGATAGAGGCTTTTGTACTATTTATTAATTGAATTTTATCGATAAATCGATATCGATAGAAATTGTTTGAGGAATCGATTGCGATCATGGGAAAATACTTTAATTAGGATAAGTTATTGTGGGATCGTATGACAAGTGATGAGCTTTTATGAAACAAGTTTCAATTAACAAGGTTTAACATAAGTATTCATTTACTTTTAACTATTTATATTGTAAGGACATAGCTCATATTTTACAAATACTTAAATATTAATTCAACTACAGAAATATTGTAATTATTGATATTTTTATTGATTAAACTTTTGCCATTTCATTAGAGTTATATTTTGAAAGCCATACTATTATGAAATAGGTTTTATTTCAAAGTGGAATCCAGTATTTCACGAGTTAATTGCGTTTGAATTTTGTTAGGTGTATACAAGTTATTGCTCGTGACCGTACTGTTAATCATTAACTTTTAGTATTACCGATGCTGCTTAGGTTAAAAAAATGTGGTATCATTATTTCCAGAGAGCGGCACACACATCAGTTGATTTATTCAATTCTATAGATGAAAGAACATTTATGGCAATTGGTAGTCATTCCATTCATAAAACTTACCAGTTTCTCACACAACGAAGCTAATGTATCTTTCTTATTGATAGTCCAGCTCAAAAAGAATAGGTTAAGTATATAAAATCGTCAAATAATTCACCTTTGACACCGTAAGTCGTTATTTTATTCAATTTGGAACATGTTGTCACTGACTCTATAATGTTTTATTATTCATATAACTTTCCTAAAAAGTAATTTATTGATATTGTTAATGTAATTCTATATCTTCTTTATTTAATTTTTATGAACGTGTAAATATTCATATTTTTAGAAGATGTCATACAATTTTGTTGGAATTAAAAACAATTTTTCATAAATTTTATAAAAAATTGTTAACAATAGCATGCCTATTCCATAAAATGTTGGATTTTTGAATACTTATTTTAGAAATAAACTCCTAATACCATAAATTCGAAATCATCTGAGCCCGGGTAATGAATAACGACTTTTTTTTAGCGTGGTAAAATCATCGAATGAGTCACCCAGTCACCAAGGACAGAGCAGGAATCCTTCAATAGCCCTTAACGTTCCAGGGTCACGGTATTTCGTAAGTCCCGTGACCCCAGCGGGCTTTGGCCCTCTAGAGGGGAGCCCATCATTTTGCTGGCACTCTTTGAGGCGCGCGTGGAACAAAACGCGCCGTCGACCCGGGCATGGTCCATGGTCGGACAGCGAGTTACCCATTACTCGCTGCCCGCGCCTACTGTGGCCGGACCAATAGACAGCTAGCCAATAATCAAAAACATTACGTTAATGGGAAAATACCACTAAGTTTCAAAACATCGTTTCAACCTTACGTGACAAAACTTAATCAACAACCTTCTCTAGCTGTACCGATACATAATGAAACGCGTAACCCACAAAATAAATTATCGTTCTGAAATAATAACACAAAACCTTTTGTTTTGTAACACAAAAGCGTAACCCTTCTCTCAAAATCCGAACAAAAGATAAACAATGAACGATACTCGTATACGTTATTAATCGGGCACATTATTCACTGGGCACATTATTAATAGGGCATATTTCTATAACGCATTGTGCCCAGTTAATTAGACGACAGATCTGCGGAATGGCGGTTTTGTCCCCGTTCAAAAATGTGTAGAATGTGGGTCAGGGCTCCTGTGTTGAGAGGAGGTAAGGTAGGCATGTTGTGTTGCCATACCTATGTTTTTGCATAAGACGGGTGTGTTGTTTGAAATAGTTGGTTGTCTTCTACATCTATTTTGGGCTTACCATATTTTCATACCTATTAATGGAATCAAATAGTCAAAATTTAGGACCCATTAATTTTAGTAGTGACTTTTACCCGTGGTGCTAGGCAACTGGGCTTCTCCCAATTGTAATGTCCCTTTGTGCCTATTGGCCTTGTTTTGTTGTGTTTGTGCCTCCTGCTAGACTGGTTAATTTCTTTGCAGGATCCAAGACAGATAAATTCATTCTCCGCGACACGTCAAGCTTCATTGTCTCGGCGCTTTTCTGGTTGTTGCCACTGTTTGTTCTGACTTTCAGAAGTTGCAGTGGTTTGGGAATAGTGTGGTAGGTTTATCCGAATAAAAAAAACTATGTTGGACTCGTATTTCTTTTTTAATTCAGCAAATGACTCGCATTTGACCACAATCTCGCCTGATAGCAAGCGATGATGCGGTCCACGGTACAGCATGCTGGCCTAGAGGTAAAATATTCACTTTTGACTTGCAAGACGCCCAAGATTCAACGTAGGAAACAACGACCCCGACAGGGAATAAGGGAATTTCACTTCTTAGCTGTGGAAACAATAAAAGTATTGGCAAAACACTATGTACGTAACATATCTAATTGTGTATTTCAATAAACATCTTAATTATTTAAATAAACGACGTCTACTTACTAAGATTTACCTTGAAAAGACTGTTAGCCAGATTTCCAGCTACTCCGAAACAATCTAAAAGATGGTTTCTTTCCTGTTTTCTATTTTCTCGTAACATAACCTTTTTTTTTTGACTGTCAGACTCGTACTGACTAAAATCCACGGTGTCTTTCAATAGACCTTTACGTTCCAGCGTCACGGTAATTCGTACAGTCCCGCGACCCCGTCGTTACATAACTTAACACTAATTGAAGAGTACGGGTAGTCAGATACCCCTACGTACGTGGCTGTTACACGTAGTTACGTATATCAGCCGCTGCGAAGGACAGAATAGTATCGTTTAAACAGAATTGGACACTTGATACAGCGTAGTTTACATATACGTGTTTAATTTACTTTTCATGATAGTACTAACGGTTGACTATCATGACACGCGATGCTGCGTGTGTTTTTTGACAACTGTTATTCTGGTATGTGTATTAGCTTATTTTTATTTTTTTGCAAATAGAGTGACTTTTCGTTAATATGTATCTACTGTTTCGTCATTCATGATAGAACGCAGCTAATAGATAGATGGGATAGCATGTAATTACTGACCAAGGTAAAATGTATTGATTACCTTTTCAACTCTTTTCCTGAAGATAAAACGCAACGAAAAAGTAATATTAGGTAACGTTCTTTACATTCTATAAACCTAAAACTGAGACTGTAAAATGATTGTTAAAGTTAACACAATTAAAGACATACCTAATTAAACATAATTGGGTAAGACTTCAATTAACTAAATAATACAGTCTGCCTGAAACAACTCTTGACTTCACCATTATCTAATGTTGTCATTGAATCTACCACTTAATTACGCATAATATTAATATTGAATACCTTCATTAACAAACAATTTTCATATAAATAAAACCCATTCACTTGTTTAAAATTAACCCGTAACATATCTAAGATGTTGCTCGTTTAGTTGAACAACGCTATTCTCATTACGAACAGCAATTACATTCAGATATAATCACAATTCACCTTAGAATAGAGCTTATTATAGTTTAATGTTATATTGAACTGCCTCTTAATGTTAAATGTTAAATTATAGTTAATGACAAGCTTAAGTATATTAGTGAAATGATATATTGATGTTGATTTCAGATGTAATGTTTTATACAATTGGGTGGCTAAGACAAGGTGTTGTGGGCTATCTTAGTAGAGGCCTGTGTCCAACAATGAACTACTAAAGGCTAAATTAAATAATTTTAAGTTTTTTTTTTATGTCAACAAAGGACTTTGCTCATCAACAAACAGACACAACAGGCCGATAAAAAAGTTGAAAATTTCTACAACTATTTACACCCTTTTTTTACGTGGTAAAATCATCACATGAGTCCTCCCACCCAGGGCAGACCGGGAGAGACTGTCAGACTCGTACTGACTAAAATCCACGGTGTCTTTCAATAGCCCTTTACGTACCGGGGTCACCGTAATTCGAGAGTTCCGCGACCAAACTATTTACACCCTTCAGAAAATAACTCCCTAAAATTCTATATTTGTTACTTTTCAGATATTGAAGAGGAATTTTCCGTTACTCTCATTTTAATCAAGTAAATTATTTTGTAGATACTTTCAGTCGAGGGCATTAAATTAATGGACGAACTTCCTGCTCAGTTACTCACAATTTATACCCAAGTAAATTAAAAAGATTTCCCGGATACATAACTTTCTGGAAAAGCCAATCAATGACGTTAATTTTATTACATTAACTTGATTATTCTTAAAGATGTATTATAAACAGATGTGTTCAGAGGCCTTCTCACAAGATTTCTGTTTGTTAATTTCAAATATTTACTTCATTTTATTTAGTTTATTGCATTGAAAAAGCGCCTCCAACGTACGAATATGGAACCATTTTTTCCATAGTTCCGATTTACTTTACGTCACAGAACCGAGAATGTCATGTTAGGGCTTCAGATTAATAATAAAAACAGAGAATATACGAAGAATCCTGTTCTGCGACTAATCCGAAAAAATATTTAAAATACTCAGACTTACTGACCCAAAATGCACCAGCATAACATCTTGCGGATCTTACGGAATTCCCGGAGTTCATTCACGGATTCAAGATGGCGCGCCTGACCTACAGCGGCGGGTCTTATGTAAATTTTATAATTCGCTGAATCATTAGATGGTATGATTCAGTCTTAAGAGCCTGTTTCAAGTTTTATAATATGTTGCGGTAGCTTAGCATTTGATACGCATTCATTTAATGAATTTTTTTTTACAGAGCAGAATGGAATGGGCTTCTGTGTACGTGAGATCGGAGATTTTTTGTAAAGTAGTTGAAAAAATGTAAGGAAAATCGCCATTAATAATAAACGTTATGAAGTAATTATGTATTTGTATAATAATCAAAACAATTTATCAGTTTCTACAGAACATTTGGAGAAGAATAATTTTCTGTTGTCTTCCTATCGTGGTAAAGATTGTTCCGAAGTTCGAAGCTGTACGAAATAAATTAACTAACACCATCAAACAGCATAGAGTTGTATATTAAGTGCACATACAAACAACAAAGCAATCTATCACAAGTGGTACAAGCCTTAAAATGGATGATAGACACGCGACCAAGTACGCGTAGAAAAAATAATGTTGAGAAAAAAATCGTTAGCTGTAAATTAATTAATTAATTGCTAAATATCTAAGTTTAGCCATAATTCCCATTTGTTTTATTACTTTTTTAATGTGATGTAATTCCCAAGTAGCACAAAGCTTCCATAGTCGATGACAACGCAACACAATGTGAGCTAATAACCGTGTTTGTAAATTTGCCACAAAATTAATTCCCCACGAGAAAAAGTATGTATAAATTAGCCAAAGGCTTTTGTTTTTTTTTTATTGATTATCGTAAATTCGCCCCGAATCTTTTTTTCGCACGGATAGCAGAACGATTAAATAATTAAATCCAGCACTAAAGTACCGAAATCGAGGACACAATGTGGAATCTGAACAGAAAGTACTAGGAGAACAGGATCAATACTTTTTTTCGTGGAGAATTAATTTTGTGGCGAATTTACAACAACCCTGTCACACGTTACACGCGTGAGTGTGTCACCGACAACACGGCGAGTCGAATAAATTCGCGGTCTTTAAAACCGAGGTCTTTAAATCCGTACGACTATCACCCACTGCCTATTTCCCTTAACTGTAAAAACCACTCCCACACACTAATTGAAAAGACACTGGAAAACCGAAAAATTCGGAGAAAGGGTGATTACTTAGCTCAATCGGACTGACTAAAACCCGTGGGCAGTAATAGACGAACGATTATTCCGCGAAACGGAATTCCATGAAGGAACTCATGTAAATTGGTTGGACGGTACTTTTAAGCAATAATATTGAATGGTGTTAACTTTATTTCAAAGAAAATGCTCGTCTCTCTGTAACGGTTGATAAAATAGTGTTTCTACGGAACTCTGACATTTTGTACCACCTAATTCAATGTTCTTGTTAAACTGAATTAAGCTATGATGTGATTAAGATAGATGAAAGGGAGAGAGGCGCACAAAAGGTGTCGATGTTGTAACTAACTATAAAGGATGAAAAGGACGATACCCAAAATGTTGAGTAGACCCTTTAGGTTTTTAAAACAAACAGCAATTACTTATATCCTATATTTTAGTAGTGTTGGTACCTTTTGCACTTTTCAAAGTCATTGTCAAACATTAATTACAATAAGGCCATAAATAAAGCACTGGTTAATGCCAAAACTCTTATATGGCTACTTTCTTCTTCTACAAGCTCTAATTCTCGAGATTTACTACGTCGAGCAAGCGATTAAGTATACCAGCTTACAGAACAACGATTGATTGAAGATTTTGGTTTATTCACTTAATTCACTATAACAGTTTCTAATGTCTATCTAATCTCATCACTATCAGCCTGTATTAGCACACTGCTGACATAGGGTTCTCCCAATGTACGTCACTGAATCCGGTCTTAAGCTTTACTCATCCAGTCTCTGCTTTTGTCTTCTGCCTTTTTTTTTTTTACGTGGTAAAATCATCACATGAGTCCTCCCACCCAAGGCAGGGCTGGAGGGACTGTCAGACTCGCACTGACTAAAATCCACGGTGTCCTTTAATAGCCCTTTACGTACCGGGGTCACGGTAATTCGTGATTTCTGCGACAAAGATTTTACGCTTTAGGAAAATTTTCAATGCTTTTATACATACACAGCTTATCTAAAAAACAGATTTCGTAACAATGGATATAATAAATAATCTTTGAAACTATGTCACAGGACATGTTTCTTCAACACCAATGAAACCAAAGGCAGAAGCAAGTTTCGATTAATCAAAGCTCCAGCAAATCACCATCTTCCCACGCACACATTAGTCATTCCCCAGGGTAATATTATACCAGTTGGTAATTAATAACTATGCCCAATTGAGATTTATGCGATCCCACGTCCTTCAATAGCCCTTTACGTACCGGGGTCACGCGACCCCGGCAGGCTTTGGCCCTCTACTGGGGGCCCCGTTACTATGCTGACACTCCTTGAGGCGCGCGTGGAACACAACGCGCCGTCGACCCATCCAGTCTCTGCTAGCTACCTTAATAAGCGTCTGATTTAAGCACAGAAGCCCTAAATATTTACCTTACAACATTACCTAAGTAATGAACTTATATGACCTAAAATGTTGCTAGTTAGATAATCCGCACTCATCGGTATTCCAAGTATCCGATGTAAGATAAAACGACGCTTGTATTAAGACACGTGACACGGCAGCCATACTAAGCTTTCAGAAATTCAAATAATGTGGGACAATGAACGGCAGGTATTCTGAATAATACGCGTTCTATACACGGTGGATTCTCCGGAGATTATTAGCTTCATAAGATATTTTATTCATTAGAATATCATTTTTATCGTGGCAAATTCGTAAAGTCTATACTTTTCGCTTTTGTTATTTATGCCTTTGTCAAACAGACTGGCGAAAGCGAAGCGTTTCCGAAACGACACCGAACCGAAGCGAGACGTGAGTCGGATAGTTCTGTCACGCTATCGGGTCTCTTTCGCTGCTATATGTGACTTGTTTTAAACAATTCCATACATTACACATAAAAACGTCACGCTTCGCATTCGCGACGCCTGTCTATATGACAAAGGCTTTATAGTATACCTACAATGTTAAGAGATTTAAGGTTTCTTTTACATAAACCCAATTTTAACACTTCTCTATTGTTTTGTAGTACAAAATACATATAGGTATCTAACAAAGAAAGAGTTACAGTATTGAATGATCAAAGATTAATGAAAAAGGAGATTTAAAAATAAAGTTAAAAGATGTTTTATTTGTCCTAAATACTAGTATACTCACAAATGGCATGCAAGATGTTACATTAGATACGTCAGCATAATTTTTGTTGTTCAAAAAAGCCACCACGGGGTCTTTTTTTTTACGTCGTGAAGTGATCAAATGAGTCCTCCCACAAAATGCACGGTGTCCTTCAATAGACCTTTACGTTCCGAGGCCATAGTCACTTGATTAGACAATCCCGCGACCCTGACATACCACGGGGCCTTAAAACATAAATAAATTAATAAACTGCATAGGTTTTATTCAGTACGTGCCTGACAGTCTCGTCCGCTTTACCCGGAGCGAGAAGATTAGCTTAATTATTAATACACAATTAAATTAACGTTAAGACAATAAATCAATCAACTGCTTAAGCATATCTGCCTGACCCATGACACGTCAGATCGCGTTGAATCTGTATGAACACGTCTTTATAATCTACCAGCTAATTGACACTTTTACTTTCCTTTGATTAGAAAATCGATATAAAATAAACAGCTTTTAATATGAGCACACTTACCTTCGTAAAAAAACTAGATCATTTTATTGCCAGCCATAAAAAAACATGCTTGTCAATCAGAATATTTTATTACTCATAATTTATGATTTCCTCTGGATCCAGTATCTCAACTTTCGAACTCGTTGACAGATTCTAATGTTGGTAGTACTGAAGATTTTAAAATTTCTCCGAGTATAAAGCCATGCAGTGGTAGACGCCCATGGCGGCGGACGTCGGCAGAAGATCTCTGGCCACCGTAGGCGCGGGCATGCGGGCAGCGAGTAATGGGCATCTTACTCTCCGACCATGGACCATGCCCGTGCCCATGAGTTTAATAATTGTTGTTTTTTAAATGTTTATTCAATGGCCTGTGCTACGGGGGCAGGGGGGGCAGAATAGCATTCATTGATTTATCTTCAGTTGCGGAAAAATGCAACATGAAGTGATTTGTACTACTACTCATGGAATCATCATCATCATCATCTCAGCCATAGGACGTCCACTGCTGAACATAGGCCTCCCCTTTAGATCTCCACATACTCATGGAATACAAATGGAAAATATTTTATTATACTGTACACGTAAAACATAACAGAAATGATGTTTAATAAACAAACTTGTTATAAAATACGTTTAAAAATATTTAATATCAGTATTTATCACCTATTATAAATATGTATGCCGCACTAATTATAAATCTTATCACAACTTGTTACATTGCAAATGGAAAAGGACCTTGTCGGCGAAGTTAAATAACTAATAGCAATTATTAAATTTAATTATAATCCCACAGTCCTTATATTTTTAAATGAATGATATAAATCATTTTAAGTGCTTAAGTATGTATAAACCATATTGAGACAGAATGCCACTCCACTTATTAATTTTCTATTCTATTTTTTGATACCTAGTAATTATCATGAATTTCACCCGAAGCCTGCCATGGTTTGGGCGCGGGACTCGCGAATTACCGTGACCCCGGTACGTAAAAGGCTATTGAAGGACACCCTGGATTTTAGTCAGTATGAGTCTGACAGTCTCTCCCGCTCTGCCCTGGGTGGGAGGACTCATTTGATGATTTTACCAAGTATATAATAAAATGAAATTCATCATTCTTGTATTTATTACTCAGTAATACGGTAAGTCTGATTTCTACATGACTGTAAACCAAATAGTCTTCATTACCAATTAAAGCTTTTGACTGTACTTAATTTTATTTAAAGGACTTAATTTTAGTTACCGTACCCACCCAAAGGGTATAGCGGGACCCTTTTACTAAAACTCCGTTTTCCGTCCGTCAGTCTGTGTGTATGTCCATCTGTCACCAGGCTGTATCTCATGAACATAACTCGCAGTAGACAGATTTTTTTTTGATGGCTTGAAAAATTTCAAATCAAACTATGTGATCCCGCCAAGAAGACCCGTTACGTTTCAAACTTTTAACCCTAGAACAGGGGTGGCGAACCTTTATGGATCAACGTGCCTTTTTTTGTAATGAAATGTTTAATGAGACCATACATAGGCCATCCAATAATTTTCACCTAGTTAGTAAGTATTGGGAAAATAATAAAGCAATGCTAACAACTCCTCCGCACCGTAGCTAGGTTCAGTCGCATTCGTTTCTTACATTTCATAATGTGTTACGTACTTTGTCGATCTGTGGCGTTCCCAAAATATTATATCATATGCCATCAATGGTACGCGTGCCACTGGTTCGCCATCCCTGCCCTAGAACAAGTCGATTAGTCAAAGCTACTTCAAAAATCACCACTCATGCTCGCTTTATGTTAGCAGAATCGAAAACATAGTAAACCTTCTTCACACTCCTTCATAATAACATACTAAATCTATCTTATTATTATTCTAAACCTGCAAGCAATAAAAGACAAATCGTACATACATGACATGTAAATGCAGCCTTACAATCGTAATATCGCAGATGTCATATTCAAATTTATTACAGCCCACTTAGCGAGTCAGTACAATCAAGCACAGAAGTTGAAACACTTTCACTATGAAAATCGCACTTAAGCCTTTGTCAAACAGACTGGCGTGGCGAATGCGAAATGTGACGTTTTTATTTGTAATGGATGGAATTGTTTGAATCCAGTCACATAGAAACGCGAAAGCGATCCGATGGCGTGACAGAACTATCGGACTGACGTCTCCCTTCGGTTCGGTATCGCTTCGGAAACGCTTCGCTTTGCCGGTCTGTTTGACAAAGGCATTACTGCTGTATCACAAAGACGATCGGCAAGAATTTTGCTTTTTCCCAACTATGTTGTGATCGGATTCCAGTTCTACTGGATACCAGTATTTTATATTATAAACTGACTGCCGATTTGACCTCAACAACCCAGTAACTGTTGTAAAACAATACCCTTAGCTAAGACTGGTTGTTATACTTTCGGATTTTTCTGAATACCCGTAACGACTATCAGAGATCTAAAAATGATGCCCTCCCCCCCCCCCCTTTAGAGGGCCAAAGCCTGCCGGGGTCGCGGGACTCACGAATTACCGTGACCCCGGTTAAAGGCCTATTGAAGGACACCGTGGATTTTAGTCAGTACGAGTCTGACAGTCCCTCTCGCTCTGCCCTGGGTTGGAGGACTCATTTAATGATTTTACCACGTAAAAAAAGGACCAACGACTTAACTTACTTTCCGAGACAGTGACGAAACTCATCGTCACCCATCCACAGACCGACCTTGATAAGCGTTGCTTAACCTTGAAGATGAACTCGAGCAGTCATTATTCAACCACGCGCCAACTCTATAACTCAAAGTTGTTACTTACCAGTGCATTTGACAGTACTGTCACTTTCACTTTAAAATGTATGGAGGCGGCTCAAAACTAAAGTAATGTATTCGCGCATATTATTTAGTATGCGGGACGAGTATTGTATGACATTTTAGATATTCGTGACGACATTGAATTACTGAACGAGTAGAGGGTTATATGAAATGGGATTGGAGCCTTTTTTAAATGTATTTTCTTGATGCATGTGGATTTTGGCTACGGAATTGAAACTGAGCAGGTAGGTACTGATGAATTACGATTCGCCACTTTTTTAAATATTTTTGTTTTCATCCCAAAATGACGGATTTATACGTTTGAACGTATGACTTTATGAAATCGCTTATTAACTATACAATGTGATTTCCAAAAATACGTTCCGACACAACACAATGTAAGTAAATCAATCCCAAGAAAATATTTGAAATTAGCTTGGTATTTAATAAATACATAAATTCACAATTTATTCTTACCCTAAATCAACATTAAAACATAACCTACAACAATCCGTATAAGGAACATTTAAACGCGCCATTAACATATATTTCCTATTTACAACATACAAGTCATTCATATAAATCTAGGTTTAAAGCATACACCTAGCCATTGAGTATTCCAAACCTGCATTTAACAGAAACTATAGTTAACTATGAGCAATAATTAAATGCAATGGAAATATGAATAACTAACGGACATCTAACTAGGGCTAACAAAAGCTGCACATTTGCAAACCTATCGCTTCTGTT
The DNA here is from genome assembly GCA_943136025.2 of Agrotis puta. NCBI lineage: Eukaryota > Metazoa > Arthropoda > Insecta > Lepidoptera > Noctuidae > Agrotis > Agrotis puta. Next base: position 3,908,588 of record OW964177.2, read on the forward strand.
AAAGTGATTTCGTGAAATGCAACGGAATTGTGTAAGCGAAGGTAGAACACGATTGGTCAAATCAAATAGAGCGTCTATGGTAACAACTCTTGCAGAGATCTGTATTCTCTCTCACTAGTCTGTAGCAATGTCTTGTCTAGGCTTGTCTTTGGGTGGGTCAACAAAGTTAAAATAAACTGCCGCCGAGGTCTATTTGTGGATAAATCTATTATTTCAAAGTCAAAGTCGAAGTAGAAGTGGAAGTTGTGTTGCTTATAACCAAGTTGTCAAATGAATAATAATGTGTAAACCTCCCACGTTCTTTTTTTAACTTACATTTTTTTTTATTCAAGGGTCGCTCATTCTACCACAACACTACCGAGTTCCGGACATAAACAACACTATGTAATATTTTAAAACACCTTAGACAAAAAATAAAGCGAAATACGGAGTAGGACATAAATATTCATAAACTTCTGCATTTTAAGTTTATTGCCGTATCGGCTGCCGAGTTATCCGATATTTCATTGGTAGGTAGCTTTTTGAACAACTGTTATTGATACGTCTTTTTTTTTCTTTTCATGTAAAATCTTTGCTATGAATTTAAACAAAACAGGAAACATAAAGGCTTTGGCTTTCTAACGGGGTCCCAATCAGATTGCCGACAGCTGTTTGAGACGCGCGTAAAACAGGACGCGCCGTCGACCCGGGCATGATCGGACGGCAAGTCACCCATTACTCACCGTCGACATGCCCGCGCATCATGCATGGTTGGCATGGAAACACAAACACAAAACTACAAACAAAACGTATCTTTCAAAGAAGACAAGAAGCCTAGAAATCGATATCTAATTAATCTATCTACGACCACAACATAGCTATGTGTGTATAAATAAAATATATATGTATATTGAAACCGGTTAGATAACTCATTACTAGAGAACTGTTGCTGATAGATGATATTGTTTATCGAGGTGAACTTGCGTTAATAAGGGCAATATGTCTGACAACAGACTGGGCAAGAACATCTGAGAGTAGTATTAATTTTGATTTAATGGATTATATTGTATTCATTTTCGGGCGGAATTTCTATTAAAGTTTTAAATTGGTGAGTGATCGTCGTCACTGTTAGTCAGAAGCTCTAAAGTCTGACAACCAGTCTTACCATGAGGTATCGTATTACCCAGTTACTGAGTCGTGGAGGTCCAACAGGCAGTCGCTCCATGTAAAATACTGATATCCAGCTGCATCTGGTTTGACTTGAAGCCGACCACAACATAGTTGGGAAAAAAAACAATATTTACAAACATGCCATTATTGAAAACAAAGGTGTCACGGTACCAACTAAATCAAATATATTTTGTATGAATACTTAGTCATGGCTTCTTGAATTTAATACCCATTTTCACTAACACCTAGATAAATGCCTTTACATTATTACACCATTAAAATTTCAACTTTCAATACCGATCTTGAGAATTCAAAATCCACCGTCAGTGTTCCTTAGTTAAGTGTGAGAAAAGACGTTCATAACGAGATTACGTAGGTAGGTACTTAAGCCAATGTTTATTTTAAAATTAAATCCGAAAGTAAATTACAAACTTGTGTCATTAATTTTGAAAGTGAATTAAAGTTTAGATTTTATTTCGTTCACTTTTTTTTTAAGTTGTCTGTTTTAAACATAGGCACATTAAATTCTTAAAGTGCTCGAAACAAAATTGCGACAAATAGACTTGGATATAGTTGAGATACTTTCTTATCGCGTTAGTAACGAGGATTGCGTAGGCAGAATATAATTAAAAAAAAAAGTTTGAAAAAAAAAACAGTTGCAGTGACAGCAAAGTCCTGATGGTGACTACTATGATACAACAACGAATATCATTATAATATCACGCTAGTAAGAAGAGCACACCAAGATTTTAGCTTCGAGTGTATTACCAAGAACTTTTTTTTTAACGTGGTAAAATTATCAAATGAGTCTTCCCACCCAGGGCAGAGCGGGAGTTCCTGTCTAACTCAGGAACCGCAACCACATAAGGCAAGAGAACCAGTGACGCTCAATTAGTGTTCCCTTCAAGTAAATTTAGTCTGTGCGAAATTAGTCTAATTAGTAAACTTTCAAAGGGTTCAAAGATAGAAATTTCCACTCGGAGATTATGCTTAATTACCTCTGTTTGTTTGAAGTTGTCCGGTAAACTTGTTCCATGCCATTATCTATCGCTAGGATCTTTTATTCAATTGTGCGAGTGAGCAATTAGACTTGGGTGGCTCACTATTTTCATTTGGTTTGTTTTTAAAATTAAGTAATTTGAATATTTTGTGATTTATTCTTGACGGAATTAAAAGGACGTTTGATGCAAAGAATATAGGCGTCGTAAACAGTCCTATTAAAATAAATATTAATCTGTTATAAACTAGGGTAATTCAACAGTCATTTTAACAGACACAAATAAAATACCTACGTTTATTTTAAGAAATGTAGTAGAAAACATAGTAAGTAAAATTGTATCGTCAAAATTAAGAAGTAACTATCTCCTTTGTTAGAAATCAATACAAGTTGTTAATATGAAAGGAAAAAGACTTTTACCCCAAGCACAATGACACGCGTGGAGGCGCAGCGTCGGGGCGAATCCCCGCTGCCTCGTCAAGTCGAGGCGCGGCGGGAAGAGCTCCGGCGTGATCTCAGGGCAGTATGGAGGGAGCGACTGTCGCAACCGAGGTCCGGGCACGCCGCAATCGCGGTGGTAAGACCCCTCTTTGAGGAGTGGCTGGATAGGCGTCACGGCGTCCTGACCTACCGCATGACGCAGGTCCTCACCGGACGCGGAAGTTTCGGGAGGTTCCTGTGTCTGATAGGGAGGGAAGAAACGCCTGGGTGTCACCACTGCGAGGATCGTCCGGAGGACACGGTGGAGCATACGGTGCAGGACTGCCCCGCTTGGGCAGAGCGCCGCCGTGTCCTCACGACGGCGATAGGCGGAGACCTCTCGCGCCCGGCATTGGTCGAGGCCATGCTGCGGGGCGAGACGGAGTGGGAGGCGGTGGCCTCCTTCTGCGAAGCAGTCATGCTCGTGAAGGAGGAGGCGGGCCGCCTGAGGGAGAGGACAGCGTCCTCCCTCCACCCCAGCCGCAGCGGTAGACGCCCACGGCGTCAGACGTCGCAAGACGATCTCCGGCCACCGTAGGCGCGGGCATGCGGGCAACGAGTAATGGGCGACTCGCTGTCCGACCATGGACCATGCTCGGGTCGACGGCGCGTTGTATTCCACGCGCGCCTCAAAGAGTGTCAGCATAGTGACGGGGCCTGTAGAGGGCCAAAGCCTGCCGGGGTCGCGGGACCAAGGGATTACCGTGACCCCGGTACGTAAAGGGCTATTGAAGGACACCGTGGATTTTAGTCAGTGCGAGTCTGACAGTCCCTCCTCCTCTGTCATGGGTGAGAGGACTCATTTGATGATCTTACCACGATAAAAGAAAAAAGCACATGACAAGGCAACAACACAAAATAAAAAAAAGAATATCAAAATATATATGGCATTATTCTGTTGATGCATAAATGCTCTGGCTATGATATCAATGCTTCAATATTAGCGATAAGTGCCAAATGAAGAACAGTACCTTCACCAAAAAAAAATGTACCTACGAAAATCCCGTTTAATTTCTCTTCGCACCTGAAATTTCATCCTCTCGGGGATAACAAATTTACAATACTCATGCACATTCACAAAGAGAGACTACAAAGCGACCAGTTACAGTACTTATCAACACAATAAGTAAAACAATCAGACTGGTCCAACGCGCTTTCCACGCGCCGCTGTCCGTACGTACTCGTTGCTGTTGCATATTTCATGAGTGATTGGCCCTAGCACGAACGCGCGGTGCAAACGTTATTAATTTACGTCGGTTGTTTAATCTAAAAATACAAATTTATCATAGGATTTTAATTTATTTCAAGCATACATAGTAAGCGGCTTGCATCTAGCGCGATGCTGAGATCTTCATCAGATCTTCTATCCACCTTGCAGTTGGAAGTCACACACTACATTTTGCACATGAATATAAATATTACACAGCTCAAATTATTGCTACTTTATTAAATACTATGAGAATGGTCCACGCTTTTATTTGTGCACACACAGCTAATAAGTGGGATTCCCTGTTTGAGTCTACCAGTATATTTGCTGATAGCTACAACCTTGGTGTTTTTAAGTGAAAAGTGAATAGGTTACTTCTAGGCAAGCGTGCTTCACCGTCAACCATGTTTTCGCTTACTACAGGCGAGATAGTATTTAAACGCGAGCCGATCGCTAATTAAAAAAAAGTTACAATGCATTGTCCACGTTTTTTTTTTTCTAGTTCATGTTTTCTGTGTACCTACCCAAATACACATAATTTCTTCTCATCATTGCGCAATAAGTTTTAAACTTTCGGTTTTTACACCCTTTATGAATATAAAATCATAAAATAAACGAAAACTTTATGAGAAACGAGTATTTTTTTGACGTTTAGACCGCGCGCTCGTGCTAGCAGAAGTGGATGCATATTTCATGAGAGCACTGAGTGGCGGTCACGGGCCACGTGGGAAAATTTTAATGTGGATTATTTATTTAGTGATACGCGCTTTTTATCATAAAATTGTGGGATAAAAAATGTGTTGGATCATGTTTTGATGGTACTCTTCTGTGGACAGCTACCTTTTATTAAATCAATTAATAAATAATGTACAATTTATATTTAGACTAAATGTCTGTTCAGTCAGAACTGTTAGATAACTGTCATGTTTTCTTCTTTCGATACCTATATTGTAGATTGGCGCTGTATGTCCCTCATTACTTGTTAAAAATATAATATAGATATAAGGGAACATAGAGATACATAGAGCATAGTTTCCTGTCAACGGTTGAATATTCTTTCGTCTTTCTGGCGCTATTAAAAACGGTTGTTCTTCAATAGACTACCACCATCTGTGCCTTACTGTACGTTTTGTCACGACACAACATTTAAACTAAAAGGATTCGTGATTCAATATTATCCTCATTGATTCAAATTACATTTAGGTCATCATATCAATAAAACGATATTATCTATAGATATTCCAGTCTTGTCTAGCCAGTCACTTCGTGACTAAACCTAGAAACCTATAGTTTTCCACTTAGCACAAAAATTTAGTGACACGAACAAGGTCACACGAAATTCGCCTGTTATTATACTCGCTGCCATTTTATTTAGCATTTTACTAATGAGCGCATAAAAATGAAAGCCGTAAAATACAACCTAATTATGAATAAACTAGTTTATTCAGCTATTATTGTAGAAAAATTGGGGTGTCGTGAGTTGGATTATTTAGTTTTGCATTAGGTGTGACTAATCATGCTGTTGGCTGTAAAAAGATGATAAATGGAGAGATTTCCGGTTTTATTCTTAATGCTTTTTGGACACGAGAGTTTATTTATTTAAATCTCAGTGTTTTGTTCTTTATTTTAGCTTAAAATATGAGTTATTTCGATTGTCGGACAGGCTAAAAGCTCATTCAACTTACTAGGCTTTTTAATGAAGTAGGTCTTTGATTTAAGTGATCTCAGAGAAGACGGTAGCACGGTAGTCATGTGCTACCGTGCACAGCGGAGCTTAGGTAAGATACCTTCTGTCTTCCCAGGGATGTGCCTTCACAGACGTTGCACAGAAAGGTTCTGGACTTGGTCTTTTAAGAGATCCTAGTTCCCTACAGATCAAGGCAGCATTGAATGGTCCCCTACACGGATGTACCAGGAAGACAGCGGTGCGAGAGGAATGGCGACGAATTGTGAAGCGAGCCACCACCCCTGATGTGACGACCACGACCACTCTGCCAAGAGTGTAGCGACTGAGAAAAAGAATAAGTTCCTTCCTTCCTGTGCTGATGCTGATCATCGGGGTGGTTTTGGTGAGGTACGAACCCCACACTCTTCTTTTGAAGATTTTCCCCGAAAAAAAGGTCTTTGATTCAGTTTGCAGTTATTTATTATTAGTATATCACTGTTGGTCTAAAACTTCCGTCCATTCCTTAAAACGTTTGCGACTGTAGACTGCTTTCCAATTCTCAAAAAATACGTGCTTTTTATTCCGCCATCTCTTTCGTATCCGCGACCACGAGATTGCTGTTTCAGGGCCACAATCTTACGCTTTAAGGGCCCACACTTCATTGGGCATTGGGCTTGGGCGACACTCATGTCTTGCCCATGTCATATATGTATGTATAGGTACAGCAGCCTTTTGAACCGCCTCAATAACTTGCGTTTTAGGGGATACTGTGGTATTTCGAAAGTGATCTGTTAATTTAGCATCTAAGATACTGGGCTCCATAGCACGTTGGCAAATCTTGAGCTTGATATGTTTCTGCTTGTAGCAGTTACAAATAAATCTTTATGGAGTCTCTTATATCGCATTTCCGAAAGAATTTAGATATGATTAATTAACAAATAAATGATTCAAGTACAACTAACTCCCAAATTCTTATTCCGGAGAGAAATCAGTAAAAGTAGAATCTTTGAAAGTTAACTTAATGTTTGCACACCTTCCAAGAAAATTAGGTAAGTATGAAAATACAGCGAATTATTCAACATTTTGATGTTTGAGTGGACGAGCAAAAGTAAATATCAGTTTTAAATTGCAAAAGAAAATCTTGGAATATATCCTATGAAAAGAGATCACTATGAAGATAATAATATATAATTGCTGAAAAAGAATGACATTTTTTTCTTATGAATTTTTCATTTCAGTTCATGACACATCTTACTAATTTACAAATGTGATGTGAGGATGGATGTTTATTACTCTTTCACGCAATAACTTCAGAACGGAATTGGATGAAATTTGAAACATGGGTAGCTTATAACCTGGATTAACTCAGGATAGTTTTTATCCCGATTTTATCTAATAATTTTCGAGCTGTAGCGGTCGAAGACGCGGGAAACAGCTAGTTGAAAATAACTTTCTGCCCGTCAATAATTCAATAACACTTACAATCATACACAACTTTATCAATCCAACTTTTAATGAGTAAATTGATCAGTAGGTACAGAACTACCCATCCAATCAATTATGTCCTTCACATGAAGTAACTAGTGTCAAAGTAAACAGCGCAAAAACAGTATTTCAACTACGAACAAATGGTTGAAATCGGCGCACGTTATAAAAAGTGATACAAGGTGATTACGGTATTTATAAAGCGCAAAACAAGCGTTTAGTACACGATATTGCGTATACGCGTGGTTGGGCGGTTAAGCGGTTTTATAGTCACTTTAGCTTGTTTGATTTTTTTTTATTTTACTTTTTTATTGTGTTTGGGTGGCTTACAGCTAAAAATACAAAACTAAATAGTGAGACGATCAACGATCAGTCATTTAGAAGCCTCCACAGTCAGTTTAATTGATTTCTAAGGCTTAAGGCCTCGGACTCGAAATCAGCGGGCAATGAAACGGCGGACGGCGGCGCGGCGTATTCAAGAAGCCGATTAGCTGTTAGCCACTGTCAGTGACTTCTGCGGACGCGCTGCTCCCGCCCTACTAATTGCTGAACCATGCGCTTCATATTGCTACAAAATTCTTTGCCGCCTCCGTCCAACCGCGCGGACGAGCGGTGTTGGTTCACCAACAGTGCCCTACTTGATTTACTGGTTACATGTATACTGTGCCACCGTACAACCAACGTTCGCTGACACACCACAAATAATTTATCATCGAGTTGTTAATTAAACGGTCAGTTTCATTACTGGCCACCACCATTTTGTACTTCCATTAATCATATTATTGTACTGTCTCTTTCACACTGCGAAAGCGTTTGGCCTTTCGATGGCTTGGTTTATGGTGTGTGGTGGTGGTCTTAGGTTTCAAAGACCACACTTAAGCTGTCGTTTTATGTTAAGATAGGTAAGGGAAAGTAAGCGCGATAAGCAATTGTTAACTGCGTTCAACAGCTATCAGTGATAACTATAGCGTAACAGATAACAAAGGTCAAAAAAAGAATTTATAACCTCCCATTACTTCCTATTTGTTACTTTCTCTGCTTCATATCGCATAATGCGTCTAAATCGTTACGCCAGCGTTTTCTGGGTCTCCCTTATTATCGACTAGCTTCCGCCCGCGACTCCGTCCGCGCGGATGTCGATCTTCGCGTGGATGGTTTAAGCCCGTGGTCATTTAAGCCTTTGTCAGACTGGCGTGGCGAATGCGAAGCGTGACGTTTTTATTTGTAATGTATGTAATTGTTTGAATCCAGTCACATAGAAAAGCGAAAGCGATCCGATAGCGTGACAGAACTATCGGACTGACTTCTCGCTTCGGTTCGGTATCGCCTCGGACTCGCTTCGCTTTCGCCTGTCTGTTTAACAAAGGCAAGTGAGTTAAAAAAAAATAAAGGACACGTATTGTTTCTTTTGTAAAATCAATGATTATTCACCAAAATACAACGCATCAAAACTCGAGAGTGGGGGCTCGTGACGTCAGAATTCAGTAACAATTGTACTGAATTGTAACGTATTGCCAATATTGAAAGCATCGTATCTCTGTCAATTTTGGTTTACGAAACAAAAGAAAAAATACGGGTCGAATATTTTTTGATAATTAATCTAAGTGACGGACTAATTATAATTTTTCAGTCAAATAGCCAATTCATTTACTCATCTATCGCCCACTTCCATTCCAATATACCAACTCATGAATCCAAATACTCACCATGACATACCATAAACAAATCAGCTTCAGTTTACAGGTGGCTACGACCGTGGGATCGCATAAATCTCAATTGGGCATAATTATTAATTACCAACTGGTATGATATTACTGCTAGCCTAGTGACCTGGGGAATGACTAATGTGTGCGTGGGAAGATGGTGATTTGCTGGAGCTCTGATTATTCGAAACTTGCTTCTGCCTTTGGTTTCATTGGTTTTGAAGAAACGTGTCCTGTGTGTGACATGGTTCGTGTCTTCAATCAATTCAATTTTACGAAATCTTTCTTTTAAATAAGCTGTGTATGTATAAAACCATTGAAAATTTTCCTAAAGCGTAATTTTGGGTATGCGGGCGGCGAGTAATGGGCAACTCGCTGTCAGACCATGGACCATGCCCGGGTCGACGGCGCGTTGTGTTCCACGCGCGCCTCAAGGAGTGTCAGCATAGTGACGGGGCCTGCAGAGGGCCAAAGCCTGCCGGGGTTGCGGGACTCACAAATTACCGTGACCCCAGTACGTAAAGGGCTATTGAAGGCAACCGTGGATTTTAGTCAGTCAAGTCTGATAGTCCCTGCCGCCTTGCCCTGGGTGGGAGGACTCATTTGATGATTTTACCACGATAAAAAAAAGAGCTCTTGTTCTATTAATTATACAATGCTTACTTTGCTTTCACTAAGTATTATATTATTTATCGGCTCCAAAAAAGTAAATTTTAAAACCACTGTCACCATTTAGCAATATTTACATGAACTTTCAAATAAAATAATTAACTAAAAACACAAAAGAATTACCCTGGCTGACACTTTGTTGCCTATTTCCATTACAAAGGCGAACATTAAAATATTTGTATAATAACTCCAACATTAATATTAATACAGAGAAAGTGTTTTTGTTCAAGCAATTAGGGTAATAACAGCAATCAACTTTAAAAATGACAAGATTGTGTCGGGATATAGCGTAAAAGGTTCTGAAGCTAAATTATATGGCTTTTTAAACTAAAATAAAAAAAAATGACATTTTTAAACTTGGTACTTCCTTTTCCATGAACACGCTATTCTGAAAAGTAACCTATTAAATATGCCTAAGCAACGTAATAAAATCAAAATAACTTTATATCCTGATTTATCGATCTTTGAATAAGAAAAAAAAAACATAAAAACGGATAAAATATCTAAAATAATTTTGAATTTTTTTTTAATAGTTTTGTTTGATTTTTAATTTCACCCGAAATAAAATAGTGTTTTTTTTTAATTTTACGGAATCACTGGGATAATTGTCATCGTCATGGAAGACGGGTTCCCAGTTCCAGCGGACCCCCAAAATCTTACCTTTTTAATGCAACTTTTATGACCGTATTATTTCTTTGAGAACATCACTAATGGCCGCCAAGAATTATTTCGTTCCCATGTATTTTTAATTCGCCATTGCGTTGAGAACAACGTTTATGTACTTTTGTCAGTCATAATTAAGTTTTAGCAAACTGTCTGACGTTTCCAGAGTGTTTGGGGATTGTAAAGAAAGTGGAGTATGTCGGCTGTTTGATGAGTAGCATTGATTTTTATTTGTTTGAAGTAAAAGTTTGTGACTAGTCTACTTTCTGTATGAGTTGTGGACCTAAATGTATAGTTAGTTAGCTATGATCTTTTTTTTTGAAGACGGTGCGCCACAGTATGGAAGGAGCGACTGTCGCAACCGAGGGCCGCGCACGCCGCAATCGCGGTGGTAAGACCCGGCTTTGAGGAGTGACTGGATAGGCGTCACGGCGTCCTGACCTACCGCATGACGCAGGTCCTCACCGGACACGGAAGTTTCGGGAGGTATCAGTGTCTGATAAGGAGGGAAGAAACGCCCGAGTGTCACCACTGTAAGGATCGTCCGGAGGACACGGTGGAGCATACGGTGCAGGACTGCCCCGCTTGGGCAGAGCACCGCCGTGTACTCACGACGGCGATAGGCGGAAACCTCTCGCGCCCGGAATATCCAGCCACTCCTCAAAGAGGGGTCTTACCGCCGCGATTGCGACGTGCCCGGAAACACGCCCTTAATGAAAACTTGGCACATTATAATTAAAAGTTTCCCTTATAAAACCTTATTAAAAAGCAGTAAGTTGTTGTTGGCTTGTTAGCTCGTTTATATAAAACAATATGTCCGCTTCCCAAACGTAACTGAAATAACAAAACCGCAGTAGCCGCAATTACATTAGTGACTAATTAATACCGGCTGTTGCACTTAATTTATTTATTTTCCACGCAATTTGGTTTGGTTAGAGATAATTATATTTTAGGGAACTTTTTCACACATAAATTAATAGGTATGTGACAATTGGGATTTTTTGAGAGACTGGCCGGAAAAGGGTACCCTTTTTTTTACGTGGTATAATCATTTCATGAGTCCTCCCACCCAGGGCAGGGCGGGAGGGACTGTCAGACTTGACTGATTAAAATCCACGGTGTCCTTCAATAGCCCTTTACGTACCGAGGTCACGGTAATTCGTGAGTCCCGCGACCCCGGGAAAAGGGTACCCTTAAAAACGATTGGAAGAATATGGCGGATTCTTTTGCCCAGCAGTGGGACTGATAGGCTGGGAAAATGTAACCTAGTTTTTTTTATTAAACTTAGAACATTTTAACAAGCATTTGTTGAACGTATAAACATACCAACACAAACCATAGTGTGCCAGCACTTTCCACTTGTTACTCAAAATATTATGATGTAATGTAATCTCATTAAATCAATTAAAACGCATATTTTCCAACAATCAGCGTAATATGTTTATATATTTTCCCCAACGCAACGTTACGCCTTATTTTCCATGAAAATAGAACATGGAAGAGTTGGCATCAAGCACAAAATAGACAAGTTGCAGAAGGTTCTGTACATGGGCGATAACGCTCGCACACATACGTTTCGTATACCTACAGCCTGACAGGCCTGTTGGTCTAGTGGTAAGTAACCCTGACTGCTATGCCGGAGGTCGTGGCTTCGATTCCCACCCAGGACAAATGTTTGTGTGATGAGCACGATCATTTGTTCTGTGTCTGGGTGTAATATCTATAATATGTATGTATTTAGAAATATCTAAGTATGTTTATCAGTTGTCTAGTACCTATAACACAAGCTCTGCTTAGCTTGGGACTAGATGGCGTTGTGTGATAGATGTGGAATAAAAAAAAAAAAAAACAGCGTGTGTGAGGGAAATCGCAACAGAGGACTAGGCACAATTAGCAAACTCTGAACTCATGACGTCAGATACTGCTCTCAGTAACAGTTGACGGCAGTCGTATCTCCTGAAACTGTTAACGGGGCGCCCACAATCCTTTTATTTGCTGTTTATGACTAGCTATTATATTGACTAATGTGAGTACCTAGTAGGTAGTGAAAGTGTCTCTCTAGTAGTATAGAAGATATTTTTCGCACAAATGTTCATCATTTTCCTGCCGTTTTCTTCTTCCATTCTGCCCTATCATCATGAATGGCACATTTTCATTAGTTGTTAGGGCCCGCATGCGAGATGCGAATGATTTCATGAACGCATGCCATGGAGCCCGCATTCGGGGAATCGTTTTTATTAGTCGACAGCCCGCATGTGGTGTGTAGGAAAACCTCCATGTTCGTCGCCATTTATTGACAAGAGTGGCAGATCCGCATGCTGTATATCGGCCGATGAATTTTATTGGTCGATAACACGATAGGAATAAAGCAAGCGGGGAATCACCGCAGACGGAGTAACGAACACGTATCGACTTGTGATTTTCATTGGTTGTTATCTCGCATGCGAGTACTCCCCGTATGCTGTATACCGAACGAGTTAATGACCAATGAAACTGCACCATAATAACTGCTGTTTTTCATTTTACCTCACTTAATAGTCAGTGTTGTAAACTGTGAGAAAATGTTTCGCTTGTTGTGTAGAATCTACCTTCTGTCGTTTTCTGTGCACAGTGCGCCAAAAACGACATCTTTCCGACGCGCCTCGCCAATTAATGGCAGTATTGGATTCCAATCGAGCACAGTGTGCATCCTATGTCTCGTTTTTCCTTTGAACATTAATTTCGTCGTGCTGTGGCCACGCTATTCGCTTTCCTCGGATGTTTCTTTTACTAATACTTTCTCGTTTAGTTTGTGTTCTGTTCAATTAACTTTAAAAGGAATTACATTTTTATAGCTTTATTCTTCTACGCTCGTAAAGTATTTATTGCGTGTTGTAGTGATACTACCACAAATACTTACTGACTGCATGACCGACATAAATACTTACATACTTATTGACTATATTATAAAAATGCCTATATAAAATTGGTGTAAAAAACATTTTAGATGGCAACATTCTTGTCAGAAATAGCATCTGTGGGTATCAAGTTGGTGATTTGAAGTGTCAGAGTTAAACAATAAGAACTTCTTTTATTGAGTATATTTTATATATTATAATGACTTTAAAGCTTTAAACTTTCTAAAGTATAAGTTGTAAAAGAGTTTGTCAAACCAATTTGCAAATAAATATCATTTATCAATGTAATCGTGAAATGTGGAACTCACAGTGTTCAGTCTTGACTCGGTTCATATTGGATTTCAATCTCACTCCCTGCATCGCGCCTCTATACAGTTTTCTTTTAGGTATTCATTTATTCATGGTAGGACCATGATTTGTGGGAGGTTGAGGATTTCTTAAAATATTTCTGATATGAAATCTATAATGTTTTGTTATTAGTTAAAAGAAAATTGTATTGGAGGGTTTACCTCTATGAAAAGAAAAGTAACAATTATCCCTTCCTAATTTTTATTTCTACAACGATTTTCATTATGAGATACATATTTGTTATTATACGATAAAAAGGGGGAAAAAATGTAAATGTCAGCAATAGCTTTGATTTTCCGATCGTAGTTACTTAAACTTTGGCAAAACCCTATTTGAATTAAAGTAAATATCATGTTTTAAAATCCAGGTGCATAATATTGAAATTCAAAACTTCCTCAACTTCACCCAACAATAGTTATTTATGCAACCGTTGTATAATCAGGGGTATTAAAACACGAATGTGGGTTTATCACACGAGGCGTAGCCGAGTGTGATAATAGTATCACATGAGTGTTTTAATACCTAATTATAACGGTTGCATACAAGACTTTATCTACAATCATGCTGTGAATCCTCTATAAAAGATTCTCATAACATACCATATTCGCACACCTTATTCGAGTAAAAAAATGGCGGGATATAACACGATAAGACGAGTTGTTCTTTTTTCAAAATTTTAGCGATCTGGTGGTGAAAATGTCATTGCATGAGAATGTTCTTTTTTTGAAATTCATTATAACACGCGTTTGGATGATATAATGATCATTATATCATTGAGTGTTTTAATGTTGGCAATAAGCTAATTGTTATAGGTTCTTTTATAGAGGATTAATAGCATGATAGTAGATAAACATTTTTATATCACGTTTTCCTTGTTTTAAAACAAAACTGATGATAAATCAGAGTAAACAAAGTCCACATTATTCAAGGCATTGCACACTTTTTTCCAGACAATGTATGACTAGGCTGGTTGCAAAATGCCGGATTATGTGTAAGTTATTTACCATTTAGTCACGCATGTGGTTTGCGAGCGAGTCCGGGTGACTCAGGTTGTGTTTACATTAGGTCCTGCTTTGTTACGTAACGGACTTTCGTATTTTTTATTTATTGATGTGTTACAAGGTTTTGAACGATGTCAACAACCAGGAAACAAGGCAATGAGTAAGATACAAACAAATTGATTTAAAGATTTTGTAATTTATTCCTACTTATAAGTATGAAAGAAAACTGTAGGAAGGCTAATTTCTATTCCCTCATATTTTACGCTAAAAATTATGCCTTTGTCAAACAGACAGGCGAAAGCGAAGCGAGTCCGAGGCGATACCGAACCGAAGCGAGACGTCAGTTCGGTAGTTCTGTCACGCTATCGGATCGCTTTCGCTTTTCGATGTGGCTGGATTCAAACAATTCCATACATTATAAATAAAAACGCCTCGCTTCGCATTCGTCACGCTTGTCTGTTTGACAAAAGCTTTAAAACTATAACTTTTGCAATGCATTTTTAAAACTGTCATTAATTAAACTCTCATTGTCATTGTAAATATTTCACCTAAACTTAGTAATATTAGAAATATTCTTTTATGATGATGATGATGAACATATCCCCTAATTTATTTTACGTGTTTTTAAAACCACGCCAGTTGTAATAAAAATAAATTACCTAAGCGTAAAATAATCCGGACGCGACCACTCAAGCTGGTCGCATGCCAGAGGGTCATGGCTATCCGGATGATCCGGGGATACCGCACGATCGCCGGCGAATCAGCCAACCTCCTAGCAGGATTGCTGCCCTGGGATCTGGAGGCGACTGCCCTCCAGCGCGTCTATGAATGGCGCGTGGAGGCGCAGCGTCGGGGCGAATCCCCGCTGCCTCGACAAGTCGAGGCGCGGCGGGAAGAGCTCCGGCGCGATCTCAGGGCAGTATGGAGGGAGCGACTGTCGCAACCGAGGTCCGGGCACGCCGCAATCGCGGCGGTAAGACCCCTCTTTGAGGAGTGGCTGGATAGGCGTCACGGCGTCCTGACCTACCGCATGACGCAGGTCCTCACCGGACACGGAAGTTTCGGGAGGTTCCTGTGTCTGATAGGGAGGGAAGAAACGCCTGGGTGTCACCACTGCGAGGATCGTCCGGAGGACACGGTGGAGCATACGGTGCAGGACTGCCCCGCTTGGGCAGAGCACCGCCGTGTCCTCACGACGGCGATAGGCGGAGACCTCTCGCGCCCGGCATTGGTCGAGGCCATGCTGCGGGGCGAGACGGAGTGGGAAGCGGTCGCTTCCTTCTGCGAAGCAGTCATGCTCGTGAAGGAGGAGGCGGGCCGCCTGAGGGAGAGGACAGCGTCCTCCCTCCACCCCAGCCGCAGTGGTAGACGCCCACGGCGTCGGACGTCGCAAGACGATCTCCGGCCACCGTAGGCGCGGGCATGCGGGCAGCGAGTAATGGGCGACTCGCTGTCCGACCATGGACCATGCCCGGGTCGACGGCGCGTTGTGTTCCACGCGCGCCTCAAAGAGTGTCAGCATAGTGACGGGGCCTGTAGAGGGCCAAAGCCTGCCGGGGTCGCGGGACCAAGGGATTACCGTGACCCCGGTACGTAAAGGGCTAGTGAAGGACACCGTGGATTTTAGTCAGTACAAGTCTGACAGTCCCTCCCGCCCTGCCCTGGGTGGGAGGACTCATTTGATGATTTTACCACGATAAAAAAAAAAAAAAAAAAAAGCGTAAAATAATAAAATCAGAATCTCTCCCAACTGTCCCCGTAAATGCGAACCGATAGTCACACTATGTATCTAACCCAGTTCCCGTTAATTGGTGTTCGAGAGTAAATTCAAACAGCTGTTACTGTAATAATTACGACATTATAATCGTAATTATAATATGTACTAATCAGATTTATAACGTTCTGGTTTGGTAATTAGATGGTTTACAGGTATAATTATATCCACCTAATGGGACCAAAGTCTCCCGTCTATAAAAGGGGTGAAAGTGGGTGGGTAGATATTTACGGTTCGATTTTTGTTCTTAGACATATAAATTTTCCCCTGGTGTTTTTCTTCACCATTTTGGAAACAGTGGTGATAAAATAATATTATACACACAATATTTCACACACTTTACATTCATTCTATAGTTATAAGTTAAATGTGTAGATAGGAGTAATGACTTGTAAATAAATGTAAAATAAATAAATGAACTGTAAATAAGGGCTGTTACCACTGAGTCACCACTTATTATTGTATTTCATACCTTATATTTCCAGCGTTACATACTAAAATAATATCTAAACTATACATAAAAACTAACTAGTAATATATACTAAAATAAAAATAAAACATTTAAAGGGCGTCAAAGAACGCTGGCAGCATTGCCAAGTTGTATGGCAATGCTGATTCACCACTATTTCTTAAATCCATAAATTAAAAATCGAATATTAAATCTGATGCTTACCGGGTGCGCGGGCGGCATGCATGTGTCGATCGCCGGCGCTCGCGGCGCATCACCGCTTCGCAGCTGATGCACTACACACACACCCTGAAAAAAGAAAAAAAACAACATTATAAATACATAAATAATTAATAATAATTAATGGTGTAATTTATCTATAATATGTATGTATTTAGAAACATATAAGTATGTTTATCAGTTGTCTAGTACCCATAACACAAGCTCTGCTTAGCTTGGGACTAGATGGCGTTGTGTGATAGTTGTGGAATATTTATTATTTATATATTTATTTATTAGAAATATCATAACAGGTCATCGATGTCTGTCCGTGAATCGGTACTATCCAGGAGGTGAATCCTCCGCGCATCGGAAAATCATCCACACTACGATATCGGCCACCATTGTACAACCACAAGACTAGGAATTCTGTAACGATTATCTACCCCTAGACGGGTAACCATCAAAGGCGCGTAAAAAAAATGTCGTTAGTCACACTTTCTACTATAATTGAATCTCTACACGAAAATGGTGCTGAAATACACCGTCGTTCCATGTGTAATATACAAATCCTTCATATCTACAAATCAGTTAATACTTTTAATTTAACTTTAACATATAATATGAGTTCAGCCGTATTAAAAATACATAGGTACTGGTAGCACCGACGACGAGCTGAAAGTTCCATATGACGAGCTTTAATTAAAACGAAACCTAGACTCTGTAAGTGGAATGAGAAGTTCCACAAATTCTAATGCGAAACCCTACAAACGGTGGCAATTAGACGAGATTCAAATCAATACGAGAATTTATGCTGTCTCTTTCTATGATGAGGAGAAAGAGTATTTAAAACGTTTCAATCTGTAATTTGACTAAGTGATATTATTTCTATAACAAACTAACAACTTATATTCATGTAACAGTAAATATCATGCCCTTAATCAGCTGTTCTAGCGTGAATTCTTGGTCTATGGCGATACAGCGTACTTAAAGTATTATGACATATATTTATGGAAAATGAAAACATGTATTTTGTGAACGAACTAGAAACTAATTACATCCATCAAAGTCCCTGTTCACCAAAACTTGAAAACTCCTTTGTTATATTGTTTTAAATCAATTAATAATTGAATTTTCATCTACTTTAATGTTGTATTGAATTCATAGCAAGCTCAATCCATCAGATATCTTACTAATCTCTAGTAATAACAGTATTACTAATACCGTGACATGATTGACACTAATCTCAGCATGGATTAGTTATTGAAGACCGTATAACATTGCTACATTATACGCTGTATGTCCGTATATAGCACCTCCTGGTGAGCACATGATTTGGGGGACATAAGATCTGCTAATTGTCGCCATAGAGATATTTTGAAAAACAGCTTGTTTTACATATATTTTTTTAAATCTACTGATGAGGTTATACAAGATTTTGTACCATGTAGGAATCGCTGTCACTGCGCAAATTGTGCGATCAAATTGCAAGTGAAAAATGGTTGGTATTTTTTAAATAATTTCCCTAAAATAAAAACATTTAAAAAACGTAAAAAAAATCACAAATGATACAGTTCGCTAAATGGCTAATTACAATATAATAAACAGAGGCTTTCCGTAACATTTTCTTTGATAATGCCAGGAAAATAACCTCCTTTACGCGCGAGCCTGCAATAAGTACATATTTTGCTTAACAGAACCATAAAAGCGGAGAAAATGTTCCTATATGAACGTTAATGAAAGCCCACCGTTGGACTAAAGCTGGGATAAGTATTCGTTATTAAAGTTTTTATGGGTTTAAGTAGTAGCCAGTACCTTACCGAGTTTTAATGGTCTTTTTACGGTTCAAACAATT
The DNA here is from genome assembly GCA_943136025.2 of Agrotis puta. NCBI lineage: Eukaryota > Metazoa > Arthropoda > Insecta > Lepidoptera > Noctuidae > Agrotis > Agrotis puta. The sequence continues at coordinate 3,927,149 of OW964177.2, forward strand.
TAGTGCAAGCAATTCGTAATTATGGAGCAGTGAAGTCTTGGTTTTTCTCGTTTCATGCTGCTTCGTTGAAGGATGGTGCTTCAGTTTTAATGGAGTAGTTTTCTGTGTAATATTTTCGTTTTGTCGTTTTAAATCATGAGCCAATTAGAGACAATTTGGAATGAACAACTTATATAGTTGAGACTATATTTTAAGTTATTATGCCTTAAAGCCTTTGTCAAACAGACGGGCGTGACGAATGCGATGCGAGGCGGTTTTATTTGTAATGTATGGAATTGTTTAAATCCAGACACATAGAAAAGCGAAAGAGATCCGATAGCGTGACAGAACTATCGGACTGACGTCTCGCTTCGGTTCGGTATCGCTTCGGTCTAGCTTCGCTTTCGCCTGTCTGTTTGACAAAGGCGTAATAGGACGTGAGTATAGGCAACATGCGACGAATTTGTTAATATTTGTATGCCTTCGTACTCGTATCTAGAAGATTGCCAACGAACTTGGATGAGACATATACACACAGCTTCAAGGTTTAGTTGAAAACCAGCGTCAGGCACCCTGTGGCCTGGCTTTTTGCTGAACTGAGCCTATTTAGCACAGCCGTGAGGTACATGATACCTACTTTTGTGTTCTTCCTTTTTCATTGTCTGGTATTTTTTATTGTAATTGTGTAAGGCTAAGGCTTGTCAATTAAACTTATTTTCTTTCTTCTTTCTTTCTTTCTTCAGAGAAAACTCACCCCTTCTGGTAGTGATAACACTTACAAAAGATTTTTCTAAAGCTTACGATACATCTAGGAAAGCATGGAAGAAAAGGCAGGCCTATATACTCAGCAGTGGGTGGAATAAGGCTACCAATGATGATGATTAATTGTGACTAATTAAAAATAACTCTTCATGAGATAATTATAACGGACTTAAACCCCTCACACTTAAATTACCGCTTTGTTGAAATATTCACGTACAATCATTTTACTCATCTATGCATAAAAACAGATACAAACAAAAATTTTGCAAAAAGTGATAGCCTACATTCAAATAACTCCACAATACAGCTGCTTACCTATTTTCAAGCGCTTTTTTTACTCAAACAGTGGCGCGTGCGCGTAACTGTACGTGCCACCCATTAGACTAGCGCTCTAGCGGTCACACGCAGCGATTACAGAGCGATATAATCGGACAGTAGATAAACATTTGAAAATATTTGCTGCGGATAAAAAACGGAATGAATCAGCTGTTTGTGGGTTGTTAGCCTGTTTCGTTACGGTAGTAAGAGTACAATAGAATCGTCAGTGTTTTCTGGTATTATTTTTAAGTATAAGCTTTCCAGTTTTGTAAAATATACTCCTTAATTGGGGCAGCCAAGCAGCTTAAATGGGAGCAGACCATGACCCACAAGCAAGAGTAGTCAAGATGTCTATACCAGGGAGCCTAGCTATAGCTATAGCGAGAGAAGTCCACTGTGGGAAAGAGACAGAGTCGTCTAGCGCCATCTCGTTCGCACAGTGGGACTAGTCTACACGTCATGGTAGCCCCTACCTGTACTTTAGATGACGGACGCTACGATTTAAAAGCTGTGAAAATTATATTATCCTAGTCCTAATGAGCGGGCACGCCGCAATCGCGGCGGTAAGACCCCTCTTTGAAGAGTGGCTGGATAGGCGTATGAATTGACAGGCCTGTTGGTCTAGTGGTTAGTGACCCTGACTGCTATGCCAGAGGTCGTGGGTTCGATTCCCACCCAGGACAAATGTTTGTGTGATGAGCACGATCATTTGTTCTGTGTCTGGGTGTAATTTATCTATAATATGTATTTATTTAGAAATATATAAGTATGTTTATCAGTTGTCTAGTACCCATAACACAAGCTCTGCTTAGCTTGGGACTAGATGGCGTTGTGTGATAGTTGTAAAAAAAAAAAAAATTGTGAATGTTCCAGTTTGCGTCACAAAAACGGGATAAATCATGATAGGGCCTCAGTTATGATTAAAAACTGACACCTGTCGGATGTATAAACCTCATCACAAGTGGACACCTAATGTCAACGCTAGAGGCGTCATACCTACAAAGATGTCTATCAAGCGCCTTCACAAAAAAAAACACGAGACATTACATCTAAACCGGATAGAAATATTAAGTAATCATAACTTAATGACCGTCGTCATAATTCCGTTAGTTCCGCGAAGTCCGTTTATTACTGGACATAAAAACTTTTGATTGTTTGTTCGCACTTTTATGAAGTTGACATACTATGTGTTTTCCGAGTATAAAAGTAAAATATTTGATGGCACGATGTCACGTCACTGTGATTTTATGAAATATTGCAACTGTTCGGATTTTAATTAATATACCGTTATGAAATACAGTTTACATATTCACTTATGCGTAGGTGCCAAGATAGCTTTTTCCAGAAGTGGTCGTCTTTTAATAGATCTTCTTCAATATCCCCAGGATTAAGCCAAAATAACGAGCAACGGATCCCGCCAATTTTGATCTGTCATCAGATGACAGCCGCCATTTTAACTATCGCTACAATGACACCACTACAGTGACATTCATCGGCCAGTACTACTCTTATCAAACCTTTTTCTTTAATTCCTAGAAAATTCGTAACAAACAGACGGTGACAGTGTCCTCAGTAATGGACTAAAGAAATTACCTATAAAGGTTTGTACAGACGCCAGCAGGTCAACCTACCCGAATATGTCAAATTTTACCAATCGAACATTAACCTTCAACTGTTGTGATAAGCTTGAAAATCTATTAAAGAAATTTGACAGATTGAGGTAGGTTGATGTGCTGGCGTCTATACTTCCACCGCAGTCGCGTAGGTAAGTTACTAAGAAATCCCGTCTCAAAACTTTCCATTAGTTTTTTTTTTTAATTTCTAAAAACAGTGAACCTTATACACCACACTCTTTGCTTTTTAAATAAACATTAAATTATAAATTAGAGGTTTTCAGACCTTCCAGTACATAAGGTGTCGTTAAGTCAGTATTCTAACAAATTTTGCAAAGCTTAAAATAGTCGAAATCATTGAACCCATTATGACCATATAAGTACAATATACAAAATATTTTTTAACTTATGACCTCATCGGTGTTAAATCTTTTTGTACACTTAAAACGGGATATTTGCCATGTTTACATCGGAAAATAAATATAGTACGTAAACATCCCATTTTAAGTTGTACTACAAGTGTAATAAATAATTTTAAAATCACAATATTTTTAACAAATGTTTATATTACTATGAAAAACGCCGCCAGTCTCTTGGGCACATTACCAGCTAACAGCGTTGAGGATGAATTTTTCGATGCTCTATAATAGTTTAATTTAGTTATTGGTTTTATGTACAGTTTTTTGATAGTTCAATATTAAGGTTTTGTTTTGTAGGTAAGTTAGTATTTAGTTTATTTTATTGTTAATTAATAAAACACTATAAATACTATTACATTTATCTGGGTCTACTATTACACTACACAGTGCACCTATGATCCAAGATTTACCAAATGGTGCATTCAAATACCAGTTATTTTAAAGTCTCATTAATGGGAAGTCGATATAAATTACTAAAGACATAAAACCGACATTCAGCCGAATCTTGTCAATATGAAAGCCATGCAGAGCAGTAGGGAAAAGGCACTTAAGATATGCACAATCGCATAATACTTTACGAATGACCTAAAAACTTGCGTCTGCGTCACTTAAGCAAATTCCGAAAATATTTTCCAAAGAAATACAGTTATCAAAGACATGCACAACTTCACGATTGGTTTCAAAAATTATTAAACAATAATGTAATTATTGCAATCTTCACTTCTTAAAACGTTTGTCAAAATTATATTAACCGCAACAGGTTTTTATAGAACCAAACAATCTTCACACATTAGAAAGTAGCACTAAAATGCAAGAAAAAAGACACAAATAATAATCGATGACGATGCGGTACGAGTCAATATTTGCGAACGAAACGAAACGTCAAATTGTTGGCGGGAAAAAGTTCGGCCATGACAGTTTTGACCAGAGACAATACGTGCAACCACTTAGCAGTAATAAGCTTGCGGTGTGCAAATTACACTCAATTTGGACACACGACGTACATGCAGACGTTTTCATCTAGATTTATGAAGATATTACGAGAAAAAGTTGTGTGTCATTTGTTTTTGGACAAGTCATTGCCAATTATGTAGGGGTTATTCACTTTAACGACGTCGCAGAATGGACGTAATATGTTATAAGTTGGATCACTATTTTTCTTATATGCTATACGCAGTTAATTATGATGAATTTAAATGGCGGTGTTTTGGGCCAATAAAATGTAACTACAGTCGTGTCAGCGACACGGAGAAGAAGAAGAATCATGATCATAAGACTATTTTTATGATGACCACCATTTAAGCTGGCTATCAAGGAGCTGAATAAAACTTTTTTGTCGATCGCGGTAAAATCATCAAATAAGTCCTCCCGCCCAAGGTAGAGCGGGAGGGACTGTCGGACTCGTACTGACTAAAACTTGGGTTAAAAAATCTAATCTTTTGAAAATCTTACCCTTCTAAATTTTGATTACGACAATAATTCAAATACATGGAATCCTTAACTTTTCTTATACAGAAGATGATTATGTACCTGTGTTATGTACCAATGACTACTTAAATGATTATAAGAGAAATAAATGAATAAATATATGTAATGAATCAATTTTTTTTTTGACATTTTACCAATTATCTCCCTATAAAAAAAAAATTACGGAAGGTATTCGGCCGGGTCCCGGGACTGTACGAATTGCCGTGACCCCGCAACGTAAAGGGCTATTGAAGGATACCGTGGATTTTAGTCAGCACGAGTCAAAAAAAAAGGTATTCGGCCGAATAATATGTAGATATTCGGTATTCGGCTATATTCAGATAAAAGCAGCCGAATAGGCCAACTACTGAATAGTAACCGAATATTCGTTGCAAGCCTTATCTTTTTGGAGGATGAGAAAAACTTTCATTGTTGTACACTGTTTGTCAGTGGCACAATTCAAACTGATTGCGATCAGTATGACTAAGCTACGTTTTGGAATTACGAAAATTTATCATTATTCAACATAATAAACACATGGACAGCTCTTATAAGGTGCGTGAAAGTTTACAAGAGTTTTATTGATTAAATTATCCCAAATTTACCTTTGGAGGGTTGCAATGCAAATCACTTAAATGGAAATGGGTAGGACATATGATGAGAGAGAAAACTGAGAAATGGACTGCATTAATATCAGTGGTACCCCAGAGACGGCAAAAGGAGTAAAGGACGACAAGTGAAACGGTGGGAGGATGACCTCAAAAAAGTTGCAGGTCCAGAATGGACCAGAACTGCAAGAGACAGAGATAGATGGAAGTCTTTGGAGGAGGCCTTTGTCGACGGACAAGCTATTGTTAAGGAAACCGACAGTCGGATATAAATGTTTGATAATGTAAAGTATGTTAACAGCAATATAGGCATATTTTATTTATTTATTTAATTTACCTCTAAAATTTCAATTGAAAAATATGGTTTCACTGGGATTTTTTCTCTTTAAAAGAAATTGTCTGTTATACTCGTATTTACTTCAGCTGTCGTGTGTTCCAAATACATCATTCTGTTGCAAAGTATAATTCCGCAACTCTCAATTTGCGAATGTAGGCGACGAACAATTTTGTCCGGTGCATCACACGAGCATACTTTACAACTGACATACAAACTGTTTTGTTCTTATTGCAAAGAGTTTTTATCGGATATAAAACTACAGTACTTTCGAAAATATATCGTTATCAAACTTCATATAAGCTTCGGCTCTCTGGTTTGTGAGTGAATTCAGTTATTATCCCACGAAAACGGCATTTTTTCACCCAGGGCAGAGCGGAAGGGACTGTCAGACTCGTACTGACTAAAATCCACGGTGTCCTTAGCCCTATACGTACCGGGGTCACGGTAATTCGTGAGTCCCGCGACCACGGCAGGCTTTGGCCCTCTACAGGGGGCCCCGTCACTATGACACTCCTTGAGGCGCGCGTGGAACACAAGGCGCCGTCGACCCGGGCATGGTCCATGGTCGGACGGCGAGTCGCCTATTACTCGTAGCCCGCATGCCCGCGCCTACGGTGGCCGGAGATCGTCTGCCGACTTCTACCACTACGGTTGGGGTGGAGGGAGGACGCTGTCCTCTCCCTTACGCGGCCCGCCTACTCCTTCGCGAGCATGACTGCTTCGCAGAAAGAGGCGTCCGCTTCCCACTCCGTCAGTTATAGGAACTTAATAAAATTTTAGTCACTAGAACAGCTTGCAATATCATCAATTTCTAGACTGAAATCTGTAATATTGCAAGCGGTGTCTTAAACACCTAGATGACATTCCATTCCTTTTAAAATTCTTTTTATCTTTCACCTACATTTTACCAGTTTATCAGTATTTGGCTCGATTAAATCGCTCTAATTCATAAATGAAGAAGGTAACATTGTTTTAAGTTTGTCTGAATCCGTCTCAGATACCAAAAAGCTAGATTAAAGCAAAAAACACTTGAATCTATCGAAAAGAAATCAGCAATTCATTGAGATAGCGGTAAAAGGAAAACTAACAAAAATTCGCCATTACTATCGATCATAACGCGGTAACTGCAAATTGCTGTGATGAATATGCACAGTGAAATAATATGCCGGTTACGAATAGCTTTTGATACAGTGTAGGGCTGTCAACTTATAATTATTTATATATGAATAGTAAGTATGTTAATTTTGGTAGTGAAATTAATATTAATGTGATAATTTTGATAGTAAACTTATCTCACAAATGTTACAGTATACACTAAGGCAAAAAAAGAAATCTAATATGTTTATAACAAACTACATGTTGTTGTCATTTCTGTTTATTTTTGTCATTTGGTGCCACGATTGGTGCCAATGATGTATGTATCATCATCATCATCAGCCAGCAAAGTCCACTGTTGAACATAGGCATCCTAGTTAGACCGTCACGTCGAATGACAAATGGCCACTTGCATCAACTCACTAGATTTTATTTAGATAGGTCTCGATTGTCAGAAACTATAATTATTTCAAACTAGCTGCCCAGCAAACTTCGTACCCCCTCAGAATCATTTTATTAAGATTATATTTACTCTCCGTTTAAACCTTCCCTGGACTTCCAAAAATAATTCAAAACCAAAATTAGCCAAATCGATCCAGCCGTTCTCGAGTTTTAGCGAGACTAAAGAACAGCAATTGATTTTATATGTGGGCGAAAATGATAAAAAGTTACTCCATATACCTATTACATATGGGTCACATAAACGTAAGGGTCACATTAACGCTCGCTAAAAGCAAACAGAAGCCCAAAATAAGTTAATTTCAAACTTCGTTAAAACATAATTTTAATGATGTTACTTTTAATTTTAATAAAAAAGTACCCATTTCATATCGTTTCATTTATAATGAGTCTTTAATAAATTAGCGATAGGTGAAGGGAGATTAAAAGCCCTCATTTTAATTTGTAATTATATGTAAACGTAATTAGAATATGGTTTTTTGAAGTTTTCTTTTAATTTTGTGATGTTAATTTTGGAAATAATATACCTACGGTTTTTAGTGTTTTTTTTTTTACATTTTTTGTTTTATTTTTATAGTATAGTTTTTTATATATATAGATTAGTTTATTTTTTATTTTTATGATTATACCTCAAACATAATAAATACGTAATATCATTTATTCACGATCTCAAGCGATGGGAATTGCGTCACATGAAGTGTGGTGATTAAACTGTACTGAAAACATTTTTTTTATATATATTACAGATGGTTGTATTCGAGTTTAGATCAGGTGTAATGAAGACAAAGTCGACAACGAAGCGGACTTAGCCAGAAGAAGCTTGTACTATTTGCAAATTTTATTTTAAACATTTAAAATTTACATAAAATATTTATCGTGCATAATGCGCAAGCCCTGAGCACGGCATGCGCGGCGTGATGCGCTCTGCCGGTACCGTTGCGAGTCGCGTCGTGTATCAATAACGCATCAGTGCAACCATTAGCTGGATTCTTGCTCCCGAGCCCGGCCAGATACACTATTCTGATTTAGAACAAACATCAATGTGGAGTTTTAAGGAATTAGTCTAAACTGGTACGATAAAAAGATAAAAAAATAAATTCAAGTTATATTGCCTACTCGATTTTTATCTCATTCAAGAATGTATATACGTGCATAAAAACTTAATAAACCATTTCATGCCTATGGGGTTTCCAAAGAAAGCTTAACTGACTCCAGATAATGATACAAGAAGCTTCTTGATTATAAAAGAAGCTTCTTTTAAAGACTAGGAATTTCTCCTGGTACCATGGGTGTTTTTACAAACATTTAAACTGATACATAAATACCCAGACCTGGTCCAACTACTTGTGGGTCATACAAAAATATATGCTCCGTTCCGGGATGGTACACGCTGCGCTGTAGTCGATCCTTCAGCCACTGCACCGACCGTGTGACCGAGGCTTTTGTTTTCTTGTGGAGGCTTTCGTGTGAGATGTGGCCGGCTCCTGGCATCAGAGTCAGTTAAGCTTTCTTTGGAATAAATTCAAATTACCTCCTTAACTTACCTGAGTATAATAACCAAGTCTAAATACACAGACATTATAACAACAAATTTGATAACATAAAAGTTTAAGAGAACATCTCCAAACAAATACAGACACGTGAAACTCATAATCATTCCGTTAAACTTCGCAGTCGGGTAATAAAACGAATGTAACGGTTACTTCGCTGATTTCAGATTTGAAATTTGAATTTCAAATGTTATGTTAATTTTCAGTCGTTATGTTAAATGATTATGTGACATTTTTTTTTTCTTTTCCGCGGTTCGTTTAGTAGCATCTGACAAATTTACTGGAATGATGTTTGCCAGTATTATTTACTAGTAATTTACTGCCGATTTCAGCCGTTCTTTAATTCTATTGTGTGTACAAAATTGTGAAAAAAAAAGAATAAATTCCGTAATTTACTTCGTTTTGAATATTTAGTCAAATGAGGGTAAATTATTGGTCTTCTTTGCTTTATGCTCAAAGCAGTACCTTTATTAATAATTTTCGCGTTTTGATACTTTTTTTTTATCGTGATAAAATCATCAAATGAGTCCTCCCACCCAGGACGAAGGGACTGTGAGACTCGTACTGACTAAAATCCACGGTGTCCTTCAATAGCCCTTTACGTTCCAGGGTCACGGTAGTTCGTGAGTCCCGCGACCTCGCGTTTTGATACTTGCCGTGCAAGGCTTGAAAGCTATAACCTCGACTCTGTTCGCCTGCTACCCTCCTATACATATAGAGCCTAAGACCGTCACTAGAATCCCTCCTTTTTCTGTATAAAAATTCAGTTCAACTTTTAAAAACGGAACATACATACAAAAAACATAGACACATTTAAAACATAAGTAGAAAGAAGGAAAACTAATGTAGATAGAAAACGAAAAAAAGTTAATATTTTTTTTTTTGCAAAGTTTCCTTGCTGTAAAAAGAATCGTCCCTTTCCCAATAAGTCAAAAAAAAGTAACAATAAATTCTCACCTACCCCATTTTATATGAAACCCGAAAAGTCACGTTCTTCCACATTTTTCAATTTTACTGCCATTTCGTTTCTATCTAAAAATGTCCGTTCTGTATTCTAGCACTAGATAGTAAATGTTCAGAATAGTTCCCCGCATTATAAAACGTATGTTTGAACTAATATTGCCTGTGCGGGATAACTATGTTAGGCGAGGAGGTAATGTATCCAGTTCCACATTTTATACTAAAGGTTGGGGGATTTACTCAAGGAATTTTGATCAATCTAAAACGTTCGATATGCACATAGGAAACATTAATATGTATAATGCATTATAATGTATTCATTAACTCAAAAACAACTTATTTTCAAAACTTTTATATCCTTAGTAAACTATATTATAACGAGTAACATATGAGATGGGTCGCTAATATAAAATGAAATACGCGACAGTTTCCTCTCAAAACGGTGAAGGAAAATTATATGAGGAAACCGGCATGTCCTCCAACCCGCACTTGGCCTGTGTGGTGGATTATGGACTCTCCTCTCACAGAGAGGAGGACTGCGTCCCAGCAATGGGAACATTATAAGCTGATGATGATGATGACGATAGTTTGGATGTTTGGAGGGATAAATGAATATTTGATACTCCATCAGGTCAGATCATATCGGCCAATAACTCACTATTATAGGCAGAATTCATTTGCCCCTTCAACGGATAATTATGACTAATTAATTGCAATATTAATCACAAGTCATCATACGGGACGTACAAAGACATCAAAGAAATCACACGAAAATAGAAAATGCTCCTGATAACGTGAGCCCAAATATCATCATTAGGAAGGAACCTATCGGCGAATGTTTTAGCAATCCTGAAATAAATTGGCAGCCGAATACTGTGAAATGATATCGCTGTTCACCCGACAGAGTTTGCTATCCATCTTAGGGATAGGTCCCACCGTTAACGAGGAGCGACGATTATTTAACCGCTCAAGTAACATCGTAAAGCTCTCGTGTATGAATATCCCCATTAACATAATATCTTTTGTCTTAATCATCATCGTCATTTCAGTCTGGAATTACCTACTGCTGAGAATTGTAGGGCTCCCCCTTTTTCTGCCATACTTCCCCATTCTAAGCGTCCCTCCGTCATCCAACAGTACCGCGCGATCGTGACAAGTTAGTTATTTATTTATTTATTTATTTTTCCCAAATATCTTGGGAAACAGCTACAAGTATTTTATTACAATGACTGTCAAAATCAACACGGACTTAAAACAAGTGAAAGAATTAAAGTGAAAAACCGTATCAAGTCTGTGTCGGTCTTTGACATCAAATTTAAGAACCAATTGATCGCTAACTATTGTCACCACGCGTCGAGTCAAGGAGTTAGTCAAACAAAGTCTAATAAGCGTCTTTCTACTCGCTAATCGCGAGCAGTGAGACAGATGCCTCAGCAATCAATCTCACGGTTCAAAGCATAAAAATCTGCTCTCAAACGAATATCTGAGATAGGACCGTGCTTGAAAGTTTCCACAACGATTTTATGTAGGTATGGCCCAAGTGTTGGTTTCTGGAAGACTTTAAACTTTAACTGTTGGGAAAAGACTCACTAAAGCCTTTGTCAAACAGACAGGCGAAAGCGAAGCGAGTCCGACGCGATACCGAACCGAAGCGAGACGTCAGTCCGATAGTTCTGTCACGCTATTAGATCGCTTTCGCTTTTCTATGTGACTGTATTCAAACAATTCCATACATTACAAATAAAAACGTCACACTTCGCATTCGCCACGCCAGTCTGTTTGACAAAGGCTTAAAGGTGCTGTTATTAAGTTGAATTCCAAAAATTTGTAATCACTACATACTCGTAGTATAAAACAAAGTCGCTTTCTCTGTCCCTATGTCCCTTTGTATGCTTAAATCTTTGAAACTACGCAACGGATTTTGATGCGGTTTTTTTTAATAGATAGAGTGATTCAAGAGGAAGGTTTATATGTATAATAACACCATTAGTAAGTAGAAGTACTGCTATTTTTGAGGTTTCTAATGTGATGTCGTAAATAGTTACATTTTTTCCGCTTACATTGCAAACGTAGGCTGAAACTGAATCCTACGAGTTTTATCAAAATAATGTACTAAGTATTGTACACATTGAAAAGGTCTACAGAAAAGTCCGGGATGGTATATGTCTATCTCTTATGGATAACCCACAATAACTTTTTTTGTCATTTACTTTTTACGACAAATAATGGCTAATTTTCGAAGCGATTTTAACCAATACAGCATTAATTCTTAACCATTTAAATACCTTGAATACATTGTTCATTTAATATAGATCTATATGGCCTATGGCCCTTTACACCATATGATTTAAGTGAATATTTTCGAAGATATTACAGATTTAAAAATTGCGGGTCGTAGCGTTTGCGGCGGTACCGGCCGGCCGCCCGGTGCGGCAAGAGCGTGCAACGTTGTTTATAAAGACATTCTGTAATATGTTGTAAAAATAAAATGAATAGTTAAAAATGTAAAAAGTAAATAAGTAAAAATGTAGTGTATGAATTTAGATATTCCAAAGATAGCAGGAAATCTTCATGGTATAGGGAAAGGGGGATTGTTTTACTCCAAATTTAACGCGTGCGGGCCACGGACAGTAATGAATAAATCAAAACTACTGGATATATTTTAATCACATAGGCTATATATTTTATACCCGTGCGAAGCCAGAGCGGGCCGCTATCTATATATATAAAAGAAGAACTGACTGACTGACATATCAACGTACAGCCGAAACTACTGGGGCTAGGAATGTGAAATTTTGCACACAGCTTCCTATTATAATGTAGGGGAGCACTAAGAAGGGGTTTTTGGAAATTTAACCTTTAAGGGGGTGAAAAGGGGGAATTTTGTTTGTATGGAAAATCTTCTATCGATTGAAAAATCAGCCTTCGAATTTTTAGAGGAAAGTACGTAACCCACGCGGACGAAGTCGCGGGCGAAGTGCTAGTGTTTTTATATACAACGTTCACAGTTTTTCTGTAGTGTATTTAGTATCAGCATTGCACCCGTGCGAAGCCGGGGCGGGTCGCTTGTTCTTAATAAAACTACTAATTATATGAGCTACGATTCTTCATCGAAAGACAGAGATTCATCGCTGATGGTTGATCTAGAAACAGGTTGGTTTATTTTTTACTAAAATAATAATCAATTGAAATAATTTAATGAAATAGGGAAAGGACGCCTTTGCCCTGCTATGGGACAACATAGACTTATAATAATTACTCCTAAAAAAGCGCATGTACAAAACAAATAATATACAAAGACAAACTTGATTCATTAGAGCTTTTCTACCAGTCTATCTTGAAATTTATGTCACAATGTGCCCTGTCCCACACTTTTCGTGACGCGAATTACTGTTACCTACAAGTTCAAATTTCTACTCATCCTTGTCACCATTTAATCACCAACCCAACCCATTAATCACCGTCCATATTTATTACCAGTCTATTTTACGGTTTTACTATTTTTTTATTATTGTTCTGTTACTAAGAAATAGGTCGTTTTACGGTCAGTTAGTCCAATAAAGAGGCCCGTAAACCATTGTTTGGACATAACCGCAATATGTGGCGGACACTTACGGTTAATGAAGTAACCACTTTCTGTTGCTATAAAGTAAAAGTCGTAAAATATTTTGGTTTAGGATTGAGCTTCGAATAAGACGGGTTTTGTTCAGGTAAGGAGTGAAATTCCCTGCTGGAATCAGCATTTCCTGATAGCTACAACCTCGTGGTCCTCAAATCAAGAAATAGATACGAAGTAACCTATTCAAAGTTACTTCTAGGCAAGCGTACTTCTCCCTCGACCATCTTCGCTTGCCATCAGGCGATATTGTGGACAAACGCGAGCCTGTAACTAAATTAAAAAAGAAAATGTGTGTTGTATGAATGCACATACATTCATGTGCAAACGTAATCCCTGTACATGGTGGTCCTTAATCCATGCTTAAAAACTCAACAACTTAAAGGCACCTCGCAATAAAGAAAAAGAAAATCGGCTCAACACGCAAGTCTTACTCGTTACAGCACCATTACCCCCGATAAATATAAAACATTCAATAAAAGCTGAAGCATTACATTTAAACGCCAATCAAATACTTGATACAGAAAACGCAAATACGAGTCCAACTCTCGAACGAGACATTAAGATATAAATCATTCGAACACGCTGCGTCTGCGCAGCTTAATAAGCTTCTTAATAAGACTGCTTAACGGGTGTGGATGGCGTGGGAATAAAGGATCTGGGTTTGCTAAGGATTAAAGATGTACAGTCGAGGAATAATAAGGTAAGGCGTATTTGAGTGGATAGATTTCTTCTTTTTAGCTGTAATACTTTTTTATCGTGGTAAAATCATCAAATGAGTCCTCCTACCCAGGGCAGAGCGGGAGGGACTGTCAGACTCATACTGACTAAAATCCACGGTGACCTTCAATAGCCCCCTTATTAATAAACGCGAACTAAAGTTACGCCAAAATTATTCCTTAAAAAAAATTATAGTTAATCTGAAGATTATCCTGGTTGTAACTTTAATTCACGTTTATAAATAAGGGTGTAAGAATTGCCGAAAATCGGGTGTTCTACAAGTGTAATTGATGTTCTAAAAAGTGTAAGTCTTCAGCCTATTTGAATAAGTAGGTGAATGACTTTTGATTTGAAATAATATTTTCTATCACACATCTCAATTTTACTCACAATATAGGAAGTATCGAAATTAAACATTCCTTGCGGGACTATCTAATGAGGGTACAGGCCCTGTAATGCAAAAGGCAACTGAAGGAAAAGGTTGGTTTTTTTTTCCAATCTGAAAATCCTTTCTAAATCGGGTTGATGATTAACACACAAGAAAGAGGTTCAACATCCTAATAACAATTTGCAAACCTAGATGATGACGATTTATGTCTATCTACAAATTCTTGTAATTTGCCTACAATACAAATGAATAATAATTAACAATATAATGTGAAAATTTTAGTACATGTAAGAAAACTGCTTAACATTTTAATCCCGCGAATGTACATCTAACTGCTATTTATGCAAAAAAGATGACTAAGTTTAGGCCTTATCTATACCTTGAAATCTTTTCTGCGAATTTCTCACAGGAGCAAGAGTGAATTAATATTATTTTAATCAATTTCTAGCTATTCGGTTTGGACTGCAGACTAATAAATAAACAGAATATGTAATTATATTAGATTAAGTTAACGGTAGTCAACTTTGGCATTTTATATTGAAGTGTTGATAAATTACCTCGCTGGATACTTTATAAGCTTGAAATAAAAATAATGGTAAATGCTGACATTATTTTTATTTATCTACCGCAATTTAAAGTAAAAACAACCATTAGAATTTAAAACGGGACCTCTAACTAATAGTTATACGAAAGTTTCTGACTTAGATTATAAAATGACCAGATTTTTAGTAGCCCACTAAGAATTACTCGCTGTCCGACCATGGACTATGCCCGGGTCGACGGCGCGTTGCGTTCCACGCGCGCCTCAAAGAGTGTCAGCAGAGTGACGGGGCCCCCCCTAGAGGGCCAAAGCCTGCCGGGGTCGCGGGACTGTACTAATTACCGTGACCTCGGAACGTAAAGGGCTATTGAAGGATTTTAGTCAGTACGAGTCTGACAGTCCCTCCCGCTCTGCCCTGGTTGGAAGGACTCATTTGATGATTTTACCACGTAAAAAAAAGGCCACTAAGAATTGAAGGCAAAAACTTGGAAGAAAAATTACCCTCGTCGTTCGATTCCTACATAAACCAAGTGAACATCTCCAAGGAAAACATTTAAAGGTGTGCGTAGCTCTCACTCACACATTTATATACGTTTTGTTTCGGAATATGAACATTTTATAATATAAGGTTGTTATAAGTGGATATTTTCAGACTAAAAAAAAAAAGTAAATTTATCATCAATCATCCGAGGTTGTTTAAAAAACAGGCTTTTACACTTACTCTTTTATTTTTTCGCGTTTCACTCAATAAATTATTAATTTATGGGATAAAAGAATTAATTAAGAAAAAAAAAGTATATTTCCTCTGTTATTTTCATCAAGCTAAATAATATTAAAATTTTATACTTAACTGCGTCAACAAAACATAATAATTTATTTAAACCACAGAAACCTATTTTATCTGCTCCATAATTATATTGTCATTTTAAATTCATATTCGAATCGAATATTCGATATTCAAATACAACGTAAAAAAAATGGAATGGCTCATAATTTATTTATGAAAGCTATGTTTACGAATTCATCGTTATTATGGTTTAAATAATTGGATGTCATTATTAAAACACAGAAATAATAAATGAGATAATTACCTATGTTTTCATAAAAATATATGTTATGTTTTTCTTTATTAAAATTAGAACTTCAGCTCGAATGTTTTCACAGTATTTCAGTGTTCACATTTATCTTCATAATTTCGTTTGAGTTAGGAAATGTAACAAAACTATTGTACTATTGTAAGAACATTATCATTCAATTCCATCTTCATTAATTAAAAATAACAACAAAGCTAAAAGCAAGCAAACAAAATCTAAAACAATCACCCAAAATTAGAACGAAGGCCAAAAAACAAACTTTATAACATTACTGTTAATTACTTTGATCTAAACTACAAAAACTTCAAGCAGACGAAAGCATATACTACCGATTGTGCATTTGAACTAGTCATAAATTATAATGAATCTGCAAAATATTAAAAAAAAAACACAATGAAACTAACCTTTTTGCTTCATCATTAAGTTGGCAACAAAAAATGATGACAGAAAAAAGACCGAATGAATGAATGACCCTTGAACTTCATTCAGTCAGGTCATCGAACTCGTTAATTAAAACATTATGCATTCTATGAGATAATCTGTTACTGGACAACTATTGTTTGTTCTAAATTGTGTTTTAAATAGTTCTCTAGATTGTGTTTATGCAAATCTAATGTTAAATAGAATACTACATGTTTCTTCCTGTGAAAATGAATGTTTTTAATTAGAGAATTTTAACAAAGAGGTGAGGTATTGGGTAATTGCTTGGTTAAGATAAACGAAACTTAGCGTTGCGTATTACTAGGAGCCTATGTAGATTTGTACGTTCACTTTTTAATAATATGGGATTAGGTTCACCTTCTATTAAGTTATTACAAAGACGTTAAACTTAACTGAAGGAATTCTGGGGTACTGCAAGGAACATTTCCGTAAAATCCAACAGGGTTACCAACCACGATGTCGTGTATTTATTTTTATGAAAAAAGACATTTTAATTAATTAATTACAAGTCTATTATCGCAAAAGATAAGCAGGAAGTATGTCGTTAATTCATTTTTTATCTGCAAGCTTTCGGCAACAACAACTTCATAAAAGGGAACTTGTTCATTAAATAAGTAATTTCTCAATGAACTTGTTCGGTGGTCCGCAGAAAGAAAGAAAGAGAAAGTAATTCAACTTTCAATTAACGTAAGTTCATTGCTTGGTCCATGTTTACAATGTTATTCGATCATCCAGTTTTATGACATTTCTAATTATTATATGCACAGTATTTTAGTGAGCGGTCACACTGTTATGTTAATCGGAAATCAACTAATTTTAGAATGATATTGAATTGCATTAGTACTAAAAATAAAAAGTTATGCAATGAAATTTTTTTTTGTGGGAAATATAAATGTTTATTAATAACGGAAAATAATTCGTGAAATGTTTCGTTTACCTTGTTTTTGCATTTAAGACCTGATCCCGTAACTTATCATGAAATATTAAATCTAAAAAATAATTTAGGAAAAGAGTATTTATATTATTTTCTTATCTAGCTGTTTCCCCGTGGTTTCACACCCGCTACTCGTCTCCTTTAGGTTGAAGCGTGATGTTTTATAGCCTTGCTAGGTAAATGGACTATCCGACACAAATTTTTCAATTCGAAACAGTTGTTCCTGAGATTACAGAGTTTAGAGTTAACCAAACAAATAAACAAACTCTTCAACATTATAATATTGGTATAGAAATAAACAAATTAGGACTTTTTTTTAACGTGGTAAATTCATCAAAAGAGTCCTCCCACCCAGGGCAGAGCGGGAGGGACTATCAGACTCGTACTGACTAAAATCCACGGTGTCCTTCAATAGCCCTTTACGTTCCGGGGTCATTCGTGAGTCCCGCGAGACCGAAACAAATAAGTATAGTACAAAATTAGCATCACACAAAGCAGGCGTATTCAAATAAGTAAAATACCTACTACAAAGAATATCATTCTAAATAAAGAATACTAACTGTCACTTTTCGCAAATTTCACGCATTTTAATGGTCCGTCGCGAAATTTAATTAACCCGTATTTTAACAAAAACACTTTTTACTTTTCACAAAATTTTCTTCATGAATTTTAATGGACATTAACCGAGCACCCTAATAAAATTAACAATGAATAATTATGAAAGGCTTACACAATAGCTTTCTCTTTTAAAAGAAATAAAAGACTTTCATTGCGGCCGTTTATCTGTATCGTTTTACTCTTTGAAAGCAGCTTAATTTTGAGAGAAATTATCAAAACTTTGTAATTACCTACATTTTTTGTTTTTGTTTTAACTTTATGCTTAAAATGAGAAGAAAGACGATTACAAAATTAAATTTTATTTGTGACAATAATTCGTTGACGTAAATTATTAAACGAATATTTCAACAACAACAATAATTCGTCAACACATGTTTAAGATTTAATAAGTTTTTTTTTTGACTTCTACTTATTTAAAAAAATCGGTTTCCCAACTATAAGGTGCGGCTAAAATAAAATTCATATGGGTATAATTTTAATTGACGGATTAATATTTTTCAAATGCCTTTATTAAAGGAGCCATGTTGCTTCCCATGGAGATGTCAAAACTTATAAAACTTAGTCCTATAAAATATCATAAATAAACACTATCATAAATTGTTTTATTGCTTTTTCATATAATGTTTGCAAATATTAAAAATTTGCATATCACACCCGTGCAAATTAATCAAATTATTTAATTAGCATATAAATGTTTGTCAAATGTTATAAAAAAGGCTATGACTATTTAGATAAAGAAATAATTAATTATGGACATAAAAATATGGGTAGACGATTTCACGACTGTATAGACTTAATAAAAAAACTAAACACTTGACTATAACGTCTCTTGTGTGTGAGTAATGGAATATAGACAAGAAAAAGTAGTAAGCCAAGTAGGAAACTCGTTATGACAGATGGTCACCCATCCACAGACCAACCTCGGCAAGCCTTAACCCGAAAGATCGGTTCGAGCAAAGAAAGAAAATACATTTATTGGTACATGACATGCTTACAGTACAAAAAACATATTAAAAAAATAACAAGAATTTACCAACGTAATTTTTAGTCGAGCACGAGTAGACAATTTATCAATCACTAAAATGAAAGGAACGATAATGTTAAATTTGTGCATGTGTAATATATTTAAACATTGTTTTATGAGAATTCCTTATGCAGGTATGTTTATGTTAGCGTTGTTGCAATTACTTACTGATAATGTTATCTTCATATTGCACAAACATACCCGGAAAAAATTCTAACCTCTGTGTAGGAAGACCACACTGCTGAGAATAATTCAAAAACTAATTAGTTTTGATTGCAATCTGCACAACACCATTGCAAAATTTTTGACAATTCTAACTTCAGTAACCATAATTTCTGTCCCAAAGATACATTATTTTGTATAATTTTTTTGTTTTGTTAATATTTCGATTTAATTAATAGCATAGTTTAATTTTAAAAAGTGTATAGAATAGTATCACTTTAGGAAGAACAATCATTGTTAAAATACCAATATATCAAAGATAAATACTCATTACCCACATAGATTTCAGCAAAACGCATTGCAAGATAGTAATAAATCAGAGCATCATACAGTTTTCTTAACAAAAAATGGCGCATTTATTTCCTCCGGCAACACTGAGCACACAGCACTGCACACTAGGTCGTCGCTACACATTCTAACTCTCACTGAGCGGGCTACTAACACAGTCGTATAGGGTTACCAGTTTACAATAAAACTAAGTAGATAGTTAGTTGGCAACACTTGGAACGAAGTGATGAATAATGAAGAAAGGAAGTATAGAGAGGGAAAAATATGGGTGGCCTTACGTAATATTTGATGATCAAAATATTTGACGATTCATCTAGATTGATCCAGAAACGTCCGGGTTTTATGGCCCATGCTGTGTCTTCCGAGTCGCCTCTTGAATTGAAGGGATTTTTTAATAAATAATGTAATTCCAAAATTGATGAGTACTGAATAAAATTGACCAATTGGGTCAAAGCCGGAATGCCGTATTTTGCTATTTGTTCATAATCAGAAAATAATAAAGAATGGCATCAGAAATGGACATTCAGAATTTCAAGAAAATGGTAACCCTAGAGTCGCATGCGCAGATATGACCAGAGATTTGCATGAGCGCATTACTATGCGTGAAAATACAATAATTAATGGGTGGAGGCAAATACCGGAGCGCAACACTTTCCTGAATTATAATATTATTGGATTATTGTTGGTGATTATGTTTTGTTTATTACTGATGGAATTTAAGATAATAATTATTATAGGTACAGATTGAGAAAAAAGGTTTTTCAATAAAGTGCCCTAATGCTTTTGAAAGTACCAAATTAAGTGTACCAAAAGTAACAAAAACTAACTTACCTAACAAAAAATACGAGATAAATATTACGTTATAAATAAAATACGAAATCTTTCGAAAAACCTTTATTTTTTTATCTTTCAAAACTAAGTTTAAACTAATAATAGCATATATTTTATTTAGAATCAATGATTTAATTAAATATTCAGAGATAAACATTATAAATGTAATGGAAAACATAGCATTACCAAGTTTATTTGTAAATGGTGTACGCGATACCACAACAGGATAACCAGTAAAAATAAATAAACTAAACATAGCATCAAATATTGTACTAATTTGTCACACAAAGTATCTACACGAATATACATAATTAATTAATCAACAAATTGAGTATACCATGCAAAAATTAATAAGATAATAAACAGTCTAACTTTCACATTTATGAAGATATAATTATTATATCAAGTTAAGATTATCGTAAATATGATCTTGCAAATAAACACGAGGTTTTACGAACGATTTAATGATCCCCCATTAAGAAAGAAAGATAATCAAAAAAAAAAATGAGGGAAAATGTTTAGCGTCTATAATACTGATCATTATGTTTGATTAATTGATCATGATTCTTTATTTAAATTATTATTCTTTTGTAATCCTATTTGAAATGTTATGTTCTTTCGAACTAATTTGTACACCAGCCATGGTCAAACATGTTGAGAAAAAAAATATCCTGTAACACCTATAATTAACATTTTACTATGTATATTATCTACACGTGTTTTTGTATTTCTATAATTATAACTTTTCGTCTCTTGTATTAGAATGAATTATGAAAATAACGCTTATTTTACGAGAGACTCAGCAAAATGATAATAAAATGAGATTATCAAAATAGTTTTTGAAAAATCTCACCGTTTGTCAATTTGACACATAAAACATTTCAAAAAATTGTCAAATAATAAGAGTTACATTTCGTTTGAGGAATTGTTGGTCAATGTGCATTTTTTAATTTGCTTATTTTGATTTGAATATTGATGTTAATTTTTGACTTTTATTAATATTTTTTTTTTAAAAGATGTAATTTCCACTATGGGCCACGATGCCTGACAATAAAGATGTTTTATTATTTATTTACTATAACATTATTAGTTGTGCTACTTTTGTGTTTAAGTATTGTCGCACCTATATTGTTTTCTAATTAATTTACACTACAAAAAATTTGGTGCACGGTAAACGGCTACAATATGTGTATTTAATTATGACTAATGATCACAACAAAACAAAAATATTGACATTTTCATACTAAGTAATTATAATGAACGTATTTCAAACACACACAGTTCTTATGGTCCGAAAATGACTAATAGACATCATTACAAAATATAAAAACCGTATCCTGGTATTCACGCCAAAAGTTTGCAAAACATAAATAACGGTGCTCAAATTATCACATCTTTTGTGGTCAACATACAATGTACACAATTACGAAACATCTAACTGTACATTTAGATCGCTTGAACGATTTAGAAAAATGTGATTTATCGATTTACTATTGTCGAGGGGTTTGTTCCCTCTTATGCCTTTGTCAAAGAGACAGGCGAAAGCGAAGCGAGTCCGAAGCGATACCGAACCGAAGCGAGACGTCAGTCCGATAATTTTGTCACGCTATCGGATCGCTTTCGGTTTTCTATGTGACTGGATTCAAACAATTCCATACATTACAAATAAAAACGTCACGCTTCGCATTCGTCACGCCTGTCTGTTTGACAAAGGCTTTAATGTTTTGAATTAGGTTTGCATTACATGCTCCAACGAATATTTATATGTCAGAAAAACACACAAGTACGAATGAGGAGGGTATTATAAAAACACTACAAGAAACTGCTACAAATAATTGGCTATTTGTCAAAATTGGCAAAACGTCGCAATTTAGTTTTTTTTTTGCAATGGCTGAGCTATTGTACTGCTGTGCAGCGTGTCGCGGGTTCAATTCCCGCACGGATCAATTATTTGCATGACCTACAATGAGTGTTTCGAGGTCTGGGTGTCTGTGTACGTGAGTTTCTGTGTTTGTAAACGCACCTATGACACAGGATAAATTCCAAGCGTGGGGTTTTGTGTTTAAAAAAAATTGGCATTACGAGCCCCCACTCTCGAGTTCTGATGCGTTCGTTCGTAAACGTATCTTGGTAAACAAGAATTGATTATACCAAAGAAAAAAACGTGTCGGTTATTTTTCAAATTTGAAATGACGCCCTATTTCGATATGTAATTTTTTAATACAGTTGCATGAAAATTGACATTTTATGGGGGAGTTTTCTGTGCGTAAAATGCAATTTCTCGCACTAGTTAAATAAAAAACTACCAACATAATAAATTAATATGGGCTCTCTATGCAACCAAAGAGACTTTAGTCTAATCTTTTATCATTTTTACTAAAGTATTAATTCAATATTTTTTTCTTCGTTACAAGACTTATAATAATCATGCAAAAAAATGAAATTTGTTATTTGTTATTTATTTGTTCAAATAATAAAGCAATATTAGTATCGACATAAACAAAACATTGGCTGTATGAGTACACTGCCTTTGCGTATGATGACAAAAAATATACTTGGCGCCATTTTCGTAAAATTCTCTACGCTAAGTGAAGTTAATTTTTTATTATTAAAATTTTTATTTCTTCGCAACTGTTTTAAAAATAGTTGTTCAATACACGTGCGAATCTGTCTTTACAACTCGTTCCAGCTATTGAACCTCGCCTACGGCTCGGCTCAAAAGTTGGAACTCGTTCATAAAGACAGACTTCTCGCACTTGTATCGAAAATAACTATTTTGATACTGTCATATAGTCAATTGTTCCGAGTATGGATGATTGTGTAAAAAAATAAACAAATAACGTTAATATCCTCATGGTACAAAACTAAAACTGTAATGGAAAAAAAAGTAATAGCTAATTATGTAGTTTCTTTTGCATTTGGTATTAATACATATTTTTTACTTCATGTTAACATAATTTGCTACAGGATATAACATTAGTTTTTTTTTATAACAACCGTGTGAATTTTCACACAATATTCATCGACAGTTAAAATTACTGCTACATTACCGTTTTTTGCATAAAAAGACTATTTTTGTGATGTCTCGGTCAACGTTACATCTCAAAACACGTTCTGTTCCATTGATAGAATACAGAACATATCGCACAGTGTTGGTGCAAGTCGATATTGACACGATATCGGTGAGACTGGACTGTTTTCATCATTTTCTAGGGAAAATGAGCGAAACAGGACGATATTCCAGTGTCATATCCTTACCGTTAATAGTTCCCATCGCTTCTGTTCTTGTTCCTTTTCTTAAGATTTCCTTGAGATGTTTTCCATAATCGTTTTGAAAATGGTAATGAAAACAAATCATACTTGCTTTTGTGCCAAAATAATTCGATTACCGACCATACAACTGTATAATAACGCATCCCACCCACATGGTCGCGGGACTGTACGAATTACCGTGACTCCGGAGCGTAAAGGGCTATTGAAGGACACCGTGGATTTTATTTAGTACAAGTCTGACAGTCCCTCTCGCCCTGCCCTGGATGGGAGGACTCATTTGATGATTTATCACGTAAAAAAAAACACCCACATGTACTGACCCCAACTGGCCAACGTACCCGAATCTGTCAAATTTTACCAATCGAACATTAACCATCGTGATAAGGTTGAAAATCTATTAAAGACATTTGACAGATTGTGTTAGCTTGATAATCTGGCGTCTGTACAAACCGTTTCGCAAAAGCTTTCATAATGCACAGAGCTACGGACTGGAATTCCCCATCGTTGTTTCTTGATAGCTACAACCTTGGGGTCTTCAAGTCAAGAGTGAATAAGTTAATTCTGGGGAAACTTCATCGTCAACCACAATATCGCTTATTATCAAGCGAGATGACGGTCAAACGCGAGGCTATTTTTAAATAATAATGAAAAAATATTAAGAAGTTTACTGTTAGTCAGAAGCTCATAAGTCTGACAACCAGTCTTACCATAGGGTATCGTTTTGCCCAGTTACTGGGTTGTGGAGGTCCTATAGGCAGTCACTCCATGTAAAATACTGATATTCAGCTGTATCTGGTCCAACTAGAACCCAACTTCAACAAAATTGAGAAAAGGCTAGATGATGATGTCAAAGTCAAATCATTAATTTCAATTTTATCAAAGAGGCACTTTTAAACGTCGATTATTAACATTAGAGGAAATGGAATGGGATGGGATTGATTCTACACCCATCCGCAAGGGTAGGTTTGTATGAAGAAGAATGGGAAAGAAGCTCCATTCTTACTCTTTTAAAAATGTTTTACAATATGATGATGAATGGTAGTTGTTCTGGGTCAGGGTGTTTTTGTATGCGAGTTTGAATATTTGTAAGCACAAGCACGATACAGGAGAAATTCCCCGTGTGGGGCAAAGTTTTTAAAATAAATAACAAAAGTGGAAACAACTGGCTACAAACCTACCTTAGTGTAAACTGAACGAAACTTGAAGAAGTAGATTTATTTGAGGAAACAACGTACTGTAGGATGAAAGCGATTTCCTCGCAATTTCCTAAACAAAATCATATCTTTTTATGGTATATAATTTCCTCATTTAGTTATGTTATGTTAAGTCTAGCAAGAAAAGATATTACCAAGTTTATATTAAAGAAAAAATATTATCTATCAAGTTCCACTACACCAACAGTCTCGTTATTGACAAAATTCTAAGAACTCGGCTAAAATTTGCATGGACCAAAGAAGCATGGCACAAAAGGATGAGGTTTTGAGTTAAAAGTAGAAAAATATCATATATAAAAAAATAACCCATCTATAAATTAAATATGAAACATACTAATTAAATAGCCTATTTTAGTAAAAAATTTCATTAGTATGAAAGTTAGACTATCAAAAAAATGTTTGTTACGTTAACCAAAATGGAAAAAGATAAAACGCTTTTAAAAATCACGCAATCGGTATAATTTTACAGGCGTTATGACGTCACAAGGCCCCGCTCTGGAATTACAAAGCGCTTTATCTTTATCAAAATTCATTGCCGTCCATTATTTTTCAGTACTCTAACTGATGAACTAAACAGATTTTCAATTCATTTATGCTGTAAAATACCCTATTGCGTAAACCATATGAATCATATCCTTCAATTGCGAATACTAAATGAATCATCTCAACTATTGCATAAGGATCAACAGACGCCACTCATGTGTCACTCGCTATACCCAAAATCACTCAAGCCGTACTCTAAAGAGGTTATATAACGAGAAAGTTTGTATTGTTATTTGGGTTTATCCTTCATTTCTTCATATATTAAATTCGAAAGTAATGTTGTCTGTCTGTCTGTCACTTTTATTGGGCAGATTTTTTTTACATGTTTTTTGACATCATTCATAATTTTCGGCCTTTAGGGAACAGGCTGTAATCAAACCCGCGGGCCTAGTGCGGGTTGGTAGATTTTTTTTAAAAAAACCTTGCCCCACACTAGAAATTTCTCCTGTATCGTGGGTGCGTTTACAAACATAGAAAACTCACATACACAAACACCCAGACCCGAAACAACTACTTACAGATCATACAAATATTTGTTCCTTGCGGGAATCGAACCCGTGACACATAGCGCAGGAGTCCAATTTCTCAGCCACTACGCCAAACGTGTCGTCAAATAAAAAAAACATATGTCTTTTGTCATTGAATTTTTGGTTTTAAGATATGCCTGTTTCCTCACGATATCTTTGTTCACCGTTTTGAGAGCAGTGGTAATAAAATAAATTACACTAGTAATGCGCTTGTCTGGGTACGAACCCAAGACCTATTACTCGTAAGTCGAGGCCGTTACACTTGGTCACCAAAACTCTGCGCTGCCAATTCACAAAAAACTGGAGTTTTAAATAGAAGCTAAGATACTGATGTATTTTGGTGAACATCCTATTATAATTAAAAACACACTGCCAAGAGTTTGGCCCAGACCATGGCTGAATTTGGACATATTAAGGTAATTTTAATCTAATAAAAAAGCCACGACGAAGCAGACGTAGTCGCATGCAAACGTTAGCTATAGCTTATAAATAAATAAATAAATATTATACAACTATCACACAACGCCATCTAGTCCCAAACTAAGCAGAGCTTGTGTTATGGTTACTAGACAACTGATAAAAATACTTATATATTTTCTAAATACATACATATTATAGATAAATTACACCCAGACACAGAACAAATGATCGTGCTCATCACACAAACATTTGTCCTGGGTGGGAATCGAACCCACGACCTCCGGCATAGCAGTCAGGGTCACTAACCACTAGACCAACAGGTATATTACGATATTTTGAGCATCAATGAGAAAAATCCCGTTTATCAATTGAAATAATTGTTATGTCAACTCAGGCGCACATATCCTGTTCTTTTTTTAAAAAGCTTTCATCAAAAACAACAAAATGCACTTAGAAAAGAATTCACTATCCTAACAGTTAGCATAGAATAAGACTGGGTTCAATGAAACCTAGATTCACACGAAAAAATAATACGTTCGTTTAGTAAAACCTATTTTTTAAGCTACTAGTCTAAGTGATTAATATCTACGGGTCAATGACTTGTCATGTACTACTTTAATGCTTATTGAATTATTATGTAATACTGCGTCGGTGGTCTAGTGATCGCAGGCACGGCTGCTGAACGTAAAGTACCGGGTTTGATTTTCATGTCGGGCAAAATGTTTTAGGAATATTCAAATTATATTTCATTTCCAATATTTTCTCAGTAGTATAGAGACTGGATTTGTGCCCGGTTGATCGCAATTGTGAATAACATACCTTAAGAATGTCGGACAGTCATTCCTAATCAATATGTTTACGTAGGTTTAAATTATTTCTGCAAAATCTTCTATGTCAGAAAGGTTGGTCGCGGGATTGTACGAATTACCGTGACCCCGGAACATAAAGGGCTATTGAAGGACACCGTTGATTTTAGTCAGTATGAGTCTGATAATCTCTCCAGCTCTGCCCTGGGTTCCCAACCAGGGCAGAGGCAGGACTCATTTGATGATTTTACCAAGCTCAAAAAAAAAATGTCAGAAAAGTTATTTATTCTTATAACATTATTCCTTGTAAGTTCGGAACCTCAAAAATTTCCAATTACCAAGAAGTAACTTTATTATGAACAGGAGAATATTCGATAAAACTTTCACAAAAACCACATATAATTTAATTTATCTACTATCATGCTATTAATCCTCTATAAAAGAACCTATAACAATTAGCTTATTGCCAACATTAAAACACTCAATGATATTATGATCATTATATCATCCAAACGCGTGTTATAATGAATTTCAAAAAAAGAACATTCTCATGGAATGACATTTTCACCACCAGATCGCAAAAATTTTGAAAAAAGAACAACTCGTCTTATCGTGTTATATCCCGCCATTTTTTCACTCGAATATGGTATGCGAATATGGTATGTTATGAGAATCTTTTATAGAGGATTCACAGCATGATTGTAGATAAAGTCTTGTATGCAACCGTTATAATTAGGTATTAAAACACTCATGTGATACTATTATCACACTCGGCTACGCCTCGTGTGATAAACCCACATTCGTGTTTTAATACCCCTGATTATACAACAGTTGCATAAATAACTATTATATTTCATACTTAAAACTACTTAAGAGACCTCTTACAGTCCACTAGCGCCGCCAATCGAAAAAATGTCATAACTGTAAATAGAATCAAAAATACAAAATGTGGTCTGTAATTACTGTAGAAAAGGCAATAACGTAATTTTATAACACATTGTCAACACTTGAAATATAGCTGTTTAGCTATTTTTTTTATTTGTAACATAAACGGCCGTTTTTGTATTTCAAGTTGGACTGTAAGAGGCCTCTTAACAAAATAACTATCACACATTTCCCGAGCATTCTAGCTCGAACATAAACTAACATCAAATAGGTCGAACTGAATTGCCTCGTTACCAGCGATATAGCTACCGTATCAACTATCTTCAATATTGCAAACTGGTAACTTAACAAGTTACCAACTTATCACTTGATCGAAATTCGGCACGTTAAAGGCTTGTGTAGACTTGGAACTTTTGTCTACTGAGAAGAAAATCGCCTAATACGTAATATATATGAGTATAAACACATACAGAACATGTTTTGATGCCTTTTTTTATCGTGATAAAATCATAAAATGACTCCTCGTAACACGGGCGGGGCGGGAGGGACTTTCAGTTTTGTACTGACTAAAATCCACGGTGATCCTTCAATAGACCTTTACGTTCCAGGGTTACTGTTACCTGTTGAGACAGAACCGCGACCCCGACAGGCTTTGGCCCTCTAAGGGCCCCCTTAGTCAGTCTAATGGGGAGCCCGTCAGAAGTCATTAAACCTGAGATCTTTAAGTGGTTTAGATAGTAACAACAATATGTAGCCAGTTGACATCAACCAGGCTCATAATATCTACACTCCGTGGACTTGCTACTTAAAAATACTTAGTTGAACAACAAAAGGAATTTTGACCAACCCGGATAGGGGGACCCAGGACCTCATGTGACCACCAGGCCCATAATCTAAAACTTACTAGATTTCTGAACATAACAAGTAAAGAAGTTCTACTCTGCATTATCACTATGGGATATTTATTTAATTACTTTAATGTTAAAAATCAGCACACTTTAAAAGCGGACATTACCTATGAAACTTGATTCAATCAGCTCATCGACTCAATAAGCTGACAGCGCCAATAACAGGTGTCTACCTAGAAATCTATTATAATAAGATTGACAGTGCTTCTCTCCTTCGTATTATTGATATATACCTAATTCACCTTAAGACTGACACGAGTCCTTGTCTGCGCTGGCCTTTATTAGCCATTAGTGGTAATCAAGTTACTTAAGTTACTCTCTCGGCCAGACGTTTACCCAGACGGCTAATTGCTTTGGTGCTTAAATATTCACTGATATAATATTTGATAAGGCTTAAAGCGACAAGAATAATGTTATCATTTCTTTCAAATATTTTTTTTGGCACAGTTTGTGTGAAGAGTCGTATCTGCGTTTTTCTATCAGAATATCAATGAATTCATTTTAAAATATCTCATTATACCGTAATCTTTGAGTGTCACGAAAATCGAGGAAAAAATGAAACATGAAGATAAAAATATCGTGTAAAAATATCTTATTATTAGAATTTCTTCAGTATTCCAAAAATCAAGCAAAAAATATGTGTCTGAGTAACAGAATATTGAAAAATACTAATAAAACGCGTGAGTTCCAAAGACCCATATATCGCAAACTTTATTAAGAGAACAATTTGACAGCTGAATGAATATTCCAATGAACAAAATCACGCACGATGAAAAAACACGTACATGCATATTACAATCTTTCGTAAAACACGAATATGAATTTCATGTACTGTCGGATAGAATTGCATTTTCAATAAAGAAATAATTGTAAATATAGATCAATGTATCGGAACTTTAGTCACACATTGAGTATTGGAAATACGATCTAGTTTATCGAGATGAAGTACGTGAGAGCTGCAGCCGCTTGAAGCTTGTTTTCAATCGCTCATGTAAAAGGCATGAGTCACGTTTTCACCAAAAACATGTATTTTGTCCGTGTGGGAAAAATTTCAGCACAGATATTTTGACCAGCTGGGGCCGAGGGGCTGTTTCATCAAGTAACAGTGACCCTGGAACGTAAAGGGCTGTTGAAGGATCACCATGGATTTTAGTCAGTACAAGTCTGACAATTATGTTTTTTTTTTAAACGTTGCCCCACACTAGGAATTTCTCCTGTGTCGTGGGTGCGTTTACAAACATAGAAATTCACATACACAAACACCCAGACCCGGAACAACTACCTGCAGGTCATAAAAATATTTGTTCCGTGCAGGAATTGAACCCGCGACACGCAGCCCAGCAGTCCAATCGCTTAGCCACTGCGCTAACCATGCCGTCAAATAATCGACAATAATGGGTGGAAGGACCCAATTGATGATTTTACCATGATAAAAAAAGACATTTTGACCCACCTTCTTTTATTTTGCAGAGTGACTACTACTCAGCTTATCTTTTTCTTATGAGTTGCCATTTTTTTATGTTCTATGATTAGTTCATTAAAATTATATTTTAATGAGCCAATAAAAATGACAATAACTCCAATGAGTTATTAAGAAATAAATAATTAGTTTTCTCTACGACTACTTTTGTACAGACACAAAAAATTCGCATCAATAAAGAAAATTAAGACCGAAATTATTGTCTGGTAAGAAAGTAGACACAGACCGCATTTACACCGAATTGAGCTTTTTTTTAATATTCTCTGTTCTTAAATAGATTAAGTTGTATCGGAACTAGTTAAAAGATATCAAGAACTTGTAAATAATTGGGCATCTATTTGCAGTTTTAAGATAAGTTCAAATGCATTTACACTCAACATAATTTTGTGGATATAAATTGATCAAATGAATAAATATATTAACCAGCTAAAAAATTTTAAAATTCGTTACAGAGTTTGGAATAATCGTCTTGTCCTTTACAATATTTCAGCTCAAGCCTAAAAAATATATGACAGCTGATAAAATCACAGAAATAAACGTATTTCGCTCGATACGTACAGCGGTGTAACTGCACACGTCGCATCTTTAACATTTTCTACAGAATTTGCTTTGCAATGACAAAATAACAGAAATATCAGCATTATCTTAAAATACTGATCTGAGCAGTGTGTTGCTCAGCTACATATCGTGTACGTCGCCGGCGCCGACGCGACGCTCCGCCGATTTCGTGCATTTTTTTGCAAGTGACGACTTGGATTTCTAAATAATTTAAATACGTGCACGAAGTCAGAAGCGCACTAACGCAGATCGCGTATTAATTGCTATTCAATGAATTGGGTTTGTGTGTACCGAGTCGCGTGCTAATTCCTTGCTTAGTTTTATTTATGACGTGTGCTGCACGAACTCGATTGAATCGATCAACATCTTACAATATTAAGTAAAAGTTGAATGAGAAACTTACGGTTCTAATGACACCGTCACAGAATCCAATTAAAGCACAAAACCATGTCACTGTCACAGATGTATTTAGTTTACGGTAGCACTTGGTGCGCGACGAGTGTTCGCGATGTGTTGCGCAGGAGTGCGATACACGTGCGTGCGGGGCGGCTGCGCGGGCGCGACTGAGCGGCAGTGCGACGCGCCGGAGAAATGATCAAACGCGACTCGAAATCGCATAAGTAAAATTGTTGCAGTTTTATTAAGGACAGGTTGTTGTAAACGTAAAAGTGGTACTAATCGTGTGTAAATAATTACACCGCACGGATTATGCGGAGCGACGTAATAAATCGCACGGTATTCTAGTTAGGCTTGTTAAGTCAGCGGCTTAACTAATAAATAAGGATTTTTCAAAGAGTAATTGCTATGAGATACGGTTAGCCCCGATACATATCGTAAAATTTCATAACCTCGATGTGTTTTCTGAATACTGTTATTAATGCTAGCGAATAATTTATGAAAAAATAAATATAATAGATATTAATCTATTAAATCTCTGAACCGAGATAAGTAAGATAAATAAAATTTATGGCTACACCGAAGCTACGTAAGTAAGTATTATAATGGCGAGCCATTAATCACGTGTTCCCATTAGATTTACATTTTGCAAAAACACATTTAAGACTAGTAAACGTGGGTGAATGTTTAAGTAATTATTGACAGCTAAAGCTTACACAGAAATGGTTCATAATTAGCATTTATACATTTTTTTACGATGCACAAAGTAGTATGTTTATATCTTTAACTTAATCTTGTGCAGGAACAGTTATCCTTTAATGGTTATGACTTTCATAAGTGGCAATTATGACCTATTCTGAAATGTTACTACATAATAAAATGAGTTAAGAAATTAAAGTAAAGCGTTTAAAAAATAATGTTCTATTCTGTAAGCTACGCGTACAAAAGACATCAACGCGCGCATCAGCGCGTGCGCAGAGTTATTCAATTTGTGTATTTTGGTTGATTTTAAGTTGCAAAATTCTTTTTTGCCAAGTATGCTCTATCCTTGTCTAGTCTTTTCACTACTTGTTCTATTTTGTGCAAGCCATGCTTTTTACTTTAATTACAATTTATATATGTTGCCGCGTTCATTAGAATAGCATACTCTAAGGAATCTTATTATTATTTTTAATGCTAATCTATCTAGTATTTATGGGCATCAGGCGGCGAGTAATGGGCGACTCGTTGTCCGATCATGGACCATGTCCGGGTCGATGGAGCGTTGTGTTCCACACGCGCCTCAAAGAGTGTCAGCACAATGACGGGGGGACCTCTAAAGGGGGGCTTTACAGGGTAAAGCCTCCTGAGGTCGCGGGACTAACGAATTTCCGTGACCCCGGAACGTAAAGGGGTATTGAAGGACGCCGTGGATTTTAGTCAGTACAGGTCTGACAGTCCATCCTGCTCTGTCCTGGGTGGGAGGACTCATTTGATGATTTGAACAACATAACAAATAAAATATAGAATTTATACTCAAAGAATAAATTCAATTCTGTTACCATTCAATCAGCCAGGTTTCACATCGCCTGACCCACAAACAAAGGCAACGAGTTTGCTTATCTTCCTCGCATTCAAACTCTTATCTATGCCAGTATCTTTTTTCAATTTCTAAAACTATATTTAGAAAACGCAAGAACGATATCGATATGCTGGTGAAGATTGAAGAAAATCGTGTTCTGACCATTTAATGCTAGGTGGAAAATAATTAGCTTTGTACAAAATTGATTTTGTATAAATTGTGTAAGTTGTGAATATTGCAAAGTACGGTTCATCCTGAAATAAATTACGTTGAAATTGGTAATATTCTCCCTCGTATTTCGATTGGTTCAAAATTCCTAATGTTACAACTCCTAATTATTTTTAACCCTATTTTAATCATTCCGAAACTCAGATATTTGAAATCGGAACATCGAAATTCGGAAAAAAAATATTTCGAGGTACACTTACTCCGAAATATTTTTTTCCGAATTTCGTGGACCCAATGGTCCACCCATTACAATTTAAAATGAAATGCAATCTCTTCCAAATCTTTCCACATTTGGTTATTTTCTGCAATGACTATCTAGTTTCTTTCAGCCACTAGAAACCTTCTTTTAAGCCGTTTTTCGATTTCTTTTAATTATTAACACTAGATCACACACTCGATCTAGATTAATGTGCAAAATTAATGAAAACCGTTTGTACGTCGATGATTCTCACACCGCGTGTTGAGTTATATTGACGGTTAATGATGTTACATTATTATTATATCCATAAAATATATTGCCATTAACCACCGCCATTGAATAATCCATTCATTAAAATTCTTTACAATCATTGTAAGTGAAAGCTAATTGTGGAAAATGAAATATAAAGACACTTTCCAGAAAAACTTTTACTGAATAATATCATAACGTATGTACAGACGCCTGCAAGTCAATCTACCCGAAACTGTCAAAATTGACCAATCGAAAAATTAACCTTCCATTATTGTGATAAGATCGAAAATCTATTAAAGAAATTTAGAAGATTGAGAAGACGCAGCGCAGGCAGGCCTCGCACGAGGCGGACCGACGACATCGTAAGAGTCGCGGGCAACTGATGGATGCAAGTGGCGAATAGTCATTCAATAGCAGTTCATCAGCCTGTATAACTTTTGTGACATATACGTAGGCGTCTTTTTTAGAGGACTAAAAGTAGACCTTAGATCATCACACGAGTCCAGTACACGAAGCATGACACTGTAGAAACGGGTTTAGTCGACGGAAGAGAACACAAAATGTAGTAAGATTTCTTTCTTCTTATGCATGACTATGTTTTAAATCTAGAATGTCCAAGCTGGATTATGCAATAAAAAAAATGTCGAATTGTCTATTCTTGGTATAATGGAGGTGGAATTGGTCATTCTACGCGTGCAGTACGTCTTTGCTGCCAGCGTTTTACCACTCAATAGCATTAAAAGTTTCAACAAGAAAACCAATAAAAGTCAGAACAATTTATCTCCGAGCGGATGATAAATAAATGCTGTACAAGTGAAGATGTCTTGTCTTTTCCGACTTAAAAACTAAGATAGGATAGTAAACTTCAGTTATCATTCACGTCGACAAAGCCAGTAAATTATATTGAACCAGTTTAAGATTTCGAATGTGGTGTAGTTATAAAACAATAAATCAATCCCGTAACTTTCTTAGATCGTAAGTCACAAATCACGAGCGACGAGGACTTGCCTGTTCGATGTGCAGGGTTGCCATGCTTATGAATTTTTTTATTACTATAATATGTCAAGTGACACACTCATCAGGACGTACACTATTGTCGTAAGACGCGTGTAATGTTGTTGAAATGGGACTACATCTTAATATGTGTGATGAGTTGATGACTTACGTCATTAGTAGAAATAAAATACACCTATTTCATCTCAATTAAAATAAATCTGCTTCTGATAATTATTTATAAGTAAGCCCAGCCTTATTCTTCAGTGCTAAACTTTTTCTCGTCAAGTTTTGGGGATCATCATCATCATCATCATCATCATTTCAACCAATTGCAGTCCACTGCTAGACATAGGCCTCTCCCAGGGAGCGCAACAGCCCACGATCTCCTGCTTTTATCATCCAGCCACTGCCAGCCACCTTCTTCAGGTCATCGGTCCATCTTGCTTGGGGGCGTTTCACCCTACGCTTACCTACACGTGGTCTCCATTCGGGAACCTTCCTACTCCACCTTGGGGATCATATTCTCAGGCAAAAAAAAAACCATTTACACTAAAACTACTTATCTTTATTACAATTCCTATAATATCAGCTATCAGAAAGTGACCAAACCTTCTTTAAGACAGCTTCCTTATTAAATCAAACTTAATTCCTTGACAAGCTAATTACACCTTAACAAGAGTGTCTCATAACCGTTGCCATGGTAACCCTACAGATGAGTGAAAGTGATAGCAACGCTATAACGATTAGCTGCATCTCTTCTGCGCCCGCGCCGCTGGAACACAGAATAGATAGTTACAGAAGGTTAGCTCTGTAAGTAATGAGTATACAAGACAAGTTTTTAAAAGGGTGATGGTTGAAAAATATTGTGGGTTTTTTTTTTTTGTTAAATGAAACAGAGGAATGAAGAAAGTGTTTAGTACGGAGACATTATTAACACTGTTGATGAAGTAAAAGATTTATTTAACAATGAAGAAGAAGGAGTCCGTACGTTGAAAACGTACGGCTTAAACAAAATATAATGGACTGTGTGAATTATGATAATTATTGTCAGAAAGAAAAAGAGAAGTAACAGCAAAGAAATGGAGACATGCTGCACTGACCTGAAAATCATTTTGGATAAGAGCAAGAGAATGCTAATAAATGGTTCGGTTCCTTCTAATGAGTGAAATATACACATACTCACTCTTCACGTACAGTGGGAAATACTCTCGCGACTGGCATTTGTAGTTCATCGTCTATGTGTGCGCGCGCCTATTCGCTTGGCATGTGACCTAGCCTTCTGTATCTACCTACTCTTTGGCTTCGGGAAAGCTGGCGACTGTCAAATTTACCTGTCAAGAGTTGTTACACAGAAGTGTTGCAAACGTTATGTATGGGGACGTGGATGTAGTGTTACACAGTATCTTTGGATGAGGGAGAAATCTTTTTGAAATTATCTCTATTGCCTTTTGCTGTCCGACATGTTATGGCTTTGCTCTGCGAAGATATTATAGGGTCGAAAATAATTTACGTTTTGCAGTCTGTATTTTAGATGGAGCGACTGCCTATCTGATTTTCACAACCCAGTTAAAACTGAGTAATGAGATGATTCGAGAAAAAACATATGTTGTTTTTTATTACAGAGTGTAACCTAGCTAACTTATATTATTGATACAAAAGTCATCATCATCATCTTCCTGCCCTCATCCTATTTTACTTCTGGTCGGTACAACACGTTTTTTTCTTCCATTCTCCCTTTCAGACGTCATAGTATCATTTACTCCTTTTTCTTTCATATGATTCCTTAGACAATCCATGCATCTTTTCTTTGGCCTTCCTCTTTCTCTATATCCATCATTAATTGTTATAACTACGAAAGTACGTAGGTATATTTACTCTCACGCCTAAACCACTCAACCAATCAATCTAAAAATGTCAATGTGCATATACGTTGTCAGTTGTAAAGAAACGGGAATATTACCTCTCATCCCGAAAAAAAGTAGGTACAATAGAAAAAAACAAATACCGTTTTTTTAATAATAGATGGCGCCACGTGTCGCTAAATTGATTTATCAAATTCTTACCTAACAAGAGCGAAACCACAAACAAAAGTTATTTGTTATGCAAGGCTGCAAAGTTGTTTTTCGGCACGAGTACTTGAAATGAAAACTGAGCAAGCGAATAATTCTAGGATTGAACCGGTACAAATATAGAATCCTGAGCGTAGCGAAGTTTTGAAAGGTACGAGACGTAGAATAACTTTACTGCCGAGAGCAACACGCAACTTTTCACCTCACTACAGCGAGGAAATGCAGTGGGGCCGGCTCGTCTGTCAGTGTAGAAAATAATTGAATAGAAGACGTGTTCAAATTTTGAAAACACTTTCCGCGCTAGCGCGGAAAATGGAGTTTTCCGCTCAGATTTCGAATGACAAATAAAATCTTTCAAAGCGTGTAAGGTGAAAAAGCTTGTGTCTAATTAATAAATCAGTCATTCCTTAAATTAGATTAGCTCGAATACCAATTCAGTTAATCTAAGGAGTTCGTATTCAACTCGTATCCTTGCAATTAGTTTTTATAATGGCTGCCACGATGTTGCATCACGGGGTCTCCTAATGTGGGAGCATGTGTCACCCGGCGCTTATAGCGTAACACTGTATGTTAATTATGTTGAAATTAATTAAAAGCAAGGATGAGTATAGTAAACTAAGTAGGGTACAATATGTTATTTTAATCAATATACTTAGCATTTCTGTGGCCACAAAGTTTTTTTTCGTGGTAAAATCATCAAATGAGTCCTCCCACCCAGGGCAGAACGAGAGGGACTGTCAGACTAGTACTAACTAAATTCCACGGTGTCCTACAATAGCCTTTTGCGTTCCGGGGTAACAGCAGGCACCAACAGGCTTTGGCCCTCTAGAGGGGGGCCTACATTTTGCTGACACTCTTTGAAGCGCGCGTGGAACACAACGCGCCGTCGACCAATGCCGGGCGCGAGAGGTCTCCGCCTATCGCCGTCGTGAGAACACGGCGGTGCTCTGCCCGAGCGGGGCAGTCCTGCACCGTATTCTCCACCGTGTCCTCCGGGCGATCCTCGCAGTGGTGACACCCAGGCCTGCCACTGCTTGCAGATTTTTAGATTATTCAAAATTTAAACTGGATTACCTATTTTTCATTTTGGGTAACCAAAAAAGTTTGTGTTCTCAAACAAATAGTATGGAATGGACACGGATGTTATTGTTTGGGTACGTAGATAGTTAAAGTCTAGATTAACCCAAAAGACAAGTGAGTGTTGATCATGACCATCATTCTCCGTATTAATACTGCGATTTGATTTCGGACTCAAGATTCTTTCTATATACAAGATACACCAGAAAAAAAACAGTCTCATTAAAAACTTTTACAGCTTCATAACCAAAACGCGATGATGCGCTCTAATTTAGTGATGTTTGCAACTCAGTATTATTATTTTAATATTCACCTGGTATCAACTTGCTAGGCCGCCGAAACAATATAATAAACCTGTAAAGGCCCCGCGATCTGAGAAACCCCTGCTTTTCAGCATTTACCCATAAAAAGAACAATAACATCACCCCAAACAAAAATACGTTAAGAGACAGTCGACATGGAGGGAGCGACTGTCGCAACCGAGGTCCGGGCACGCCGCAATCGCGGCGGTAAGACCCCTCTTTGAGGAGTGGCTGGATAGGCGTCACGGCGTCCTTACCTTCCGCATGACGCAGGTCCTCACCGGACACGGAAGTTTCGGGAGGTTCCTGTGTCTGATAGGGAGGGAAGAAACGCCTGGGTGTCACCACTGCGAGGATCGTCCGGAGGACACGGTGGAGCATACGGTGCAGGACTGCCCCGCTTGGGCAGAGCACCGCCGTGTCCTCACGACGGCGATAGGCGGAGACCTCTCGCGCCCGGCATTGGTCGAGGCCATGCTGCGGGGCGAGACGGAGTGGGAAGCGGTCGCCTCCTTCTGCGAAGCAGTCATGCTCGTGAAGGAGGAGGCGGGCCGCCTGAGGGAGAGGACAGCGTCCTCCCTCCATCCCAGCCGCAGTGGTAGACGCCCACGGCGTCGGACGTCACAGGACGATCTCCGGCCACCGTAGGCGCGGGCATGCGGGCAGCGAGTAATGGGCGACTTGCTGTCCGACCATGGACCATGCCCGGGTCGACGGCGCGTTGTGTTCCACGCGCGCCTCAAGGAGTGTCAGCACATTGACGGGGCCTGTAGAGGGCCAGAGCCTGCCGGGGTCGCGGGACTTACCCATCATCGTAACCCCGGTACGTAAA
Organism: Agrotis puta; assembly: GCA_943136025.2. Classification (NCBI taxonomy): domain Eukaryota; kingdom Metazoa; phylum Arthropoda; class Insecta; order Lepidoptera; family Noctuidae; genus Agrotis; species Agrotis puta. The sequence continues at coordinate 3,965,959 of OW964177.2, forward strand.
GGGCTCGTGAAGGACACCGTGGATTTTAGTCAGTACAAGTCTGACAGTCCCTCCCGCCCTGCCCTGGGTGGGAGGACTCATTTGATGATTTTACCACGCAAAAAAAAAAAAAAAAAAGAGACAGTCGACAAAATATAACTGAAAAGATTACACATCGGTGTAACACCCATCCATTTTACCGTCCACAATAAAAACAGTAATTGGGGACACCGTCCATCGTAAATCCGTCTCCGTTTATATCCACAACGTCTACGTACCCTTTATACCGAGTTGATGTGTTAACAAAGTGCTGACGAGAACAGGTGTCGCGTGAAATTATTGCGTCTGTATGTAGGTCCCTTTTTTGCTGTTACTTACCTAGTTTTACAGTGGGAAATCTGTTGTTTACGCTGTTTGAGTGATAGGTTTAGTATCTGTCTTACAGTGTTGGGTGAGCTATGAATAATCTTTGCTCTCTCTTTGTCTAAGCTGATACCTCTCTCTTTCTCTCTTTTCAGCCCATTTCCGAACGTAAACGTCCATTGTTGAACGTAAACCTCCCCTAAAGAACGTCAACTATCCCGATCGTGGGCTACACCACTACGTACCACACTACGTTTGCCGTAAAACCTACAGATAGATGATACTTATCCAAATTAATATTATAAATGCGAAAGTAACTCTGTCTGTCTTTTCTTCACGCCTAAACTACTAAACCGATTTGTGTGAAATTTGGTACAGACATAGTTTGGAACTTGAGAAAGGACATAGGGAGGAGGAGGAGGATAGTTTTCACTATTCCACGCGAACGAAATCCCGGCAAAAGCTAGTTTACTATAATTAGAACTTAAAACGGGATATTTACCATATTTTATTATTTGTTTGTTGGGGTCGCGGGACTGCCTTATCAACTAACCATGACCCTGGAACGTAAAGTAACTGAGCTTTTGTCAAACAGACAGGCGAAAGCGAAGCGTTTCTGAAGCGATACCGAAACGAGGCGAGACGTCAGTCCGCTAGTTCTGTCACGCTATCGGATCGCTTTCGGTTTTCTATGTGACTGGATTCAAACAATTCCATACATTACAAATAAAAACGTCACGCTTCGCATTCGCAACGCCTGTCTGTTTGACAAAGGCTTTATGGTTTAAGCTCATATTTTGATAATGTGTACTAACATGTATTCGGGTTGTGTGAAGGTCTGCTGCGCGAGTTAAATATATTAGCTTGTTCGTATCGGTTGTGTCATTTAATCGTCCATCCTTCTTCATACGTAACAGTAACCGTAAATTTTAGTCAATAAGAGACTGACAGTCCCTATCACTCCAACGTTGCGGGAGGACTCATTTGATGATTTTACCACGGTAAGAAAAGATCTAACTAGGTATAAAAGGCTACTTTTATTCTATAATGCTCAAGCAATAGGAAAAAAGAAGTATGAAAGAAAGAAAATTGTATTTATTAGCACTAAAACTAATCAAAATTATAATAAGAGTAATACAATAAAAACAGTAGAGTAGGTAATTTTTTTTTTAAAGAACAATTTGCAACTTTGTAAAAGGTTAACATTACTAAAGTGTGGGTTTAACGTGACCCCCTGTAACGTAAAATGAGGAAAATGGTCTCTCATCATAATATGCTTACCAAAAAACATTTTCTTAACAAATTGTTTCTAACATGGAGAGAACATGTTGTCTTTTCATCTCATAAATTAATTAAAACCCGCACCGATATTAATTAACTCCCAAAACATTAATTTCGGAACAAAACACCTTGTTTTAAACCAAATATTTGCTGCAAACAATATTAACTTTATGCCAATCAATCCAGAGCTAACAAACCGAGTTAATTTACCAGCTGTTTGTTAATCACAAGCCGTTAACTAACTACTGTGTGTATGAGTTTAACTAAACATGTTCAGATAGGGTTTCCATATGGATTTATCCAGACATGTTCGATTCTTAGGTTGTAGTCCGAATTTTATATGTTATTGGTCTTTTTTTTCAGTTTTGATGTCTTCATATGAGGATCAAACCAAGGTTCATTTACGGCAGAGTAATGGGTGACTCGCCATCCGATCTTGGACCATCCCAGATCGACGGCGCGTCGTGTTCCACGCGTGCCTCAAAGAGCTGTCTGCAATCTGACGGGGCCTCGCTTAGATGGCATAAGCCTGCCGGGATCGCGGGTCTTCATCAGGTAACCATGACCCTGGAACGTAAAGAACTATTAAAGGATCACTCTGAATTTTAGTCAGTACGAGTCTTACAGTCCTTCCCGCCCCGCCCTGAGTGGGAGGACTCATTTGATGATTTTACCACGATATAAAAGGGGTAAACTTTCTATGCTAGTTAGGTTCAATCAATAAATCAATTTTTATTTGTGAACATAGGATACAGTAAAGGTCTTATGTATGGTTGGGGTAGCCATGGTCGCCGTATGCCTAATGAGCTATGTGTGCCAAGACGGTGGGGCGTGCTGGACAAAATCCAATGACCAGTTATAAGGAACAGGTAGGAACTACATAACGCCAACTGCTACAGTCCACGTACATTTTAGTATTATCATCGGAGGTGCTATTCAGCGTGACCCCAGCGTCGAAACCACAGTTTGTCTCTAATAGATTTTCTATCTAATCTACTCTTTCAAAGACACGCTTTAGTTTCGTCAACGAGCTCGTCGATGATGACATAGAGAATAGATAGCTGATCATACGCCAGCGCGCCGATACCGAGACGCTTACAGTAACAATGTTTACTAATAAACAAGGACCAAATAGTGGTAGTAATTATTATCAGAACATTATCAGTATTTTTCTCATTTTAAAATGGTAACCCTACATGCGCATTGGTACGAATAGTGTCATTATCATTGGCAAGTTGCAAATGACAGATTGGGTTTAATTAATTAATTAGATAAGTACTCATTGGCAGTAGAAACTAATTTAATTTTAACAATCCATTTATAGTGCTGTATCAATGGCTAAACATAGCAACTAGAAAATGTTATATCTATAATCTATATATATAAAAATGTTATGTTGGTTTGTGTATGCTTTAAAAACTCAAAAAGTACTGCACTGATTGAGCTGAAACTTTAGCATGATATGTAATCCGCATCAAGGATTGTTTTTATCTATTTTTTGCATCAGTCACATATCCGCAACCGCGAAAAAACAGTTTTTTAACGATCAGCTCTGTACCAGTGACCGCGCCATCTACCGGAAGCGAGGATAACACTCGCTGACAACCGCAGTCACATGAGAAGAAATTTTAGCATGATATATAATCCGCATCAAGGATTGTTTTTATCTATTTTTTTTTTGTTGAAAAAACAGTTTTTTGTGCCACAGCGAAGCGGGGCGGGGTACAGCTTTTTTTTTTTTTTTTTTGCGTGGTAAAATCATCAAATGAGTCCTCCCACCCAGGGCAGGGCGGGAGGGACTGTCAGACTTGTACTGACTAAAATCCACGGTGTCCTTCACGAGCCCTTTACGTACCGGGGTTACGGTGATGGGTAAGTCCCGCGACCCCGGCAGGCTCTGGCCCTCTACAGGCCCCGTCAATTTGCTGACACTCGCGGGGTACAGCTAGTATAAATATATAAAAATGTTATGTTGATTTGTGTATGCTTTAAAAACTCAAAAAGTACTGCACTGATTGAGCTGAAACTTTAGCATGATATGTAATCCGCATCAAGGATTGTTTTTATCTATTTTTTGCATCAGTCACATATCCGCGACCGCGAAAAAACAGTTTTTTTGTGTCACAGCGAAGCGTGGCAGGGAACAGCTAGTTTATAAAGTTAAAAATACTATCAGTCTTATACTCGTATCATCAGTCTGCTTTCATAAGAATAAATGGTGGTGAATTTGAATTTAATGACTATAGTTCCTCTACATTTTCGAATAAGAAGTTGTTTTACGAGTAACTTAAAAAGTTAACTAATTCGATCGATCTAATAGTTATTTTTATGTAAATATTGTATAATTTGTTGGATGCGGTATACCTGCCATTTCCCATTAAAAATAAATATAAGTATAATAAATTATAGCAGCAGGCAAACTCTTGCACTGTACTTTTGAGTCTTTCGGAAAAATCAATTGAAGGACCTAACAATTTTCCAGGAAGGAGCACATTATCTGTGATGTAACGCATTGTCCTCCTACACAATTCTCCCCTACATGTCCAATATCCACTGTTACCACGGCCCGGCACGCAACCTAATTATGCAGCGGTTTAATTAGAGCTGGCCACAAAACCGCTGAGTTTTCCCGTTGCCTCGCCCGATGACGCATTCCTGTCGCATTGGTTGTAACGTTGTGCAGTGAACATGTTGCTTTATTTACTTGAGTAAATAGAAGTGAAACGGTAAACAATGCTACGGTAAACAATGCATTTAAAATCGTATCAAGGAAGAAAGTTTTAGTTGAGACTAGCTTTCGGGGGTTGAAAATTATTCCACGGTGGAGCATACGGTGCAGGACTGCCCCACTTGGGCAGAGCACCGCCGTGTCTTCACGACGGCGATAGGCGAAGACCTCTCGCGCCCGGCATTGGTCGAGGCCATGCTGCGGGGCGAGACGGACTGTGAAGCGGTCGCCTCGCCCCGCAGAGAGAACAGCGACCTCCCTCCACCCCAGCCGCAGTAGTAGACGCCCACGGCGTCGGACGTCGCAAGACGATCTTCGGCCACCGACTTCGGACACAATTATTCCAAAGGAACGTTCAACAGAGGTACATAATTAGTATCATAATTATATTCTAGCCCAGGCTATGGTCGGGGTCGCGGGACTCACGAATTACCGTGACCCCGGTACGTAAAGGGCTATTGAAGGACACCATGGATTTTAATCAGTCAAGTCTGACAGTCCCTCCCGCCCTGCCCCGGGTGGGAGGACTCATTAGATGATTTGACCACGATAAAAAAAGCCCAGGCTATGGTCTTAATGTGTAGCATTATTAAGCGTGAAATGTTAACAGAAAACAGACGGACAGAAAGAGTTTTTTCGGTTATAAATTCGGTAATTTAAAAAAGGCAGTTCGTTAAATTTGTTACTGGTACGGATAAAAACCATTCATATTGATACATAAATAACCGAAATTATTCAAAATTCCCAAGGTAATTTCAAAGGTAACTTTAATAAAACATATCATAGTTTAAAAACACAAAAATTAATTAATTCATTAACCTAAAACACTTTAAAACAACTCCCCAAAATTCAACTAAAACTGAACAACGTAAAATAAACAATTTCTAATGTATTTTAATAATATACGTTTTAGCGCCGTAATTAGGGTAATTAGGTTGTTTAACTAAATATTTCAGCGGTTACTGAAATATGGCGCCAGTTGGCACAGAAGACAGCCGTAAAGTATTACCGACCCACATGTGGCGCGATCCCTGAATACTTTAGAAGGTATAAGTCTTAGGTAATACTGGAAGCGATTTCCTTCTTGGTTTAGATATTTGGATCCGATTAAAGAAGATTTTTGGTAAGGGGGCAATAATGTGAAGGAATGCATGGGAAGTTACCGCTGCTTAAAGACACTTAAACACTAAGTAAATTACGGAAGTAACTTTGTACGGTGTACAAAAGCATGGTGTTCTAGCGCTGAGATTGTATAACATTGAATGTTATTTGATAAAAATAAATATTCCTTGCACAAGATGATATATCGATATCTGTGTGATGATAATGATGCCATTCACATATAGACTCTCTCACAGAACGAAGGTCTCTGTGCCAGCAGTTGGGACATTATAGGCCAAAATCGCCGTATCTTGCGCTTATGTCTTCCCGCTTACATTCACACCTGGCATATCAACGCGTTAATACCATTATTAGACTTAGCATTGGAAAGCAGGAATTACAAATAAATTATTAATGGAGTCAGGAATCATAGCCAGCCTTACATTCTGCTACTTTGATAAATATAAAGATTATGGAGATATGAAAGGTATTTGCTTAAAGCAGGAGCGATATCAAGTGCCATGGTAATTGTATTACGCAAGATATGAGATATGATGTTAAGAAGATCAAGTGAGACATTCTGATGTTTTTGAACTTTGGATTCAATATGGAGTGTCTCTTTAATGAGTAATTCTGGGATATTTTATTATTATTTTAGGCTTACAGACTAATTACGTAAATGATTAAAAAACTGATACTTAAATCGCTAATAACTAGCTTGCACATAGTTATGTTATCATAATATCTAATGTAACTTATATTATTATGTATACAGAATGAATTTTTCAATTGGACCTGGTCGGCCACATCCGAAAGTATGAAGAATTTCTAAAAATAACGACGGGGGATCTCGAAGCCGATTCTGACAAAAACTAATTTTGTTTAATTAACGTAGGTTTTCTTCTAGCCTCAACCTAGCCCAGAGGCAAATGCTGCGGGGCGAGGCGGAATGGGAAGCGGTCGCCTCCTTATACGAAGCAGTCATGCTAGCAAAGGAGGAGGCGGGCGCCGTGAGGGAAAGGACAGCGTCCACCTCACAACCCAGCCACCGCGGAAGACGCTCACGGCATCGGACGTCACGTCGCGGGACTGTCTCATCAAGTAACCCGTGACCCTGGAACGTAAAGGGCCATCACCATGGATTTTAGTCAGTACAAATCTGAAAGTCCCTCCGATCCCGCCCTTGATAGGAAGGTTAGAAACTTTTTGTTATTATAACAAGTTGGCACAATCGATTCGAATTTAAACTTACATTTAGTTTGTAAAATAATTCAGCCTCGGACCTTTACAACATTAAAACCCTGAATTATCTTGTAGCTACTTCAATAATTTAGATAAATTACTATTCAAGACCATCATTGTAAAGGTAATTTCGCTCTAATTACTAATTAAGGCACCAAGTCTCTGTAATAAGTTTTGGTTCACTTAGTAACGGAAGCCGGGACATTTTAATAGCGCATAAAGACAGCTAATTAGTACTTACGTAAACCACAAATTTAAATTCTAGTTAATTCAGAACAGGAATCGATTTAAACGGTTTTAAGCCTTTGTCAAACAGACAGCCGTGACGAATGCGTTTTTATTTGTAATGTATGGAATTGTGTGAATCCATCACAGAGAAAAGCGAAAGCGATCCGATAGCGTGACAGAACTATCGAACTGACGTCTCGTATCGGTTCGTTATCGCTTCGGATTCGCCTGTCTGTTTGACAAAGGCATTATAGATTGAAGCACACGATTAATGTTTAATAAAATCTGTTACAAAATGTACTTGGTTCATTATCATCATCATCAGCCTATAAATGTTCCCATTGCTGGAACACAAGCCATGTTTTCGAATTTTTATTTCTAAGACATACCGGTTTCCTCACGATGATATCTACCAATCCGCAATGGATTCGCATGGTGAATTCTGGCCCAGTCTCCCTAATAGGGGCAGCTTCCCCAATCAGCTCAGCAATGGGAAGTTTATTGGCTGAATCATCTTATAACATTCTCTGACAAGCGTCTCCTCATAAATATTAGTATTCTAACCAGTTACTTTTTTTTTGACATGTAGAATCATCGAATGAATCCTCCCACACAGGGCAGAGCGGGAGGGACTGTCAGACTCGTACTGACTAAAATCCACGGTGTCCTTCAATAGCCCTTAACGTACCGGGGTCACGGTAAATCATAATTCCCGCGACCCCGACAGGCTTTGGTCCTCTAGAGGGGGGCCCCGTCATTTTTGCTGATACTCTTTGAGGCGCGCATGGAATACAACGCGTCGTCGACCTGGGCATGGTCCATGGTCGGACAGCGAGTTACCCATTACTCGCTGCCCGCATGCCCGCGCCTACGGTGGCCGGAGATCATCTGCCGACCAGTTACTTAGAAAATTAGGGAAATACTTTCCCGCTTAAAACTTTACAATCAAAATCTAGAATACCTTAGTAATTGCCTCTAACGCTACTTAAATTAACCAACGGAATCACCTTTCGTAGCCCACAACACCCGGATCCAACAAGATTTTAAACAAGGCATTAAATTCAGTAGCGGTACTAGAGTGTTAACTTGACGATAGTACTGGCTTCAAGTAGCATTGTGGGCTAGTCGAGTCGTCAAGTTAGTAATTAATCTGTGGACATTGGTTAGTTGTGTGTTTCTAGATACTTTGTCAATGGTTTATGTGAGACGCAACTTGTGGAAATGCCGTTAAACATTTTTAACCTTACTAAAAAAATGGAAGGTATTCTCAAATTCTTGTACTGTTAATATTATTATTGTAACAGTTCCGACATTGTCAAAAAAAAAATCCGGTATAATCCGAATAAAAAAGACATTTTTTATTAATTTATATTGTTTAGAAATGTTTTTAAACTTTGCCCCACACTAGTAATTTCTACTATACAGGGTCTTTATTTTAAATTGGCCAAAAGGGAGAAATCCGCATGCATATGAGTTTTTTTTTTTTGTATCGTGGTAAAATTAACAAATGCGTCCTCCCCCCCCCAGGGCAGAGCGGGAGGGACTGTCACACTCGTACTAACTAAAATCCACGGTATCCTTCAATAGCCCTTTACGTTCCGGGGTCACGGTAATTCGAAAGTCCCGGGACCCCGGCAGGCAGTCATAAAGTGTATGACTGCCAGACAACTAATAAAGCTTACCCACAACATCTCAAACACTACTATCATCATCATCTGCCTAGCCTTTTTCCAACTACATTGGGGTCGGCTTCCAGTCGATTCAAATGCAGCTGAATATCAGTATTTTACATGAAGCGATTGACTATCGGGCTTCCACAACCCAGTAACTAGGTAATACGATACCCCATGGCTTACCATGGGGTAAGTCTTAACTTATGAGCTTCGGACTAACACTAACGACTGTCAAAAATCTACAAATGACAGCCGGGACCAACGGCTTTACGTTCTTTCCAGACACGCAAACTCGCTATGACAGATGGTCACTCATCCACAGACCAACCTCGGCGAGCGCGGTTTGACAAGGAAGATAGGCTCGAACTCCTCAAGCACAACTATAAAGACAACTGTGAATATCGCATAGGTACAGACTCAAGCGCATCCGCTAAGATGTACATTAATCGGGTTAACTACAAAGAGTCGCTACTCGCAATCTGTCTCAGCGATTATATCTGACTTGCTACTAGTGATTCTCGGTATTTCAAAAACTTTCAAAAACGGCGGCTTGATAGAAATAAAAAGTAACCTATGTCCGTTATGAATGCGTCACTACGATAGCAATCTTTCTGGTAATAAAAATGTATGATCTTGTGTGAAACTTGCCATTTTTTGTAACCATACCAAAATCGTATATGGCTGTAGGTACTTTTTCTAATTCACAATGCAAGCAAAGATGAGGCCAAAGATGGAACGACCCCACCGAGTAGAAACTCCTGCGCACCGCCGTAGTACTTTGCATCGGGGCTAGATTGAGGCTAAAAGCATAAATGTTCGAATATTTTTATGGCGAATTGCAGGCCTAAGTATTCAATATTAATTTTGCTTGTGCTTGACCGACAAAAAAGAACTTTCCTCCATTCCTCAGAAAAACGGCCTCGACAGACGTACAACAACGTGACCCTATAAGGATTCTTCTTTTTATCTTGAGGTACGGAACCTTAAAGACAATACGACTTGTTATAGGTATTGGGGGAGCATTAGCCTAGCAGAGGGCCATCAACGGCTACTTTAAAAAAAAGAACGACGGGTTGCACTCTGGGAGTGCCGGCAGAAGTGAAAACTTGAATAGTAATAAACACACACGAACATTCGCGCAAGCACCCTGCGCCGTCTTAATATTTTCGATCAGGTCACGTGTCCTGACGCGAGTTTAACATTTTTACCCATTCCAAAAAAAGTGCACAAGGCCGCTTTTTTTTTTTATCGTGGTAAAATCATCAAAGAAGTTTTCACTTCAAAAACTAAAACAACATAACATCATCAGCTGGAAGACGACCACTGCTGAACATAGGCCTCTCTCTTGGTCCGCAACTCCTACTGACAATTCGCCACTTGAATCCATCGGTTGCCCGCGACTCTCACGATGTCGTCGGTCCATCTAGTGAGAGGTATGCCTGCGCTGCGTCTTCCGGTCCGTGGTCGCCACTCGAGAACTTTTCTTCCCCATCGGTTATCACTTCTACGAGCGATGTGGCCTGTCCATTGCCACTTCAACTTGTTACGAGCTATGTCACGGTTAGCGCAATGGCTGAGCGATTGGACTGCTGCGCTGCGTGTCGCGGGTTTGATTCCTGTACGGAGAAATTATTTGTGTGATCTACAAGTAGTTGTTTCGGGTCTGGGCGTTTGTGCATGTGAGTTTATATGTTTAAGGTTAACGTTTTTTTTTCAAAAAAAAATGTCGGTGACTCTATTTCTTCGGCACACAACTAATTAGTAGGGGAGAATCACGAGCGTTGTGTTTTCAAGCTCATCACGAGGCTACAAAGCAAGCAGAAGCTTAGCATTAATTGCTCCTAATCTAGAACACTATCTAGATTCTTTCTGCGCTCGTTAGCGTTAGGAACTTGAGATAACATCGAGATTTATTTAATTACTTAACTGTAGTAACGGCTTCACAAAAGAGTGACATTCAGTTCGAGGAAATCTTCAATTAATAACTTAAGAACGGCTTATAATCTCCAAAGACGACACGGGTGGAGCAGACGCTGAGCGATCGACTCCTGCGCAATGTATCGCGAGTTCGACTCCCGTACGGGACAAGTATTTTTGTTTAATCTACTAGTAGTTTTCCGGTTCTAACTGTTTGTGTATGTTAGTTTCTATATTTGTAAACACACCCATAACACAAGAGAAACTTCTAGTAAGAGGCAAGCACAGGTAGCCTGAATTCAGACTTCGTGCCGGCTACTGAGAAACGATTTTTTTTTTACGTGTTCAAATCATCACATGAGTCTTCCCACCCAGGGCAGAGCAGGAGGGACTGTCAGACTCGTACTGACTAAAATCCACGGTGTCCTTCAATAGCCGGGGTCACGGTAATTCGAGAGTCCCGCGACCCGAGCAGGCTTTGGCTCTTTACAGGGGGCCCCGTCACTATGCTGACACTCCTTGAGGCGCGCGTGGAACACAACGCGCCGTCGACCCAGGCATGGTCCATGGTCGGACAGCGAGTCGCCCATTACTCGCCGCCCGCATGCCCACTGAGAAACGATTGGCGAAAAATCGCGATTTATCGAATCGAGCATAAGATCTCATGCTCGTCATTACGACCACTACTAGTAGTCGAGGGTACTAGTTCAAATATGTTCGTAATGTTATGTTCTTGACCGGAACGGATAAGAATCTGGAGCAGAACGGTTAAGTGGCAGATAAAGTTAGAATTGTTTTGTATGATTATTGTTTTTGTTGTGTGTAATATTATGGTGTTGTTTTTTTTTTGTTATGTGACTATCTCAGCATATGCTGCGACATTTAAAATAATCACAGCGCTAGTTAGGATTGGTCATTTTAGATGCAGTAAAGTACAAAACAATGAGAACTAGTAGATTTACATTGATGAAACTTATTTAGTAAGTGAAGTCGAGATGGTCTTCTTATACATAACGAGGTATTTTTTATGTTTCTAAAACATTTGAGCGTTTAAAATGTTCTAGATGGTTTGGTATGGTCGCGGGACTCACGGAATACCGTGACCCCGGAACGTAAAGGTCTATTAAAGGACACCGTAGATTTTAGTCAGTACAAATCTGACAGTCCCTCCCGCTCTGCCCTGAGTGGGAGGACTCATAAGCTGATTTTACCACCTAAAAAAAGATGGTTTAGTATGGAAAGTATTGAAACCAATGTAGCCATTTCCCGAATACGGTGACCTGTATTGAAACCAGCTCAGCTCAAAGGAACTGTTCGTTTCCTTAAAGTATTCAGTTCAGTGAGCCGATTGAATCCATTTGGTCCGATTGACTCCTGAAATCGTTCAGGTGAAGCGAGCCTTTACTGAAGTAAACTTCCTGGAAGCTTGTCATAAATATGTTTATGTTCTTATTACAGTTAATTTACTGTGTGATTAAGTGTGATGATATAACTTTACTTTGATTAGGACAGTTTCTTTAGTCTACGATCCTTCCCGAAAATTTCCTGAAAGATACTCTGTAGATGTTATTTTCATTAAAAACATTGTTTTCAGAATATTAAATAATACAAATAAAAAACCGACATTTACAGGAATTTCAAATCGCTCTACAAATAATTCTCTAGAGGGCCAAAGCCTGCCGGGGTCGCGGTACCGAGGACTGTACGAATTACCGTGACCCCGGAACGTAAAGGGCTATTGACACCGTGGATTTTAGTCAGTACGAGTGTGACAGTCCCTCCCGCTCTGCCCTGGGTGGGAGGACTCATTTAATGATTTTACCACGTTAAAAAAATGTGTACATAGAATTGAATTAAACCTCTGTAGAAATAATTCTATGTACACATAAAATTATTTATCCTAGAGCAGTTTGAACATTCAAAACGCTCTCCTGTAAACCTCGGTTTTTGACATGTCCGTTTGTACGTAGAGACCGTCGAAATATTTGTTCCATGCGGGATTCGAGCGCAAAAATCAATCGCTAAGCCACTGCGTCAATCGGTCCATGTCACCATCTAAATACACTTTCTTCCATTTAAAAACATTGCAACAGTAGTAACAACTTGTTGCCAACCAAGAGAACTATTATCTTCCGTCACCCTCAGTTAAACCCGACAGCTATCCACAACACAAACAAACTTAAACTCTGCATAAAATTAATTAGGTAACAATTTTAATGAGCTACTTATCTTGGACGACATAAACTAATACCATTTCTTGAGCTACTCCTATCTTTGTTACACATTGTTAATTTAGGATCACGCTTTCTGGTCACGGCTTGGTGAAAGTGACCACCTTGACGCCATTTTTAATTTTTAGTGTTCCGTAAATTTTTTGTAAGACTAATGGACAATGGTGGACCTAATTGTGGGTTATTTAGTGATCTGTGGGACATTGGACTAGAAAAGTAGAAAAGTGAAAGTTATAAAATGTTGCTCCTTCGCTTGGATTCACTACTGTATCGGAGATGTGTTTATAAACATTCGATAAACTGATATACATACACAGTCAGATCCGGAGCAACTATCTGTAGGTAATACAAACATCTTTGTGGGAATCGAACCAGCGACAAGTAATGCAGCAGTCAATGGCTCAGTCACTGTGCCAACTGTGTCTATTAGTAATAATAATGATAGAAAAATGGCTTCGACTGTCGTAAGCTATCGAAAAACATTATATTGATTATTTTACAGCCATTGTAGAATAAGTACGAAAGTTTTTGAGAGTAATGGCCATTTGGCCAAGCTCTAACATAATAACTATGAAAATTATTAAACGTAACTAACGTTTGGAACGAGGGATACTGAAATTTGAAAACTTTTGGGTACCATAACCAAACACAAATCGTCTAGGAGTGCAGAAAGTGTAAGTATATTTTAGCATTGTCCGTTACATCTCTTGATAGAAGAGCTTAATCCTTAATTTATCCAGTAGTTTAATAACACGTCATCTCAGATTTTTTTTAATATTCATAAAATCAAAGTATAAACATGTCTTTTTTCTTTCGAATTGAGCACACATTCGCTAAAATTCCCGGTAAATATTTGCTATACCAATAAATTTCTTCTTTGTGGTCACGAAGAAAAGGGTCCTGTAGATAACGATCCTTACATGCCTCGCATGCTATTGTATGGCATTCTTTCACAGAACTAGCATGGAGTATGTAGAATGGAGTGCTCACTCAAGCTTTTTTTTTATCGTGGTAAAATCATCAAATGAGTCCTCCCACCCAGGGCAGGGCGGGAGGGACTGTCAGGCTTGACTGACTAAAAACCACGGTGTCCTTCAATAGCCTTTTACGTACCGGTAATTCGCGAGACCCGCGACCGCTCACTGGAACTAGGTAAAAAACCTGATTACGACAAACAATTTTTATGAAGCAGCAAGAAAAAGAGGATAACAACTTGATAGTTAACGATTTTGTAATGGAGACGCAACAGGAGATTTGAGTTGGACTGAATTCTTTTGACTAAATTGATTGACTCTTGAGAAGTTGACGAGTAACGAAATTCTTATTGTATGACGATTGGTGATAAGTTAATCATAACAGATCCTTCATTTCAGTTTCTCTACAAACCTGCGGCATCTGTGCTTCTTTTCCCATCCCATCTGCTGAGCTACCAAAACGTGTAGCTAAAGCGACAACATTCTATTCATTCTGAAAACACTGAATGACACACGTAAGCACTCCATTTTTCTCCATAATCCATGTCCATGACCTATATTTTACGGAATTAGAATCCCATTTATTTTAAGAACTCTCCATTAGAACGGCTTACAGAAACCGCTATAATTTATATCTATGTTATATTAGCAAGAGGCATAGCTATTATACTAAATGTAGCTTTGCTCTCAATTCTGTGGGTATTTAGGCTTTCCGGTGTTTTGTTTAAAATTGTAGTTATTTTAATTGTAGTTATTTCATAAATGCACGCTAGACTTAAATTTTAGAACCTATAAATTGCGTTTTATCTAGTCTAAAAACCAAACTGAAAATACTTTTTAATGTTTCGAATTAAAATAATACTAGAAAAGAGTAACGTTGTGGTATGAAAAGTAATAATTATAGTGTAGTAAAAACTATCGATTCCGTTGAAGTGTCTGTGAAATGTGCCTCCAAAGACACTGACGCTCCTTCTCGCTTGCACCCCTGAGTACTTGATTATCTTTTGTCTTTATCAAAAGGTGGAATTTACAGTTTTGAATTTCTAACCAAAATATATCTGAACTCGTTTCAACCGAAAAAACTTGACTGAAACTGACTTGAAAAAAAAACTGGCTTGTTACCTGCGTTCATATCGATGCTATTGTTCAAAGCGTTACATTGTTTTTGTTCGTATAATCTTAATAAACGTGTACGGAACACTTAACTAAATTACCGTTCGTGTTCACAAATCTTTTTTATTAGAACGTTATTGTTCCAGCAGCACCGCCCCACTGTAATTATAAACATAGTAAACACACACTATCTGTCTTTTTTTTCTATCGTATTACGACCTCTTTAGGTTCAGACAATAGACTAAAGAGCAAAGAGGTTGCGTAAGTATTGTCTTTGGTCTTATGAGATTTTAAATGAGGAACATTAGCCGAAAGTTGTGCGATTCTTTTTTTATCTTTTCAGCCATTAAAGTACTTATGCAAATAGTTTAGAGTACAGTTTTTACTAAATCTTAAAAGTATTATGCGAGTTTAAAGAGATGAACGGATAGAAATCTGTGTAATTTATGTTTGTTTTTTTCCTTAAAAGAGATGTTATAACACAACAGTTTTTCTATATATTGTTTTTATTACACTGAAGAAGTTAACTAATATATTTGGTTTGTTACCTTTGCAAGTCTAAGCCGCGGAACCGATCAACCTGAAACATACATATCTGGTGTTAGGTGTACAGAAAAGGAAATAACCACCTTCTTCCAAAAAATATATACTGTTCCCGAAGAAAACAACAATAACGTTCCCTATGACAGCAGATGACGCCACGTATCAACTGAATCATGATCGATTTATATTATACAACCCGAAATATGATTGTCGAATTCTTAATGATCGAGGGTGATGCCGCGGGAAGAAACTAATCATCTCATTAAGTATGGATGAACTAAATATCCATAATATTCCAGAATAATGCTCACAACCCTACGCCCCAATGATTAGTAAAAGTACAAAACATAAAGCCAAGACCACACGCAATCATAAATTAGAATCAGCAATAAAATAAGGTTATATTGAACGGTTCCGTAAAACTTTCATTAAGTGACTACACCATGGCCCATGGTATCCCATAGAAATGGCGGTGCAATTATTCGTAGGTACAGTACAAATTACATATTTAATTACAATCTTACATCTAGCGAAACAATGAAAGTTCAGGAGAATTGCTAATTGGCCGTGATTATGTTCGAAGAGTTAGGGGAACTGGATGTGACTTCTTTGTTTGTAGTTTTTGAAGTGAAAACTTATTTAGCGGCGTTGTGCACTTTTTTTGGAAAGGGTAAAAAATTTTAAACTCGCGTCAGGACACGTGACCTGATCGAAAATTCGTACGACGGCGCAGGGCGCTTGCGCGAATATTCGTGTGTGTTTATTACTATTGAAGTTTTCACTTCTGCCGGCACTCCCAGAGTGCAACCCGTCGTTTTTTTTTTTAATATACTGTTTGACCTCGTAAAACAAATTGTGTAGAAGACACGATATTTGCCCAATGATGAGTCTATACAGGTTAGTTAGAAGCTACAATTTATTTGTCTATTAGATTCGTAAACACTCTCACAGCTTCAGGTCACCACTCAAAAGCCATACCAGAAATACAATTAAAAAAAACGACGGGTTGCACTCTGGGAGTGCCGGCAGAAGTGAAAACTTGAATAGTAATAAACACACACGAACATTCGCGCAAGCGCCCTGCGCCGTCTTACGAATTTTCGATCAGGTCACGTGTCCCGACGCGAGTTTAACATTTTTTACCCAGTCCTAAAAAGTGCACAACGCCGCTAAAGAAGTTTTCACTTCAAAATAAAATAACACCTATAGTGACGGAGCTGTCACTAATGTCAACTGTCAGTCACTACAAATGGCGGGAAATTGTCTAGTACCCTGTCCTAGAACTTAGTTGATACTGTTGATCTTGTTAATAAGCTCTCATAGCTACCCCCAATACGTAAACTATCATTTTAAATACCCTTGTTCGTAAATTATGGAATTAATTAGGCTACCTCTTGTTTTCACAAAGGTCATTTTCCAACAACGACGATTCTCTCTTAGTATCATTTTTCTTTACATCAAAGGATATCTGTGTTCTGTTTTTGTCTTTTACTTCTTCTAAAGCTCGAAACCAATTTATTTTACTCGTTAAACGAACTTTCTTTTATATTTGAGTCTGTTTATTGCATTTTAAATTATAATTGGAGTATCGTACTGCTAGGGATTCTTTGGAAGCCGTCCAATTACAATTAATGTTGCAACTGCAGAAAATGTTGGAGGAAACTTCTTATTTCGCATGGCATTTTCATATGTTCTATTACTGAATATATGTATATAACTACAGGAAAAAAAAGCCCTGTATAAAAGAAAAAAACTAGCTGGTTGACTGATAGATAGATCAACGCCCAGCCGAAACCGCTGGGCATAGAAGCATGAAATTTTGCACAAGCATTCCTTATATTACTTAAGTGCGCACCAAGAACAGATTTTTGAAAACTCATCCCCTAGGAGATTTAAAAATGGGATGGAAGTGTGTATGAAAATGAACTTAATCTCACTCGATTTACTTGATACTTTCTAGTGTACACTTATCAACAAATTGATAAAATAATTGTTAAGAAGATTTTTGGTAATTTTAAACCCGAAATACGCATCCATGCGGACGAAATCGTAAGTAGAGTACTCGTTACCTGTGTAGATGATTGTTTATTAATATTTATTGTTCTCCATATTGTGACATTGTATCTATAAGACGTACAGAATGAATACATACAAATATCATTTGATGTGGAATTTTATAGCCTTTAAAGTTCTCTTTCACATTTTTGTCATGAAGTCAACTGTTCAAGCATTACGTGAAAAATAACAAAATTGGGTCCCTTCAATCCAAGATGGCGGCTAACGTAGACACTCCTCGAGGTTGAAAACTTACATTTTTCATGAGTAGCATAAACTTAAGCAATACAAATTTAAAAAAAGCTACACCACCTTTTGCAGGGCAAAACCCCCCGTTGACTGGACGGGTCAGAGCCCATTCGTACCCTAAGATTCGCACCCTGTGCCCACTCGTACCCTGGAACTTTTGAGGGGCCCATTCGTCCCCTGAATAATATTTATTTTTATTCATTCTTCTAATATAAGTGCATGTATATGTGTATACTGCAGCTTGGTAGTCCTAGTACAGTCGCGGAGAAAAGGGTAAAATTAAAAAATATAGTAATTCGGTAGATATCATGTTTAAAATGCCTCTAGGCTTTCTCAATTAAGCCAATCTTCAAAATAATTAATGAACTTTTGGTTTTTTGTAATTTGTAAATATTTATAAAATATATGATAGCTATAATTTATTTATGCAGTAAAATAAAACTGTGTAACTGTTTAATGCGCGCACATCTGGAGAGGACTTACCAATTTTAATGGAATTTTTGGAGCAAAACAGAATTAATGTTAGAACGTTGATTATTTTTGTACATTAAAAGGATGACAACGGCTCCACATTGAGCTAAAACGAAACACTTAGAATACAAGAACATAATAACATCCACTAATATGATAAAATTATAATTGCGGATAAAAATCGCTGTACATATTTAGGAGTAAATAATTTAGTTTTGACTTTTTAGTCAAAATATGACTGTAGTTTTCTACCATAAAGTGAATTACCATCAATAATAATACTAATCATATTCCAGGATTCAAATGAGATAATTCGATTCAATTATGTTGAAAATATTATTATTATAATATTAAGGGATTAAATATAATGACCACCATAAAATACTTTGATACCCTTAATTCTTTTACCAAAAACATATACTTAGCACCAGAAAAATAAAGTCCATAATTACAATAGCACTAGCTGTTTTAGTCACGACTGCACTTCAAATTGTAATCGAACACCAAATGTAGTAAATGATCACCAAATCTAAACGAGCAAATTAATGGGCTATTTCTGCCTAAGTAAACCACTATGATTGCCATAAAATGTAGGCTTAGCATCTTTGCTAAGCCTACATTTTAAGTCGCTCAACAGCGCAATTAAGCATTAATTGCGCTGTTGAGCGACTGGAAATACAGCTCGGGACTTGCTGGCACCCCGACTCGGCCAACTTAGGTGAAAAGAGGATGGCGGGGTCTGAAAGACCCCGCCATCCTCTTCGTGGTTATTTTTTTTTAAACCACCCAGAAGTAGGAGCCCCTCGAAGCGGGGCTCCGTCGACATGCTACTGCCAATGTGAGCTCCTTATACTCTGCTCATTAGTGCAAATTTCGGGATTTTGATACGTACCCAATAATTTGGTGTTCATTAAGTATTTTTGGGTTAACAATGATTTATTTGGAGTAATTTTGCTTAAATAGGATAGCGAGATGTTAAAACTTTGGCTGTAAATTTACATTTAAAATGCGGGTTTAATTTTGATGTACATTTACTATTTTTGTCTGTTAATTGTTACTATATCTGGTCGTAAGTTAAACATAAGCCCAATATTAACAGTACTGTTTATTTCGTTAGACGAACTTCATTTAATAAAAGACCAAAAACACATTGAACAGTCTCGTATTTGCAGTCACTTTCAAGAACCAATATGTCACCGAGGCAGCCACAACATACAAACAAAACACCTTATCTATTTTATAACCCGTTTTTTTTAACAGGCCATTCGTGGAGAGACAATATTACATCGTAAGCCTATCGACAGGTTATATTATTATCATGACGGATTATCATTGATCAAAGCTCTTTTTCAATGATCTGTTATGATTTATTAAATTAATTCCGTTAATAAACTGTTCACAAGTGTACTATGTTAACCGTTTCTTATGTAAAATATAGCTAATTTTATCTCAGGGGACCGATAGGCACCTGAATAGGTGCCGAATCTTTAACTGATATTGTATATATATTAGAGGGTACGAATGGGTACCTTAAAAATAATATTTTTTATTAAAATATTAACTGGTCCCCTACCAGGAGACCAATGGGCACCTATATAGGGGCCGAATCCACAACTTTTATGCTGAGGGACGAATTTTAGGGTACGAATGGGCTCTGACCCGACTGGACTAATTCCTTTAATTTAAAAAAAAAATGTGATGTCGTTACTCCTGGCTCAATCCACACACTGAAAGAACCATGCACGTACAAGGAATCAACAAAACCACCATTTTGAATTTAACATTCAAATTCATGCAGAACCCCCTTTGAAATCTCTACCCAACGACCAAACAAAACTAACTTTAGTTAACAGTAGGCAAACTATGTTTGTATGTAGCTCCCTTGTTATCCAATTTCAGTTGCATGCAGTGTATATTTGAACCCCAGAGTGAGTATAACATGTTATACACTGGAAGCACACAAATTGTGCAAAGTTGCAGAATCACTTAGGGCGGGCAATCAACACTTCTTGTATCGTTGCCAAGTTATTCTGCATTGAAGTGTAGCAAAATCTTGCGAACAGCTACTAAAGACGTTTTAGTGTAATCATTTTAGCGGTTGTTTGTGAAAGAATCTTGGCACGATAATAGCATTTTATTTTTCGGGAAAAGCTGAACAAATATGTTAGTAGGTTCTGTTGAATGTTTCTACACATTGTCAAGTACGAAGTTTTGGTTTTGTCAACATGTTTTTTTTATTGGTGTTACGATTGTCGTTGTGTGTTTCAGGCCTTTTGTTCACAAAAATAATTAGCTTGAAGTCTGAATATATTTTTAATTTTTAGAATCACCTTTAGTATTTTTGCTGCCAGCATAACAATTCAAGATTTCAATGAATACGAATACAGCACATGTCAACATTCTACAGATTCCCTGACGAGAAAAATAGATTATCACCAATCTGACGAGTCCCCGTAGAGGGCTAAAACCTGCCGAGGTCGCGGGACTACCTAATCAAGTAACCGAATCGGAACATGAAGGGCTATTGTAGGATCACCGCGGATTTTAGTCAGTACAAGTCTGACAGTCCCTCCTGTCCCGTCCTGGGTGGGAGGACTCATTTAATGATTTTACCAGGATAAAAAAGGACAAACTGCAGTAAGGATACCGCGTCCTTAGATAATAATAGTACTGGGGTGCTAAGACAGGAAACCTCCACGTGCGCCCGTGGACTGGAGTTCCCCTTCGGATACGTCCGGGGGGAAGACCAGTTTTTCGGGCCGGTGCACCCTGGGATGCGGGCAAAAACTCTTTTAGGCACTGTGTGCCTAAGGGGTCTCTTTGCCCGTATGCGAATAGCCTGTCGGGTGGATGCTCCAACGCGTGTCCCTCTGAACAGCAGAGGGCACAGCGGCGGAGCGGGCTTGCGGACGGTGAGTAATGGGTAAGCTCGCCGTCCGACCAAGGACCAAGCCCGGGTCGGTGGCGCGTCGTGTTTCACGCGTCACCGACGGGGCCCCTTACGGGGCCAAATGCCTGCTGGGGTCGCGGCTTTTTTCTTAATCCAGGATACCGCGGCCCCGGAACGTAAAGGGCATCCGAAGAAACATGGGTGGATTTTAGTCAGTAAGAGTCTGACAGTCCCTTCCGCCCCGCCCAGGGCGGGAGGACTCATTTGATGATTTTGCCACCCTAAAAAAAAAAAAAAAAAAAAAAAAGATAATAATAGTACTAGATTAATCCATTGGCCGTGAAGCGGAAAAAGTTTTGCCCAGTAGTGGGACGGCAGCAAAGTAACAGTTGCAGTAAAAATAAAATATATAAAAGGGACTTGAACTAGCTTTTTGCTCCAAAAATGTTAAATATTTTTTAACACATCTAGTCACCTCAGTTTACATCTGTTTCCCAGTTATCGTGCTCAGCGTGTGCCCGTGTGCGGCGCGTGCTCGCTATCAGCGCATCGGCGCCGGCGCAGCGCAGAAAGCGGAGCTCGCTCCCGACTTGTTACATTGAGCCTCATGTGTTGCTGCTAATGGGGAGATGGAAGAGTTGTTGGGATTTGGAGTTTTAAACCTTTTGGAAGTTTTCCTTTTTTTAATAGCACAATCTTGTCACTCTATTCCCAAACCGCAGAAGGACCTAAAAGCCAGAAACAATAGTGGCCTGGATCAGATCCGAACGCAGATTTCAGATGTAGCCATGACATGGCGCGACAAATCGGGCAGGCCTCCACCGACTATGCTCCAGAGTGTCTTCCGGGTTTTCTAAAACACCACACGTTGTCGTCTGCGTAAATACTGCCTATCTGACCTCTATAGATCAGTAGCTGAGTACCTAATATCATACCAAACAATGATGATTGGAGCAACTCAAATTACATAACTTTTGAAGTTTAAATAAAATTTTCCCATAATTAATTTATCGAAGAAAGAAATAACCAATAATTACTTTATTGAAGAAATAAATAAAGAAAATAAAACATTGGTCTCTTAACCCCTTAAAGTAAAAGACCGTCAAACAAAGCTAAATGAACTAGTTACCATAGTATCTACATTTATTATGCTAAATGGCTTTCAATCTTCATCGTCATCGGGGACAAGTCACTCGATCGCTCCACAACACAGTGATTACCATCATCGAATTGCAATCGAGCCAATGTCAAGAGCATCGGAGCATTGTAGGGTTGCCACGTGATTTGGTCAACTTTTTGTCATGCAGCTAGTATCATGGTCATATTTTAGACCCATACGCATTTACGCCTACATTCGGAAAACGTAAAACTTCACGTCATCGAAAGACGTTTAACAATAGAACGAGAGATTCAACCTTGCCGTTCAGTAATTCCAGTGTAGGAGCGAGTTGGCGCTAGACGACTTGTATAGCTCCGTCTCGTTCCCACACTAGAATTTCTTTCGCTTTAAGACGTCATGGTAGACCACCAGGACTGCGATAGCCTTGTTGGTAAAAGGCCTGGAGTTCTTGTCCAGAAGGATGTAGGTTCATATCTCTGAAAAATATTCATCGATGTAATTCGAAGGATTTTTTTTCAAGATACTCGTAGTTACGAGTATAGACATTTTCGTTGAACGCAACTCGCGTATAATTATTTTTTTACGGTCAAATGTTAAAACTGCTTTTGAAATTTCGTGGAGTCCGTGATCGCCTTCTTTACTAAGATAATAAAGGATCGAGGAGCATACTTGGAACATAATAATTACTAGCCAGCGCCAGCGGCTTGACTTGCTACAACTCAAATATTATCCCACAGGAACAAAAAATCGGGTTAATAACTACTATATGTGTTAATCCAAGTTATAAACAATCTGTGTACCTAATTTCATCCAAATCCGTTCAGTAGTTTTTGCGTGAAAGAGTAACAAACATCCATTCATCCAAACAAACTTAGCAGGATAGAATTGGAAGTAAGATGTATCGTAAATCTGTTTCTGGTCCTTTTCCCCACTTATAACCTACATACCTATTACCGACATTTAGTTGAGGATTGCCATTTTCAGGTCAATCGTTTGCTGTTTTTTTTTATCGTGGTAAAATCATCAAATGAGTCCTCCCACCCAGGGCAGAGCAGGAGGGACTGTCAGACTCGTACTGACTAAAATCCACGGTGTCCTTCAATAGCCCTTTACGTACCGGGGTCACGGTAATTTGTGAGTCCCACAACCCCGGCAGGCTTTGGCCCTCTACAGGCCCCGTCACTATGCTGACACTCCTTGAGGCGCGCGTGGAACACAACGCGCCGGAACACAACGCGCCGACGATCTTTTGCTGATAATGTTAAAATATTAGGTTGTATCATTACTAAAAATCTTCTATTTGAAACATTTACGAGACATGAACACTTGTGTGCAAATAGTGTCAGCCCTGCGCACGAGTGCGCATGCACACGCCATTTCCATCAACTAATTAAAGCATCCGCAACACTATTCATAAACGCAATGCTTTCTCTAAGACAGTCCTCTCCCATTCTAATACCAACCATATTTCTCTAAAGTTAAAGTTGAAAGTTAATCGTTTTCAGGTAATAAAGATTCAATTGAGATTTAAGGAAGTTAAGATTTAGTTGTCACGAAAGTCTTTTATTTGTTGCTCTTAGTAAGAAACGTGTGTTTTATGTGATTGCAATAAAAGATAGAGGTTTAATGTTCTTTTTAAAAGTATCTTCTATTTTAACGTGGTAATATCATCACGTAAGCTAAGATGCATGTGTGGAATGAAAAGAATGGATAAAGTAAGGAATGAGTTTATAAGGGGAAGTTTGAAAGTGGCGAAATAAATGATTTGATTTGATTTGACATTTTATTGTGGGGACGGGTTAAAAAAAAAATTACCAAGGGGAAACTAATTTTTACCATCATATTATACGAGTAGTCAAAGTTCATGTTCATTTTATGTGACGAAAACGTGAAAAGTACACATTTTCAATAAAGAAATTGTTGTGCTTTCAAAAAGAAAATTTAATAACGTTTCCTTAAAAAACGGAGCACACAAAAACCACACATTAATATGTTTTTGTTTCCATATCAAAAACGGCCCAGTTTACCCGCTCATTACCCTTTCCCTCCTCCCCCTCTCCCTCCCTCATAAGAGTGACAGGCAGTCGGCTCAAGTCTGGTAATGACATATGTCGGCTGATACCCAGGCAAAATATCAACCTTTTTTAACGTTGTACATAGTACAATATGTTGTCGTTGGCAACAATAATGTACTGCTTATTTTTTTAGGGGTAATGAGGCAGAAACTTTATATTCTTTATCATTAAAAGTAAAACCTGCTAAACCTTTTTTTTTCCATATTAAAATCGTCTAATAAGTTTTTCCCCCCACGGCAGGACAGGAGGGACTGTCAGACTTGTACTGACTAAAATCCACGGTGTTCTTCAATAGCCCTTTACGTTTCGGGGCCACGGTAATTCAAGAGTCCCGCGACCAAAATTACTCTAATCACTGTACCCTCTGCTAAACAGAGGGGCACGTGGTGGAGCGACGCGACAGGACATTGGTTTACGGGTAAGGAGACCCCTAAGAGGAGTCCTTGCCCTCAATCCAGGGTGCACCGTCCCGAGAAACTAGGCTTCCCACCGGACGTATCCGGAAGGGAACTTCCAGTCTTCGGGCACTCATGGAGGTTTCCTGTCCTTAGCAACCCAAGTAAAAATATTTAAGATAAAATAAAAAATCAGAATTTAAATAGTTTTAAAATTAAATCATTGTTTAAAGTTTGAAACAGTATAAACACCCACAAACTAACATAACTATAAGAAAATAACTTACTAAACACACGATTTAATTTACCCAAGTTAGCAAAACAGACATATTTAAAGCCGAAAGCGCGAACAACCGTCCCGTACATTAACTAGCATTACATATAATGTAATAATAAAGGCAGGACAGGAATATTAATCTGGCAGCCGGTAGATGCCATATCCTCGTTCTACGAGTTATGTCACTGATTTGAAAGCAAATGGAGTGCTATTGACATTACTTATTCCGACCTAGAATTTAGCTCAGTATATACAAGACTAGCACTTTGCCCGCGACTTCGTCCGCGTGGGTTACGTACTTTCCTAATTCCCCCTTTTCACCCCCTTAAAGGTAAAATTTCCAAAAACCCCTTCTTAGTGCTCCCCTACATTATAATAGGAAGCCGTGTGCAAAAATTCACATTCCTAGCCCCAGTAGTTTCGGCTGTACGTTGATATGTCAGTCAGTCAGTTCTCCTTTTATATATATAGATATTTAAAGGAACATTATTCCCACGTAACCGTAAACACTATATTTTAATGAGTTGAGTTAGAAGATAATGAATAAATAACTCAAAATTATTTAAAGGTAAACTCATCATTATAAGTTTGGTGAATCATTTTATTGGATCTTTTTGGATGCATTATGAGAGACGAGGCCAGTACAGACACATAGAGAAGAGGTATGCCAAAAAAATGCTCATATGACAATATGAACCTATTTGTTTCTGAGTGGGCTAAACATTGGAAAGACTGGAAAATTATAAACGAGATTTGTGCTCAGCAGTGCATAGACATAGAGAAGTTTACCTAAAAAACGTCATAGTTGTATTATCTATGTCTTATCTGCGAAGAACTGCATACTTCATGTCTATATTACACACAGGCTCATTTTAATATAAAACGTGATTCACAACTCCATCTGCTACATACTCCGTGTTAAAAATTAATGAACAAAATGTGTTTTACCTTTACATTTGTCACAGAACATGTGTATAATTTAGGGATGATATTATAATGGAATGCGGTATTCACGAGGAATGTGACGCGGTACGGGGTCTGAAGCTAGTTATACGGATACTATGTTGTAAGTTAGTAAGGTTAGTGAGCAGTTTTAGTTTAATATTGCGCGATTAAACTGTGGTTAGCGGTTGAGTCATTTGAGACAAGGGATAGGTTGTTTAGAGTAAGTTAAATGTTGATGGTTGTTATTCAAATACATAGGTATTGGTACTGTTATAGAATAGTAAGTAGGGGTAGGTAAATGGTGTGTTAATTGGTTTATCTCTGAGGTTAGTTCATTGGTGAAACCACTCTAGCGATCCACCTCGGGCAACAGCACCAGAGTCTACCTGTAACCTGCAGTGAAGGCTGAACAATCCTACTGGCGATGGTAGACCTCACCTGAGCCGCCTGTTTCGCGATCACCATGCTGTCGGCGTCCAACGCCAAACAGTTTTACTATGTTCTGTCAGCAGAAGCTCCAGGTAATCTCTTCCTTTTTGAGTAAACTCTGTTTTGAGCTCGGTGAGGCCAAGAACAAACTCATACATATAATAAATCTGTAGAAGGGTCAATTCTGTACATTGAAAATATTGAAAAAATAAATAGCGGGGGGTGTTGCTGGATCGATACCAAACCCAAATATGTGATTTTTTTTTTTTTTTTTTTTTTTTTTTTTTTTTATCGTGGTAAAATCATCAAATGAGTCCTCCCACCCAGGGCAGGGCGGCAGGGACTGTCAGACTTGTACTGACTAAAATCCACGGTGTCCTTCACGAGCCCTTTACGTACCGGGGTTACGGTGATGGGTAAGTCCCGCGACCCCGGCAGGCTCTGGCCCTCTACAGGCCCCGTCAATTTGCTGACACTCTTTGAGGCGCGCGTGGAACACAACGCGCCGTCGACCCGGGCATGGTCCATGGTCGGACAGCAAGTCGCCCATTACTCGCTGCCCGCATGCCCGCGCCTACGGTGGCCGGAGATCGTCCTGTGACGTCCGACGCCGTGGGCGTCTACCACTGCGGCTGGGATGGAGGGAGGACGCTGTCCTCTCCCTCAGGCGGCCCGCCTCCTCCTTCACGAGCATGACTGCTTCGCAGAAGGAGGCGACCGTTTCCCACTCCGTCTCGCCCCGCAGCATGGCCTCGACCAATGCCGGGCGCGAGAGGTCTCCGCCCATCGCCGTCGTGAGGACACGGCGGTGCTCTGCCCAAGCGGGGCAGTCCTGCACCGTATGCTCCACCGTGTCCTCCGGACGATCCTCGCAGTGGTGACACCCAGGCGTTTCTTCCCTCCCTATCAGACACAGGAACCTCCCGAAACTTCCGTGTCCGGTGAGGACCTGCGTCATGCGGAAGGTAAGGACGCCGTGACGCCTATCCAGCCACTCCTCAAAGAGGGGTCTTACCGCCGCGATTGCGGCGTGCCCGGACCTCGGTTGCGACAGTCGCTCCCTCCATACTGCCCTGAGATCGCGCCGGAGCTCTTCCCGCCGCGCCTCGACCTGTCGAGGCAGCGGGGATTCGCCCCGGCGCTGCGCCTCCACGCGCCATTCGTAGACGCGCTGGAGGGCAGTCGCCTCCAGATCCCAGGGCAGCAATCCCGCTAGGAGGTTGGCTGATTCGCCGGCGATCGTGCGGTATCCCCGGATCATCCGGATAGCCATGACCCTCTGGCATGCGACCAGCTTGAGTGGTCGCGTCCGGATGCTTAGGGCCCACACAGGGGCCCCGTAGAGGGCCATGGACCGCACGACACCGGCGTACAGCCTCCGGCAGGAGGCGTTTGGCCCGCCGAGATTGGGCAGGAGTCGCCTGAGGGCGCCTGCTGCCCGGTTCAGCTTTGGGGCCAAACGTAGGAAGTGCAAATATGTGATTTAAAAAAAAAAAAATTTTGTCTGTCTGTCTGTCTGTCTGTTTGTGCAGGCATCACGTGAAAACTAACGGTTCGATTTCGATGAAACTTGGTATAATTATACCTTATTATCCTGGGCATAACATAGGATACTTTTTATCCTGGAAAAATACGTAGAAAAAAAAATCTTATTTTTCAGTTTTATTCATAGACGTTGTTCTGTAGAACCGCGAACACATGTTGCATTACCCGCAGTGGATTCAGCGCCGTATTATTTATAAGATGTCATTGTCAGAGTTACTCAAAATGGAGAAATAAACCATCCACGCGAAGACCGACACCCGCACGGACGGAGTCGCGGGCGGAAGCTAGTTGTAAATAAAATAAATACTTATTGGGTTTTGGGGGTCAAGCGACTAAAGCACCGCTTCAAATCAACATTCAAGCCAAATCTCTAGAAGCGAACTGACCTTATTGTTCGGAAAATTGCCTGAAATAGTTTTTCATGTATATTTCGTGCCTTCAAGAAAATACACGGTACCTTTCTCCTCTTATACATGTAACATTAATTTTAAAATACAACCATTACATGTTCCTAAATCCTATCATCTGCCTAACCTTTTCCCAACTATATTGGGGTCGGCTTCCAGTCAAACCAGATGCAGCTGAATATCAGTATTTTACATGGAGCGACTGCCTGTAGGACCTCCATAACCCAGTAACTGGGTAATACAATACCCCATGGTAAGACTGGTCGTCAGACTTAAGAGCTTCTGACGACTGTCAAAAATCTACAAATGACAGCCGGGACCAACGGCTTTACGTGCTTTCTGAGGCACGGAGGAAACTCGCTAAGACAGATGGTCACCCATCCACAGAACAAACTCGGCAAGCGCGGCCCGGAAGATTGGCCTGTGCGGCTGTAATTATTTAGCCACTAGCTTCTTTTCCTAAATCCCAATACCTACAAATACTTATAGGTACATAAACTTTCTAGGGCGATCTATTTACTAACCTTCCAGGGCGCCGCTTATTTTAAACCCTTTCTCGCCGGCCAGTGTCCAGTGGACCGAGCAAAGTCATCCGCATATAAGTGGAAAGTCCGGCAGAAAAAAAAAGAAAAATGCCGTCGTTCGCTCTCCCTTATATAAGCTAACCGCAACATCAAACAGATAGGTACACAATCTGTTGTTTTGCGGGCATGCGGGCGGCGAGTAATGGGTGACTCGCTGTCCGACCATGGACCATGCCCAGGTCGACGGCGCGTTGTGTTAAACGCGCGCCTCAAGGAGTGTCAGCATAGTGACGGGACCTGTAGAGGGCCAAAGCCAGCCGGGGTTGCGGGACTTACAAATTACCGTGACCCCGGTACGCAAAGGGCTATTGAACGACACCTTGGATATTAGTCAGTCAAGTCTGACAGTCCTTCCCGCCCTGCCCTGTGTGGGAAGACTCATTTGATGATTTTACACCCTTTACGTTCCTGGGTCACGGTAATTCATAAGTCCCGCGACCCCGGCCGGCTTTGGCCCTCTAGGGCCGGCTTTGGGCCCCGTCATTTTTGCTGACACTCTTTGAGGCGCGCGTGGAACACAACGCGCCGTCGACCCGGGCATGGTCCATGGTCGGACAGCGAGTTGCTCATTACTCGCTGCCCGCATGCCCGACGTTGCTGCTACTTAAAACATCGGTATAGAAAAACCCAATAACATCTATGAGACCTGGGTATCGAACAGAGGGTACAGCACCACATATATCCTCATCCACATCCACATATATCATCATCAATTGTAAGTCCAACTACAAAGTATGAGGTATCATACTTTGTAGTTGGACTTACAATTGCTTGACCAAACAGGATATATGACCAGTCTTAAATATTCATTCTCATTACCTTACCATACCTCTCTACTTCGCCCTCTCGCAATTTCATTAACCAACAACGCATTTACCTTATTGACCCAATTTCCATGTAATCACTTAATGCAGCAATGTGTCATCTGACATCGTCCTATGATTGATGCCTGCCAGTTGTCGGCCATACCCGTCCGAGCCATGTTATGGAGACTTCAATTATACCCATATACGAAGCTGCGGCTATATAATGGCCACTAGCAATATTGACAATGATTAACTACGTGTTTTTTCAGCAACGTCATTGGGTTTTCTTCTTCATTCGCGAAGTGAATCATTAGTAATATTGCTTAGTGGCCGTTTTAAACCCGCTGAGCATAGACTTTAGCATGGACGGAGCATCAGCTGGTTAAAATTGTTATACTCCCTAGAAAGAGCGAAAAACAATTTGTTCTTTCTTGTACCACATAATTGGTAAGGAATTGAAGAATTTTATTTGACATTTGTCTAGGAAAGATTGAATTCTGCTTGTGCCATTTTATGAATATTAGAAGAATAGCTAATGACGTTGCTGAAAATGCTCGAAGTTAATCATTGTCAATATTGCTAATGTTCATTATAGAACGTATATGGGTGGCTCGCAATTCGCAAAGTGAATCATTAGGAATATTGCTAAATGGCCGTTTTAGACCCGCTTAAACCAGTTGGAAATCAATATGGCTGCCTATTTAACATCTGGGTGAAACGGGCTTTTAAAAATACGAGGGAAATGTGGCCTTTTTTGCTGTAATTTGTAATTATTTTTGATTTATATGGTGGTGAAAAAGGATGTCTGTTGATTGTCTGTTTTATATCGGACAAAGGAATGATGTTATCCTATGTGTTAATCCAGGTTATAAACTATTTGTGTACCAAACATCCAAATCTGTTCATCTCTGTTCAATAGTTTTTGTGTGAAAGAGAGACATCCATACAAACTTTCATGTTTATAATATTATTAAGATAGTAGAATTAAAGTTCTATTAATTTGAGCCGTCTGTCGATTTATGTAGGGTTTTTCAGTAGGTTTTTTACCTACTGAAAAACCCTACATAAATCGACGGAATCACAGACACGAATCAAATAAGCAAAACTGTAAGAAAATACTAACTCCGCTTTTTCAATAGCACGTTATTCGCTACCAAATTGACCTTGACCTTCCTCTACAAATAAAACCCAGGATTTGTGGTTTATACCGACCATAAAAAGAGAAATCAACCCTTTAGCCACTTTAGTATTGTCTGGAATTGGTGTAGGCGTTTCTACTGAACTAGGGTCTTAGCAATCGTAAATATATTTCTCGGGAACTTTGAAAGAGGTTGGTCTTTTGTTGGCTGAGAACTTATTCCTAGTTTAGACCTTAAGACCGGAGCCTTTTTGTGGTATCTGAAGTTTGAGCCCGGCTATAGATCAAGTCGAACTGGATTATTCAGGGAGACGGATGGCAGGTATGGACTTTAAATTACCTGGATTTACTTTGAGTTGTTTCCTGTAGTACGACTTTAAAAAATGAGTTCAGCTTTGAGCTTTATAAAGGAGTCTCTAGATGTTCAAAATGGCTTGGCAAAACGTGCCTTTTAGTGCTCGTCAAGTAATATTGCTTGATGAAATTGCACGCACATACCTGCTTTTTTTTTTGCGTGGTAAAATCATCAAATGAGTCCTCCCACCCAGGGCAGGGCGGCAGGGACTGTCAGACTTGTACTGACTAAAATCCACGGTGTCCTTCACTAGCCCTTTACGTACCGGGATTACGGTGATGGGTAAGTCCCGCGACCCCGGCAGGCTTTGGCCCTTTACAGGCCCCGTCACTATGTTGACACTCCTTGAGGCGCGCGTGGAACACAACGCGCCGTCGATCCGGGCATGGTCCATGGTCAGGCTGCGAGTCGCCCATTACTCGCCACCCGCATGCCCGAGCCTACGGTGGCCGGAGATCGTCTTGCGACGTCCGACGCCGTGGGCGTCTACCACTGCAGCTGGGGTGGAGGGAGGTCGATGTTCTCTCCCTCACGCGGCCCGCCGCCTCCTTCGCGAGCATGACTGCTTCGCAGAAGGAGGCGACCGCTTCCCGCTCCGCCTCGCCCCGCAGCATGGCCTCGACCAATGCCGGGCGCGAGAGCTCTCCGCCTATCGCCGTCGTGAGGACACGGCGGTGCTCTGCCCAAGCGGGGCAGTCCTGCACCGTATGCTCCACCGTGTCCTCCGGACGATCCTCGCAGTGGTGACACCCAGGCGTTTCTTCCCTCCTTATCAGACACAGGAACTTCCCGAAACTTCCGTGTCCGGTGAGGACCTGCGTCATGCGGAAGGTGAGGACGCCGTGACGCCTATCCAGCCACTCCTCAAAGAGGGGTCTTACCGCCGAGCACATACCTGCTTGAAAATACTTGACTTTAAGACATATTTTTGAAATGTTAATCATCTATCATTCTATCACAAAAATGAATGCGGATACTAGGCGTCATATCTCAAGCCTCGTCAAGAATGCATTCAGTTTTGAGTTTCGAGATCTTAGAAATAATTGTATTAATTCCCAAAAAACACTAATTATTTTTATAAAAAAAAAAAACGATACCACACACTAAGAATTTCTCCTGTGACGTTTCTAATTTGTAAAAGCTCCCACGTTTACAAATTAGAAACTTCACATGCACAAACACCCAGACCCGGAACAACTACTTGTAGATCATACAAATATTTGTTCCGTGCGGGGATCGAACCCGCAACCCGCTGCGCAGCAGTCGATTGCTCAGTCACAGCGCTAACTGTGGCGTCAAAAAGAGACTGGTGAATATAAAATAATTTTCTTGATCTTTCACTCAATAAAGATTCCAATAACACGACATTATTGAAATATCTATTACAAATTAATAAATCGCGACTTTGTATCGAACTCAGGTTTATAACTATCCTAGATTGGCCATAATAATGATTACTATAATGAGTTAGAACAGGGATCCTCAACCTTTGGGCCTTTTGGGGGCGTAGTTTGGCTTAAGGGGCGCAGAAGCTCCAGTTTTAAAATGTGTACAGGAAAAAAGAATAACCACCGTTTTTGTTCGTACTTGGAACTTGAAGTATGAATAATGTCAATTGTATAGAAAATGAAAAAGTGCCTCTAGTCTACGAAAGAAGAGTTTTATGCATCACATTTAACGTCAAAATTTCCGTTTATTAAAAACTCGAGAAAACTCGAGCTAGGGCCACGGAGTGTCTTCTTTTGCAAAATAGCCTCTATGTTGTGTAATATTTGTAAACGCTTCCACATAATAAGAAACATATCCTACCATTGTGGGACACCCATAACAAGAGAAGCGTGATACTATAGCAGAAACTTGGATAAAAGGTTGGTAACCACTGAGTCAGACTATAGTAAAATGATAAATACGAAAGTCAGATTGGTAATTGAAGTATGAATGGCTGAACTTTTATGGAGAAAGCTGAATAATCCGAAAAAGTATATGATGTACGCTATTAAGTTGATTGCCTTCGAGAATTAAAAAGACGCGCATAATTTAGGTAAATAATAACAATTTTGTGTCGACTCATCTAGTAAAAGTAGAGTCTAATAGTCTATAATTTCGTCTACGTAGAAAGAAACATTTCCTGATTTGGATTTTAAAATTGACTATAATAACGACTAACCAAATATAGTTAAGAACTTTTGTATAGGATGTCTACGTTTTAAGCCTTTGTCAAGCAGACAGGCGAATACGAAGCGAGGCGTTTTTATTTGTAATGTTTAGAATTATTTAAATCCAGTCACATAGAAAAGCGATCCGATAGCGTGACCGAACCGATGCGAAGACTTGGCGAAGGCGTGTTTGCTCTGTTTGACGTCGTTCATAAAAAGTCAGCAAATACAACTGTCACGCCTCGGTTCGCTGCACCCAGTTTGACGTCTCGTATCGGTTCGTTATCGCTTCGGTTCGCTATCGCCTATCAGTTTGACAAAGGCTTTAGAGTGAATTTTACCAATTTAGGTGTGCTAGATCGCTTTCAGTTTTTTTGTTTCTCTTATGGGTACAAAAAAATACTGTCTAGTAGAAATGACTTCTAGATTAATATAATAGTCAGATAATAGTTTATTTTTTTTATATACTGTAGTTAAATGTTTTCTATTATTTTAAGAATATGCTATTAATCGGGAAGCAGACGAGATTCGACCAAAATTTATTTAAATTTTATAACTGTACTAAACATAGTAATCCGTCGGTAATTTCGACGTACAAAGTATTTTTCTTTACATAATTGTTTACAAACACATAAATTTTCAAAAACTTAAACAAATATATATACGTAGCGGAAGGTAAACATTAACCTACCCCAATTTGTTAATTGTTTTTAAAACATTTTCATCTTTATCACAAAAGCAGAAGATTCTAGGGAAAAATTGACAGATTGGAGTGGGTTCATTTTGGCGTTTGTACTTCAGCCAGTACTAAACGACAAGTCTAGATCATCAAGCCTCTCATACAATATTCATAGCCCCGTCTCACTTTTCTTCCCCACATTTTCGCCTAAGCAAGGCACTGCTCGTGAATTCTCTAGCCAATAGAATTCCCCACCAACTGTGTTCCCACGTTGTCGTCGTGGTGGGGCTTGCGTGTTTCGATGATCTCTGGGCCCCTGCCGGTAGAGGCACTCGTGCACTCATGCCGGACAGGCTCAGAAGGAGAAACCAGACCAAGAGGGACACACGGGGAAAGGCGCGCCGCCTGGAGGATCGAGCAGTGTTCGAGCTTCTAGGCGGCGCGCGGCCTAATCTCAGAGATTGGGTCAAGGGGGGGAATGGTTTACTTCCGGTATGCGTCTGATCATCAGACGTAACCGTGAAGTGAGCCAGGGGAGGGGAAACAGGGTGTAGGGACAGAGGAACTCACCTCTTTAAAAAAAGTTAAAACAAAATGAAAAAGTGTTTGTCCAACAGACTACCCCAGGCGGGTACCAGCTGCTCCGCAGCTGAAGAATCCAGCACCGGACGCGTCCGGTCAGTCCCACCGTATTCAGGGGGGGACAACAACCACTTTCCACCGGCAGTCGCCGCATTGAGCCAGGGGGGCTCACGCACCCGTGACGTGGAGTCGCTGGATCGGACCAGCACGTCCACGTCACCGGTGCCAAACGAGCGGGCACAGAGTGCCGCTCCGCGGACGGAGATGGCGCTGGTGCTCGGGTCGGAGTCCGACTCGGCATCGGACGCCATGAGCTTCCAGAGCGTAGCTTCTGGAAGCGTAGGGTTGGGGGCAGAGAGGAAAAAGGACTTCCTCAAGCGCCCCCGATCGAAGGAGGACGTGTCGTCCTCGGAGGAGGGCCTTGCCTCGGCCCGAAAGATCCCCACTAGCGTGCGGGGTAAGGGCCGAGGCAAGACTTCGGGGAGGGGGCTTCCCCCCTCTGGAGAGCCCGGAAATAGTCTGGCCTCTCACGAGGCCAGACTGACTGAGGTCGTGGCAGCCGCCATCCTCTCCGTCACCCGGAAGAGGATGAAGGAGACGCGGGGTAAGGCGATCAGTGAGGCCACCGCCTCCATCGTGGCGGCCGCGCTCAGTTGCGGCAGGCTTCCGTCTGCGAGGGACGAAGTGTCCGAGCTGCGGACGGAGGTTGCCCGCCTGACCGCCGCCACGGAGGCTCTCTAGAGGGAGAACGCTGCCCTCAAGGCGGACCTGGCTGGGCTTTCGGGAGGCGATCGGCGGGACGCGCCGCCGCGGGGTCGACAGGAGAAAGGCCAGCCCACACCAGCGGAGAACTCAGTTCTCGACCTGGTGCGACAGGAGCTGGCCGCCTTTCAGCGGCGGTTCTCCGTATTGGAGAGCCGCGTGCTGCGACCCCCGTTGGCGGCGTCTTCGTCCTACGCGGCTGCGGCCGCGTCGAAGCCGCCCCCGACTAAGCCATCCACACCAAGGACGGCTGCGGCGAAGACGGCCCCTTCTGGGACGGCCCCGGCAAAGTCTAGCCAGGCAAAACTGGGTCCGTCCAAGCCGACCCCAACCCCGACACCTGCAGGGCCGGCACGGTCGGCTCCAAGTAAGAAGGGAGCCCAAACTGATAGGCAGCAGCCTCCGCCCAAGACTCCCCCGGCCAGCGCCGATTGGCAAGTGGCCGGGGAGAAGAGAAAGGCTGCCGGCGCGGCCAGGGCCAAAAGGCGGAGGGGGAGACGGCGGCGGCAGCGCAAGGAGCGCGGCGTCGCGGCGCGACTGCGCGCCCCTAAGACCGCGGCTGTAGTGATTACGCTGCAGCCGGACGCGGTCAAGAGGGGCGTGTCGTACCGCGACGTGCTCGCGAAAGCGCGGGAGGCGGTGGACCTCACCGAGCTCGGGATCGTCGGGGGCCTCCGTTACCGGGTCACCGCAACGGGGGCTCGGATGCTGGAGGTCCCCGGCGCGACCAGCGGCCCAACCGCTGACGCTCTGGCCGAACGGCTCAGAGCGTCCTTAAATGCGGAGGAGGCCCGAGTCTCCAGACCCACCAAGCGCGCAGACGTGCGCATATTGGGTCTGGATGATTCCGTGACGGTGGAAGACGTGGTGGCCGCCGTTGCCAGGACTGGGGAGTGCCCTCCCGAGCAGGTGAGGGCGGGCGCCCTGCGTCCTGACTTCGCGGGGCTGCAGACCATCACGGTCAGCTGCCCCGTGTCGGCGGCCAAAAAAGTTGAGGGGGGCCGAAGGCTCTTGGTTGGGTGGGTATCTGCGCAGGTGAAACTGCTGGAACCCAGACCTCTGAGGTGCTACAGATGCCAAGTGGGCAACCACGCGGCATGTAACTGCACTTCGGAGGTGGACCGCAGCGACAGGTGTTTCCGCTGCGGTCAGCCCGGTCACAAGGCCGGCTCGTGCACTGCCCCGCCGCACTGCTTCGCATGCGCGGCGGCTGGCAAGCCGGCCGATCACCGGGCTGGGGGCAAGTCCTGCGCCCCTCCCACCAGAACCAAGGGCAGAGGTAGGCCCTCTGCCACCGTCGTCGCCGCCACACCCGCCGCCGCCGCCGCCACTGCCGCCGCCGCCGCCGTGGCTGTACCCCCGCGAGGGGCCCTGGAGGAGGCTGCAATGGACTCCGATTAATGGCTCCATTGCGCTTCCTCCAGGCGAACATCAACCACTGCGCCGCTGCTCAGGATCTTTTGCTCCAGAGCATGGCGCAGTGGTTGATTAACGTCGCCGTGGTCGCCGAGCCGTACTTTGTCCCGCCCAGGAATGACTGGGTGGCGGACCTGAACGGCTCGGTGACCCTCATCTCGTCGGCCGCCGCCGGTACCCCGCCCCTCGATCGCGTCGAGAGAGGGCGCGGGATCGTCGCAGCACGGTTCGGGGAGATCGCCGTTGTAGGCGTATATTTCTCCCCGAATCGAACTATCGCCGAGTTCCAAGACTCCCTATCGGAGCTGGGAGACGTCGTCGTCGCCTTCGGATCCCTCCCCACGCTCGTCCTCGGGGACTTCAACGCCAAAAATGTGGCTTGGGGTTCCCGGTTTACGGACAATACGCGGGGCAGGAGTCTCGAACACTGGGCCCTGGCGCAGGGCCTGGTTATCGAGAACCGGGGTTCTGTTCCCACGTGCGTGCGGTGGACGGGGGAGTCGGTGGTGGACGTTACGTTCGCCACCTCCAACCTGTCGCCGCGCGTCACCGACTGGCGCGTTGTAGAGGAGGTGGAGACCTATTCCGACCACCGGTATATCCGGTTTGACGTCTCCGCCCAGACCTCAGACGCGCCGGTCAGACGGAACCCAAGTGGTCCGCGATGGGCGCTGAAGCAGCTGGACCGGGAGCTATTCCTGGAAGCCTCGATCGTGCAGGCCTGGGTGTCACCACCGGACAGGCCTGCCGACATCAACGATGAGGCGGAGTGGTTCCGGGAGGCCATGTCAGAAATCTGCGACGTGGCCATGCCCCGGGTCCGGCAAGGACGCGCCCGGCGTCAGCTGTACTGGTGGTCGCGCGAGCTAGCAGCGCCACGCGAGGCGTGCGTTGCCGCGCGACGCCGGTACACCAGGTTCCGCAGGCGCCGTACCCGACCTCCGGATGCGGCGACTGTAGAGACGGAGCTGCAGGATGGCTACAGGGCAGCGAAGACCGCCCTCCGCGACGAGATCTGGCGGGCCAAGGAATTGGCCCGCAAGGAGATGCTGGAGGCTCTGGACGGGGACCCATGGGGCCGGCCCTACAAGTGGGTGAGAGAAAAGCTCCGCCCCTGGGCTCCCCCGTTGACACAGAGTCTCCAGCCTCAGTTCGTGGAGGACGTGGTGAGCGCCCTGTTCCCGTCGCGGGCGGAGCACACTCCCCCGCCCATGGCTCCGTCTCCGACGGTGCCTGACGCTGTCGCAAACGCGGACTACAGCGACGACGACTTCTACGACGCTCCGGAGGTGACCGAGGTAGACCTGAGAGTGGCGGTACAACGGCTCAAAGCCAAAAATACCGCCCCAGGACCCGACGGCTTGCCAGGAAAAGCCTGGGTCCTGGCCTCGGGGACTCTCGGGCCTCGACTGGGGGGGCTCTTTAGCGCGTGCCTGGAGAGGGGCCAGTTCCCGCTTCGTTGGAAGACGGGGAAACTGGTCCTGATCCAGAAGCCCGGGCGCCCTGCGGACTCTCCGTCCGCAATCCGGCCCATCGTGCTGCTCGACGAGGTGGGCAAGCTCTTTGAAAGAGTAATTGCAAACCGCCTCGTCGGGCACCTGAATCGGGTGGGCCCGGACCTTGCGGAGAGCCAGTTTGGCTTCCGCAGGGGGCGCTCGACGGTGGATGCCATCACGCGCGTGAGGGCCCTCACGACGGGGGATGCGGTTTCCCGGGGCAGGGTCGTCTTGGGGGTGTCTTTAGACATCTCCAATGCCTTCAACACCCTGCCCTGGAGTTGCATCAGGGAGGCACTCCGGTATCACCGGGTGCCGACCTACCTCCGTCGTATAGTCGAGGACTACCTGACGGACAGAGCCGTCATCTACCCCGGTCACCGGGGAGAGTGGAACCGGCGAGAGATGTCGTGCGGTGTTCCACAGGGATCGGTGTTGGGGCCGCTCCTGTGGAACATCGGTTACGACTGGGTGCTGCGCGGCGACCTCCCTGACGGCGTCGGCGTAATTTGTTACGCCGACGACACACTCGTCCTGGCGAAGGGAGAGTCGCACCAGGCGGCGGCCGACGTGGCGACGCAGGCGGTAGCGACAGTCGCTAATAGGATCCGGCAGTTGGGACTCGACGTGGCGCTGCACAAAACAGAGGCCATGTGTTTTCATGGCCGTCTGAACGCGCCACGTTCAGAGTCCCACATTACGGTGGAGGGGGTTCGCATCGGCGTCGGGAGGACGATGAAGTACCTGGGACTCGTCCTCGACAGCCGGTGGAACTTCAGGGAGCATTTCCTGCATTTGGCCCCAAGGCTGAACCGGGCAGCAGCCGCTCTCAGGCGACTCCTGCCCAATCTCGGCGGGCCAAATGCCTCCTGCCGGAGGCTGTACGCCGGTGTCGTGCGGTCCATGGCCCTCTACGGGGCCCCCGTGTGGGCCCTAAGCATCCGGACGCGACCACTCAAGCTGGTCGCATGCCAG
The DNA here is from genome assembly GCA_943136025.2 of Agrotis puta. Classification (NCBI taxonomy): domain Eukaryota; kingdom Metazoa; phylum Arthropoda; class Insecta; order Lepidoptera; family Noctuidae; genus Agrotis; species Agrotis puta. The sequence goes on from OW964177.2 coordinate 4,005,139, forward strand.
AGGGTCATGGCTATCCGGATGATCCGGGGATACCGCACGATCGCCGGCGAATCGGCCAACCTCCTAGCCGGATTGCTGTCCTGGGATCTGGAGGCGACTGCCCTCCAGCGCGTCTATGAATGGCGCGTGGAGGCGCAGCGTCGGGGCGAATCCCCGCTGCCTCGACAAGTCGAGACACGGCGGGAAGAGCTCCGGCGTGATCTCAGGGCAGTATGGAGGGAGCGACTGTCGCAACCGAGGTCCGGGCACGCCGCAATCGCGGCGGTAAGACCCCTCTTTGAGGAGTGGCTGGATAGGCGTCACGGCGTCCTGACCTACCGCATGACGCAGGTCCTCACCGGACACGGAAGTTTCGGGAGGTTCCTGTGTCTGATAGGGAGGGAAGAAACGCCTGGGTGTCACCACTGCGAGGATCGTCCGGAGGACACGGTGGAGCATACGGTGCAGGACTGCCCCGCTTGGGCAGAGCACCGCCGTGTCCTCACGACGGCGATAGGCGGAGACCTCTCGCGCCCGGCATTGGTCGAGGCCATGCTGCGGGGCGAGACGGAGTGGGAAGCGGTCGCCTCCTTCTGCGAAGCAGTCATGCTCGTGAAGGAGGAGGCGGGCCGCCTGAGGGAGAGGACAGCGTCCTCCCTCCACCCCAGCCGCAGTGGTAGACGCCCACGGCGTCGGACGTCGCCAGACGATCTCCGGCCACCGTAGGCGCGGGCATGCGGGCAGCGAGTAATGGGCGACTCGCTGTCCGACCATGGACCATGCCCGGGTCGACGGCGCGTTGTGTTCCACGCGCGCCTCAAAGAGTGTCAGCATAGTGACGGGGCCTGTTGATGGCCAAAGCCTGCCGGGATCGCGGGACCAAGGGATTACCGTGACCCCGGTACGTAGAGGGCTATTGAAGGACACCGTGGATTTTAGTCAGTACAAGTCTGACAGTCCCTCCCGCCCTGCCCTGGGTGGGAGGACTCATTTGATGATTTTACCACGATAAAAAAAAAAAAAAAAAAAAAAAGCCAATAGAATTGCACGCTCATAATTTCAAGATATTTTTACTGCTCAGCCACGATTCTCTTTTCCCGTAATCTAGTAAATAAAAGAAAAAAATGTTTTCACGTGATTGTGGAGGTATGTGAATCTATCGTGAGTGAATCTGACATGCGTTCTTGAAAGGAAGTTGACGTTTCACTATTTTTACTGTCATGATGTTGGAGGTAAATTGATTGCTATATTGCCGGGCTATGAATATGGATCGTCAAGGATTAGGATAAGTTGGGTTTTATTCAGCGTCACTGTTATCCATCTTTTTTTTACGTGGTAAAATAGTGTTTTTTTTTCAGGGTAAACCATCAAATGTCCAAGTCCTCCAACCCATACTGTCAGTCTTGTACCAGACTGACCAAAATCCACGGTGATCCTTCAATAGCCCTTTACGTTACAGGTTCACGGTAACCTGACGAGACAGAACCGCGACCCAATAGATAGTGTTAGAAATAACATGTATAGATTCACATAAATCATTCTCAATATCTCTCATATTTTCAAGAAACACATAGCAAATCAAAAGCGAAATGAGCGAATCAGCTTTTTTTTAACGTGGTATAATCATCAAATGAATCCTCCCATCCAGGGCAGAGCGGGAGGGACTGTCAGACTCGTACTGACTAAAATCCACGATGTCCTTCAATAACCCTTTACGTTCCGGGGTCACGGTAATTCGTACAGTCCCGCGACCGAGCGAATCATATATAAGCTGATTATATTCGTTATGTACATCAAATTATCTAAATAAGCCTACAAGAAAGAAACTCAATATATGTATCTAATTGAGTGAGAAATTGCTTTTCGTATGTTCAGCTTATTTTCCTGTTACTGACAGTTGTAATAGACAATCTAAATAGGTAAAATCCACACAGAGATCATGGAGATGTATCTCTTTGGTAAATATGTTGATAATGTAGGAAGAAATATCGAGTATTGGAATGACATATCTAATTTATCATGTCATCATTTTTTCTTGGGAGATTCACTTGATATGAGGCGAAAGATGGCTACAGGGTACAAGGAAGGTGTCGCGGGACTATAGAGTTATCGCCCCGGGACGTAAAGGGCTATTGAAAGGCATCGTGGATTTTAGTCAGTACAAGTCTGACAGTCCCTCCCGTCCTGCCCTGGGTGGGAGGAATCATTTTGATGAATTTAGCACGTAAAAAAAAAGGCTACAAGTAGACTCGCAAGATATTTGAGACAAAAATTCAAAGATTTTTCCGGGGACAGAGTTAGAAATTAATTGTAAAATTCGACACATTAGGTAAGATCTCGGTGGCTCGATTAGTAATAACGTGAAATGCATTTACTGAATCCGTATTTCGTAGGTGCAAAATGCGTTCGAATTTTTCTCTCTACAGAAAAAAAAATCATTGTATGGTCATGGGAGAAAAAACAAAAATTATATACGAAGAATGGTAATCGTAACTTATATTCAACTAAAATATCGCTTGTACCCTTTTTTTTTACGTGTGGATATCCTCATGGACTTCCTCCGCCTAGGGAAAACGGAGGGGCATGTCAGACTCGACTGACTAAAATCACACGGGGTCCTCTACTGCCTTAAGCCGGGGATGCGGGTCCATTTGCGCAATCACCGCTCACGCATAATCAAAGCTTTAATATTACTCGCTGTTCCCAGCGGTTTGACAACAGCCTGGTCAGCCGGTGATTTTATATAGCCTATAGCCTTCCTCAATTAATGCACTATCCAACACCATAAGAATTTTTCAATTCGATACAGTAGTTCCTGAGATTAGCGCGCTCAACCAAACGAACTGTTCAGCTATAAATGATTAAGTATTGATTACCTTTTAACCGTCGATATGCACTAGAAAGCCTGACCTTTCTACATACTCTGTTTGAACCACTAACCCCACATTAAACGGAACAATAAGCAATAAACTAACAATGTTAATTACGTTACCTGTCTGGAACGTTGATTATTTTCTAATCCAACTAACTCATTAACAAAAGTTATTCACTTTGGCTGTAAAAGTTTAATTTACGCTCCAAATGACATACGAAGTTCAAATTATATGTGAGTGTAATTAAATAAAACCTTTTACTTTAGTTTATTCCAATGTTTTAAGAGTCTATATTTCATTTGTATATTTAATATTTGATAGTTTATAACCTGACATATACATACTTTGACTATTCTTTAACGTTATTTGGATTGTTACTGAAACAACATTCGCTATGTAGAAACGAACCACATAAGTGAGTTTACAAACAGAGTTTGGTACTTTGAGGTGCGTGTGTTGCTGGAGGGTTCAAAGGCGAATGTTAATAAGCAGATAACTTTATAAGTAGGGTCGTTGGTTACTTAGTTCCAGTTTTTGAATACATAAGAACACTTGGGCACCTTCCAGCGATGGTATTCAAAGTATATTATGTTGTCACAGACAGAGAAGCTTGTGCCTAAGGCCTCTGCCTCGAATCTTGCGGGCAGCGGGGCGGCGGCGGCGGCGGCGCGGGAGCGGCAGGATCTTAGGCATACACTCAAATGGACCGGCCCTCGGAAACAACGCCCCGCTGCCCGCAAGATTCGAGGCAGAGGCCTAAAACATAATTGCCACACAGTCTGTATTGGATGAACATTCTGAGTGTCTTCCGTGCGTCGGAAAGCACGTTATAGTTGGTCCTGGCTGTCATTTGTGGATCTTTAATAGGTGTCCCAAAAATCTACAAACTAGACTTAGTAGTTACTGGGTTTTTAGGGTTCCGTACGTCTGAATACAAAAACGGAACCCTTATAGGATCACTCGTGTGTCTGTCCGTCTGTCGCTTACAGTCAATTATCTCCGAATCTATTAGACCGATTAAGTTGAAATTTGGTACACATATCAATTCCTGTGACCCAAACACAGAGGTGTGACGTGAGCAGATGAAATCTGTATATGGGGGGTCATTTTTGGGGGGGAAGGGGAAAATTAAAAAAAAAAAATCTGAAAACTGCATCGTGTGGCATATCAAATGAAAGGTCTTGTTGAGAAGATCTTAAATGTATTTTTTTGTAATTTTAAAATAAATAGTTTCCAAGTTATTCAAGAAAATAGACGAAAATTGACCATTCCCCCCCCCCCCCTTATCTCCGAAACTACTGAACCTAAAATTTTGAAAAAAATACAGAAATTAGTTTTCTCCTTATAGATTATAGGAAAACCTATAAGAAATCCATGATATTAAAATAACATGGTAAATCACTCAATATTGTGCGTACCAACTTACATTTTTTTTTAATACGTCATAAATCGTAAACCGCAATTTATCTTTCAAAGTTACAACCAACTTTTATATAATGTTACTTGCTGCTACGGAACCCTTTAAAGGCGAGTCCGACTCGCACTTGGCCGGTTTTTTTTATTATGTATTTTCAAATCAAATGATTCCTCCCACCCAAGGCGGGACTATCAGATTTATACTGACTTAAATATACAGTGATCCTTCAATAGCCCTTTACGTTCCAGGGTCACGGTTACCTGATAAGACAGTCCGAGCTAAGAAGATCTGAAAGGTAGGCACTCCATGTAAAAGACTCCGGCTAGACATTGTTCTTGTATATTTTTGCTAAAACTTTGCTCCACCCCGGTACGTAAAGGAGGACACCGTGGATTTTAGTTAGTACGAGTTTGATAGTCCCTCCCGCTCTGCCCTGGGTGGGAGGACTCATGTGATGATATTACCACGTAAAAAAAAAACTGCACCACACTGGGAAATAATCCTGTGTGGTGGATGCTTTCACAAACATGTAAATTCACATTTACAAACCAGACCTAGAACAACTAATTGTTCATACCTGAAATATTTGTTCAGTTCGGGAATCGAACCGGTAACAGCGCAGACATACATATTGTCACGCCTCATAATAACACACGACTTCACACCTGTGCTCGCAGTATAGGTAAAGATATACCTATAGTATTTACTATCTACATACACACTTCGCCCGACCCAAAAATCGATACCCCACATTCGCCTTAGCGTCTGCAGGAAGTGTGTCAGCATAGTGACGGGGCCTGTAGAGGGCCAAAGTCTGCCGGGGTCGCGGGACTTTCCCATTACCGTGACCCCGGTACGTAAAGGGCTAGTGAAGGACGCCGTGGATTTTAGTCAGTACAAGTCTGACAGTCCCTCCCGCCCTGCCCTGGGTGGGAGGACTCATTTGATGAAATTACCACGATAAAAAAAAAGCGTCTGCAGGAATGGATTGTGTCATGTTTTAAAACCAAGAAAAGTATTTATCGTGGTAAAATCATCAAATGAGTCCTCCCACCCAGGACAGGGCGGCAGGGACTGTCAGACTTGTACTGACTAAAATCCACGGTGTCCTTCACCTAGCCCTTTACGTACTAGGGTCACGGTAATCCCTTGGTCCCGCGACCCCAGCAGGCTTTGGCCCTCTACAGGCCCCGTCACTATGCTGACACTCCTTGAGGCGCGCGTGGAACACAACGCGCCGTCGACCCGGGCATGGTCCATGATCGGACAGCGAGTCGCCCATTACTCGCCGCCCGCATGCCCGCGCCTACGGTGGCCGGAGATCGTCTTGCGACGTCCGACGCCGTGGGCGTCCACCACTGCGGCTGGGGTGGAGGGAGGTCGCTGTCCTCCCCCTCACGCGGCTCGCCTCCTCCTTCGCGAGCATGACTGCTTCGCAGAAGGAGGCGACCGCTTCCCACTCCGTCTCGCCCCGCAGCATGGCCGCGACCAATGCCGGGCGCGAGAGGTCTCCGCCAATCGCCGTCGTGAAGACACGGCGGTGCTCTGCCCAAGCGGGGCAGTCCTGCACCGTATGCTCCACCGTGTCCACCGGACGATCTTCGCAGTGGTGACACCCAGGCGTTTCCTCCCTCCTTATCAGACACAGGAACCTCCCGAAACATCCGTGTCCGGTGAGGACCTGCGTCATGCGGTAGGTAAGGACGCCGTGACGCCTATCCAGCCACTCCTCAAGGAAGGGTCTTACCGCCGCGATTGCGGCGTGTCCGAACCTCGGTTACGACAGTCGCTCCCTCCATACTGCCCTGAGATCACGCCGGAGCTCTTCCCGCCGCGCCTCGACTTGTCGAGGCAGCGGGGATTCGCCCCGCAAGAAAAGTAACTTGGAAAATATATCTTTTAAGGGTTGAAATTGTCAATGATATAAGACAAAGAAGTTTGTTAACCCTGATTTATGATGACGAAAAGAGGCAGGATGATGCAGTGATGATTAGTCCAACAGGAGCTTTTACATTAGACGATAACCGTGACGACACGACACTGTCATATCGTTCTCTCTCATTCATTTTCCCCAGTAATGTATAGTACCATTCGGCGTCTAATTTATAGCACTCAATAAGACAATACCTCTTAGTAGTGTATTTAAAATAAGAGCACGCTAATGAACTACTGACGATATTCATATTTTCAAGTTAAATGTTGCTAGCGGCATCGTCTGGGTTTTACTGAAAAATAATCGGAATGTAATATCAGGATAAAAAGTATCCTGTTTGTTATTCCAGACTATGACTTATCACTGAGCTAAATTTCGCCATGATCGGTTCACCCTTGGTGGCGGGACTGTACGAATTACCGTGACCCCGGAACGTAAAGGGCTATTGAAGGACACCGTGGATTTTAGTCAGTACAAGTCTGACAGTCCCTCCCGCTCTGCCCTGGGTGGGAGGATTCATTTGATGATTTTACCAAGTAAAAAAGAAATTATCGGTTCACCCTTTACGTGATTAAATCACAAACATCCATGCATCTAGCCCGTCTAAACATCTAAACTTTTTTAATTATAGTATTAGTTTGTTACGATATATTTACCTACAAATGAGAGAGCCTAGAGCGTACCTAAAAGTCCTTTACACAAACTCCCTTAATCGTTCATAACAAGAAGTAACTTTATCAACGCCTGCCGTAATAAGGCGCGTACACCTGAATTTGAAACTTTCTGCTTTATTACTTTAACCAGGCGCTCGAATAAGTTTATACGAAGTTTTGTTTAACCTTGTTATTTACTTAATTAATGACTTGAAGGAGTGTTGTGAAAACATTAAGTCGTATTTTTTGTTAATTATAGAACGTCTGAATCTAATTTTAAACGGGTAATGTGTTTTATTCCGTGTTGCATTATGTTGAAATGCAATTTATTCTTATGCTGTAGCATGAAATTGTACGATTGCTATTCAATTGCATAAGTATAAATAGTACTTTTCCGGGACCGTCTTTATAGATAATCATGACCCTGGAACGCTAAAGGACAATCGAAGTAACATTATGGACTTTAAGTCAGTAAGACTTTGACCAGTTTCCGATCCACCCGAGGCGAGAGGACTCATTTAATGATTACCAACCCAAAAAGGCACCAAAGTATTTTAACTCGCCTTGAACTGATCGAATAGTTATGAACTTAAGTAATGTTAAATAGATAAACGAATAACTGTTAAATCTAATATAATATTCAACAAAACATAACTTGGAACACGAAAACATTCAAATATATGCACCACTGCAAGAATGCACCCAAACGTCACTGTCGCTGTCACTTGCTGTGCTCGCTCCCCTAGGGATGTACCACACTGCGTAGTGTTGGGATTCCAGTTACGGATTTACGTTTATTAGTAAGTAATATTAAAGGTATGCCTCCTAAAAATAGCGTCCAATTTCTTAGCAAAAGCAATAAGCTTCCTTCATTTGAAGCGCCTTCCATTTGTAAGTAGCAATCATGTAGATCCAAGAGATGGGTTTAATGTACGTCTTAGTACATGTTTACTTAGAGCTACAAGTAAGATTACTTTCATCTACATAAGAGATGAACTGAAATACAGAAAAGTAAATAACACCTTTGTCGTGTCGACACAAATAAGTACTTACCTGCTCGTATTTCCATTGAAAAGTTATTAAAAGTAATTTTTATGCAATTTAACCCAGTGGTATCGCCCCCGACTTACGTCAGGCTGCTTAGCCAAGCTACTTAGTGTAATTTATTTCATCATCACTGCTCTCAAAACGGTGAAGGAACACATTGTGAGGAAACCGGGCATAGCTAGAAATTCGAATTTCGAATTCGAAGACATATTCCAACCTGCACCAGGTCCTCGTAATGGAGTGCAGCCCACTCTCTAATACAGAGAGGAAGCTGTGTCCCAGCACTGGAAACTATTAGGCTGATGGTGATGAAAAACACTAGGGCAAATGACTGAAAGTTGTTTATCAATTCCAGGCGCTACTTCCAATTTTGAGACATATTCTTCTACTGTAACAATCTTGTGGTACACAGGTGCAACAATCATACAAACATACACAATTTGGCATTTATATTGTCAGTAGGAATTGAGCCATGAGCTACCTCTAACACACCCATTAGAAAGACCGGGAAAATTAAAAAAAAAAACATAACTTTTCATTAAAGAATGTAAGGCAAAAATAAATCAAATAAAGAACTGAATCACTAAACCATATTGCAAAGACTGCGATAAAAGAACTGGGATAATATTTCTCGACCTATCTAAATACCAAGGAGTTTGAATAATAGAGGAAAATGTGTCAGCATACTTACATACAAGATGAATCCGAGGCTGAAATATGTTGAGGAATAAATCTTTGTAAAGTCTCATACGTTCTCTGTGAAAATATTGATATCGTCCATTTCCACAATGGTCCACGTTGGGCCAGCCTTTGACAGGTCACACTAGCGTTTATGGTTTGATGGTCTGACCCCAAATCCGGATTTAAATATCCGTGTGTACTCTAAGATAATTTCTTAAAGGGATTCTTTTATATTTACTGTGCACTGACGGAAACCAGTAAGAAAATGTTTGGCGGACTCCAATAGGATGGCAGTCTTGAGGCAGATGGCCTTTTTTTTGGGGTTGGTAATATTCTTAGATTATATAATGTCCAGATTCCTAGATGGCCACTGAGAATTGAAGCCAAAAACACGGAAGAAAAAATAACCCCGTTGGTCGATTACTACGTAAAACAAGTGAACGGTGCCCTTTTAAGACGATATCTCCACCTTTCCTAAATCTTAAACCTAAATTGGAAGAATAACATGATCATCATTATCTGTCTAGCCCTCTTCGAAGTACATAAATGTGAGGTTATCTTCAGTCTTACTTGATGTAAATATCAGAACTAACATGTATTTTTCAGAAGAAAAATATACGTACCATATCATAAAATATTCTCATATGGGTAAATAAACATACCATGTTAGTTAGTAGTAGTATAAAATGGATTTTCATTTATATTCGATCACCTACGTAATGTTTTATGTAGGCAAGTGTAAATAATGTATTTATTACACCCAGTCCATATTTTGTTTTTGTATAATTTACAGATCGGCGAGGTTTTGATTTACATTCTTACATTATTCAGCGTTATTTTGCTGATTTCAATTTACATATTCATCAATTCTGCTAGATCTGTCTCTGGAATACAAAATGGCGACGCGCACTACTTTTGTTTTTGTTATTGTAATTTATCTAGTACTTAATAATAATTGAATTTATGGATTACTAGCTATTTCCAGTGGTTTCGCCCACTACAACTATAAAATTATCCCATGGGTACATAAAATCTGGATAAAAACTATTTTATGCTTTAATCCAAGTAATAAACTGTGTACCCATCTAATTCCGTTCAGTAGTTTTTGTGGGAAAAAGTAACAAAAAACATCCATCCATACTTACGAGTACTTTCACTTTTATAATATTAGAAGGATATTATGAAGTGCTGTTTATACGTACGAGTATAAACCAAAGACATAGGTGTAAAATGTTTTCGAAAAATAGACCTTTTTATCCACACAAACAGCGTTTTTTTTTAAATGAGTCATTTTGAAAATACTTTTTACTAACGTTTTACGTAAAATACGAAGTTTCATTAAAAAAATTAATTAAGCATTGCCCCACACTAGGAATTTCTCCTATGTCGTGGGTGCGTTTACAAACATATAAACTCACATACACAAACGCCCAGACCCGAGACAACTACTTGTAGATCATACAAATATTTGCTCCTTGCGAGAATCGAACCCGCGACACGCTGTGCAGCAGTCCAATCGCTTAGCCACTGCGCTAACCGTCAGTATAAATTTAATTTCAGACCTGAAAAGCGAACGCAGAAGTTAACCCTGTCATACTAACCCCATGACCTCTAGGTCAATATTAAAAGATAAGTGATGAAATCATAAATACTGATTTGAACTTCCTTTTAGATTAAAATTTACTAACACAACATACAAATCAACAGGAAAACTCTAAAATAATAAAGTGTTGGTCCATAAATAAATCATTTACCTCAACTTCAGCAAGACATCATATGACGAAATTATCTATCTTCAAATCTCCATATTGTATGTTGTTTTTGTTCAGTTACGCTGTAATGAAGCGTGTAATACTCGTAAGTATACCTACGTAATTTTACGTATTGATAACAGAAAAGAACCGACTTCATTTACAAAGTTGAGTTGTTATGGATTAAAATAAAAACAATCAACTCAATATGACATAAAATGAATCACAACTTTAATCCGTAATGGCTAATCCAGAGGTGGGGCTAAGAGCGAGCTTCTTCAACTGCGCCCTGGTCTGGCAATTTCTGAGCCCCTCCATGCTCTATTTTAGCGTGGTAAAATCATCATATGAGTCTTCCTACACAGGGCGGGGCACGAGGGACTGTCAGACTTGTACTGACTAAAATCCACCGTGATTCTTCACTAGCCCTTTACGTTCCACGGTCACGTTTTCCTGATGAGACAGTTCCGTGACCCTAGCAGGCCTCTAAGGCTCTAAGGCCCTCTAAGGTGGGGCACGTCATATTGCTGACAGCTCTTAGAGGAGCGCGTGGAACACGACGCGCCGTCGACCCGGGCATGGTCCATGACGGCGAGTCACCCATCACTCACCGTCCGCATGCTCGCACCTACGGTGGCCCTCCATGGTCTGCAACCTGTCCTTGGGTGTCGTTGGCAAACCCCTATTTTAAACTTGTTATGTTTTTCATGTGATAGGGCCGAGCCTATTGTCATCCAGCAGACACAAATTAGTTCTCCGGACTGTTAATGAGAAATTCCTGTACATTTATCAACTGGTCCTTAAAACAAATAAGAACTACCACTTTACTCTTTAGTATCTTTTTTTTTATCGTGGTAAAATCATCAAATGAGTCCTCCAACCCAGGGCACAGCGGGAGGGACTGTCAGACTCGTACTGACTAAAATCCACGGTGTACTTCAATAGCCCTTTACGTTCTGGGGTCACGATAATTCGTACAGTCTCGCGACCCTGGACTCTATAGTATCTAGTAAAATTAATATTAAATTTATCATCATATAGCATAGATACTTATGCAGTGAGTATCTCAAACCATACCAACCGACATTTTTTTCCATAGATGATTTATTCAAGTAAGTAAGTAATCTTTCTTCGACTCCGTGAACCACTGAATATTTAAAATGGTAATATTCGCAGAGCCTGTATTTTTTATAGCAGGTGACATTTTCCTCCCATTTCTTATTATAAAATCGTTAGATATATTATTCAAACGAGATCACTAGGCTGAAATGAAAAGGAAACTTCATAAGAAAAATTTGGAAAGAATTCAAGATGTTTGAATTCTCGAAGCCCAAGTTACGTTTGACGCAAGTTTAAAGTACTAGTTATAAAGCAACAGAAAACTAATATTTCATTGATGAATTATATCCGACACCTTGTGGGTATTACCGTGACGTATTTAGGCCAACTTTGGCAAGTCAATAGTCACCCAATATAATACTCAGCTAACCTTTGCCTGAGCCCTCGACATATATTTTGAGCATAAGAAAACAATGACGTGAAATCGTAAGATCTGAACCAAGGCCATTATGCTTAATAATGCAGAGAGGAAATTAATCACCTGTTTATTAAATGTTGCCATTTTTTACTTTTAATTAACCTTTTCACTTTATGCTTCGAACAGATTAATCGGCCGACGAGACTTTGCAACTGACGGATTAAAAATGATCGCCGGATTATAGACTGAAATTTTACAGCGGTGATACGGAGGCACAAGTTTATTATTAAACGTTACCTGTAATGAGATAATACTGGAGAATTTACAAGAATTTGTCTAGAAAACGCATTGCCCATAGCGGTCCGGTGGTTGCGCAAACCAACGCCCCACTGACGCCACCAATGAACTGGAAAGCAAGGTCTTCGACCACACCACATTGTTTTATTTTTGCCGTGTCGTTCTAATTAGGACTAGTCGAAACAATACCACAGGAAGGAAACGACCGGACACGGGCCCCCAGACGCCCTGTGAAAACTATCACACGGTTAATACAAAAACTATTCCGTTCCACCGAATTTAACCTTAGTATAAATAACAGTGCAATACTGAAATGACATCAGTCTCTAAACGTCGGTAACGATCACATCGACAATGATGTTGACACAAGTTTTCACCCTCGCTCTGGTGGCGCTGTCTGCAGCTCAGTTCAATAAAGTAGAGCTAGCTGATGAGAAGACTCCTTACGATTATGTGAAAGCGCGGTTGGACGCTCTCGGTGCTGACCCGAAAACTGGATTGCCTCTGTCTAATAGTTACGAAGTGGAAGAAAGTGAAGATTACCCCGAGCAAATAGAAGGAGCCGCGTCTACGGTTCTGAATACTGTTTCTGGTGTTGGTGGAGTGGGTGGTATTGGTGTTGGTGGATTGGGCTTGGGCCAGGGCTTAGGCCAAGGTCTGGGTTACGGAGGCATCGGCTTGGGAGGCATCGGCCAAGGATTGGGAATTGGTCTCGGAGGAGTTGGCGGTGTTGGCCAGTTGGGCGTCGGTGGTGCTGGTGTTGGTGTTGGTGGCGTCGGCGGTGTGGGTGTCGGGGGCGTTGGCGGCGTTGGCTTTGGCAACGGAGTTGGTCTCATCCACTCCGGCATTGGAGGTTTAGGAGTCGGTGGTATCGGTCTTGGAAATGGCTTACTGTACCACCCTCTCATTGGACAACAAGTTGGCGGCGGCTACGTTGACAAGAATGCTTACGATGCTGCTCAGAAAAAGGGTGCTGGAGAAAATTTAGAGAAATTCGAGAAGAAGGCTGAAGAGGAAGCTAAACATGGTCAGGAAGGCTACCAACATGGCGCTGCTGCTGCTAGAGCCGAAAAGGGCGATTCAAGTTTCTACAAAGATGAAGAAGCTAAGAAAAAAGCTGCCGGTGATGAGAAATTCTACGAAGGCAACCAAAAAGTGGACAAGCACGGTACGTACTCTAGTCAATTTTCCCCCAAACAAACCAATGCCTCACGCATAGAGCACTTTTTTCCAAACAACTCATTATTTCGTTACAATTTCACGCTCACTTGTCAATCAACCAGTTTTTGTCGTCCAATTCGGCAAAACACAACAAAAAACGGAATAATAAATTAATATTTAGTAAACTAACGGTAAATAGAAACCTATTAATATTCACTTAGATGAGGTTTTTGTAGCTATTTCTAACTTTTGCAATAATTTTGTAGGTGCTAACGAAGAACAAGTGAAAAAGGCAAAAAGCCATAAGAAAGGTCACGTGAGTAAAGGATTCAAGAGTTCCAGTAGTAAGAACGAGGAAGAGAAATCAGAGAGCTTCTATGATGAAGCTCATGATGAAGCTGATCACAAGATTAATGGCCATAATGCTGGTTCATTCGGAGAGGCCGCACAACAAGGATTTAAGGGAGCTCATGAGGAGAAGATTCTGGATGCTAATGCCCAAGGCAAGGAGGGACATCACGTATCGGAGCAGAAAATCGATGACTCAAAAGCAAATAAGGTAAAATATATGTTTTATGAAAGCTTAGAAAGACTAAAACCAAGCCAATAGTGATTTGCTTTTAATTATTGATTTACGTAACTCTAATGGCGTATGAACTGTTAATTATATCACACATTAGGTACCAAACTAACTAAAATATTGAACTTAGGTAACTCCCTAACTAAATTACTTATATCTCAGGCTACATAAATGGGAGCATCCATTAGGGACACCCGATAAGGTGTTGTAACATAGTTTTCGTATAACGTATTCCACCTGTATTTCGGTCTTATCAGCTTCATTATTTATGGGTCGGTATATTTAGAACTGCTTTGCTATTCTACAAAAGACAATTTCTGGGCTGAGCGCTACGACGAGCTCGTCGTCGAGTCAGACATTTGAGATAGTGTCGTTATAAGTAACTTGAATTTCAGCTCTAGTTTCGACACTGGAACAGTGCTTTATAGAGAATAGCACTGACATCCTTTGGGTTTTCAGAGAAAATGTTCCACTTTTTGAAACTTTTTCAGAGTTTAGTCCTTGTAAAGTTAATATAGAATACCTTAGTGACAGCGGTATCCTGAAAACTACTTAACAAATTCCAAGCTCAAGTAACGTTAAGTATCACTTTAATAATGTTCATAAACTCCGAGGAGAAAATTAAACACACGACTTATTTTATTCTTACTTTAATGTGAAAATTTATGAGGTCGGGTGGATGGATGTTTGTTCCTCTTTCACGCAAAAAATACTCAACAGGTGTTTTTTTTTTGCGTGGTAAAATCATCAAATGAATCCTCCCACCCAGGGCAGGGCGGGAGGGACTGTCAGACTTGTACGGACTAAAATCCACGGTGTCCTTCAATAGCCCTTTACGTACCGAGGTCACGGTAATCCCTTGGTCCTGCGACCCCGGCAGGCTTTGGCCCTCTACAGGCCCCGTCACTATGCTGACACTCTTAAAGGCGCGCGTGGAACACAACGCGCCGTCCACCCGGGCATGGTCCATTTTCGGACAGCGAGTCGCCCATTACTCGCTGCCCGCATGCCCGCGCACTCAACAGGTGTAGTTAAAATTTAGCACGCAGCTAGTTTATAATTTTGATGAATAGATAGGCTACCTTTTATCTCGATATCATGTTTTCGTGAGATAACTTTCTAGTTACTCGCAGGCAAAGTCGCTTCCAGCAGCTAGTTTATAATATAGAACAAGTGCCAACTTTTACGGGCACATAAAATGTTACTTTAGTTTTATACATTGTTTAAATTGAAAACAGTTGCCTCTGAGCTCGTTAAAACAGAAATGTCTGCGGGTAAAAGCCATTGAATAAAACCACCAGATGTTCCAGCGACTTTTTAGGGCTCTTCTGCAAAATGGTAGAAATAAAATTGTACTAAATTGTTTCGCGAACCTCACTAAGGATTAGGAAAATGGTTCATCCTGAAAAAATAAAAAGGTCCACGCTTTTCTTTTTGATAATCACTTTAGTAATGATTACGTTTTATCGCCCTTTGTTTTTGTGATAAGATTTTTTCACAGAGTTTTTTGTTTTATATACAGACTAGTCCAGGTTTACAGTACCACATTTCTATATCATGATATGACTTCTTTTTGTCATGCCACTTCAGTCTGAGCATAAGGTACTGATATCAATTCCCCGGTCTGCTTAAGTGGTATTGAGTTTTTTGATCAGATTTTTTTAAATAGTAGACTGGCCTCGTCCTATTACATGGAACTTACAATAACTTACTTATCTGGCGACAATTGAGTGTACTACTTTAGGCACTCGTGCCTTAGAGGAAAATCATACATGATATTTATTACGACTTCAGGATCTCCTTACCATTTCATAAAACGTCAATAAAAATACCCTTCTCTATTCTTTTATCTTCTGTCCTCAGGGCGAGTACCTACAGAAAGGCTACAAGGGTGGTGCCGAAGTTCTGGAGAAGTTCAACAACCTCGGAGCTCACTCAGTGCATGGACATCAGGAGGCAACCGGAGGCTACCAGCAGAACAAGGGCATACTGCCCATTCACCGTTAAGTTTAGGTCCTTTTGATAAACGGCGATAATAAATAATTTTTTTGAAGCTTGGTTAATTGGTGTTTTATTTAAACTGGACTTAAACAGGGGTCTAATCTCTAAGCACGAAACCTGTGGTTCCGGCCTTAGTTATGGTTACGGTCGTCTTGACAACGAGCCCGAACTAAGAATGAATGATATTACGATTTGACAGATAGCTCCTTAGATCATGAATGGTGACGATGACTGCGTCATCACTCATGACCTTCTTTTTTTTCGTTTTATAAATCATCAAATAAGTCCTCCCACTCAGGGCAGGGCGGGAGGGACTGTCAGACTCGTACTGACTTAACCCACGGTGTTCTTCAATAGCCCTTTACGTTCCGAGGTCACGGTATTTCGTATAGTTCCGCGACCACTACTCATGATCTATGGAAAATTTGTGGTACTACATTTTTTTGATGTAATGACATAGACGCACGCGCCGCGTCTAAATGTCTTCGGTCACGACGCTATTATACGTCCGCAATTTGATTTTGACGTAAGTACGCTAGGTTTGTTCATCTGTATCCGTTCCCTTGTCTTCCTAACAATATTATAATACTAAAAAAGCTAAAATCGGAAACCTGGTTTTATAGGAATAGACACGTCTACACAGCGCGAGCAGCCTCGGAGGATAGTTTCCTCGCGCGGCAAATGGACGCGCCTAATATTGTCACACTTTTTGACTGTCTTTAAATGTTATCATTCACAAACAATAAAACTTCACAAACATAAAAGGAAGCAAAAGTATAACTGACAGTGTTATATTTTGTCTACGACTACGCTCGCAGAGAGTTCATAATAGACAAAAAGACAGAATCACTTTGACTGTCTAGATACTGTTTTGCCTTCATAATTCATAGAGACTTTAGGAGATATTAGAAATTATTCGGTAACTCAGATAATGAGTTAATGAAACTTTTCTAACTTAAAATAGTTTTTTATTGAATGTTTTTGTCTCAATTCGATAACTATGTTCCGTAAACTTTTCTTTTGAAGTGTGTTTGGGTAATAGAGACTGTCTAGATTGACTGTCTCGCTTGTGTAGAGGTCCCAAGAGCTTCTGTGAATACGATTAAGGGTTCGATTGTTACGCCAGGAAAAGTATTAATGGAATTATCAGAATCTTCTCAGTAGCAGCCTCGAAGCTTGGGCTTCTGACATGTATGTTTAGGTGTGCAGGTACTTACTCCAAAAGATGTTTGAGTACTAAATAAAAAATCTTTCAGCAGATTCAAAATACTAAGCTTAGAATAAAAATCCAATAAACACGAAAATATTTTTATTAGTTAAAATAAACATGCAAATTATCTTTTCTATTTAACATGCATAAATAAAATTAAAATACTGAAAGCTTGTTAGAATAATGCACTTAGTATGGTAATAACATTTTCATTTTACAGCAATGCTTTCGTTCATTTGCTTAGATTAAAATTGCGAATTTAGAACAAAGAAATAAGATTTAAAGAATTTGGTATAAAAATTAGGTGAAAAAGAGTACTATAATGAACTGTAGGTACTAAAAACAGTCATTTCACATTTTTTTTGGCCACTGACAGCTGCAACTCAACAGCGACTTTATTCCAACGACAGAAAAGGTTACTGGTTTCGGCAGAACTAAAAAGTCAGAGGTAATAAAAAATGTGAAAGGAATATACTGCGACAATAACTCAATATTCCATTTTTGAAAAAGAGTTTACATGTCTAGTAATAACACAACAAAAAAAAGAACAGTTTGAATTATACATGCGTTCCGTAAATGGAATTAAACCTCATTTTAACAAAAATCAATAAACTCTAATCGAACCTCATAATCTTCGTTCTTTTATTGAATGGACATTTTCCGGAGCCATTGCAATAAACACCCGGTGATCGAAAAGGACTGTTTGACATATAGCCCGATTCACTACCGCTACTGAAAGACCTAGAAAATAAATCACCCGATAAAGTTTTTTTACGAAATAGTAATTAAAATCGTTAGATTGATTTGTTATGATCATTTGGCAGAGACAATAGTACGTTTAGAAAAAGTTGAATTGCTTTATTGACCGTGAAGGTTTTTAATGACAAATGAGTCGAAATAATAAAACAAAATCATTCACTCATTGAATTGGAACTAAAATTATATTCAAATGGTGATTAAATAACACCTACTAATAAAATAATTTAAAATTATGTCATTGAAATATAATTTTAAATCTGCATAATTTCAGATTTCGAACGCCCAATTTCACCCAATCAGCGCACACGATCGGAATTCAATTTGAGGCCAATGTAGGTAACGTTATTAGGGCTGGAACACATCATTTTTTGGAAATAATAAATACATTTAACTTAAAGTACCTCCGACAAAACATTTAACGTAAACCAATTTTATTTCTAAACAAGGGTTTGGTACACAATATTGTATAACAAAAACCCGACACAGGCTTAGATGAGAGGTATTATTTAGGGAGCAAAATAATGTACAATATGACACAGAACATTATCATAAACCACATGTCTTTTCCCAAACCATTTCATCCCCATATCCCGAGTCTTGACGTAAAATAATATAATATTCGTGTCATATACAAACGCGCTGTCACACAATGTAACACAGGCCTAAAGAAAATAGGCTGAATAATTCGGTTTTCCAATGCCGCCAGTGGTAATAAAAAATAAATGTGTATTTTTTTTATGGAAATTCGCACTGGCATACGCGAGCGAATTTTCGGATGCGTTCAGAATACCATTAGAGACTCTTTAAAAAGTTGGAGTACCCAGCGGACTCGGGAGTTTGTGGAGAGAAGACAGTCGATGAAATCTTATTTGACGTATTCGAACGCTGAAAAAGAAAATATAAGTTTTAGGTAAATATATTAAAAGAGTTACTCGTTTGGAATTCAGCTCGTAGTTGATGATAATAGCAATAAATATCGTCTTAGCAACAAAAATAAAATGGAAAAGGCGCTTTGTAGTTTCGTGCAGGTTCACATAAAGCGCTTTTGATCGCTAAGTCGGATGAATTCAAGTGCTTCAAACTTCTACTTCATATCCCAACTTTCCAAGGCACTATTACCTATTATTTTCAACATTGCAAAAATATGACTGGCTATGTAACTTGGGTATGAAATTAATTATGAAACTGAAAATGCTAGAAGTCGTTATTGGAAACATTTGGAAAACTATTGGGGGATTGTTTTAAATTAGCAAGTTTTTATTCAAAATACTTTTGCCTTTCCTTGTTCACTGTCGGTGAATAAATAGTTCACGTTGACATAACTTTTGATATTGTCATCATGGATTTGCCTGACTAGGTGTTATATAATGTTGAAACAGCGTTCGTACCCATCGTTATGACAATCTTCAACCATAGACCCAAACCAAAAATTATAGAAGACCAAAGACATTGAAAAAAAAAACCGGCCAAGAGCGTGTCAGGCCACGCTCAGTGTAGGGTTCCGTAGTTTCCCGTCCGTTACAATAAGTGTTAACAAATAGCCTTTTTTTAAACTTGTGTGTTAAAAAAAGGTTATTTGTTACGTTGACATTTTGAACTTTGATAAAAAGGGAACCCTAAAAACGGGCCCACAAAGGACGGTGATAACTAAAAAAACTTAGTCCAGGAATTTTGTACCACCTTCTTGTTTTTTTTGCACAAAAACTGTTCTTTCCATCAAGTTCAAAATAATTTTCCTAGAAAGTCCTTATAAAGTTCTACTTTCCAGATTTTTTTCATATTTTCTAAACTTATGGTTCAAAAGTTAGAGGGGGGGGGGACACATTGTTTTTGACTTTAGGAGCGATTATTTCCGAAACTATTGACATCATCAAAAAATGATCTTAGTAAACCCCTATTCATTTTTAAATACCTATCCAACGATATATCACACGTTAGGGTTGAAATTAAAAAAAAAATCACTTTCTATTTTACATATAGGGGGGCTACCCTAAAAAAACATTTTTTTCCCATTTTTATTTTTGCACTTTGTCGGCGTGATTGATATACATATTGGTACCAAATTTCAGCTTTCTAGTGCTAACGGTCACAGAGATTAAGCGAGGACGGACAGACAGACAGACAGACATGGCGAAACTATAAGGGTTCCTAGTTAACTACGGAACCCTAAAAAACAGCTGCTCAGCAAAAGTGTGAAACAGAAGAAGGGTTTTCAGAACAGGTTTTCGTTTAAAATTATTGCCTTGCAAATTGTCATTTTCTATTTTTTTTTCTTTCGAATGAAATTTGGTTGCTTCTTATGAAAAAGAATAGACAAAAACCTCCATGGAGAACGGAGGTGTTATGCCTATTAAATGAAAAAAAAAAACACGATAATTACCTGACTATGAGCACTCACGTTGGCAGACCTCTGCTTGCTTATCCGGGACGGAGTCACGAGGTTCGACTGATACTGTTGGACCTGAGATAAACGTTATCAATTGAATTATTGTAGTTTTAAGTGCAAGGGAGTACGGGAGTACCTTACAGTTTTAGATAAACTGGCAATCTTGGGAAAGGGTACTCCCGGAGTAAGAAAATATACTGGCGTAAATATTAACAACCAGCTTTTGCCCGCGACTTCGTTCGCGTGGAATAGTGACTTCCAGCAGTTTTTTTTATTATAAAAACTATCCTATGTCCTTTCTCAAGTTCCAAACTATGTCTGTACCAAATTGCACACAAATCGGTTCAGTAGTTTAGGCGTGAAGAAAAGTCAGACAGAGTTATTTTCGCATTTATAATATTAGTGTGGATAATAAAATATATGTATGTTATTAGCTTATCAATAGATATGATTTATTTATTCTCGTATTAAGAGGTTATATTACAGGAAAATAAAGACAATGATTCTTGAAGTTCAACGCCAAAACATTGTGAACTTGTAAACATAAAACAAAAAATATCTTGTCTGTATCCTGGGTGAGTTTATAAACGTTTAAGCTCAGAAACAAGAAATTTTTTCAAATAGTTTAAGCCCCTGTTCGACGTAATAATCCGACTACTTTCATGCACAGCAACACAAATCTAAAAGTAATATGTTGGTTTCATGATAACCTCTTTTCTCCGGCAAAGATAACATAAGTCAAGTGTTTCGCGAATGACCACACTAAAATATATCTAAACTCAAAAAACTTTTCGTTCTTGTATAAATAACAATGTATTTGATTTGCACATTCATTTGATAAAGGGTTCCATGAAATAAATATGGTACTATGCGATATTTATGCGGAAGGTTAGCACATCTAAATACCTCAATCTGTCAAATATCTTTAATAGATTTTCAACCTTATCCGAATCCTGGAAGGTTAATGTTCGATTGGTAAAATTTGACAGATTGGGGTAGGTTGACCTGAAACTGTTGGCGTCTGTACGTAATGCATTTTTTTTATTAATTGCACGCTCTTAAACAAACGAAAAACAGAAAAAATAATGCCATAATATTAAATTTTAATATTAAAGTTAATTTTGGTCACAATATGGTGTCACCTTCCCTACCTACTTCCTTTTGTACTTAGGTATTTAGGTTTAGGAACCCCTGAGCTGGAATATCAACCCTTGAGCCTTTTCGTTGCATACCAGCATTTTCTAATACCAGACCTGACCTTCTTTCAGCAGAATTCCTTTAATTATTCACTTCATTCAAGCGGAGAAATTTTAATAAAGAATCGAAACGGCGGCGGCGAGGCATTTAATATAACGAGGGCATTATCTTAGTGACACATTTTCCTTATTATGTTCTAATATTATGTGTTTGATAACACCCGGGAAATACCTACGTGTTCTATGAACTATTAAACTAACCAAAACATATTGTTATTATCTGAAACAAGAGGTACGTGAGACGTGCTTTCGATAATAGTTACAGCAACTTAGTCATAATACCATAAAATAATTTGAAGATTTTCGTATTATGATATTTGATATCAATGGATTACACCTTGTGGTTAAAGTCTTCAGATGATGATGAAAAATACATCCACAATACATGAAACTCTTTTTTTTTAACTGGTTAAATCATCACATGAGTCCTCCCACCCAGGGCAGAGTGGGAGGGACTGTCAGTAATTCGTGAGTCCCCCGACCAATACATGAAAGCCTACATTAATTCATAATAAGAATGTCAGAAAAGTCTGCTACAAAAATGTCTAGTTCAAAGAGATTGATTCATTATAATTATTTATTGATACAATCACTACAACTCTTGCTGTGTAAAAGTAACCTAGATACCTACATCCGAATACATTACACATTCCAAGTCCAGACACAAATCTTCGCTTAAATGATTATTTCCTTTCCTCATGCTATGGCGTCCAAGCCTTCCCAGAATCCAGTATAGATTAAATGATTGTCCAGTGTGTCATACAATTCATAGCGACCATTTCTGTCCACTTTGTAAATAAAAACTCAGGTTTTGATTGACAATCCTAATAGGTATAGAAACATTCCTAAGATTTCCAGTACATAACTTTTAAAGGAACATAATTTTCTGTTCAACGACTACTAAAATCAAACCAAATCATGCTCGACATTATATTGCCTGCTTGTGATTGGACACCTTATTCCATCACCACTGCTCTCTAAACGGTGAAGGAAAACATCGTGAGAAAAACCGGCATATCCTAGAACCATCAAATTCGAAGACATATGACATCCACCAACCCACACTGGGCCCGCGTGGTGGATTGTGGCCTGAGGAAGGAGGCCTATGTCCCAGCAGTTGGAACACAATAGGCTGATGATAATGATGATGGTTCATTGGACAATTGGCCCAGTTAAATTACCAAATGAGTTCTCTCGCCCTAGATGAAGCGGTAAAACTCAAGTGGCTTAAATCTAAATTTAAGTCATGCTTGAATTTTGAGTGACATTCTGTAATACGGGACATAAAGACTCAGATTGACATCCTGCCTTTGAATGATTGGTTACAGAAAGATTGAGATATATAAATCATTTCCAATGTAAGTTATTCTAGTTTTTTTCATTTAAATTAGGGTCTTTATTGTGTCCCCAAAAATAAAATTCTACCGATAAAATTAAAACTAAAAGGTACAAAAAGTAACTTACCGAAAATGGCGTACTTTTCGCATTACGTTTATAGGTAGGGGTGGTCTGCACGAAACTCGGTGATATGTTGCTCCCAGGCGATATGGGGATGTTGAACGGCGATATTTGCTCTGAAAATATATCCCCTAGCGTACATATGCGAACAGCCTATAACCTCATATTACAAGGGTATCAAAATGCGAAGTTTAATTTTGCGCCGATAAAAAATTGTTTATGGTATGTTTTGTTGGCTGTATTGGGTTCCCATTGGAATATTTACTTTTGTTTATAACTTTTACTTTGCAACTTTTCACAGGATGATCTAAATTAGAAAAGTTTTTGAATTAAACTTCGTGCAATCATTGTTTGATATTTGCTTATAAAATAATCTTTTGTAAGGATTTGTTTTTAAGATATCTTATTGATATTGGATCAAGCTCAACCCACTCTCTACTCTGATCCTAAATCGTTGCAACTTCTGGAAGCCAAAATCAACAGTGGCGCCAAGACAATGAAGCTCGACGAAGTCTCGAAGAATTAATGTTTTGGATGTCCGCGATAAATCCCGCAACGAATTTAATCAGAAAAAAACTTGTTCGCTAAAGAGTAGGAAACACATAATTTCCTCTTGGTGATTTAGTTAAATAGACCCAGTTTCCGAATCTACCACAGATAAATACGTTGATTAGAAGCGCGACAACTGTTCATGTGATATCTTAAGGACCCGAGCCGCACATAAGAACCCAAGGATGAAAGTTCTACAGCTGTTGATAACTGATCCATCTTTTATAATATTATATTTTGAATAAAAAATGACGGATTTACATAAAGACAAACAAATATACATCTAAGTCAAGTCGAACGATGACTTAGTCGATGGTAAATTCCGACTTAAACACGATTAAATCCGCAGGCAATATCAAGTCTACAGTAAAATCTAAAGTAAGTTATCTGTTACTGGTCTGGCTCGCCAACTGAGCTTCCAAACTCCGAATAGTTCTGTGATACTCCTTTAGTTGGTTGTGCTGCTTCTGACATAAATCAGTCATGCGTTTCAACTCTGTCCGCGCCGTATAGAATTTCTTCGTCTGAAATAATTGAGATTTGTGTCAAGATATTGGAACTTGGAGTGCTTATTTTACTACTCCTAAGAAGCGTGGTTTAGGGTAAATACCATAATCAACAGTTCTAAATAATTTTAGCAAAGACTAACAACAAAAGCAATGACCCCAGCGACACAATCGATTCAGATGTCTATGTTAAATCTATGAAAACGTTTGCATAGAGTAACATAGAAATCAGTATCTGTTGAATTTTTATCTGTACCTTTACATATACTATGAAATAAAAAACAAGGAACCCAATAAAAAACAAGCCACAAATCTGTTTTCCAAACGCGTACACACTTTTTACAATGGCCGTTAACGGACTTCCATATCTAACTTCCATAGTCAAAACTAAGTTTCAGTAAGTACGAAACATTTGACTTTATTTCTCTTTACTACACAATTTTACGTATTAAACCTTTTTATATTTAAAGGCAAGCATAAAATCATTATCTACAGAATTTAATTAAGTAGACAGCTAAAATCAAGAAAATTACTCACTGATTGCAATAAATAAGATAACAACCGCCGCCTGTGTTGCCTCTGAAATTGTAACACCTCACAGGACTTTTTAATTAATTCCTCTGGATCGGTGAAGTAATCTTGAATCTCTTGTTTCATCTTAAAATTAAATCGTAAATGAGAAAATTACATTTCAAGGTACCTATTGAAAGAAGTTGCTAGGTAATATTTATTTTTACGAAATTACATACGTCTGGAACAAGTTTCATGATGGAACACGGTGCTCGACATATTAAACATGTACTATCTTTACCTCCTACAAGAAATGTACATAATATTAATGTTTAATCTATGTAACGGTGTCAATTCTTTTATTTGAAAGAAGATGGTAATAATCTTACCTTTCTCTAAGCAATTATTACAAAACATGTGACCACATGATGTTAAATGCAAAGATGTTCCAGGTTCTAACTGAGTATAACAATTGTTGCAATGAATCCAGTCCATACTTAAACAATCATTAATGATCTTTAAAATAAAACACAATGATTGGCGCACAATCATAATAATATTCTTACATTTTTGTTTTGACATATCAAAACTTTTTTTTAAATATCCCGCCAACTGTTGCGCAATGGAATGTCTCATACAGCCTTACACCACAATCTTATGTAATAATAAAATAAATGAATAAAAATAATAAAAAACAACCGCAAATAAAAAGAAATTTAAATAAAACAAATTAGCATACGTTTTTTTAATGACAATAAATCGACGTTTGCCAAGTATTTTCGGATAGTATGAAATATTTAATATTCATTTTAGTTTATATATTTATTTTTATTATAGAGTACACAAGATCACAAAGTTTTTTTTTAATCTTCAAAATGTTCACAAAGCATTCTCGTATCCTACTAAATATTTTCGTAATGTTTTTTTTTTCAAAGTGTATAATTATGCGATATGGTTTTCTATATATATAAAAGGAGAACTGACTGACTGACATATCAACGTACAGCCGAAACTACTGGGGCTAGGAATGTGAAATTTTGCACACGGCTTCCTATTATAATGTAGGGGAGCACTAAGAAGGGGTTTTTGGAAATTTAACCTTTAAGGGGGTGAAAAGGGGAAATTAGGAAAGTACGTAACCCACGCGGACGAAGTCGCGGGCAAAGTGCTTGTTAATTTATAAGAATGCAAACGATGTAGCATTTTTTTAACGTCTTCTTCTCCATTTTACGTTATTCCGTAGGTATTGTGACCAGGAAAAAAAAACATTTTCTTAAAATAGCTGCGTTCGGCTTTGTATTGTATTATTTAATCAAGCCATGGTCTCAAGCGAGCAATGACTCTTGTAAACTGATCAGGTAATGCAGATCGATGCTGATACTAGAAAGACGCATAGCTGCTAAGGTACTTAATTCTTTTTTGTTTATTGATATTTTTTTGAAGAGAAAACTTCTTTAGTGGCGTTGTGCACTTTTTTGGAATGGGTAAAAAATGTTAAACTCGCGTCAGGACACGTGACCTGATCGAAAATTCGTAAGACGGCGCAGGGCGCTTGCGCGAATGTTCGTGTGTGTTTGTCAAGTTTTCACTTCTGCCGGCACTCCCAGAGTGCAACCCGTCGTTTTTTTATGTTTATGTTTGTCCATAACTTCATATAACGAATTACTTTGTTGATTATAAAGTTTTTTAAAAGCAACCCTACCTATGCTTCAGCAGAGTCAAGTAGGTACCTGTTAAAAAACAATGGTGATCATTAAGTTTAACATGTAAGCCTGTGTTGTAGTGATAATAAGAGTTTCTGTTAAATAAAGGATGCGGAAAGACGCCTTATGTTACAAAGTATTGGCAGAGTTAAACGGGAACTTCTCGTCACTTTATATCAAGATCTTATCTAAACGATCTTAACTCTGCATCGTGCGCCGTTTTCCAATTTGCCAACACATGTGACACTGTGCCGCGCCAACCTTTCAAGTCAATCGCCGGCAAATGCAGTGTCCACCTCTGTGACCGTTCATACGGGTATTACGGTGAAACAATCGCAGTAAGATAACGTGTGAATATAAAAGAAGTTGCTTGGACGGTCCGCGGTAGTAAGACGATAGCGCGCGAGTTTGCCTTGACCATGGCATTAAAATACATAATATATGTGATAGCCCTGACATGTGTTTGTGTGCACAGCAAATCGTCATGTATGTTCCATTTTTAAACGTGTTCTATTTTTTTTTCAAGTGCAATCCGAATTGTTTTTTTTTTAAATAAATTTCGAAATCAGAGAGAACAGGGTTGTGTTTATTGGAATTCGATTTTCGAATTTGAATAATGTTATTGTTTTTGTTTTCAAATTAATATAAATTTACAAATCAGTTCAAGTGTTGTGTCCAAAGTTTTACTGTGTTTTCATAGTGTTTGTCATAATTATTCATAGAATAAAACAAAGGAAGGGATTTATCTCCAGCGATCATAAAAGTTGCAATTTAAGTTGTTATCATGGCGTTCGCGTTGGAAGCATGACTGTAATCGGCTTATTATGTAATTTTAAACCAACTGGGTATCAGTATTTAGGTAGCAACGTGAGTAAACATGCAAAAACTTTGACATTTAACCCCGAGTATTAATGTGCAAATATTCGCGCGTTCCGTAACTGTTTGTTGAGAAACATCCAATGTAATACTTAACATATTCCAATAAACAAATAAAAAACAATTTACACTTTTAACAATTTCGATTTCCCGATTCTAATATTTCTAACACAGAATGGGCTATAAATAGCAGGGGTAACCATTCTGTTGATGTCTTTATTCGATTCGGATCCGGAATTTCGTAAATCGATTATTGTTCGATTTATGTGTATGGAACTATCTCGTTAAATCGTCTAGGATCGAATTGTTTGGCGATACTTAGCTAGCTTGGAGAAATTTCTTATGACGATTATATAAAACATCTGGTTTTGAATCTTACTTTTACAATCTCTGTTTTGGATGAATGCAAAATAATTTAGACAAATGCCATGCATCTATTACACTGTTCAATTTTTATATATAAAAAAAACAACAATGGTAGAGAACGCAAAGTAAAATAAATCATATCGCGAAGGTCAAATAGCAGTAATATTAATCATCATAATAAACACGTAATATTAAGATAGAAACAAAAGTTCATTGACATTGAATAAACTTGAAACATAAAATAACATCTGTTAATGAATTAGGCCAAACATAAAATTTTTCCGGAACATGAATAGGGAAAAACTACATTATTTTTATACTTTTCTAGTTTAATATATTTTTTAAATACTTTTATTTATTATGTACCTACTATTAAATGAAATGACATTATGAAAACAAGGAATCTTTGGTTGCAATATGAGTTAATGTTTGCTAAGCTAAGCTTAGATGGTCGCGGGACTAACGAATTACCGTGACCCCGGTACGTAAAGGGCTATTGAAGGACACCGTGGATTTTAGTCAGTACAAGTCTGACAGTCCCTCCCGCCCTGCCCTGGGGAGGACTCATTTGATGATTTTGCCACGAAAAAAAAAAGCTAAGTTTAGATTATAGAATGTCCAGATTCCTAGTAAGCCGCTGAGAATTAAAGCCAAAAACACGGAAGTAAAATTACCCTCGTCGTTCGATTCCAACGTAACACAAGTGAACATCTCCAAGGAAAACATTTAAATGTATACGTCGCGCTCACTTACACATTTATAGAAAAGTGGCTTCACTAAAAAGTTAGGTTTTGTTTCGAACACGGAATCTGGACATTTTATAATCTAAGTTGCCAAGACTCTAAGACTAAATTATTAATTTTATTAATTATTATTTTTTAGTCAAAATATGCGTCCCATCACAATATCTGAAAGCATGTCAGGACATGGCGAATGCTCCAACAAAATCCAAGACACAAATTGAATGTGTACCAGCAAGAGACAGGTAAGAATAATACACAATTTGTTTCTTCTTTTTCATCGTATTGATGGTTCATCATCATCATCATTAGCCGTGAATGGTCCACTGCTGAACAAAGGCCTCCCCCATATAGAGCTTCTCGACGGTTCTTTTAATCAATCAAAATAATCCCAAAGAGGACGAAATCCTGCCGAGGTCGCGGATCTGTCCAAACGGGTAACCTGCAAAGTAAAGGGCAATTGATAGAACACTGTGGATTTTAGTCAGTACGCGTCTGACAGTCCCTTCCGCTCCACCCAGGGTGGGAGGACTCGCTTGATGATTTTACCACCTAAAAAAAAGCCCAGAACTCTGACTCCATAAAAGCTTTAGTGACTTCGTACAGGTCTCTCAAAGTGTATGTCCAATATTAACGGTTATGGACCTGGACGAAAAGACGAAAAGTATTACAAGACGCAGAATAACTTTGCTGCTGAGCGCAACACACAACTTTTCACCTCACTACAGCGAGGAAATGCAGTGGGGCCGGCTCGCCTGTCAGTGTAGAAAATAATTGAATAGAAGACGTGTTCGAATTTTGAAAACACTTTGTGCTTTAGAGCCCAAAATCGAGTTTTACGCTCAGATTTTGAATGAGAAATATAATCTTTCCGAGCGTGTGAGGTGAAAAGTATATCGCGAAAATTAACGGCATTTTCCACTCTTGTCATTGCCCCCATGAAGTTAAACAATAGCAATATATTTAAGGTTCACCCTTAGCCACAGCTCATTATTTCGAAGAAAAAGTTTGCATATAATTATTCTGATCACAACAATTTCCTCAAAAAAATAAAGAATACCACATGCGAGTACCAACTTGTGAACATACGTAGAAAGAGATATTGTCCACCAAAAGGTGTTCTATTTCTGTTTAGAAAACTTCTGTGCATGAATGTGATCAAAATAGACCACCAATATTTTCCACCGCGGCCGAACAATACGGACTTTGCAATTCGGAAACAAAAAACAACGAAAAAACAAAACAATGCAGATGTCATTTTAAACTTCAGTATTCACGTAACGCTTCGTTTCATTGTTTCAACTTTGAATACAAAAAAACATTGTAATAAATGTTTTGTACTTGTTTTCTACGTGATCTTGAATGGACTAGGTATTTGTATACAAGTCTAGTTAAATCTAATTTATGTATCTAGATATTAGTAATGTTGTGCTAAGAGCAACGTTGTTTATTTGAGTGGATAAGGATAAATTATCTACACGTCAATTATCTACCCAACCTTCCAGTCTAACCGAATTCTAAAGATGAAAGATTTTTTATAAAATATAAAAAAAAATTCATTATCATCATCATCATCTCAGCCATAGGACGTCCACTGCTGAACATACGTCCTCCCCTTTAGATCTCCACATGTACTAGTTGGAAGCGACCAGCATCCAGCGTCTTCCGGTGACCTTTAAGGTCGTCTGTCTGAAAAAAAAATAATTAAAAAAAAACTTATTTATACAAAAAGCTACATTTAAATAAAAGTTTAGATTATGAAATATCCAGATTCCTTTTTCAAACCAAACATAACGTTTTTCTTGCAGCTCCTTTTTATAAATGAGTGAGTGAGCGCTACGCACACAATGTTTTCTTTCTTCCTTTTTTTGGCTTCAATTCTGAGTGGCCTACTAGAGTCCGGACATTCTATAATCTAAGGTTTAACCGTTTAGTTTCTTGCCTGCCTCTTCTACAAAATTGGAAAACGACTAAATGGATCCATGTCTAGCGTCTGGCATTTTATAAATACCAATCTCTTACAATTTCAGTGGCCTAGTACTGTAATTGTACAAATTAATGAGGTTGAACCCATAGAAAGTTACAAGGTCAATTACTTTTTTTGGTAAGCCAGCCTGCTTTGTCCCACTTCCCCAAAGGCATTACTCAACTCCTTCCATTTTTCACGAACCCGCGACTGCTTCAGACACAACCCATCATGGCCTGCCGTGACTTATTCTGCTCGAAACGATTTAAAGCCTTTTTTCCTTAATTACTCGTGGCCGTCAATCTGACTCATTTGTAGACCACTTTTCCAAATTATTCACTCGTCAGACGGAGAGACCCCTTAGAGGTCCAAAGCCTGCCAGGGCTCCGGGAATGTTTTATCAGGTAACCGTGATCCTATAACGTAAAGGCCTATTGAAGAAACACCGTGGATTTTACTCAGTACGCGTCTGACAGTAGGGTGATGAAAAAATTATGAACTCGTATTAAAACCTTTTCTAACTTCTTTCAGAGTGGACTGCCTAAATTATGTCCAGCAACGCCAAGCAGACATCGTGCCAGTCGACCCTGAGGATATGTACTGCGCCACCAAGATACAGAACCAAGACTTCGTGGTGGTACAGGAGTATAGAACCGAAGAAGAACCAGATGGTGAGTCTATGTTGTGATACTTTCATTTACACTGTTATCTGAACTCTTGAACGCTCTCCTGTACTACTCAGGAGTTATCTATTCAAGAGCTTTTGTATTTTTTCTACTGAATTGAGAATCCTTTTTCTTCACATCTTAATTATATTCACGTATGTCCCTTCTGTAATATATTTAAAGTCCTATATGCATGTCTTTTTCGTGTGTAAGTCTTTCGATTTGAGAAATAATCGTGTTTTTAATACTAGTACCTTACTAGCAAATTAAATACTGTAAAACATTTATAGAAACAGTAAGTATGGAGTTTCTTGCCTATTCTTCTCCATACAAACCTACCCTTGCGAATGGGTGTAGAATCAATCCCATCGCATTTCCTTTAATGTTAATATTCAACGTTTAAAAGTGCATCTTCGATGGCCTAATTTAAATAAATGATTGATTTTGACTTTGAAAATAAGATATTACCTACGTGATCGATTGTCTTTACTGAAATGTATGAGTATCTTATTAAAACAATTACTTTTCCATCTTTGCCAAATACCTACTTATCTTTTTGTCTTGTCGAGCTCCAGGAATTCCTTTCAAGCGACCACTTCTTAAAGACTTTATTAAGTTCCACTTGTTTAAGGATCTCCTCCATTCAAAATGTAGAGTTCCGTCATATTTTATTTCATAATTAAAATCCTTTCACAAAATATTAATTCGTAAAACGACTTTCAAAGTCAGAAGTCCTCATTACTGCCCTCTTCAAAAGATCCCAACAGTAAACTTTAATGAAAACCACTAAATTCTGCTCGGTTGAGTCCCAACTGTTTAAGTTCACTTTAAACTTATTTGATTTTCGAACGTCAAAGCCCAAAAGTAGTCCTAACTTTGTAAACTATAAAGGGTCAAGTAAATGTTAGACGGCGAAACAAGGAACTACGTTTAAATGTTCTAAATTCAACGGTTTTGTTGACGTTTGTCTTTAAACCTACCGCCATCTTCAAGTGCAAAAATATGTTAGTCGGTTTTAAAAACTTTTGATGCTCCTCAAACATTTTTCAATTTAAGTTTAAATTTGCTTCTGAGGGACGAATTCCGTAATTAAGCTGATTAAGGTGAAATCCTTCGTATTCTCAGTTCTCATTTCAAAATTTTCTGAGTGAGTTTGTTTATAATTTGTAAACTTTGAAACTGTTTCGTATCATCTTGAAAAAGTTCAGAAACTGAATTTAAATTAAAGTTCGTGAACTAAAGATGTAGATTTACTTTTACTGAGTCTTGGAAATCGTCAAACAAGGTAGGTTTATGCTAAAAACTAATCCTTTATTAAAGTTAATAGTCTTAGATGTGAAGAAGGTACTCCTATTTTATCTTTTAACCTGTCTCAGTTCCAAGATAACACGAGCGACCTTTTCTGTACCTACATATTTTATTAAAATACCTGTAGCTCAGCCATAAATATAAAAAAGTCTTAACCTAACGCCATAAAACTAACGAAAGGTTGCGAAAAGAAAAAAGGTTGAGATTTCTCTCGTCTGAAATCTATGCTATCACGCAGTCCTGAAATATACATAGTGGATTGTTTTCCTATCTCTATGGTAGGGCACTTACGTACCCTCAGCTTTATGTCATGAAATATGTATGAACCCCACCCGTTTCAGTATATAGGGGGCAAACAAAGGCTAAGAAACATATATTTATGGCGTAAACGTTTATACTGAAATGCAAGAAAATATATAGCTGAAAATGGAAGTAAATCTGAGAACAGATACGAAAATAGCTTTACAATTTTTATTCTGAAACACGCCTTTCTGAATTTCACCTATTTGGTTTATAAAATTCTGTGCCGTCGGGTCCTCGGTACGCGTGTTATACTTTTTTTGTTGATGTGCTAGACAGGCAGTAAATAAAACTCTAAAAGAGAGACCGTATCTGTCAGGCACGTCGTACGAAATTATATCTAAAACTCAGTTGTTTTTCAAAAGAACTTTTAGGTAGAAATTTTGCAAATATGTAGACTGAAGCGAATAAAACAAATAAAGCACAGATAAAAAAGTATAAAATACTTCCAGAGGGTCTAAAACGACCACTTATCAATATTCCAAATGTTTCACTTACTGAAAGAATAGCCAATAACGTTGCTGGAAATGCACGAAGTGAATCATTACGAATACTGCTTAAAGTGGCCGTTTTAGACCCGTTCTATTATCAGGCCTAAAACATTGCTATTACGAAATAACTAATCTTTGTAAATTTAAAAAAAAAAGTCTTTTAAAATGAGGTTCAATTTATTCAAACAGATAAAACGTTATCAAACGCTTTCAATGGAATCAGTATTACTCAAATAATGTTTCTGGTTGCGTAAGTTTTGATCGAGAGAAAGTTTTAAATGCTATGTCCCTAGGCTATCGGAAGCTGTTTTATTGCCGCCATTGTAATAACAATAGAGATAGTAGACACATTTAAATACATTGATAACTTTTTGTAGTAGGCTCAGATTTCGAAAATACTTTTTGTGAACTCAAGTACCTATTGGATAATAACGATAATGAACGGTCGTGTTTTAAAGAGAGACATGCATGGGAAAATCAATAAAAAAGTGAAAACTAACAGTTGTATTATTATTAGTATTTAAATTAGGCTGTCAAATGGCAATTCTGAACGTCGTTAGTTATCATTAGAAAAAATGGCATACTTCTTGGCTTTCTTCTATCTTTCAAAATAGGTATCGAATAATTTTTTGCATGTTCTTTTACTTAAATTTGAAATATACATAACTATATTTAATTTTTAAGGATTTTTAATTAAAATTAAATGAATTTTTATTAAAAATCTAACTAAACTATTCCTAACACACGATAAACACAAAATAAATGACAATCTAAGCAAAACAAACATTACTGAAGTTTGGAAGTCATACACAAAAGATGGAATAAAAAGATGGCCGCGTTTACCCTACCCGTAAATTGTGTAACTTTGGGAAAGGTGAGTGAAGTAACGTGACAGCAAACAGACCAAGCCATTAATAACTTGCCTTCACACCTTCACACGTAGAAAATTATCAGCTGAATATATTAGTCAAATATTTTAGAAATTGCTGCCAAACAAATTAACTTAGATATAAGCGAAACGTGTCTTTTGAAGATTTTGTCTCATGCAACACTTATTTGTAGCGATAGCATAAATAATTCGAAAAACAAAAGATGTGAAAAACTGTGTGTCTTATTTTTAATGCATGCAACCACACTTAATTGACTGGTACGGAATGCTACAGCCCGTTGACGGGGCTCCCCTTAGAGGGCCAAGGCCTGCCGGAGTCGCGGAACTATCTCATAAGAAAACTGTGACCCTGGAACGTAAAGGGCTATTGAAGGATCAACGTAGTTAGTACAAGTCTGGCAGTCCCTCCCGCCCCGCCCTGGGTAGGAGGACTCATTTGACGATTTTGCCACTATAAAAAAGACATTAAGCCCGCCTATGTACAGACAAATCAACCAACTTCAATCTGTCAAATTTCTTTCATAGATTGTAAATCTCACAATAATGGAAAATGAATGTTTGATTGATAAAATTTTACAGATTCGGGTAGCTTGACCTGCTGGTGTCTGTACCTTTATGTTCCATGAAATTTTGAATAAATGAGGATGTATATTCAAACAGCTTTCATACTGATTTGCTAGATCCAGCAGTTTAGGCTGTGCATTGTCTATCAGTGGACGATTTTAAGATTGTTTAATAAGTGCTTTTAGCTATTGTGTCTACGCTTACCCTTTCATCCAGACACAATTATAAAAACTAATTTATCACCCTCAATAACTTGTTCCTTTGTGTAAATTATTGTTCTTCGATACCTGAACCTTATTCCTAAACGACAGATTTTTATTCCAGCGCCATTCAGATACGAAGCAGTGATAGTAGTTCACAATGATCTGCCCATCAACAACCTGGATCAACTGAAGGGGCTCAAGTCTTGCCATACAGGAGTCAATAGAAACGTTGGATATAAGGTAAGAGACAATTTATTTTGCTCTTTTGCTTAATTCTTGGTCGAAAAGGAATGAACACATAGTGGAGAGAAAAAGACAAAATGTCATATTTTTAAGCGGAAATACAGAAATTTTAATGCCATCTGCTGCGATCCTTACATACTCCGTTTGATTCACGATCAGACATTCGATGATCACAGCTCGATTACCAGTACAAATAAATCGTCTGTTTGTAGTGTATCCTAAATATTTACTGCTTTGTTTTTCTACAAACAACTTATTCTTCAATACTTGTTATTTATTTACTGTAAGTATACCAATATTGTATCAGAACCTGCGACCCTGAAAACTATCAAGAAAATCCGATAAACACATTAAATCTATAAACGTCTTAACGTCTTTGTTAGCTCTATCATGTGTTTATTATGCACATATCAATTGTGCATGGACATGTCTTACTTTTTTGCTCAAGAACTGAGTATACTTGCAGAATGCAGATAATGCCATTATGGGTTCAAGGCGAAAATGAGCCTCGTCTTTAAGGTCGCAACTAGTATTACCACTTGTCTTTAACCAGTTTTGCTCTTTGTACTTTAAAGCCTAAATTATTCAAGGCGTAGATGTTATATGGGCACTTAAATACTTGAATGGTGAATGGTTTTGAAGGTAAACGATCAATGGAATATTACCATCAAGTTTCCTCATTCGGAACGACTCGAAATTGTAGTCACCATCAAGTTTAATAGGATCTGTGATGACTGACAAACTTCAATAGTGACAAATCTTGTTCCGTGACCGTGATCCTGTTCGTACACGTTAATCGCTGATCCTACCCAATCGATATCACTAAAATGGTAATGGTTGGTACTAGCTTCAGAGAAGATGAGATAGACAATTTAGTTTTGGATCCGAAAGGTAGCATTGTGCACACTATAATATAAAGTTAATCGACGGTTACGGCCTCGGTCAAGAACCTTTAAACACGCCATCAGACCATCAAAAGAATATTATTCGCCCTTAATAATTCCCCAGTTTCTCCTATATAAATCATACAGCACCAATCGGCTTAGCTAGGCAGATACAAGAATAAATCCTCCCTTTTATTACTGTCATAAACGGAACGTAACGTTGATTAAATAAGTCCTACGGAAAATCTCCTCCGCAAAGACAAGGGAAGTCAAGCAGAATATAATATTAGAGATAAGTAGTCATAAAAGTATACGGTTTAATATTCTGAAGCAGACTTTATAACTCAAGGTTACTGAATAAATAAATCTTAATAGACGAACACAGTCAACAGATTATACAAAACCTTGTTGAAATCTAAAACCCGAATTCCCCAGTTAGTTCTTGCGTAAACCTAACAGATAGAATAATTAATTAGAACCCTATATCGTAATAAACAGAGTTTCTGTTTCCCAAACGGTTCTGAGCTGAAATGAGGGCATGTAACGAATATATTAGTTCCTTCACAGGGGTAAGTAATTACGTAACAGGTATGAATTAAGTTCCCTTATAAACCCTCTTGTATGGGTAAGGAACTTAGGATCTAGGCAGACAAGCGACTTATCAATTCGTCGATCACAACGATTTTTACAACATCAATACTCCAAGGTTTATGTTTTGTAACAAGAGACCACCCTCAATTGATTCAAAATCAAAAAACATTGAAAAGATTTTTTTTGTGAAAAGAAAAAGATTGAGATTGTGAGCAGGATCTGAACCATCTAGTTCAGTAGAAAAATCAGACGTGTTTAGCTCTTACCAAACGAGCTATCGCAGTCATGTCCAAACGGTCGAAATTCAATCATTCCATTTTTAACTTTTTAAAGCGACAAAGCTAGAAAAAAGCGTTAAACCAATTTTAAACAACGCTTTGACGTAGTGTGCTGTCAAAACGCGATCCAAAATTTGAGAGGTCGCAAAATCGCCGATCACTGATGCTAGAAGTTGCATGTTTGCTAAGCTCCTAAGTCGTCAAAAGTAATTACTTAAAGAGTTCCAGCAAAAATGTTACTTAGCGCCGTAGACACGTAAAGTTACTTCATTTGAACATTTTGAACACGGCACAAAAACGCAATTAGACACCATGTTTGTTAATGAACTGGTGCTCTAATTTGAAGTAGGTTTCACGTACTTTTTGTAATTTATCAAATAACAGAATATACTATGTTTGTTACGTAGACTATTAATCACATTTTTTTTAGCTTGATAAAATCATCAAATGAGTCCTCCCGCCCTGCCCTGAGTGGGAGGACTCATTTGATGATTACTTGGCGGGAGGTACTGTCAGCATTGTACTGACTAAAATCCACGGTGTCCTTCATTAGCCCTTTACGTACCGGGGTTACGGTGATGGGTAAGTCCCGCGACCCCGGCAGGCTTTGGCCCTCTACAGGCCCCGTCAATGTGCTGACACTCCTTGAGGCGCGCGTGGAACACAACGCGCCGTGGACCCAGACTATTAATCACTTAGAGAAATAAAGTCTCTATATTACTCTAGGTCTAATGTAAATGTTACCGGACTCTCTCTAAATAAGTGCAAATCTCAGGTATTATTTGTCCCAAATCCGGAGTCTACATATTTTGTGCCTAGTTGATAATAATAGCATCTCCAATCCAAATGAAAACCAATATACGTATATAGATTCATTACAAACCCATTATACCCACATATTTCGTTGTGTATGTTCATTTTAGTCTCGTATATCTTATCCGTGCTTCTCAATAGCTACTTGTAATTCAATCGGCATAACAATACGAAATGAACTCCGCTCGGTACCGGAGATTAATAAAAAATACGGCGAACAATAGACAACAAAGGAATATACATAGAAGGGTTCGCTTTTCAAACGAGACGCGAACACCTAAATTGAACAGACAGCAATATTCGAAGAAAAATTTAATACAAGCCAGTATTTTTCCCACTTCAAAAAAAGGCTGAGGTATCGTTCACAAACGTATTCCACTCCTTGTTTTTTAGGTTTACTTTGATATGATTAAAACTCAATTTGAAAACTACGTCTAAATATTTATGTAAAAAATAAATACTTATGAAAACGGCACCCCAAAGCTTAAAAAAGTAGCATCCAAACGTTCAGGCCATACACGATAAAAAATGCAGTCGGTCAAAAAAAAGGTGCTTATTTTTAATTAAATGCTTTTTAAGCGATGCTGGTTTACCAGTACATATTTTCCATACACAGTCAACTAAATTAAACAAATTAAGCTTTTATGATGAACTGGCACACAAATTGCAAGTCAAATAATTGAACAAAACGAAAAAAATATGCTAAATAGAACCTTTCAGTCACGTATTTCCATGAATTATGTCGAGTCGGCGAATGTCTGGCAGAACACATTAGTATTACAAAGAGACGGGGCTATGTTTAAATTAGAATATAAAGTAAAACAAGTTTGATAACGATGATAATGAGTAAAGTGACTTAAAAGAAGCAAGCTGAATAAAAATGAAGTTTTGGATTCTAATCTACACATGTAAAACTCTATGGAAATTAAACTTTATGAAGCTCTATGTAGAACAAATGAATGTCAACTTTTCACTTTCCATTGGATCTCAAAGGTTTCTTGCTTCAGTGTCACTGCTTTACTATATCAGTATAAATAATCAGCAATCTCATATAAAACTTCAATACTTGATCTACTCAAATATATATGGGGCAGTTTCACTGCTTTTGTCTTTGAATAAGCTGTTATTTAGTTTAATGATTGACAGATACATTTATTCTCCGGGACTTTGTTGAGCTTCTTTACCTCGAGGCTTTCCTGATGATTGCAATTAATTCTACCTTCCAGGAGTTGCAATGGTTTGGGATAACATTTTGCGGTGGGATTAGCACATGAATAAACCAATGCGACATAAAATCCACTTCTCCACCCAGCCTAGTAGCCTCATACACGCAATTTTAATAAACATACCTTACAAATTCAATTTATTTTCAGCTTTTCACTTAGGTATCGTAGGCCCGACACGTTAATACTGCAAATGTCTGCTACAGTCCCAAAACAAAAGAATTCGTACAGAAACAACTACTTGTAATTCAGCTCAAATAGCAAGTGTCAGCTGTGAGAAATATGTTTTTATATGGACTCGCTATTTGGGCCCTTAAGCGTTATTCGCCACTCGTATACGTGGATATTCTACTAATATTGAGCAGGAAAACCCAAAAAAATATTCCCATAGGAATAACAATGATAATAATGTATCTCGACTTAGCACATGAGGTTGTTGACATGTGGAGTGTGAGCTCGGCTACCATTTTGCCAATTGTCGACAGTCAATACTCTGATAGCTAAAACCCCAATGAACATCTATTGAGACTCTCTTTAGGCAATTGGGTCTGATTCAGATGGTATTTCTAAATAGGGCTCGCATTGTAAGGTTTCTATCTATAGAGCCGTAAGCACCGGTAGCTTGGACCTTGTTCCCGTCACCGTCCCGTTCCCGTCACCGTGGGCTACCTTTTATATTGTGTTGTGATTTTTTGTTTTTGTGTATGTCAGTTTCTATGTTTGTAAACGCCCTCACGATCCAGGAGAAATTCCTAAAGAAGGGGCAAGGTTTCTTAAAAAGAAACGAATTTCCTGTTTGAATAAAGCTAATCTCAAAAGAAAAGATACGAGTACCAATGTCAACAGGGTTTTGTGGCCAGTAATTTCTTTTCCTAATACCCACACAATGTAATTGGACTGTCTGTCTCCACAAAAGAATCACGTTCTTATTTTGTTCTAAGATGACTTGTGTTTTTCTACATGACGTTGGCAAATGATTACGCTTTTCTTTTGACAATCTTTTACGTTGGTAGGTAGGATTGTATCATTAAGTATTTGAACATGGAATTTCATTTGTTTTTATGATGCCTAAAATGCAATAAAAAGACATCTTACTGGAGTATCATATGTCTCAAGTTTATGGCAAGCACATGACCATTCATCATCAAAATTAGCAGTGTTATTATCTTATGATACAGCCTGGAGTACAATGCTGCCCCAGCGTCGAAACAAATTTGGTATGCACAAAACTCACGGCAGCGACGCGACGTCTGTCAATAGCTCTGTGGATGTCTTTCTCGACAATGAGCTCATCTTAGCGTAGAGCCTAGAAATTGTCTTTTAGAGCGTAGCACAGCAGTTCAGTTCTTGAAGTGAAAATTACAAGCATACACACATCTTTACTTTCTCCTATAACATAATACTATGAATTTCATTGTAATACTTTTCAAAAATCAAAAATAAAATGTCCTATTCTTCGACAGATTCCTCTAACGATGCTGCAGAAGCGATCAGTGTTCCCGAAAATGAACGACCACAGTATTTCACCGAAGGAGAATGAGCTAAAAGCTCTCTCAACATTCTTCTCAAAGTCTTGCATCGTGGGCAAATGGTCACCTGATCCTAAGACCAATTCTTTCTGGAGTAAGTAAATCTAATACTACTACTAATCCTTTATTAATTTTATTTTTCTCGTTAAAGTGCTTATTAACTTAAGCATTCACTTGTGAGTCTATACGAAGCCGAAACTAGCCGATAATTTCTTTCTAAAGGTTAATGTGCGATATTTATCACCGGTACCTAAACTAACCACTTACACTTCATGATATTAAAAAAAATGGCATTGAAGACAAAAGTATTTGTATATCTTTTCCTGGTACCTTGAAGATTTACTTATTAACCGTATAGTTCGGTACCGGGTCCTAAAGGACCCGAACACATAGACCTACGCCGGCTCAGTAGCGGGTCCTAAAGGGGCAGACGTTGTAGTCATACGACATCCTCATTATAAATTAAAAAATAACAATATTCTGTGCGTTAAATCCTATGAGTGCGCATTAATTAAGAATGTTAAATAAAAATCTGATTTGTTCACGCCATTAAAACTTCTACATTTAGCACGCATTTTCTTAATTTACCATAACAAAATCCAAAAGTCTAAATACGATCGTCGCCATTTTGATGGCAGTGCTGGCTTGAGCTAAAAATCATAAAAAATGTGGTTTCGGGACATCTAAGGGATCATTATAGGAGGGATGAATAACTCGTCATTTAGTATTGTAACGAATTCATACATAATTCAACATAAATTAGCAGTGGTAATGAAGAATTTGATATCTGAAGTCGAAGTTTCGCGCCACTCGTGTTTGTTTACATTTTTATTTTTCACTTGGATCACACACATGCGTTTATACTCAATAACAATTACGATAAATATCATGTCAAATATTATAAATAACGTAAAAAAGCCCAGATCTTAGCGTAATTCTCTAATACAGAGCTAATAACACGTATTTTTCATTACCACTACTCAATTTGTATTCATAATCGACAACCATGCTTATTTTTTTTAATCGTAATGATGTGTGAAAGCGAGTATTCTAATCGATTCCTTAATTGAATTTTTCGTCAACTCGAATGAAAAAAATAAGGAATTGAAGAAAACGATTAATAAAAATTAAAATAAATTTGTTTTAAGCTTAGAATACAATTATTAATTGTTATAATATTTTTTAAAGCTTTTATAATAATTTTACGTACATTGTAATTCCCAAAAAGCAATAATAGACAAAAGAACAATGTCAGTAATAAATGTTTGAATGCGCGCCAATATTAATTCCAAAAATTGGATTTGGAATGCGCTAGCTGTGGTACTCGCTATTCAAAATAATAAATTTTAATTTATTAGCTAATTTTTAAAGTACGTTTTGTTTTGTACAATAATATAATTAAGGTTGAATGAATATGGAATGCCTTGGATCTTGATAGGCTTATTAGAAATGAGTTTGTTTCCCACCAAATAAAAGATAGATAAGTAAATTATTATATTCTCAAAATTTTTTCGTAACATTGGTTTGGCCATGTTAAGTGTAGACGCCAGCACATCAAACTACCTCAATCTGTAAAATTTCTTCAATCGATCTCTCAAAATCTTCAATTTTCAACCTTATCACAATAGTGGAAGGTTAATTTTCGATTGGTAAATTTTGACAGATTTGGGTAGGTTGATTTGCTGCTGCGCGTACAGATATTTAATCGTCAGTATTGACACCAGTATAATAATATTTTTATATAGGTTTTAGTTAAGGATACTTTAGATGTGATGCAATTCGCGACTTAACTCTAGTAATACACACTGTTATAAGTTAAAAAAACCTTTACATGATTCTCTCCCTGGGTGGAGCGGAAGGAGATGTTAGACTATTACTTACTAAAAACCACCCTGTTCCTTCATATGCCTTTTGCGTTCTAGGACCGCAGTACCCTTCTAATGGTTTCAATACAATTCCGTGAGCGCGTTTGGCACTATTTTGGCCTCGTCAGTTCGCTGATAGTTCCTTAAAGCCCGCTTGGAACACGACGCGCATTCGTCTCGGGCCTAGTCCTTGATCGGACAGTGAGTTACCCTATACTCGCCGTTCGCAAGCCCGCGACTACAATCGCAAAAATTAAGTCTGCGTCTTTAGATTTTTGCTGGTCAGGAATAGAGCATGTAAATAAAAAAAGGAACGTGCTATATTTTTACACTATTTCATAGTGTCGCTGTTAAGGATCAAATTCGTAATGATATACGACAAACTACAGTAAAGTGATATTCATTTGGTAAAATATGAACTAATATTATACAAACAATAATTTAGTCATCGTACGCAGATCAAAATCAAAATTCGCGCCAATTCACTCAAAGTTCGAATTTCAAAAACGTTATTGTATTTGTACCGCGAAGTGATTACTCGTAAAAAAATTGAAATGAGAACACGATGTTGTGAACATGTAGTGAGCTACGGCCATTGACTAAAGTTTGAATCGATTTATTAAAGAAAACCTTTTACTTTAG
The DNA here is from genome assembly GCA_943136025.2 of Agrotis puta. Lineage (NCBI taxonomy): Eukaryota > Metazoa > Arthropoda > Insecta > Lepidoptera > Noctuidae > Agrotis > Agrotis puta. Next base: position 4,047,762 of record OW964177.2, read on the forward strand.
GTTTGTCGCATGTAATTACTTCACAGAACAATAATGGTTTGATTACTGGAAATTGATATTTCAAAAATTCAATTTTATGCAATGTAATTTATATTTTTTATCAAAATCGGCCACGAGACTTCTTTCAGTATTTTTCGCTATTCCTCATAGTTTCGAATTTAGCCATCCACGGCGCGTTGGAAATTTAAATTGTTTATAACTGCAGGGAATCATTTGGAAGTACTCCCTTATCTCTCCCTCCAGCATTTGATCCGAACCCGGTGTTTGTCTTTTTTTACGTTGTTTAGATTCGTTTTATAAAGTGAAATAATTAGATAAATTTAAATTAAATAAAGAAGACACAATATGGGTAAAACTATATGGTTGAATTTAAATTTAAAAGACACACACGTTTGGCCTACAATGAAACACCAATATTTATTTCAATCCCAATCATTAAATTAAAAAATTAAATTAATTATTGCGTACGTAATAAAACTTATTTCAAAACGAAATAATACTTGAAATATTATACCGGAGTCTACAGATTCCGTTCCATAGATTTATTGCATGGAGTAAACCTTCTCTAGTCAAATAAGCAGATAAATCGGTCCATGTCTTTGTACTACTTTTTTTCCATGTTCGATTATATTGCGAGTATCGATTAGGCTGAATGAACCTTTTCAATCGTTATGTGAACATTGGGATTGCGGTCAGCACTAAGAAGTGTCATGTTGCAACATAGTTTTTGTTAATTTTTATCAAGTCTTTGATCGTTATTATTTATGAAATTATGTATGCATACTGGCAAATATAATAATGCATGTAGTAAGTTACTTCATTTATTTCACTGTTTAACCATTTTTTATCACGTGAGAAGCTTGTTTATGTACATATTTTCGGCTTATCAAAATTATATAGTTTTTGGAACGACATAGCATTTTGTATGTTACACACGTTTTACAGAGGAATGACGCAGTTTTAGTGACCTCAACAAGTTCTTGGAGATATTGCTCATAAACTTATCGTATGAAATAACTGTAGTAACATATTTTTGATAAAAAAATCGAATGCTGAAAATTGACAAAAATCTTCAATATTATCTCAAATTTCGAATCACCCGGTCGACTCAGCTGATGTGTCATGTGTCAAAATGTTGTCGTGCAGAGTGGTTAAATAACTTGTTTCCAAAAGGACCAACTTTGGTAATCTTTACTGTGATTATGTACAAAATAAGAAAATTCATTGTCTAAAGAATATTAATCTTTTCAAAATTATTGAAGCGGAAATAAATGACTACAAACGAAATATTTCGGTACCCAAATTAAAGATTTCGTCCGGCATTCGCGACCTTTTTGTGGCAGTAAAAATGTTTAGTCGACATTCAATAAATATAAAGCATCTTTCCCCTTATCGTGTTCTTTGAACTTTTCTACGGTTTCCTACAAGCCCTTTTATGCCACGGAGAATTTCAGGATTAAACACGCACATTTCGGCAACAAAACAATTCGAGCAAGTCTTAGAGGATTTGCTAAATCGTATTAAGTCCTTACGTTGCTTTCATGCCAAGAACTCGAAACTGTTGTATTTGTTGAAGCAATAAATCTCATGTTCAAGTTACTTACACGAAAACATCTACATACTCAAACGACCGGAAACCTTTGTTAGTTTTCAACGAACCATTTTTCTTTGCCAAAGCATTTTTGCCCTCGGGGAGTTCGAACTTCCAACCCTTGCTTCGTCCGGGATGGCCCTAAAAGGGATGTTTTTATAAGGGATATATTTTCAGAGAGCCAGTACAGTCAACTATGTGCTATGTGTGAGCATCCTGACGTTTGTGACTACCCTGACAACTACAGTGGGTACGAAGGGGCGTTGAGGTGCCTGGCGAGTAATGGGGGACAGGTCGCCTTTACTAAAGTCATTTACGTCCGGAAATTCTTCGGGGTAAGTAATATTTAACTTTTATACGTTTTAGCGAGCACTACGTTGTTAGGTGGTAGTAATCATCATCGTTTCAGCTTATTACAGTCCATTGTTGGACATATAGGCCTCCCCCGAAGATCTCCCGCTTTTTTCATCCATGATGGCCATCATCGTCATCAAACTAGTTTCACATACAATGTCATCTCCATGCACTCAATTCAAAGACAAAAAAAATTACAAACCATAAATTAATTCCGTTTAAATCTTCATTTAGTTTAACATGTTTGCGAAGAATTAGGGACTCTTCTATATTCCACAATGTAGTCCCAAGAGATTGACGTCAAGTAATTTCATCAGTAGATTCGGCCTCGGTCTCTCTTGTGTACTTTTCTTTTTGGACGTTTTCCGAGATTTAATCATTCTATATAGTTATGTCAGTTTAAATTTAGCTTTGAAATCGAATAACCACTCAGTTTCTAGTTCAATTACAGTACGTTAAAGCTTAACTTGTTTTCACAGCGTATCCCACATATCCCCCTGAACTAATCCGGGAATCGGATTCTCTGAAATCACTTTGGTTCGTTCAATGTAGACTGAGTTTCAAATTTCGGAGCAACTCCGTCACCTGTAAAGCTTTTATATTCGATTATCTAAAGCTGAAAGTGCAAATAGCTTTTGAGGGTGAAGATAGGAAATAAGTTTTTGTGATAGGGTTTAGTTTCCGATAACTGATATTTATCTGCAATGATAAAAATACGATGTAGTCCTATGTTTCACAGTTCTATTTTCAGTTGTTTAAGTTCACGGTATCTATTCCAGAAGTATGTTTTTTTAGTAGGCTCACTTTTGAGTTCTATCTCACTGTCTCTTTCCGCCTTATTACAAAAAGAGGTTTAACTAAAAACCCAGGTTTAATCTTGTAAAACTATGGTTTACACAAACGTTATTACAATTCGTGGTTTTGCGATAAACCATGGTCTAACAGTAGTAGCTGTCAAAGGTATGTCAAAGTTTCTCATAGCAAATTTTTCATTGTGTTGTAGTTTTTGTATTATTTTCACCCGAAATGGATTGAAATAAGGTAGGTTTAATTGTTATTACTCATTGTGGATTTAATTGTTTAGACAATCGTTCAAATAGCGGTACTAAAGTCGACGTTTTATCTTAGTTTTGTAATACGGACAAATTGAAACCATGGCTCTGCAGATAAGCCTGGACTTGATATACCAGGTTTAAACCAAGGTTTGTTTAGTTTTGTAATAAGGCCGATTAAGTTTGTCACTGTGTATCCAAGAGCTATTTAAAAATTAACTGAAAACCGTTTCTCAAAAAACCTTAAGAAGTGTTTGTCTTTGTTTTGGTCCAAAAATTCAAAAAGTTTAAAAATTAAACTGTTGGCATCAAACTTAATTGTACAATATTTCATTTAAATCCTCCTTTGTCTTCAGAAAATTTGTGGTCTCCATTCAATGAATAAGAAAACTGAATGCAGTGATTATTAATATTCTTTCCTCCATTGAGCCTCATCTATGCACCCACTATTACTCAAGGGAAATCACGTCTGCGTCGAAACTCGAAATGGAAAATGAAACAAGACACTTTAACTGAACATTTCTGCACCTAGTCAAAATTAATGTTGGCATTCTATATGAGTAGAGTTTGTTGGTTGTTTTGCGTTGATTACAGTTTTAATATTAACTACTGTTGTTATTTTCTGGGTTATTTTATTCGGACATGCGTTTTATTTATTTTGTTATAGGACTTTGTTTGTCGATGTTCTTCCCATAATAATAAAAGTTGTTCATGATCTGTACAATCGTCCCTTTTTTACACGACTGTCCCAAAAAAGGCCTGAATGACTCCTACTTGTGTGGAGCGAAGGGGGCTACCAAACTTGACTGTCTAAAAACAGTCCTGGTCATTCAGTTACTCTTTGCGTTCCAGGGCGATAACCTATTACAGACAACCCCGTGGCCCCGGCGAACTAAACCAATTTTTTTTTTGGTTTAGTAAAACTAAGGTACGATTAAACTTGAATGAGGCTAAAAGGACAACCTAGTTATGAGGTCCACTAGTTAACCAAGAGTTATCTACATTTTTTGTAGAATTAAAGTTCATTCAGTTACCTACTCAATCCAAATGCTGGTTCAATCTAGCGAAGTATGCCAATATACTTTACCAAAATATGATTGATACTCGGAAAAGTATGTGGCCTTATCCTGATTTGATGGATTGGAGTTGCTGTACTGAAACTTTCCTTCCTGTATTTCCAATTGATTTACGTAGGTTTGGTTGTGCCTTCAATAATCGCGTATTACAATATACTTTTCTTTATTTGCTTTGAATTCTTATCGTTCTTTTGAAAGATAAGAAAATTCCAGCATATAAAGAAAAGACCAGACGACCTTAAAATCCAGTTTATCTAAATTTTGAATGGTAATGTTCGTGCAAAGCAGTGGTGATCCGGTGGTATCGATCCCGACTTTAGAATTGTAGTTTATTTTATCACCACTGCTCTCAAAACAGTGAAGGTATACATCGTGAGGAAACCGGCATGTCCTACAACCAAAAAATATGTGACATCTACCAAACCGCAATAGGCCAGCGTGGTGGATTATGGTCCACTCCCTCTCACAGAGAGGAGGCCTGTGTCCCACCAGTGGGAACATTATAGGCTGATTATAATGATGATGAATGTTTTTTCCATTAGGCAACAATCCTAATAAATACCCTAATAATATATCCACGTTTCTCCAGCTCCCAGTAGGTAGAACTCCAGCTGGAACTGCAGAACAAAACCCAGATGGTTACAGCTATCTCTGTGTGGATGGATCCAAGGTGTCTGTGAAGGACAAGGCCTGTTCTTGGGCAGCCAGACCCTGGCAAGGACTGTTAGGACACAATGATGTACTGGCGCAGCTGTCGCCTTTGAGAGAGAAGATTAGGCAGTTGTCTGTTATTGGTAAGTTTTTTTTTTTAATATTTCATTGAATCTTTGAATTCTACATACGTACTTATAGGCAGAAACTACAGAGCGCCACCTGTTACGATACTTACATACTCCTTTAGCCTTATCCACATTCATACATCTGGTCATAACACGCACGCCGCGCGCCGATTGCAAGTTCTATGCTCCCGGCCTTTCCGATTTCTATTTTATATTTATTTTGAAAGAATGTGGGCTTCTTGCCCATACTTCTGTTTTCCGTAGATGGATATAGATACGTTTTGTAATGGGTAACTAATTAACTGCCTAACTAACTGATTGACCACTGTGTAGCATGTCGCGGGTTTGATCCCCGCAAATATTTGTAGTTGTTGTTCCGGGTTGTTCTGGGTGTTTGTATATGTGAGTTTCTATGTTTGTAAACGCACCCACTATAAAGGAGAGATTTCTAGGGGCAATGTTTTTTTAGTAAATAAATAAGTAGTGGCAAAGCAATTGAAATAAATGCTTGCTAAGTTTCAGTAAAGTAAAAATAAAACCTGCAATAATCAGAAACAAAGAACGCTGCATGTTACAATTTATTGTTTTGTTTAAACATCTTATTTAGTTTAAATGTTAACACTGGATTATAATCGTAAAAAATAAACCTAACATGGCTTTCCACTTAAAAATGATTTCCCTAAAACGCAAAATTACAGAGTTGTTCAACTGAAAAAAAAGGAAAAAACTTTTTCGTCAAATGGAAAAATTAAGAGCAAAAAAATTATAATCGGATTAACAGGCAACAAAGTTTTCTTGATTTCTCTCGCTTCACAATAAGACGTCGTTATATTTTTTAACAGAATTATTCTCAACGGGGGGGTTACCATGGTTTCTTAATTTCTTAAAGCCGTATTGTTCTACGTTACTTCAGTGTAAGAAAGAGACGGAGCTATACAAGACATCTAGTGCCATCTCTTTCCTACATCTTAGAATAAAACAAAATGCCACCTGATGCCTTGCTTGATATGAACAGAACCTCATAAAAGTCAAATTCTGTTCTTCTATATACATATAATAAATCTGTAGAAGGGTCAATTCTGTACATTGAAAATATTGAAAAAATAAATAGCGGGGGGTGTTGCTGGATCGATACCAAACCCAAATATATGATTAAAAAAATGTTTGTCTGTCTGTCTGTTTGTTTGTGCAGGCATCACGTGAAAACTAACGGTTCGATTTCAATGAAACTTGGTATAATTATTCCTTATTATCCTGGGCATAACAAAGGATACTTTTTATCCTGGAAAAATACGTAGAAATACGTCTTATTTTTCAGTTTTATTCATAGACGTTGTTCTGTAGAACCGCGAACACACGTTGCATTACCCGCAGTGGATTCAGCGCCGTAATATTTATAAGATGTCATTGTCAGAGTTTCTCAAAATGGGGAAATAAACCATCCACGCGAAGACCGACATCCGCGCAGGAGTCGCGGGCGGAAGCTAGTCTGTAATAAAACTCACAAGCTTGCTAGAAAGAAAATAAGAAAAAATACCGTGGTAATACTGGTAACATTTCGATTAGGGTATTTGTAAAATCTTTTTAGTTGCCAGATTTAAATAAAAATATTACCTATCCCAACAGGTGCGCGAGACAAACCATCATGGTTCACCCAAGTGTTAGGCCTGTCGGACAAGATCTACCACGTAGCGGACAACATTCCCATAAAGCCAGCAGATTACTTGGCCAAGGCCAACTACACGGAGGTCATCGAGAGGGGCCACGGCCCACCAGAACTGATCGTCAGGTAAATATTATTGTACTGGTATTTGCATACCGTAGCTCGTAGGTGGTACGTTAGTGTTAACACAACCAGTATAAACTGGCCTTTTAGACTTTGTTCCTACTAGCTGGACCAGAATAAAGGACCCATTTACATGCTGCAAAACCTTGCATACAAGTTTTGTATTTGGTTGATCACCTCCATTCATTGTCCTAATGTAAAGATTATATATGCTTATCCAGAATCTTATCACTCGCAGCTGAATTTTTCTTTCCTCAAAAATATTTGTCCTAATGTTGCCAAACTTGCATGCAGTTTCTAGCATCGTCCAAAAGAGGCTTTAGACCGGATTATTTTGGGGCGTGGAATCCAACTCCTCGCCAGGCTCGCGACCGTCATCACGGTGGGCGCCAAATAGTTTTTTACTATGTTCTGTCGGTTCGCAGGAGGTTCAGTTCTTTCTTAGTAAACTCGCTCTTTCCTAGGAAAAATAAGGTGTAACCTTATTTATGTGTCTGGGCTAAATTGAGGCCAAGTGCAAACCCATATCTTGCCTCACCTCTCTCTATCTATCTAAATGACCCAAGAGATGACGCCTGGGGCGTGAATCTGGAAAGCTTATACCTAAAGCGCGAGCTTGTTCACATTACCCCTCGTAAGGCGACGAAACGTCAAACGCTCGGCATTTTCACCCGAAAATTCTCCCGGCTCGGTATTATTACTAGATCCGAACGAACACATATGAACCAACCACTGGCCCTTTCGGCAGTTCTACGCCCCGGCACAACCACCTGTCCGGTCGATAATGCGAATGAAGCCTTATTGTCTTGAAACTCCGAGCTAGACTAGGCCAGCAATGACGTGCAGCCTATTGTATTGCGTCCATATTTATATCGAACGGCTTTGCACGGTCTAACTGCGTCGTAAGGCAGATTATCTTGTCAGGTCTGTTAAGCCGGGTTTATGGTGTTGGTGAATAGGTAATTCTTGGGTGTTTATTTGATTGACCAATTGTAACTACATAGTTACTTTAAATAATACCTGGCTGAACAGAGTCCATTGTTATTTAAAACTACCTATCGTGCTTTTGAATTTATATGTACTCAATTACAACATTGTTGTTTATTATTAATGTTGTTTCTGTTAATTACGATATTATGTCTGACATTAGTCTTGTAAAGTAAGTACCTAGTTAGGTACCTAATAAGAGCTTGCTACCACTCACAACTTTTCTTTTACGAAGCTGAAAGAATTTGAGAGATTTACCTTCACATTTCAATAAGTTTCTGCAGCTAATAATTGAATTATAGACATACGGAGACACCAACACGAAGACTTTGCCTTTTGAGCCCAGGTATTTTTCAGAATATAGAAACATTGAAACAAGAAAACCCGACCACAGCTCTATACCCCTCGTTTTAATCTCCTCTTATGAGCGGAAAGCGCAGCCTACATCTATGAAAGACATTTGACACACTGACCTTACAGGTAATGCGTGACCTCCCTGGCTCCCTAGGGGGCGCAAACTACGTGATTATGAGAAAGAATACATAGATAACATAGTTCTAGATACCTTTTCTTTTTTTTAACGTGGTGAATTCATCAAATTAGTTATCCCGCCCTGGTTGGAGAAAAATGGACTGTCAGACTCGTACTAACTAAAATCGACGGTGTTCCTTTAATACTGTCCTACTAAGCGCAATAGCGGTATCACAAAATCTTCAAAAGCCATCGGATAGCTTTAAAAAATTCGCATCACATGAACTAGGCCTTTTAGCGCTATCTTGTTCAAAACCTATAGAAAATATCCTTAACAAAAAAAATGCCTATTTCAGTTTTACATTAAATCATTCATCGGCATTGACGAAACTTTAAACCTTAACTGAAAATTCTCCCTACGTTTATTTCAAGCTCACTGCGAGGATCGTCCGGAGGACACGGTGTAGCATACGGTGCAGGACTGCCCCGCTTGGGCAGAGCACCGCCGTGTCCTCACGATGGCGATAGGCGGAGACCTCTCGCGCCCGGCGTTGGTTGAGGCCATGCTGCGGGGCGAGACGGAGTGGGAAACGATCGCCTCCTTCTGCGAAGCAGTCATGCTCGTGAAGGAGGAGGCGGGCCGCATAAGGGAGAGGACAGCGTCCTCCCTCCACCCCAGCCGCAGTGGTAGACGCCTTTCGGACGTCGCCAGACGATCTCCGGCCACCGTAGGCGCGGGCATGCGGGCAGCGAGTAATGGGCAACTCGCTGTCCGACCATGGACCATGCCCGGGTCGACGGCGCGTTGTGTTCCACGCGCGCCTCAAAGAGTGTCAGCAAAGTGACGGGGCCCCCCTCTAGAGGGCCAAAGCCTGCCGGGGTCGTGGGACTAAACGAATTACCGTGGCCCCGGAACGTGAAGGGCTGTTGAGGGACACCGTGGATTTTAGTCAGTACGAGTCTGACAGTCCCTCCCGCTCTGCCCTGGGTGGGAGGACTCATTTGATGATTTTACCACGATAAAAAAATAAAAAAATGTTTATTTCAAGCTGAAATATATTTCGATATTCGCTCAATGGATCTTGTACTAAAATTTTGAAACAACTAAATAGAAATGCATCAACAAAGAGAAACTTCTACTCCGAATATCGTAAACAAAAAAACTTCCAAAACAAGATTGTATAACTCGATCGGCTTTTCAAAAGTCGGTCACATAACCTCAAAGAGTTTGCGTTGACTTTGCGAGACGAAGCGAAACACCAACATGCCTTTTTTAATTCCGCTCACACATTCTAAAAACTGCTGTGTATGCCAGAATTTTGTGAGAAACTTGCCTAAAGATATTTTCAGGTTTCACCAGCCAGGGCTTATGGGTTGGCTTCCAGTCTCGCTATGTTTTGCATATGGTAGTTTTTTTTTTTATCGTGGTAAAATCATCAAATGAGTCCTTCCACCCAGGGCAGGGCAGGAGGGACTGTCAGACTTGACTGACTGAAATCCACGGTGTCCTTCAATAGCCCTTTACGTACCCCGGTACGTAAAGGGTACGTCACGGTAATTCGTAAGTCCCGCGACGTGCATATGGTAGTAGGTTAATTGTGTGTAAGTCGTTGCATCAAATTGCATAAAAAAAATTATACCACGAATTTTTGGCAGGTCTTCAGTCGTGGCGCGATCTCTAGCAAGAACTCGGCCATTATTAAATAATTTCTCTAACTACCCACAGGTTATGCGTGACCTCAAACGTAGCCCTCGCGAAATGTCACCAGATGTCCGTCTTCGCATTCAGTCGTGACATCCGGCCGCGTCTCGACTGTGTTCAAGAGGCTTCTGAAGCCGACTGCATGAAGAGCGTGAGTATTTTTAGATTATTTAAGGACCTTCATTACTGAGATTTGGAGGACATCTACTTTAGATCTGTTTTGACGACTGCAATATTTTAATATTTGGGAAAGTCAAAAAGAGGCAGTCTATAAGAAACCGCGGCTCATTAATCGCTAGTTTATCAACATTGCTAGTAACAATGTTGCTAAAATTGGTCCTAATCAATCGTACTTGATTGCTTGTTGCAATAGAATAGAACATTCCATGTTACGAGTTTTATCGCAATCAAAATCCGCAAACTTATATTATTAAGTGATGATTTTAAAACCGCTGATTTCATGGTGTTTTCCTTTTTCTGCCACCTTTTAGACATTGTATAAGTAACAGATAGCCACTTCTTGTAAATAGAAAACCTGGATTCGTTACCATGCTTTATAGGCCTTTACTGAAACACTAAGGAACACATAAATTTTTAATGTTATTGCACTGATAGAATTTCAACAGTCAACGAATTTTCTTCAGGCTTTTATTTAAATGTCGAAAACAGAGATTCAAAACTATATGATTGGTGAAGTAATAAAATATAATAACAGCCGGGTGAAAATTTAATTGCTTGCACCTGGCAAACAACAGTACCTACGTACCTCCTTTATTTATCTGGACCAGATGTGCGCCAGAGAGTTTGTCTCATTCATACTCCCAGCTATTCTTAATTGGCTCATTTCCCGAAAACTTTACCCGTTACGATTGTTGTGTTTGAAAATATTTGGGCTTCTATGATTTTAATTTCCGGTTTTGCGAAACTTCGTTTGGTTATGTTCAAAATTTTCCGCGGAATGGCTGGAATTCTGCGCATAGGATTTTTGAATTCTATTTTCGATTTTAAACTTTGTATTTATGTTCAGAAACTAAGGTAGCATTTTATTTAGTAAATTGTTTTGTAACGGTTTAATTGATGGGTTAACTTTTGTAGTAAACGCTATTAATTAATTAGCAAAAGGATGGGAAAATAAATCATGGTGAGGGTACTGGACCCATTTTGACATAACTTTACAATACCACTTTAATACATAGATGACCCTTATAAAGCAAACATAACAAAGGTCCCTTTTATTAATTGTTTTATGATAGCAAGTTTCATGGTAAAATTTTAAGCTAAAATTATAAAAATGAATACTTACGTTTTATTAATTTATCGTACAAGCATTTAAAAGGTATTTTAAGTCCAAATTTATCCCACAAGAACTTTATAACTACCGGGATAAAAGATACCATGTGCCAATTTCATCCATATACGATACGTTTAGCTATTTTTCTATGAAAGTGAAACAAATATCCACCCACCCTCACGAACTTTCGCTCTTATAATAGCAGTAAGAGATTTTTTAACAAAACAATTGAAATGCATCTCGAAACACCAAAACATTGAGTCACACATTCGAGCTGCCAAAAATCTAGCGCATAATCCCAATGAACATTACTTTCTACCTAATTTTAAAAAAAAAACAGTATCCCGAAATACTTACTAAATACATATAAAACTGCACAGGTACAAGACAACGGGTCAGACTTGGCAAGTGTCGACGATATGCGAGTAGCGTCCGCAGCCAACAAATACAATTTGCATCCAGTGTTCCATGAGGTGTATGGAAAAGCTAAGACTCCTAACTACGCTGTTGCTGTCGTGAAGAAAGATAGCAGTTATAGGACTATTGAGGATTTGAGGGGTAAACGGTAAGGAATACTTGGTTTCTCACATGATGATCTTGACCCACCAAAATTGGCAGAAACTTCTAAACTCCATCTGTTTAGTTCTTAGATTTTCACATGGAAGACAGGGTGATTGTAGAGTGATAAATTTCGAAAATAGTAGTTATACAGCTTATTGAAGAAGATAAGGATTTATCTCGATCACCTACACCAATATGTCTTTCTATAAGGCCTCATCTGTCTCGAATTTTGCGGTAAGCAACGGGGGCGGCACGATACTATTCATATAATCAAATTAGCATGATGAGATAGGTTGATGTGCTGGCGTCTGCACATAGTTTTGATTTCCCCCAAAACCTAGCAAATGTTTTATTCATCCCTAATTTTTTATGATTCTTAATTTGTATCTGTACGATAACTAACAATGGTATACTTGTAATACTGTACTAAAGTGGCTACATAGATATAGGTACAAGATAAGAAAAATACCCAAAAAATAACAGCAAGTCAATATAACTGAACAAACCAATCAACAAAAAGAAAACTCAATTCAAGTCCCTACAATATCGCGTAACGAACTACCCTCATTACCAAAAAAACTTCAAAGAGAAATATCAGACCTTGTTACCGATATCCGGTCCAATACACAAAGTAATTCTTGCTTATTGTGCTTACTCCTAACAAAATATCCGAGTTTTGGCGCCAACATCGTCAGGCCAATCTGAAAAAATCACCAAAACACACAGCTTCTATCGAATTTCCCGAATCCCTAACATTTTAGGACATTGATTGAGGAATTTGTTCTAAGCATTTTTGTGCCTAGGAAGTCTTGTATGAACGTTTTCTATTGATTTAGATTTTAGTAGTAGCTAGGTCTCTCAAAGCGTTAAACCTGTATTTATTTCTAAACAAAAATTATGACCAACGTTAAAAAAATTATGACAAGACTAGAGCTTACCAGTAGTCTTACCAGTACTATTGGGATTTTCCTTTACAATCAACTTACTAACAAGAAGACCTTGTTGGCTAACTACGGTCTTCATTACTTCTTTTACTTTTGTTTTCTTTATAAATTAGGCTTAAGTTTCAACCAACAGCAAAACTAATAGTCATATTTTCAGGTCCTGTCACAATAGTTACGGATCCTTCAGCGGCTTAGATGCTCCTTTGTACTACCTCAAAAACAAGAGAATTATTACGGATGACCAGGTGAGTCAACTAAAATAGTTAAAATAAATTACCTGAAATACAAAACAAATATAGCTGACGTGGCTCAGAAGGCTGCCCAACTCAAATGGGACTGGGCAGGACATGTCTGTCGCATGCCGGACAGACTATGGGCCAAAATAACTCAAAACTGGAGCCCTGAGACAGTGAGACGGGGTCGCGGCAGACCGCGAAGGAGATGGCGGGACGAACTGGACAGGTTCTGTCCGAATTGGAAGGAGGACGCACGGACTCACGATAAGTGGAAGAAGTGAAGGGAGGCCTTTGCCCAGGAGTGGGACAGATCAGGCTATTAAAAAAAAAAGTACCTACCCCTTCGTATCTCCAAACCCCATAAAAATCCTTTACAGACAGACAGACAGAGCTGTACAAATCGGTCGTTCCCTTACTGTAACTACGGTTTTAAGACGTCATGGAAGACGACCAGATCGTTGTAGTGGCAAACAAAACTTGCATAACTTTAAAAATGTCGGAGCATAAAAGCCCTGAAGTGGGGTGTCCGTTATTTATATCTTTCATAAATTGCCACCTCAGCCAGATATGAGTATAATAGTGCCACTAGGTGACCTATTTTCCTGAGCCGTAAACATTTTGGTAGGTAGGTACGTATATTATTTGTGGAACATATTCCTGAACTTCAACATAAACCATTTTATTTTCGCAGTGCATCAAACATTTCGGCGAATTCTTCTCGGGAGGCTCATGCATACCGGGAGTGGACAAGCCGGAAAACAATCCGAGAGGTATTGTATAACGAAATGCCTAGGTTACTTTTTTAGGTATATGTATAAATATGAAGTAGGTAGGTACCTAGGCTAGGTAGTTCAGAAACTAAAGCGCTTTATTTTCTAGAGTGGTTTGCGAAGGCCAGTTTTGATTAGGGTCGATAAGTTGTTTCCACTGCCACTGTTTTAGCGGATTATTCCACTCTGCTTCACCATGTTATCCTGATCGAGACAGACTGAAACATTGTAGAAGTAGGTACAAATCCTTTTGTGCCTTGGGCATTGTAATTACCACAATATTTGCCCTCTTTTATCTGTTAATCCTATCGTACTCTCATTCAAATAGAATGCCCAATTAGGTTACTACTTACGAGAAATTATGAAGGCTCATCATAATTCAACAGGATTAAATATATTATACTACTAATTTCGCGGTTTAATGAGTTGACGAATTTTAGGTTTACGGATCAATATTCATGCGCGAAGAATCCATAAAGTAGGCTTTATTTCCTAACCAACAGCTGTTCAAATATTGTACGTTTTGTTTCAGGCGATGACGTGTCAAAACTTCGCCAGCAATGTTCGGGTGACAGCAGCCCCGTGAAATGTCTTCAGGAAAACCGCGGCGACGTGGCTTTTGTTTCAAGTAAGTTTGCACCAAAATGTATCAACCAGGCTTAGGCAGTAGGTACCTACAGCAAGCTGCATTTGTCTAGTAGCCTAGTGCAATCAGCAATACTGAATTTCAATAGAATGTAAGGTCAGGCTAAGCTGGATATATCGTAAAAAGTTCTATATTTATTCTATCCAAATGACTACCTCATAATTTTCCTCTATACGATATTCTTAGAGTCAGTTCACACCGAGACCAAATGACTACCTCATAATTTTCCTCTATTCGATATTCTTAGAGTCAGTTCACACCGAGACGCGTCACGCGCGACTTGACGCAACGATACTGCAAATGTGTATCTTTTCGTGTAATAAAGTTGGATTTTGGGTAGCTAGCGAGCGTGCGTTTAACTTTTTAAAAATTCTGGCGCCAAACCGTTTACTTTTTGCGAACGCAACCGGCATCGATCTATCGTGAGGGTGTCTCGCACCTCGTCTCATCCCGGGTGTAAAGGGCTATTGAAATGTGAGCGCAGCGTCATGTCTCGATGTGCCTTGACCCTTACGTGCATTACGTTTCGACGTCACAAGTAGGTATAATGTATCATTAGTTCAAAGTTGAAAGTGTTGGTTTGTTTACTCAATAAAAGTCTACAGATTATGCCACTTATCTTATTATTATGTCTTCTGTTCAGACACACATTCTAGATAGAAAAACAAAGAGATCCTTTAATGCATACTAATAAGAATTTATTTGCTTAGTGGGTATACAGCGATTTAACATAGTTATTACGAACTTACATCAAATTTATATTATCGCCAGGTGCGGATCTACCAAATTTCGACCCGTCACAGTACGAGTTACTGTGCCTGAACCGCGAAACAGGTGGACGGGACACCCTTTCCAATTACGTCACATGCAACATAGCTATGGCTCCCTCTCGCACGTGGTTGGCCGCTAAAGACTTCCTGTCGGACGTCTCTATCGCACACACTCCGCTCAGTCTGGCCCAGCTACTTGACACCAGATTGGACTTATTCAACATCTATGGAGAATTCCTCAAGAACAATAATGTCATCTTCAGTGTGAGTTTTCATTTCAGCACAGTTATATGTCAAGCATTCAATGAGTGTGCCATTCAACCATAAACACGGTGGTTTTTTTTTTCAGAATACTGCAACTGGGTTAGCAACCACTGAGAAGTTGGACTTTGAGAAATTTAAGCAGATCCATGATGTTATTTCTACCTGTGGTGTAGCCTAAAAGAATATGACAAGATGCTTATTAGTCCCTTTACTAAGGGTTTTTATATGTTTAAGTTTAATTAACAAAGAAAACCTACTGTTAAAACACTGTTTTACTTCTTTTGGGCATGTAATCTCAGTAGCCCAATAGCAGTAAGCCAGTAAAACTACTAACAAAACATGAAAGGAGGTCTCATAAACAAGTCTGATTGATTAACTTTTATTCATCACTTAGATTGACAATAAATAAATAATAATACCCAACAATGTTTTATGTTTTATTCCGGTGTTAATGAGATGTGATTATAATGCTGCTAATACAGCTGTAATAACAACGGAGAGACCTAACATAGCATAGCCCGAAGTGTAAACTTCCTTGATTGTGAGTCCTTTAGCCATGTCCCAGAAGAGATGCCTGATTCCATTCGCAAAATGGTATCCGAAAGGAGCAGCCAGCAAAAACTTTGCTGAAAAGATTGTTGCCGCAGACAAATTGAGGTTTTCAATTAGGGCAATGTAGTGTGAGATGTCATTTGGCAATACCAGTGCTCCAACGCCAAGCACTCCGAAGTAACCC
Organism: Agrotis puta; assembly: GCA_943136025.2. Taxonomy (NCBI): domain Eukaryota; kingdom Metazoa; phylum Arthropoda; class Insecta; order Lepidoptera; family Noctuidae; genus Agrotis; species Agrotis puta. The sequence goes on from OW964177.2 coordinate 4,063,778, forward strand.
GTTAAGATGATTCCTAGAACAATGTTTGTAAGTATAACACCAGACTGAATACCACACAAGAATACAAAAATACAAGAAAATTTCACAAAGGATGGAAAGGTTACAAGATAACTTCACTAAACCAGTTAACTGATACAGGTTTACCCATTAAAATATCATTACTATGCAAGTTCTCATTTTGAAGTTAATTTATCTAAATAAAAATGATGATGTTGAACTGAATCAGTTCTGAAATTGTTTTAATGTCACATATTTATAAGCCAGAATTTTTATAATATGAAGTACCTGCAGTTCTATGGGTGATAGACAGAATGCTGGTCAGCTGGGGCTGGTAGATGGTAAGATGCGGCGACATGGGACGTTTGAGACGAGCGTTCCTGTCATCATGGTTCTCCAATTTAGGCTCCTCAAACTTTTTAAATACAATTTTTGGTGTTCCCGCTGCAGCTTGAGCGTAATTTACGGAGCCTAACACACTAGGGATCTTATTGAAACTTGCTAACACGGACCGACTGCCCAATCTGTAAAATTTTAATCACAATTGTACATGCTACATAAAAAAACATAGCCAACTTATACAGACCTAACCCATGTTACATAATTTGTCAACATACCTTGCACAGCTGAAGAGTGCCATATTTTATTCGAAACAAATTATTTGACACTTTCGTAGGCTTCTGAAAATAACGATAGTATTATAGAAAATTCAAATTACTCAGATTTTACGATTAAAAACTAAAAAACAAACAAATGGGCTCACCACTGAGTCTGACGATTTGAGAGGATTGACAGTGACAGTGACACTGACAGTTCGAGGATTTCGATAAACAACTTGCTCTTGCAAAATTGTCAATAGAACTTACCAATATTTTATTAGAAAGTGAATGAATATAATGGATACTAATATATCAGTAGTTTAGTAACATCGAAAAGAGTTTTATGACATTTTGCCTTTTTAATATGTTCTCACTTATGTATTTATAAAATGTTGTTGGAAACATTAATGAATTTGTTTGCTATAGCAATTTGAACAATGAGCGGAATACGACTATGGCATGCGCTTTCAAATTGCGTTCCAACTTGCGTATTAAAAAAGATATTTTTTTAGATAAAATAATAATGAAACAACGACTCACAAAGAGTATTCCATAATCATATCATATATGTTTTGTAATAACATTTAGAAAGTTATCGAAGAATTTAAATAACTTTGCTATATAACCGGGTTACCGGAACGTAAATGTCAGAGCCCTAGAATTTTCTCTTCAAATTCAAATCAATGTAGACTTCCAAAATTGTAAATAGGTACGCACCGCACGTCTGATTATACTTAACTATTCATAAATAAATGTTACGTTTATTAGTTATAACAGCGTTGACTGCTACTTTACGAGGCAGCCACGGAACTGTAGCATCAATGACTGCTAGAGCTGTCGACTTCGAAGTGTTTGGCAGGGTTCAAGGAGTATTCTTCAGAAAGGTTAGTGAAAATACCAAATTAAATACCTTAACTTTAGTAGCAAGTTATTAATTAAACCTTCGCACTTGTGAATATTGAAAAAATTAACTGAATACAGCATGTTCATTTATTTTGCTAATATGTTAGATCACAGCCCCCACAGGTGCAGGTGTTATAACTTCCGGATTATGTATTATTGAAGTTGTTCAGTGGCATCTTTGTCCACGATGAAACTCAAGTTTTTTTACATGTAATTAATTTAGTTTTTGAAAATAATGGTTTTATTTCTTCCTAATTGTTATTGAAAACTTGATTTATTGTTTTGAAAAGATAGAATTAGAGTTGCTAAAGCAACTACTAATTAGAAGAACAACATTCTTATTACACATGTTACTCTTGGCCACACATGACTAAAAAGCATCCATTTTAATTTTTTTTACACTTTTTTTGAAGTGCCTACTGCTGAGTTGTTGTACTGCTGCGAATGAGGTCCCGGGCTTGATTCCTAAGCTTAGCATAAAATTATTGAGGTAATCCAACATGGATTTCTCAGTAGCAGCACACCGTGGGGTGTTCGGATCCGTGCATAGTTTATGGCTATAGGCTTGCACCCTCTGCCAATATGATTATACTATTCGAAACACCTGTACCTAATCTCTTTGTTGGTACAGATGTGATGTTATGTTATTTTTTTTTTTTATTGACCTTATTTATCATCACACAATGTCTGTTTATTACCCTTGGGTCTAAGCCCAACAAAGGGTAGATATTTATGTATCCTACTGTTCAGTTACGCTAGAGCCACACTAACGGGAAGTGTTGTTAATTATCATGAAAATGAAAAGGAAATGCAGTTACTATGCCCGACAATCAAAATTTTATCTTTTCTTCACACAACCAACCTCTTTGAAACAGAACCTACAATTTAAATCAAAATGTCATTTGAGATTGAAGTAGGTAGCTGTCATTTATTTACTATATTTTCTGAAAATAATCACAAAGGGCTATAATAAAATTGTTGCAAGAACTTCTTCAATATGTGCCATGGCTTTACAGTCTATGGACTTTGAAGTGTTTGGAACTGTTCAGGGAGTATATTTTCGAAAGGTATAATAAAGGCTCTTAGGTTATTCTAAGGTTTTCCCTATAATGTTCTCAATGCATGGCAACGCAGGGCTCCACAGATGGACCATTTAAATCCACAAAACTGTGACTTTCTAAAAATCTTAATACATTCATAGATAGCAGTTTTATATAAGTAACCAATTTCCAATTAAAAATATTTCAATTGCATGTTGTTACTACCCAACTAATTTGTCATAAAAGTGCATATTGTAACTACCTAATCTGGAGAAAAAATGGTAGGTACACACTTATCGTTTTTACGGTGTTTTAAAACAACATTAAGAAAACTGTTTAATTAATACATTTTGATGATTTACTTAATTCCTTAAACAGTTAAAACTATTTTTATAATGGTAGAGTTAGCCAGTAGTTGCATAGTTGTGGGTCACATTGACCTTGCATTTGAATAGTTCAATCTTGGAATTCATAGAAACAGGCGTCAACCCAATAGTGGGTGGGTAGATAAAGGCAGACAGTAATAGCATTTCTAGATAACTAGCCTCCCTCGCCCACTCCAAGATTCATCACAATCAGTTCAGGGGTATTACTTGTAGTTAGAGTAGCACATGAAAGGGGCAGCATAGGCAGCATATCAAAGCACCCAACCACTCTAAAAAGCCGTCGTTTGCAGTCGCTGTGGCCGATAATGGCTAAATAACACCATCATCATCATAACTTATTGTTAGACTCGATTAAGTCTTTATGATTATAAATACTTCGTTTTCTGTCAAAATTAATTGATATAGAGGCAGGAGAATGATAAGTAAAATAATGAAATTAGAAGAAAATATAATGTTGTCTGCATTGTGGCATCTAGGTGAACCAATTTGACGGCACGTTTGGCGCAGTGGCTGAGAAATTGGACTCCTGCGCTAAGTGGCACGGGTTCGGTTCCTGCACGGATCAAATATTTGAATGAACTACAAGTAGTTTTCCGGGGTCTGGTCGTTTGTGGCATTTGAACATTCGAGACTTCTGTCGCGAGAGTACCAATACCCATATATCACAAAAAAACACAGCCGCATTCTGACTAGAAGCCACTAATTTTATTTTTCGAATTTGACTCAACTCGCACTTAGCAATGAGTTCTGCCAAGCAGCGGCAAAAGACTCACGGACCGTCATTTGGACAAACATTGATGCTCAATTACACTCTTAATTTTAATGGAATGTCTTGGCAATACAGACTCTAACACCAGCCGCCAAGGGAACTCCAAACTAATACAAAACCCCTTCGTTAAGTTACCTTTTGAGATCTCCGAAATAATGTAAGGTAGCCTTACATTATTTCGTTTCGTTTAATAAATGAGTAGCAAGAAAAATTACTGCGCCCCTGGAAAGAGAACTGAGATTACTGCTACGTCCACTACATGTGTTTCTGGATTCGATAGGTACTCTTGCAGAACAATTTTTTGTATTGGAATTGGACCTGAACTTAATGTTCCAAGGCTATCTGTTTTTGTAAATATCGACGGTAATACCAATGCGAGTAATATTGGTTTGATGTTATATTGAACTTGTATTTTTTCTTGCAGCATACTAAGGAGCAAGCCGAGAAGCTGGGTATTCGTGGATGGTGCAAGAACACGGCTCAGGGGACTGTACTGGGCCATATACAGGGACCGCTCGACAAAGTGGAGACTATGTAAGTTCTATTTTATAACGTAATTATTCATTAACTAAGTAAAAAACAGCTTCACAGAGGAATCTTCCTCAAACTATTTGGTAAGATATGATACCATACCCCAAAGTCACAGAAAACGGTTCGTGGAATCGCGAAACATGGCAGCGGAAAGGAGACTGGATCTCGCAGTATACTTATCACGTTGACTGTCCGTGCATTACATGTAATGCATTTTTGGTCTAGCTGTTACGTCTGTGCATTACATGTAATGCATTTTTGGTCTAGCTGTAACGTCCGTGCATTACATGTAATGCATTCGCCAAAGGCAACTGAACTGCGTTTTCTGGGCTGGACGTGTGAGCTAGAGCTATGATTTTCTAAGGACGTATAATCAAAGCTGTTAATTTAAAAAATAAACTATTGGACGTACCACGAGTTTATCTGAAATAGGCGGGACTGTCAACGTGTTATGATTCCGGGCTGAAACGGTAATTCCAAAGTTTTATGGCCGCTTCCATCTGAAGTTTCAAAGACATTCATAAGAATTCAAGCTTGACCTATGGATAATATAAACGAATAATCAGCCTGTTTATGGACTTTTATCTGCTCCAGTAGTTTTAAGAAAATATAATTCTCCACGTGTATTTTTCCAATGTCTAAATATAAAATACTATTGGCTGTATTAAGATTATGTAAATACTTCCCTAAACTGTTTTGATCTTGAACAAAAACGATAAATTTTACGAGGAAACGGCAAAGTATTTCTTTGAAATACAGATCGGCATTTTTATAGCGGCATATCTGTCAGCTGGTAAGGAATTTTAAGATTCGTTATTTATTCGGTGGGGAGCCAACCAATGCGTCGAAAATCAATACTGGAATAAAAATTATTCAATATTTTTGCTGCCAGTAATGGAATTGTCAAACGAGTATATCTTAGAGACGGCTGCAGTTGGTAGCACCACCAGATCTGGCTGTGGATGACGAAACAATTAGATTTCAGATAAAATTTTCATCACTGCACTGTGTCAAGTATAAACCCATAAAATCAGGACTGTTTCGTTCAGCCTTCCAAACTTTTAACCATTGTTAATATTCGAGAGAAAAAAAAAACAATATCGAATTTCCCGGCGCCCTACGGCGTATCTCATTTAATGGCAGCCTCTGGAATTCACAACTCGATTCATTATATTTTCCAAATGTACACTAAATGTTAAACTTTTATCTTGCTACGATTTAATACCGCCGTCACAGTGAAACCTAGCAACTTGTAATGAAAACGAACCACGATTCATTACACAGTGAGACCCGCGCAAATTAAAGTCTCCGGGACTTAGTAATTAGTTTTCTCGTAATTTCTAGAAAATTCCACTGTCTTTCCAGGATGCAATGGCTGAAGACTACAGGGAGCCCTTCTAGCAAAATAGAAAAATGCGAGTTTAGAAATCAGAAGGACATCGAGGACTTTACTTTTACGGATTTCGGCATCCGTAAAGATTAACGTAAGAGTATTAATTTTGGCCTTGTATTCTCGTATTTACCCTACAATGTGATATTTGGGAGTGTTACACCCATGACTGTAATGTGGTATTAGTAATTTATTGCGTTCTATTAAATACATTGGGATAATCTTAACTCAAAATGTTTCAATTTAAACCATTATCATTAAACAGTTTGAACATTCACATAATTGTAAACATAGAATACAGTTTATTAACTATGCCATGTACAACATGGTAGATAAATGGAACAAAACTCGGCGGGAATTTTTAATTACATTTAGCTCGTGTCAACCTCCATCTCGAAAATGTGCAGAAAACAAAAGCTTATCTCCCTGGACCGTAATAAAAGGCCTCCGCTCACTCATTACTTCAGTAATCAGAAAAAAACTCTCAGCTCCCTGTAAATTCCATTTTATCAAATGCTGATGCCACTCCGAGAAAATCTAATCTCACGTTATGCGAAGGAACGAAGGTCAAATGTCAACATTTTGTCGTCAAAGCAAACAAAGTTTGGTAAAGGTGGAACACATGGAAAGTGATGTATTCGCAAAGTAAACAATGCGACAAGGCTATATCTTATTCCGCTGAATACGCAATTTATCAGACAGTAACTTAGTATCGACTCCAAAAATAACTTGGGAACAAGAAGGGCCTACAGGTGGTTTTCATAGTTAAAATATTATATTTATTATCTTGATTGAGTTATTTTTATGCTTAACAATAGGTTACATTGTTATAATTATGTCACACGGGGAGGTAAGCTTAATTACTTTGCGTGGTGCGAAAAACGTGGGAGAAAGTTTTAAAAATAATTTGTTAGGGTCGCCGGTTGAATGAAAAAGTTTCTCCCGAAATATGTGCTTTGGGAGGCATCCCATTAACGCCTGAAAGACTTTCAAGGTTTATGCTCTGTTGGATTTTATATGAACTGCTTCCATATAGATGAGTAATGGCTGCCAATATGTTTTAACAACATGTTGATCTTCACGCAGATGAGAAATATAACCCCAATGACGCAAATACTTATTCCCAGTATAACAATAATCCAATTAATTAAGTCCATAAAAGGAGCAAAGCAAATATAGCACTCCGTTGAATCAAAGAATTATATACCATCTGTTAGCTAACAATAGACGTCGACCTTGAAGGCTTTTACGGAGGAGTTTTCCTTCGAAAGGGTAGGAAATAATTACGTTCGAGTCAGTAACCCGGGCGTGCGTTATTGATGGGCCCGCGCGGCGGCGCCGAGACGCGCGGTAAGTGGGTCAGGGAGGAGCGAGGGACGCGCAGTCGCTCCGACACTGCGCCCTCAACCCTCAGCCATGGCGGACGCGCCGCCCGAAGTCCTGGAGCTCAACGTGGGCGGCGTGCACTACGCCACGACGCGTGACACGCTGATGCGCGAACCCGACTCGCTGCCCGCCGCCGCGCTGCAAGACCCCGATCACCCGCGCGACGCCCGCGGACGCATTTTCTTCGACCGTGACGGAGTACTCTTTCGTTATGTTTTGGATTATCTCCGAGACGGCGGGCTCGTTCTTCCGGAGTGCTTCAGAGAACACAAGCGACTGGCTCGTGAGGCCAAACACTACAGGCTCCCTGGACTGGAGAACGCGGTGCGGGATGCTGACCCGCGTCCTCCTAACCGCGAGAAGGGCTGCATCACCGTCGGCTATCGAGGAAGCTTCGCGTTCGGCCGCGACGGCCTCGCCGATGTTAAGTTCCGCAAGTTATCACGTATCCTCGTCTGTGGAAAGGTGAATCTTTGCCGTGACGTGTTTGGAGAAACCCTGAACGAGTCTCGAGATCCTGACCACGGACTTGCTGACAGGTACACCTCTCGTTTCTTCTTAAAGCACTCGTTCATTGAACAAGCTTTCGACATGTTGCAAGAGAACGGTTTCAAGCTGACTGCGAGCTGTGGTAGCGGCACCGCTGGCGGGGCTGCCGAGCTCAAACCGGGTGTGGATTCAGAAGAAAATCGTTGGAACCACTACAACGAATTTGTATTCACGCGCGAATAAATTGTGCGTTGTCTCAGAATGTGATAATCATCTACTGTTGATCGGAGTGAGGCTTAGTAATATTTCAGTCGTTAGAAGAATGTTTATGAGCATTATTTTCGTAATGCATCTATCTTGTATCCGGAGTTAGAAGTAATATAACTTTGAAGTTCTCGTAAGTCGTTCGCAATATTTGCGTAACCGGATAAAGCTTAAAGTAAACTTTTCTAGTCATTTTGGAACGACTTTCATGACCGCCTTCATCTTATATGATCGGCAAGTAACGACGATTATACATACTGGCAATAAGCCGTGGAAGTAACATGCAAAACTTCAAGTAAATAAATGTTTAATTATTATGTAGATAATGAAACCTAAATTATAATCATGATGTAACAAATAGGTAGTGTTAAATGTAAAAATATAAAATAGTAGTTTATAACCTCCTTTAGGGCTAATTTCGTGTACTGTGTACCTATTTCTATCCATTTTTTAAATTATTTTATAATCGATTTATAAATCAATGTTAAACGATATATTTTGAGAATACGTGGGCCATCGATTTTGATAAAATGAATATGCCAAATTATGATATGACCGTTACGTATGTATAACGAATTTGATACAGTAGCTCTGAGTTACTACATCATCTGTTGAATATTTTATTAATTACTTCGAGGTACCGTTGTACCGAGCGATGTGTTGTGATGAATACGTTTTCCCTTCCTTCGTCAAGTAGTTTTAAGAGAATTGGATTTCAAAAGTGTAGAAATATTGCAAAATGAGCGCGTGTGAAATGTACCTTGAAAATAATAGTATGTTAATAGTTGAAACAAATTGTACATCTCAAGAGAGTTAAGATTGTAGCGAGAGCATAAGAACGTGTAACTTTTATGTATCAAGTTAAAGACGCAATTATGAGTTAAATATCAGAGCAGTTCAGAGTAAAACTTGGGGAAAATATTGTCGCCCGCACGGGGACTTTGATCGTTAGCATACGAATTTATTTAACTACCCTACCTAACGTTTTAATTTTAAAAATAACTCGCAGTCTTCTGTTTTCTAAAAGTTGCTATGTCGAATTTAAGCGATCGCAGCCATATCATTAGATTACCTAGATATTTTAAGCTGAACTTCCATAAATAATCTTCCTGCTTAAATATGTAGGTAGCCATATTCCGTAGCCAAATACCTCAGTGTAGTTATGGTTGGAGACCTATACAAACGGTATGTTTGCGATCTCCGTGTGCTGAATTCTGATGTATAGAATCAAATATTTGTAATAGTTAAAAGTGTCAACATAAGACATTTGTAAGTCGTTGATTATGCGCTTATAATATAGATAAGTAGATGCCATTATAATAATCAGCTGATTGTGAGTTTGACGGAATTATTTATGTCTCTTTGAGAGCTTTTTATGTATCTTTTTTCTTGAAATTAAACAAAACTTTAGACAAAACTTTAATTCTTCAGGAATTATTTATGTGGCACTGTATTAAACTGCCATTATTGTTATTATTAATAATTTACTGTACTTACTAAAAATAATATTTTAAAATTTCGACTACAAGTTGTACTATTAAAATTCATTGATAATATTATTGTAAGTAAACTTATATTTTTATTAAAAATCGTAAAATGTAACCGAAATCAATATAAGTAGAGTAATGTACCAAATTATGTTAGAGATGAATATTTATTGTGTTTAGAAGAATTAGTTAATGTTAGAAAATATATTAAATAATTGTTTATTTACCTTTATGTAATGGATACTTTGAGGATCCCTTGTGATTGTTATTAATTTTTGTTTGTCTGAAGAAAAAAACAGTGTTGGACCTGGACTCGATAACTATTGTAGGATTTCTAAAAGAATAGTTTTGAGAATAAATTTAGTTAAAAAAGTATATGATTCTTTCATTTATTTTTGCAGCGTGTCTATTTGCCTATAAGAAAAATCCAAAAAAGTACAAATTTCACAAATAAGAAATCAGGAATTGTTTGAGTGCATAAAAAGCAATACTGAAACTCTTCTCCGCATTTATTAACTAATTATACACAAGTAAAAACATTGTATAACATTAAATACGCCGACTGGTAGAAAATTCTACCAGTCGACATTAGGGTGACAAAGAGGCAAAACATAATAGGTACAAAACATTTAAGTTTAGTTTACTACATATTAAAGTTGACATCAGTACAAATATATATTCTTGAGAAAAGTTTTTCACTGTTGTTATATAATCTTCTAAACGTGTCCTACGTTGTATGACAACAAAACAGATTTCACGAGTTATGGTATTAAAAAATAATGGCTAAGAAAAATGTACCTACCCGTTTTGAAAACTTATTCATTAGACAATTATAAGTCTGTTGCGTGTCCAGATGAGAATGAAAACAATATTTAGGAAAAGCTTAAACCATTACATATTTCATGAGTTCTAAATTATTTACAGAATGTAAAATGTGCGTGCATGTGCGTTTATAAATGACCAGTTTCTTCATTAGTCGTAGAACTAAATAAACTAAGTACTCGTGAATTGAATTAACATTTTTTTTTATCCTTGGTCTCAGTTTCAAAGATTAGCCCAAAACAAGCAACTCAAACAGGTTTCAGCTGTGTTACATAATTTATACAAGGTATTTTTAAATTGACCAATGGGGGAAATCAGCATCCAAATGAGATTTTTTAAATCATCATGTGTTAAAATCATCACATGAGTCCTCCCACCCAGAGCAGAGCGGGAGGGACTGTCAGACTCGTACTGACTAAAATCCACGGTGTCCTTCAATAGCCCTTTACGTACCGGGGTCACGGTAATTCGTGAGTCCTGCGACCCCAGCAGGCTTTGGCCCTCTACAGGGGCCCCGTTACTATGCTGATACTCCTTGAGGCGCGCGTGGAACACAACGCGCCGTCGACCCATCCAAATGAGATATGGAAAAACTTTCTTGGAAACGTACCTTTAGCTCTCTTTTGAGGTTTACAATTTTTGCATATTTATTTGAAAGAGGTGAACGGTATCAATTACGATTGACCAAAAAAATGAATATGCCAAAATTGTAAACTTCGAAAAAGAGCTAAAGGCTCCTAACAAAGTTTTTTCGTATTGCTTATGGTTTCAGATTTCCCCCTGTTGCCTCTATCAACTTAAAAGAACGGTATGCCTGCTACAAATACAAACCTACGTTTCATTTTAAAAAACAGTCTGCAATAACACTTCATATCTAGCATTGTGTGGACGTTGGAATATAAAGCGCTTCCTGCATAGAAACTAAACAAAAGACGGAACAAGCAGGCTGTATATCTACGTAAAATGCAAAGCAAACTGATTGCTGGCCTATATTTATTGTGGAAATACACAATGGCTTACATTTTCATTGATTATTAGGCTATTTAATTATATAATAGAGTTGTGTAACAATTTTACTATTGTGTACCTATCGCCTCCTTCTGCGAAGCAGTAATGCTCGTGAAGGAGGAGGCGGGCCGCGTGAGGCAGAGGACAGCGTCCTCCCTCCACCCATGCCGCAGTGGTAGACGCCCACGGCGTCTGACGTCGCCAGACGATCTCCGGCCACCGTAGGCGCGGACATGCGGGCAGCGAGTAATGGGCGACTCGCTGTCCGACCATGAACCATGCCCGGGTCGACGTTGTGTTCCACGCGCGCCTCAAACAGTGTCAGCATAGTGACGAGGCCTGTAGAGGGCCAAAGCCTGCCGGGGTCGCGGGACTAACGGTTTACCGTGACCCCGGTACGTAAAGGGCTATTGAAGGACACCGTGGATTTTAGTCAGTACAAGTCTGACAGTCCCTCCCGTCCTGCCCTGGGAGGGAGGACTCATTTGATGATTTTACCACGATAAAAAAAAATGTGTACCTATACTTACTATACTTAGATTATAGTATGTCCAGATTCCTAGGAAGCCACTGACAATTGAAGCCAAAAACACGGTAGAAAAATTATTATTACCCCCGTCGTTTGATACCCGTAAAACAAATGAACATCTCCAAGAAAAACATTTGTGTGCGTGGCGGCGCTCCCTCACACGTTTATAAAAAAGTGGCTTCACTAAAAACATTACGTTTTATCTCGAACACGGAATCTGGACATTTTATAGTCTAAGTAAATACATTATGTATGTTTGTCCCACGGTTTCAGCACCAAAAACAAATGCAGCCTATGCTACATCGGGATCTGTTATATGTTTTTCGGAGTGGCTAGGATCCTTATCTTAGCGGTTCACATATGGCAACGCACTACTGGACCTGTAACTTGCGGCGCCGGTTGAGCAACCCCATCGGCGGTGGTAGGCCTCACCAGGACAGTTGGCTCGTGAGTGAACCGCAACCACCAACCCGTCGGAGTCCGGCTCCAAGCAGTTTTTACTCGGTGCGTAAGAGGTTAGTTCGTTCAGTGTGAGCTCGCTCCATCTTTAGTTCTCATCTTTGCTTTTTTAATTGGAGTAGCTTGTTGTGCTGTGCAACTTATTAATAAGAAAGATATCCTCTAATTCTCACTTTATTTGTATTAGCGCCCACACCTAAGACCCCAGTCGATTTACAACACTCCCAGGCACTCTGGAAGCCTTATGCCTCTGCGGAATCGCACCGACATTAAACAGGCTTAATACATTGTAAATCTACGTGCCCTTAAACGATCATCGTGACAATTAAGTGAGGAAAGGACAAAGAGGTAACCCTTGTCATCCCTTCTTCAAGGCTGATTTATATTCCTGCTGTCCAATAATACCTGCCTGAATAAAACGTAGTGAGCTATAAAATAAAATCCTGTAGTTTCACGGAACGACTGGGAAGGTGAATGCACGGGGTATGGCTTTCCCAGAAAAGTATTTCGGGAAGGAGTGGCGATACGTGTATTTCCGTTTTTTGTTATTTATTTTTTTAGACTGGTAGCTTTGTAGGTAACTGTTGAATAATTTGAAGCTCCAGATACTCTACATATGATCATCATTCATCTGCCTAGCTTTCCCAACTTTGTATAGGTCGGCTTCCAGTCTTACCGGATACAATTGATGTGACCGTGACTTGGCTTGAAGCGACTTCTCTATTATGCTAAATTACACGCTAAGACCCCGACAGGCTTTTAACGGAGTCTGAATGAAGTGATTTTCTAGGAAAATATTAAATCAAGTAAGAATTAAACATTGATGGAGAGCCCTAGGAAATGAAAAGCCGTGTCAAATATAAAGGTCTTTTTAAAGCTAGACAGTTTAAACCCTCCATGAAAGTTAGGCCTTTGTAGTTTTCAGGCCCTGCTATTGGCACATTTTATTGACTGACAAGTAAATTTAGTTTCTCCAATGGAATATTTTCGATATAAAGGGTTGAAGCTGCTAAATAAATTCGAGTGACCTTTCACTCTTTTACGCCGATGAAAAAAAAGCAATTTTGTCAGAAAATGTCCACACAATATATTGTTATTATTGAAAGATCGATTCGTGTGACCTATACGCTACGCAACTCAGTAAAATTGTTTGACCTTTTTTCTCTAAATATTTTAGTACGCCAAAACTGTTCTCTGATTTTACACGCGATTTGAAAATGGATGGCTATTAATATGAATTATAGATTCACGTAGGTAGGAAGTTACCACCGTCTATTCCTGTGTAAAGGCGATTATGATTTGAATTTGTAATGTTTTTTTCTCTTAAAATAGTCTGTATTACCTTCAGATTCTTTTAGTTTTCTAGTTAGTCTATTTTCATAGGTAAAAATGTAGCTGTTTCAACATAAAAAAACCTTTTTAGGGTGTTAAAATCATCAAATGATCCTCCCGCGGTATCCTTTATAGACAGACCCCAATAGTCCAGTCCCGTCTGTCCCTATACGGACCCCGTCAGTTTGATGACTGCTGTTCGAGGCGCGCCTTGATCGAACGACAAACTACCTACCCATTATTCGCTGTCCGTAAACCCGCGCCTTAGGCAGCTAAGTCCTACTCAGGGCAGAGCGGCAGAGACTGTCAGACTTGTACTGACTAAAATCCACGGTGATCCTTCAATAGCCCTTTACGATCCAGGGTCACGAATACCTGATCTGCCAGTCCCGAAAACCTATACACGTAATGTGGATTTGCTAACTACAACAGGACCTAGAATCCACCTTAAAGTAGCCTACACACCTAAGCCGCCGATTTTTCGGCGAAAGGTAATCTGAACGAGTACAAAGGCTAGCACATCTACCCTTTTTTTTACGTGTTTAAATCATCACATGAGTCCTCCCACCCAGGGCAGAGCGGGAGGGACAGAGGGACTGTCAGACTCGTACTGACTAAAATCGAGTATGAACTTTCTGCTTTCGTTATAAAGTTAATAATTTATTAAAGAGACAGATTGGAGTACGTTGATATGAGAAAGTTTACGTACGAAAGATATCTGTGAGGTGGTAGAATATTAATAATTATTTGACGGTCAGTTCACACCGAGACGCGACGCAACGCGACGTGACGCAACGATACTGCAAATGTGTATCTTTTCGTTTAGTAAATAGAGTTAGATTTTAAGTAGCTCTATTGAAATGTGCGCAAAGCGTCGCGTCTCGGTGTGACGTGTGACGGTGTGACCCTTAAGGCACATAAAACATTATTCTAAGCCGACGTTTCTGAATGCTTACTTTGCTAAACTCCGTAATATTTGTATGCTTATGTTGGCGTGATGTGAGCAAAACCAGATGCTCTTTATAGCCGACTAGCTTCTGTCCGCGACTTGGTTTGCGTAAAATTTTGGCCCGCGACCTACCGCGACACATACCATCGGCATCGCCCGCCCGCGTTTTTATTATTTTCCGACTTGTAAAATAAATATAGCTTAAAGAACTCCGGAATAATCATAATGTAGAAACTACTCTTTCATACAAACAAACATTTTACCTTATAATAGGTACCTATTCATATAGATTTCTAGTCTGAAAGTAGACCAGTCCTTGCAGGAATGTTTGTAAGTAGTAGGTACCTACAGGAAAAGTCTTAAGCCGCAGAGCGAGCGAACGAGTTCGTTCACCGATGATCGGCTGAAGTCAGTGAACGAATGCTCACTCAATTTTAAATGAAAACGACGCAACAGTGAACGAACACTTGCTTTGGGCATTCGCTAGGTGTTGACGTGCTCGGCACTCAGCAGTACGGACGAACATACTATAGCGCCCTGCACACGTACAGTTCGGACCGCGCATCTTGGACTGCGTTCCAAACCGCAGTTAGATCTGTACAGTTTGGACTGCGAATCAAACTGTTGTGCCAAATACGATTAAAAATGCATTCACGGTTTGGACTGCGGATGAAACTTTCATATCTAGACAAACGTTCCGAACTGTGCGTGTAAATTTGATTTCAAGAGTTTGGACTGCAGTTTGGACTGGTGCGTGGAACGTTAAAACTTTCAAAAGTTTTTAGGTAGTAAGAAAAATGAACGATCGTTTGGTCATCGCGTTTAGCTGAATTTGTAGTTAGTTACTTTTGTTCCGTGTCCCCGTTACTTTCATAAAATCTTTGCGAAATGAATCTTTTAAATTCTGTACTTTTTTGCGGACAAAATCGCGATCAGCTAATAAAAAACCTACTGTCTTGCAAAATTCAACAAGCGTCATAATTGCTTTGTTTCTCATATTTCTCTTACTATCTTCTTACGCTTTATCTTCCAGAGACACGGATGTTCTCGGAACAAACGAATGAACTCTGTGATAGCTTTGACGCTCCAAACCGCCAAATGTAATTTACGTTTATACGTGATGCGCGCGTAAAACTGTGAGATATGCGCTTGTGTCGATGTGCCAGATCGGACTGTGAGACCAGCACATCTACACGTACAGTTCGGAGCGAGGGATGGAACGGCGCGTGGTGTTTCCCGCGGTCCGAACTGTACGTGTGCAGGGCGCTAATGTGAACGTACCTACAAGCGAACGAATCAACGCGAACAAATATTTGTTCTGAACAAAAGTTCGGAACAAGCATTCGTTCAGGTATCATAGTGAAAACAAGTAGGTAAGTACTTACTAGTGGCCTCCAGTGAACACGGACAAAACGGCAAACATATGCTCTTATAAAAATGTTTGCTCGGCAGCAAAGTGGAAACGCAGCTTTATATTTTAAGGTTTTAGGGACTTTACCCATGACGCGATTCGTGCGATTTGCAATTAAATTAAAAATAACAAAATCTAACCAAAAATGAAAAACGACCTAGCTACTACGATATAATGATGCAATTCGATTGACTCGACGTCGTGTCGTGGCGAACGTGTTTTGTTTTTCATCTACCCGTAGACATCCGCACGTTTTATGTCATACTAGCTTCCGCCCGCGACTCCGTCCGCGCGGATGTCGGTCTTCGCGTGGATGGTTTATTTCCCCATTTTGAGTAACTCTGACAATGACATCTTATAAATATTACGGCGCTGAATCCACTGCGGGTAATTCAACGTGTGTTCGCGGTTCTACAGAACAACGTCTATGAATAAAACTGAAAAATAAGATTTTTTTCTACGTATTTTTCCAGGATAAAAAGTATCGTATGTTATGCCCAGGATAATAAGGAATAATTATACCAAGTTTCATCGAAATCGAACCGTTAGTTTTCACGTGATGCCTTCACAAACAGACAGACAGACAAAAATTTTTTTAATCATATATTTGGGTTTGGTATCGATCCAGCAACACCCCCCGCTATTTCTTTTTTCAATATTTTCAATGTACAGAATTGACCCTTCTACAGATTTATTATATAGTATAGATGTCGTAGTGGTAAGGATGATTTTCACTTGTAGTTGGAATCAGTCGAATCGCGTCATGGGGAAGCTCCCTTAATGTCATCTAGGTGCTATACTACAGCTGAGTAAGTGATATGGATCTCCTGGAGTGGAAACCATCTGCACGTGTGTTAAGGCTGCCATCAAGAAGAGTGTATGTTAAATGAGTAAGTATGTATCCCATGAAAAACATAAATGTGAAACAAGTAGCGCAGTACAATAAGAATATGGGTTTCACCAACAAAACATCTTGGAATATGGCCTATCAAAATCATAAATCTTACGGTTAACGGTACTTCCACGGTTATTATGTATTGTGACAGGGACTGTAGCACCATAATTTTGTAGTATTTAATTATATGTTTTTTTTTCTTTGACAATTCAAAAATTCTGTAACTGGTCTACTTGAAATAAATGATTTGATTTGATTTGACATATGTTTTGAACACGTGATCAAACAAAAAGAAAATTTTATCCAACACGTTCAGTTGCTTTCGTGAAATCTGGTGCAGAACACTTAAGGCAAATAAAGAACCTCCTTCTTTTTTGAAGTCGGTTAAATAATCTTTACACTGCTGTGAAATAGGCCTCCTCTCTGTGAAAGGGAACGGGCTGTAATCCACCTCGAGGGCCCAATTAGCCCAGATTGTTGTGTTCGCTGTCCTTCGGTATAATTTGGCAAAAGAAATAAAACCCTGTATTACCCTCGGTCAATAACACAAATGGCTACACATAGCCTATTACTACCCTAGATTCAGATAATTATGGTACAAGCACTAATGTTCATAGCAATGAAAGAAATTACCTTTTCGCACGGAACTATAAAGACCTAATGTGCCATTTTTCTTTTTACTTAGTAACATTTGTTTGTAATCGAATTCTAGATTGCATATGTCTAGACTACGAGTATGTGTACTGTGTAGTGAAATACTAAAGTGAGACCTTAGCACGTGATTTCCGTGTTTTACCGTACAGGGTACTTAAACTATTATTAAAAAGTTAATTGTTTGAAAAATGTAAAAGTGCCTCTACGAATTACCGTAACCCCGGAACGTAAAGGGCTATTGAAGGACACCGTGGATTTTAGTCAGTACAAGTCTGACAGTCCCGTCCTGCCCTGGCTACGGACTAGTTAGATGATTTTACCACGTAAAAAAAAACTAAAAACACAATAAACTAGAGATAGTGACAGAGGCTCAAGTCTCTCGAGGACGAGCTCGACGTAGCGTAGGTAGGTACGTATACAGGGTGTAAGAGACATCGACGCACAAACGGTTACCATGGGTCCAGGACATGATTCTGGACGCGGTTCGTCGGTTTCTTTCCAATTTTTTTAAATAGTGTGCCGCGCATAAGGTACTACAGGTACTGCGGTACTGAACACAGTATTTAGGTATACGATGACCTTTTACTTGAACTTTTATAAACAGCTGAGAAAACACCCATTTCTAGTATTATTTACATTGCTACTTTTAGTGAAAGTAGCGAAATAATTACTTTTTTATTAATAATATCATTGGGTTAAGTAAGAATAACGATTATGATCAGTCTAAAGTAAAAAAAAAACTCAAAAAAAATGAGAAAATGAGTATCCGTTTGTGCGTCGATGTCTCTTACACCCTGTATATTTTAGAGAATAGCAAAGCAGTGCGCTTGTAAACCCAATTTCGCATTTCAAGTCTTTAATCAACATAGAAAATGCTTTATTCTCTAGGCAAAAGTCGGTTAGACACAGTTTTTACGACGTTCATTTTATTGCGGAACGGCAAAGCTTGGATAGTCTATGCAAATAACCTTATCGATATTGAGTCTTAGTTCTTTGAGACAAAGTCCATAAGCTGCTTTATTAGTTCAAAAAGATTTGCGAAGTAACTAATAGGGTCAGAAAAAGAAAATTCGAGCAGGAGATTTTCTTTGAATTTATTTTATTAGTGTTGTATTGTCAACGAAAATAAATACATACCTATAAGTATACGATAACATAGTAAATACTGATAAAACCAATGGTAAATTTCATTTTAAACGTTGTTTATCATTATTAATCCTGTATCTTGGGAGCAATTACAAAAATTTACACAAACAGCCAGACCTGGAACAATTACTTGTAGATCATGCAAATACTTATTTGTTCCGTGCGAGAATCGAAGACGCTATATGAAACTCACCAGTCAATTGCTCAGCCACTACGCCAACCGTGTTGCCATATTAGTTTGTCACAAAAACCAGAAATCAGCGTGTTCTTGAATTAATAATTCAAATACTTAGGTGTGGGACGACGATTTAAAAAAAAACATTTTAATGTTTAGTTCCTCCCAAAAGAAAGGAGTGTATCCCTACTGTGGGATAATTGTGTTGAACCACATCATGGATCAGGCGGCCTACAATAAGGTCTTAGAGCGGTAGTAATTCCACTGTGGGAACGAGGTGGCGCTAGATGACTTGTATAGCTCTGTTTCTTTCCAATTACTTCTGCTTTAAGAGGCCTCTTACAGTCCACTAGCGCCGCCAATAAAAAAAATGTCATAACTCGTAAATAGAATCAAAAAATATATGCACGATTCAGCTAAACGGCTATATTTCAAGTGTTGACAATGTGTTATAAAATTACGTTATTGCCTTTTCTACAGTAATAATAGACCACATTTTGTATTTTTGATTCTATTTACGAGTTATGACATTTTTTCGATTGGCGGCGCTAGTGGACTGTAAAAGGCCCCTTAAGAAGTTATAGTTACCCTGCTGACCACGGCCAAGAGAAGTGGAAGTGAGTGGAGTGGAGCGGAGAGAGGCCTTTGCCCAGGCATTACATAATATCTAAAAATTGTAAGCTAATTATTGACTCTTATTTATCTGTACATAATCAAAACCGTTTCAGAGTTTTTAACATTTCTTGGAGTTTTTGAATAAAATCTATCATTTATTTCGGTTGATTTATTGTTGTGGCAGAATAAACTACGTTATTATAAAATCAAAATGTATTAAAACTCTGCTTATGTTGACCTTACCTACCCACTTGTCGCCGTCTCTATGCTTCGCCGCGAAAAGTTCGACATAACTTTGCAACTCTGATGGCGGATGGTGGTAAGTTTGAAAATAGTTTGACAGACACAACATAGCATTTTTTTTTAACGTGGTAAATTCATCTAATGAGACCTCCTACCCATGGCAGAACGGAAGGGACTGTCAGACTCGTAATGACTAAAATCCACGGTGTTCATCAATAGCCCTTTACGTTCCGGGGTCACGGTAATTCGTCCCGCGACCCCGGCAGGCTTTGGCCCTCTACAGGGGGCCCCGCTACTATGCTGACACTCCTTGAGGCGCGTGGAACATAACGCGCCGTTGGTCGACCCGGGACACAACATAGCATAGTGTACAGTACTTATAGGCGTAGGGCTTAAGGTATATGATGGTACACACGCCAGCACATGAAGCTACCCCAATCTTCCAAAGTGTCAGCTTTATCACAATAAAAGAAGTTTCGTAATAATTGAGTCAGACAATTTGATAGTTTGGGGTAGTGGTTGATATGCTGGCGTTTGTACAAGACCAAGTGGTAATTCCAGTGTGGGAAAGCGACAGAGCTATACATGTCGTCTAGCGCCATCTCGTTCGCACAACTGAACAACTCACGCTTTAAGACGTCATGGAAAGCCATCAGTATCAGTATTTATAAGCTTCTGTTGAAATGTACGTTAAATTAATGCTGTACCTTTTGTCTCCTAGTTTGACGGATTACCTGAAAATGAAGGGCTTAAAATATGAAGTTATAATTTTTAAACTATGGGAGACATATAATTATATTTTACTGATGAAATAAGACGCTGTATCGAATTCAGAAGCTAGTTTGTGTGACGTAAAGTTAACTGGAACTTTGGCGTTAATTTAAAGGAAAAAAATACTTACAGCCGTTTTTTTATTTTTACATTTACATCCTGTAAATTAATTTTTCGGAGGATTTCAGTTGTGGCGTGGACTCCACCCTCATTCGCATCCTCTTTCATTAAAGCCTTTGTCAAACAGACAGGCGAATGCGAAGCGAGACGTTTTTATTTGTAATGTATGGAATTATTTGAATCCAGTCACATAGAAAAGCGAAAGCGATCCGATAGCGTGACAGAACTATCTGACTGACGTCCCGTAACGGTTCGTTATCGCTTTGGACTCGTCTGTCTGTTTGACAAAGGCATTAGTTCTAAATTACCCTTTAGTTCATCTACAACGCGACAGGTGTCTCTGTCCGTTTATGTTTCCAACTTCAAGCATCAATAAAATAGAGGGAAACTCCACATCAAGGAATTTCCGACTACCCTCCAGAATTCTACAGTAGAACTTGGAAGTTTCAAGCTTTGACGATCCATCATAAAGTTCAGGTCAAAATAAACCATTTGTTATATGTTGAAAATAATTTATTGGCTGTAAAAACTTTATATTTAATGGTTGAAGTTCTTTGCGTGACGCCTTTGACTGTGAAGACTATATTACCTTGTAAGTTGTAAAGGTGTGTTTTCCTGCGAAAAGTTTATTGTGAGGTCTATTTATGCAGATTAGCCTTTTATGAACCATAATTCTTAATTCTGGCTGAAATATGGTAAAAATTGGACGAAGAAGTTATACCTTTAGTTATTTTTGCTGCCTACTTGAGCCGACTGAAGAATAGAAACATATTTTTTCTACATTTTAAACATCGCCACATTCGTAATGCCTGCTACGATAGAAATAGAAATCTTAATTCTGTCATTATGTCTATTTTACGTCAACAAAATCCGTTTCAAGCGAGCATGACGCGTTGTGCTGCAAAACGCAATTTTCAACCCACAAAAGTCCTTAACCAGCAATTAATTTCGCGCAGTTGATTACACAGTACGTATGTTCAAAACACTTGGGTAATAGCTGCGTGAAAGTTCTATTTACACTGGTGTCTTAGCATCCATTAACGGTAATCTTCTGTAAGTGCAGGCACACCCCTGAAGGCACCATTTACTGAAGTGGATGTTACGAAAATTTGTAACTTGATAGGTTGGAGAGCAGACCCTACTTTCTAGGGTGTACCACGGTAGTTTGACAAACGGATGTGCGATTCATGCTTGTGCGACAAAACCTGTACTGCGAATCACTATAGTTTGAAAGCACGCTTGACACAAAGACACTGAAGTTCGAAAATACTCCACTGCGACATGAAGAATGTTGTTTCATGGTAGTACTACGGTTGTTCGACAAACTACCCTACAGTTTGTCGAACTACCGTAGTACCTACCGACCGGTAGAAATCCTTCTTCTTTGGCGTGCCATCAACTTGCTCCACCAGTGACACGAGAAGGAATTGTCATACCTCGTCGAAGGCCGATAGGTACAGGCAATGTAGGTTGCTCTACCTAATTTCCCCTAATATGTAGGTAATTCTACAAATAACTAAAACTCCGCCCACAACTTCAAAATTTTTTTTGCTTGATTTTTTTCGACATTAAAAAAGGCAGAAGCCCCAGAAGTTGACCCTATCGCAGTCCAATGCTGCACATAGGCTTCTACCAGGCTGCACCACATCACCGTGTCCTCTGCCTTCCGCATCCAGTCTGTCCCAGCCACTTTCGTAAGGTCGTCAGTTGGAACCCATCCTCACAAACACCGATCCACTGAAGACATGAGTTCGATAGGTAATGTAGGTACCTGTGTAGATAGGTAATCGAGACCCCCTAATGTATAAAAGTCAAAAGCGTCAAGCCAAAGGTGAGGACAACCCACTGCCCACTTAACGAGGACCAAACTGTCATCATCAGAGGTCCTTGCTTCATATTTAATCATAATAACATTCGTCGCGTGTAACAAGACAATTTTGTTATCCCCTGAGCCTCAGCATTTTGTCCAAGGTTACTTTCGACGGCCGTAATTTGCCCATCAAGATTAATGCCGTTCGATTTGCTTTTAAGTAACGATAATGGGGTCGAAGTATTAATGACTTCATTTTTCTTTTAGGCAAGTTTCGTGAAACGATTGTATTCTTGGTAAGTATTAGTAGGACGGCGATTAGGGTAGCTTGCTGATCAAGGACCGAGCTGATAGCGCGTCTCAAGGAGCTATCAGACTGACGGAGCCCGATAGGGCCAAATGCCTGCCGGTATCTCGACACTGTCTAAAAAGGCTACCGCGGCACTGGACCGCAAAAGAGCATCTGATGGAACAGATTGGTGTTTTTTTTTTTAAACTGAACGTCGATGACAACACGTTGACCAAGCGCAGTACCTATGGATTTTCGACAGACTAAAAAATGCCAGATTTTTCGGGTAATGTAATCACTAATATCTTTTTGTTTGGATTGGGGTTGGAATCAAATCACTGCTTCCGCTCTGGGTGAAGCGTACGGGACTGTGAGACCCATACTGACTGAAGCTTAAACCCAGTTACTTCAATTGCCCTTTGAATTCCAGAGCACGGTATCTCTTTTGAATGTTTCCCCAAACTTAACCTTCCAAAGTTATCACTAACTTAAGTTTAAGTAAGACAAACTCAAAAATCTTGATCACTATTGTGTGAATAGGCAAAAACCAACCATTCACCAAAATAAGCTCCCGACAAGCAAAACACGATTTTTAGAAGCGAAACATTAGGTATTGACAATTTCTTTCAAATGCTCTTTTTATAAAAATAAGCTCTTTAGTTAAATGCCACTTAAAACATCAGGGGTCAAAGCTTGGGCTCATTAACTCATAATAATCTGATGATCTAAGATGAAACGGTAATTTGTGGCAGAATCACAAAGTTGTCAGACGGTCAACGACTTTGAAAAGAAAAACTTTTGCCTACTCGTACGTGCATAGACCTTGAGTTGTGTTTGTGTTCCTACCTAAGTAAGCGTCTGCCAGCAGGTCAACCTACCCTAATCTGTCAAATTTTACCAATCGAATATTAGCCTTCCACTATTGTGATAAGGTTGAAAATCTATTGAAGAATTTTGACAGACTGAGGTAGGTTGATGTGCTGGCGGCTGTACTTACAAAACATTGAATGGATCTATTTTAACGTGACGAGTTAAACGGTGTATTTTTAGAAGTCGGAAAGATTCGCACCCTAAAGTTTTTTAAAAGTTTCATAACAAAATTTATCACAATGGGTTCAGCGATTTAGGCGTAAAAACGGAAGCGGAGGAAGACTAAGTAACTAATACTTAAAAAACGGTAGAAGCATATCTGCTGTTACTCCAGAGTACAGCTAGAAATCTATTGTGACTCTATCCAAAATATGTCCTTTAACATGTTTTTTTTTTGGTATAATCATTGAATGAGTCCTCGCACCCAGGGCAGGACTGTCAGACTTGAACTAACTAAAATCCACGGTGTCCTTCAATAGCCCTTTACATGTCGGGTCCACGGTTACTTGTTAGTCCCACGACCCCGGCAGGCTTTGGCTCTCTAAGGGGGGCCCGTCATTTTACTGATAGCTCTTTGAGGCGCGCGTGGAGTCCTTTAGCATGTTAGTCTCATTATTGGCAAAATGTAGGTACCATTTCTACCCCATATAAGTAGATATTTATATACATAGGTAAATACAAAACTTTGTACATATATTTAAATATACTACTAAAAACTCTTTTTCCCATTTTGCTTTGAACAAATAATGTATAGGAAAACAGAGTTTTCATTCGATGAAATTGAAGTACTAGTATGTATTTAGGTACTTGACGTTTATATCATATCGCCCTTATTCATATAGGTACTCCCCAAACATACCTACAGTCTATATGTAAGTCGAAGATATAAAGGCCACATTAGAAGCACATAATGACATAAACAGTATTAGTTTACCCGATCCCTTTCAGAAACCATTAAATAAACCCGATACCCGGTACCCGCTCCCTTTGACCTTTACGCAAACCCGGGCGAAACATGTGCACAAGTGTGCCTATGTTTATGATCCCTAATGAGGTCGGAGGTACAATTAGTGCAAACTTATTACCGTCTTTGTGTAGGTTGAAAGTGAGTGAGTTAGAGAGGGCGACGTTATTTTAGATTGAGACCGATTGCCAGTTTTTTTTTTTTAATTTTTTTGTTATTGCCACATCAAATTAACTTCTTGTAGATCATACAAATGTTTGTTACTAAGTAGTTTTTGCCCGCGACTTCGTTCGCGTGGTTATTTTTTGTAATAAAAACTATGAAACTTTCTCAAGTTCCAAACTACGTCTGTACCAAATTTCACACAAATCAGTTCAGTAGTTTATGCGTGAAGAAAAGACAGACAGACAGACAGAGTTACTTTCGCATTTATAATATTAGTTAGGATGTGCAGGAACCTAGGCCGTGCAGGCAGGGCAGCAGTCGATCGCTTGAACGCTTTTTTTTTTTTTTTTTTTTTTTTTTGCGTGGTAAAATCATCAAATGAGTCCTCCCACCCAGGGCAGGGCGGGAGGGACTGTCAGACTTGTACTGACTAAAATCCACGGTGTCCTTCACTAGCCCTTTACGTACCGGGGTCACGGTAATCCCTTGGTCCCGCGACCCCGGCAGGCTTTGGCCCTCTACAGGCCCCGTCAATATGCTGACACTCTTTGAGGCGCGCGTGGAACACAACGCGCCGTCGACCCGGGCATGGTCCATGGTCGGACAGCAAGTCGCCCATTACTCGCTGCCCGCATGCCCGCGCCTACGGTGGCCGGAGATCGTCCTGCGACGTCCGACGCCGTGGGCGTCTACCACTGCGGCTGGGGTGGAGGGAGGACGCTGTCCTCTCCCTCAGGCGGCCCGCCTCCTCCTTCACGAGCATTACTGCTTCGCAGAAGGAGGCGACCGCTTCCCACTCCGTCTCGCCCCGCAGCATGGCCTCGACCAATGCCGGGCGCGAGAGGTCTCCGCCTATCGCCGTCGTGAGGACACGGCGGTGCTCTGCCCAAGCGGGGCAGTCCTGCACCGTATGCTCCACCGTGTCCTCCGGACGATCCTCGCAGTGGTGACACCCAGGCGTTTCTTCCCTCCCTATCAGACACAGGAACCTCCCGAAACTTCCGTGTCCGGTGAGGACCTGCGTCATGCGGTAGGTAAGGACGCCGTGACGCCTATCCAGCCACTCCTCAAAGAGGGGTCTTACCGCCGCGATTGCGGCGTGCCCGATCGCTTGAACGCTAATACAATTTTTTACTTTCTACCCGTTTACATGCCGCGAGCACGCATGCGAGTTGCGAGCAAGTTTGATTACATTGCGGACTATTAATGGACAATTAGTTCAGTTGATTAAACAAACGGTTGGCGCAGTGGCTGGACGATCGACTGCTATGCAGCGTGGCGTGTCACGGCTTCGATCCCCGCACGGTACAAATACTTTTGTGTGATCTGAAAGTAGTTGTTCCGGGTCTGGGTTTTTGTGTGTTTCTATGTTTGTAAACGCACACACGTAACAGAAAGACATGGCTTATGAGGGCCAAATCCCAAATATAAAAAATGAAACTTCAAACTTGCATGCAACTCGTTTGCAATATCGGCTTTATTAATAACTCACCCATAATATCCTACTTTACAATAAAACCTTCTCAATTTTTACCAGAGACAAACTCACTAAGTCCTATCACGGGCAAAATCCTACTTCGGCACCGCTAGCGGCAAATTTTCAATTTCGCATGCAAATTAATCAGCCGGGCGACAATGAATTAACTCGGACAGGCTAAGCTGTCCGTCTAAAAGGCAAATCCGACTGATGATTGTGGCTAGCTTGCATTTGCATCAGAAATTCTAGACCGAGGTCTATGCAAATGTGATGACCATTACGTTAGTAATTGAATAGACAATGACTACTTCGTACAGGAATTGATACGTGCGTCCTGCGGGTCTAAAACCTTCTAAAGTGGAGGCTTGTGTTCTTTTATTCTGGTATTAAGTGATTTGCCAAGACTTGCGAAATACAACAAAAACTGCCCTGCAATGTGCGTACGTATTTATAATTTTGTTATAACCAAGTCGCTTTAAAACATTGAACTCGAGAAAATTTAAGATAGAATTACACAAGTGGCTTATTGAATGTAATTTTTACAGTTTAAGAGATCTTATGAATGTGAGATGTTGATTCCTTTTGTTAAAATATAAATTTTTGCATGCTATGTTATATCTTAGCGAAATATGTTGAGCTACTGTAATAATATTAACATCAATGTATACCATGTTTTACGCAAATAAATGATTTACTTTACTTTACTTTACTTTTACAATGTACTGTATTGCTTGAGAAATAGAATAGAATATTCCATTTTACAAATTTTATCGCAATTAGCAAAGTTGCTTAAGTGGCGGCTTAAGCCCCTTAACAAGCAAGTGAAAATGGGTATTCTCCATACTGATCCAAATCCGAACTTAAATAGCTGTTGCCCGAGGTTTTGCACGCAGATATCTATAATATTATATAGCCAAATAAATAACCGTCACTGGGGTCCAAAATATCTCTCATATCTGCACTATTCGTTATAATCGGTTCAGCCGTTATGACGTGAAAACGGAACAAACACATACATAAGTACATTTATAAACAAACTTAATACCTACTTGTAAGTACATACTTTCGCATATATAAGGATGATATTTTAATTAGTCTTAATCTGAACCGGACATAAAATCAACACAAATTATAAAAGCACATCCAATTTCTTTACTTTGCTGCGTCATTTATCTTCTCAAAAATTGATTCATCATGGCTTCTGAATAAATTCAATGTTTTTATTTTGATAAAAACATTGAATTTATTTTTAAAATCGACAGCTTGGATTCCTGACCCCGAAAATGTATTTTTATTTTCAAATCAAATTCAGTTGTGGCGGCATCTACATCGCTCCATGCGAACTACGTGTACGAATACCAAGAGACTTCGCACAAAACATTCCATTGCGCAAGGCTCAAGCAAAGCAGAAATATAGACCGACCGACTAGTCCTTGTGACGTGGCGCTAGTGTCTGAGTCATTACATAAAGTTTCCGCAGATCATGAGGGTCAAGTCTCACCGAGACGAGACGCGACGCTGCGCGTATATTTCAATAGAGCTACTCAAAATCTAACTTTATTTACTACACGAAAAGATACACATTTGCAGTATCGTTGAGTCACGTCGCGTGTCGTCACGTCTCGGTGTGAACCGACCGTCAGTGGTGGCGAGGTCTTTACGCTGTGTGCGCCAAATTGATTAACATTTTTGATTTCATTTCATTTTTTTGGACGTGGTAAAATTATCAAAGGAGTCCCACCCAGGGCATGACATGACTTGCACTGACTAAAGGTGAACGTACACATATCCGAGCCGAACACGTCGAACGAGTCGAACGAAACGAATTTTAGAATTCTGTAGGTATATGAAATCTCATGAAACCTCGCACACTTCCCCGAGTCGAATCGTCCGAAGTGGAAGTCTGCGACTCGTTCGACGCGTAAGGTTCGGATAAGTGTGCGTTCATCTTTAAATGCACGTTGTCCTTCAGTCCCTAGAACCAGACAGACTTCGGTAGGCAGCAGTCAGGCCAGCCAGCCAGTCCTCGAAACCAAATCTACATAGCGGCAGCGACCTCGACTGGAGTGCACCTCGATTTGAAAAATATGGCAAATTCGGGAAGGTTTATGTGCTGGCGTTGGTCAAACACTGTCGTTTAAACTGTGTACCAAATATTAATATGTAGTGTGATATTTGGAGGGTGATAATGTGTTAAGGTGTTGAAGGAAAATAAAGCAGTTTTTCTTTACATTTTATTTTCAGCTAGGTACTCATAAATATCGATTGTGGACTTCTGATCTAAAAGGTCATCAGTTTGGAGTTGAACACAACATAAACATGCATAACATAATACAATTAACTATTTCATTTAAAATACCCGTAAAACATTCAATATTGTGTTATGCAATATTTCAAACTTCCGTTTGCAGTTTCAGGTTTGACTTAAATATATGCTGTTTAAAGTACTTCAATTCTTCTATACTTTCAAGAATATCATCCACAGATCGGTGTCTAAATTTCTTCTGTGGCATGTTCGAGTACTCTTTCTGATACCATCGCTTTGCCAACTCCTTTACTGTACTGACATCTATTACTCTATAGTGTAAATAATTGTTTAGTATTGGCATATATTTTCTTATAAATAAACGGTCCATGTATACACTGTTGCCACCCAACGGACATTTCTTCTCGGGTGCATGGGATTTAACAAAGTCCAGAACTTGTTTCTCAGCATCTTTCAGTGACACATTTGATTTGCGACTAGCCTCCATCAGTCCGCTCTGTAATGATAAGAAAAACATTGTAAATCACAGTGTTGTATCTCTAGCAGCCAAAAAATCATTAGAAAATGGTTCACAATAAAACCGGTTAAGTGCGAGTCCTACTCGCCCATAAAGGGTTCCGTAGCAGCAAGTAACATAATATAAAAGTTCTTGTAGTTGGTTGTAACTTTGAAAGGTGAATTGCGATTTACGATTTATGATGTATTAAAAAAAAACTATATACTTGATCTCGTTCAAACCAATTTTCGCTGGTAGTTTGCATGGTAATGTACATCATATATATTTTTTTAGTTTAACATTCTGTTATTTTAGAAGTTACAGGGGGAGGAACACACATTTTACCACTTCGGAAGTGTCTCTCGCGCAAACTGTTCAGTTTAGAAAAAAAATATAGTAGTAACCTCAATATCATTTTTAAAGACTTATCCATAGATACCCCACACATATGGGTTTGGGGTTTTTTTTGTTTTTTCAATTCTAAGTATGGGGAAACCCCAATTTTTTTTTTTTTTCTATTTTTGTGTTTGAATCCTAATGCGGTTCACATAATACATCTACTTACCAAGTTTCAACAGGATAGCTCTTATACTTTTGAAGAAAAGTGGCTGTGACATATGGACGGACAGATGACAAATCTATAAAGGTTCCGCTTTTTGCCATTTGGCTGAAGTCAATAAAAATATTATTTTTAACTGATACTTCATTTTGTATTCAATTCTTATTTATGGTGAGATCTTTAAATTAACCATATTCTCAACTCATCCCAAGACAAGCTTCCAGAAAATTGACAAATTTTTTGGAAAATTCATTAAATGGCTATGCATTGATGACTCCATTTTAAAGAAATTATTAAAATGGTAAGTAAATATCCCAACACAATTAGTATTTGTAGTTTTTAACTTTTACATAGAAACATAGTTAATATAATCAGTTAATTATTGTTAAAATTACTATCTTGTTCTTTTCAAAACTCCAGTAATTTTTTTTCTTATCAAATAAAGCTAATCAAAGATTATACATGCAAAGAAGATTATATTTCCTTAAGTCATTAAGCAAAAGTGTGTCATGTGAAAGTTAGAAAATACTGGTTAGTTTTTTCTTTAATTTAGTAGCCATTGGAAAACAAGAACAAATCCATAGACACAGTTGCTTGCCAGGTAAGGACAGTCACCAATGCAACATAAATAATGATTTATCTACTTTCTATCTCAACAAACTGTTATTATGGTATAAATGAGTATTGTTAAAATGTTAAATGACAATGCCTGTAATACCAGCCTATTCAACAGTAACTAATACGAACACACAAAGTTTGTGTAAAATATTTCTAATTAAGTTAATAATAAATATTATGTTGAAGAAATCAATACCTCACCATGCTGGGCCAAACACCAGTCATTCATTTCGTTCAGAACACTGTCTGGCTGATTGATCACTATGTTAGGTCCTTTAGCAACCACATTCAAGTCCGCATCAGTCACCACACAAGCTATTTCTAGGATGTGGTCCTTTTCAATATCTAGGCCAGTCATCTCAAGGTCTACCCAGACTATTCTTTTTGCCGCATTCTTAACTGCAGATAAATCCATAGCACTGGACAATTGGGTTTCTGTAAAAAATCGAGACATTCGGTTAATAACCAATCGTTTTATTGCATGGTATGTTAACAAATTAATCTCTTGGCATTCTAATATACTTACTGGTCGCAAGAAGCCTAATAGGAGGTTTTGTTAAATTAACAAAACTAGATTTTAAGTAGCAGCGTACAATATTCATTTATTCTTGCTGTGATTATGTGTATTTTTTAAATAAACTTCATTAGTTTTTCAATGGATTACAACATTTAGGTTATACTCGCGAATAACAATTCGACATTTTGACAATCATTAGTGCGACCCACAGACTACATACATAGGCTGCATGTAAGAATCGCAGAGATGAAAAGGTCAAGGATTTTATTTTCGAATCATTATTTAATTATTTCATACATTTAGTACAGCTTAAAATCCCTATAACAATAACACTAAGTGAAATGATCCTTTCATTCTGTCTCCTCACAGAACCGCAGACATTCTAACATTTTCGTTAGTGACCCACCAACATTTCGATTTCGGATTCGGCCAAAAAATCTAGTTTCAGCCTTAGTTTCGGTTTCGGCCAAAATAAAGCCGAAATTTTGGGACCAGCCGAAACTCTAAACTTAAAACTTCGGAGCTAACTCGTGCAGCCGGTGAGGCCCCGGCTTAGTTCGCCACCCTCAATTTAGTCGTGAGTAGAGCTTTTGTTTATAAAATAGGTACTTATTAAAAGTGGTAAACAAAACATTATAAAAAAATCTCCAAAAATAAATAACTATTAGATTTATCTTTAAAATATTGTGAACACGATTACACTAGCTAGTTATGTAGTGTATGTCTAAAGCACTCCTGAAAATTGTTTTTTGAAGTGAAAACTTCTTTAGCGGCGTTGAGCACTTTTCTGTAATGGGTATAAAATCTTAAACTCGCGTCAGGACACGTGACCCTGACCGAAAAAGCGTAGGACGGCGCAGGGCGCTTGCGTGAATGTTCGTGTGACTTTATTACTTTTAAAGAAGTTTGTAAGCTGGATACATTCGTTGCTAGGTAACATTGTTTATAAAAGATGTACGTCACATTGGAAAATTATTGAAATAAAAAGTCAATTTTTGCGAGTTTTACTAAACTCTGTTCACAAGATATTTCCAACAATTACTATTCAAGTTTTCACTTCTGCCGGCACTCCCAGAGTGCAACCCGTCGTTTTTTTTTTAACTTTACTTCCAATTCATGTCCTAAAAAATACATATTTGTCACGTACGGTAATGAATATTTTTTTTGGGTTATCAATTGTTTTATTACTTAAAGGGAGAAAATTAATAAGCAGGCTATCCGTAAACAGAAACCTGTGACACAAACTGAGTTTCCCGTTACGTAGACATTCGCGGTCTATGGTAAATCTAACTGGTTTATATTTCTTATCTGTGCATTATGGACTGTGGTTTTATGATTGTCATGGTGTAAGGGTTGATTTTGTTTTTGTTGTATTTTCAATTTTTCCTGTAGCTAAGCCCTGCGAATAGCAACCAATATGATCAGGCTAATTATTAACCAATGTCGTTGCATCAAGAAATCGAGTAAGTAAATAATATTTTGCAGCAAAAGTAATCTCTAAACCATAACCTAAAGCGGAATTTGATTGATTATTATGTACACTTAGGTATGACTTCATCATGGAAACTGTTATTTTTACGTAAGGGTAGCTTGTTTTATTATTGATACCAACAGGCACTGTGAGTGTCAAATGAGAATAATTAATTCACAGCATCTACCAATGTTATCTAATTTATTATTTTGTTTCATCATGACCATCACATGGTTAGTGCACTTCTGTTCAAAAATCAAAACAAATTAAAATAAGTAGATCAAAGAAAATTTAGCATTAAGCCTGAGCCAACTTGATTTTATCACATACTAATCTTACAAAATCTTTTGTTTTTTTACATTGTTATTTATTGTATGTGTGTACTTGTGTGATTTAATTAATATATTATTTTCTAGCAATACCATGGGACAGCAGACAGTATCAAAACTTTTCCTACATAACATTTTCAAGGCCACTGTCACATACAATCCAGCCAATCGGACTGCATGATGATGTCACACAAAAACCATTCAATACAAAGGTTTACTATCACCCACAGTTCATCAGACCTTTTTCAACTAGTCGATTTTACTTTGACAAAGAACCGCTGAAACCTTCCTCGAAGGTTGAAGCTACTGTTGAAACAATAAAGAGAAAAATTGAAGAAACGATTAAGGGCCCACCGATAGATGCACCTCCGAAGAAGCCTTTCAAAGAACGCTTTTTAAATGAGCTTAAACATTACTACCATGGGTTCAGATTACTTTTCATAGAAATAAGGATCTCCACTATGTTATTCTTTAAAATTTTAGCTGGTCACTCATTAACCAGAAGGGAACATAGGCTGCTGGTCACAACAATAGGTGATCTCTTCAGAATGGTCCCATTTATTGTATTTATAATTGTTCCATTTTTGGAATTTTTCCTGCCTTTTTATATTAAACTCTTTCCCAATGCTTTGCCATCTACATTTGAGAGTAGTAGTCAGAAAGAAGCAAAGTTAAAGAAACATTTAAAAGTAAAGTTGGAAATAGCAAAATTCTTCCAAGAGACTTTAGATCAGATGGCCCCGCAGGCTAGTGATAGACATTCAGAACTGGCCAGGGATTTCTCCAATTTCTTCAGTAGAATTAGAACGTCGGGAGACATTGCAACCAGTGAAGAGATAATGAAGTATTCTAAGTTATTTGAGGATGAGATTACATTAGATTCGTTACAAAGACCCCATTTAGTTGCTTTGTGTAAAGTGGTGAATGCATCAACTATAGGTACCAGTGCCATGTTGAGGTTTAATCTTAAGATGAAGCTGAGATCCTTGGCTGCTGATGATAAGGTTATTGCTAAAGAGGGGGTGGAGAGTTTAAACTTTAGTGAGTTGCAACAAGCTTGTAGAGCAAGAGGAATGAGGGCTTATGGTGTGTCAGAGGAGCGTTTGAAAAAGGAATTAAGGAATTGGCTAGATTTGTCTTTAAATGAGAAGGTGCCACCATCTTTGCTGCTGTTGTCAAGAGCCCTGATGGTGCCCGAACATGTCCCTACCACTTACAAACTGAAGGCAACCATATCTGCTTTGCCGGAACAAGTTGCTACTCAGACAAAGGCTGCTATTGGAGAGAAAGAAGGCAAACTGGACTTCAAGGTAACAACACTTCTTATCTAAAGCTTTGTTTGTGGAAATATATTTGGAATTCAATAATTATTGGTTAAGATACACTATTCTTGTGCATACCAACTGGTGGGTCATCGTAGTCATTACCTCACCCACAGGCATCTCTTGGCTTATGCCAAACTCCACTTACCATTGTGTTACATGGGATATGTAAATGCACCCATGATATTGGAAAAAATCCTAATGTTGGGCAACATTAAAAAAAAGACTTGTTACTTAGGAAGATCTTATGTCTTACCTATGTTGTTGAACTTTTATTCCAGGCTAAAGCTGATGCTATTAAATTAGAAGTCCAGAAGATCAAGGAGGAACAGAAAGAGCAAAAAGAAGCAGAGAAAGAGAAACAGATCCTCGAAGCCATGAAGAGGGAGAAGGAGGAACTTAAAGACAGAGCACCAGTTGTTGATATTGAAGGTGCTAGCCCTATGGTAGACCCAGCTCCTGTCATTGCTGTTGATGCACCTAAACCAAAATCTGAGGAAGGTCTCTCTGGCAAAGACATTGAAGTTATTGAGGATGCTTTAGAGAAATTAGGTAAGTTTGCATTGCATTTTGTTTTGGAGGAATTCCTGGCTAAAGGTGCATACTCACACACCAGTCACTGTCAAGTCACGTCATTGGCCATGTTTAAAAAATAATGTTTCTATACTCCTAGTATGACTTCCCACATGTCAGTCACTGGCACGCAATCTATCAGTGACGTCACCGGTCAGGTACGTCAAATAATATATCCATAAATGTATCACACTTTTATCCCCACACCTGGGATCGTCATGTCTCAGTTCAGTCAGCGTCGCGCTACCGTCATTGCTACACATGTGACCAACCCGTAACTTGACTGATGTATGTGTTCAATGATTCAGTCAAACCGGCGACGGGACTGAAGAACGACGTGACGGTGACTGGTCAGTGAGAATGGACCTTAAATAATCAAATGTACTCAGGTTGTGCAAAGTTTAGCTGTGCTTTCTGAGTTTATGTGTAGTTGGGGGCCATCTATCTTAGCGAGTTTCCTCCATGTCTCGGAAAACACATAACTGTTTGTCCTTGTAGATCGTACAGGGTTGTGGAGGTCAGATGGGCAGTAGTTTGATGTAAAATACTGATATTCAGCTGCATTCGGTGAAACTGGAAACCGACTCTAATATAGTTAGGAAAAGTCTAGGCAGAAACTGACATTGGCAATTTTCCATATTTTTTCTGTATGTATGGAAGTTCAAGTTCATGTTGTTGCCTTCATAATTATGTATTCCACACGTTTTGTCACTCGTATAAATAGATTAAATTCTTTGTGACATGTGCTCAAAACGTGTTTTGATCTTTGAACATCATAGGTAATGTACTATCAAACAATTTAAAATTTGAACTTCTATTTTTTTGTGTGGCAAAATCATCGAAGGTCTTGACTGACTTAAAATCCACCCTGTTGCTTTAAATGCCTTTACGTACCAGGGCCACGGTTACCCCTGCTTGCAGCACTTTCGTTTCCTTCATAAAAAGGGTGGTCGGGCGTCAGTCATTATTAATAGAGCTTGAGATGAAAGTTCTCATTGTCCCTTTTTAGGGTTCCGTGCAACCAAATGAAAAAACGGGACCATTCGTGTAACCGTTTGTCAGCTCTTTTGAAATAACCTGCTCTACTTTTGCCAAAATGCCTGTTCACAGATGCGTTACGTACGTATGTACATACGAGATAATGTTGAATAGTAAATAAGTTGTTCGATAGTACTTACCTATGGAACATTTATTTACGAGCGGCTCTATCGCGATGTCGATCAGTTTCCTTTCACTGCGTTTTCCTTATCAACAATGATCCCCTCGTTTGTTAGACAACAACACATTTCCGGTTTTAACTAGTTTTGCATACGTTATCAATTATCATGCACATTGCACCACTTCGTCCATTTTTAAACATTATTTCATAATGTTTAAGTTATCTTAATAATTTGTGAAGATAGATTTTAACTGATAAAATTCGCCAGTATTGTATTTTGAAGCTAAATAGATACTTTGTTGGTCCAGGGCCGGATCTAGAGCAGGGGCGTACGTGCCCCTAGCACTTCCGGGGGGCGCTAAAATGATAAAAATGATTTTTTCAAGCGATTCCTTGCAAACGAAAATCTGAAATGTCAGTAGCGACTTTAATCACCCCCTCCTGACTAGTTTTGAGTTTTTTTACAATTAATTTTAAAGCCTGGAGAGGGCGCCACTATCAAGTTTAGCCCCGGTTTGAAAAAATCGTAGATCCGGTGCTGTGGTGGTCCAATTGGATTGACCGAACGGTTGGCTCATTATCGTTTTAGAAAAAAAAATATCTTCTGACTGATATAGTACATTCTATTCTGTTGAATAATTTCTCCCTGTTATTAGTATTCAACTTTTCTATAAAATTATTATGTGCATTGATATCTCTAATAAAGTTATACTGATCTGCCGTGGCATGCACACCCACACAAGATATCGATTTATTATCGTAATACGATAACCTGTCAAGTTGTGTTTTGGAATCTTTCCATACGACAAAATATGCCAAGTTCAACCGTTTAGGTCCGCTTGCACCACCTAATCATTAAATACATTTAATGCTAATAAAACTGGTGCTAAATCATTCAACTTTATCTCTGCTAGTCCGAAAAGGCTGAAACAAACATAGCATATGTTTTAGCTAATTTAAGGATTCTAAGAGAATGACTGGAGAAGACAATGCATCATAAAGACTTGGTAGGAATATGGGAGGCCTTTGCCCAGCTGTGGAGTATAAAAGGAAAACAAACCTTGGGTTTTTGTAATACCAAAGCTTTTTATCCAAGGTTGGCCAAACTGTTTTTTAAAAGTTACATTGAAAAAACTTTTTCAACTTCTATTTAATTATTACTTTTCTATTAGTTTGGCAACATGCACCGTTGTTTCGCGGAATAAGTCAGATATTTCAGTACGTAAGAAAACTGCATTGCATACGCAGACCAATGAATCACAGTGTTTGTAAATAAAGACTTCTAGAATGTTACGGTTACATATAGCTATTATTATACCGAGTACCTACCTACGTAATTAGTTTCGTATGGTAATTATGACAGATCTTATTTCCTAGGTAATTTCTGAATGATTGCTTTTTGTTAAGAATGAAAAGATTTTAGTTTAATGATAATTTCACTCTCATGAAAAGTAACTAAGTGAATACATTCTGCCTGCGTCTGTATTTGCGAACGTCAAAGTTAGAGTGAACAGGCTTCTTCAGGGTAAGCTCGCTCGGAGTGGGAAGCGGTCGCCTCCTTCTGCGAAGCAGTCATGCTCGCGAAGGAGGAGGCGGGCCGCGTGAGGGAGAGGACAGCGTCCTTCCACCACCCCAGCCGCAGTGGTAGACGCCCAAGGCGTCGGACGTCGCAAGACGATCTCCGGCCACCGTAGGCGCGGGCATGCGGGCGGCGAGTAATGGGCGACTCGCTGTCGGACCATGCCCGGGTCGACGGCGCGTTGTGTTCCACGCGCGCCTCAAGGAGTGTCAGCATAGTGACACTCCTAGGCCTAGAGGGCCATAGCCTGCCGGGGTCGCGGGACTTTCCCATTACCGTGACCCCGGTACGTAAAGGGGTAGTGAACGACACCGTAGATTTCAGTCAGTACAAGTCTGACAGTCCCTCCCGCCCTGCCCTGGGTGGGTTTATCGTGGTAAATCATCAAATGAGTCCTCATTTGATGATTTACCACGATAAAAAAAAAGGGTAAGCTCGCTCCATCGTAGAGTTTATCTCTGTCACCCTCTGACCTGTGTATATAAAAAAATGAAAGGGAGCAATTATATGGTTCACAGGTTGTCGTTATCAAGCTGATCTGGCTTTTGGTGTACGTTCAAATGTTTGAAAACTCACCCACGATACAAGAAAAATAAAATGTCTAGTCTTCAATAACTTGGCAAACATTAGTACCCAAGAAAATAGGAAACCTAGAACTAAAATAAATATCAGACATCATTCTCTATATTGATTTAATAACACAGATTTCAAAGAAGATGGTGGCAAAATAATAATATTATGAGAAGATCTGCCATAAACAATTTCCCTATAAAGTATGATTATATTTATTGCATTGGACTTATGCCAAGGTCCGTATTGCTGTTAGCATCGTCCATTCACCTCTGGTTTGGCGATGATTTTGGCTACAAACTTCATCATACGATCTCAGTACTACTGAGAAATTCAGTTTTTTGTGCCAGCTTTTCGCAGTATGATTTTACTTGTAAAATGACTTGTTTGTATTTCTGCGTAGAGATGTGCCTACCTAAGTAGAATTGATGGTGAAATTACGGTGAAAAATTACTACATTTGCCATCGAAACTTGCGAAACCCCGTTCATAAAAATTTCAAGTGACAGTGACTTTGATTTTTATAAACTTGGCTTTTTTTGCCATAAAATTGTACACTTTTTGTTATTTGTATTGTATTACTATACAATACACACATAATACGCCTTAGTAAGACTGGTCGTTAGGACTAGCCATGACTTTGGTTCTGTTTAAGTTTTAATCTAGAATGTCATATAAAAACTCATCTGATCAACTAAACCTTAATAAAAAAAAAGATAATATCCACAAATAATTTACTCATTATGTGTGATTTTTCAAACTACTTTTGCTTCTGATGTTGCGCAAACATTGAACTCATTTAATGTTATGTCATTCACAGCTGAACAAAAGAAGTCCTTACTTCTTGAGAAGGAGAGCATCCAAGAATTGAAGGGAGAACTTCTTGACTACAATGAGGATGTCAAAGAGATGGACGAGATGGTCAAGACTAAGCAAGCCGACCTCAAACTTTCGAAGGGTGCTCGCAGGTATTGTGAAATTATTTTTAAACTAGCTGTACGGTTTCACCTCTATTTCTCCGGCTCCTATTGGTCGTAGCGTGATGTTATATAGCCTAAAGCTTTCCTCGATAAATGAGCTATCCAACAAAAAAAAATTTTTCAATTCGAACCAGTGGTTTCTGAAATAAGCGCTTTCAAACAAACAAACTCTTCAGCTTTATAATATTATAGTATAGATGAGAACAGAATACTGCCAGTGTTACCAACACTAGAAGATACCTAAATCAATCCCTAAATAGATCACAATACGTCCCTCCAACTTCTTAGAGGTCTACCGCGACGCATTCTGGATTGTATCAGAAGAAAAGTAACCGTATGCGTTCAACCGGGAATAGAATGACCTTGGCGCCGTATTGTGACTTCATGCACATTTGTGCGCATTTCTTGTATTTATGCGCTCTTGAAAAAAGCCTTTGAAAATATATTAACAAGATAATAACTAAAATATAATTTAAATTTATTTAGCACCAAGAATGTTTTTGGTACAAGTTATTGTCGTCACAATATGGCGTCAAGGTCATCCTTTTCTCATTAGAAACGTATAGTTACCGATATTGGAAAAAAGGTCATGATGCAATATTTAATTTACATGCTTCAATTTTATTCTAAAGCCCAAAATTTTTATGTAACTTTCAATGACTGATTGATCTCTAACGTAGTTTATTTCCTATCTCAATCCAAATCCCCTACTAATGTTTTTGTCGACGGCTTCTGATTGAACATCTTTAAGACTTGGATAGGATTATTAATATCCAGCGTAAACAGGGAAATCATTCTAAACCTATAAATTATTGCAAAAAATGAAATAGACTTATGACTGGGCAACTCCATTTAAAATTCCGCCATATTTGTTTCGGTTTTACCCATACACACCCATAACAGAAAACCAGTCACATAATTCACGCATCGATTCTTTACAGATTGTACAAGGCCGTCAACAACATGATAGGCAAACTGGATAGCGCATTAGAAATGCTAGAAAGCAAGGAGAGAGCTCTGAAAAACACACTGGAACAAACGAAGTCTGAACCAGCGAAAGCGAAGGAACAACTTATCCAGATTGATGAACTGATGCATTCCATTAAGAGTCTACAGAAGGTGCCTGATGAGGCCAAGTTGAAGCTAATACAAGACGTCCTTGGCAGGCTAGACGATGACTTTGATGGGCAGCTGAAGATTGATGATGTTCTGAAGGTTAGTATACTATAACTTGTTTTTCACCCGCTTCTAGAATTTATCAAAACTGACTGGTAGTTCCTGAGATTAGCCTGTTCAAACAAAAGTGATTCTTCAGCTTTGTTATTGGTAGAATATAAGGTTCACACTGCTGCAGAATGCTATCAGTGATAGTAGTAGGGACTGTTTATCAACAATTAATTTTAAAACAATCTAAAATCTAAAACTTCACGAAAACTTATGTCAAAAACAAATCAGGCATTTTATTTGAAGAAAATCCACGTAAAACAGTAAAATTATATGAAAATAGTGTATTAGATAAATTAAAAATATGTTAAAAAATCAATACTCTGTCGATGCTGTGATCGGATTCTAATGTTCTACTAGAACATATAGTAACAGTATTAGTTAATTCTTTGAACAGGGTCAAAGTCTAACATATGTTTATTATCTCTACAACAAAGCACATAGCAACATTAATCTACACTAACTGTTTAGATTTGTCACTAACATTACTGCAAACATGCAGTAATACTATTCTGATAAGCACGAAAGTAATTGAATTTGGTTTTTCTACCATTTCACTCCTTAGCCGCTAAACGAATTTTGAACACGAATAGGTCATCATCTGAGGTAGCATTGTGGATTAATTTGGACCTAAACCCGTATCCAGCAATAACTAAAACAAATCTATATACGAGAATTTTATAGCATTCATTTTAATAAACTATTTGGATTGATCAGTATTTAGAAACATCTACACATAAATCAAATACACCAATCACTATCTGTAAAAAGGTGCAATAACGATCTATGCAACAATAGTGTCGTCCCAAGGTCAATGTCAACTTTCCACCACGATGTGAAACACGTGACAAACCGTATCGAATACTCCTCCAGTGATTATAAAACGCGATAACATTAGTATATGACCTCTTTCTGTTCACAACGCTAGACTTCCGTGTTATCGCTTGGTAATAATCTTCACGGTCAATGTAAAAAATATACATTAGCTCCTTCTTGATAAAAACTTGACATTTAAGGCTCGATGTGGTGGTCCTTTGTCTAAAAAAAAACACGTTTTTGTAGTTATGTAATGCTATGGTTATGACATCATCAAAACAAAGAGAATATTTTAATGTTCGTTATTTGGTTATTGATTGACAAAATTGACTTATGACGGTGACGTTTGCCAGCCGGGCCTCAGCTCACGGGGGTGCTTGCTGCAAGTCAGGTAGTAGTTCGAATCAGGGGCCCACGCAAGCTAACTTCCAGCTCATACGACCTACATGCAATTAAAGAGAAATGAGAAAGATAAAGTCGAAAAATAGTTGAAACTAAGAAGCTATCTCTTTTTTTTATCGCGGTAAAATTATCAAACGTGTTCTCCCACCCAGGGCAGGGTGTGAGGGACTGTCAGACTTGAACTGACTAAAATCCACAGTGTCCTTCAATAGCCCTTTACGTACCGGGGTCACGGTAATCCCTTGGTCCCGCGACCCCGGCAGGCTATCTCTGGAACTAGTTTTGACAATTTCTTAACGGCGATAACTCGGGACCCTGGGCCCTACCGGCCCAGTCCGACCCTGCTTGAAACTTCTCTACTATGTTTTTGAAGTAGTTTTTTGTTTTGTTTTAAAAATGGACTATCAAAAGGAATAAACCTTATAATCTCTATATTACTAGGATTATAGAGGATAATACAAAGCACATAAACACATGTACATACATGTAAACAAGATATGTTATTGACATCTAGAAAACGTGGTAAGGTCAGAACGTCTGCATCGGCTATTGACCTCACGGCTTGAGCTGCAAATATTTTTAGTTCAATATTTTATGGATCACGTTTTGTCAGTCTCATTATAAGCTATTATATTAATGTGTGTTCTTATGCTTGTGTGTAAAAGAATAATAAAGTCGTTTAACACCTGTTTCTCATTCAATGGTAGTTGCAGCCATTTTAAAATGGACGTCCTTGAGGTAGCAAATACATTAAAAAAACTTGTTTCCTAATGTTTGTTTTTTAAGGATTTTTAAACAATATTACTAATGTATCGTACAAATCCTGATATGTCACACAGCATAAAAATAATCAGCGTTTAATGTTCCCAATGACGGATCGCGGGCTTTTTTTTTAAACTGTTTGATGGATATTACTATGTCCTCAAAATTTAGCTCTATAAGATCCATGATCTACTGAAGTACCAATTCCTCCACTTGTACTGAAACACACGCTAAAATAACAACTTTTTCCCACATTTCAGATGCTCGAAATAATAGGCAACGAAAACGTGAATCTGTCAGAGAAGCAGATGGCCGAACTGATCGAGTTATTAGATAAGGAAGAGATTCTCGAAGTGGAGAGTAAGATTCAGAAGGCGCTTGATAAGGCAGCTGTGGCTGCTAAGGAAATGGACAAACCCAGTGTCTCCGAGGGGAAGGTAACGTCTTGAAGTCTTAACAGTAACTCTCGGTCTACGAAAACCACCCTTATTGATAGGGAATTTAGATGCTACCAGTATGAACTGCACTTATAATGTGGCATGGTTGTCAATCGATTTTTGGTCTTGTCGGATTCATTGGACTCTGGGGGTAAGGGAAAAGACAGTGCACCTATGTTTTGGCCTTCTTTCCCAAACTTTCAAGTATTGATTAAAATAAATAATAATATACATGCACAATAATATCTCCCGTATCGTCCAGTCTTCATAAGATTGTCGAAGTCGACCAACAACTTGTCATGATTATGAGAAGAAAGTCTGTGACGCAAATCGCAAATCTCGAAGTTTGATGTTTTTATCTTTGGGGTCATATTCTTCACAGTACACCGATGCGCAGTTCGGATGTCATCAAACTTTATCTCGGTCAGCTGTTTCGCATGTTTAATAATAAGGAAAGGCCATTTGGGCGATAAAGATGTTTTGTTTTGTGTCACACAAGGTCAGGTTGAATTCGAAAAACAACTTTTATTTACTAGAGGTAAAACTTCACATTCGCAATGCGCGTTGTTGACCAGATTATATGCACTACGCAAAAAGGGTGTGTAACGATCTTGCAGATTTTTTTCTGTATTTACCACTTAACTCTTAATAAAGGTTTGATTGTGTATCTAACTCCTTTAAATATTGTTACAGAGTTTATTCGACATAATACGAGAAGCCCAAAAGCGGCGGGAAATGAAGAGAGCCGCCGAACAAGCAGCGATCGCTAAAAGCGAAGGTATCGTCACCAAAGCCGAGGAACAGAGTAAACGGCCCGAAAGCCACTGAGTTATCTAGCATTACTTAGTCAAGGTGTAAATAACTATAATAGTGGATTGTTCTTACTCCTGTTTATGCCTTCGTGCTGGTTTAGGTGACGATAAATTAGCTAAGATGGCACTCGGCGTTTGTATTTAACCATGATGCGTTCGGATACGTGCAAGCACAATTTTGAACGCGATCTATTCGTAGATACGGAAAACGTAGTCCACAGTCTCGTTTTCATCACAAAATAGTATTGCACCGTCTGAATGCGTCTTAAATACCCCCGCATATAGCTGTTGTACTAGAGTAACGACATTACATATATATGTAGAAGAATAAAATATTATTTACGTAATGATAGTTAATGTGTTACCCTAATGACAATAAGCATTTTGTAACATATATTCAA
This sequence comes from Agrotis puta, assembly GCA_943136025.2. Lineage (NCBI taxonomy): Eukaryota > Metazoa > Arthropoda > Insecta > Lepidoptera > Noctuidae > Agrotis > Agrotis puta. The sequence continues at coordinate 4,107,015 of OW964177.2, forward strand.
TCACACTGCTATGTAAATAACGTTTTACTTTAAAATATACATTATTATTGAATATAACCTAAACTTTCCAAGCCGTACAAAGTTGTTTGTTTATTTTTTCACGTGTTAATTTATTCCTGGTTCTTTTTGTTTCATATGTATTACGTTGATGCATTTCTGTGATCACTAAGTTTTATTTTAGTTTATTATAGTGGTTATTATCAAAAATATATATTATGTTGCGCACAAATTGTGTAGCTGTACACTTATTATTTTCAATTGTGAATTGGAATGAACGGATATTGTATTATTAATACTGTTAAATCTGTTCCTAGATACCTGATTACTATAAAATATTTACTCTATTTATGCAAAGTACTGTTAACAACAGTTGACATTCATGTTTGGTTTAATTTACAACAATCTGTTGGTACAAAATGTCTGGCATTTGTGCGCTTAAAGAATTAAGTAAATAGTTGGTTTATTTATGTTATGTTTACTAACAAGTGTTGAATCTAATGACATTCTGAACAATGAAGGCACATACTAAAAATATTACTATGAATATAAACTGTTGTGTATAAAATCAATTTCCAACTGCCCATAGCAGATGATGTAAGCACCAGTTTAAATATCTTTTCCTTCCTAAGATAATAAACTTTCTCTAAATATTATTTATACCTTTCTAATTGCTTTGCCAACAGTATTGGTAACTTTTTTTTTCCAACAAGTTAGTTACTGTTATTCGATGTACTGAAAAATAAAGTTTTAAAGAGTAAGAGAATAAAGAGATCGATATAAATGAATTGTTTTATTTTCTGCATTGTTGCCTTCGCACGACCTTGGGAGATAAGTATTACCAACGTTGCTTGGTTGTTGGCCGTATTTGCTTAAGCGATCTCGATTTGAGTCGTCCTAACGCATGCAAAAAAAGTATCCTATAATTACTACAAATACATCATTCATCATGAAATACACTGACCCTGAAATAAAACTAAACAATTTGAACGAAGAGTGTGCCATTTACAACCATTTTTAAATTTTGCCGCTCCTAGGTGGCGTGAAAGTCGAATATCCGGTTTCAAACACTGACTGCTCATTGGTTGGAATTTTAAATCCACGTACTAGATTAGCCAATAGTTATTTTTCAACGAATCACAAGGTGTATGTTATGTACTCACAGGCTGCCAGGCCGCCATCTTTAATGATTTTGAAAAGTGAAGCCCTGCCATTGGTCAATAACAAGACGTCATTTCAATCTTTTGACGGAGTTGCGCAAAATAAAATAATTTTGTGTGACTCTCACTCACTCATTGCGGCTGCCATGTTTTTTTTCATGTGGGGTGTGTGTGTATTGATATAACATGATAGTTTAACCCCGTATAAACTGTTACAGGTGAGTAATTTCTCTTAATTCTAATTGTTTTCATGTGTCAATGCGGAAGTAGGTTCATAGCGCGTCCTCAGTGAAAGTGCATCATGTAACATTGTCGCCTTCTTGTGAAATTGCATCGTATCGTAGATGAAATGAGTAGAATGAGTGCCTATGAGTCAGTGCCAAACGACGATGAAAGATTTGCCATAACGCGCGTGATACTATTCTTTGTTGATGTTTCGCAAAAAGTATTGTGCGGGTGACGTTGCGAATGCGAGAAGGCTTCGTCCGCGCTCACCCTCGCTCGAGTGACGTTTTGGCGCCATCGACCCATTTAGCACGGCGGGGCGGGCATGGTACTCACGGCACACCAAATTCTTTGTGATTGCTAAATCTCAATGACCTTTGTATCAAAACATTGGAAGATAGTAAATTAAACTTTTATTTTGCAGAAATCAGGGGTGCACATAGTGCGTCATTTGTTATTAGCTAGTGACAATGCGATTGCATAAAAATTGAAGCAAAGCACTGCATTAGAAAAAAACTGACCCACTAGCAAAGAATAGGCCAAAGAAATTAAGGATGTATTAGTAACGGAGGAATTAAAGGATCGATTTATATCACACGGCCCACGGCGATTGTAAAATGGACTCACGATTATTATACAAGATGATGGTGTTTGATAACGGCAGACACTATCAAGGACAGCATGCGTAAGCATAAGAGAGAGAGTCAGGCGTTTGCCTGCTGGCCTGCCACATCAAGAGAACTTCATCAAACTCCACACTCCATCATCTGATACCCACACACTGGTACAGGTAAGTCAATCTGACAATTGTTACCGCTGATCATTGCAATTCAATGTAAATACATTTAAAAAGTCACTATCATGTTTAGTTCAGTCAAAGAAAACACATAGACTCGGCAAGATACTATTTTATGGCAAACATCGCATAACAACTCCACGGTTATTACAAATAAATAAACAAAGTACAAAAGTGAATGGAATTTTTTTTTATCAATTAGCCTATATCATTAAGTATCTTGGCATAATCTGTTAAGTCAATAAGTGATTTAAAGACAATTAAACACCATAACACTCATTGAAGTAATGATGAAATAGAATTGCCAACTTCCTAGTGATCAAATAATAATCAGTATATATAACTAATTATTGTTTTTTCGACTCTCAAGAGGAAATGCAGTGCTCAGTAACACTGGAAAGTGTCCATTACAGTGGGAATGTAAAAATGAAGACAATTAACAATTATAAGAATCCTTACAAAAAGGTCGGTTTTGCATCTATTCCAATGTTATATGTTATTTTATAGGCAACATGATTCCATTTATGTTTTTGTCTGGTTATTTGTGTAATCTGAATGTATTTTTTATGATTTTCCTTATGGGAGTAATTAGACTGTATTTTTGTTATTTATATGTTGCCTAAACCTACAGTAAGTTTCCTCATTAATGATTGTTGCCTATGAAAGCACCGCACCACTGTATTTTGATGTCCCCTTTGGTTTGCACTCTAGTTTAGGAGAATCGCTGCATTCTTCCTTTGTTCCATTGTTGAAAGCTACTTGTAATAATTATTTGCATTATCATTGTATGCACATATTTTATTTTCTGTAACATCTACTTTTTGAGAGTGCATTTGCAGGATATAGAACATGTTTTTTTTTTTTATCATGCAACCTGCATTATCTGTTTGTGATTTTTGATAATTTTTTTCTTTCCACATTCATAATGATTTTTTTCCAGTTGTGAATCTCATCATTTTGTAGTTTGTTGTTATTTCATTCTGTTGTATTTTCTCGAATCTTGTGGTACTGTAGCTGCTATACATACTAGACTATATAGATTCATGCATCAAAATAAGGGATATCTTATATATATACCTTACTTTCCGTGTTTAACCAGGCCAAGGTTAAAAACAAAGATATGTAATAAACTATGTGAAAAGGTAATTTAAATTATTGCTATTGCCAGTGTGGACTTAAAGCACCATATTGGCTTTCTGTAAAAGAATGTCTGTCTAAAGCTGACTAATTGAGCTGATAGCAAAATAGAAAACTGTCCGTAAAGCTATCATCACCATAATATAAGGATGTGAAGCAGCTACACTGCTATTGAAGTATTCAGTTGGTAGTAGTAAAACATAATACATTAAATATTTTTTGTAAAAATCTTGCATTGATTATTTTCAGGAACCTAATCTTGACAACATTGTTGATCAGCTGTGCACACGACTCCAGGACATCAAAGATCAAGAAGGTGCGTCACGAGTAGGCATGCCAACGTGTTCCATAGAAGAAACTGAGGCTGTTCGTCGATATTACGCTGCGTTTCCGGCTTTAAAGAAAGGTCGAGAGTCGCCACTACCGTATTATCTCCCACCGCCGGCGTGGTGTCGGAAATCAGCGCCAGATTCCAAGATCAAAATGCAAAGCGAATTATCAGTGTCTAAAGATTGGAATTCTAAAAACAAGAAACTTACTTCTGGGAAGGAGCGACGTAATTCCTACCACGGTCAGAAAAAGAACAACAAAAAACGTTGCAATAGCTACAGTAAGTCCTTTGACAGCAAAGAGATTCTGCCTGAGTGGGTAACACACGAGGGTGTCTGGGATATAGAAACACAAGACCCAGTGAAGGAGTTCATCAGAGCCATAGCATTGGACGAGGGTTACGGCACGTGCGAGAACACCGTCACAGACGAGATCAAAGAACTTACAGCAGGGAAGATCGGAATGAACGTAAATATGGTGCCTGATTGGGATGACAGCCTCGACCTTGATGGCGGGTGGGTCATCACCGAGGACCTCAAGCCGCGCGTCCGCACGCCCATGGAGGAGGAACTGTATGCTAAATTCGAGGCAAAATTCGATCGCAGCATCGAAGCTCTGTGGTCTAAAGACCAGAACACGCCCGACGATGAGTATCAGGACCTTCCGATAGACTTCCAAGATCTGCTGTCATCTCCATCCGACCGTCTGTTCGCCGATCCGTCCGCCGAGAAGTGCAGTCTTATATCTCTCACTGAGAGCATATGGTCCACAGAAGCTGCAGACTTCCCGCCTCCTCTCGACCGTGGAGACTCGCCATCGCGCATTGCTGATGCTCTGCATGACCGCTTCCGGCCGCTCAACCTGACCGACGTGGTCGAGCCAGAGCCGCGCGAGCTCGAGCTCGAGTCGTTCGCACTGTACGAAGGCGACGAGATCTACGACGCTCTGACCACAGTCGCGAACACGATGCGCTCCTTCACGGCGATCAACCACAGCCGCGACCGCAGCGGCTTCGTCGAGGTACCGCCGCGCCGCACCCGCGACCCGCGCCCCGCCCCGCCCCCCGCCCGCGACCCGCCGCCGCGCCCGCCGTCCCCCCGCCCGCGTGAGGATCTGCTCACATCTGCGCGCACGCACTTCCGCCCCATCCGCCGCGAGACAGACGCCGAACCACCGCGCTACGCTGACGGCGACACTTTCGACATCTGTGGCGACCCCGACACCGTCGAGTTCCGCCGCAGTGACTCGGGCGGATTGTATTTGGGCACGGGAACCGAGCGCTACCTCGAGTACCGCGCGGTGCGCAGCATCGACTACGGGCGTCTCAACCTCACTCCGGCGCAGCGCTGCCCGGATCTGGACGAGCCAGGGCTACGCCTGCGCTTCCCGCTGCGCCAGTGCGACGCGGGCGTGCAAACGGAGGAGCCGGACAGGACGGACGGGCCGCCCGAGAGCACCGCCGCCGCCGCCGCGGCCGCCTGGGCGCCGTGCGAGGAGTGCGGCCGCGCCGCCAAGAAGATGCGGCCCAGTGCCGCGCGCTCCATCTGGAGCCAGCGGGCCTGCCGCGCATGCGCACCCGCGCCCGCCCCGCCCGCCGCCCCCGCCGCCGCGCCGCCGCCCGACGAGCTGTCGCGCGAGTGGGAGGAGCTGCTGTCGGACATCAGCGCGGCGCACGCGCAGTACGCGGGCGGCGAGGTGCCGGACGAAGGCCGCGGTGACCGCAAGCGGCGGCACAGCGCGGCGCTGCGCTGCGCGGCGCAGTGCACGCACCCGCACGCGCGCTTTCTGCCGTGCTGCACGCTCGCGTTCGACCGCCCGCTCACGCGCTAGCCGCGCCCGCGCCCGCGCCCGCTCCCGCTCCCGCCGCCGCGGCCGCCGCTCACCCGCACGGCGCCGCGTGCAGACCGACGGAGCGTCACCTGTTGCCGTGGACCTGCACTCTGCTCAGAGAGTACCTACTATCGTAACTCGGAGTTCACTTCGCGGCCGCTGCGGCGGGCGGTCTCAGTTGATCGTTTCCTTTCCTGATCCATCGCCCAATCTGTATATATTCGCCCCCTTTGTTCTTCGAGCGTTTTATTGTTTGTATGTCGAAAGTGAAAAATCGCAGCTTTTCAAATTCGAAAACGACGTGCCGCCGTGATCGGTCTCGACAAGATGTTCTTAGTGGCTCGATTGCTCTTTCAAGTGGCATTAGAATGAAAAAGTTAGCAATAATGATAGGATTAATTAGCGAAGCCTTAAACGTTATTTTCTCCGAGTGTGTAGGGTTGTTGTCGAGGTACAAAAGTGGAAGGCTAGAAGTGCTAACATATCTTATGATTGTAGATATTGACGGGAAGGGAGGAGTTATAATGTAACGTTAATTTTAGTTCAATGTTTTCTTTGTAGAGATTTCATATTGATGTAGGAATGTTTGATGGAATGCTCTCGCTTCATAGTCGATACTCGGCGAAAATTGATTAATGTGCGAAAGTGTTCGGTATTGTGCGTTATTATTAAATAATGACCTTGAAGTTAATAAGCAGCATTTCTGCATCATTATATTATATTTATTTTAAAATGTTTTGTTGGGAAAATATATATTTTATTTGTTTCGTTCAAAAATTACATATTTAACGCAAAACGAGACGATAGCATTCCAAAGCAAACATGATAGGACGATTCTAATATAATTCTTACAATAATATCGTCCCGACTTGTTTAATAATTTGTTAATATAAAATATAAGTAGAACAGGTATTTTATTTTTGTTAGTATTTTTCGTTTACGTTTCCAAGCGATCTAAATTCAATCAAAATTTTATATCGTAAAGTAAATTGTTCTGTTTTCTTTTGCAACATTTTTGAATGCGAACATTAATGTAAGGAGATGGTTAGACGCGTCTCCCGTTGTCCAGCAGTGGGTACGCCTTTCGGCCGTTGTTCGCGAAAGATGTATCCACAGTTGAAACTGTTTCCAAGCCGAACATGTCGAGATGCGGCTTTATGTCCGAGGTTCGAACGATATCGGAAGCGGACATAATGGTTTGTCCATGTTGAATAAGTTTTACACGCGGCGATTTTATTGATTTGCCGCATTATATAAAGTAGGGTGGCGAACGCGTCGCGGGTCTTGTGTTCATTGTTGATACCGTGACGACCGCTGCGTTCTGCCGGATAGTGGTTATTCGAGGTGTTAGCAGTTTTGTATGAAGCTGGACTATGTTAGTGGGGGGCCGAAGTCCCCTGAGTGTCGTCGGATACGATGAACTATGTGTCGTGCTCTTCTTTGATATATGCCCGGCCCACGCTGCTCACCGTTTACGGACGCACGTTTTCATTACGAAAACGGTAGGGTAACTTTTTATAAGATGTATCGGCATGCCTTGCGTTACATGTTGGCGGCACAACGAAACGGTGAGCAGCGAAGACCATCAATTGTAACATAATTTACAGCTCCAAGTATGGATTGTAACAGTTCATATAGGCGTAACTGTTATTATAGTTCATAAAAATAAGAATTGTATATGTTATATTTTCGTATATTATCATTTTACACGGGGTGTCGGTGTATACGTGCTAGACGTCGCACCGCGTGCACTGGCAGTAGGACGGTCGCAGCGCCATCTAGCGTCGACTTGTCTCGCTCGCTCTGTGCACAGCCTCACTATATTTATTTCATTTGAAAGCCTTGCCTAGTTACAATTTCATATAAAATTTTAATATTCGTGCATACTTTTCTATTTTATGTGTCGTGTTTTATATATTTATTTTTATGTAGTGTGATTTACTTCTGTTTGTAATAACTGAAAACGGAAAATGTAAAAAAAAATGTCATTGCAAAATTTACACCAGGAAGGCTATCCTTGTATATATTTAGTATATTGTGAATTTAATGTATAGTCATTTTCAGTTCTTTTAAATGATGTATCATTATATGTTCGCTAATTCTTTTGTCAATTTCCTTATCTGAAATATTTGATGTTTATGTTAATGCGGGTAGACAAGTACATCAGTTTACGACTACAATGTTTCAGATATTGAAATGTTCACGTACTGTCTAAAGCTACATTATTAGAGCGGTTGGGTATTTTTAAACTCATTCAACTAATTAATTCACATTCATTTTCTCTTGTCACGTAATGTATTTCATTTTTCTGTCATAAGTTCATATTATATTGTACTTATTCCATTAACGATATTCGTGAAGGATACCTCGATAAAAAATATTTGAAAAAGCAAAAAAAAATGTGTTAGATTCAAGTTTGCATATTATATTATGTTTGATTAGACATTAATCTGATGTAATGTGCCTATGCACTTGACTGTCTAATTATCCAGAACAGCTGTGGATAATGTTTTTCTACAAATGTTGAAGTAATAATTGAATGTTTGTAGGAAAACAAAAGGAGTTTGCTATGGTATACGGCAAAGGGGACTTATTACTATCAGAGATATGCCAGACCTATGCAGGCTCCTTAAATATAGCATGGGACGTAAATAAAACCATCGAGCACAATGCTTTTATTATGACACCTGTGCGACATCCGATGTTCCTTTGTCTCATGGTTTTATCAACGTCCTATTACATAGTCTTTGGAGCCACTTGTGTCGGCTTACGTGTAAACTTTCAAGTTATTTGATTGCCGTGCCAATGTGAAGCTAGTGCAAGTGGATCTAAAGGCAGTATCGGTCCCCAAAAATCACTCGTCTTTATATGCGCCACATGATCATTTGTAAGTGGCATAAACTTTATCGTCGTTATAATGTATGTAACTATTGGTATTTCAACTTTTTTACTGTCAGCAAATAACCAATGTTTGTTCTACACAATATGTACTATTTCTTACTGAGAGCATTTTTTTTTTGTTTGTTTATGTAATTTGGACACGTAGCAAATCAGCACATGATAAAAAGTAAAAAAAAAAAATATAAATTATTAATTTTGCAATGTAGACAAAATTCCAAATCTTATATTGCTCTCTCGTCAGGGACAAGTCGGCTTGTAACCGATAGCTCAAGTGGCCTTGGTTACATGCATATTTGTTTACACTTCATATCAATTTATATCATTTTATTTTCTTTTGAAGTTTCGTAAAATCATTAGAGATTTAAAAAATATCTTATAGGCCGGGGTAGGAGCAGTACACAAGGGATTTCACATCTTATATTTTGGGCGCCAAACTTTAAAACTGCACCGCAAAAAAAAAATATCTAAAAATTTAACACAACTCGATAACTTGTAACACTTTTGCTGTTTTTCTCACGGATAATGATTAAGAATTTTCGATACTTAATAACTATGACTTATTGCGAAAATTGGCACCATTCTTTTGCAATTAAGTATAGCTACCATAATATAAAACGACGATAGGCATACATTTATGAGCTTTTAAATTAGATTGTACCAAATGATACCTATTTGAAAATTGTTAATTCATTTAGAAGTGGTTATCCCTGAAAATAGTTACCATTTTCATAATTACGTTAGGTTGTGCTCGCTACTCTGGTTCTTGCCACCCGTGGGAAGAAAATAAAAATAAACGATCAATCCACACTTGGTTTTTATTTTCGCACCAATATTCCCTGTATATTTAAAAACTAGATTCACTAGAACTGAAACATTCGAATCCCAACTTTTTCTGTGCTCTGTAAACATGTATCGGAGCCGGTAAAAAGATTCGAGATGTAAAAATTAGAATAACAATAAAATAGTGGGCGAAGTTGTCGCTCCACTCAAAAAGCTGAACTTGAGTATAGCTTGTCTCTGTCTTTTTCGCGCTCGCTAGCGCAAACGAGAGGGCGCTATACAAAAACCACGGTTTACACTTTCATCCATTGAAATGCACGCGGTGCTTCGTTGCGAGCGAGACGCCGATTCAAAATAACAGTGAACCGTCCGGTCTTATCGAACTAAAATAATAACTCAAAGTAAACGGACGTTGCAGTGATACGAACTGATTTCACGTGTGATATTGTGTTTTGGACGCTGTTAGTGTTAGAACTGTTGTAATCAACGTCTGTTTATCGGGGATTATTTTTTGTTTTCGGAGAAAGGTAAGTTCCTTTATTTATTTTTCCAGTAAATTTGAATGGATCACAGCTTTATTTGAGAAAAAAGTTGCTTGACAGATGTTTATTCGATTCTTTTTTACCCGTTTCGGTTTATCTTGGTTTCTAAAAACTTGGTAAAGAAATCTAGAATTTGAATTCTGACTACAATATCTAGGTACCCTTTAATGATGATTTTATTATCCAACCTAATGGGAAAAAAGTAAGTAGGTCTTTTCTCCTTTTTAATTATGTCTTAATGACTAGGCATAGATTTGTAAATAATTAAATACGAAAAATCTGTGCCAAACCGTTAGGTGACTTTGATGACTATTTTTTGCAACGTAGAAACAAGAAAGTCGGGTCATAAAACAATATTTACGGCAAAGCTTACCTACTATTCGGATGTCCTCGAATTCCTTATAAGGCATCCTGAACTGAAAATTGCAGTTACAAATAAAACCAATTCGTTATACCGACTATAAAATTATGGAGTGATAATGACGTACCGTTCCAAACAATCAAATATTCTAGTTTTATAGCTTTTGAACGTGGCCTTACCCGGTTTGGAGACAGGAAAAATGTAACAAGAGATGTAGACCTAGATAGGTGGTATTATGAGGATGTTTGGATGATGTGTAGCATTGCAGTCAGGATTTTACAAAAAGTTGCCCCACGGATTTTTCCTGTATCGTGGGTGCGTTCAGTGCTAAAATCCCTTTTATGCAATGCGAGCTTCTTTAGCTGTGGCCTGGTCTGGCCAATTCTGCGTCCCTCCAAGGTCTGCGTCCAGTGTTACACTCCAGTTTTCGGTACTGGGTGCGTTTACAAATATTGGAACTCACATACACAAATACTAGACCGAGACCAAAGTAGGTTATACAAATACTAGCACTTTTCCCGCGACTTCGTCCGCGTGGTTTACGTACTTTCCTAAATCCCCCTTTTCACCCCCTTAAAGGTTAAATTTCCAAAAACCCCTTCTTAGTGCTCCCCTACATTATAATAGGAAGCCGTGTGCAAAATTTCACATTCCTAGCCCCAGTAGTTTCGGCTGTACGTTGATATGTCAGTCAGTCAGTTCTCCTTTTATATATATAGATTTATTTTGTGCGGGGTTCGAACCCTCGACACGCTGCGCAGCAGTAGATAGTTCGTTCACTTCAACCGTGTCGTCGTTGCAGTAAGAACATGTATGCGAGTCTGCAACCCAGAATTCGATTCCTAAGTTAGTTATTTGTTACTTTTGTCTGATTTTTGTTAGGAATTGGAAACACGTGCATTATGCTAACGCTGGGCTAGGAGTCCAACTATCTCTACGAGTTTTTATGCTAGGAAGGCTACACTATAACTAGCTGTCGCCCGTGGCTTCGCACCCATAAAACAAAATTCCACATCAAGATCGGTTCACCGGCTTTAAGGTGAAAAGAGTCCCTCACCTTCATTTCGCATTAAAATGTTTCAATAAATAGTAACACCAAATACAACAGGCTCACATTTCAAAGGTCAAGATACGTTCTGGGGGTCGCTGAGTAAGCAGAGCATGTCTCCTCCAAAAGAATATGCGAAAATATGATAAAGCGTATCTATGCTTTAATTACAGGAGATTTGCTCTATTAAGAATTTGCTAACTCACAAGGCTGTGAATCAGAACCATACCTTTTAATTTGTGCAGAATCGTTATTTTACAGACGCAATCTTATTCTTTAGGATTATTTGAATGGGAGTTTGCCTACCTATTTATATTTAAGTGGAGGAATTGATGGATGGTTTTTTATTCTTCACTTGGTTGCAAACTAGTTAGGCCCAGGAATAGGTAGATAGATAATTTTAGGACGTGTAAATAGACAGATCTTAATTACATGTTCCCAATACTTTCTATGAGTTCTTATCCTGCTTTGGTCGGCTCGCCAGCTCTTTCTTAGCCATTTTCCGGCAACCAATTTTTTTTTTTAATAATTTTAATTTATTAGCAATCTATTAGTATACACAAAGCCGCGGACGCACTGCTATCAAAATCTAGGTACTCATCCTTGTTTACTTTGTGGTTCATTTCCAAATTCCTCTTCAGAGACTAGCTGGTTCTCCGTACTCTGACTTTCTAAAGACGATTAGGGCACAGAAAACCCTGGAAAATCTGTCTCTGGATTGACCTCAACATCACGAAGCGCCCTGGCCATAAGTTGTTACTGTTGAAAACTGTCACGTTTAGGTAAAAGCCTCCCACAGAACCACCATTTCAGTTCCTATTATTCAGTTTCATCCTGAAACCCGATTGTTAAAAATGATGTTATGTTCACCATAGCAGTTCTAAATCCTTGCGGTAAACTCTTGCGGTAGAAAGAGGTTCTGACTGCGACGTCTTCATAACCTGAGCTACGACTAAATTCGTTCTTTTTAGGCACATTACTAGAAGAAAACATCTCATTATCTTACCCAACAGTTCTCCAAAGTCCTGTGTACCAAATCTTCTGCAGTCACGCTATGTTCACAAACAAAGCCTGCTTTAATGGACGCTTGAGGAGAGCCACAAATAAGCCAGTCTTATTAGCAGGGTGAGATCGCGAGATAGCCACAATAGTCCTGAAGGCGCTATCGCTGCCCACGCCTTGTGCTAGTAATTACCAGGCCACCGGCCCATTGTCCACGCTATACCATAAACAGCAGTATAACCTCTCCACATGTTATTTAAGATCAGAGATATGATATCGTTTTTTTTTCTTTTATTCTCGATGGATGAACCGATGCGGGTCATCGGTTGGGGGAAATAGAATTTTAGGCTCTACCAGATTATAGATAAATAGAAAACATCCCTTTGCGTGAAATAGGTACTCATGTTTGGTGGTTTCTGGTAAATACCTACTTATGTGAAAATGCTTTTTTCAATTATTTAAGTAGGTACGTAACATCTAGGTTCTTCGTTAATTTTGCATAATAAGTATTTCATTGTATCCTTTTGCTTTATTTTCAACTCCCTACATATCGCATTACCTGCCCATTCATCAGTTTATTTAACAAACGCAACGTGTATTAAATGTACGTCAACAATATTAATGTGCGTGAAATTTTACGATTACTTTTGCATAACTGCAACTTGTTGCAATCGTGAGTAAAACAATTTTGCATACAAACAGTGATTTCGTAACCGCGATCTATTTTCCTGTCAATGTAACTACCTGCTATCAACTTTGCAGCGAAACTCCTTTGTTTAGGATGGTTATCGAGACATCTCTAGTTCAACAAAAGATCTGCTTGTGTAAGACGATCGTGTTTTGGGCATTATGCGTTCCTCTCGACCTCCAATATCCTTTCACTACTGGGATTAGTCGGTTACGTCAGTTAGGGGCCAAATTTATGATCATGTTTCATGGTACTAATACTCCATAAGAGGTTTAGGTAATTGGTTCTTTGTAAAGACTCTATCAGTGTTAAATGGCTTATATTTTAACAGCCAGCTGTGAAGGGAACAATAAATATTGACGTCTTGTATTTCACGATGCTCCGTTGCGTAAGCTCTTTGTCCAAAAACAGTAAGCTATCGGATTACGAATGTGACCGGAACGAACTTATGAATTGTGGTCAATCTTTTTAAATGTTTGTATCTTGTTTTCTTTTTTGACGATTTTTTGTTCATTCATAATTAAAATACGGGAAATACTACTTAGGTACTGTTCACTACAAAGACTTAAAAATACTTTTGTAATTTGGTCTATGGTGTCGGTTGAGCGAACCCACTGGCGGTGGTAGGCCTCACCAGTTTCTTGTGGGTGAACTCGCTCCATCTTAGGTTTCATCATTGCTTCTAGACTAGATTGAAGCCAAGAGTAAATCCATCATCATATCAGTCCAGTATGTCCACTGCTGAACATAGGTATCACTAAAAATGTGAAAATTTGCTTGGGCCTCTGTTCAACTTCAGTCACTTTAATTTAACAAATACCAAGTCATACAAATCCGACACAGTATCATTAGAAATCATCTCCTGACACTGGTATAATATTTCCGGTACCTTGGTCCGGTATCAGGTTTCTTGATGGAAATGTTGCGAATGTTCCCATGAGCTAGAGAGGCGATGAAAAAAATATCTTGACCAGTGTTCATATTTCTTTAATGTTCGTTAGTGAAGAAAATGTCTACTAACCCGTTTATAGCCTGTGGTCCACTCGACGACTGTCTACTTCATAAAAATTCTTAAGAAGATAATGAGAGCCATCAAAGCCTTCACTCATCACGTCAAAGCTTCCCACTTACCTTCTTTCCCCACCTCACAGCCTTTGTAAAACTGCAATTTAAAAAAATCAAGATGAATATACTGCATCGCGCAACATTGAGCTTACAAAATAATTAATTTGATAAGCATCGCCAATAAAGATCAGAGACCTTATCTAGTTATTCCCAATTTTCTTTCCTCGACAGAATAGCAAACCTCACGAGTGCACCGCCATATTGTTTCGAGATAATCACCATAGACAGATGAGTCACGAACGATCCTCAGATATCTGCGTTCAAATTGACTCCCTTTGTCAAACCGCTGGCTTACGGTACCACTCTAACTTGATCTCTATCAACACAAATGGCCGCGAATTCTTCCGATTTTCAATCTTAAGCCCCAATAAATAAGGCTTGTGGTAGTCGTAAGTAGCTTGCAATAGTTGGTGGTCGGTCAACCGGCAAAAAGCTTTATTCGTCTCAGCGGCGCGGGCGCCGTCAAAACTCGTGCGGTACAGAATCCGAAGCATTTCACGGCGTTCTCTTGCGAAATGTTATAAAAAACTTTGAAAACATTTCGTGCGCGAGTTTTCTGAGAAATGAACTTGAGAATTTAGTTTCAATAGTTCAGCGTCTATATTTGGATCATGAAATATGCTGCTGGCTGCGTCAAATGTCAATGTCATGTCGCGAATTCTCGATAATCGTTTAGGATTAGCTTTGAATTCAAGATTTAGTGGAACCTTCTGGTGTGTTTCAATCTGTGCTAGAAGTACCTACTCAATTACTGCTTGCGAAGCTTTTTCCTTGCTACACTTGTCTCGGACAGTATCTAGGTACTATCCAACATACTTACATACCTTCAATCTCTCGTCTCAATGAGAAACAAACTCGGTTAATATACAGAGTATCGGCAGGAGAAACCTATAGGTACCTAAGTTTTTTTATAAAACTAGTAACTCTATACAACTTTTTAGAAAGTTAGTATCACTTGTAACAATTATACGGCTTGTAACATAAGTGCGGCATGTTGTTTTGAAACCAAGCCGTAGTTCCCACGCGGCGGGCGGTGCATGCGTCGATCCGGTCAGATAACCATTTATTTATCACCTATACGACGCCGCGACCACCGAGGTAGGTAATGACGCTCCATGAACATCTGGGCTCCCACTAAGTACTGAAGTTCCTGCTACACTACGCCGCTTTATTGACGACCGCAACTTGCAGGAGCGAATCGTAAAACCACGAATGAAATACGTACTTAAACAAATTTTTATGGACGAACAGATGGCACGGCTAAACGAATAAACAACAAATAAATATTCGGACTGTCAGAATTTTAAGTATGAAATTAGAAATGGAACTTGTTATCCCACAAATGCCATATGGACGAGAATTGGATCATGCGAATTAATTTTGTCAAAACCATTTCCGGCTGCGTAGGCGTTGAAATGCAGAACGTTGGAAATTTTGTCATTTATTAAAAATAGGTATTTGAGACAACCTGTATCTTAGAGGCATAAATCAATATTTTTTATAATGACCAGAGACTGTCTATGGATCGACGCCCGCGCAATTGGCCGAGCGCAGCCGAAGCCGTTCGGTCTTTATCGGCGCATTAATAATGGCCGACGAGACGTTGCGATCTAATGCCTGCCAGTAAAAAGAACAAAAAGCTCCAACAACTTCATGAGTCGTGGTTCGTTTAACTGCAGACGATTCACCCTCTATAATTTAAGCCGCTGCGCTAGCGCAACGGGCCTTTTATAAATAAAGGATTGGAATTCGGTGTCGGCGTGTCTAGGCACTACATTTATTTCCAGATGATTCGAGTAAGATTTAACTTGTAATGTTTCTTTATAAATTTAATTATTAAAGCAAGTCTGAAATGATGGATCTTCGTACCTATTTCATTAGAGCCTAACGAAGCTTACCAAACTAGGTTGCACTGATGAGTTATTTAAACAAATAACCCGTTCAATAAATTGTAACGACCTCTTTTAGAACCAAAAGCCTCTTTTGAAATTCAATTTATTGGATTGTTTTCCACATAATGGTCGGAAAGATATTGATTGATGGACGGCCGCCATTAGACCGGTATAGAATTAAAGGAAACCTAATCAACCGATAGGTAACCATTATGCTATCGATACAAGGTCGTATAATCTGTTTAAAATGGAGGAATTTTAATAAGTAGATAAATTAACAATTTTTGTTACAAACTTGATGGTATTGGGAATTAAGTAGAACCTACTATATCTATTGTAAAAACTATAGTGTAAGTAAACTCCCATAACTGAATAAATATACTTAACAAATTACTTCATTACTTCACGCAACTAGCTGAAATCTATATAACTTTATAAACTCTTCTACTGCTATATTTTTGAGAAAAAGAAAAATTACCACTCAAGCTGCCACACAGTTCTCTAAATCAAATCAAATCTCATTCCAAAGATTTTTCTCAAAATTTTAAAACAAAGAAAGCTTGACTTTTCCCGTTTTTGTGATGTAAAGATAACGGGAATTTTAGACGTTAATTTAAAGGAAAAAAATATTCCTCATTTCTACACTAAAGGCGCATTTTCATTTTTCCATACAATAAATAATCGCTGTAAATAAAATAAATAAATACAGAAATCCTGTGCTAAATCCTCTGACTGAACGCAAAGACCTTGCACTACTCAAGTCAGTAGAAAACAAGTAAATGAGAAACCTCGCATAATTATTCAGAACTTAAGTCTTCATTCCGCCATGTTGCAATACTGACAAACAAGATACTTAGCATGTAAAGTAACAAATAATTAGATAATAAAGACAGAAAACTTGATAGAACTGACCAGTTTCACTTGAAACGGTAATGGCTAGGCTTACATGTAGGTGTTAAGAACTTGTGACATCTTTGATCTTTTTTGACGCGCGCCACAAAGAGTATCAGCAAAGTTACTGGGCCCCCCTCTAGAGAGCCAAAGCCTGCCGGGTTCGCGGGACTTACGAATTACCGTGACCCTGGTAAGTAAAGGGCTATTGAAGGACATCGTGGATTTTAGTCAGTACGAGTCTGGCAGTCTCTCCCGCTCTGCCATGGGCGGGAGGTGTCATTTGATGATTTTACTATGATAAAAGAAAGGGTTTGTGTGGAAAACTCGGGGACGCGGGACTGTCTAAGCAAGGTACCGCGGCGGTGGAACGCAAAGGTCATGTGAAGGAACAGGGTGGCTTTTTCTCAGTAAGACTCTGACGGTCCTTTCCACTCCATTCAGGGCGGGACACACATTTGATGATGTTTATAGCTTTGCTATTCTCTATTAAAATTCTAACGCTGGACTCTACGATGTGCTCTTCAATGATGCTGCTTTGGCATCGTCCGATCGCGCGGAGTCCCAGGAAGTCCCAGCGTGGCGTGAGCGTTCCGGCCGCGCCGTCATAATGGGCTTACCACATGCACAAGCTTCTCCAGAGTTCTGCCTCCGCAAGCCCGGCCTGCGCGTACTTGCTTTTGTGCAGTTTTTCCATGCGAGAAGTTTGCGCAGGCAAAACTGTGTTGAAGCTTGTGCGTGTGGTAGGCCCATAAATCGATGTTTCTAGAGTACTGCAGATAATTAGGCATTGCTAGCAATACTCTTGAAGGCTACATTAATGCCTACTTATACCCCATATTCCACACAAGTAATAACTCTGTCTGTAGGCATTAATCAGCTCATGAATAAAAGAAACCGCCGGTTTGGGTTCGTTAACTCTTATAATCGGATGAAATTGTAAGTGGAATTACGCATAATGTGAAAACTGCTGGAAATATTACAGACCACAGTTTTTATACCAGTTTATTCTTTGAAATTGTAAAATATATGGTGGCTAGTTTAGTCTGATTACTGATGTTCCTTCCTCTATTTAGTATAGGGTTATTTAGCTAGCGATTTTAATTAAGCTTTCTGGAAACTTAAATGTTAATTAAAATAATTCATGGAGTAAGGCGTTACTTTATGGAATACCAAGAAATTAAATATAGTAGGTATACAAAAAATCTATTGCCTCGCAGAATTAAAACTAAATAAGTATTTAAAATAACGTTTAATTAAATGTTAATGTTTTCTGGGTTTATATTCTAGTACTTACATAATTGACCGCAAAATTAACGTGCATAAAAATGAACTCTTTTCAAACATAGAAATTGCTTCCGTACGATATCAGTGTGTATACAAGTGAGTTTACGAGTTTAGCTAGAACATTAAGCCTCATTTAGACGAAACAAGAACTCGCATGCGAGTTTCACTACATTGCGGTATTTGTTTGATCAACTGAATTCGTTGTACCTATAAAAGTCCGCAATGTAACGCCACTCGCGTGCGAGTTCTTGCATCGTCTAAATGAGGATTTAAGGTGAAAATCGATTCAAGACGAAGACGTAAGAATAGCATAACTGCACCCGTTGACCAAATACCTAGTTTCTTAAAAAAAATAGTATTTTTAAAAAAGCATAACATAGTACAAAGTAATTTATTAATCGTGTATGGTAATTTCTAAATGAAAATAAATAGCCTATCATATTCTTATTATAATTCGATTTGTATCAATTATTAGAAGAGTTACTAAAGTAATAAACCTTCTTCGACTGTAATATATTAATTTAAGATAAATATGAAATAAATTAGTTTAAGATAAATATGAAATATTTTTTATCTGCCAGTTGGGGTACCCTTTTTGGTTTTTTTGTATCGTGGTAAAATCATCAAATGAGTCCTCCCACCCATACTGTCAGACTCGTACTGACTAAAATCCACGGTGTCCTTCAAAGCCCTTTACGTACCGGGGTCACGGTAATTCGTACAGTCCCGCGACCCCGGCAGCCAAAGCCTACCCTCTAGAGGGGGGCCCGTCACTCTGCTGACACTCTACGAGGCGCGCGTGGAACACAACGCGCCGTCGATCCGGGCACCGTCCATGGTCGGACAGCGAGTTGCCCATTACTCGCTGCCCGCGGTATAGCATAGCACGGCCTCTAGGCTCTTTTTCATTTCAAACATGGAATGGTCTATTTTACTCAAAAACGACTAACTTTGTTACGCAAACCAAAATTGATGAAGATACAAAGTAGATACATTTTATCGTTATCAATATTCATTGATTTAAAAAAAGCGTGTTCATTTTTTTCAATACTCTACTTGACGGTTTAAACAAATTAAATGGATATATTGATGCAGTAAACTACCCTAAGAATTGCTCCAACAACTCGATCGATACTCGAACGTTTTATGAATCGAGTTATTAAATGATAGTAGCTTATAATCAGAGGTGAACAAACGACCTCGAGAAGCAACCGTTGGTTTCCAATCACCATATTCACAATACAAGGCAGACATCCGCAATCTTTTCACAAAATCATGTTTTTCTCGTTTTCAAACGAAAATAACGTTAGATTACCAAGAACGTTAATACTAAAACCTATAAAAAACAACACAGGATTATGTACTTTATGATGTAAATCCTAGAGTTCTAAATAAGTTGTTGACGAACTTTCTCTACATGATGTTCTACGCTAGATACAGAACCAATTTGACACACTATCATGTTTTAATTGAGTTTTAAAATGGAATTGGATGTGAAAATAATTAATGTAATAAATGTCGGGTAGAGTCACGAATCATCATATGTATGGACATCGTTTGTAGGCAAAGTGGGTAACTAGGTATACTAAGAACAAGGTGTACAAATCTTGTTTGTGTTTGTATGTATGTCAACAGATCATCAACATATTTGGTTTCATGGTTAAAACTGTCTTGTCTTGTTTGGTCTAGTGACAGTAGTATTGCTGTTGAACATGTCTTGAGTTTGATTATAAGTTCTGGCAAGTTTTAATTTTTTTTCATTAAGAATTTTCCAATACCGGGCATTTATTTTTATGGGATGGAAACTCATTAAATGAGTCCTCCCGTTCTGGGCGAAGCGAAAGAAACTGTCAGACTTAAATGACTGAAAGCCACCCTGTTCCTTCAGCTGCCCTATGCGTTCCTGGGCCACGATAACGACCCCGGCAGGAAACCTCTGTCTTACTTGACTTGACTTACGTTTTGTGCTAATATGGACTCGCCATTCTTACTAGCGACCTAAAAATAACCCTTATAAGTGAAATGTATTTAAAAAAGTAATTTACATTTTATTTTGCACAATGCTACATTTATCATAATCTTTACCTTATCCGAAAACGATTAAAAACCTAATATTAAAAAAAAAACAGATAAGGAAACTTCTTTTTATCTAAAAACTTTGATATCAAAATCAGGCATTTCCATAAAAAGCATTAATTGGATAATTAGATACATTTAAAGCACTTTAAATTGCCGAAGTCATCGTTAAAATTGGTGAATTTGGCAATAAAGATAGCTTGTTTTGGAAAATCTGATTGATG
Organism: Agrotis puta; assembly: GCA_943136025.2. Taxonomy (NCBI): domain Eukaryota; kingdom Metazoa; phylum Arthropoda; class Insecta; order Lepidoptera; family Noctuidae; genus Agrotis; species Agrotis puta. The sequence continues at coordinate 4,127,307 of OW964177.2, forward strand.
AGATTACAACCGCATAATTTTGATGATGATAATGATGTTTAAAATTTTAATAGGTATTATAATTGGAGATGTCAAAAGTCAGCCATATTCATTCATTTTAAGTTAAACCATTACCACCAACAAAATCTCTTACTCTTTTCCCATCTTCCAGCGATGCACAAGAACTGAGCCATGGGTCAGTCGGAGCAGGCGCGGAACACACGAGCGAGCCCGCGAGCGCGGCGCTCCCCCGACCTGCCCCCGCTGCCGCCCCAGATACAGCCCTGCAGCGGCTTCCTCGGCAACGTGAGTACTTAGCCTTATGTCAATTTTTTCATGACAGTGACAGAAAGTAATTAGTTTGAAGAAAGTCCGCGCCACGAAGTCCTTTTGACGCGGCGCTAGTGTCTATGTCATGACATCTTATTGCATTAAAAAATGTAGTAGGTACCTCAAATTCTCTGGCCTTTTTTCATGGAGCGCACTTCTATTAAGTATGAACAGTAGACAGTAGACAGGTGGACAGAGAATCTCCTCACTAAAGTGTGAAGAAGAAAGTTGATAGATATCACACAAAACCGCCAAAAGTGTAATAATTTGGAAGAGCATTGTGACTAAAGGTAGAAGCAAAAGATATTATGTAGTTGTAGGTTCATTGCTTATAATCTATGCTAAGTTGGTAATTTTTCAGGATTTTTAGAATTTTCATCGGTTATGTGTTAATTAAACAATATATCAGCTGAAAAAACTATAGCTTGCAATTAGACTTTTATAAATTTTGGATATTATGACATTAAATTGAGCTAAATTTTCTTCAAAGTCATTTCACGGAGAATAAACACAAAGGCGTCTACTTAAAAATCCATTAAGCCTATAAACTGTTCATAAAAATATACTCAAGTATACTACGGACCTCTTTGAACGCACTATTATACTGAATACAATAAATAAACCAGCTTAAGTACCCACTTAACGTTTGCATTAAATAAACTAAAACTCACGCATTTCCGTAACATTTATCATAACACCAATTGTTACGAAAGCGGTACGTTTCAAATCCCTAGCACATAGAAGAATTGGTAGTTTAAAACATACAGTATTTCAACTAGGGAAAAATCTTCAGAAACCTGAAAGCACACAGACAAGGCACTTTTTTATCATGGTAAAATCATCAAATGAGTCCTCCCACCCAGGGCAGAGCGGGATGGACTGTCAGACTCGTACTGACTAAAATCCACGCTGTCCTTCAATAGCCCTTTACGTTTCGGGATCACGGTAATTTGTGAGTCCCACGACCACAGATAAGGCACTTACACGAATTCTTCAAAAGAAAAAAAGAATATTTGCGCTATGACACTACAAGTAACATTTAGAAAAAAAAGTAGGGGGCAAAATCATACTAGTTTAGAAAGCAGTACTGTCTAAACAGGTAACCGTGACTCCGGAATGTAAAGGTCCATTGAAGATACAAACGTGGATTTTAGTCAGTACGACTCTGACAGTCACTTCCGCTCAACCCAGGGTGGGAGGACTCATTTGATGATTTTACCAAGTAAAAAAGGTGGGGAAAGGCCCATAAAACATTCGTCACATGCATACACAAAACGACTATCGATAAGTAGAATACTATAACACTGTGTCACATCATACAAGCGTTTAATTTCACAAAAGAGCAATGTTGTTTTACTGTTCATCTTTATACTATGTCCGAAGCGACAATGCGTCCGCGCTACGTCGTTCCGTTTCACACGCGCCTTGCACCCATTACCATAAAATTAAGCAAGAGCAGACCATCCGTCTTGCTTTACCGACTTTCCTCGATATCAGCCGGTTTAAAAGCTTTAACGGTATCGGGATGAAAGTGATGCGTAAATCAAAATGTAGCTACTCGGCCTTGTCGCTTTCAGCATGCGTAAGAGCATGATGGATGATCGGCGACAATTTATCGTGTCGTGCTGGAAATTATGTGGAAATTGAACTAGTTGTGGAATGAAATATAGGTGTTAAGTGCAGGGTATTTTTTTGTGTGGTAACTACCTACTTGTTGATTTACTTTTGTTACGTTTAATACTTCAAGTTGGAGAATGGCACATAGAAAGGATTTTCGTATTTTAAGACCACAATAGGGAGTTTTTTATTTTTCTAAAAACCATTTCTATTTAACTGAAATATCTGTAATTTTCCTACATTTGACATTTTTAACATTGCGTCTACGATGATGTTGACAATATGATTTCAAACGGGTCCAAATACATTATCTGACCGTCAAATCTAACATTCTTCGGTGTACGTCAAAAGTGAATCAAAAAATAAAGCAATCGGAATTAGAAAGAATAAAGGCCAGCTTTTCTATGCAACCAAAAAAACACCACCATCTTTAATATTTAATAACGGAACTAGGCTCATAAACTCATAATAGGGTATCACTACAAGGCTCTAAGCGTCGGATAAGACCCCAGAGCATTCCAGGTCCCTATTTACGATGACGAGGGCCCCGGGCCCCTATGTAACAGATTATACAAAGCAATCTGCTTCGGACATAAATTGCTTGGTTACCTTCAATGAACTTATAGCTCTTATTAGGAACGGTGTCTAGGTTCACCATGGTGTAGTGTGGTTGAGAGATAAACTTCGGCGTTTGTCAAACTATTTTCTTCTGAAGGAACATTTATTTGGAAGAAAATTGTTAATCAAATGCTTGCAATTCATCTTTGTTTTTTTTTTTAATGAGGTGAGATTTCACTAGCTTACGAATCTGCGCTATTAGCATACTGCTGGGACACAGGCCTCTTTGCAAGACTACGGAATACGGATTGATGATTGTCATTTAACTCACGTGCCTTCGAAATTCATCTTCTTTAGAAGGAGCATCTTTCTACCAACTCCTTCCACTCTTCACTACATCGAGCGTTTCCTAACCAATTTGAGTCTGCAACCCTCTTCACTTTATCCATTCAGGACATTTGTAGTCTTTCCTTAAGGGGCTTTTCTCCCCATGGCTTCCATTCGAGAAGACGGGCAACATGGCCAGCCCACTAAAAAAAAAAAATTCACTTACGGTAGAACCATAGAGCGTAGGCATTGCTTTATGGTTCTACCGTAAGTGAGACCATTTTCCTTGCCACCCTACTCTTGACAGTGACCGTAGGGCATGCAAACATAAACAGAGTGAGTGGCGGGTAGGCATCTAGGTAATACAGCATACAGCTTAGGTACTAGATAGTACTCAGAATCATTGCCTTCCCAGTACTACCTGTTATGTAGGTACATTTTTTTTTATCTTGGTAAAATCATCAAATGAGTCCTCCCACCCAGGGCAGGGCGGGAGGGACTGTCAGACTTGTACTGACTAAAATCCACGTTGTCCTTCACTAGCCCTTTACGTACCGGGGTCACGGTATGGAAAAGTCCCGCGACCCCGGCAGGCTTTGGCCCTCTACAGGCCCCGTCAGTTATGTAGGTACTAGTGTGAAATATTATAGTTCTGTTCTGCGGCTCTAGTGCGATTTTTCACGTTTTTGTGACGTCAAGTACGGTAACTTTGACGTCAATTTGATGGAAATTGGTTCCTCTTTCGTACACTAGAGGCGCTTTTTTATTTTTTACAAACATCTAGCCATCGATCCAAACTTTCGTGTTTATAATATTAGTAAGTAATTCGTCATTGTAATTGTGTGCCTAAGGCGTGTCAAATAAACTTATTTTCTTTCTTTCTTTCTTCTTTCTAAGGATAGATTTAGATAGATATTTTATATGAAAAAAATACAAGCAACTATTACGTGGTACTATTTAGTATTCTGTGCAAGTATGAGCAAAATGTCTTACCAGCAATTATCATCTTCCTGCTCTTATCCCATTTTACTTGGGGTCGGCGCAACACGTTTTTTCTTCCATTCTCCTCTATCAGACGTATCATTTACTTCTTTTTCTTCCATAATTAATAACGTTTAGTGTATTTTGTGGAAAATATGCCTTAGCAGCGTGCCGCGTGGATTAGCAGCAATATTTTCCACAGAATACATTAAAAGTTTTTAGATCGGTTATACGAGTATACCGACACAGTTTGATTATTTCAATAGCAATATTTATTATTTGAACTGCCTAGTTTTCGTATATTGCATTGCATCCGTAAAATTTGTAATTTGAAGAGTTGATAAACAATTTGTTTTGAGCATGTTTGCACATCAAAATAATGCCAATCTTCCATTTCTAGTTTCGGTCTACTTACCTGCTTATTTCAAAACTTCTAAGTAGGTAAAATAAAATATCTAGATATAACAACTTATAAACAAAAAATCTAACACAAAAGCCTTATGATGATAGAACTGAGAATCATAATGGACTAATCCTTAGAATGGTCATTCTATTGTTATACATTTTAACCATACCATTGTGCTTCTCGTAATCATATTACTTAATCCTATTACACCTTGGCCACGACTTACTCGTTGAAGCGACTTGCAAATTGCGGCAACGATAACGGAGAATAAGAAATTTTTAAGAGCGTGTCACGTGTTATCGTGACACGCCTTTTGCCATTACCGGGAACTCATGCGAAGGAAACTCGGCCAAAGGCATTTATTTCAAACCGATAAGTAGTCTAGCTTACCAATAGGTATCGTATTACCCAGTACAGTGTGGAAGTCAGATAGGCGGTCGCTTCAAAAGTCAGAAAATCAGTTAGAGGCACTTACTAGTTGTCAAATTATCATTCAAAAACAAAAAGATATCAAATTATCAGACCAAAGTAAAAAGATCCGACGATCCAGCGACAGTTCCTTCACAGCCAAGAAACAAGCGAAACGCGCGAGTCGCATGTCGTAGAACCAGTGGTCGTGCACGGGGCATTAGGAAGTATTGCGTCTGCGTCGCTAATTGGCCACTATAGCACCGTTACTCGACTCTTGCGTCCATTCCGCGATGCACCCGGCGTGACCGACATAAACGCCTAAATGTTTATTTTCGTAGCCATTAACTTCTTTAACTTTCTACATGTTGCGACCTTTATCAGTTTTAAATGTAAACAAATCGACGGTTGCATAGTGTAATAAAATCTTTAAATAACCTTATGGTTCATTTCTACAGACAGATCTAGATTTGGATCAAAAGTGATTAACGGTACAAAGATAACTTTAGCATTTCAATATACTGCAAAAGCCGTCAACATCCTTCTTCTGCCCTACCCTTTTTTTGAGTCTGGGCATCATGTTTTCATCTCATTTTCGATCTCATTCATGGTGTAGGTATTTGATGTTTATTTTCCGTGTTCCTCAACCACACACACAATTCTCAGCTACCGATGCTACTTTCGAAAACCACTCATGAGAATACGCCACAACAGTTTAGCACTCTTTAGTACCTTGTTCCACGAAAATAGAAGGAAAAATACCCTTATATTATTTTTACTGCACCACCATCCTCTTTACAAGGTTGCGTACAATGCCTTAGTATACGTTGTTATTCGCCCTGTAAATTTTTAGTGTGCCTCCCCTTGGCTTTGTTACACCTCCATCTTACAGGCTATGGAAGGGCATTATGGCCCGTAATATCAGAAGACAATGCAGGGCACCGCACGGTTGACCCCTCCACAAGATTATACTTATTTACCTTTTATTTTATAGAAAGGCTTGCTGCCAGGATGTTGGAGCAACAAGAAATATACAAGTATCTAGACACGTTGTACCTTTTTGCGCAAAGCGGGCGGATGTATTAATATTAGCCCTTTTTATGATGGAATATCTGCGCAATTTAGACCTAGAGGCAGGCAGGAGCACTCAAGATTTACGCGGTCTGCATTTAATGTTTTTAGATTTCAAGCTTGTGTATTTTATGAAGAACTTTCATCTGCTTTTAAACTAGGCTTATCTTTAGACTTTGTTCTTGATTGCTCTTTGGACTCTGAGCTGATGATTGCTTTTTTTATCGTGGTAAAATCATCAAACAAGTCCTCCTACCCAGGGCAGAGCGAGAGGGAGTGTCAGACTCGTACTGACTAAAATCCACGGTGTCCTTCAATAGCTCTTTTCGTTCCGGAGTCACGGTAATTCGTAAGTCCCGCGACCCCGGCCGGCTTTGGCCCTCTAAAGGGGGGCCCCGTCATTATGCTGACACTCTAAAAGGCGCGCGTGGAACACGACGCGCCGTCTACCTGGGCATGGTCCATGATCGGACAGCGAGTCGCCCATTACTCGCCATCCGCGACCCAGCTGATGATTGCTTTAGAAAGGTTTCGCATTTCTGGCAGTAATTTCAATTTAATACAGAATTGAGTCAAATATTTCTTTAGATAAACTCAATCAAACTTATTCGTCTTAGAACCATCGTTATCGTTAACAAAATGCGACTTTGTCCATGCCCTCTTGCTTAGCAAAGACGTAAGTGTCAGTTTGTTTGAAAATAAATCTCGAACTTTGAATACAAGTCTCGGAGCGTGAAATCTCTCTCTATTTGCTCTTCTCTAAGTGTCAGTAGTAAATCAAGCTGTTTGTATGCAATATTGAACCGTTAAACTGTATCTGTAGTTCAGGAAAGCTTTCGTTCCACTTTGTTCGGATGTGGAGCGCGGGACGAGGGGCGGGGGGTAGGTGGCAATAACTCACGACACGACATGCGCGTGGGCAGTGATGGTCGCCACTTTGTGGTCTGTCAGCCATGAAGGCAGAGCGTCTTTAAACGTGACTGCTGATGACACTGCGCAGATCTAAGTCCTTATACTAAATATTAGAAGTCCAAATAAAGCTGATTCCCCTAATACCTGATCCAATAAAGATGTTAACTAAATCTCAGTTGAAATACGCGGAGTCGATATTTTGATCCGATTCCAAGTAAAAATAATGGGCATAAGTAATGATATCAAATAAAATAATAAACAATCATTCAAAATGGTCCTATGACTATTAACTTTGTTATTTTCAAAGATATACAAATCAAACTTGACTTTGGGTTGAAGGTTGTCTAAAAATATTACTTTATAGGATTAAACTTAAGATGCAGCTGACGCCATTTTGAATATGCTTTTTCATCAAAGTATATTGCATAAGGTTCAAAGCTCCTATGATCAAACAGTTGATTAGCATCTAAGAGTTTCACTCTTGTAACTTAGCTAGCAGCTCGCACCAGCTTCGCACGGGCTCAAATTTTCGACCTACCTAGTGTTTTTTCCGAGAGCATTCATACATAGAAACCTTGTCCTAACTATATCGAGCACAACAAAAAAGTATTATCAGATTTGGTCCAGTCGTTAGGAAGTTCTGCACATACAGACAGACTTGGCTCCTATCAAACAATGATAAGTTTTCGTAAAATTGTAAATGAGCAAAATTGGATGCGGGTATTTAACACACTTCTTTCGGACACAGTTCACATGTCTTTCGGTCTACAAAAATAAAATCTTTGTCTTTGAACTAACTGCCCTAGATTGCCTAATTGTCACTCATAAAGGGCTTTAAACTCTGACCGCCTTACCACTTACTTACAAAAAAATAAATATCCCTTGAACGCTTGTCTATAAAAAGCGTAACTGCAAAACGACCCTTATCTATATATATAAAAGAACAGGGTTTTTTATTAAGACTCGACTACAGCCGAAACCGCTAAACGCAGATACTTGAATTTTGGACAGCAGTTGCAGTGTACCATGTAGGGGGGCAATAAGACGGGATTTTGCGAAAGTCCTCCTCTAAGGGGGTGAAAAGGGGTAAAAACTGATGTATGAAAAATCTTATTCCTTGGGTTTATAAATTTGAAACTTGCCATGAATAAGAACACAAGAAAATAAAAAAAATTGGCACCATTAATTTTTTAAAACTACCCTCCATTGGTAATCTAGACGATGTTAAAGTTTGTATGGGAAAATCATAACGCGCGAACCGATGAATTTGAAAATCAGTATTTAAATACTAGATCAAAAATAATTAAACACGTGTCTTTGGATTTTTCGAAAATCACCCCCCAAGTTGATGAAAAGGGGTATTCAAATTTTAAGGTAAGGATATTAAACGCTAAACGTAGAAAGCTGACTTTTGGACGGTAGTTGCCGTTAATTATGTAGGTGAGCACTAAGAAGGGATTTTGCGAAAATCCTCCAATAAGGGGGTGAAAGGGGGTGAAAACTGTTGTATGAAAAATCTTATTCCTTGGGTTTATAAACTTGAAACTTGGTACGAATATGAGTATAAGTAAATAAAAAGGATTAGCACTATTAATTTTTTTAAACTACCCTCCATTGGTAATCTAGACGATGTTAAAGTTTGTATGGGAAAATCATAACGCGCGAACCGATGAATTTGAAAATCAGTATTTAAATACTAGATCAAAAATAATTAAACACGTGTCTTTGGATTTTTCGAAAATCACCCCCCAAGTTGATGAAAAGGGGTATTCAAATTTTAAGGCAAGGATATTAAACGCTAAACGTAGAAAGCTGACTTTTGGACGGTAGTTGCCGTTAATTATGTAGGTGAGCACTAAGAAGGGATTTTGCGAAAATCCTCCAATAAGGGGGTGAAAGGGGGTGAAAACTGTTGTATGAAAAATCTTATTCCTTGGGTTTATAAACTTGAAACTTGGTACGAATATGAGTATAAGTAAATAAAAAGGATTGGCACTATTAATTTTTTTAAACTACCCTCCATTGGTAATCTAGACGATGTTAAAGTTTGTATGGGAAAATCATAACGCGCGAACCGATGAATTTTAAAATCAGTATTCAAATACTAGATCAAAAATAATTAAATACGTGTCTTTGGATTTTTCGAAAATCACCCCCCAAGTTGATGAAAAGGGGTATTCAAGTTTTAAGGTAAGGATATTAAACGCTAAACGTAGAAAGCTGACTTTTGGGTGGTAGTTGCCGTTAATTATGTAGGTGAGCACTAAGAAGGGAAATTGCGAAAATCCTCCAATAAGAGGGTGAAAGGGGGTGAAAACCATTGTATGTAAAATCTTATCCCTTAAGTTTATAAACTTGAAACTTGATGAACTTTGATGAAGTCGAAACTCAGTCTATAGAAAATAGATCAAAAATAATCCAACACGTGTTTTTGGGTTTTTCGAAAACCACTCCCTTCATTGGTGAAAAGGGGTGATTCAGTTTTAACGGAAGGATTTAACTGCTTGCTTCGATAAACTCCAAACTTGGCATAAATAGTTTCCCAATCGAATAAAGAATGCGTAATTATCTATATTTCAAAAACCAACCTAGCGGGCGAACATCGGAAAATCAGTTTGTCTACACTAATATTTCGAGTTCGAAGTTCGAAACACGCGCTGACGAAGTCGCGGGCGGAGTGCTAGTTTCAACATGAAATGTTAGTTTGACGTTGACAGTTTTTTTAAACCAATGTTCTACAGATGTTTATCTTTCTTGTGGTAAGACGGTTCGTCTGTACAACAACGGACCTACTTCTAAAAGGGCCCGTTACAATCTGGAGCCCTATCTCCCCATCAGACCACACACACAAGATCTAACAGTAACTCTTCAATAGCAACTGATTCCATGCAGGTATTAATTAAGCGGGGCCTACAGGGGGAGGTAGGGAGGTTGTACCATGGGGGGGAAGGGGATATGCAAATCTCCAATTAGTACCTATCCACGAGAGTCCATCCATCAATGTCGATCATTTGTTGCTTTTCTGTACTAGGTTAGGGCTGTAAGTTATTTTTTTTGGAGTCTACTCTAAAGTATGTGAAAGTTTTTGAAGAAGATGTGTTATTTCTTAAATGAATCTGAAGTTTACGTATTCTGAAAATAACAAGGTTATTCTTTTCTATTGCAGAAGGTTTTCTTTCATTGGGCGAACTGCTTTTATTTGCTAAAGACCGGTTCCAATAGTTTTTAATTCAGTTTTAATCAAAATGGCCTTCTTCGTTTTTGTTTTACGAAATAGGTCTTAATATTTTGAAACATAATAAAAAACGGTTTAGAATGGGCAACGGCGCATACAGTACTTTCACAGTAATAATGTCTTATGACTAGGACTCGTAGCACCATATTTCTGTGTTATTTTATTTGCTGTTTTGACAATTCAAAAGTGCCTGTAACTGGCCTACTTGAAATAAATGCTTTGATTTTGACAAAACTTCACGTATTCGGGTTCATCGGTGACAGCACTCTCAGATAAATTACTCTTGTCATACCTATAAAAAATTTGAAAGATTTTTCTCAAAAGCAGGTTACTGACACAAGAAAATATTTACCAAGTTATTCGACCGTTCAACCCTGTGAGAAGCGCATACGCCTATCATCTGCCACCACTTGTCAATCCCGCGTCCATGTGACGTCATTAAAGCGTTGATTTCCAACGTTTGCGACTCATTGTGCGAACGGGTTCCATACGTTTTTACTTTTTATTACTTTGTGCGCATCAATGTGAGTTTTGCAACTTTAATTGGCTATGGTAGGGTTAATACGAGTCGCTTTTTTTAATGCTTACATACAATGTAAAATTATGCTTGGTTGTGACTTGATTTATTTCGGTTTTAATGTCTCGTTGTTGGGATTTTGTCGATTTTTTAATTGTCTGCTTTATTTTTATGTCGGTTGAACTTAAAAACCTTTAGTCTCTTCTGTCAGGAAAGAATAAACTTAACTGCGAGTATAATATACTACAGTTTTTTGTATTTTAAAATAACCAGATACCAAGCAATATGCAAGCAAATATATCTCTATATTTGAAAATATTAACGCATGCGTCGCGGATATTAAAGATTTTTTCCGCTCGCGGTTCGAATCTTTTTGCTACAGAAAATCTACAGTTTATGAATATTTTATGTTCACATAAATTGAGGTTCAACATAAACTTCATTGTAATGCTATATAATCAAAGCACTGAAATCAAAATGGCGCACGGTTCCAAAACGGGCACAGACCAGAGACAATATTTTTTTCTTCGAACTGCAGGTGATTCCGATAGCTCCAGTTGCAGTGCAGTGGCCAGTTCGTTCCATATCTACAATCAAAACTTCTTAATGAAATACCGTACTCTTATCTCTATGGCCCACAAAACTGCATTTAATCGGTTTCAGGGCAACTTGCCGTGCCAGAAACGAAATGCAAAGTACTATATAGCTGTTTATGTAAAGGCTGTATAATGTACATATATATGTGTATGTAGGTTTGGTATAAGATAGCCTCTTTCAAAGTAGGTCGACTGTCCACTCGAACCTGTTGGCACACTTCCTATTAGGGTTGCCAGGTTGTCACCCATCCCGGACAAGCGTTTATGGACTTTATTATTGCCATCGTATAAATTAATTTTATAATAGCAGTTTTATTGCTGTGTAAGAAGTGATAAAATAATAATTCTTAAATAAAAGGCGTGTGCTGATAAAGAAAGAAAGATAAAGTTTTTAGAAAGAATGAGAAGTTTATTGCAACTATGGGCCGAATCACAAGTAAAAACCGAATCGAAAGTATACCAAAAAGGGAAGTTTTATACCGTTTGCCAACGGACTTCAAATGTTTTTCCGGGATGTAGGTTCTTTTACAGCTAAGAAATTCTTTTTAATATGATAGGTAAACCTAGATAGAACTTAAACCTGTTCAGTCTAACAAAAATTAAAGATTAACGAAGTAAATTGTTAGTTGAAAATCAAAATTTGTAAAGTAAGTCATGTCCTAAGTTAAAACCAGGTCTTGATCTACCCGCATTCCAAATTTCATGGGAATCCGTTCAGCTTAAAGGTGAGAAAAGACAAAAAACAATAACTATAGAATTTATAAAATTAATGTGTGGATTCAATAGTTTTATGATGAAGATCCGATGACCCTAAGTGTACCAGATACGTGGGTGAAGGTTGTAGCACTGCAGCCGTCCGTTTTCCACATAATAGTGTTATCAACATGCTGACCTTTCTAGAAATACTTGTTTCTTCATGCAATACGCGATTCAAACGCGGACACTAGCAATCTAGCCCCTAGACTAGGTCTATTTAGCGCCCAACCATTTGTATGTTTGGCAGCCTATACTTTTTTGTTGTTTTCTGATGTACTGCTTGGCGAAAGCCTCTCCGATACATAAATCCCAATCTTCTATGTTTTGCCTACTTTGACCACTCTTTTGGCAAAGAGTCCGATTTGGGACGCCATCATTTCGATTGACAATTGTTTAAAAATAATACCAGTGCAAGGCAGGGTCCTTCATTTCATTAAGAGAATGCATGAGAGAGTATTAATTAGATTCAACAAGATCACGTTTAGCATACTTAAGTGTTTTGAAAATGAGGAATTACTTATTTAATGTTTTTTCCGCAGCATATTTTTTCTATTTTATGTGCAGTTCCAAATAGAACTTTAGATTAAGGTCGTCATAATGCCAAGTCTATTGTGATCCAAACGTCCTATTGTCAACTTGCAGAGAAATCAGGCAATGTAAAGAAAGTTGACAGTTCCAAATATAAAAATGAATGATTGTCAACTGTCAACAAATGAAGGCTATGACAACTTAACCTACCAACTGTCAAAGCGTGAAAAAACATTCTACAAAAAAGGTGAAATGTAAAAGGAGAATATCTTTAAAGCGATCACTTACACAAACTCTTTTACCGCAAAATGATATTAATATCAGACCACGGTTGGTTTCACAAATTGAATGCAGTATCCCCAAGATGAAAAATTGTTCACGAAGAGACATTTAACCTTCTGACATTTGCTTCAAAAATCTTATTGTGGAGCACCACTTTCGCTTTCCTTTGTCATCTGAAGAAATGATTAAAAAAATGAAAACGTCATGTTCGAATTGACGTTTGAAATATGAAGTGTTGACACGCGAAATTAATGATGATGTTGCGCCTATGACATAATCTTGTCGCAGATTTTTGAACAAGTCGCATTTTTTTGTTTTTAACAAAAGGGGTAATTACTGATAAATTTTAATGATCCTATTTTTAAATTGAAATTTGACTTGGAAACCGTGAAAGTTTAGGTAGGTTCTTTTATAACTCGTCGTGCATCAGTTTCTTGCCGGTTCTTTTGTAATAGACGATAAAAACCATACACTTCTTCTTGCTTTAAAGAAGTGTTTGTTTATTTGTTTGTGCGCAATAAAATCTGTTTTGCATTTGAATATCCTTAACCGCAGCTAGCAACAAATTCTGTAAGTCGTTCAATCGATTGATCAATAGACACCAAATCTATAAAGTTTTCGATATCGGGCAGGCTTTATGTAAAGTAACCTGAATAGGCTTTACCATAAACAGTGACAACTTACTTAAGCATCGCCTACAATCACCATACTAACTCAGAGTTATGGATCCTAAAACTTGTGCAATATTTTGGGAAATAAACTAAGTTTACATAGAATTATATGTTAACTACATTTTGTCGGGGAGCAGGACACCTCTTATTTTGTTACAATCAGACCTGTTTCCAGTTTTGGACCACAGAGACTTATAAAATTAAACCTTCATTTCGCCATAATAGGGGACAATTTCCATTTCATTCAAGCAGGCACATAAAACTCTAACCTTTTACTTAGACATAATTGCGGTAAATGGGAATCGTACCTAGCACCTCATGCAAAGCAGTTGAGCGAATGTCCACTAGGCTAACGAGCGCCACGTCATACTAAGAATCAATGAGAAGTAAGAGACAGTTCAGGGGAGAGGTTTCAGGGCAGTGGTGACCCAGTCATAATAGCTCCGGCTTACGAGATGTAGGCCGAGAGTTCGATCCTCAAAACGGTGAAGGAAAACATCATGAGGAAATCAACATGTTCTGGAACCACAAATTCGAACATATGTGACATCTGCCAATACGAAATGGGCCAGCGTGATGGAATAGAGCCCAGTTCTTGTCATAGAGAGGAGTCCTGTGTCCTGTGTACGTCAGCGCATATCCCGGGAAACATTTGTAATGCCTGAAACTTGTAAGAAAATTAACACATCAAAATTACTTTTATCATTAATATCAATTCAAAATGAAGACATTACCATCTCAGTTCTCACGCGAGGAAAATGAGGTGACCCATTCACCGCGGTCAAGATCGAAACTCTAAGCCCACGCGTGAACTTAAAATGTAAATGTAATGTGTTGTCTACAAGATAGCCAGGTATTGGTGTAGCTATCAATTGAGCAGTGAAAGCAGTGGGTGTTACTATTGTAGTCCAATGAAAGTGGTCATGTTGTCTCAACATTTGGATGTACACTTGTCTGTTGTTGGATAGTGAGAGTGTTGTCGGCAACAACATGTTATTTGTTGTAGTTGTTAAGGGTGGACCAATGATGTTTTTGTTGCGGACATCACAAACAGATCCTACAATAAAGATTTTGACCATACATTAAGCCATGATCGTCATTTGTTCATACCTGAACCCGATAAACCGAACCTTTAAATCTTGATACAAAGTTAATCCTCGAAAGTAAAGCTTCGGTCATTTTATATTGCTAAAAACTAATTTAAGTATGGACGTCCCCTAGCTAGATGTTCCGACTGCCTTGAAGGTGGCTGGGACTTTCTGGATGCGGACAGACGGAGGAAAAGGTGATGTGGTGCTATTTGGAAGAGGCCTGTGTTCAGTAGTGGACTACGATAAGCTGAGTTGAAGTACGTAGGTAGGTATTAGAACTTGTAGAAAAAAAAAATCGTCCGAAAAGTTCTAATAGGTTAGTTTTTTTATTTCAAGGGTGGTCTGAACTACTAAAGAAGAAGCAAAAGAACTTTTTATTTTTGATATTTTGTAGGCATTAAAAGATTGTATTCAACGAAATTAAAAAAGAAAGTATTCGTAGCAAACAAAAACAAAACAAGTGATATTTATCCACCTCTTGAATTACGGCATGTCTGCAATTCATCATCTGATTAAAATGCGATTTGATCTTCAGTTGCTCACATTTCCTGGTTTCTTTTGTCACAGGACCACTTATCGACATTATTTTAATTGACATTGACATCAATGCGAAACGTTGTCAAATCACCATGATATTTTGAAATTTAAAGTAATGTTTTTTGTTCGCATTTTCTGTATGTTTATGGGCGGTCACGGGCATATCCTGCAACAAAAACTGGATATTTCACGGAATTAAAAACTTTTTTCAAATTCGTTCTTTGCTCAAATTCGCAAATATTATTAATATTTATTTAAACAGAAAAAAACGTTCAGCCAGATCTCCCCTTTGTCTTCGAGTCCGACCGTAAAAGAGATTTGTATTACTCTAAAAATAGTTAGACGGAAGAATTTACCTATTAAACTTAAAATAAATGTACACCACATCGAATCAAAGAAAAAATCGTTAACAATGAATACTCACACGGAAGCACTAAATAACAAAATCTATTTGTGTAAACCTATCAAACACCAATACGAATTTGTTACAGTTCCAAACTGTAAATCTAATGGAAGATATTTTATCAAGTGAATTGTCAAACGACAGCACGGTGGTATCGATGTCACAGTTAAACAAGGACATCAGCCAAAATTGATTTTGGCTGATAATAATGTGTGACTCACACACCAAAGAGTCTAAAACAGCCATATTAAGCAATATTCCTGATGATCCACTTCGTGCATTTCCAGCAACGTCATTGGCTATTCGTTCATGAAATGAATCATTTGGAAAATTGCTAAGTGGCTAAGTGACGTCGCGGGACTAACGAATACCGTGACCCCGGAACGAAAAGGGCTATTGAAGGACACCGTGGATTTTAGTCGGTACAAGTCTGTTAGTCCCTCCTGCCCTGCCCTGGGTGGGAGGACGCATTTGATGATTTTACCACGATAAAAAAGAAAAAAAGTAGCTCAGTGACTGTTTAAGACCCGCAGACAGATGTTTTTAATGTTCTGACTGCTGGGGCACTGGCCTGCTTCTGAATAGAGTTGGTCATCAACCACCACGCAGATTGATGAGATGAGACGGGATGACTGAGACTTCCCCTGCTTTCGAAATTTCTAGGAAATGGTCGTTTCTTCGCGATCGCGGGTTGCTTTTATCCCTCCGCTGCCCCTGCCCCGTCAAAGGGGTAGATCATAGATGGGAAAATTTGTATGGTGGACCCGAGTTGACCCGACCACTAACAAAAATTCGACGTATAAAACGTCGAATTTTTTTTACCCTTTTCTAATATATTGTTACCGTTTCATACAAAAACATTTGTAAATAGAGAGTACCAGATTCGTTAGA
Source organism: Agrotis puta (assembly GCA_943136025.2). Lineage (NCBI taxonomy): Eukaryota > Metazoa > Arthropoda > Insecta > Lepidoptera > Noctuidae > Agrotis > Agrotis puta. The sequence goes on from OW964177.2 coordinate 4,143,403, forward strand.
GAAGATTCGTTTGAACTTGAAAGAGTTTTGGCCGAACAAAACTGATCTGACTGATCAACAGGTTTATCTACAACATCGATAGCTAAGATCGATATATCGATTTGTCTCTCGATCGATCGTCGGATTTGTCGTGAAAGTCGTAGCCGCGGGCTGTGGCACACTGGACCAATGAAGGTCAGTTGCATACCGCGCTGCTCGCTCCCAGCGAAAGTTTATGGTATAATTGTTGGGACGGTCAAGTGCAAGGAAAGTATGAATGCTTTAAGCTTTATCTATGGGCTTGAACGATTGAATGGGCGGGAGCGCATTCTTTTTAAGAATATGTCGTGGTCAGGAGCTTTAGGTTAATGTTTGAGGTTAGCAATCGTTCACGTCCCTCATGAACGATGCCACAATAATATAGAGGGGGGGAAGAGTTATGGGACAATAATTAAAGAAACCACTACAGGTTTTATATTCCGTTTATTTGCACAGCTCATCAGGGTAGACAATATTCGATGTATTACAACGTTTTAAAAGTTCATTGCAGTTGTAGGAAGTACATATCACAACACATAACTTAACTAGTTTTAGTTTAAATATGCAGCTTTAAAAAATAATCAACAGATGCAGAAAAGCTGTAGCTGCCAGCCAAGGTAAAATTATACTGATCAAAAAAGAGTTGAAGATGACACAAATGACAGAATGAAATTCGAAATATGAATATTCAAAAATTTTAAAATCAATATTGATCCAAAAGGAAAGAGGTTGAGACAAGAAGAGGTGGAATACCCAATCTGTTGCAGTGTACTATGACTAGTGGTCGTCAACCACTGCTCTTGGGCTCTGAGCTCCTGGTTTTGATTCCTAAGTCGTTTACTGTTACTGGGGTTTTCTGAATAGAATTGCTAAATAGCAGCCTTTTTTGGGGTGGAAAATGAACAAATGAGTCCTCCAGCTGTTCTTCATTTCCTCCCTGTTTCATCAGTTGCCTTTTGCATTCTAGTGCTGCCATTACCTCTTAAGACATTCCCGTGATCCTGGCAGACATTTGAGTTTGCTGACAGTTCCTTGAGTCGCATTAAAAATATCACGCCGTCAAAGGGCCTCCTCCTTGATCGGGCCGTGAGCTACCCATTACTCGCCGTCCGTAAGTCCACACGTACTGTGCCCGGAATTCGCTTCCCGGAGTAACTAAAACCGTTAAATAATTAGTCTATATCCAGGTCCTTAATTACATATCTAATATGTAGTTTTAAATTAACAATCCCCATAACGAGTTATGTGTTAATGTCTAAAATAGTCCATCAAAGATCCTTAAACATTGCATATTTAACCTACGCATAAAACCCATATAAATAAAAACAAACTCATTTAATACATCCATAATGACCCGCATGTATTGATTTATCGAATTAATTGACACGTCAAACTACAAATTGGGAAGTAAATATTGAACAAATCATTTTTCAAGATAAGCACATTGGTAGTCTACAGTGGGTGTATGTATAAGCAAGCCATATAAGCTTGCCGTCCATTGGTTCTCAACCTAGTTGCTCTTGTTTTCCAGAACTTAGACCTTATCTCGAGTTTTCACGTTTTTGTCATGTAAAATAAACGGAGACTTATTTTAATTTGGAGACTCACGTTAATTTGGTAAAAATAGTTCTCGTTCGTACACTACTGTCGCATTTTCATTTTCCATACAATTAATGTGATCATACTTCAAGTACCTACATTGTACGATAAAATACGGAAATCTTATGCTAAATGACTCTGTTCCGCGAAAGATTTTGAATGTTAAAACTTTTGCAAAATATGTAAGTTCAGAAATCACGTCATTGTTTACCAACTTTTAACCAAATCAACAAACTCTCGAATTCTTGTCTTTGTTTTAAAAATACACTGGTATACAGAGGTTTCAAACATTTTGAGTACGGTAATTTGAAATTTAACGACTTTCTTACAAGTTCTCTTTCACGTTAATTTTTCTTGAATGTACACAAAAGGGCCCAAAGTGACCCCTGGTAAAAAATATACAATTCAAATTGAGAACCTCCATTTTTTTCGTCAGGTGAAAAGGTTGAGAACCACTGCTCTAATTCCAAATATGATAATCTCACCTTTACAAACTAGCAATGCGAGATATTTGGCATCTTAATTGATTTGCTCCTCCAAGATTGCTGTACATTCTTGAAATATGTGTTTTCTGTAGGAATGTAAATTGATAAGTTGTAGCATTGCAGTTATTCTGTTTAAACGTTATTCACTCAGACAGATTGCTCCAAGCGTTTGATGTTAATTGATTTACCATTTAAAATGCTGAAATATGGTTGATATGTTTAATTGTAATGCTAAGATAACTGTCAATTTTAAAACGAACACGTAGTCATGCTGTCAAGCATTTCATAAAATAAAAAAAAACATTAATCACAGAAATTGACATCTCTAGTTACTTATTTTCTCTTAAATAAGTTTTCCCGGATACTTTCCATAGTAGATACATATAGATAATCTAGTCTATCCATTAACTTTTCCTCCACTCCAGTTTAAAATCAATAGCAATTAATATCAATTCGGAAAGTTCGCAATCACTTGCAGTAACAAGGCACAAGGCCGGAGCAATCCATTTCCATTAGACAAACTTACTAAGATAAGACCTAAGATTATCTATATCTGTATTCGCTTCTCAGATCGGCTAACAAATTAATGGCGATAATTTCTTTCGTGGAAAGAGTATTTAATATGGCTAAGGTTGTGTTCAAACTAGGCGATCATAGTTGTTTGACGTTTCAACTTTGACACTGTGAATGACAATAGTGAAAGACAAGTAATATCCAAATTAAGCATCTCTGTATACTCAATCTTCCAGTGCGATGGGACCCATCTCATCTTGTCTTGGTTTGACACCAGATAAGTTAGTTCTGGGCTATTTTTGAGATTTCCATAAAATATAGCCTCTAAAGACTGGGGCATCTGTTACGAGATCATTGTTTTATTCAGTGTCTCTTTGGTCTATTCCCTAGTATTTTTCACTCATCAAGTCTCTTTATGGATAGATTGTCAACATCGATTATGGGGCGATAAAGTGTCAATTTGGATAAGAACTGAGAGGCTTACAAAGCCTTCAATTGAGAATTGTCCTTTTTTGAATTGTTCTTTTAAAAGACCTTTTACTAACAGGACCTATTCCTATTCCTCAGGAAAGCATGATTACTAGACCACTGACAGATATTCTACGCCAGCAAATGTTTCACCGTGAGAAGTCTGGCAACATAGCGCGGCATCTAGAGCCTAACTTGCAAGGCAACTAAAGTTGCCTCGTGTACACACGGCTTTAGTAAACAAGTACAAGTGAAACGACACATTCTCTCGGTACATATAACCACAGTTTTTTGTGTACTGCTAAGCTTTCACGGTCGTCTCCTGAGATGTTTACAATGCATTCAAAGAAACGCGCCAGGGTTGACTGTTTTACTATTTGCTTTTATATTTTTTGCTCCGATTTGTGATCGTAGAGAAGATTTTAAAAGAATGAAATGAACAATCTTTTTCTTTGTAATTTTGGTCATCTTTTATCTCCGATTGATGAGCAAGATATAATTCTGGGTGAACAACGACGTCCTCCTTAAGTTTTTTTTTCAATCTAGGCCTGGTACGTATTCGGTAAATAAATTACAGATTAACAGAATTTAAGTGAAAAATTACAGAACAACAAAATAAAAACATGCACCCAAAATTATCTCTACACTGCCCTGTGGAGGTGCTTCGCCGTGTAATGTTTTGAGCTAACGAAATATAAATATTATCATGTCAACGAGCGATATAAAGAAAAAGAAAATAAGAAAATCAAATTAAAAATATAAGTCATACGATTACGTATATAGTAGCAACTGAAGATGTTAATTGTGTGTTACATTCAATCTAACCATCAGACCTTGGTGAATACTAAGTCTTCATGCCTCGGTCAATGTTGTGACGCACAACAGAAGCCTTTCAGGGAAACTGAAACCTGATAACTTTATAGTCTTAATATTGAGAATAAATTGATTTCTTTTATTTAATTAATTGCCAAATATTTGTAAATACATCATCTGCCTAAGTGCCTAGCCTTTTTCCAACTAAATTGGGGTCGGCTTCCAGTCGAACCAGATGAATATCAGTATTTTATATTGAGCGACTGCCTATCGGACCTCCACAACCAAGTAACTGAGTAATACAATACCCCATTTTAAGACTGGTTGTCAAACTGTTAGAGCTTGTGACTTAGAGTAACGACTGTCAAAGATCTACAAATGTCAACCGGGACCAAAACGGCTTTACGTGCTTTCCGAGGCACGGAGGAAACTCTCTATGACAGATGGTCACCCATCTACAGACCAACCTTGGCAAGCGCGAAATATTTGTAAATACATACAAACTTTGAAAATGAGCTCCCGTTGGTAAGTCTAGTGACTTTGTAACTTAGCATGATTGAATTTAGTCTACCTTCCTTAGATATCATTTTCGTTTGTATACCTTTTTTTAAAGTAGTTTAATGAACCTCTGTACATACGTTAAACTGCACATCAAATTATGGGACATAACAAGATTAGGTACAACTGAAGACTTAAAGTGACAACCCTAACTCCAAATCAAGGTTGTTACCTCCATCAGCTTCTCTTTATCCATTTTTCCTTCAATGAGCCATCCGTAGACGCGTCCCTTAATTGTATAATTCAATTTGATGGGTTTAATTGGACCCGTCTTCTGAGATTTACACTTAACTGGTTTCTTTATTGTTGTTTATAACTATGAGCTTTGTTTACGAGGTTCTGTATGGCTACACGTTGCAAGTCGTTTGTGGCGACTGTCAGCACTTTTAATTTGATTGGTAGGTACATCCACATTGTAAAGTTTATGAGAAATAAAGACTTTTTTGAGGTCTTATCACTATTTCTATATTTTATTTATTATTTTACAGCGTACTTGAAGTGTTTACTGAGTTTATTGTATGGATAATTGAAAAAGCGCCTCTAGTGTAAGAAATAACTATTTTTATCCTTCAAATTAAAATCAAAGTTCCACTTTACATCTGAAAAATTATGACAGGGTTTCTGTTGTCTGATGAGTACCTATTTAAATGTGTAGATGCACATTGTGATGAGTTAGAATTTCTTTAACCCCCGGTTGCTTGATCACTAGTTAATTAATATTTATACTAGTAGTATAATAATAGTATTTTAACAAATAGTTAGCTTAACTACTATAAAAAAACTGGCCCTAAGATTCTGCAATCCTTAAAACTTAGCCCGTCTTACTACAAAAAAGTTAAACATAACAGATGTCTAAAAAACTGTTAACTTCAAAGCGGAATTTTACGTTGATATAAGGGTCATTTTGCAGTTACTCTTTTTTAGAGAAGCGCTCAACAGATGTTTATGTTTTTGTGGTATGATGGACCATGTTGTTTAGTGATTAGAGCAATATTAAAAAAATCAGTTTGAAACCCATGTTTCAAAGGTCTGATTATTATGAATCGATATGAATCATCAAAACTGTCCCCATGGGTGAATAGTACAATCTTCTGTAATTTTAAATCTTCTTTTATGGAGAGCTGAGAAAGTTTGTATGGATTTTCACACCAGAACAGCCGACCTGTTCTAGATAAAATTTTGCACAGATTACAGTCTGCAACAAATGGCTTTCTAATTGTATAATTTTCGACTACCTTGATGCTGAAACCGCTTTTTTTTTTGTTGTGGTAAAATCATCAAATGAGTCCTTCCACCCAGGGCAGAGCGGGAGGGACTGTCTGAACCGTACTGACTAAAATCCACGGTGTCCTTCAATAGACCTTTACGTTCCGGGGTCACGGTAATTCGCACAGTCCGCGACTGCTGAAACCGCTAGCAAAAGCTAGTAATCTTAGCAATCCATTCAGCCATCTAAAATACTGACTGCATACCTCAAACATTGTACTATCCCGTTAAAGAACTTACACAAAACAATTAAATTACGGCACTTACTGACATAAACCAACAAGTTTATTCATTACCTCATCTTATTACCGTTTACCTCAGATGTTTGTATTTAGACAAAGTCCCACGACCTTTCAGCTTGATACGTGTAAACGACTCTGTGTAACATGCACTGGTGCAAAAAATAACAATGTGCATTGTCTAGACTCGTTGTGGAGGTTGACGTGCTAGATGCGACATCGCCAGTTTATATATTCAAGTAGATTGGGTAAGGCGTGGTCTTGACGCTTGAGTGTCTTAAAAGGGGCATTGCCGTCCAAGCAAAGGGCAACTGAAGGAACTGAAAAAAGGCTGACAGTTCCTTCCACTCCCAGGCTGGCGAGGGGATTTTATTTAATGATATTCCAACTGAAAAAATAATCCGGGTTGTGCAAAAAATAGTGCCGGTTCTCATCGATTTCTCACTCTATTTTAATATTTCAAAAAGTACAAGTGGCAACAATTGCTCCCATTGACCATTTAGTGTGCTTTTACGAGCCAACCAAGATTTTGTTTGACTAACTAAAAAGAAATTGCACAGATCCTAGGTACCTTCACTAGGTACTCTAATAACTATTCTTTAATACCTCCTCCGACCCAGGGCGGGGCTACTGTCAGACTTGTGACTAAAATCCACGTTGATCCTTCGATAGTTCTTTACGTTCCAGGGTCACGGTTACTTAATGAGACAGTCCGCGACCCCGGCAATTCTTGAATACCTTAACTTTGGTACGAAGTACATCTTGCCCCCAAGAAAAATGCTGACAAAACACAAAGTACTCAACTCCTTCAGCAAGTCACATCCATTTTCTCTACATCTCTGTAAATCGAGGAAATGATCATGAACGTGTGTCTTCCGCCTTCCGCACAACAACTCATTGCAAGCGTGACAAGAATCTAACATAATACAAGAAAAACAACACTCCTAACAGTAATCGAACGATACATACATTATGCAATGCTCTGTAACACTTAGCATACTATTTTATTGTTTACAAAAAGGGTTAAAAAGCGTGTAAACTATAAACATTTACATCGTAGAGAAGATACCGTGTGGAATGTAATTAAGGCTTGTTTTACACGTACTCAACCATAACGCGTCGCAGCGACAATATGTGGTCAAACAGTGGTTACTTGTCAATAATGTCGCTGCTGCTTTTTGTAGATGCGTTGTGGTACTTGCAAAATTTTCATCCACATGTATGCTTCACCATCAGCGTACTTATAATATTCTCACGGCTGGGACACAGGCCTCCTCTCTGTGAGAGGCAGTGGGCCAGAATCTACCAAGCGTGACTGGTGCGTGTTGGTAAATGTCACATGTCTTCGAATTTTCCACTTCTAGACTTCAAAGTTTTCTCACAATGTTTTCCTTCACTAGAGAGCATTTATTTACACAAATTAATTCACCTGGTCACCGTATTATGATGTCTTAAAACCAGGATTGTTCCAGTGAGTGAAAGAGACAGAACTATACAAGTCGTCTAGCGCCACCTCGTTCACTCACTGGAACAAGCCTGGTTTTAAGACGTCATAATACGGCCGCAGTGCACCTCCATGTATGCTTGTTGTTATTCTTGCATTGTGGTATTGCGTTACCGCTAGTTCGCGGTGTTGCGTTGTGGTTATCAGCGGTCGATACTAACACCAAAATGTGGTCTGCCTGATTTACAATACAAAAAATATGGCCGTCCACAGTCCGTGGTTTGTGTAGTACGTGTGTAACCACCCTAATATGAGTTTATATGCATACAATGTCACGCAAAAACAGTGTATACAGTAATACAAAGTAGTTTTCAATTAATATTATGTACCAATTATAATTAGTAGAGATTATAACTGTCGTAAAACACAGATTACAAGACGTTTCAGGGTGAATTTAATTAGTTGATTAATTCTTACAATCTTGCGCGCAAAATATGGTATTATGTAACGAAGTTTTATGAAATTCTGAAGTGTCAAATAGCCGTAATTAAAGTTTTCAAGTTATCATGAATGTAACACTTGATTAGACGATATATTATAATATTATGTTGTATGTTTGAGGATATACGAAGTGCAAACACCTGTAGATACCCCCCCATCAGATAATTTTAAGGTACAATAAGCTGCTGTACATTAATTGTTTATATTTAAACGTTCCTGTCTAGAACTTACACCATGTAGATATTGTATTCCTCTAAAAATAACTAGGTGATACAATAGAGATCTACTTATCTGATTAAACTTCTTTTTTTGTGCGATCATCGCTTTTTAATTGCCTATGATAATTTTATAATTGGTACAATCCAATCGCACTGTTCCCAAACCACAGCAACTCCTGAAAGTACGGCTTTCAAATAGAAAAAAAAATGATATATTGTACCTTAAAAACTTACACTTTGATGTTTAGTCTGCGTTGTACATTACTCGTCCCAACAGAATTTTCCCACTAACTCCAAATCGTCTCCACAACATAAACTGGTGCTAATTCACCACAACACACGACCACACGTTCCCTTCCAGACGTGGACACAGTCTCTTCTTTATAGCCAGTCGAGCTAACGGCTTGGGAACATTAAACTGTTCCGTTTACTACCGAGATAGCATCATTTGTATCCTTAAGAGGACGCTCGCGTTTCCGAGATGCGTGTTTGAAAATGGAGCGATCTGAGGCTAGATTTGTCGCTGTCTGGGAAAAGGATTTGTTTAGACCTGTCATTGTGAATCGTGATGTCGTTGGAGGCTTTAGAAAGGCTATACGAGGCATGCCACATTGGGCACCCGGTAAAATGGCACCTGCGCTAATGGCACCTTCGCTATTCTACATACGGCACTTATCAACATTTTTCTATCGTGGAATAAACTGCTAGATCAAAAACTATTCCCGCAGAAATAATTGATATCTCGGATGCCATTAGTTCAGGTGCCATTTCAGCGGGTGCCCAATGTGATTCCACCACGGCTATAACAATGAAGTATTACCAGAAACAAGAGAATGGTACTATCTGCTAGTGTCTGTTTTTCCGAACGCATTCAACCCCTGATCCCTTCAAAGTTAGTGAACAAACAGTCTTCATCTGGGTAAGGTCGGTTCATCCATCGATTTTGTCTCTATAACCTCTGACCCAAGCTAGACTCCATCCCTTCATAAATAAAAAAGAAACATTGGTTTTTAAGAGAACCTTGTGTCGATAAAGGCTAGTGTGTAAAGAATTTTTTTCCTCTTTTTGTCTCATTTCTGAGCAAATTCTCCCCTATTTCTGCCACTTTACTGCACGATGTGCTTCTGCTTGCCAACTCACGAGGAAGCCGTTCGCTTTTTTTGGATAATTTAGATTCTTCCTACGGCATTAACCCATTTTTTTACTCAACGTAGTTATTAAAAATTCTGTTATCCGTTTTGTATTCACTCCATTTTTAACTAAATCATCTTTTACAAAATCTAGATATCTGGGTACCGTTTCTTTGGTGTAGTATTTTGCATCCATTTTCCTCTAAACTTGTTTATCTACAAAATCCGAACGTGATCATTATGCTATCATGGAATGATTCATATTTTCTGGCAATATAACAATAGAGACTTGATTGTCTTTTGTAGGTCGGGGACATGTCCATCTGCGGACACCATTATTCTGGGTTGATATAAAAGATAGTGTGCCAATAGGTCCATAATATTTATACAGTTTTGTTACCCTGAGCTACGAGTGGTAGTTGAACAGGCAGGCATTACAATGTGTTATTTCATCACCACTGCTTTCAAAACGGTGAAGGAAAACTTCGTGTGGAAACCGCCATGCCCTAGAACTGGCATCTGACTTTCCTCTAACATACTGCACCGTGTGGTGGTTAGAGTGATATTGTGTCCCAACAGCTTGAGCATTAGTCTAACCTATAATTTACCTTACTCCTCTAAGACACGTCTTCTTATAGTGAAATAGGGTGGGCCGTAATCCACTACGCGGGCCTAGTTCGGATTGGTAAAAACTGAAATGATTTTGAACCAAAAATTCGATGTTATGTGGTTTCATACTGAAAACATTACCAACATTTTGACAAACACGATTCTGATATGTATGCTGATGGCCTACCATGGTTCCGCTTAGGGAACGAGATGGCGCTATACAACTGTCTCATTCCCACAGCCTAACTACTCACGCTTTAAAACGTCATGGTAAGCCACCAAAATTTTTGATTGATATGACCTACTAAAAATATAAGCACTCCTTAAAACAAAAGGCCGAATAAAAGATTCTCGTCTCAGCCTACATTTTAGCAGCTTTTTACAATCCGTTACAAATGATTGAGATGTTATCTTTTAGTACTTGCCATAGATTTATTATTTCCGTGTGAAAATCAATTTGACCAATCCGTGAAACCGATGTATTGTTCTGTACTTTTCTACAAGTGAAAGAAATTTTGAAATCGGTCCAGTTATTTTTCATTTTATTCATTACAAATTTACACACACACACACACAAAAATACAAATGTTTCTGTAATATTAGTGTAGATAACTTTGGCCAATTAATTGTTTAAAAAACTGTGTTTCCTTCCCTAGAGTAGAAAATATATATACCTAGGTATATATTTTTTTTGTAAATTACGGAAATGATACTTCCTGGCTAAAACAATTAACATGTAAAAATAGATGTAATTAATTTTGCCAAGAATTACTGACCAAGGATTTATATTCATTGTTGTTTTTTTTGTGGGCTACAGTTTCCGAAAGCATGTAGGTACTTACTACATAGTAATGGGCGACTCGCTGTCCGATCATGAACCATGCCCGGCTCGACGGCGCGTCGTGTTCCACGCGCGCCTCAAAGAGTGTCAGCAATATGACGGGGCTTCCTTAGAGGGCCAAAGCCTGCCGCGGTCGACCCATAAGGTAACCGTGGCTCCGGACCGTAAAGGGCTTTCGAAGGACACCGCGGATTTTAGTCTGTACAAGTCTGACAGTCCCTCCGACCTGCCCTATGTGGGAGGACTCATTTGAGGATTTTACCATATAAAAAAAAATAACATATTAATTACTCCTGTTATCTACTAGTCACCGAAAGGTGGAATTGTCATGATATGACTAAAAATGTCTACGTATCTTATATACCTTCTAAAAACATATTAATTAACTTCATGACATTATTTTACACCACAGTAACGGGACCTGCAGTAATATCAATAAAGCAAGACAGTGCACTAAGCAGTTGTACCACACACTTGTACTACCGTTATATTGCACTACGGTCTAGCTGGCTAAGCTCTTGATTTAAGTAAGACATTAATTAAAGATAAGGTATAATTTGAACAAGGCTCATGTGTGTAATGATTATAAGATTCTTTACGAAGATAAAAATTGAGTTTCTAAATAGACGAACACAAAAATAAAAAATCCAATAAAAAAATTAGTCCTCCCTCCTAGGAAAGGGCGAGAGGGGATGTCAGACTTGTACCGACTAAAATCCACGATGTCCTTCAATAGCCATTTACGTTCTGGGGTCGCGGTATTCGTTAGTCCCGCGACCCTGGCAAGCTCTGGCCCTCTAAGGGCCCTCTAAGCCCCGTTCTAGTGCTGACACTCTTTGAGGCGCGCGTGGAACACAACGCGCCGTCGACCCGGGCATGGTCCATGGTCGGACAGCGAGTAGCCCATTACTCGCCGCCCGCATGCCCGTGCCTACTCCATTTCGCTAGCATGACTGCTTCGCAGAAGAAAGCGACCGCTTCCCTATTCCGTCTCGCCCCACAGCATGGCCTCGACAAATACTGGGCGCGAGAGGTCTTCGCCTATCACCGTCGTGTGGACACCAGGCGATGACTTACCAAGCGGTGACTTACCAAGAAACTAGAGCCAATCGCATAACCACTCCATTAAATCACTCCTACTGTTATTTTCTAATTAAATGGTAGTTACACATTAAACTCCTACAGTAATTATGTTGTTATGACTCAACCATAATTATGGCAACTCAAGATAACGATAGAAATATGTTAAAAACAACTTTTCCACATAATTAATGAGCTAAACGGGACATTGATGGATCGTACGCTATCCTCTTCAAATATTGAAACACTAAAAATCCATTAGGATTAATTGTTTAGGGTTGCAAAAACGCCCTTCTCGTGGTCGACTTGTGAAGGGAAAAAATTTGGAATTAGTCACAAGCGAATTCCAATTTGCCAGAAAACCCAGAAGGTCTTGACGAACTGTAGTTTGCAGGTTCGAACACAACCAGCTATGCAATTCTCTATAAAAAATTTCATCGCTTGACATGAAATCATGACTCTTTTCCATATTTTCTTCAAAGAGGTGGCTTTGAGATCCTCTGATCGTGCAGCGCGAGCGGTGAACACTAGTGTCGCATTCAGAAGCATACTGAATAGCAAACTTGTACAGGCGTGGCGTGAGGCTGTCACAAGACTGTTTTTAAAGAGAGTAGCGCTGCAGGAGGATTACGTTTGTGATTTTTTCATTATCACAGTGTGGGACCGGGGTCGCGGGACTCACGAATTACCGTGAACACATAGGTAAAGGACTATTGAAGGACACCGTGGATTTTAGTCAGTACGAGTCTGATAGTCCCTTCCACTCTGCCCTGGGTAGGAGGACTTATTTGATGATTTTACCACGTAAAAAAAAAACAGTGTGGGAACGAGATGGCGCTAGACGACTTCTATATCTGAGTCTCTTTCCCGCAGTGGAATTACTCTCGCTTTGAAGAAGTCATGGTAGGCTACCAGCTCTGAAATTAAAACAGCGAAGGAAAACATCTTGAGGAAACATATCTTAGAACCAAAAATTCTAAGATATGTGTCATCTTTCAACGCGCACTGGATCCGCGCTGTGAACTACAACCCACTGGGAACTCACAGAGAGGAGGGCTGTGGCCCAGCAGTGGAAAGGAAGATGATGATATGAATGTCAATTTTATTGACATTGACATATGTTTAAAAAAGAAATACAGCCTTTAAAACTTTTTTGACACAAGTTATTAATGAACCGTTAATTGAATTAGTTTTTAACAGTTTCAATTAATCGAGAATGATAATGCGCTTCGGTTTAGAACTGTGAATGTAGACATTGATGTGATGGGAACTAAAACAAGATATGATTGAGAATTAAATAGGTTTGTCTAAAAGAGGGTGCTTCGCAAGTCACAAGAATATAATTTATTCTTATTTTGACGGATTACTTAATGAAAAGAATTGAAGTAGGCTTTTGTCCAGCTTTGGGATAATAAAGCCTTGAAATTAAAAAAAAATACCGATCAATCTCTCGCTTTAAAAGCACCAGAAGATTATTACCAAAATGGCAGTTTACTTTTTCGGCCTAAAAAATTCCATCTTATTAAACTATACTTTACTGTATTACTATATTTTGCCCCCGTCTATCTCCGTGCAAGCAATCATCTAAATCGGTTCAATCGTTTAAAAATGAAAACAAATAGTGAAACATACGTTTTAATCAAACCATTGTTAACAGACAATATCTCATCAATCCATTTTGACCTTATTGATTCCTTATTTTCCCAGAAACTGTTTGTCGTAAACCTACTACGAAGCCATGATGGTTTCCCATAAATAAGAGAGCTTTTGCTCCAATCAGTACACCATGGGTCATGGGAACGGGCTTTGGGGCGCAATCTCCTTGATTGGTGCGCACTTGAGAACATCTTCACGGCATAATTTGATGAGCTCGGCCATGGTTTGTTATGAGCTTGTCATACTGAAGTCTGTCAGTCTTTTTAATGGTACTGTTAACTGTGTTCCGTTTAAATTATGTATTGTTGTTGTGTTGGCATTTTGAGGTTATGTTTTGTTGTTCGGTTTTTATACTGCGACTGCTTCGTTTCGGATGACCCATGGTACTCCTCTTTGAGGTACCTACTCATAGAAAGGAGGCGTGTGCCACAACATTAGCAATAATATGGGGTGATTATAACCGCTTCTTTGTCCTGCTGAGCTTGAAGTATTGGAATCGATTTCCAGATCGGGCAAAGTGACCATTTCTTAAGGATTTTCTCACTGCAGCCTGAGGTCAGAATGTGTGCCTTGCTGATGGTATAATTGGCTTACTTTTACTAGGTTTGCCAAACCTTTTTGGCAAAATTATGTTTTCCCTTTTGGGGAAAACATAATTTTAGTGCTTAAGTTTTTAATTTCAGGGTTAATAACACTACCGTTATAACATCAAATGGGATATTTAAGTTCTAATCACTCTTGTAGCTTTAAATTATGTTCTGTTATTTATTCTGTGCAATAAAATTTAAATGGAAGACCATAAAGTACTTTAAATTACATTCTAAACCTCATTTAACATGACACACATAATTTTCGAAGCGTAATGCACAAACAGAACAATTTTTACATCATTTACATAACTTACTTCCGTAATTATATACATATTATTATAAAAACACTTAAACCACACGTAAAAAGAAGCTCCAATTGGGTTATTCTTTAATAACGAACGTAATTTGAAATAATAAAATCAATTGATTGGTGAAATCAGATCGTTTAGTGGTTGTTAACTTGTGACGCGTGCAAATTGCTAACGCTTTTAAGATATAAAGTTAACGAGAATAACCCAGTTTTTTATGTTATGTTCTTAATAGTGTCCGACTTAAACTTGATTTTCGGCCGATACCGAAACCAAAATATTCGGCACTTTGTGGATTTGGCCTTAACTGTAACCAACCTTTACTTTTTTAGCTATTTAAAATCAGCAATCAAAATTAAGTAGTTCCTTTAAAATTAGTCCTAAGTTTCATGAAAATCATCATCGTGTTGCCTTTGAATAAACCGATTCATTTTTGGAAGCTGCATTTTAATAGGTAAATACGTAAGGTATGCTTCAGAGAAAACTCACCCCTTTTTTTAGTGACATCACTATCAAATGGGTGACTTTTCTCTGACAAAAAGTTGTACTTGCATCATGCTAAGAACTAAATTAGTTTCTAAGATGGAGCCGAATGTTCGACAAATTTTTGGCCGAAAACCATATTTCGGCCGAAGCCGATACCGGTATCGAGACTTTAATCCGACACTATTTTTTTAAACCTACATTTATGAGTTCATGCTACTGACATGGATATTTCTCACGGACATTTGTATGATTTCTATCAATGGTCGTTTGAATCTCAATGGGATCGCATGTCAAGTGGCGGCACTTACATTTGAAGCATACTGCTGACAATAAAATAATAAATTGTTGTTTTTAAAGCTTTTTGTTTTCATCGTCTGCGATTTATTCGTGTCTTCGATAGTCGTGACTTGTCCAATTATTTTTTAGATAGGACGTTCATCAGTCGTTACGGGCTGACAGAAACTCTGGCAACCTGGATTACCTTTTTTTTATCGTGGTAAAATCATCAAATGAGTCCTCCTACCCAGGGCAGGGCGGGAGGGACTGTCAGACCTGACTTACTAAAATCCACGGTGTCCTTCAATAGCCCTTTACGTACCGGGGTCACGGTAATTCGTGAGTCCCGAGCGAGTGATTCAGCGAGTTGCCAATTACTCGCTGCCCGCATGCCCGCGCCTACGGTGGCCGGAGATCGTCTGCCGACGTTCGTCGCCGTGGGCGCCTACCACTGCGGCAACCTGGACTACCCTGGGGATATTATCATAACCAATAGCTTGAGTGTGATTTGACAGATTTTTTATGAGGAAAAAAAAAATCAGCTGCTTGTGAGATTTGAACCGCGTCTTCTGGATAAGTACTCTAGACGCCTTTAGGTTGTATTCCCTCGTTTAAACTTTTTACGGTAACGTGGCATCATAAATCATCTTTGCAATGCGCGTTGCATGAGTTAAAGAAAATTTTTTAAACGCTTTACACAGCAACAATTTGCTGTCGGTGTTGTGAAACCGTGGTCCTGGTGAGGCCTGGCAACGCCCCACTGGGGACCGCTCACCCGTCGCACCCCGTCGAGGATCCCATCCAAATGATATGATTTAATTTTGATTAATAAATGTAATTAAAATTAAGGTTAATGATCAGATGAGTGATCGAAACGTATGAAAAAAAAAACAAGCTTAGCTGTTAACATTCGAAATCTAGCGAGAAATTATTATATTGAAGTGTAGACCTACATCATCATCTGCCTAGCCTTTTCCCAACTATATTGAGGTCGGCCTCCAGTCAAACCAGATGCAGCTGGATATTAGTATTTTACATGGAGCGACTGCCTGTCGGACCTCCACAACCCAGTAACTGAGTAATACGATACCCCATGGTAAGACTGGTTGTCAGGCTTTAGAGCTTCTGACTAACAGTAACGACTGTCAAAGATCTACAAATGACAGCCGGGACCAATGGCTTTACGTGCTTGCCGAGACGTACACGCAGGAAACATGCTATGACAGATGGTCACCCATCCATAGACCAACCTCGGCAAGCGCGGCTTAAGCCGGAAGATCGGCCTGTGCGGCTGTATTTATTTAGCCACGAGCTCCTACGAGTGTGGACCTACATAATACATTCAAATTGATTTAGGTAACCCAACGGTAAAACCATAAAACAAAACACTTAACTATAATCATAGTAAACACTGAACAATTGAATTAGCTTATTACCGTACTAAGGTATTGCTAGGCGCCAAGTCGTCGCTGCAACGCTAAATTATATTGTACTTGACCGTTCTAAAGATATAAATCATGTTCTAAAAGTACAGGTATTTCGTGATTTTAGTACCAGTTGGTACAGTTCAGAGAAGATTTACCCCTTTTGGTAGAAATGCCACTAACAAAGGGGGTGAGTTTTCTTTGAAGCTTACCATACAAGCTGAAAGCAGATAGGATAAAGGAAGTAATGTCATCAGGATTTCGAAAGGGAAGGGAGCAAAATTCAAAATTGGAAATAAAAAAAAATGAAAAATAAATTCGAAATTCAAGTTAAGCATTAATAAGACAATGTTGATTTCATTGTTGGGTTTTTTTTTAATACAACCTCCTTAATAACTAAATAAAAAAGTGGCTGTTTATAAATTTAAAAGTTGTTACAATAAAAACTAATCGATCGAATTAGCAAATTATATAAAATTGTTTTAAAATAAACAATCTTTGAGTGAATTATGATTTTAAAATCATCGTGTTTACTTTTTATGGACGCATATCATAAATAGAAATAGTGGTCTAATTAAAATTTAAATGGCTTTAAATATATTCATGTTAGGCCACCCACTGCTTATGAGATCGTTTTTTTAATCAAATATAAAATAACTATAAATTAGTAACGAATTTGTCTCATTAAAATGTTTTTATCGGTCTGGACTTTTATACTACTGTAGGCGCATGAAAAATATATCGTATTTTCAGTTACCAGCGGCTTCGCCTGCGTATAACTTGATTTTTAGCCCCGTAGAGAACATCCATCCAAATATCCGAATTTTCGCTTTTAAATATTACCTAGTTAAATATTGTTAGAGTTTTACTACATGGTCACAACACCAGAAAAGACCGAAGTAACGGTATAATTCCCGAAGTTTTTTATATCCTCTCAAATGATTTGATCTCCCTTACTACATATAGTAATAAGTAGGTATTGATACACGTATTTTAAAAGATATTGGACAAACTGTCTATCAATTGAGAAGTTACTTCATGACAAGAAAAAATTATTCCACAGTTCTCAACAATTTTCAATGCCAAAAAGATTATAAATCAAAAAAGTTGAGAAAAAAGAGAACGAATGTAATAACTTGTCTTTTTTATAAAATAGCAAAATTCGATCCAGCAAATTATATTTCACGGATTTGCACTTTTTACGTCAAAAAATGAATTTTTGAATGAATAAAAAATTGTGTGGCGAATTGACAGATGTTGCGGAATGGCTGTTTCTGGACAGTTTTAGCAATTCGCATGCAACCATAGATTCGCAATTTAATTTCAACAATGGACATAGCAAAAGAAATATTTCTACCGTTGAGCAGTGTGAGCATGAAAATCTAAGAGATTAAATTTCTTTTTAAGATCTTAAGGGTGTGCAAGGATAAGATTGTCGAGAAAAATATATCGATAAGAATATCCAATGACCACAATTAATCGTGAGCGAAATGATAAAAATAATTGATGGTGGCATGCACAAATGCAATTTGTTTGTAAGATTACATCTCGTAAGGGGAGGGTGTGTAGCGAGTCTAGCAAAGCGATATCTCGATCCATTTGTTTATAAGCCATTATCTTAGAAATAAATGTGCCTATGCGCAATCAAAGGATTTGGTTTACGTTTATTTTGATATCGTGTAACGGGTAATAGATGGAGGGATTAGTATTAAAGTGTTGTTCCGATTAATTGCTTCAGATCTCGAAAACGTTTCTCGTTAATTTACTACTTGTTTAGTTCTTACTTAAAAGGTTCAATAAAGGAAATTGTGAATGAATGAATAAACCAGTTAAAATAACTAATAAGTGCCTTTATGCGATTGGAAGTATGCCGGGAAAATATACATTAAAGACAATGTTTCAAAGATCATAAATCCTTCAGTTTAGTATGGGAGCTTTACAAGCCGCTGTAGAAGGATACACCGCAGTTAATAGTTCTATGGCCTAACAATTACAACTTGCAAGTACTTACCATTTTGAACTTAAAAGCGAACAAAGCTTCGTACCGCCAACAAACTGCAAATTAGTACCTACATATGTACTGTCAGAACCTTATAAGCTGAAAGCACGACTCGAAGCAAGAGTCAAGACTACGCAGATTCACACAAATCTGGTCTAAATTTCCCTGCGATTGTTAAACGATAAGATCGACATTCGTAGATCAAAGGCGACAATATAAGGGTGAACGAACAATACGTGTCAGTTGACAGGTTCCGTTCACATCGTGAGGTGGAGTCACGAGGTTTTAGTACAAGCTCACGGCGTGATCAGCTGTTGTGTGACACTTTGGCCAAAATTGGGCGATAGGGGCCCACTTACACGATGTATGGCCCGCGTGGCCCACTCGCGTTGTTTATTAGACAGCCAGAAAGCGAGGCTGTTTATTGAGATTAATTTGGATGTGGATCTGGTTTCTTTACATTTAAAATGGTTTTAACGATTGAATTACTTTTCTTTAGTTTGCGTAGGAGTCGTGCAGAGTTGGTCAATAAGATACTAAACATTTACATTCTCAAAGTTGAAGATACCGTATATAAAAATTGACAAATAGAATATAATGAAGCAGTATATTTTTAAAACGAAGTTGAAAACAGAGATACTGATCAAATGACAGTCAGTCGTGAATATGTGATTGCCATACCAACAATCAATACAGAAAAAGAAAAAAGTTTTGAACATGTAGCAAAGGTATCAGCTACAGATCTTTTCGTAACAGAAGCATAAGTGAAATGAGGAAAAGACTGTAATGAAATATAATTTACTAATGATAAAAAGTGTAGCATTAAGACCCCTATACACCACAAATCAATAAATGAAATTAGCGCAAATCACCTTAATTATCTCAATAAATAAAAACCACGTGTCATCATTTTCGTGAACTAATGATAATCTCCGGAAAATATTCAACTGATTTCAATGAAATTGTGTTGATTACAATTCGAAAGACATTCGATATTTTTTGACCCGATCGGTTGCGCTTTTTCAGTATATTGTACCTGTACGAAACTGGGTCGGGTTGCTTGTATATATTAGATAAACGTTGACTCCGAAATGGTAGGTGAAATACCGAAAGAAAAATTTTTATGTAGTTTTTTTGCAAAACAAGTATAAATACCTATACAGATGAACTTGTATCATTTATAGTTGCCAAAGTCATCATCATTTGCATCTGCTTTGACAACTTTGGAGTCGGCTTTCAGTCTAAGTGGATTAGTCTGAGTACATTTATTTTACTTGGAGTGTGCGCCTATCTGACCTTCACATCCCAAAAACTGGACAAAAATATACCTCTTGGAAAGATTGGCTCACAAAGCATCAACACAATTGAATCAGATTCTGTTAAATCAGATTTTATAGCCATTAAAGAGGAATGATCTAATAACAATGATCACATAACAATAGGCTTGTCTTATCTCATGACAAACGATGTCAACCTACATAGATCTTCCATTTGTGTCCTGTTCAAGACGTGGGTAGATAACACCTATAAGCTATATTGTATGGGAAAACCGACCAGGTGACGATAATAATTATATCCGGATCATTGTGCCTACATCCTTTGGAGATGCGATGTTTTACACGAGATGTGAATGACAACGATGATGGTGACAATGACGTTGGCCCAAAATGGCCTCTTTAGCAACGGTACGATTCATAAAACTTTCACAACTTGACAATTGCTCAAAATCTTCATACGTTTTTATCATTACACATTACCCTATGATAGTATTAAAGTGGCCGTTTAAGGAATAATAAGATGTGACCCACGGATAAAGCCAAGATATGACCCACTTACAGGATAGTTCAATGTGTACTAGACCTGTAAACTAGGTGACTTAAAAAAGACACTACGAAGTCGCGAACAAGGTGGCCTACTGGACCCAAGTTTGATAAGTCGTACAACTTACGATCGACACGAAAGTAGAAGAATCGGTTTTTAAGATTCTTCAACATTTTCCATGACACGAATATGCAGTAACCAAGAATACCGACACAATTTATATTTCTCAAAGCTCTCTGTGTGAACGTTGTTTAGAAGTTCCCCCTACTTAATTTACTATAATTGTACTTCGTGCTAGTAAATAGAATCGGTCTTTGTTACTTTATAAAATAGCATCAAAATACTTACAAAATAGTAGGACATTGCAGTCCCTTATTACCTGATGAGCTTATAGCGATAAGCTCACAGATCGTGGCATTTCAAATTACTGCTCAAGAATGTTCTCATTATTATCTCTGTACAATGGTTTCTTTTGTATTTATTTTGATAAGAATTATGTAATGTGCATAAAGGTCATTACGCATCTCTGTTGAACTATCAACTTTTGGTCTTTTGCCTTACCAAATTGTAGATGTGAGTCGATACAGCTAATGCCTTTGATTGTTTATATAACTTTTATGGTGAATGGATGACGTCATTTCTATCATCGTAACACAGAGGTCATCAACGGTTTATAATCGATCAACAGTCGTTGAATTTCGATTCACAATTATCTATTATCTCCAGTAGTCAATCTATTGTGTCTACGCCACACATCATTGGTTATATTCTGTCAATTCTATTTGAAAGATAAATTACGGGGCGAGATTTTTTTAGGAATCTTATTAGAATTTAGTTTGCCGTTTGATCTGTTCACAGCAACAGTTATTATAAAACTTTTAGTGATTGTCTGTCTATTTGTGCTATTTCAACACTCAGTTATGAGTGATAGATTTGTTGGACCTGTCTCTGACTGTTCTTCTTTCGAAGTTCTCCTAATAAGTCGGGAGACGACCTCTAGCCCTCGTTTCATTCCTGCTCCAACATTTACAACCTTCAAATCAAGTTTAAGTACTTCAAGTAAGCCACATCAGCCTGCCCCTGGGATTCCTTGCGTGACGGTAATACGAGTACCTACTTGTACATAATATATTTGTCGCACATGCCTATAATTAAGGACACTTGCACACACGTGTTTGCCTGCGGGGTTTCTCTCGCAAATTCGACTCTGGTTTAAGCCGGTTTTCGTGACAACTTTCTAGAGATTCCCACCGCTTTAAGTACCCTTAGAAGTGCTAATGTATATTATTGGGCACATATTATACTTATGTGCTGTGTAACGGCTATTTGGGAATTCTGATTGGTCGGACTTGATTAATTGTTGCCGTAAAATTGTTAAATCATAGCCGTGAAAATATACACTTCATCAATATTTAAATTCAAATATTTTATGAAATTCCAGATTTATTAGTCATAATGTCTTATTTATAACCGCAAAACTCCAATAAATATCGCCACATACAATAAAAAATTGCAAAAGAGACAGCGACATACCTAAATCTTGTAATATTGATAAATACATTTTGGTCCTCAAGCGGACGTCTAAAGAAATACAGCAACCCAGTTCTTTTACATGTTTCCGAACCCGATCGATTCTTAATAATGAATTGCTATAGATAATGAGTTGTTTTTTGTCTAAAACAGTGATTTAGAATCGGCGGCGTGGCGCCATATTGCTCGGAGATCGGAGATAGACGCACGCGCAGTCGCGGCGGAGCTTTTGTTGTTCTCCATGTTAGAATCTTTGAGAGTACAATGTTGTAATTCTTTCGTGACATTTGTTCGTGGTCAAAAGATACCGACTAATGTGTGTTTAGAGGATTGTTTCTGTTGGTTAACATTTGCAAAATGTTATCTGTAATTAGGGTCTTAGATAAAAATAGTTACTTACATTATATTAAGTTTTGACCATTAATTTAGATTCTTGTCCCTTTTTTTAGCGTGGTAAAGTCATCAAATGAGTCCTCCCAGTATTTGTTAGTCCTGCGATTAGATTTTTATCACTTGACTGAAGGGTATCAAAATTTATTTAAGTCATACTTGACTCGACTCTCAATTGAGCGGGCCCCTATCTTTTTCTTTTCTACCGTTACAAACGAAAATTCGCACATCCAATTAGCTACCCTCATGCAAACAATTCGTTCACATCGATTCTTCGTTCGATTCAGCCACAAAGTCTAAGTGCGAGCGCCATTATAATCTATCCATCAAGATGGCTATCTTCTTCAGATGGTCGTTGAATTTCCTCGTACAATTTATATGGATACGCGAGGACATTGGCAATAAACTAGCGGTCGTCTTTGTGCTCAGTTCCCACGTCGGCGATGTAAGAATCGATTGAACTTTATTCTGTTTCTATTTGTTTGTTTAATTTGTTAGTTAGTTTGTAAGGAGGTTTTATTCCTTTGAGTTTATTTAAAGGAGCTGTGTTTGTTGCTACTGCATTAGTTTTTGATGGTATTTTGTTTTCAGAAGCTGTTTCGTTTTGCTACATATCAGAAACGACTATAATAATTCTCTGCAGCGGTATTTGTTACTTTATATCTATGTGACTTAGAGCTGAATCATCCTCGCATTTATTTCTTGTGTAGTTGATTCTCCTTCTTATGGCAAATAGTCTTAGTTATAGAATTTTGTTAGTTTTAACCTGTATTTTTTGTAACGTGTAGTAAGGCTTCTTAGAAACTTAGTTAGTCATTGGTTGACTTTATTCTATCTAGACGAACAAAGCCGAATTCGCCAAAAAATAACCTTGAGACATATCTTTCCTGTTATTTTACATTTCTGATAAGCTGTCAACGAGACCTTCTTTTATAGAAACATTTTTATTGCATCTCTCACCTGCATTTTCCTCATCGTAATGTTACCCTTTAGAAACATAAACAAAGCGCTACATTATGGTTTTGCGGCTGACAATGGTGGTAACCCCACACGTTACGTAGACACGTTAAACGTTACTACAACTGTTATAATAATGGCAACACAGTTAACTGAATGTGTATGACGTGTGAGCTAAAATGTTTAAAGCAAAACTGTCTTAAAAATAAAAAAAAATGGGTCATGGTGTTTGTACTTGCAGTCCTGTCTTTACTTTGAATATTCGGTAGGTTTGATAATTTCTCAAACCATGTAGAGTTTGAGAAATACTTTACGGCCCACTTAAAAAAATGTTGGCGCTCAGTGAAGTGGGCATAGGTCAGCTAGTATTGTTTTATCAGATGTTGACTGTCCCACAGTTCTAGTGGTCGCAAATTCTCAGGTTGGGCAATATGAAATTGGGTTTTTTCTCAGTCCGTCAGGAGTCAATTCATTACTTTAGGTTCATGCCCGAATGTAGGTGGCCATCGCTATCTTCCATCTTGATGATCATAGAGGTGATGTTCAAATAAACAGGTCTTAGTACATATTATCTTAGGATAATGTTTTTAAAGACGTTTTCCGGTGCTAGCTTCGAAACTTGCTGCTTGATGTGTTAAGTAGGAAGTTGATTGAAACTGGTTTCTATATAAATTGATGGACGAATCACTGACCCTTCTCTATTCATATTTTTTGATGGGGCATCACTAAAATATATTAATACTCGTATTTTAACTTTTCTTCTTGAAGTATTGTTATATTTTAACTTTAAAAACGGGAAATATTATTCTTCCATTAGATGTCGAAGGTACGGTCACGCGTCAACCGAAACGTCCGAAATCCAATTTATTTCCCATCGAAAACCCGTTGGTCGATCTTTTGGCGATCGGAATTTAAACATAGTCTATAATTTTGGGAATCAATTTCATTGTGCAACTAACACCGCAAGGAACCGAACGAAATCATCTAGAAAATCCATTAATAATGTACCAATGAAACTAGAAAAAGAACACATTTTTGACACAGTATTTTTCATTTTGTATTTCAAGCAACTTAGCGAATCGAGTACGAAGAACTAACGTAATGGACTAATGGATTATTGATAAACTAAGTGTTCGTGTTTTACACCGCATTAGCTCCAGACTCAGGCGATAATACCGGTTCCGTGACAAAATAATCTGAATGATCACTGTCGACGAACTCCGATGGTTGGCTGTCATCGATAAAAACATTTCGACTGGCCACGCTAAACACGATAGTAACGGGTCGATACCTCCGGCTTTTTGCTACCAAAGTCGCCAACGATACACAAGATTTGTAATAATTACTTTTTTTGAACGTCAACACATTCGATATGTAATTACAACTGACACTATTATTACAACAATTCCAATCACAAAAAGCACAGAATACAATAAAATGTAGGTCAGTATTTGTTATGTAAATAACCGAACGTTAAACTAGCTGCGCTCAAATGTCACTGAACAACTTCATCGCATACAGAATTTGGGGTTTATAGGGTAATAGAGAAACTTTGAGCAGAAACGATGGGGTCGCGTTGATCGGTGACCTCCGAACTCGAATGGTTCATTGAGTATAGCAGCTGAGCGGCACACCGTCATCCATTCAGCCGCCGCTATCGCCCGTCGCTCAGTGCCGATCCTAAACACGGAACGCGTCACACGCGCCAGGAACGTAGGCTGCGTAACAGTGTGCCTTTGCCTTTTTATTTTTTTACGCGCGCTTGGCGGGAATTTTGACAGATAGATTTTTTTATCGAACTTATAAAAAGTGGCAGCCATATTGTACGAATTATTTTGTACAGTGAAATGAGTGTTTGATTGTGTTTATGAAGCTATAATTTTGCAAAACAAAACAGGGTGTTTTAAGATGATGACTTCAGTGTATCATGAGGTGAGTGTACGACATTTCCCACTTGGCATTTAGTTGTTTTTGTTGAGTAATTGTATTCGCAAACTGGACTTAACCGTTGTTAACCTTTTATTTTTTCTTATTATTTAGATAATTAAACGTTATGAGCCCAAATTGCGAGGAATTTATGCATTTAAAAATTAAAGCGAGTAATTTTTGTTTTTCTTTTTTTACGTGAACGCTCAAGTTCAAGTGTCATGGCCGAACATTTAAATATGCAAAAGGCGTTATTATTTAGACCTAATTAATTATTCATATTTTAAGTTCGTTGTAACCAAGAACCGTTTGAGATTATCAATCAATATTTTTAAATACATGTGGCATTATTTAAAGTTATTTTTGTGTGACAGAAATGGTCGAAAGTCGCCTCATTATGCGTTGTCACAGATTGGATGTGACAAAATAAATATTGATTTAGACACTGCACCCACGACAGATGACAAGTTAAGATTTAATTACCATATGTACACATTATGTATGACCATACATTAACAAATAGTAATTATTAAAATTCTTATGTGATATACTAGTCTAAATATGAAATTAAGTTTCGTTAAACAATGCCCAATTTTTAACATTTGGAATTTATTGAATTTTCCCTCTAGATAACAGCTAATCAAACATTAGACCGAAGCCAGACAACGACATAAAAAACAGATAAACGAAAATAAAAATTGACAGTTGTATTTTTTTTTATTGCTCACGTTGAAATTCTCACGGCATTCTGACCCTCATTCTTATGTTAGTGCAACGTTATAGTTGCATCCGATGACATTCGCGGAACTCTAGTCACGTATCTGTCCCCTCTATGTTTTTTTAAGAATGTTTATCACCACGTCACGCACATAAAGCCAGGGAGTTTATAAGTACAGAGTTATAAAACTTTTTTTTACTTAGCGATTTTTGTTTTTTTTTTTTTATTCTAGTTAAATCATCAAATGAGTCCTCCCACCCAGGACGGGACTGGAGGGACTATCAGACTTGTACTGACTAAAATCCACGGTAATCCTAGAATAGCCCTTCATGTTCCTTCATGTTTTTTTGCTTGGTAAAATTATTAAATGCGGCCACACGCCCAGGAAGGGACGGGAGGGACTGTCAGCCTCGTACTGACTAAAATCCACGGTGATCCTTCGATAGCCCTTCAAGTCCCATCATACTTTATTTAGCGATAGGTTCATGTTTGGCCACTATTATGCCTGATGGTAAGCGAAGATGTGGTCGACAATGAAGCAAGCTGGTCCACAAGTTACCTATTTACTCTTGACTTAAAGACCCCAAGGTTGTAGCTATAAGACACCCAATTCACTTATGTTAAAGCTACAAAAAGAAAGGAACAAACATGCTCTAAGCCAATTAAAAATTTTCAAGACTATTTAGTGTTAACTGGGTACTGAGAAATAAATTCTTTATTTGACCTGGGAACCAAAATCAAAACCTTGAGCTTGACAGTAGCATTTCCGACGACTAAACCAACGATGAAGTACATTTATAACCACATCATATCGTATTCAGAAGGTTGTGTTCCACAGCCATTATAACATCCTACGCACAAACAGTTCCTGGTGCATACAAGCATATCTTACAACTTCCAAAAACATGGAGCATCTAATTGGGAAGCGGAAAGGTTCATGAACGATGTTTGTTTATCCAATTTAAAATAAAACAGGCCTTCTGTGAAAGACGTTACTGTTAACGGTACAAGTTTTTAGTTAGCCTACCCTGTATGTTGTTTTTTTGGATCAAATCTTGAAAGCGTTCCATTTTTAACAACAGGAGTAGAAGCCGTTTAGAATACTTCCAGTTATTCTGTATATAAGTTAGGTAATAACCATTGAAATGTAGGCGGTGACTTAAATCACCACTATCCGGACACTTTCTTCCTATTTTTTTCTGCTTAATTTCGTTGAGGAATCCAATAAGACAGTTAAATTTAATCTCCGGGACTTCGTCGAACTTTATTGCCTCGAAGCCTCAGTTCTAATAACATCTCAATCTGCCAGGGCTTGTTCGAAACTATTCGAAAGAGTTTCTATGGCCCTTAAGAGCATTAGAGGGCTAAAGTCTGCCTGGCTTGCGGGACTCACGAATTACCGTGACCTCGGAACGTAACGGGCTATTAAAGGACACCGTGGGTTTTAGTCAGTACGAGTCTGACAGTCCCTCCCGCTCTGCTCTGAGTAGGAGGATCATTTGATGATTTTACCACGTTAAAAAAAAATGGCCCTGAAGAGCATAGAGTAATTTAAGGAATAAGGTGTATTCTTGTATGTAAAATTTAGCACTCCCTTCGGCCTCGACCAGAGCAGGAGATGATTTTCACCCAAAAAAGGGCCTTAACAACTGTTACGCTTGCACCAAAATAGCAGTAATTTCTTCCATGTTGTATATTACCATGTCTACACTTCATTAAAAATGTTTACACAGTTCATTATCGAGTCTGATCTGTTAGCTTGGGCAACGGAAAGCAAGCAACGCAACGTGCTATCGCCTAGTCTGTTTGATGTATACCTAAAACTGTTTGTTTATTTACAATCGGCCAGAAACTCTCTGAGATTTTCATCTACAGTTCGGTGGTTTTTTTTTTTTGAGGTTGATAACTTATCTCTGGCAGCTGCTGAGGCAATTAGTGTGTGGTTGGTAATTTTTGGTTGACGTTTCGTGATTTTGTCAGAAATGTTTTTGTCAGTTAGTTTAGCGTTTTATTTTTAACAGATGTATACCTTATTTTTTTAAGGACAAAGACAATAATGCATTTTAATTCACTTCGTGTCGAAGTGTAATATTACAAAGTCAACATGGATAGTTTATTGATAGTAAATGTCCAGAATGGTTTTAAAAGAGATTTAAACAAAGGCCATGTAGTTTTGAACAAAGAAATTCAAGAAAAAGGACAAAAAAAAACCTTATCTTGTTTAAATCAGTGAAGCCATTCTGCTAATTTTTATATCTTAAATTTTCTAATTCAATTCAGCAAAAAATGCACACAATTAGGATTTTTTTACGCAAACTCTAACGATGTGATTTGAATTTTTATGGTTTGTTTTCCTTATCTTATCAGAACAATCTGTAGACCGTTGGTAATAAAATATTAGCTTTGCTTTTCGACCACGATTTGCGTCTGTATAACGGGTCAACTTCGAAAGGTATATTATTCCCTCTGTATTACCCAGTAACTGGGTTGTGGACGTCCAGATAAGCAGTTACTCCATGTAAAATTCTGGTATTAAGCTGGAAGACCGGTTAGACTGGATGCCGACGTAAAAAAAGTTGGGAAAAGGCTAATTACATAGTAATAGAGGTCGCGGGACTGTCTTAAAAGTTCACCCGGACCTGGAATGCGAAGAACAACTGAAAGAACAGGTTGGTTGTTTAGTCAGTCAAGTCTGACAGTCCCCAGACAGGGAGGACTCATTTGATGATGTTTTTGAAAAGGCAGTGAAAAAGGAGTCCTTTCTCGACAAAAGACATGTAGACTAATAATAATTAGTAATTATTGAGTCCATCGCATGCGTAATTATCATTATTATGTTGAGAAAATCTTGAGCAACGAGTTGTACTTAATTTTCTTGGAAATAATATTAAGTATCCGCTCTTTACTAACACCATATTTGGAGATGTAACCAACGACAACGACCTTAACCTCCAAATAACAGTATTTAAATAACTTTCACCGAATAACCACTTTCAAAACAGTGATTATGTGTGCGATACCCATCATTACATAGTTCATGGGCACTCCATCGCTTTCACTGCTATCATCATTGTTTTGACCATTATTTTCGTATCAGACGCTTCAACGACAAAGAGGTTCAGTGTCTTTAAGTTTCTCTTTGGTCAAGTAACTGAGTTCATCATCTGTTTAACCTGTTCCTAAATGCTAAGGTCAATGCTAAGGCTTCCAAATGCTGTATGCAACGGAATAATAGAATTTAACATGGAGCGACTGCTTTTCTGTCTTCCATGGCCCAGCTACATTAACTCCTTGGTAAGACTGGTTATCGGATATTTGAGCTTCCGACTTCCTGTAGACTTTTTTCTTTTCCTTTTTTTTTGACGTTACCCCTCACAAAACGGAATTTCTCCTGTACCCTGGGTGTGTTTATAAACATTTTATATGTTTGTAAACATATATATCATAAACAACCAGTTCTACAAATTACAACTAGAACCAACGTTCCTTCCGAATCCATGAGTCGTCTCTGGATATAGTATATACTATTATGCTTGGTTACCCACCCACAGATCGACCTAGGCAAGCGATGCTTAACCTTGTAAGTTGACCCTAACTATCGATAATTCCTTGTACCCAACCCAAGAAGTAATATGAATCTTATTTTTTGGGGTCTTGGACGTTTTGACGAATTATTTTTAGAAATCGTGTCACTGTCCACCATTGGTTTTCAGTGGGCTTCATTAATTGGTTACCCTAATAAGACCTAGTAACGATTGTAGGCGTTTTCAAGGGGGATACTCACATCGTGAAGCCTGACTGTATAAGCTGGAGCGAGAACACAACGGGAATTCTAAATTATTGTTTAGCCATGAGCCAAAAAACTCAACTGTCATGCCAATGATATGGATTTTATGCAAAATATCAAGTCAATAAAGATTTGAACTGTGACCTGAAACTAAATTTTATTTAAATGGACTTTCCTCAACTAGATATTAAGATAAGATTAGGCACTTTTATTTGATATGTTTATTGATATCCTTAGTAGACTATTTGATAACATGTTTTATATTATTTCTCACGATTTTTTATCTCTTTAGAACTCATGTTTTAGAAACCATTTTGGTTTTATGATTGAATTTGGGTAATAAGTGTCAAGGTAATAAAAATAAAAAGTATTGATTATTTCAATTATTGTTACTTTTAAAGACGGAATCGATTTAATGGCTTTATACTTTACGGTCGACTGCACTCTAAATGTTTTCTACCTTTTAAGAAACACTTATTTTAGCCTCAAATGTAAATAATTACTTTGATTTATATAAAAATCCATTACCGGGTTTTTGTTTTCAAATAATCGTTTATTTAACATACATTTACATATAAATAATGTTACTATATGGTTTAATGTGCGTGCAGTGTGCAAATGGGCATAACATTTGATATGCAATCTGAAGGTAAACTATAACGTTCATTGTAAATAATTTTTATTTGCTTTATTAAGCTTTGCTACGTTAAGTTAATTGTACATTTATATAAAAAAATATTACATTGCTAGTTTATATTTTTTAGATCTTATCAATTAGATTTGCATTGCATAATCCTAACTAATATTATAAATGCGAAAGTAACTCTGTCTGTCTGTCTTTCTGTCTGTCTGTCTGTCTGTCTGTCTGTCTGTCTGTCTGTCTGTCTGTCTGTCTTTTCTTCACGCCTAAACTACTGAACCGATTTGTGTGAAATTTGGTACAGACATAGTTTGGAACTTGAGAAAGGACATAGGATAGTTTTTATTACAAAAAAATAAAAAATAAAATTTATGAAATGCTCTAACGGAGTATAGATAATTCCTTAAACTCTCAATAGATGGCGGTGATTGTTCAATGGTGTCGATCGTTACACGAGTTGTCACTATGGATTGATAGATGGCGTTTGAACCAAAATTGTACTTATTGTCGGTTGTATGATAGTTTATGTGGACTGGTCCTGTTTCGTAAATTTTAAATTGTTCCGTTGTTTAATTGGTGTTCCTGTGATGCTTATGAGAAACTATATAACTAGATCCACCAAGACTATATAACGGCATACGGTTACAAATAACCTATTTAGGACGGAATGTCATTAAAGCCGTTATTATGACTGGGATGGCAAAAGGCGAAACTTTTATTAGGTATTCCCCGTATTCCCATCATTCCAACTGATTTGCCATTCCAACTCAAAAGAGTTCAGTTTCCGCTGTAAACTGCGTTTGCAATGACCATAAATAAAGCCCAAGGGCAAACGCTAAAAGTTGCGGGGGTACATCTTGAAAAAGACTGTTTCTCCCATGGACAACTCTACGTTGCGTGCTCAAGAGTGTCGAAACCACAAAACCTTTATATTTTCGCAAAGGATGGCTAAACTTAAAACGTGGTAAACAGAAATGTCTTGGTGTAAGAAACTTTCATAATCTCTAAAACCTAAAATAATAGAAAATTTGTCAAGGGAGAAACAGTCTTTTTTCCTTTTGGACTGAAATGTCAAATCAGTAGAATGATGAGAAAATAAGGGAAAAATAACATTTTCGCCTTTTTCGATCGGCTAAACGGCTTTAATGCCCTAAATGAGTATACATCTCTTAAATTCAAACGCAGAGCTCATTATGTTGATTTTTGAAGAGTTCCCTAGAATATCCCGCGAGATCGGGAACTATGTGGGTAAAACCAAAAATCTGCTGGAAGTCACTCTTCCACGCGAACGAAGTCGCGGGCAAAAGCTAGTATAATATAAAGCTACTGAGCGTATGATCAAAAAAAAAAAATAACGGTTGGTTCGTCAACCATTCCAGTAACCCGGATCAAGCTTCTGATCAGTTAATCTCCCATCAAATCTCACATGACCTATACTGTTAGTTGAAGACATAGGTATACATTCTTCAATCCTCGAAAGGCCTATAACCGTCCCTAGTATCCCATTTACTTATGCTCAAAAAATTCATCTAAATCAGTTTAATTTGGAAGTAAAAACGAAACATACACATTTCCGCAATAATAATGTATTAGGAAGATGATTCTCTACAAAATAATCATCTGTACTAATTTCCAAACGATATATTTTCGATTCGACTTCCAGTCAAACCGGTTTAACAATCCGTCTTAACAAAAGCTTTGACTTCAAAATTTTATAGAAGCTTTCAAATCGCCATTTTATTGTGTTTTAAGTGCTTCTTTTATTCATTGTTTATTTACGTTTTAATTCGTAAATCTTAACCTTCGTTAAGCATTCTCCTCGTGTTCATATTAACATGTGGTTCAGGACCTGCAGCAGAGTCATGGCGAACTAGGGTTGCGTACCCTACTCAAAATGCTTGTTTCAGAATGATCTTGCCATATAGGTGTACACCATAAAACAGAATAACCCATGGGTCGAAAATCGTCATCGCGAAAAAAAAGACATCCTTGAATATGACCAATGACTATGTATTTTTATTACTCTCTGCATTGAGCACTGTACTCTTTTAGAACGATTAAACACTCGACGACGACTATTATAAATAAGAACCCGAAAACCCATGTTTTCTTAGTCTTAGTTTTTACATAGTAGAAGAAAAACAGGTTTTTTTTTATATACTTTTTATGGGAAACCATCTGGTTTCCCATAAAAAGTACCCACTCTATTATTTATTCTTAAAAAATTCGACGTTGACAACCCTATACCAGTGTATGGTGTTGGTGGCCGTTAAAATGACGTCATATCATCAGTGACTCACAACCAACCAGCCATGTCTGCCACCCATTCACAAAATCCTTACTTGAAATTATTTATAGATAATTATTTGGATCAAGCGCGATTAGTGATAAATTTTTCGAACCCTTTTTTGGGATGACAGGTTCATTGATACCTTAATTTTTGGCACCAAAATTAAATTCCCGTCTCTCTTGGGGTTCTTAGGAATGTTTCAAGGGAGATCGGTGTCCGCTCGCCGAGTTCCCTTGAAACACAGTGAGGGGAATTCACCCGGTGTTTGTCACCACATACTAGATCCAAAACGCATGTGCGTGGTCCGCGCCTGCGCGTTTATATTTATTTTTATTTTTAATGGTAGATGTGGTAGAAGTAACCTATTCACTCTTGACTTGAAGACCCCAAGGTTATAGCTGTCGGGAAACTCTGACCCCGCAGGGAATTCCACTCCTTAGCTGTACGTAAATTCTCTTTTGGGGTTCTTAGGAATGTTTCAGGGGAGATCGGCGTCCGCTCGCCGAGTTCCCTTGAAACACAGTGAGGGGAATTCACCCGGTGTTTGTCACCACATACTAGATCCAAAACGCATGTGCGTGGTCCGCGCCTGCGCGTTTATATTTATTTTTATTTTTAATGGTAGATGTGGTAGAAGTAACATATTCACTCTTGACTTGAAGACCCCAAGGTTATAGCTGTCGGGAAACTCTGACCCCGCAGGGAATTCCACTCCTTAGCTGTACGTAAATTCTCTTTTGGGGTTCTTAGGAATGTTTCAGGGGAGATCGGCGTCCGCTCGCCGAGCTCCCTTGGGGGAAATTAACCCGACATCAGCTGCCACAACCCGATCCGTCACGCTTGCGCGTTGACACCACTCCTGAACTTAGGTACCGTCATTGCATTTCATAAAACAAAAACCT
This sequence comes from Agrotis puta, assembly GCA_943136025.2. Lineage (NCBI taxonomy): Eukaryota > Metazoa > Arthropoda > Insecta > Lepidoptera > Noctuidae > Agrotis > Agrotis puta. The sequence goes on from OW964177.2 coordinate 4,176,885, forward strand.
TCCCTTTAGTATGAAAATTGTGACCTTAATTGAATGAAAGCTTTATTATCATTAACACAAGAAAACAGATATTAGAACAGAGGAAGTCGTTAATTTCTTTATGACGTCTACCATTCAAGAATGCCTTTCAACAACATTAAAATATTTTATAATGTTTGGGTTAGAAACCTCAATTTTGGAAGCGCATCGCAGCCGGTTCTCTAACATTGATTATAACGTATACAGCTGAGGTCAGTGGGATTTAGTTACAAACTAGCTTATGCCCTCGGCTTCGGATGTGTCCAGTAGAAGAGTTAATGGGTTTTAATTTTTTTTTAGCTGCCTTAATATTTTTTCTAAAATTAAAATAACCTTATTTACTTCTTATAAAAAATTATGCGTGGTTACACATAAAAAAAAACACGTGTCGAATTAGAACCTCCTCCTGTTTTATCGTCGGTTAAAAATCAGCTATATCTGTCATCAATAGCGTAAACGACCAAGCAGGTTTGGAAATTACAGCAAAGAGATCGACATTTTTTTTTGTTTATTTTTTTCAAAAATCAGTACAATTGTGTTACCTATTCAATTACAAACTCGCCAAACTGTTACGTTTGAGTACGTTTTACATACGAGTATAATACTACACCGTAAATTATAACAATATAAAGAATTACAATTACTATTCTGCATTTTCTGTTCACAATCATTCTGTAGGTTTTTTTTTTAATTTTGCTTTAAGTGACCATTTACTAATTTTATATTTTTATTTCTTTTTTTTAATAATACTTGTGTCAGTTTTTATTTTTTATGCGTTTTATAGAAATCATTTATTTTGATATTACAAATATAGTAGGATATATAAAAATTAGGCCCCAACTAGGCGCGGCGATGAGTCATCCAATGTGTATTCTATTTAATAAGGGACCTTACACTTTCCCCTTGTTGTTCTTAATTAATTTGGATAGGGGCGTAGGTATGAGTCACTTTTGTATTTCTGCCTGACCCTCCTGTCCCCTGTCCATTGCCCGCCCGCAATATTTACTCTTACACTTCCAACTTGATAGACAACAATTGTTATAGCTTACGTAATATGCATGATATGAATATAACTTATAACCCATAGCACTCAGAAGCAATTTAGCTTCCCACCAAAAAAATAAATAGATTATAATCATAAGTAAGATTACCCCCTACACTACATACAAACAAATTATTAATATATATACATAATATTACCATAGTTTATTTAAAAAGTAATAAAACTTATAACACGCAGTCAGTCACATAAAATACATAATTTGCTCCACATTTTTCAATTGAGTTTATAATACATTGACAGATCTACGTTTCATTCACCACACCAAATTATTGAGATACGACATTAAAATAACTATAAAATATGACAACATTAAATACAAGATATCTTCAAAAGGCAGAAAAATAAATATTCCTCATAAATTATATTCGAATAAAAATAACCGGAATAAACCGTCAACACATAATAACATCGAAAACACAACGATTTATAAAGTCGCAACTGAAAAATTTGCGTATGTTCTCGTTTATTTCGGTTACCATGCATTCATTAGTGATTCACCTCTCAGGTGCGCTCGCAGTTTCGCACTTATTTCCGCTGGCCGTGACTCTGCACCGTAATAATGTCGGTGAACAAAAGCAAAATCTGTCTCCCCATTCATAAATGTGAGACAGTAACATTAAACTACACCCAAGTACCTATTCACAACATTGTCTAAGTTTTTTTGCCCCTTATGTTGTCCTTTCGTCACGCCATTCGAGTCTACGAGGTCGAGAGGCCCCTAAATCGCTCCATCTATCTTCGTAACACTCATATTATTCTTGTTTCATACAATAAAAATGGAAATGTATGACCAGCAACTTTTTGCAATTTCGGTATCGACTTCCGCAGTATTTTTCTCGGAGCAATTATTTTGATGCCTTACGAAACAAGTGCCCGATGATTGCTGCGATTATCCTAAGTAAAAACTGGTGGCAAAAAGTGGAGTGCGGAATAATTCGAGCAGATCAGTCTGTGAGTCATTGCAAACTTGATAATAATAATATTGTAGCAAGGTAAGTTATGGATCTGATTCGGTCTCGATACATATCGCATCTGTATTGAACCAAAATCAGATGTCGGCATTCAATTGAACCTTAACTAGATACCTGACGCAATGTTCAATTGAAGATACTGTTGCAAAGCTACACTACGTCCCTGACTTTTTAATTATAGATATTGTGTAACGTAAGTTTACCTTTCTGGGAACAAACTGTTCTGCGTGAAGATCGACCGTGGGAGTGCGTCCCTCTTGACGGTTGACTGATGTTACCGATTACAAACAAATTAATGAGTTGTCTACCGTGAAGCAATCGGCTTTTAAAAACCAACCTGCAAACAATGGAACATCATTTGCCTAATTGAGAGGAAGTTTGGGTGGGAACCGAACAAGAAAGGCCACCAGTGTTAGTTCTGGGTATCGAAGGGCCTACGAAAGATCGGAAGTCTGGCGGTCGCTGTGACAAATCGAGATAAAAGTCGTATCACCAGTAGCCTTATTTGTTTTTCTATGATTTATCAATGAGCATCTTCGCACCTAGTTCACCCACAAACTAATCTCGATCACCGCATTTGATAGGCGAGAAATTTTATAGGCATCCGAGACCGATTGACCTCGCCTCCGTTGATTAAAAAACAAAGTTTTGGGCTCATCTTTCTTTCGGACGGCCGACGCGATGATCGCCTACAAATCACAGTTGGGTGATACCGATAATACTTGTGGTGCGGTCTTAGAAATTCCAGATGATTAGCATAAACGAAGCCGGTTGAGGCGAGGCGATTGAGATAGCCAACGGCCTGTTCTGCCACGGTCCGTCGCCGCGTATCCATTCAAATTAGATCGGTTACACCTTAATTTATTCATGAACTATCTGATATCTCTAAATATTAATATAAATTAAACAATAGCTTATTACGGATGTTGAGAATTTATGTGGTCAACTGTTACGCTCATCGGTCATTTGATACGGAGCGCATAATCGATTCTGTGGCTTTGGATTTGCACTTGACCTTGCGCGCCATTGACTTGTTACATCACTCGTGTATGGTAATGGTGGAATGTCAACTTTGCATAGAATCTGATTACAGCTTCGTATTTCAATGGAAGAGACAGATTTGTCTCGTATACTATAATTAATTGACAACCTTGCGAATCCATTAGGTTGCATCAGTGATAGAACTAGATCAGACGATATATTACTATCAACATATGCAACAATAGCTTACAGACTTTCCAATTGACCTTTACTGCAGTCAGATACAAAGGTGTGTGGAAATAGTCCAAGGTTAGCCACCGGTAACGGATTTGAGATCCGGTGGTCACGACTCACTCGAGGCTTGCTTAAATCTTTGATAATTGCTGTCCAGTAACCCTACAAAAGGCTTTGATAAGACTGATATTAAGTATTAATATCCGTGTAGTGTTAGCCTCGTTTTAACTGAGTGTTATTGATGTGATTTAGTGCAATATAAAGTAGCTTTGATACTTCATTAGTTCTGCCTTTGAACTCGGCGGTGTGACCAAATAGTTCGTCTGAAATCTTAACCTATTGTCACATTTAGGTGGTTAACGGTAGATTAAAAGGTGCAATTGAAAGAAATCTGTCAACAAACAAGATAAAAAGAATATTGTTTGGCGGGTTATCTTGGATATTTCATTTCAATACAGAATTAGTTCAGCTCATGACATTTCTTACAATTTCTCCACAGGTTGTGATTTTCTGAATATTTCGATTTCTGAATGATGGAGCGGTCCACGGTCACGAACACTGTGTCCCCATGATCGGCCGTTCACCGTAACTAATGTCAATTTTATGGAATTGCATAGAGTGAGTCAATCTCAAGTCTCTTCTTGGTGCAAATATTTTATGTGTACTGTACTTTGTCAACTCCCCCATAACCTTGGAATTGATGTTTTGTCACGGTATTTATGTGATGTTTCTTACGAACTAGCGTAACACTTTGGTGTAGGTATCGTGAAGCCTTTAAAGCGTCGAGAAACGTCATCATCATATCTGTAAATAGCTAGGCAATTACAGTAAAAGCCCCTGTGTGTTTGATGAAATGACGCGAGGAAAAAGCTGCACTGATCAGAAATAAATAGGAGTAAGATAAAATGTTGATGCAGCCTTCACCTACATATCCACATCTACAGACGTCCAATTTGTTCCACCGTAGAGTGTTTATAATTTCTCTCCTTTTAAGCGTAGATGCTGTCTCTTTACGTATACAACATGATGATCAACATACAAGTGTATAATATGCAAATATCTGAAAGCTGTTCGTTGTGACCCACAAACGGGTCTGCTCCGCGGGTTGGAGGCGCACGCGCCGCGACCCAATCGTACACGATAGTGAATACGAGATAGGCACCGTGTACACAGTACACAATGTTTTATTAATCAACCCCATTGTGTGGATGCTGCTTTGTAAAGCCTTTTGCAGTTCACTTGACTATTCATGAAAAAAAGGTAGTCGAGGTATCGTTGTAATGTTTCTCGGAAGCTGTATGTTCTTACATATATCTACATGTTTTTAATTAAAGTACCTTTTTGCGTTTTTAGGAGCACGCTTATCTTATAAAATACACCCGGATTTAATTTTTCTCTCCCTCTCCCTCCCCCTCTCTTCCTTTCTTTCTCTGTTTCTTTCAGTGCTCTCCACTATTTAGAGAATGTATTTTGTAAGGTTGAGCAGTATTATAAAATTTACAAATCATTAAGTTATCTCGATATTCTTCTATTAGTTGTAAAAACTGTACGAAACAGGGGCGTGTCTCTAGTCAAGTAAATATGGCTCGTTTGCTCTATTAGTAATAGTGCATTAATGTAATTATTGTTCTCAGCCATAGTTCCTGCAGTTTTTGCTTTCCCATTTCTTTCTTTGCAGGAAGTTCTAATAACAGTTGTGTAGTAACTGTACTTCTTACTGTATCCATCTTAAATACTAGGTGTTGTTTAAAATAACATTGTGATTGTATTCAGTTGTCAAAGTGAATAGGACTTTAATCTTAACTTTTGCTTTAGCCTACACAATAATGAAAATAGCTGAGTGTGATCTATCGTAAGTATTTCTCTTAAACTTGTGAACACTATAATGAGTGCGGATTAAAAGAATTAGACTGTGAACTGTGTAGGACTTACGTTCAATCACTGTATTTTTTTTAACGTGGTAAAATCATCAAATGAGTCCTCCCACCCAGGGAGGAGCCCTTTACGTTCCGGGGTCACGGTAATTCGTGAGACCAGCGACCACGGCAGGCTTTGGCCCTCTAGCGCCCTCTAAGGCCCGACATTTTGCACTGTCATAGCATAATCTACTATGTACTAGAATTTTCTTAGTCCTGGGATTCTGGCTTACTATCTATGAAAGGAACCAAGTCTTCGATTTCTTAGTTCTAATAAATGCAAGTTTTCCAACGATGTGTTTCTTCGGCATTTTTAGCATTCGACTGTCTAAACCTGATCCAGTTATTTTGCAAGTCCACAAATTATCTCGCAATAACTATCACGAGTTTGTTAAATAATTTCACTACACATGTTTTACGCTACACAATGTGCAATAAAGAATAAAAACTCCGAAACAGAATAAGGCAGTGCAATATCTAGTGTGGTGCATCAGGGACCACCGGGTAAGAGCATTTGCATATCGGCGCTCGCTTCATCGCGGACCTGTTGCACACTGCGTACTGCTCCACTAGTATCTATGCTAATTAACCGTTACCACGTCCTTTTTTTCCTTGCTTTTTGTTTAGATGCTCTTATGTCTTGGGTGGATTTGGAATGTGTATTTTGTTTTCTTTTTCTTCTATTTTGATATTTCTTGCCTGAATTGCTAGATTTGTAGAAGCTTTATTATTGATGACATCTACAGGACCTGTTTCTTTTCAAACCAAATCTGTTTTACTCGTTGCTTTCGTTTATTGTTATCAATCTTAAATCTCTTGGGTCCGGCTATGCGGCTATGGACAAATAGCATATTCTTTACGAGATACTTACCTTTATTTTCAATGGGTATTCCAATAAAACTACATTGTAGCTACCGTTACTATAGCTGCTCCTGCAAAATCTCTTATTATTTCAAAGCATGGTATAATAATATGATTTCTATGGTTATTTCTCGCCTGCAACATAATTTTCTACAACCGACCTGATTTGCTTGAAAACGTGTACAGTTTGTATATAAATCACTATCCATGTTTCTCTTTCTTATTATCTTGAAGATACACAGTAAGCTTAACCACATGTAACTATAACATTATTACCTATCTTCATGTTCAAGATTATATCTCTCGTCATTATTCTAGTCTCATTCTTCAGTGCCGGTCAATGTATCGTTGAAGAATGGCTACTTTGTTCTTATTATTAATAAATAAATCTCAAGCACTATCTACTGCAATTTTATTTGTGACTGGTGATTTGGCACACACATTCCTTTTTAATGACGTCTGCGAATGCCATTCTTAATACGAATATATCCTTAACATAATCGTGTTGGTTGATATCAGTTATTGTTTCCTCTTCCGTTACATGGCCATTCCAAAATATATGGTCCTCTTCTTAATTGTATGCATCCATTAAAAATAATCTTTCTTCGATAAGTGTTCTGTCTTTAAAAATCGTTGACAACTTAATATCAGCTAGACTAAAACATTTATCAACATTCAGCGCGACAAATGTCCGTAATTTACTTTGTGTAAGACATTATACATTAGCAACAGTAATCTAGACGTTTGCGATACGTTAGTATTTCAAAACTGTTCCAGGGCTGTCTTGAGCGACGTTACTTATCCTTTTCTCCCATTAAACGATCGTAAGTCTGTGAGATCACTTCATAATGACATTACATTTATAAATAGATTTATATCTGTTTTAAATGTTAAAAGGAACTGGTTGTCTGGCAACCCTGTGGGAACGAATGTTACATGTGTAACGTGGTGGATTATTCACGCCTGTCTGATAGGTAGGCTGTTGATGGCCGTACTAAGATTGCATCGCCTACGCCTCCTAGATTAAGAAACTATCTGCTGACAAGTCTATTTGTTTGACTGGCGCTGCGTTGTTCGTTTGATTAACTGGAAATGAACTGGGCTATTCTTGTAATACTGTTGTTGCAGTTAGTTACTAGGTATCTGAATTTCATTTTGCATTGTTAATTATTTTAGCATTGCCTCCGACTGTATCATTCGCTTTAATGTTGAGTATATTGTAGATCTCAGATTGAAAGTACATACGCTGTTTGCCTACATTCTTTGTATTGATAATTAGAAATGTTGTTTGGACCGTGATCGATTTTGCTCTCAATTTAATATTTGATATTACAAAATGCTCTATCAATAGCTAGAAAGTAGATACATTTATTGCGTGGGATTAACATTTGAAACACAATTTGGTCACGACTTAAAAGTTGAAATGTATGTGATCATGGCTTAGGTTTCGTTTTCTGTGTTGGCATTCTAAGTAAGTCCATTAACAAAAATGTTTATTACATCGGTCCGTATGTCACTCTCACTTTCTTTCGCGTAGGCTGTGTGTCATTAAAATTCTGTCTGCCGTTTCGTGATTATAATGCAGTAAAGCTTGATTGGTAGCTTGAACCTGAGCTTATTGCAAGTCGTGTTGACAATTCAATCCTTCTTGTATGGTATTGCAAATTAAATGCGTCTGATGGCTCAGAATTTATTGGCAGTACGAATTTGAAATAACCTATTACCATTTCCGAACCATTTTTTGTATGTCCTTACAAGTTTGGACGTTAATTGAAATTTGGAACATCCAAGCGATGCTCCACTTTTTGTTGATTAGTTGGCATTTCGAATGCTGTACGTTTGTAATTTTGAAGATTTTAAATGTAACAACTGTTTAAAATTTAATTGTTTTGATTCTTTCATACGAAGTTTCGTTTTGCTTTGTTAAATCGTAGTTCATTATTAAATAATTAATAAGCTTCATTGTGTGTAATCAATTTTGTTCGGTTTAGGTTTGATTTGAACAAATTAACAACCATTCTTAATGTTTGTTGTATTTTACTATTCACAATAGAGATGTCATCCCACGCTATTATAGTTCTAAACACAGTTTTGTTTTAAAAGCAATTACTCATCGCTTTGTTGTTTTTTAAAACAAACTGTATGTATGTCGTCAGTAGTTAACAACTATTGTTGCCTCGTTGTTTTAATGAAATGCAGTTAACTTCGTAACCTTTAAATGGAAGACGTTATGGCTAAAGTTACAAACGATTGACGAAATTGAATGACAACATTTTGGAAGAGAATTCTCTAAAAAGGCTCCTCGGCCTTGAATATAAGGTTTCATGAAAATAAAGATGTCGTTTTTACAAAGATGTCATTGGGATTGCAGCATAAAACAACTCGGGATCTGGGTGGCAACGATTTTAAATTAAGATATTAAAGTATTTGCGAACAAAATCATGTAATTTGATGAAAAGGATAAAACATCATCGACCTACGCTCTGTCTGAAGAAATAACATCCTACTCTTTGTTGTCTGTGGGTAGGTATGATAAAAGATTGTCCCAAATTATTGTACGATGAGCCACATGTTATTGGTAATAGCAAGCTGACCTATTATTCAATTTAAACTCAACATCACGCCTAACCGGCTCAAATTTAGTATACTCTTTAAACTAACTGCTTCTGCTATTAAAGCTGTTATTGGAACTGTAAAAGATTTATCTAGAAACAAATACTGAATGCTCTTTTAACTTGTATCTATAATATCCTCTTCACTTTCCCGTCTCACGTCAAGTCACGTGGGAGTCTGCACGATACGATGCCTTGACTGAAGATGAGATAACTATCAGCTAAACGCCTACTATTTCTAAACAATAAATGATCGATGATGCTCCGTTGTGCAAAACGTTTCGCTTGCGTTACCATCATTAGCTACGAATCGGTCTATTGTTAAATCAGTTTTATGTTTGTCTAATAAGGCCCTATTTACTGTTGGGCTTAAATGCCAGTTTGTGCAATATTGTTTAGTTCAATGATTGATCTGTTATAGACATTTCAAATCAAATTGGTATTCATTAGTATCTGCGTCGATATTTTGTACAAGTTGTTTCTTAAATTCAGTTTGCCTTGCATCTTTTATTTCTTCTATCTGAGATTTTTGCATTTTGTATCCATCTCTCTTTCTCCTGCCGTCTTTTAATTTACGTCTCCAATTCGTATTCGTGCCCTGTTTCTTTTTTATCCTCGTGATCACAAAACGTTTTCTTCTTCTATTTCCCCTACCTAGCCGACACGTTATCGTTCACGTAATCTTTCCTACCTGTATTTATTAAATATCTCTGATCTGATATCCGATTCTCATAATATCTGTAAGAAATTCTCATAGTTCACTTCAATATTATGTCTATTCTTAGAATCAGTGTTCTAATATTTCACAATGCGGTTAGATTTTCTATAGTGCTAATATTATACTTATTATCTCTCTGAGATGCTTATTGAACAAAATGATTAGCACTTAAACGCCAGGTGATGGCTGAGCAGTAATCATAAGTCATTTTCAGTACTATGCAGTTGGTAAAATCAATTTTAACGGATGGTTATTTTATCATAGTGTTTGGCACTGCTGTGCAAGATCCTAAGTGGTCTTCCCCAAGATCAATATTCAACTTCAGTTTAGTAATTAAGTATTCTTTATAATTCTTTACCTCATTACATTCTTCTGAATTATTTTATTTTAGTGAAAATATTAATCATCTGGGATCCTGTTTTTCTTTCGTTCATTTTGTGGATGATTTCGTTTAAAGCTGCTTGTTTTTTTATTTTTTTGTTAACTTTCAAAAAAGTTTTTTATGTCAAGAAACTCTTTCTCATTATGATACGCAAGAGATTTTATCGCCAATTCATTAATTATTCACTTACTGCTGATTGGATCACGTAATTGCCATTGAAAAGGTCAAAGTAAAGAGCTTGTTGGAAACAATAATAATGCTGAATGAGAATTCCTTGATGCCATTAAACCTTACCTTAGCAAAGAAAATAAAAGATACTGTACGCTATCAAATAGATGGCTATCTCGTCCTTATAGCCTGGGGTCCGGAAGGCTGCCTACGTCACTACCCTCATATCTCATGGCTTGGAAATCTAAAGGTTATCGATTTTACGACAATCTTTACCCGTATGCGTTTTAACTAGACTTAAATTATGGCTATCTTTGCATCTAGGACTATATGCGTCTTTGTTGTCTAAATGCCTATTTTAATGGGTGGTGCTATTTAGATTTCTTGGTTGATTATGTGTTGGTGATAAAGGGGTTGGTTTTTGTGTGAACTTGTAAGGTTCCTCTTGATTTTGTTGTCTATCTTTGATTTTCATCTTAATGCAATTACCTACTGCTGATGCGGCATTAATCTGAAGATTTTCTTTCAAAAAATATTTCAGTAAGGGACATGTATAACAACAGTAAAATTACTTAAATTTGAATCCATATATTCCTAGTATTCGAATATATTATTCTCTCCTAAGTCGATGCTGGTAAAGCTAACGACTTACGTACTATTAAAGTTCTTACGAAAGCACGAAATCTAAGAATCCATATTATATCTGCTTAATTATTTTACGAACACACAACACTGCAAAATTAGAATAAACATCCTGACTTAAGAGCAACATGTGTTTGTGCAGTGACTTAATGTTTTTCCCCAGAGCCAGTGTCACATCTGTGGGTCAACTAATTCCTTGTCCAGATGTTAGAATTCTTGAATTATTAAAAGTTTAATGTCACCAGACACAAATCGTGAAGCTAACGAAAGGACTGAAAATGAAATAGTTTTTGGTTTAGACATGTGAAGTAGAATCATCATCATCTGCCTATTCTTTTCCTCCTTTAATTAAGTTGGGGTCGGCTTCCAGTATAACCAAACGTAGTTGAATACCAGTATTTAACATTAAGTGATGTTTTATATGTGTAGCAGAATCATTATCTTGTAATTATGACATAAGTATCCCTAGTGTTACAGTAAAAGTCTTCGCCAATTCGCCAAATTGTAGTCGACTGGAGGCCAAATACGGTTCCAATGTGCAATTACTAATACAAATTAGTGTGATAATTATATTTAGTTATGTTATTAAATAGTAACCTTCACCTACTGATCATAGAATAGTAATTAGAGACATTGCTAATGAGCTCTCATGTGTTTTAAAATGTCCACTTAGTTTATCAATAGTCACTTAAACATTACTTGAAAGGCATTACGTTAACATCTACATTAAAATCACTGTTGAATTCTATATGAAATCTCCTCCTGTTCTCTTCTTATCTTTCATTGTTTTCCTTTCTTTAGCGGCAATAATAATATTCTCTTGAAACATAAACTTGCGTCTCTAGTGTTCTATATATTTCGTTCAGTTATTTTTCTTTTGTTCATTCAAAGTATGTTCTGCAAATTACCACCATTTGCCTCATGAGCGCCTCATTACAACATTTTATATGTAGGCCGCTTACGTTAAAGCTTCATATTTTGGTGGCAATTTGTGGTAGTCATAACATAATGTACGTACATCGTGAGTTACATTAGTCGGATTACTTCGTGCTCCCGTCACGAGCTGCACCACATTCGTGCCAAGGTCCCGACAGTTTCACTACTGTGGACTATGACTATGTGACGTAATGTTCCATAGTGCTTTGTCTTCGTGATTAAAATTTTGTGGATTAAGGAAATGCGTAAGGATTTCTAAATACATCACTAACACATAGCTCTGTAAATTCTACAGCAAATAGACACGACTTCATTTGACAAAAAACCACCGGTTGATGACCTGTTTCGTGTTCATCAAATCTATCTTCACAATACCAATTGCAAAGGAAATCATCTTTCGAATACGCCTTTCGTGTCGTTCCATTTCCAATCGTGACTTTTCCGATATCGATATTCGACATAAATCTTAATTGATAATCTTCTCGATACGTTGGCGTCTCGCTGGCTCGTTTCGGCGACTCGCTTTCTCCAGCCTACAAAAAAAGTTGATACGCAAGTGTGGGACCTGTTCTGCCCATCTATTGATTGTTATTGTACTGCTTGTAAAATTATACACACCTCTATACGGCTCGCATTACGCACCAATCGCTACAGGCTATGTTGTATCGATTTATGTTTGATTATATCGAAGAGTCAAATCTCGATTATTTTTTGAATAGATGCCCCGGACTAATCTAATAGATTTTTTGCTGATTCTTCAATATTCATTGAGGATAACCTACTATTAAGTTAAAAAACAGTTTATTTTGCGAACCTGTAATTTAGATACCAATAATATTAATTATGCGATCGAAAAACTGTATCTCGAAACGACAGTCTTCCATCAAAGTCTGTGGGTAATTATGAGAGGTCTGATGGCTATCAAACCTCTGTCGAATATTAATTGGTACTTTTGCTCTCGATATTAATATCGGTTTTCAATGCAGCAAAAGTGTTTTTTAACCATTCCATTTACGATGCGGGACCACCTGTTGAATTAACTTTTACTGTCAACGAAATAAAGTTTCAAGTTGCGTTTCATATTTCGCAAATTAAATATTTAATGTAACAACTGCGTGTGTATAGTTTTTTGTGCAAATCTTGAGCAGGTATGAAAGTTTTACAACCGGATGTTGTTTCACTGTCAATCCGTCTATCAAAGGGTAAGGTTCATCAATATTATCATCTTGAAATAATTCGTCTATAGATTGAGCTTCAATAACATCAATCAAGTAATTGAGAGAAAGGAGATACAAAGGTCTAAAGATAAAAGGTTTCGTAGTCGTAAAAGTGAAATTTCTTTTGTTGGGAATATTGAAATTAAAAGACATTTGGTTTACAGTGTTAAGATTGACGGTGAAGATATGCGATCCGAAAGTACGGAGGAAGAAAGCGAAGTAGACTGACATCCAAAAGATCGCATCAGTAACGAAGATGGTGAAAAGCAACTGAAGATTGCAATTTTGATGGGTGAAGCGATACCGAAAGATTTATGCCGGAAAGAAAAAGTCATAAACGTGGTGATACTCGTATTAATAAATGTCATAATCAACTCCTATAATTCAAATCTAGATAGCGATAATTATATTACTTTCATATACGAGTAAATATATAGGTGCAACAAGGAGACAGTCCTGTAATAAAATAAATACAAGTACATACAAGTTTTTCAATTCAAAATGAAAAATTAATCAACAATTCTTCACTTTACAGCAAACAATTTATTGCTATTTAATTATGTAATTGTCGATGTTATTGTTGATGAATGACTTCTATTTGCAGTTGTAAAGTTTGTATGTTTGTCACAATTCTGTATGGCCGCACCCTGCATTACCTTATTTTACATCGTCAGCATTCTTTATATGGATGAATGTGCAATAAAATGGCAAAGGCTTTGTGCTTACTTTGCAAGGACATGCTTTTGAATTCAGTTAAAGTATCAAATTAAACTCCTTTTTGAGTTATCTCTTTGCTACTGTCGTCGGTCGGCCGCTTTCTGCTTTTTTGTATTCTTTGGTTAGTCAGTTGCAGTGACTTGCTGCAATGCTATTTTATCTTAATGATTCTTGACAAATACTTTGTTTTGTAAAGGTATCTAGAATACTTAACAAAAGATTCCTATCAACTCTGATAAGCTTATCATTTTGTTTAAAAATTTGTAGCACTCTAGACTCGGGCATTTATTCGGCGACCCCTTTACAGGGCCAAAGCCTGCCGGAGTCGCGGGACTAACGAATACAGTGATTAAAATATAAAGGGCTATTGAAGTAAACCATGGATTTTAGTCAGTATAAGTCTGACAGTCCCTCCTGTTCTGCCCTGGGTGGGAGGACTCATTTGAAGATTTTACCACGCCAAAAAAGCACTCTAGTCTCTTTTATTGTTATTGAAACGCTGTTAGTACAATTTTAATCTCCTTCGCTACTCATTTTCGTTCATCAGCATGCACTTCCGAACCTAATTCAATTCCATATGTAATTTTTTATCCAACAATAATACCTTTATCATAAATTCTAAAACATCCCCTTTAACTGCCCCTGCATTTCGAAACACTCCAGCAAATTGCATTGACATTCCCCGAGGGTGCATAAATAGCAGATGGATTGCTTCCAAACATCTGCTTGGCACGTGTGTGCACCTTTGTATGGAAACCATCACAAAGACTTGGAAGCAAAAAATAGCGGTATTCATGAATCTGTGTCTATTTAAAGTTTGATTTGTATAAACTTAATGATCATTGCTAAAAAGCGTTTCAAAAGCAGCTGGTCGAACTGGCAGCTGACCCCAAGACACTTGGTTGATGACGCTTTAATGATAGCAATTAAATTGATAAAACTAGGTCTAGCCTAACAAGAAATCAATAAAACTTAATATAATATGCCCATTCGTACAACTAATTGTCATTCGTATCTTTATTAACATACTAGCTTCCGCCCGCGACTCCGTCCGCGCGGATGTCGGTCTTCGCGTGGATGGTTTATTTCCCCATGTTGAGTAACTCTGAAAATGACATCTTATAAATATTACGGCGCTGAATCCACTGCGGGTAATGCAACGTGTGTTCGTGGTTCTACAGAACAACGTCTATGAATAAAACTGAAAAATAAGATTTTTTTTTTCTACGTATTTTTCCAGGATAACAAAAAATTTTTTCAAAAAAAAATGTAACCGCCTTCAAAAAGAACCACAAAAAAGGGTAAAATAATCAACAAAATAACTTTTATTTCGGAAGTCGATGGCTTTGTTATTTTTTATTTCATTGTATTTTACCCTTTTTTGTGGTACTTTTTGAAGGCGGTTACATTTTTTTTTGAAAAAGTTTTTTATTTTTCACTTTTTAGTTTAAATATTCAACCCAAATTCTTGCCAAATACATATAATATAATCCTTAGCACTGGTAATAACATACCTCATGTACACAATAAGCTAATAAAATTCCCTATCTCAAAAACTACTGAACCGATTTTGATGAAACTTTCAGTATTCCCTGAGTGGCAAATGGAAGCACCAGCTTTCAAACAAAAAAAGAATCATGAAAATCGGTTCACCCAGTCGGTCGTTATGCGGTAACAAAATTAAAAAAAAAACATACAGTCGAATTGATAACCTCCTCCTTATTTTGAAGTCGGTTAAAAAGTATCCTATGTTACGCCCAGGATAATAAGGAATAATTATACCAAGTTTCATCGAAATCGAACCGTTAGTTTTCACGTGATGCCTGCACAAACAGACAGACAGACAGACAGACAGAAAGACAGACAGACAGACAGACAGACAGACAAAAATTTTTTTTAATCACATATTTGGGTTTGGTATCGATCCAGCAACACCCCCCGCTAATAATTTTTTCAATATTTTCAATATACAGAATTGACCCTTCTACAGATTTATTATCTTTATTAACATATTATTCTACTCCTTATAAAAGGAGCCTACGATCTGGTTACAGCCATTGAAATTTTATCTGACACCTCGAAATCAACGCCTGTAACGGTAGTTTTATTGTCATAAATAATCATAAGTTTGATTGGGATATCCAGTTTCGGTATTAATGAACATGATCAGATATAAAATGCTTTATATTTCTGATCAGTAAAGAATTTCAACAATGACGAACTGAATTTTAGAATGATGCAAGTGTCCCCTTTGCTATAAATATACCAGTAAATTATAATGTACCATTACGGCGAAACTACAAATAAGGTTTGAGGGGAATGAACCTAGCAAATTGTAAATGCATTACACATTGCTATTCACTATTATTCTCTAAATAATACTAAGAATTGCATTTATTTTACATCCCATTGGCACTATTCCAATATTTGCAACGGCTGTGCCTCTTACATCTCTTTATGCTCCTCGGCGGTCCGTATGTCGTTGTAATGTGTCCTGTGAAGATCACTATCGCCTAATTTATGATCATGTTCGTAATGCCACAATCAAACGCCGACGATCCGATCTTGTCCTTTACGATACGGTTTATACCGCCGTCAAATTTTTATAGGTGTATTAAAGGAGTGAAGAAATTGTATTGCGCTCGAATGTCCCAGTAACCAAGACTTAGTTTGAATTCCTTGTGAAATAAAATCTTTTATTATAGTTATTGCTTGTCATTGAGATCGTATTACCAATGCAGAATATGACATGGATTTTCAAAGTCAATATCTGAATTCTTGAAAACGTTTACATTATCCGTTAACATTCCCAGATTATTTAAATCGCGTGCTTTGCTCCAATTCTGTTTTATTATGACAGTGGCATTTATCATTTAAAGGGGCTATTAAAACATTTGTATCATTAAAGCGTGGGACGCTGTTTAGAGTCGTAACTGCACCTTTTACGCTTTGGAAGAAGCCCTGGAGGCTCAAACAATTACCTAACTAAATAGGAGGAATTCCAAAATCTGTTGTTTCTGGCAGACAGCCTGGGATTTAGCTGGGGGCTGTTTCAGCCTGTCCCTTACGCTTATTATGATGTTAGGGAAAGGAATGACCGGTTTGAGGTGTACACGTGTTTCTAACTCGCGTGCCCGAACGTGGGAGAACGCCTGGGGTTTCGAAAATGTTTCGCGAATACTTCTGTTACTCACTTCAAAAACAATCTTCGTCATTATCTGTTTTTGGACCAATAATTTGAAATGCTTTGAGTGTTTATGTAATTGTAATGGGTTTTTTGTGAAGTTTTGGTAATGATGAGAATCTTTTGTTAACTTTGTTAGAGTTTGTGTTGCAAATTTTTATAAAGCATTATCCTCGACACACAATCTGCTCTTTTAACGTTTCTCAGTAAGATCAGGATGATATAGAATATCTACAAATCTTTATTGGTAATCGTTGCGAGATTTTCCGCATACGTTGTCGACGCACCATGGTACCGGTCCTGCCATATTTGCTTTACGTTATTGTTTAGTGTCATGCAAATTTAGATTTTTGCAACCCGGCTGATTATGAGTGGGCGTGATTTAATGGCACAGGTATTCTTTTCATATATATAATGATGTAAGAATGAATGTTTATGTTAATTTAACGAAGGCATACCTTTACAATCATTTCATAACTCTTTTAGAGAAATTGATTGAGAGGAGTGTATTAGGTAATAGATAAAGGAGTTTTATATTCAGAAGCCAATTTATGGCGTGAAATTATTGGTATAATAATAATAATGTTATATTAACCTTCCATATATCAAATTGATGTCATTCTTATGTCACGGAGTTATTTTTTATTTAATTTATGATCTTTGGATTATTATTTCAATAATGCAGTCATAGCGACTTTTTTTAATGATTCAGGTATACTTATTTTTTATGATCGGAATTCCTTTTTAATGATGTTCATATCTATTATATGTATTTTTTGATATTTATAGAATGAAATATAAAAGTATAATTTATTATGAAACTGTATAAAAATGTATCAAAACTCGAATGTGGTCTCGTGACGTCAGAACCCAGTACAAAGTGAACAAGGTTGACGTATTTTCAATTTTAAAAGCGTCGTATCTTCGTAAATTTTTGTTTAAGTATAAAAGATAAGTAATACGGATCAAATAGTTTTGTTAATTTACGAGTAACTGACGTACTAATTAGATAGTTTCAGTCAAATCGCCTATTTAGCTAATGTGATTAATGTTTCTCCGATCTTCGCCATCATTTAATGTTATTTGTAATTAAAGTCACCGGTTTTACTGTTATTATAATTGAGAATAGCGGTAACCTAATTAATTATAACATCCATTTGTTAACGTCTTCAATGTTATTAAACATTGTAATAAGCACCTACAATTTTACTTATCCATAGACGCGTAAGTGAGTAATTAGCTTTATTTATGCAGTAGGCGCTTTGGAATTTGAAATAATGTGGTACAAGAATTATTATTTTTCGATTTGCAATGCCATTTATAGGACACTGAAAATTCTTATGTTGCGATTGATTATTAAAAAAAAACCGAACATTGTTACGCGCCAAAAACTCTTTGCACAGCTTTATGGACGAAATTTTGATATGATAAACGATAATTTGAGATTTTTCTCATTTAAGAATATAATTAAATTTAAATTTCTTTCTACCAATTTATTTAGGGTTTTTTTAGAGATTTGATCAGTCATAAATAATTTAAGCTATCTTCGGCTACGATTTATTAATTAGATAAACGATAAATAAAAGATATTATAACTAAAAAATAGTTTTTGTCCCATCGTTCGTCGTTTGATCATCAGATTAGATTGAGATCTATAAAATGGCAAACATAATTAAATCAGAATGTTGTATTTATAATAACGTCATAAAATATAATTAATGTTATTCTTGCTGTGACAAATCCGTTGCTACTGCTTAACGCACTAGTTTTGTGACTAACAAGGACTAGACTAGACTTTTCTATTTTGAAGATACATTTACATGGATAAGTAATGTATTTATTTATTTATTAAAACTTTATGCACCAGTAAAAGGACATTGTCCGACTGTAGAGTTAATAAATAAATAAATATTCCACAACTATCACACAACGCCATCTAGTCCCATGCTAAGCAGAGCTTGTGTTATGGGTACTAGACAACTGATAAACATACTTATATATTTCTAAATACATACATATTATAGAGAAATTACACCCAGACACATGATCGTGCTCATCACACAAACATTTGTCCTGGGTGGGAATCGAACCCACGACCTCCGGCATAGCAGTCAGGGTCACTAACCACTAGACCAACAGGCCTGGCAGTTAATGCCTTGGGCATTTTCTACCAGGCCACCTTAGTGTGAAGTAGATAGTAGGTGCAACATGATACACAGTACATATACTGGAAAATGTTTATAAATATGAATAAATACGACCAATGCCTTTTTTAGAAGACGGACGGAATTGAACTGTCAGACTCGTAATGAGTAAAATCCACGGTGTCCTTCAATAGTCCTTACGTTCCGGGGTCACGGCTACCTACGATAAGACAATCCGTCTGTCAGATTGCTGACAGCTCTTTGAGGCGAGGTTGGAACGCGAGGCGCCGTCGACCCGTGGATGATCCAAGATCGGACGGCGAGTCATCCGTTACTCGCCGTCCGCATGCCCACGACTAATATCTGCGAATTGAATTTGCAAACTGAATCCAAAGTGCGTCTTGTTTTGAAAGTTGTTTCATATGACACATAGTTCGATATTACTTCATATTGATCTATTGGTTTTATATGGCCTTAAATCGATGAAATCGCTTCACATATCGCTTGCAACTGAAGCAATGTAAGGCAATCTTGCTTTATATGTATAATTCCTCTACCTCTGGCCTGCCTCATCCGTCGGAAGCACAACTACTGAACATGAAACCCTTGGGTAGATTCCCCGGTCGAGTCATAAAAGTGTTACTTATATGGTTTTTTTATCAAGAACTTCTCAGTAGCCATCACGGAGTTTGAATTTGTGGCTCGGTCTCAATTACATGAGGCTTGGACATAACTGTAATCCGTTGCAATAAAGATAACAGGCAATACGTGGCAATATTCTTTCACATTGCTCCTCTATTCCGGGCAATAATCACCCATGTAAGCACAGCTTTAGTGACAAACTGGACATCCACTCTCTGGGTGGCGGGCGTTCATGATTTATAGAGAGGCACCCGACGACGCCAGTACTTGTTACTGTAGTATAAACGTAGCTATTTATTACTTTATTAGCTAGTACTGTTACTTTGCGTAATATTTATAATATTATGGTACGGGTTTGTAACAGGTATTTTTAGTGGAGTGGTAAATCAATCATTTTTTTGGGTCGCGGTAGTAGTAATTTATCAAATTCCAGTCTGAACTTTGGAATTTTTGGTGCATTTTCTTATGGTATCCTAAATTTAATTCATGACCGTTAAGAACATTTGAAATGGATTGCACTTTAAATTATTGTGTGTGTTTAAAGGACATCAGACAGTCAAACATATTTTCTGCTATAATTTTCTCAGGAACGACCCAATATGCCAAATCAAACGCGAAACAACGTGTCCATTCAATCCCAATAGATTCAAACTTTACCTTAGTACCAGGTAATACAATACCGGGTATAGTATTATCTAGTACTAAGTCTCTCACCCAGTCCTATAAAGGGGTATAATATACCCCTTTATAGAACTGGTTACTGGACTGAACTGGTGTACTGGTACTTCTTCTTCTCCGATTATAGATAAGACTTTCGGGTTATTAACTACCTACTGTCTATAACTGTACTGTAGCAACTAGAAATGGTTAGATTGAAAGCCAACCTTAGCAAAGTGTCAGCAATCTGATTGGGCCCCTGTAGAGGGCCAAAGCTGCGATCCCGCGGGACTGTCTTAAAGGAACACCGTGGATTTAAGTCCCTCCCGTCTCACCCTGGGTGGGAGAACTTATTTCATAATCTTACCACGAAAAATAAACCCTAACAGTGTTGGAAAAAGTCTAAGCATGTAATATTTACTTCTACTTAGTAATTGGAAGTGTTCTGTCTCGGTAACGATGGCGGAAATTATCTGTCCTATCTGATACTGCATGGTAATGCACAATGTTCCGTCGGATACTAGATCAACTGGTTACAAGTATGTTGTAACCCCCGGCTGCGGAGGAAACTTTATGTAATGTATAATGTACTAGCTTAATGAACGTGTAACTACGGATCTCTGTAAGGAAGTCGGTTTTTTGGTTTTGTTTCATTTTGATGCGGATGTTAGAGGTTAGAGTATTTCTTTTTTCGTTTAGGTTCGATACTAATTTCAATACTTGGTAGGTGGTAATATTTATTTTTTAAAGATTTGTTTGAACTGCAAACATATCGGTCCGTCCTTGTTCTGCATGATTTGTCAGAAACCAAGCGGCATACTAATTGTATTTATATTTTGATGCCACAATGTGGAGAATTAGGCGAACTAACCCAAACATAACCTAATGTGTATTTTGGCTTCTGCCACAAAATATACATCAAAGCAACGACAAATTCTATAAAAAAGAGCTTTATTTTAGAAAAAAAATCAGTAAATACCATTCCACAACAACATAGGGTAATAATTAATGTAATGTTGCCAAAATTGTTGTAAAATTCAGCGTGTAATCTGACATTCTAATCAGCAGATTCAATCTCTAATCGATATTAACAGAATCATGAACACTTCAAAAGGAGTTCAGTTGCCTTGAAATGATATTACATTTCCACTACAGTAATTACTAATTCCCATTTCAATAGTGATAGCCCATAAATGAACCACTATCCGGACTCAGACGGACCTACACTGCATCGTCAGTCTAGAAATTACAATGTATTTATATAACTATGTCAATCAAACCAGTCACTGGCTGCAATAAAACTTAGAACATAACAGAAAGAGGACACAATCGTTAAATTAACGACACTATTATCGATATCGATTCTTAAACGAGTAATCGAGTCAGAAGTATCGATAATGTTTATCCGGCCTCGTAAACGGGTGACAAATCTCTAGCAGGTTCCGGGTGGCAACGAGACAAGCAGTTGGAAGGTGGTCTAAGTAAGGAGGTGATGCGAATTGTAAAAGTAAATAAAAAATGTCGCTAATTTCTTTTACATTCGTTACGCTTGTGGTGACATATTTTCCATAGTGTATAGAACCATGTTCGTATCACATGTATATTAGGTTAAATAAAACAAAATTTTATTCTTTGTTCAAGTTTAGGTCCCAGTCTATAAAACTTTTAATATAAAAACAATTATACCTATAATTTCTTTTGGACTGTCTTGAACATCATTTGAATATAACTGATCATTAACCAAAAGTAAATAAATAAATAAATAAATTCAAATGGTTCGTAATTCTTATAACTTGGACCACACAACTGCAATATCGCTACCTCTCGTCCCGTATACCACATAACTGGTCCTCTGCCTGACCTTGTAACAGTTAACCCACAAACCCAGACGCCTCTGGACGTTTGAAACTGTCTTCTTGAACACTTCTGTTTGTAGTAAAAACATTCAACATTATGGAGGTTTTTATTGTCTTTCGTCTATATTTTTTAGCCTACATTACCAGCATCATATTAAGTCTCAATTATATTAAAATTCATAACAAAAAATGTGAGGATGCTACTTTCAATCTACTTAATCTTCATAGCAAAAATAGTGAGTATCATAATCTCTACCTTCTCAAATTGATGGTGACTATCCAGATCTTTAAGAGATGAGGCAACCTCAAGACCAGACTCAGTAGCGTATATTGGGAGAGGGCCTACGTCCAGCTGTAGACGAATACAGGCTAATAATGATGATGATCCAGTTCTTTCGTCTCCACATAGTTGTCTTTGAACCTTTTTGGGAGTTTCCTTATTAACCACCACCTTACTTTAAAACGTTTGAAAATTAAATCCTCATTTGGAAAGACTCCCATATCTGGGCAGCATTTGGTCCAGACCCGGGCAATGTCCTTGCCACACTAAACACCGATTCTTACTTATTTGGATTTAAGCCCCCTTCAAGTTTAATATACAGTTTGTAAGTAGATCCTTGGTGAATATCATCTTATCTTCTGTTTTCTTTATAAGGAGGTGTCAAAATATACTGGTTTATAACTACTTCACAAACAATCCTATGAATGGTTGTCGCGTCACGATTAACCCATCAATGTGGGACGTATCAATAGTGATGTTGTATACCCATCGCAAATTTACGACTGAAAGTTCCTCATGCGCGTATAATATTGCCATTATCTTACTTTATGCGAGTATAATGTGGCGTTTAGAAGGTTTCTTCGAAGACGCCTTGTCTGTTAACCCACAAAGTTGTCTTCCTGTACAAATAGGCGTATGTTTGTGTTGCACATACCTGTTGTGTTGTGTTTGGCCGACTGGCACTGTGGTATGTTAACTGCATTTTGTTCTTAACGACAATTTCTGAAGTTATATCAATTGTTGTTGTTGACAGGCCTGTTGGTCTAGTGGTTAGTGACCCAAACTGCTATGCCGGAGGTCGTGGGTTCGATTCCCACCCAGGACAAATGTTTGTGTGATGAGCACGATCATTTGTTCTGTGTCTGGGTGTAATTTTATCTATAATATGTATGTATTTAGAATTATATAAGTATGTTTATCAGTTGTCTAGTACCCATAACACAAGCTCTGCTTAGCTTGGGACTAGATGGCGTTGTGTGATAGTTGTGGAATATTTATTTATTTTATTTATTTATTTATTTATTTATTGTCTTTTTTATTATCGTGTCATCATTTACATATAACTGGTCCTTTGCAAAGGTGGCTGTTTCCCTGGAGACTATTTGGCCTGGAAACGCGGGTGTGTCGGTCTGATGTATAAACACTGACACAGGAGTTTATAAATGTTACTTTGACTTAGGAGTTCCTGATGCATGATTGCAGTTTCTTAGTAGTGGGACAGTAAAGAAGAATAAGTATTTAAAGTGTAAGTAAAGTATTGTCTTTATATCTCGAGCTCCAACCTTGAAAGAGCTAACTGTAACGCTTATTTATTAGCGAAATATCTTCAACAATAAATCAAACCAAATGAGGCATCAAGTAGCAGTTCAGCACTAATTAAAACTCAAATACCATAACAATCGTAATTGAATTTGCATAAACTGAGGAAAACTCATAAAATATACCAGTTACAAGAACATGGAACAGTTGACGTGAAAACTTCCCGCGAAAGTATTTTGCAATGCTAATGTAGTTACGATCCAGTTTCACATTTTCACACCGATAGTAACAGGTATAAGTAACAGGTTTGATACGGTACTAGGTATGTTTATATCACGTTGCTATCCGCTACTTGTGACATTTTCCGATATTTGTCTATTTAATTTTTCAGGGATATTTATATAGGAGTTATCATAGACCATAGTCTAGGAACCCATACATCTTAGAAACTTTTACTTCGAAGTCATTGTGGCTTACATCAATTACCAACCAGATTTGTGTGGGTACCGGTATACAGAGAAGAGACCCGTGTCCAGCACTGGATAATATACTGTTTTGTATTACGCTTCTTCTATAAGATATTATAAATACTAGTAATCAGTACAACACAATATTTCCGGGGCCTTTGATAACGCGTGGTGGCCAATGCTACTACTTAAAATAAAAGCTCGTGGCTGCTATAATAATATATTTAATCTTCTTTGTTCGTACTTTTCTAATGGATCCGCGAAACTTAAACTCGGACATCATTCCATGTCGAAACCTCTTACCATGGGCTGTCCTCAAGGCTCGGTTATCGGTCCTTATTTATGGAATCTAGGCTTCGATGATTTCCTCGCGATTCCACTTCCAAGTGGTTGTTCTTTAACTGGTTATGCGGACGATGGCCTTCTGCTCATTCAGTCGAGTACTCGTGCTGGACTCGAGAATTTGGCTGACACTTGCCTACGATTAATATCACAGTGGGGCGATCGAAACCGTCTGACCTTTGCACCACATAAAACCTATCAACTCATTTTAAAAGGTGACCTTAAATCGTGGCCTAGTATTAAATTTAATAATGTTCCCGTTAAGAGAAAGAAATCGGTGTGCTATCTTGGTTTAGTTTTAGAGAGGAATTTCACATTCATAGAACATATAAAAACAGTTGGTGAAAAAGCTAAAAATAATTTTTATGCCCTAACGAGAATATCCAAATCTACCTGGGGTCTGTCTTTTTTAACCTTAAAAACTATTTATGGTGCTACTTACTTGGGCTGTATGTGCTATGGAGCACCTGTTTGGGCCGATAGGGCCACCATAGGGGCGGCACGACGTAAATTGCTTCAAAGCCAACGCTTGGCTTTATTATTCTTAAGTAAAGCGTATAGAACCGTCAGTACTGAAGCTTTACCGGTACTTGCTGGTGTTCTTCCAGTCGATCTTGAAGTGCAGCGACGTGCTGCAATGTACTTTTCCACACGGGAGACCACTGATGCTGATTTTCTACCGCAACGTGACCGTGATAAGATATCTAGATTATTCAAACCCCAGAGCGATGTCTGGGAGGATCTTTTATCCGAATGGCAAAGTAGGTGGGATAATTCTATCAAGGGGCGGCACCTCCACCAGTTCTTTCCATCCGTTCGTGAGCGGCTGGCTAGGACGTGGCTGGAGGTGGATCACTGTGTTGCCCAATTTCTCACGGGACATGGTAACTTTAAAAGTAAATTATTTTCCTTCAAGCTTGTTCCCTCGCCTTTTTGTCAATGTTCGACATCTGACTGTGAATATGAACAATCAGCACATCATATTCTATGGGAGTGTATTCTTTGGCAGAACGAACGTAATATTATGTTGAACACTGTTCAGACTACATCTGGAGTCATTTACTACTCGGACCTTGTGGAAACTCGAACAAACTTTCGTGCGTTCAAGCGTTTTTGCCATACCTATTATTGGAATCAAATTTAGCAGCTCACAATTTAGGACCCATTAATATTAGTAGTCATTTTACCCGTGGTGCTAGGCAACTGGGCTTCTCCCAGTTGTAATGTCCCTTTGTGCCTATTGGCCTTGTTTTGTTCTGTCTCCTGCTTGCATGGAGGGAAATGGAAACATATATTTTTTTCCTACTCCTCCACCATTCTTTTCTGATTAATTTCGTTGCAGGATCCAAGACAGGTAAATTCATTCTCTGGGACACGTCGAGCTTCATTGTTTCGGCGCTTTTCTGGTTGGTTGCCACTGTTGATTCTGGCTTACAGGAGTTGCAGTGGTTAGGGAATAGTGTGGTGGGTTTGTCCCAAAAAAAAAAAACACAATTGTAGTAACAGTTTATGTAATAAGTGTGTGTGCTATTAATTTTTAGATTTATTTGACGTCAATGCAATTTATATTTTAACAGCATATTATGGTTTGGTGAAATTGATTTCTGGGGTCAATACGCTTGTTTATTAATTCGTTATATACTAGGTAGTAAATAACAAAAGTGGCTGACGTTTTCACAACGTAAATCTACAAATATGTTTAAAGATTTTTCTTCAATATCAATCATATAGAAACTAAAATAATTCCTGAAACAAAAATCTAAGGTAATGATTTATGATCCTACGATTAAAAACCTACGTGGGAATTAAATACTACGTGGCTATTTAATTAAAAGATTAGCTGAAAGAAGACTATCAAGGTTTATCCTACATAATTATATTACACCTACTCGTTTACCTACCTAATTGGGCGGCTTAAGAGCGTGTGTTACTTAACCTCTCGAGCGATTTATAATTGAAAATGATAAAAATCAACGTCCAATGAGCGACTGTCTGTTATGTACAGACGTGTGTACGTAAGGCGCTGGGGCGCTTTTCGCTTATATACACCCGGGTGTACGTAACGCGCCCGATAGGTTAATTATCATCAATAGCTGGTACTAAAATCTTTATTAGATAAATAATGAGGAAAAAATAAGCCTTTTAAAATAATTGGTCAAATCCTGGTTATATATGTATAATATAACACTAGATTGCTTGATTTTCAATACATTTTATAAAAATCAGCAGTTAGCAGGAACTAAAATAAATCTCAGACAATTCAGATGAAACAAGATAAGATAGAAAAATATATATTTGTCGCGAGGACAAGAATGTGAATAAAAACACAAAAATGATTTCCATAAATTAATGATTTTATACTCGTATACACAATGACAGATGAAATCTTTCACAATTCCAGTTATGGATCATTACAATACTATCATGGTCTACCACTGAATTTCCTCCTGCGTCACATGCCAGTCCATACCATATTCATGCACAACCACTTCAAAGGAAACGTTAACCAAACAGAGTTGTATGCATTGACGACAAGTGCTCAAGTTTTTGTCACAGTGGACATGTTGAGGGTCTACCACGAACTTGCGTTTTAAACGCACGATTTTTGAGTCGAACTTTTAACAAGATTTAGAGTTCGGGAGTCTAAAAGGACCATTCTAGCAATGTCATCATATAAATTGCAATAAAAGTAGTAAAATGGAGTACCTATTCTATTCTATTGCTCAAACAAAAAAGTGTAGATATAGCATAATTTGATTTATACTAGAGGTATTTTAACAACAGTTTTTAGATTGTAGTTTTGTGGTTGTGGCCTTTGGAACGCAAAGGGCAAAGTATTGTGGAAGTTAACACCCTGTTCCTCATTAACTCCATAAATAAATTAAGTAAACATTATTCATGATACGAGTACTTTCAATTTTAAAATCTTTCGGACTTATCCTACGTTTGCCCCGCACGTTTGTGCTAGTACCTCGGGACATTCCTGCATCTCTGCCTTTACTCTGTTCGACATCGATGGTCGTAAGGCACGCGTTTTTTATGTCCAATTCTCGTCATTCCACTAGATTGATTCGTTGGCACGTTATACAGGTATTAATGTATATTTCGTTTAATTATTTCATCAAATAAGTTTTTTGTGCGTGCGATGCAATTATGCGTTGTTCCAGTAGCATGTTTTAGGGAAGAAGTTTTCATTCTGGGTCTACTTTTGTAAAGCTTTTTTTCTACAGCCGATTTTAAGCCTTGTCTGAGATATAAATATAGTTTTCAATTCGGCAAGTCCTAGAATAAACGAAAACGTAGACATCCACCAACGTACACTTCCTCTTGGTGGAAAAAAAAAAACAATTCGCTAACATAGTTTCCCATTAAAGAAACTTTTTTTTTTAAAGAACATTGCCCCACATAAGTAATTTAAAAATTAATTTGAAAATTCTCCTGTATCGTGGGTGCGTTTACAAACATAGAAACTCACATACACAAACACCCAGACCCGGAACAACTACATGTAGATCTTACAAATATTTGTTCCATGTAGGGATCGAATCCGCGACACAAAGAGCAGCAGTCCAATTGCTCAGCCACTGCGCCAAACTTGCCGTCAAAACCTTAGACTGACTTATCACTTTTTTTTTGTTTTTGTGGCTTTATAATTATCTGGTTTGAGGTGGCGCAGGACAAGCAATCTCCGAAAGACTTGGAGGAAGTCTTTGCCCAAAAGTGGTATATCATGGACAAGAGAAAAAAAAGAAATGAGCTCTCCCGTTCTAGGTGGTGGAAGAGACTGTGAGTCTCTTACTGTCTAAAAATGACCCTGTCTTACGGTTGCCCTTCGCGTTGCGGAGCCACCAATGATATTATAAGTAAGTATATCATTGAGGGCCACGGCGTTCTTCTTAGTGTCCCGAATATACTTAACACGCTGAGGTAGAAATATCTTAGTGTTAACAACCTCTACCATATTTCTCAAGATGAATAATCAACAACAACAATTTAATTATGAATCAGCCATTACAAGCCCAATCTACTAATTACATAAATTAATTTCCATTGTTCGCAAACCAAGATAAGATCAATTTGTTGTAATAAGAGCATTGATGTGTTTATTGCGATAAATTACAACATGACAGTAATACAGTATGCAAAATATAGTAATGGTTGATGAAATGAATAATTGAAATAATATAAAATACGTGGTGAAGCAAATTGTTACAAAACATATTTCACACAAATAATTATTAAAGAAACAGTACAATGAAATACACAATTAACTAAGACGAACTTAAAAGTCCATCTTAAAAGTTAAGCCGCGGATGGTTGTTGGATGGGTGATCATCATTACATACCGAGTTTTCTCCATGCCACGTTAGGACTTTGGTCCCGGCTGTAATTTGTAGATCTTTGACATTGCATCGTAGACCAAAAGCCTGACACCTAATTTTACCAAGGGTTGCTGTATTATCTAATTGGGCCCCCTTAGAGGGCCAAAGCTCCGGTCGGACAGGAATTCCAGCCTTATAACCCATACAGAGTCATGGCGAGAAGTCAGGAAGTCTCCCCGAGACTTTCGTAGAGGAACCTCTCACATTCACGCTTCTTGCATGTTCTCGGGATTTCTCGTCGTGAGTCTGTATGGGCTTTTATAGCCATCCAACCATCCCGAGATACAGAAACGTATTACACAACCGATGGAATTCCAAGAGTCCAACACACGACTTTAATAATAACCTGGCCTAATTTAAACGTTAAGCTCTGATTAATGTCGTCACGAAATCCATATATTTTCACCATATATCATTGTAACGGTAACACAAGTTGATGCACCGAATACAACCAAGTTTGACCTTTTTCGTCGTGACATTTAGGTACGTTGTTGCGTACGAAATGTCAAATCCGTGCACAGATAAATGTGCACGGACTTATTAACTAACGAATGCGTTTAAAAAACAATTTGTTTTGGGTCCTTGAGATTATTGTCGGTAAATCGGTTAGCTAAACAATCGGTGTTTAGGAAATGTCAATGTGAATTAGGTTTATCGGTAATCTGTGGCCGAGACGCAGTAAACGGTTTTTTTTGCTGTTTCTCGTTTTGAATTTGGAATAAGACATGCATGATTATTTAGTAGTACAATACTCTGGCATTTCTTACGCAAAATTAAGTCATGTTAATTTTGGGACTGCTTTAAATCCGTTATATCCATTATCCGGTACTCTTTTGAATACCACTTACGCTAATCTAGTTGCCCGTTATTTTTGTTTGTAAATGGCAGATAGTCAATACATACATGAAGGTAAATTAAGGATGAGTATCTACCGTGGGCTTCTCTAATGGAGACCACGCACCGGCAAGCGCAGCGTGAGACGTCCACCTGGACAGAAGATCTGATGAAAATCACAGGATCGCGCTGGATGCAACCCGCTACTAACTGGTACTATTTGAAATCTATAGGTGAGGCCTATGTTCAGCAGTGGACGTCCTACGGTTGATATGATGATGATGATAGTGTCCATCTACCATCATCATCAGATAAAAAAATAAAAAACGACGGGTTGCACTCTGGGAGTGCCGGCAGAAGTGAAAACTTGAATAGTAATTGTTGGAAATATCTTGTGAACAGATTTTAGTAAAACTCGCAAAAATGGTTGACTTTTTATTTCAATAATTTTCCAATGTGACGTACATCTTTTATAAACAATGTTACCTAGCAACGAACATTCACGCAAGCGCCCTGCGCCGTCCTACGCTTTTTCGGTCAGGGTCACGTGTCCTGACGCGAGTTTAAGATTTTATACCCATTACAGAAAAGTGCTCAACGCCGCTAAAGAAGTTTTCACTTCAAAAATGTGAAGTTTTATTTAATTTTATCTAATTTTCATATTTTTGTTGTTCCAGGGCAAGTCAGTGATCCGTCCGATAGCGTTCAAGCCGCTCGGGGGGCGCCTGTCTGCGGGAGGGGAGAGGTATGGCTCCACGCCGGTGCTGGCTAGCAGACCACCATCCCACCTGACGCTTTATGGCAGTGAGTATTTTAACAACTTAATATTATTCAACATCGCGAACTCCGCTCTTTGATGCCGTCATAAGATCGTCAAGTGTACAGGTGACAGGGCATGCGGTGCAGAAGAGAAGGTGAACTATTTTTTGTGGACATACGCCGGATATACACTTGAAGTCTGAGCTGTCCGTCTGTGGAGATTATCTTTGCTACGCCCGACCTAGGTTCGCAGTCAATTAAGAGATTTTTAAGCCGGCCACAGTAACGCGTAACTAGACGGAGAGTTCTCAGAAGCATGTTCTAGACGGATATAATCCAACATCCCAACCGAGGTCTTCTTGGAGAGAGCTTGGATTCCATCCGTTTCATTTATTTCAATTTAGATCACATCCTTGTTCTCTGTTGGAACGCTTCGTAAGCGTAGGAATCCTGATAAACCACGATCTCCAGCAAAATATGGAGATATATCATTGACAACTACTACTATCAGGAATGTTGTTGTCTGCTATATCTTAAGCATCAAAGAAGATACTGTTACTTAGACCCGTTTTCCCCTTTTTGATCTCTTAATATCCCTTTACGTTCCAGGGTCACGGTTACCTGATTCGACAGTACCGGGGCTCTGGCAGGAACCCAGCTTCCTGAACTGGATTGTTAGCCTGTAATATCACAAGAGACAGTTCCCTTCCAGATGACATTAGGTTGTAGCTGTTGACCGACCTGTTGATCTAAATCTTAGTGGCCTATTTCGGGCAACTCGCTGTCCGACCACGGACCATGCCCGGGTCGACAGCGCGTTGTGTTCCACGCGCGCCTCAAAGAGTGTCAGCAGAGTAACGGGGCCCCCCTCTAGAGGTCCAAAGCCTGCCGGGGTCGAAGGACTTTACGAATTACCGTGACCCCGGAACGTAAAAGGCTATTGAAGGGCACCGTGGATTTTAGGCCGTACGAGTCTGACAGTCCCTCCCGCTCTGCCCTGGGTGGGAGGACTCATAAGATGATCTTACCACGTAAAAAAAAAATAATAATAGTGGCCTATTTCCTTCAACAGCAGGCCATTAACTTACCACCGTCTGTCTTATTGGCAGGCTCATCAGACGTACGCGAGGGCCGATGGTGCGGCTCTCCTCAGCCCGCTTCCCTCTCCGCTCTGCCGCCCGCCACGCCGTCCGCTCCGCTACACCAGAGGCACCACTCCGCTATTGTGTGAGTTTTCTCTGTTTTATTTTAGACAGTAAGTTCTAGAATGTAGTCACATAGACAATTAAACTGAATTTTCTTATTTTAATTGAGAAAAAATAATGTTGTTTCCTTATATTTGGGTCTAGTAAGTATTAGAAGGGACAATAACTCTTTGCACGAACTGACAGTTGAATATAGGACTTCAAATTCAGCAATTATACTTACAACTTCTTCTCCAGCGCAACGGAGTATTCAGTCACTTACCCAATGCGTCAATCGTGTCGTCAATTAATTACATGTATGGCAAATGAGCATTGAAAGAAAGTATTTCCTCTGTGTTACATTTATTTTTCTTACAAAACGATACGATTTTATCGATAGGATTTTTTTTTCTTTTTTTTTTAACAGCGACACGCAGCACGGAACTCAATGCTTATCCAATGCATCAACCTTGCCGCAGATATTATTATAAACTAATCTTCTCTTCGTCCATTATCAAGCAATGGTCCACTAAAATCGTATTGTATCCGTAAGCTCTCCGCTCCGCTAAACCAATGACATCACTCCATTGTACGAGTAAGTTCAATTGTTGGAACTAGATCCCAAATTGTATCATACTAGTTTTAGACACAAAACGTGCATTGTATCTGTCGTATTTAGGTATATTTTGGTTCTAGCTAGCTTCTATTATGGTGCCATTCCACCAAAATAGTGTGCATCACATTTTGGTGCCCACTTCAACAGTGTGCGTACTAAGCTGGTATCTCGATTAGCCTCTGTATCCACCGACAGGGTCGTGAGTAACTTGTGTGAGCGCACAATGCAGAATTTTTGTACGCGAACATTTTTACTGAACTATAATAAGTTTAGCATTGTGCTGGAACAAATAATGAGTCCACGTGTGCACGCACAAACGCATTCAGGAGTGCGCGAAAATTCTTAGAATTTTCACGTGTAATTTTTTCGTGGTTGCTTGAATGAGTCGATCAGAGCGAATATTTGTGCGCGCTGTCACTGTGCCGCACACCCGTGCACCGGTGGAATCGCATCTTTACGTTACATAGGAAATACGAGTACATCATAATATAGGTATTATGTTCTATTGTGTCACTTGACAATGTGTTCCGAATCCGCAGACCGGAACGGATTTTTTGCCAAAAGTGTAATTGCCAAAAAAATAAGCTTATTATTTTTGTACAGAATATTAGGTGCTGACCCCGACATAAATAGTTGGGAAAGGCTACTCAGATGATAATGATTCTGTGCGTCAAGTTATTACGAAAGAATATAATGTAATGACATTGACAATACACTCTTACCATGGGGTATCGTATTACCCTGTTACTGGATTGTAGCGGTCCCATAGGCAGTCGCTCCATGTAAAATACTGATATTCAGCTGCATCTGGTTCAACTCGAAGCCGACCCCAATATATATAAATATATAAATGAACATGACATTGTCAATACAGTGCAACAGTACAAGATTTCGAGCTATCAGCACTAACCATTCTTTTTCTTACATAATATGCTGCCTTCCTTGCCATAGACTATAGGGACCTGTCCTGGCTTCAGTCTGTTTTCCGAATACTTTCATAAAAACCTAGTTCTGCCAATAAGGAACTCAACAAAAACATAATTATCCCTAATTTGGTTCAGTTGCAGACGTTCCGAAGTTATGCGCAAATTAATAAAATCTATCTCGGTTGCAATCTTGATCCATATCTTTATTTGTAGACAATCAACCAAATTTGCCTATCCAAGTCTTGAAATTATCCAATTAGAAAAAGCTGTTAAAGAAAACGGATCGGGATTTATACTGAGATAGGATATTGATTTCGGGCGTTAAGCGACTTTGATTTATAATAAGTAAAGATAAAAATTGAAGACTATTTATTGAGTAGATTCTTACAGCTGTCAGTGTATATTTAAGCGATAAATTAACAATACTTCATCAAGATTTGTCTACAATAGAGAGAGAGATATGAAATTAGATCGTCATTACAAATAATGAAGTTAATTTTACTTCTCTGACAGAAAGTTGCCATGTTTCTGTATGATCACGCATTTTCGTGTAGGTAATCGTTTTCGTGAAATGAAATCTGTTTTAATACTAGTAGGTATGTACTTTCCAGTAAAAGTGAATTTTGTTTACTTTGTTTGTGTATCAAAATCTTTGAAGACTACTGTCGGTCATGGCGGATTACATGTTTTCTTTCTTCAATGTGGTTTGTAGGGGAATAGTGTATAAGATTGGGAAGCGAGATATACCGGGGACATACACTCTTTAAGCATACTTAACACAATACTAACGTAGTGCAAGCGCCATCAGGGCGTCATTTGCAAGCGGCCATTTGTAAGTGGCGCCCTGTTCGCGCTTGCGCTACGTTAGTATTGTGTTAAGTTTACCTTAAGTGTGTGATTTCCCATAATACCCCGCGTCCCCGTTTTATATACTGTTCCCTTATTTATTGCTACTGAAACACAAGATAATAAGATACCAAGCCTTACCGACAACGACATCTCATCTTGGCAACACGACTTCAACTTTGACTTTCAGATAACAGTATTATCTGCAAGAGTTGACTCATCCAAAATCATGTGTAGCTAGACCAGCGTTAGTTAACATTGTTCGTCAATTAAATGACAGTCCTTAGCATGTTTATTTGTTTATGTATGTTTCTATCTACCGGCTCACTATCCCACTGCGCGCTATTTGATTTGACAAAATAGTTACCACAGAAAATGTTATGATGACTGGTAAGTTATTATAATGGCTTCCAATGGCGTACTTTCAGGCCTTGAAGGAATCCTTTCCCTTAGGGAGGGAACAGTTTTGATATGAAAGTCAACATCATTTACAATAGATCTTGCGAAAATAAACTTGCCTTTAGCAAACTATGCAAGCATGTTGTCCCCAGCAAGGGACACTTACAAGATGGCTCTACTAATCCCTCACACTTCTTGAACTTTACCCCATCGTTTCATCTTAAAATAGACCTACTAAGTACCATTAAAGGCGATGACTTCACTCCAGCACCCTCCTAACTCCTAATAAAGATCGTACCAGAATAGATCACAAGTAACTCACTAACAGTTAATCTTCGTTTTTCTCGAATTAGTTGCGTTACGATTCAATATACATATATTTTAATTTTAGTTTTTTTTTTCTGTAGGAAATCTGTCGGAAAAATATGTATAAGCATGTTTATATGAATTTGACTTGTATATTTTAGAAAGACTGCCTATTTTGAGTTGTAAAACTGATGGAAAAATCAGTCTCAGCAGGTTTGTATGAATTTGATCTATATTTGTATGTTTCTATGACAGATTACAACTGTGATTTGGATTATTCGGTCACGGTTTTTGGAATTCTAGTGAGATTTGAGATAGCTTTAATAATAAATAAGACACAAGTACTTCCACGGTTGAAAAAGTGCCGTGTTAAATCTCAACATCAAGCGTTCTAATTTCGGGAGACACGATTTTTCCCGAGGTGCATATCTTTTCTTAACCAACTATACTTTCTACTAGCTGTGCCCGCGACTTCGTTCGCGTGGATGTCGGAACTTAACAAAGCAGCATTTTCAAAAAAAAGACTGAACCAATCAAAAAAATATTTAACCAAATAAATCAAAAATTTACAACAACACGAACTTTCAAAATGAGAATAAAGACTAATTTTCAAACTACGAAGTAAATAAAGACCGGGAGCCAAGTCAAAATTTCGTCAGTGATTTCTTTTATTTTTCTCAAGCCATAATTAATTAGTAGACTACATAAGGGAGTCGTATCATAAAGATTCGTGAAAGTCAGCTGCGACATTTTAGTCATTTCCTCCCAACTGAAACCTGGTTTATATGATTATTTAGTTTTTTTTTGGTTTTTGCATTTTTACTTTAATTTTTTTTTTGTTTTTTTTTTTTTATTAATGACGGACGTTTACGATTTACGACACACTAAAACGCAACTCACAAGAAAGAACGATTTTAACACCAAACCTTTGTATAGACAGAACTATACAGGCACCTACAAAACCCAAAGATGCAGCCAGACATGGGAGAAGGTCGTTCTTTCAAGGAAAATCTTAACACCGCGATTCAGGGAATGACGTCACACGCGCAACGCCATCTATCGCATGCGTCTATAATCAATACCGCACGCAGTTGATCTAGATCTCTCGATAGATGGCGCTGTTTTAATGTTATACTCCGGAAACATTGTTTTAATTTTTATTAATTTACATTTTTTTAAGATGTGAACTGATTACGATTAAACAAAAAACTTAATGTTACTTCAATTGACTCACATATTGTTGCGTATAAAAGTTACGTGAAGTTGTGATACCAAAAGCACATAATCCATTTTTTTTTTAAATAAATGAATTTTTGTAAAATAAAAGTAGCCTATGTTACTCCTTATTACATCAGCTACCTGCCAATAAAAGTCCCGTCAAAATCGGTCAAGCCATTTCAGAGATTAGCGATTACAAACAGACAGACAGACAGACAGACAGACAAAAATTTTAAAAAATGTTATTTTGGTGTATGTACCGTATATATATTCATATGCAAGTAAGAAAAAACGGTTATTTCAATATTACAGACAGACACTCCAATTTTATTTATATGTATAGATGACATACCCATGAATTAACATGTCAATGACACATAAGACGATGCGATGCATCTGTTCATTAAACTGAATAATTAATAGTGTTAACATAACTGTGGCATGATGTACATGTTGTCGGGCAAAAGAGTAACGGGGCATTTGAGCAAACGTCTAGAAAATTTGGCTTAGCAATGGACGTTATTACCAAAACCTTGTATTGAACACCTTAATTTAAAGCTAATAATGTTATCAATATGTATTTAATTGTTCATAAGAACGCTTCTATGAAAAATGTAAATTACAGTCTATCGGATAGACGCTATCAAATCAATATTGTACTAACTACAATGTTTACACATGCTGAGCAGGGGAACAGTGTATAAGACGGGGACACGAGGTACAATAGGGACATACACTCTTTAGGCAAAATTAATACAACATGAACGTAGTTCAAGCGCCATTAACAAATGGCGTCTTGTTGACGCTTGCGATACGTTAGTATTGAGTTAAGTTTGCCTTATGTGTGTAACTTCCTATCATACCCTTCGGCCCCGTCTTATACACTGTTCCCCTATGTAGTTCATTTACACTTGTGCAAGTTGCTATCAAACAACCATACTGTCACATCTAGAAATGTAGTATTAACTCCTTCTGTGACTCCTAAAGGTCTGAAAGGTACCTTTATAATAGTAGTGCAAATTTATAGAAGCATATATAAAAACAACATCATACCCGACACATCAATAATAAACACAAAAATAAAGATAACTGGCGAAATGTGGGTGCAGCAATAGGCACTCTCTTCAAACCTCTGCCTAACTCTTCGAGGATAACAGGCTTGAAAAATAAACAATTGAAATGCCACAATTTTGAGGATTCCCAAATGATCTAGAAATTTAGCAAACTGTCATGTTGTGTTAACTAACTGCGACGCTCTAACTTTATGCTAGTGAATGAGTTAGGAGCCGTAAAATGTAACTGAATGACTTCACGTCGTGTTCATTCACCAGAAATAAAGAACAACGTATAATTTAATAAACAGTAAATAAATACACGTTACGCGTCCGGGGTTTCTAAGAAAGTTTTTTGTTCATAGAGTAAAAGTTAAATACAGTGTATTTTGAAGATGATAGTGCGTGGGTCTTAGATGGCTGCATAAACAGACAGATTCTTAAGTACTCTTTAAATAGGTAGGTATTTCATGTGGTGGCTCTCGAAATCTAAATAATCAAGTAAAAAATAACCAAAACTTGCAAAGAAAGTCACAAATACCGTCAAAACTTTTTCTTTCAGATAAAATCGCCGCGCAAAAACTGTCATTCCAACACTACACTTAGTTGCAGCATTAAAATTCACCTTTCTTTAAAACCATCTCGTTTAGCATTCATTAATGGCAAGCAAAAACATCATCGTAATACAGTATTTACACATTTGCGCGGTTTATTCAGCAATTACTGTGGTAGCGGCAGCTTAGGGGCGCTGTGCTCACGCGCAGACATTCGTGTTTTGAACAGAGTAGTGGCCAGCCGGTGCGCGTACGCCGTATACAGTGTTTATTTATCAAATGGTGATTTTATACGTGTAGTATGTTCTGGTGTATAAAATGGTGAAGTTTTTTGAAAAGTGAGAGTTCTGTGACATGTTTAGGTGAGATTTAAGGGAGATATGTAGTTTTTTCTGGGTCTGTTTTTATGGTTTTAAGTGTAGTCCTGTTGTGACCTTTACACGTATGTTATGCAAATGGAATAACACATAACAAGATTTAAGATAGAAAATGCTATACAGGTATACTAATTTAACCCGATTATTAGTAGAAAACTCCTATAATGAGATTTCTAAATCCATAGCCAGCTTCAGGCCATGGTACTTAGTGATGCAATTTAAAGAATAATGCTCATTATTTATACCTAATAAGCACTTGGCTGGAACCCACTGGTCTAGTTACCAAGTCTCCCAGCTTTCATTAAAAAAAAGAAAAAATATAGTGCTTGTATTTCTTTCGTACCTAAGTATTTCTATTTTTTTGCATTTCATAGTCACGGTACACTGTTTCTGAATGACTGTGAAGTAAAAACGAAGCTTCTTTTTAAAGACAAAAAATTTACAAAACTATTGTTGGACGCGTCTAATTGAAATATTTTCGTTCCTCGCTATGAATCTAGGAATTTACTTACAAAATCGTATTACAGACGATTTCTTTACCGTCTGGCTGTCATTATGATGATAGACATATTAATTGGAAGACCAATTATTTCTGTAGTTAGTGTTACTACAACGAAAGTAATTATTAAAAAAAAAAAATTGCGAATAGATTTGAACCAAATGAACATTAGCTGTAGTGACTTGGTCGCGGGACTAACGAATTACCGTGACCCCGGTACGTAAAGGGCTATTGAAGGACACCGTGGATTTTAGTCAGTACAAGTCTGACAGTCCCTCCCGCCCTGCCCTGGCTGGGAGGACTCATTTCATTTTACCACGCTAAAAAAAAAAAGCTGTAGGAACTGAGTTTGACATGTGGAGGATTAG
This sequence comes from Agrotis puta, assembly GCA_943136025.2. Taxonomy (NCBI): domain Eukaryota; kingdom Metazoa; phylum Arthropoda; class Insecta; order Lepidoptera; family Noctuidae; genus Agrotis; species Agrotis puta. Next base: position 4,215,473 of record OW964177.2, read on the forward strand.
ATAGGCAGTCGCTCCATATAAAATACTGTTGTTCAGTTGCATCCAGTTCGACGGGGAACCGAATTCAACATACTGTTAAAGACTAAGCAGTTTTTTTTTTGTGTTGTCCCACACTATAATTGTTTCCTTTATCGTGGGTTTACAAACATTTAAACTCACATAACACTCAAACTCTACACTGTCCCACTGCTGGACAAAGGCCTGCCCCAAGTTTTTCCATGTGTTCTTGTCCGCTGGCATGCGGGCGGCGAGTAATGGGCGACTCGCTGTCCGATCATGGACCATGCGGTTCATGGTTCGACGGCGCGTTGTGTTCCACGCGCGCCTCAAGGAGTGTCAGCATAGTGACGGGGCCCCCTTGCAGAGGGCCAAAGCCTGCCGGGGTCGCGGAACTCACGAATTACCGTGACCCCGGAACGTAAAGAGCTATTGAAGGACACCGTGAATTTTATTCAGTACAAGTCTGACAGTCCCTCCCGCCCTGCCCTGGGTGGGAAGACTCATATGATGATTTTACCACGTTAAAAAAAAATGTGTTCTTGTCCAGGGCCACTTCAAACCAGCTCTCACGGTACGAGTTCAAACCCAGAACAGCTATGTTGTTGTAGATCATACAAATATTTGTTTCTTGTGAGAAAACTGGTAATCGAACCGGCAAACGCCACTAGCCACTACGCCAACGTTGCCGTCAAGGCGAAAAATCTTTCTAGTCATTTTCATATTAGGTACCGCGAATGTGACCTACATAACCATTATTACATATTACCAGCAATAACATTTTCAAAATTTTAAATTAATTTAATTTAAAAAATTTCAATCACACGTTGGTAATTCATATGTCACAGCTTGATCATAAATGGACATTTACTCAATACTATAGAATTGAACATAAACATTTCTTCGTCTTCAAATAAACAATCCTTTTAGAATAATGTACACTGGGTACGGAAGTCAAAGGTCAACAGATTGACAATTACTAAATTATGTCATCAGCATCGACTTGGCACTATAGGGTCCATTCTACCGATATCTTTGTTTAGTCACCTCTAACATGTCCTACAGACACGGTTGATTAACAGCAAAAAATATTAAAAGTCGGTATTATACCTGTGTTAGTTGAAAAATCGGTATTAAGAAAGAGGTTTATCAGTTTTAAGTAACTGAAAATATTTAAAGTGATATTCATTAAAGTCGAAGTTTGATCAAATACGAAACAAACTGTGAGTAAAACATTTTATAACCAACTCTTTATATTCAGATTCAGATAAACCCACAAATATTAAAAAGAAATACATACAAACCCCTTTTTTTGTTCCCAATCGCCCCAAAAAACATTCACAGTATTTTTCTTTTCACCCTTTTAAAATATACTCCTTTTGTAATAAAATCCGTTGGCCAAAACAACATTGTATCGGCAGCTTCCCTTCGCACAATCATCAGAAATGGGCCACAATACAGCTGCAGTTCTATAAGTACCTATTAGTGAATGAATGGGCGAATGGGCCATAGTGGGCCATAGTGTAGTGCCCATTGTTCTTTGCACTAAGCACTGTATGCACCAGCCCAATCAATAAAAGCGAAAGTTTTGTTATTTTGTAGTTAGCTTCGTCTGAAGCAGTGTTTTTAGAATGTATTGGTTCTTATGAGTATACTAGGTATTTCCAACTACTTTACGTGCGTATGTCAAAAATTATCCCACAGGTTCGAAATATCTGGATAAAAGGTGGCCTATGAGTGTTATTTTCTGTGTTATGTATTCTAGACTATAACCTATCTGTGTACCTACCAACTTTTATCTAGATCCGCTCAGCCGTTTTGACGAGATCGAGGAACAAACATTCATCCATCCAAACATCCACACTTTCACAAAGTGGCTACCATTCAGTTGAGGTTGGTTTCCGACCACACAATTTGTGGAATCATTTTATTGACCGAATTGAGTTGTACAAACCGAAACCAACTTTATCTAGATCCGCTCAGCAGTTTTGACGTAATCGAGGAACAAACATACGTCCATCCAAACATCCACACTTTCACAAAGTGGCTACCATTCAGTTGAGGTTGGTTTCCGACCACACAATTTGTGGAATCATTTTATTGACAGAATGGAGTTGTACAAACGGAAACCAACTTTATCTAGATCCGCTCAGCAGTTTTGACGTTATCGAGGAACAAACATACGTCCATCCAAACTTCCACACTTTCACAAAGTGGCTACCATTCAGTTGAGGTTGGTTTCCGACCACACAATTTGTGGAATCATTTTATTGACAGAATTGAGTTGTACAAACCGAAACCAGATACATTGCATAAAAACCTTATCAGATCATTATCTTTTGTTGAATATCTCGAGCAAACAAACGAGCATCGATACAAGTAAATTGAATAATAAATAAGGAAAATTCTTCTCACATTAACGCTCATTTACATTTTATACATGCCCAACACGTTCCAGTTCTGATTCGACCTACTTTTCGCAATCAGGAATGCGACGTTTGTATGAGCCATGTTGATATGTCCTGCGGAATGTTTAAACTATTGTAAAATAAAATAATAAACATGACTGACCAATAAAAGGATCCCGTTACTCATATTATTTGATAACAAAATTTTCCTTTATCAATATAATTATAATTCGCAATCAGTTATTTCCTAGGAATATTATCAACATCCTTTACAGTCATCAGCTTCTTGGTAAGAGAAGTGGGACACATAATTAATTATTATCAATAATAATTTGTCATAATTTGGGTAGCCAATGTTATCTATCATTATTGAATACTAAGATACGAGTTGATCAGGAAATGAACATGTAATCTCATTTTTTATTAAATGAGTTGTATGACACCACCTCTCTATTTTCTCATTTTCATTGTATGACATGTATGACATCAAGGAGTGTCAGCATAGTGACGGGGCCAAAGCCTGCCGGGGTCGCAGGACTCACGAATTACCGTGACCCTCTTCTAGGTCTTTTAGTCAATAAAAAACTTTGTCTCTAATTCTTTTGAGGTTTCTCAAATTTGGCTTATTCCATGTTTTACAATAACACTCGCGTGCCGTTGATTATGCGAAACTATACCCTTTCTATTGAAGCTGACACAAGTTGGCATAAAACAAGCAACTTTACGCACGATTACCATTCATGTAGTTACGTTTACGTGTTCAACAGTCTTAACTAAGTTTTCCTTAATGGCGAGTTTCCGTGGTTGGTCTACAAATAAACGACCTCAGATTTTCTTGATAATGGCGATTGAGAGCTGTTATGAAACATTTAATTGTGTTTTACAGAAACGTGTTATTATTATTGTCTGTAAGATGAGCTAGCACTTTGTTGGAAATGATTGTTATAACCTTCGGTGTAAAAACTTAATGTCTTGGCATAATGACATGATTTTGCGTAACATACCGTGCTTAACTACTTACGATAGACGCACTGGAAACATAAATGTGTTTCCCTGCTTCAGTATAAAGTAAAATACATGTCTGAGCAGTAGGATTGACCTCGGCCAAAGATAACCAGGGTGGCTCCTCATGCACGGGTTATTGACGTTGAGAACAAGTTTCAGGGACCTGGCTTGCGACAAGTCCAGCAAGCCAGGCCTGTGAGGGGCCCGTGAAGTCTGAGGCCCGGCTGGCAAACACCACCTTGACTATATGACCAGTACGACGATACTGCGCAGTCTGTAGTTAAATAAGACCCGAAGCATCATTGATTGTCCTGACATTGTTACTCGGGTTGGGGACCTCGTGTCCTATAAGACAGGCTATTAGCCTAGCTTAGGCACCAGTCTCCCACAATATTGAAGTATTTGTAATTTCATTACGAGCACTAAACAATATTTCCATCCAATCTCTTTAATATTGTGGTGAGAAAATAATGAATTTATTTATTTTATTGTTGTAAATCTGTGTCGGTCAACCAACTACTAACACTAAATAAATAGAGGTTCGCGGGACTGTGTCATCAGGTACGGTCTCGGTCGTGGAACTTAAAGGGCTATTGAAGGATTACCGTGGATTCCGATCTCGCCTTGGGCGGGAGGACTGGTTTGATGATTTTACCTCGACAAAAATAGAAGTCGTTGTTTGTTTATGAAAAAATCGCTGCAAACCTCCCTAACACTGCACAGAATAAAACGTTTTTGAATACCGATGTTATTAAGAGTTAGTTAAGTAAAATTTGCAAGTTGAAGTGGCAATGGGCAGTTCACATCGCTCGTAGAACTGACAACCGATGGGGAAGAAAATTTCTCGAGTAGCAACCACGGACCGGAAGACGCAGCGTAGGCAGGCCTCCCACTAGGTGGACCGACGACATCGTGAGAGTTGCGGGCAACTGATGGATGCAAGTGGCGAATCGTCGTTTGGCGTGGCGTTCTAAGGGAGAGGCCTATGTTCAGTGGGCGTCTTCCGGCTGATGATGATGATGATGAAAAAAAAACTAGCCAGTTATAAAAATACTTAACCTTCTCCATTAACAAAGATAACATCTACAAAACTTAAGTAATTTCATTCATGACTGATTGATGAATGACATCAGATCGTAAGAATTAGCCTTCAATTAGATTCATTCACAATAGACGCTATAAAAACAAGAACATGGTTCACTGGTTTAAGAGCTTGGTTAATATAAACGACCTTGTAATGTTAGTATGCATGTGTAAGCATAACCTCTATAACGACTGAACCGATTTAGACGAAGCCTTAAAATCGACGCTAAATCGGCAATGACCTGATTCGGATTTTTTACGTTAAGCTGACCTAATCTTTAAGTATTTATTTCAGTCACAATTTAGGTAGTTTCTTTTTTCTCAGATTAATTAAATTTTTCAAGATTTCACTGGAAGTAATCTTGAAGAATTATTTTACAGTACGGTTAGCGCAGTGGCTGTGTGATTGGACTGCTGCGCTGCGTGTCGCGGGTTCGATTCCCGCACGGAGCAAATATTTGTATGATCTAAAAGTAGTTGTTCCGGGTCTGGACTTTTATGTATGTGAGCTTATAGGTTTGTAAACGCACCCACGACACAGGAGGAACTCCTAGTGTGTGGCAAAAAAAAAATACCCTTCATTAAGTTCCAGTTCTTCGCAATCTGACGATGGATTTTGAAATTCACGACAAAAAACACATTTATTTTGCCGATATTACATAGTGTTTAAAAGAAAAGTTAACAAGAGACACATTTAACCATACACCACAGTATGACCTAAAGCTTTTCTTATCCTGGTAAAATCATCAAATGAGTCCTCCCAATCAAGGCGGGACGGTAAGGACTGTCAGACTCGTACTGACTAAAATCCACGGTGTCCTACAATAGCCCTTTACGTTCCAGGGTCACGGTTACCTGATGAGGCAGTCCGGCGAATCCTTCCATCCTAACTTTGGCATTTATAATATTGATTCTTTAATAGTTATCTAATCTAATGTATAATTTAAGTTAGAAGTTAGATTTCATCACTTATTTAATCCAAAAGGAGGAGGAGCTCGTGGCTAACTAAATACAGCCGCACAAGCCAATCTTCCGGGTTAAGCCACGCTTGCCAAGGTTGGTCTGTGGATGGGTGACCATCGGTCATGGCGAGTTTCCTCCGTGCCTCGGAAAGCACGTAAAGCCGTTGGTCCCGGCTGTCATTTGTAGATCTTTGACAGTCGTTACTGTTAGTCAGAAGCTCTAAAGTCTGACAACCATTCTTACCATGGGGTATCGTATTACCCAGTTACTGGGTTTTAGAGGTCCGACAGGCAGTCGCTCCATGTAAAATACTGATATCCAGCTGAATCTGGTTTGACTGGAAGCCGACCCCAATAGAGTTGGGAAAAGGCTAGGCAGATGACGATTTAATCCAAAAAACGTACGTAGGTAGATACAGCCTTCATAAATCCCATTACAATAGGTGAGCGGAGATGAAGCCAGGAACTACGCGCCGTCGCGCTTACAACCATCTCATTTACATATATGTAGTTAGGTACATAAGGTACATAATTGAATGACTATGTAGCTTCGTGTGCGTGATAGCTTTATTTCGCCAGAACTAACGTTTTCTATCACGGAAGCTGGTGGTATGAGGAAGGGTTGGTAGAAGTCGGAAGTCAGTTTCCCGTTTTAGCCTGTTTGTATTTACTTATAATTCTGTTTTGAATTGAGTTGATTTCTTAATAATTACGGTTTAAGAAATTTGTTTCTCAAAAAGAATACAATTCACTTAATATAAATAAAATAAAATAAATAAATAAATATTCCACAACTATCACACAACGCTATCTAGTCCCAAGCTAAGCAGAGCTTGTGTTATGGGTACTAGACACTGATAAACATACTTATATGTTTCTAAATACATACATATTATAGATAAATTACACCCAGACACAGAACAAATGATCGTGCTCTTCACACAAACATTTGTCCTGGGTGGGAATCGAACCCACGCACCCACCTCCGGCATAGCAGTCAGGGTCACTAACCACTAGACCAACAGGCCTGCCAAAATATTAGAAAAACAAGCTAATCTTAAAACTAAATAAAATAATTACTTGAAGAACTTGTAGGTGCTTGTAAGTAAATAAACCAATAAGTGTTCACATATAAAACAATTTTGTGGGTAAATGGAAAAACTAAGTGAACTATTACATCTTGTTATCTCAAAGGCAAGTTCATAGCAATTTCAGATTCTATCTTTCATAAGTTAAGATATAATTATTCCATGGATACCCCATGAATAATGATCACATGACTTCCATACACATCTTCATGGTTGATGATTTTATAATAAGCACCTTATTTGTGACAACCGTGGCAACCCAAGTATGTTTTTTTAAATAAAAGCCGAGGGTACACTAAGAACCCAGGGGCCGCTGGAATGACTAAACAGGTAACCGTGACCCTAAAACGTAAAGGGCTATTAAAAGTATATCGTATATATTTTAGTTAGTACGAGTCTAGTAGTACTAACACACCACCCTGGAAAGAAGGAAGGACTTCTTTAATGATTTTACGACTCAACTTAGCGTTTGGTTGGGCCTCTCTTTGTTTAAGCAAATGTATTGTACCGTATTGTACGAGTATGTACGTAAATTAATATATTGTTAACTGTGGTCGCTAATGACCCTAGATGTTGAAAAGCGACCTTAAATAAAAAAAAACAGTGTGTGTATTGTTATTTCGTTCCTTATCATTCAAATTGCAAAAACCCGATTGATATTGTGTTTCTTTAAATGCTTCAGACGCAATCCCTGCGAACCGAATATTAAAACCTTTCGAAGTAACATACTTTAATTGTTCTGCGTATGTGACGAAACTTTTGCTGTAACTATGAAATTTGACGTGTGGCTTCCTCTTTCCATTATTTATTGTTTCAACAATAATATCTACACATTGTGGGTTATACTATACCTATTGCAGTTTCCGGTGTTAAGTGGAGCTTAAGACGCACTTCATACAAGTCTATGTGTAGATCTTAAGCCTTTGTCAAATAGACAGGCGTGACGAATGCGAAGCGTGAAGTTTTAATTTGTAATTCATGGAATTGTTTGAATCCAGTCACATAGAAAAGCGAAAGCGATCCGATAGCGTGACAGAACTATCGGACTGACGTCTCGCTTCGGTTCGGTATCGCTTCGGGAACGCTTCGCTTTCGCCTGTCTGTTTGACAAAGGCATTAAAGTTCGAAAACTTTAATAGGCGATAAAATACTGTATGTATGGAAAAGAAAAATACATGGTTCTCTAACCCAAAAGGAATTGGGTAAAGGCGTCAGAGGCCTAGCATGATGTTTTTACGTTTTGTGACGTAGCACTAAACGGGAACTCACGTTAATTTGATGGAAAAAATTCGATCCTCGTTCGTACACGTTCGCCGTAAATACTTGCTCTATATCTAATCTCTTGGTCGCGGGACTGTACGAATTACCGTGACCCCGGTACGTAAAGGGTTATTGAAGTACACCGTGGATTTTAGTCAGTACGAGTCTGACAGACCCTCCCGCTCTGCCCTGGGTGGGAGGACACATTTGATGATTTTAACACATAAAAAAATAGCTAATCTCTCGCTCTAGGTAAGGCCGGGTGTCAAGAGAAACGATAAACGTCATTTCGCCTGATGACGGGATCAATAATGTTTTTTTTTTTTTTTTTTTATTGTGGTAAAATCATCAAATGAGTCCTCCCACCCAGGGCAGGGCGGCAGGGACTGTCAGACTTGTACTGACTAAAATCCACGGTGTCCTTCACGAGCCCTTTACGTACCGGGGTTACGGTGATGGGTAAGTCCCGCGACCCCGACAGGCTCTGGCCCTCTACAGGCCCCGTCAATTTGCTGACACTCTTTGAGGCGCGCGTGGAACACAACGCGCCGTCGACCCGGGCATGGTCCATGGTCGGACAGCAAGTCGCCTTAAGAAGAATAATTAAAGAGTGGTCACAGTAGCCGACCCTTTCATAAGTAGTAAAATCATTAATGCCTTTGTCAAACAGACAAGCGAAAGCGAAGCGTTTCCGAAGTGATACCGAGCCGAAGCGAGACGTCAGTCCGATAGTTCGGTCACGCTATCGGATCGCTTTCGGTTTTTTATGTGACTGGATTCAAACAATTCCATACATTACAAATAAAAACGTCACGCTTCGCATTCGCAACGCCTGTCTGTTTGACAAAGGCTTAAATGACTCCTCCCGGCCCTGGGTGGAGCAGAAAGGACCGTCAAACTGATATTGGTTAAAATCCACCGTGTCCCTTCAATTGCACTTTACGTTTCAGGGTCATGGTTATCCGTCTGGACAATTCTGTGACCCCATGAGCTTTATAACACCTTATATGCGAGTTTGGGTAAGCAGGAAGGAGCGTTTTTGTTCGAGGGTCTATCGCCCCCGATAAAGTGGTCTATGGCAATTTGCAATGTATGATTTTCTATACTCAACTTCCTGCCCATAATTCGCTTTCCCATGTATAAGCCGCACCATAAAATATAGACCACAGCTTTCATCATCCACTTTCTAGTCTTGTCTGCCAACACAAGTGGTATTCACTTAATGTAATACATTGTTATTACGGATTTGTTGCGCTATCCATACGTTATGTATTCTTCGGAATAGATAAAAGTAGGTGCTAAGGTAATAAAAATATCCGGGGTTGCGGGACTCACAAATTACCGTGACCCCGGTACGTAAACGGATATTAAAGGACACCGTGGATTTTAGTCAGTACGAGTCTGACAGTCCCTCCCGCTCTGCCCTGGGTGGGAGGACTCATTTGATTATTTTACCACGATAATAAAAAAAAAGCTAATAAAATAGTAGTAGGCAGGAAACGTCAACGCGGCAGGCCCAGAAGGAGATGGCGAGATGAGCTGGATTCAGTTTTAAAGGGCTGGCCTACAATCGCATTACATCGCGAGAGATGGAAGGAGGGAAGGGAGGCCTTTGCCCTGCAGTGGGACAACGTAGGCTCATAATAATAATAGTAAAACAGTATAGTTTTAACTAGCCTTCTTTCAGGCGGAAACAAGGTGCGCGCCTTCAACGGTTGGGTCATGCCGGTTTTAATGTACTCTTTCGGCATACTCAAATGGACTCAGACTGAACTCGATGCCTTGGATAGACGAGTCCGCACACTGCTGACCGCAAACCGGATGCATCACCCACGATCATCAGTAATGAGACTGTACATCCCGAGGAAATGTGGGGGTCGCGGCTTTTTAAACGCTAAGACCCTCCACAACCGCGAGGTGTACAGTCTTAGAGAATATTTCATGAATATGGACGTGGGTATGCACCGAGATGTGGTCGCGGTGGACAAGGGACTCACCCCGTTATCCATGGCTAAAGAGGACTGGCGCAAACCTGTGATACTCACTACGGAAGATCGCAAGAAGGTATGGCAAAGCAAGGAGCTTCACGGACGCTTCTACCGTGCTCTTCATGGGCCCGATGTAGATTTCCTAGCGTCCGTATCCTGGCTACGTTTCGGTGACCTCTTTGGGGAAACTGAAGGATTCATCTGTGCAATTATGGACGAAGTTATGCTGACGAATAACTACCGGAGACATATTATGAAAGACGGGACGGTTGATGTGTGTCGGGCATGCCACCGTCCGGGTGAGTCGATCAGACATATTATCTCTGGCTGTTCTCGTCTTGCTAACGGCGAGTACTTGCACAGGCATAACCTAGTAGCCAGGATTATCCACCAGCAACTTGCTTTAAAATACAAACTTGTTGATTCCGAAGTACCGTATTACAAGTATGTGCCCGACCCAGTTCTCGAGAAAGACCATGTCACGATGTACTGGGATCTGCCTATCATTACTGACAGGACTATTGTCGCCAATAAGCCTAACATAGTAGTGATAGACAGATCAGCGCGCCGCGCAATAATAATCGATGTTACCATCCCACATGACGAGAACCTCGTGAAAGCTGAGAAAGATAAACAAATAAAATATCTAGACTTGGCGCGCGAGGTTGTCGACATGTGGAATGTGAGCTCGGCTATCATTGTGCCGATTGTTGTAACGGCGAATGGCCTGATAGCCAAGAGCCTCGACGAGCATCTCTCGAGGCTCTCGTTAGGTAGTTGGATCAAGAGCCAGATTCAGAAGGCAGTTCTCCTTGATACGGCTCGGATTGTGAGAAGGTTCCTGTCTCTGGAACCCTAACCACCGGTAGCTTGGACCCTGCTCCCACGCCGGCGGACTACTATTTTTATATTTTTAAATGTTTTTTTATTTCTTTTTTGTAAAAATATTTAAAAATGTAACAAATAAGTTTAAAGATGAATAAAGGAAATAGTAAAATAGTAGGAGTTAATTATAAATGCTGAAGAACGTTTCATTAAAGTTACAGGACACTAGTAGTGATCGCTTTTAAAGCGTTTAGTATTTCTAAATCGACTTTTAAAGGGATAGACTCAGATCAAGAAAAATAGGCAGATAGAGCGCTCAGAACACGCGAGTGTGTCGACCAAAGATAATACAAAATCCAAGGATAATACAAACTCGCGACAGTACCAAGCTACGCATCGTCTCGCTCACACGTCACTAGTGATTTGCCATTTTAAGTCAAAACATGCCGTCTTGTATGTTTAAACACTGCAAAAAATGTTCACAAAAACAAAGAAAACAAGATGGAATATCTTTCCACAGGTAACTCTTGTTATTTTTATTGTTTTGGTATTTATTTTCCATAAAATATTTTCGGCTCACTTGAAACACAAAACCTTAACAGTAAATCGTCTGTGTTGCTAGTTTAGGACGGGTAAATTACCCTGAATTAGGGGAATGTGTATTGTGCATAAAAAATAACAATCAAATACGTCAATACAACTGCACAGTCGTAATCTATAGTCCCTATACAACATTCGTTATTGCTTATGCGAAACCTGAAACACGTGTCTAGTATTTTTTTCACGATCACTTATCAGATACACACTAAACTATTTCGCGTATCGCGTTGTGTCATAGGCGCGTGCGACTGTTACAACCGGACGACTGAAGACACACGCGGGGGGCGGGGAACACAACCCCGACCGGGTTGTGTTCCCCGTCCCCCGCTGCCTGTGCGCTGCCGCCGCACGCGACTTCAGCTGATCGCTTTGATCTGCCGTAACCTCTGTAGTGCTCGCGTATGATTGCGGATAGGTGTCCAACTCCTAACCTTTTTAAATAATTTTGGGACAAAATATAACACGGTGTAAAAATTATTGGAATCGATTCAGTTATTGATTCTGAACAAACTATATTCAGGTTTCGCATATACTAAAAATAATGTTGTATGGTCTATGGTCGTAATGACACAAGGTCACTAGTTAGTTCCGTCCGGGTCGTAAAGACTTCGGGTCTCGTCTCGGGATGGCACCCCCGCGCGCGGGGCTGTATTCGTATTTTTGCGTGAGAAAGTGCGACGGAGAGCATGCCTTTGACCTATTCGGTACTTGTAAGGATGTGCCGAGCTCGCGCCGCTGGATTATTTTATTATTTGTTGCTATCTGGATATAACCATAAAGCAAAATCGCGTTACCAATTTGAAACATTAATAGTATGTTTGTACAATATAATTGGTGCAGAACTAAGGCTGTTAAAGTTTAATGATTGTGTGTAAAATTATTATTATTTTAATAAATGTGTTGATTGTTATAACAAATTGTTTATCTTTTTAAACTAAAAAACCTGTCCTTAAATAGTTTATTAATCAAATTACTAAAAAGCGTTATGAAGTGTTATTCGTCTGATATAAATTAATTAAATAGGTAGTAAGTAATTACGCATATTAACTTTTATTCCTTATTATTATTCTGTTAAATAATAAATACTACACGCTTTTGCTCTCTGGGTATAACCATAAAGCAAAATCGCGTTTCCAATTTAAAAAATAGTGGTACAATATTGAGAACAATTTAACTGAACAAAATGTGGGAGTATTTGTCAATATCTGGCAACCGTAAACGCACACAGATGCACGTGTTCGTACACGGCGCGCCATATTTGCCGCGCACACTAAAATAAAAACCGGCTTCACTTTGTTGTTCGCGCACGTTCTATCTGCCTATTTTTCTTGATCTGAGGGGATAGATATAAGATATTACGTAACTTTTGACAAATTCGTACATTTCTAACTTTTCATATTTAACACGATTGTCGCAGTGGCTGAGCGATCCACTGTTGCGCATCATGTCGCGGGTTCGATCCTCACACGGAACAAATATTTAATTTTGTTTGCAAGTATTACCTGCAAGTAGTTGTTCCAGGTCTGGATGTTTATTTATGCGTGTTTCTATGTTTGTAAACGCACCCGCAATACAGGAAAACATTCCTACTACCTACCTACATAATATGATATAATGTGGCGTTATCTGCCTTCTGTAAAAGCTCTGCCCGTATTGAAACAGTCTCTTTACTATCCTCTCTTATTCTATGCGTCTGTTCTTACTACAATATTTAAGCTTTACAAAATTTGGTGACCGTAAAGCTCTACTTTCAAGGGCTTTTCTTTAATACTCGTAGTAATATCGACATCAATTTCAATGCCTTTAAATCTGCATTGTTTCCCTACCTGGGGTTTTTAAAACTACGACGTACTTACATGCCACTTATGCTTATGATCGTTAACTTTCAATGTTGAATCAGTCAACACCATAAATCAATATTTTATCGATTAACATTAGCAAATATTTGCTTTTAAATATTTATACACTGATTTATAGGTACATCATTTTTAAATTATTTACTAATGATCCTATCATAAAGTTGATTATGATTATACGTGACTATCAGGATCTTGATGGGAATTCGATTTTAGCTAATACGCCTACACATAATTGTCTTGACAAACAATCTAAAACTAAATGAGCTTAAATACTTATTAGAATCCATATACCGGCAGACGATCCCCGGCCACCGTAGGCGCGGGCATGCGGGCGGCGAGTAATGGACGACTCGCTGTCCGACCATGGACCATGCCCGGGTCGACGGCGAGTTGTGTTCCACGCGCGCCTCAAAGAGTGTCAGCAGAGTGACGGAGGCCTTTAGAGGACCAAAGCCTGCCGGGGTCGCGGGACTGTACGAATTACCGTGACCCCGGTACATAAAGGGCTATTGAAGGACACCGTGGATTTTAGTCAGTACGAGTCTGACAGTCCCTCCCGCTCTGCCCTGGATCTCAACTCAGAAGATGATTTCACCACGTAAAAAAAAAAGAAATGGATCCACATCCACTCTGTTCAAGATTAATTATATTACATCGATATTGAACTGTTTCTTATATTTTTTTTTCATTGTGTTAGCTCTTGACTTTAGTCTAGTTCGGTGGTGACAAAGACAAAATCCACGATGGAGAAGCGTGCTTATTCATCGTGGTCAGCGTCATTATATACAGTTTTTAATTGAATTTTCTTTACTTTGACGAGTATGTCGCTTTTAGCAGGGCTTTCCTCTTGGTTCCGTTATTGGTAAGTATGTAATTAATACCAATCTATGAAAATTCGAAAACAAGTGATTGTTCTTGAAAGCACTTTTATTTTGTTTCTTGTTTTGGGCTTTTCTGCGATCAGTGTCAAACTATAAACAGATTTGTTTTGTTAATTAAGAGTCTATACTACCTCAGCTCAAATTCTAATTTCGCCCCCACTTCACCGCGCCGCCCATCGACCACACAGCCTATAGACACCTAATACACGATAAAACGCACGAAAACTATTCTGCCAACTTGCTGAGGTATGACGTCAGCGAAGGGGACGGGGTACTGCGTCCTGATTGGTTAATTCAAGGTCAGTGCATGTCACTAGGGATGGGACGGTTTTAAATCAAACAAGAAAGTATCGACATTTTTAAATTGTATTTAATAAAATATGTTTTTACATACTTGCATTCAATTACCTTCTTTTATTTTAATTACGATTGAATCATGTAGGTAAAATATATAAATGAATAAAAACAATGTTTTAAAATTTCCGTAATTATTATAAGCTATGTTCGAAGTCTTTGGTGAGGCCTATCAAATTGAATGCAGCGCGATGTTATAGAGTTAGCCCAAAAACATGCAGCCAAACGGATCTCTTCGCCGCTACCGACAACGCGGTGGAGTTGACGGGGTTTTGGGCCAATAAAATATAACAACCGTCGCGGCAGCGACACGAAAAAGAAAAAGAAGAAAGGTTCCGAAACTATATTTTTTGCCTAGGAGACAGAAAAAAAGTTCAATAATTAAACTCACCAAAAGCGGCAAATACTTAGTTGGTACTGCTCAACTTAGTAGACATCGACGGTTTTTCATAAGGATAAAACAATCTTCGCTAAAATGACGTGAACATATTACACTTTAAGTAGATGGGATCCAGTTCTCTCGCTTGGTTGCAATTATCCATTTATTTTTTAAATCAAGATCGTGTGGGTATCTAAAATTTATAAATTAAAGTTTCACAATTTATCAGATGTACATCTGTTGTAATTTCTAATTATTGAAAAAATATTTTTTGCATAAATTAATAGTTATAGGTTTTTGTTTTACTTTATCGACAACAGAGGTGGTTGTACGATTTGGAACATCACTAATATGTGTACTTAAAATCGACGAAAAGAGATGGCGAAAAAATACTTGCAAAAGAAAGGGACGGAATCATAAAGACACCAAGTATGACCAGTATAAGATGAACCCCGATAAATATTGTCAGAAATTTAATCTAATTTAGATTATGGAACTATTAAGTTACCGATGAAATGTGATACCGTCTTTCGGGCAATTTGAAGTCCGGCTTTTTTTATCACACAAACGTATTGTATACGGGAACATATTATGTCTATTTTCTCGATTTTTTAAAGGAGTAATGTGGAAGTGTTTACGGCTCACAGGAGTGGTCGAAACTAATACGAGCTTGGTGAGTGACGACGGTTATAAGACATTTTTGCCTAATGTGTTGACAGACATCGGTCGCCTGTTATTAGGAGTCTATAGGCTGTGTGGTCGATGGCGCCGCCTAACTCTTTATCTCGCTCGCACACTTCTGCTCGCGGTCACGTGGCACACTGCGAGGTCGATGCAACTTTGTTAGAATAAACTAACTAGGTATACTTTATGTGTCCGACAAGTTCTAAAGTTATAAAATTATCAATAATAATATTAATTTACCGGTGTTTATGTTTATGTTTTATAATACCGGTGGGCCACTATTATTTATATTTTTAAATGTTTTTATTTTTGTTTTTTTTTTAATATTTAAAAATGTAAAATAATATGTTGTAAAATGAATAAAGGAAATATTAATTTGACCCGACCCTGTTGTCGATGCTGGAGGAATGCAATTTTTTATATTTTTAAATGTTTTTTATTCTTTTTTGTAAAAATATTTAAAAATGTAACCAAAAGTTAAAAGATTACAAAGATAAAGAAATATTATTTTATCATTATTTTAAAATAAATTTTATATCACTTTAATTTCAATGTACCGCGACCCCGGCCAAAATTTTCCAGTATAAACTGACCTCTCATTGTACGGAAAGCCTATACAATGCGAGATCAACTTATACTGGAAAGTTGCTACAAAATAATAGACGAGCAAACAACGTTACTGTGAGGGTTCCGCCCATCGATTTTATAGTAAATTTGAATTTTATCCTTGTAGGTATGTATTTGTGACAGCCGTTTTTGTATGTAATTATGTAAGTAGTAGGTGTAAATACTCATATCTACATATTATTACTAATACCTATAAAAACTTTTTTTACCAATTCTGAGCCACTGCATAAATTCTACTGTTACAAAAAACTAATCAAGTGCGAGACACCATTGCATTCAAGGTTCTGTGGGTACATTGGCGTGGTAGTAAAACGCTTTGCCATTATACAAATTTCAAAATAAATCACCGAAATGTAAGACTGCGCATAACTTCCGAAAGACTGCGTTTTATCTATCAGTAGGTAGTGTACTTAGGTAGTAAGAAGTAAGGCATGGTTTGTACTATGAATATTAGATAGGAAGTTAAGTATGTAGATAAGCAGGATTAGTTGCTTATGTAGCAATGCATGTGAAAAATGTAATGCGATTTCGTGTTATCTATCAGTAGGTAGTTAGGTTTTTTTTTAATGTTCAATGGGTTTGCTCTTGACTTTAGTCTAGATCAGGGGTAACAAAGACAAGGTCGACGATGGAGCGAGCTTACCCAGAAGAGGCCTGTTCACTCTAACTTTGAAGAGATTAGGATTGTATGCGTTCGGAAACACAGTCGAAGGCAAAGAGTTTCACTCATTCGCTGTCCGCATTTATATATATACGTTTGGAAACGCTTAGTGCCAATTGGTGGAATAGCAATAAGGTAAGGATCGTAATTTGCCGTGCGTCTGATAGAAGGAGGCTAGTGGATTGAGGTCGTGGAGTTCTTGGGCACACTCACCGAAGCACAATCTGTAGAAGACCGACAGGCAGGCAACCTTGCGGCGATGAGACAAGCTATGGAGCTTGGCATTCACCATTTTTACGTCGCCAACGAGCCTCTTAGCTCTGCGTTCCACTGAGTCAAGAGCGATTTAGCTGAGCCATCCCAAAGGTGGCACAATACTCCATGCAGGATCGGACTTGTGCTTTGTACAGAGTTAAAAGCTGTTCAGGCGTGAAGTACCGCTTCACTCTGCTTCGGATCCCCTTACCCTCCAAAATGAGTTACCCGGCAAGACTTACGCAGACACCAAGACAGGTTCTGAACAGCGCAACTAACAACCTTCCTTCCCCCCAAAGGCACTGGTAATCCCACGCACCGACGGAACGCAGCAAGCTGCTTGGCGCCGGACTCCGGTAGGATGGTGGTCGCAAGCCAGGCGGCTCCATGCGGAGCCTACCACCGCTGTAGTGGGGTCGTTCAGCCGTACCACAGGCGAGCCTGTGGTGCCGTTGCCCGGGGTGGACCATTAGGAGGTAGATCCCCAACTACCCCAAAACCATAGGTAATTTAGGTAGAATACTTAGGTAGGTATGTAGTAATTATGTACGTAGGTAGGATAGTTAGGTAGGTTGGCTAGGATGTAGAATAGGTAAAATGGTAAGTATTTAGGTAAGATAGGGTAGGTAGGTAGGATAAGCTAGGTAGGTGGTCGCGGGACTAACGGACTACCGTGACCCCGGTACGAAAAGGGCTATTGAAGGACACCGTGGATTTTAGTCAGTACAAGTCTGACAGTCCCTCCCGCCCTGCCCTGGGTGGGAGGACTCATTTGATGATTTTACCACGATAAAAAAAAGGTGGGTAGGGTAGATATGGTTTTTACCATAAGTTATTACACATTGTCAAAATTACATAACATTTAATTCACTTAAATTTTTAATGAGAATATTTCGAACATATCTGGGATCGTATAGCTCAGTCAACATGCATGTCAGATAAAAATTTACTAATTTTGGTTCCATTTCTTGCCAATATTGATCATCTCTCTCTATACTTTCAACTTTGACGTCTTTGTCGCATCCAGACCATATTTCGAAAATACATTTTTGCCTACCAGTTATATGAAGTTGTCCTTGTACTTGTATATATAATAAATAAATTACGGATCCAATATATTTTCGTCACTATGTATATTCAGTACACAGTTTGTGCCCTCATGTGGTAGTTGTGATCTGTAAGAAAACGCAACATTTGTTATACGGAACCCTAAAAATTACAACAATGTAAAAAGTTTGTGAACTCGAAAATAATTTCGTGATAGTAATTGTTACGCGTTAGTACAAAACGGTAATGTACGTATGATACTTACAATTCAATATTTTGTAATGTATGAACATTTGTTTCGTTCAAATTTATTTCTACATCTATCGGAGGAATTTGGGTCCTGTAACAATCACAAGTGGCTGGTATAATAATACTGACCTATAGAACTTATATATTTTTGTTTATCAATTCGATATGGAACCCTAAAATTGTACAATAATAAAAAAGGAGGAAATCGTCCATAACATCATACTTGCGAATGTTACAATGAATAATTATATACCTACGTAATTATTATTATTTATCAACATTTATTATAGAAATACTGGTGCGGGTACGCATGGCTACATATATGAAGCTGAACTTTCCAGTATTAGCTGACCTCTCATTGTGCGGAATGCCTATACAATGTGAGATCAGCTTATACTGGAAATATATTTTTTTTTTTATACCTTATTATACATATAGCTGTGTTCTAATAACAGATCATTTACATGTATAAGTAGGTAGGACATACTCACGAATTTACTGGAATATTCTTTTTATCAACATCATCTTCAGTAGTGTGTAATAGACGTCGTCTGGAAAGATCATCATATTTATTATTTAGCTAAACTACTAGAGTACGACCAGTAGGTTCATATTTTTTTATGTATTTTACAACTTGCATAGGTACAACTTGTACCTAGCACTACAGTCGGATAAGTCACCAGGTAAGTAAACTCACCGCGCCCGTGCCGCGCACCGTGTGACTGGCACGTCCGACTGTGTGTGAAGTAAGCAATAGTTTGGTTTTTCTTGCAGCTAGTGTAGGTGAACTTGGTGACTGCAGGACGGGTCGCGGGTTCGATTCCCGGTCGGACATGTGTTATTATGTGATGGCCCATAAATAGTTGTGAAGACTTGAGTTTGTAATTGCACCGTCTTTATCAGGAGCAATCGGAGTAATAGGTATTGGGCTTATAAAAATATAAAAATTATATTTTGTTGTATATTGTCAAAATAAAAATAAACCTATTTAGGTAATTCTATTTTTAGATAAAAGTTGCCCTAAAGTTATTTCTTTTGATAAGTAGACAGTGCAATTACAAACTCAAGTCTTCACAACTATTTATAGGCTATCACATAATAACACATGACCAAGCGGGAATCGAACCCGCGACCCGTCCTGCAGTCGCCAAGCGCTTAGAAAGTTATAAAAAAATATGAGTAGGTATGTATGGTAAGTACCTGGTCTACCCACACATGCAGAAACTTTTCCAAACGAATATATCTAGTACATATTTACCTACATGTTTGTTATTACTAATACTGGAAATAGAAAGGTCGGTAGATACTTACTAAGCCAACCCCGTCGTTTCTTATTTCGGTTATTTCCCATTGCGCAAACACTGTAACTTACGCAATTTCATATTTTTATTTTACGTCGTTCTGTTGCGTAATGTGTCCTGAGCGCAAAGCGACACAACCCTCCCGTACGGAAGCCGGAGCAGGACTGAAGGCGGGTGGCGCGCGTCAGGGAACACACTTTTAATATGGCCGATATTATGAGTTATTTAATTTACGACGAAAAAAAAGGAAATTCAAAAAAGTAAATAACATAAGCCCTGCTTTATAGTTAGTTCAGTTAGTATAAAAAGTTTCATGATCTAATTTGAAGTATTGTATGATTGCCCGCTGTTTATTGTTCAGTTTAGAGGTAACTTTGGGATTTTTTTCTATCGAGAAAATTTTATGGAATCGTGTTTTCGGCTAACATAAGACCTAGCATTAATCCTCAACTTTACCATATATTTATTTCAAAATTAATGCTGCAGTACTTTGGGCGTATCAAAGGATTCTGTTAAGCCATTTGAGGTAGTATAGGCCCTTAATATGACGGTTCCCATCATCTGTGTTACTCATCACTGCTGTCCATCTTTTACACTTTATTCTTTATCACAATTATGTTTACAGTATCCATAAACAGAGTAACCATTTTTGACCATCATTTCAATCAATCAATGATAAAACCGCTACCATTTACCGGTCATCATAACCGCACCAGTCCTGACATTGGCACGCTCCATCCATAATTAAAACCAGGCACAATAGATTCATAAGGTGCGCAGACGCAGTCATAGTAACGCTCGAGCAGTGATGCAAGACGCGCCGCGGACCGCGACCCGCCTTTCATATTATGAACATCGTTTGTGCACTTGTTCTGAGGTAAAGTAAAGAGATGTTAAAGCAAAACGCCCTTTATAAATGTTTTCTGAAACGATTTAGGCTGAAGCTGAAGGTTCAGGTCAACCTTAGTTTCGAAGGTCAGGACAAAATGACACTACCTATGACTACAAAAATGTGTTTTTTTTTTATCGGGCTAAAAATCCACCCAGTGCGGGACGGTAGGGACTGTCAGATTCATACTGACTAAAACCCGCGGTGATCCTTTAATAGCCCATTAGTTCCAGGGTCAAAGATACCTGATAAGATAAGCCAGCGACCACTACAATAATGGCGAAACTAACTTATGCCTAACTTGCTTTCCTAGTAGTGTTACTTGTCTGGCTAGTTCATGCATGGAAAAAAAACTTATGTTACTACTGATAACTCTCATTAAGATTCAACTTCAGCCTCAAAATTCACGAAACCAACCTTTTTTAAGTTTTCAACTAAACTTAAGCTGTGTTCAAATAGTAATTTTGACATAAAAACTTCTTTTTTATGGCTGGTTCTCGTCCACTGTCCATAGCTGAGACGAAAAAATAAAGATCACAAAAAACAGTGACTGCAAAAGGTCGGCTATATAACAAAGAACCTGATAACTAACAGGAGTCCAAGATCAGAATGAGAAAACAAATCTTTGAAAGGAAAGTAACAATTTGTTATTGTCTGAATGCATATATCTCTGTATTCGACTACATAATACCAATCAAAGACTTACATAACACAAATATGACCATAAAAAATCAACAATAGTAATAATCGAAATACATCAATCTTCATTAGTACAACTTCATTCATAGAAGCGCAATAACTAAATGATTGTTACATAAAGCGTAGCGGCATTTACTTTGAAAGTTGTTGATAGTCCTCATAATGAACCAATGGGTAAATAAACTAGTATTGATTGCCCGATCAAATGCGTACTGCATACAATTTTGGAAGTTCGTAAGTTGGAGACCATTTGAAGATTTACAAAAAACCACTAGGCACTTTTAGAGGGCCAAAGCCTGCCAGGGTCGCGGGACTCACAAATGACCTTAACCCCGGTACGTAAAGGGCTGTTGAAGGACGCCGTGCATTTTAGTCAGTACAAGTCTGACAGTCCCTCCCGCCCTGCCCTGGGTGGGAGGACTCACTTGATGATTTTACCACGAAAAAAAAAAAACACTAAGCACTAAGTCCGCAGTTTTAAAAGAAAAAAAAAATGACAACGACACACACATAAAAAACAGGCTATATAAAACTTGGCAACGAGTGCCCGACGATGATTTTCAACTAAACTAAACTACAACACCTCTTAGGTAAACAAACTACGGCTTAGCATCCCTTTAACGAAGAACAACTAAATACCGGTGCCAATTGACCAGATTACGAAACTAGGTATTCAGGTACCGGCGACGATCAGGCAGGTTGTAAACAAAGTAATAAAATATCAAACGCATTTACGGCTTTACCGTTCGATGCCGATTGGTATATCTGAGCAGAATCTTAGATACACTACGAGGAATTAGAAGTTTTAGAAATAAACTTTTCAATGCCAATTTCGAAAGTAACTCAATCTGGGTACTATGTACTATCTAAGCACGAAACCCGCAGCTTCGGACGACGTTTCGGGAGTTTTTATTCTTTATCTCTCACAGACATAATATTAGTTAGTGCTGCAAACTAAAAATTGGTGACAACATGATTGGACAATGGACGACTCCCGATGTGTTTTAAGAACTTTTGAATTAAGAAATAGTAGGGTTCAAACAAAAAAAATTAGTTGCTTTCGTACGGGCCCGTATCTTCGTCGGTGGACTAAGAGGGTATATATCTTAGGCATTCATGGCTTAACTGGCTTCGTTGATACCTTTAGGATATTAATTATAGCGTACGAGTGAATCATAACCTTAGTTAACACAACATAGGACACTTATTATCCCAGCAAAATATTCCTGCTGCACTATTCCCAGACTTCATTATGGCGATGCCAGGTTGAAGTGCTGAAGCCACTCTAGCTAGATTGACTTGCTGTCAATTCAGGCTGAAGTTCCTTTATAGTGTTCGCGTTAACGTTTCAGCTCGAAAGATTTTCAATGACGTTCATTAATGGACCTTCTAAGTTGTGTCATACTGTACGCAGTTAATTACTAAATGCATTTTGCACTAAGAAATCTAATTCATGTAATTGAGGAGTTATTAAGTCATTTGTGGAACACTTGTCCGAGATAATAACATACATAAAATGATGAATGCACGTTGAATGTGTTAAATTATGACACTGTCTATAAAATCTAGAGTTTATAATGTAGATTTGAAATTGTAATTAATGCCGTAACTGACGTAAATGTATAGAAAAATCATAAATGTAGATTGTATTGTGTGTAAGCATGCTTTTTGTCGTCAGCAACACAAAGCAACACACAACGAATCAACTGTAATAACTAAAGAAGCATTGGTAATTGTCCCTTCGTATGAACCACACTTCAGACTATTGAATAAACTAACATCTGTCCTGATCCAGTTTATCTTTACACCAGTACAACTTCAACTGGTGATCAATATAATGAGTCTGAATTAAAATGACCAAAATTTTTAAAAAAACAACGTCTACTTTTTTTAAATTCGCCAAGAACGTTAAAAGACTTGTTTAAAAGTAAAAGCCCTTCGAATCTTTTACTTCCAGTGTGATCTTCGTCACTTTGTGTAACACCTTACTATAATGTTTTATTCTCTCTTTTCCAGCACAAAGTCGAGTTCAGTTCTCAGCGGTGCGGACAAGGAGCCCGTGCCAGCACCCTCGCCCGCAGACTCCGGAGTGGCTGAGCTGGAGAGAGATCAGCATGACTATAGGTAAGAACCAAAGAGATTAAGATATTGTAAAGAGACTACCAATCAAAATATCCTTACAAGGCCAACTACCAACGAAATAAATAGCCGTGTTTCGTTCGTATGATAAACTTGTACCAACAAAGACCAGTTGGCTTTTGTTTCTGTGATTTCTAGGTACCCAAGTAAATCTTGAGTAAGAACCGTCGTTTTACACGGGCACAGGGCGCAAGCTCTGGAAGTTCGCAGATATGGCCAGGAAAGGAAAACAATTTGCCAGACCAGGGCACAGTTAAAGAAGCTTGCACTTGGCTCATAAAAGGCTACTTTACGACACTACTAAGTAGATAATGCCAAAAAGTTCGTAGAAGATTAAAGACTGTTAAAAAGACTTGGTCCCATTCCCATTAGACAAGTATTGTAGGACACCAATTTGATGTCTATTTGATCCGATACTTCTTTCAGATTGACTATAAACTGACCATGTAATACGTGAAACTAATCCGCAATATAGCCATGCCTGATTGTTTTCTAATCTATGCGAAAGTGCTTTATTATTTCCTTTCCATTAATATGGATGCGAAATCTATTATATAAAATGATCGATGCTGTCTTATATTGGATACCCTTCTTTTGTCGTTTTTAAATTTTAGTATTACAATCCCGCTAATCTAACTTCCTTTAACTATCTCATTTCTGAGTGTCGTCGAGGAAACAGTATGCTCTAGGTGGGTCCACTTATAAAAGTGAATTACCATTTCCTAAAGTTCCCCATCAGTTAGTTTAATAATCTGGCCGAAAAGCCCCAATATTCTTTACAGTCAACTTATTTTAGATTACACACAATTCAGAAACTTCCATTAATGGTCTGAGAGTTAAAAATATCTATCCGCAACAACCAGGTTTCCATAGAGTAGAGGTTGCAGTTTTTTCTAGGGCAAACGTTAATGTTATGCACAGTTAGGGTCAACCAGCCATAACCAGTGGCAACCACCGTATGATTGTCGTCACCCACATCAACCACAGTGGCATTTGAGATTTACCCCATATTTATATACCAGCATACATCGACTACAATAGGATCACATTTTTTTTGATAAATACGACCGGTTACTTTAACAAAATTAACATAACTTTAGTAATAAACTGTCAAGAGCCTGGAAAGATACTCTGATTGGCTGAAAAAATTTAATCGGCGCCTAATCCGCTCCAGAAAGCAAATTTATGAATGCCTGTGACATTTTCAAAAGTGTAATTATTAACTAACAAATCACTCATATGATGAAAGAACATTCTTAATAATCGAGGCGCCACATTTGATACTCTATCTATTAAAACAATAGGTAATAAATAGCAAATAGCTGAACCTTCACTGTAAATTAGCTTTTCTTCGCATAACAGAACATCTTGTAGCTATAGATATTCAACTCTTGACTATTTTAGTACGCTGGGTCAGGAGGTTTTACGGTGGACCGCTATAAAATTGTACAGATCTGCACATCTAAGAAAGGAATATAATTATTATACTTTCTAATACTATCGCTAGGTTTTGTAGTAAGACTTAGCTGGAAATCCACAGATTAAGTTTTTATTGCTATTGGTTTGAGGAACATAATCATTGTTTATTGGAACTTGTATGGTTTATGACTTACGTCAAGACTGAGCTAGAAGCAGGTGGGTCAAGATGTAACAACTTAACCTAACTGTTGATTTTATAGTTATGAACTCAAAGTCAAAATACTCAGTTAGTTGAAATTTATATAAAGGACCAATCTATGATAAGATCAAGTTAAAAGTTACGGGAATCCCTTAATGGAGAAGCTCCTGAGAAATTGTTATGGCGATGCAATAGAAGAGGCATACGTCTGAATAATAATGATTGATGAAATCAAAATCATCCGTCATGTCATGTTTTGAATTACGCAGACGGATTCCTATAAAAATCATTTTTCTCTTACACTAACCAGTCTTCGAAATGACTTCAATTAAAACTTATCAGAAGATTCGCTTTACATCATATATTAATTCCAAAACTGTGTTCACCTTCCAGCACAACAGAACGCATCCGTAGTCACGAGGTCCGCGTCCGAGCAGCTCGCGGTATGATGATGCAGAGCTTCGGACGCACTCGGGACGAGCGGGACACGGAGCTGGCGCGGGTCAGGAGGGACCGAGCGCTGCTGCGGCAAAGGCTCGAGGATACGGAGTGGAGTCTGTGCCAGAGAGCTGGGGAGATAGCGCTGTTGAAGACGCAGCTTAAAGATGCTCAGGTTGGTAGAGATTTCAAAAAAAGAGAGACTACGGAGAAGATACAGCTAGTAAAAAAATAAAGGAGGAGAAGGAGTTAGCTTATTAAGTTAGGAATTTGCAGATCAGAAAAAATAACAGTCGATAAAAGTACTGATGGTATATCAGACCATCACTCTGTAACTGTTATTATTGAATTCATTTTTTAAATGTTCTTATTTATTATTACAGAATGAACAAACAGCAAAGGGCCATGAATACCTGACACTGAAAGCCGACTGCCGCCAACTGAGAGAAGTCCTCGACAAGAAAGAGAAGGAAATCATGAGGCTCCGAGCAGAGACGGAAGAAAAGGAGAAATCCATCAATCGACTGCAGACAGAAGTCGACAGACTCACCAACGACCTCATGGAAAGCGTCTCAGACCTCACCAAGACCAAGGAGTCCAGCAAGAATGAAATCGAAAGACTAAAAACTGAACTGAAGGAGTTACGTCAGGAACTGTCGGACATATCCCTCAGCGGGTACGAAGGGATCGAGTGTGGGAGGACCATGCGGGGCATCTATGACGTCTGCAAGACTAACGAGTACCACTGGAACTCCAGCGACAGCGCACTAGAAGACGCAGAAGTACAAAGACTGAATGGAGAACTGCCCGACTCTTGCAACGAACCTTGCGCTGCCACCGCCATCGTCGACAGACTCAAGTGCGAGCTCGAAGCTAAAGAAACCCAGTTCAACAGCGAAAGAAGAAAATGGTCCGAAGAAAAGGACAAAGTACTCCGATACCAGAAGCAGTTACAACTGAACTACGTCCAAATGTTCAAGAGATCTCGTACTTTAGAGGCAGAAGTCGACGGCCTCAGATTAGAACTAGAATTATGCAACAAGAACATGAAGAATCTGAACAAACATGGCAAGACAATCGAGCTATAAACATTACCAAATTCAATAATTTAATATTTATATTTAAATGGCTATTTTTCTAATGTAAATATAAAATAAGAGAAAAGGCGGAATGGCTTGTTAGATACTAATATTAACAAGGTCACAAATATAAGTGATGATGAGAGAATGATCGAAGATGATCATAGTATGGCAGATCGTGGTTTGAGGAAAGTAAACTATGACGATTTCTTGCCTTATAGATGACAATATAATACTGTAGTTGAGTTTATCAAAGTTATGTTAGATTATTGCCGTCATAATACTCAACTAGCAGAATTAGTAAAGGGGCGAGGGTGTGAACTGATTGTAGACAAAGCTCAAGCTGACTAAATTGATTTTAAAAAGGCATGTGCATATAAGAGAATAGTTTATTTAATTGCTTGGATGATAAACGTCGCCTTACATGAAAGTACCTGCCAAGCAGATATTTTTAACAAAAGTTGTTTGTTAATATTATCCACCAGTCTTCAAAATTATTTAGAAAGTCTAGTTGTAATTTTCAACTCGCAACAATCTCTACGACACAGGGTCATACGGTATTTGTAAGCAATGGCTCAACAAAATAAAGATAATATCCTGTAGTTGCAAAAACATCAGTCATTATATAAATTCTGCAAACGACCAACAGATGTCGCTAATTTCATTTGACCCACCTAACAATCATTTCGCGATAATCTTAACCACGTGCGTCATTGACATAACAGCTCGTTTAAGTAATAATTAATGATTATACAAATAGTAGACAATTGGTTCACACTCCCAAGTCCCACGTCTATTGTACATTGTATTAGAGTTATGTTGATCGTACTTTTGTAACGTAGGCGTTAAGTTATTGTAATAAACTTCTTTGAAATATTATGCTTTTATTTTTATTAATCATGTAGACTTAAGTTTACAATTTTTTTAACAAGACTGCTGCTCTGTTTCCAGTCACTACAACACGAGATTTTTCAGTGGCGACCTCCGAAAAAGTTCCGAAGAATGAGATGTTAAACAATTTACCTTTCTTTGGTCTCGAAAACTCAATGCAAAAATCAAAAATAATAAAATTAGTACACCACAATGTCTGGCTGGTCCCTCAACTCTTTGGGAAATAATGTTTTCAATTTTCAAATTCAGAACATTGAAACGCTACTACCAACGCCATCTATCGTATTTTTCCCAACAACATCAGTTCACCTTGAAACTATGTAGTTGTACTATAAAACGTACATTTTACATTTGTATCTTTCGTCATGCATTTGAAATCTCATGTTAGCAATATTTTAAGAATACTTAAACGAGAAATAACACGATGAAAAGTGGTGTAATGTTTTTAAAATAAAAGTAAGTATACAATTAAGTGCCACGTGTTTTATTGCAGACACACTTGCATACATTGGGGCAGAACTATTCAAATACTCTTACTTAATAAAAAATGAGATCGATGAACACATGGAAAATACCTAAAGAATTAAGGGAACATTGATTTAAAACTTAGGTTTATTAAAGTTAAGACCTAAGTTTCTTCCGCGGAAGTTGAAGCCGTCGCTTTGTTTGTCTACGTTGGTTCTTGACGATTTTGCTGGTTCCACCTGTAAATAATAGTAAGTAGTAAACTAGTTAGGTACTTCTTATTATATTTACTAATTTATTGACTTCTGTCCATGTGCCTGCCTAATTACACATAGAAGAATGTTGTAAGAAAACGTAAGGAAGAAAATTTTATAAAGCTTATTACACATTAGTATCGTCACGTCACGTGACAGAGTTTCAATTTATTAATGTTAAAATACCCTATTCAACATAGGACAAGGTCAGGCAAATAATGATGACTTACATGAGTTACATGAACAACATCCCCAACAACAGGCCTCTTTCTCCACTTGTACCACCAGTACTCCACCCCCAGGGTGACACAAGCCAGTCCGATCCCCATGAATATAACGATGAACACTCCTCCGATGTTTTGGATGGAGATCCCGTCAGACTGGTCGTCCTGTTTCTCGCATTTCATCGCTTCCGGATTATTGTTCCACCAGATCTCTTTGAGCTTCTCCAGTTTGCGTTTGTTGAGGAGTTGCAGGATTCTGGAATGTGAATTAGCCACATAAGTGAAATGAAATTTCCTTTTTATTGGGTTTGGGGTTGAAACTCTAGCGCCTTGGGGTCCAAGTGCTCACAAAGTTTTTTAAGGATATCTATTAGTCGACTCTTCAGGTGACCAGAGGGCTGGCTTATTCCTAGGCCAACGAATCAGCATTGCCATACAACGTGGCAATTTATGCGACCAATGTTCTGGGCACTGTTCCGTTGACAGCGATGTGGACATATTCTTTGACGCCCTTTGAATGTTTATTTTCTTTTTCTTTTTGTACATGTTACTAGTAAGTTTTGAAAACGTCTTAACACGTCTTTTTAAAAGCTAGAAACGGGACGATTAAAGAAACCAATGGACGGTATGGAGCTGGCCTTAAATATATTTATTTTTATTTATGTCAATAATTTTGGCCAAAAAAAAACATCAAACTTATACCTACCAATTTCGACAGATGTTGTTTAATTTATCAGAAAGTGTATGAAAGGAAAGAAACTTGTTCAAATGTAAATGTACGGTCGCTTGCCAGCTGTTACTTGTCGGTTTTATTCAAAAGAACCCTTGACATTCGGTTTTACCAAAACAGGATCAGACTTTTATACATACGTTTTAAAATACGAGTACAATCATACACTTATATGATACGCTCGCTAATATGGTATTGCACCGTGGGCGTATTGACCTTAAACGGCTAGATTAGACGTAAGTAGTACTAGATAGAATCATGAGTGGGCATGTATTTCCTTCCACTTTAAATAAATTGCTATTAGTTCAAACTTTTTTTGTGCGTTGTAAAATCATCAAATGAGTCCTCCCACCCAGGGCAGGGCAGGAGGGACTGCCAAACTTGTACTGACTAAAATCCACGGTGTCCTTTAATAGCCTTTTACTTTCCGGGGTCACCGTAGCTCATTAGTCCCGCGACCCCGGCAGGCTTTGGCCCTCTAAGGATAAATTGTGCTGACACTCTTTGAGGCGCATTAGTTGGCGCGGATTAGTTCAAAATGGAAATTTATTTAACGGCAAGCTTCAGAGAAAACGTACGTAACTACTACGTAGTATACAATTTTGACTATTAAGTGAACATTTGTAACTTTATAAACAAGTTTATTATTAAGGACTAAAACACACGTCTTAAATTAATTCAAAGTCTTCTTCAATTTTTTCGTTTTCCTGGCCAAAAGCGCTTGCGACTACGTGGCGTAAACGTTACGTATAAACGCTGACTTTTCAATACCCTTCCAATCCTTTGACATTTTGGTCCAATTTTGATGAAAACTACAATAAAAAGTATATCCTATAGATACAAATAAATCCATACCGTCAAATAAATAACATGTCATAGGTCACTTTACGATTACGCCGTCGACTCACCCTTATCGATTAGAATTTGAAAGCTTTCATAGCATTAATTTTTAATATAACCTATTTCTTGGATCAATAGAAAAACGATAGAAGTACATAAGTTCATATAAACAGAATTAGGTCTAAATTTAATATCGAAGAACATGTCATGTTGGTAAACAGAAATGAAGACTGTTTTTGTCAAAGTAATCATTTATTTATGAATTTTCTTTTGAAAACTACGCAGTAATGTTTTGTTTGTTGGTAGAAAGTATACCTAATGACATTTAGACATATACTTTTAACATCGTCGTAATATAGGCTATGTTCCACTGCTGCTGTTGGCATTGCCAAAGGAGCGCTTTTCTTACGCGCGTTTAGAGAACCAAAACGTTAGAAATCAGGTGTGCGCGCGTTTTGGAAGCGTCTTATGTGAACCCGCTCTTATAACCTCACCCATGTTGCAAAAAAAAAACATGATTATAATATTACGTTTTTTTTTTATTAAGTCATTAGTCATAGTTCGATTTAGTCTAATATTATAAGTTTTTTTATTCAGGTTTATCCATTATTCATTAAAATACTTTTCTTCTCAGAATGAACAGATGACATAATATCTAAAACTCCTTGTCTTTATAACTAGCTTGTTCAACAAGCGATATGGGTACAGACGCCAGCAGGTCAACCTACCGGAATCTGTGAAATTACAAGAAATTTGACAGATTGAGGTAGGTTGATGTGCAGGCGTACATATAAAAATGGTACTTGTAGATTAAAGGCTGTTTCACCTTGACCCATAGTTGGATCTAGCTAAACTGGATAGATAAATAGGAACGTGCGCTACTCCGATCCAGCACTAGATTACAGTTTCCTACTGCACAGGAATCCAGTGACACTAGATCCAGCTACTAGATCAATGTAAATCAGCCTTTATAATGAGTCGAGATCACTCAGATACTGCGCCATGCTCATGCACTGTGTATAACTCGAAAATTATTCATAGAAAAATAATCCCGGCTTAAATGGTACCTAGTATCTACCCTATTGGTCTAGTGGCTAGTGACCCTGACTGCTATGCCGGAGGTCGTGGGTTCGATTCCCACCCAGGACAAATGTTTGTGTGATGAGCATGATCATTTGTTCTGTGTCTGGGTGTAATTTATCTATAATATGTATGTATTTAGAAATATATAAGTATGTTTATCAGTTGTCTAGTACCCATAACACAAGCTCTGCTTAGCTTGGGACTAGATGGCGTTGTGTGATAGTTGTGGAATATTTATTTATTTATTGCCTTTGTCAAACAGACAGGCGAAAGCGAAGCGTTTCCGAAGCGATACCGAACCGAAGCGAGACGTCAGTCCGATAGTTCTGTCACGCTATCGGATCGCTTTCGCTTTTCTATGTGACTGGATTCAAACAATTCCATACATTACAAATAAAAACGTCACGCTTCGCATTCGTCACGCCTGTCTGTTTGACAAAGGCTTATGTGTTACCAGACCAACTTCGAACCAATTTTCATCAAGCTCTGTTCAGCAATTCTGACGTGATTGGGTAACAAACATCCAAACATTCGCATATATATTTTTATTATTAGATTTATTCGGGGAGTCGGTAAAATGTCAGCGCGGTCACCTTTACATAAGTACTATTTGCGTATCCATGTATAAGTAAGTATATCAGCTCAGGTGTAATCTAGCAGCTTTAGTATTATCTACTTAAAATCCGATAAAAATTCATCGTCACTAAAAATTGGATGGGAAAATTATTCAGGAAGCATTGAAAAGTATTCCTTTTTTATCAAATCATGTCTGTTATATTCTATTTTGTTAGCGATGACCCAATTTGTAAAGGTTTATCCAAAAGTGGACGACCCTCATCACAGACTTGTGATTATTTAATAACCGCCTCTATACTCTTTGGGAAAAACATTGTAATCAATGCTTACTTATTTTCGTCCAAAAATCTGTGTACCAATTCCCTAGCTCCTAGATTTCTTTTAGTCCCCCGTAAAAAAATATCGTGTTGACGGAATTACGGAAAATCCTACGCTTATGTAATTCGAGAAATAATTTTTATATTTCAGTCACGGTTCTGCCTACGATCGTAAGGAAGCCGCGTGTTCGCATAAATATTGTCTATGAACGAAAATGGCGGGAAGTCGTGAAATAAAGTTCATTGACCGACAATTATTTGTGTTTAGGCTATGTAAACTTAGTGCAGATACGTTCTGCAAAGAAACCGAAGTCTGTTGATTTAGTAAAAATATGGTTCAATGGACAACAAGAGACTTACGAAATGTGCAAATATTGTACATTCGAGGGTAATTTATAACATTTATTAAGATCACAGCATTACAGTGGAATGAAACGCAATATTAATAATTGGACTAACAATTTATGAGCGTTAGTTTTTCTTGGTTATAAAATAACTGAAAGTTTTTCAACACAGTCACAACTAGGTATTTAAAAAAATAGCCCAACCTTTTAGGCTAATTACTACCTGTTTAAAGCATACAAAAGGCTTATAATTTATCATTCTTACTTCCTACACGCGTTAATAAATAGACGTAGACATAAAAAAAAGAAATACTCACGCATTATTAAATTGGTCTTTCAAAGGCGAACCTTGCTGCACGGCTATCGCATACGGCTTCCTCGAGAACTCATCTCCAACGGACTGAAGGTCACAGCTGGTCATCACATGATACTTCACATCAGTAGCGTCTCCCAACCAGGCGAAACCTTCACTGGAACTCTTGGAATCCCTCACTCTTTGAATCGCTTCCTCTATGGTATTTGGCAGAACTGCTTCTTCCATTGCCTGCCACATTTTAGAGTATTTGTCGCTGACTGGATAGTCCCATACGGCTAGTTTCGCGCGTTCCACTTCTTTAAGACTGTCGTTCAGACTCATTTCTTTCCATATCCTGGAATAACGATATTTTCAAAATTATTAAGTCGGTAACATTGTGCCCGTAGCGCAGATAATCGAAAAAAATTACACGGACTGAAATAAGCAGCCAGTTTATGGAATTGAGCGTTTTTTTTTTAATGTGATGTGCACTGAACATAGTGATTCGACAGCCTCACTTGTGACTACACGATATGTGCACTGTTTGAAGTCAATTTTAATAGTGACGCTTTTGATTAATACGACAAAATGCACTGGTCTCTGTTGACTCGTTATAGTTCGTTGCACCTTACCTACACCTGATCGAAAACGTCTGAGCGCAAAATGACACTGGTCTATATGACAATAGCTCGTTAACTCCACATTTATATTCATTGCACAATGTATGTACGAAATAAAAAGAAAAGAAACACAAAAATTTTCAATAGACGTCGAAATTGAGTAATTATTCTTTTCTTAGTTACGCGGAAAGCAAGTTTCAAAGCAAGATTATAATCTCAAAATGTTGCTTTTAAACAACTCTTAATGAGTACCTACTTTTATGTAAAAAAGAAGACGGGTAATAACCTCGTGCCGATGGCTTGGTAAATCGCACGGTTTGGTGGTTTTTGACGCTCAAAATATGATTTTTATACGCGTATTTTTGGTTCGGACTGCATAAAATAGTTCATTTCTGAATTATTTACTTACTAGCTTTTGCCCGCGACTTCGTTCGCGTGGAATAGTGACTTCCGGCAGATTTTTTTATTTTGTGTTATAAAAACTATCCTATGTCCTTTCTCAAGTT
The DNA here is from genome assembly GCA_943136025.2 of Agrotis puta. Lineage (NCBI taxonomy): Eukaryota > Metazoa > Arthropoda > Insecta > Lepidoptera > Noctuidae > Agrotis > Agrotis puta. The sequence continues at coordinate 4,248,993 of OW964177.2, forward strand.
CCAAACTATATCTGTACCAAATTTTACAGATTTCGGTTCAGTAGTTTAGGCGTGAAGAAAAGACAGACAGACAGAGTTACCTACTTTCGCATTTATAATATTAGTTTGGATTTTACAACGTCGAATCTTTCATTCCATTCTTTAACGTATTTTGGTTTTGCAAGGGTGGAACCCCAATGAATCAGGATAAAGACGGAAGGGCAAAGATACGACGAAAAAAACTGAAGAAACTACTCAGTCGCTATGAATCAATGAAGTGAAGTTGGACACGGATTGTGGCATTGATTAGTGCAACACCTATATTTAAGATTACCTATGTTTAGGATAAGAATAGGAATACAGGAACCTTGACCGGTAACTAACTTCACTTGGATGAGAATGACTATGCATGTTCTAAAAATATAGGTTTCCCAAACTCGACACACCTGAAGTTAGGCCTCATATAGACAAGCGACAGGTGGCGACGACTGCAGTGAAATTTCCGCCATTTACAAGATGCCGCTCTTCTGTATGAAGCCTAAGTCTGGCAAATGATATTTAAAATCAGTTCGTTGTTTTTTAACTAACGAAGTTTTCAACGTATTTATTTATTCATTTTCAATGACGTTAATGCATTACTTATTTGACGCGATTCTTAATGAAATGGCTGTCAGAACGATATATTTTTTAATATTATTCATACTTTTAATATTGCACGCTTGTTTTCCCTCCATAATGGGCAGAACTTGTATTAAGATTTTAAGATTACCTTGCCTGTAACAAAAGTTGATGTTTTGAGTATTTTGTAAATAAAGGCCAAGGTGAACCGCGGTTCAATGTCTATGTTGGCTGTCAAAATGTGGCTGAAGTGGGCCATTAATAACTTGCTGAGTAAACATATAGTGTCCTTGATGGAAACTTTTTTACGAGGGCCTAGATATGTGACAAGCGTCTTCAAAGCGTTTCGTACTACATATTTATTTCTACTACACTGGTAAATTATCCAGTTTGTTTAGAACTCGAAAAGACATTGTAGAAAAGATTTTAAACTTTTCGCTGTTTTATTTAGGTTCAAGATGTATTTTTAATCAAGACCAAAGGGAATAATAGTTTTAAAACTCTAGTTAAGCTTAAATTGACTGAGAGTGTTGCTAAAAAGAATGAAAATAATAAATCATTCCTACTTAATTCAAATACTGGAACAAAATACAAAGGCCCTACCTGTTTTTGTGACATAAAGTAAATTGGAACTTCGACGATAATTTCAAGGAAAAAATTAATTCCTCGGTCGTAATCTTAGAGGCGTTTTTAATCCAAACTAATATTATAAATGCGAAAGTAACTCTGTCTTTCTGTCTGTCTGTCTTTTCATCACGCGTAAACTACTGAACCGATTTGTGTGAAATTTGGTACAGACATAGTTTGGAACTTGAGAAAGGACATAGGATAGATTTAATTACAAAAAATAAAAAATAAAAACAAAAATCTGCCGGAAGTCACTATTTCACGCGAACGAAGTCCCGGGCAAAAGCTAGTTTTTCCATACAATAAACGCAGTAAAAACTTCAAGTACGCTGTAAATAACACACAGAAATCTTATGATGTGGCCTTTGATCTTGTCAAAGAACAAACGATATGAAATGTAGACCTAAAAATAGACCCTAAGACAATATACAATAGATTGTTTAATCAGTCTTGCACAAAGACCAGTAGGAGAATTTCCTTCATAAACCACAACAATTTCTCTCAATAGAATAATAGAAAACGACTCTAGTCTTTTATCTCTCTCGCGAGCCGTAAGAACAAGGGAATTAGGTCACTAGTACCGTACTATGCCTTCATAGTACATACGGAGCGATAAACTAGCCCATAACACTAGTTGTGGACTATCGTAATCAGTAAATGTGTTACATCATAGAGCTAAGTTGCTTTGCTTCTGTGGCGTTAAGACTGACTTTAATAAGAATTTACATCAGTTTCTTATCTAAAAATATATAAATATAAAAATACAAAATTAAAATAAATCTAAACTAAACTATTATAGAGCATCGAAAAATTAAATAATAAAAATAAAATAAATATTCCACAACTCTCACACAACGATATCTAGTCCCAAGCTAAGCAGAGCTTGTGTTATGGGTACTAGACAACTGATAAACATACTTATATATAATAATTAATTCTCAACGCTGTCAGCTGGTAATGTGCCCAAGAGACTGGCGGCGTTGCCTCTCTGTATGGCAATACTTAGCCTCTGTCCAAGGTAAAAGCCAGCTCTTGGGTCACGAGAAGCGTCAACAAGTCTTTTAGAAATTTCTTTGTAGAGGCTGTGAGCATTCGGACCCCATGGCCCTATAGTTTCAACCCTAAACGGCTCAAAAATATAGTTACCACTAAGGTTGCTATATTTACGCGGCTTGAGGATTTTCTTATCCCAACCCTTACAAAAATCCACATACATTTCCCAAGCAATGTATGTGGATTTTTGTAAGGGTTTAAACTGTTAGCTAATATGTAAAGCGGTCATGATCTTCGACGATATCTATATACGATATATATATATTCGACGGATTCGGAAATTTGGCATTCGGTTTTTTTTTTCATCGCATTATTTGGGCCAGATTTTACTCTTTTACTAAAATCTATAATAGTCTCTATGGTATGGGGAAGATCAACTACACGACGATGAATGTATAGTGTGAATAGTTACTATGATATAAAACTAGTGATACCAAAGGAGAGGACAATTATAACATTCCTAGATAGGTACTTCTGTGAAGCTGAATCTACAGTTTCTTATGAATGTTTTTAAAACTTAGAACTATTTTATAAAGCTACCTAATGTCAATACCAATAACAGGCCTTTTGGTCTTGCTTCCACGCCAACATACCAACGTCCTATAGTGTTCTTCGTACATTGTGAATGTCCGGCTGCTAATGAGCGCATGACCGGTTCCTCTAGCCGTGACCTGACTATCATTTTTGGTGTTACGAGCAACGAGTGCCGTTTGACCTTCGTGTCACCTAGTGCAACCGGTAATCAAGTATGCAGCTATACAAAAAATAATGCTGCATAAACTTGATGCACTGAGTAATGTCAAAATTGAAACTGTTCGGAATTTAAAAACGCATGGCTTTTTTTTTTAATTCTTGTGACCGTGGTTGTCTTTAGTCCGTCGAAAATATTTTCAAGATGGCGACCACAATCAATGTTGCAAGGTATAAAAATGTCATCATCATCATCATTATCAGCCTATAATGTTCCCATTGCTGGAATACAGGCCGAGGCCTCCTCTCTATTAGAGGGAATGGGCCATAACCCACCACGCGGGCCATTGCGGGATCTAAGATGTCACACATCTTCGAATTTTTTGGTCCTGCATAATTTTTAGTCGCCTTTGACACATTTACAACAACTTTTAACTACCTTTTCTGAGTCTGAAGGCCATAAGAGTTATAATTACTGTATACTCTAGACAGTTGATAGACGTAAGGTGTAATTGTTCATACTAAATTAGGACCTTGTTATAGCTAAACTAGACGCAATTAAGATATAATTAGAGCCTCCCCTTCCATCTCCCAGTTTAAACATAATGTAGCTATATCGATCTAAGTTTCATACCTAAGTATAATGACAAGCAAATGATATGACAAGCAAATTAGGTACCATCGATCAAAAATGTGCTTATCTTGTTTTATTTTCATCCTGATATGGAAAAGTGCATAAAATTTGACCGATTAGAAAGTGGAAAATTCAATGAAATAGCTAATTAAGAGCCCCTGAACATCAAAATACACCGTAGTAATTACAACATAGTTGCACCGGGTCTGGATGTATGTATGTGAAAATAAATGTTTAACAACGCACCTACGACATGAAGAAACTCCTAGTGAGAGACCGCGTTTTTAAAAAAAAAAAAAAATTCCCAGTAATGCCAACATGAAAAACATGTTAATTTTCGCTCCTAAAAAATAAAGTTGCTAATTTTAACAAACGAGTTGAATGACACTTTGTTTGATCACAGATTGAGATCCAAAAAACAATGATAGTAATAAAACGACGCCTCTTATCTCAGAGTTCACATTAAATGAAAGTGTCTGTGCCATTTGACCGATAAAAAAGATAACGTTTAGTAGTGTGGCCTAGCACTGGACAAATAAAATATTTTTGGGTTTTCTAAACGGGAACTTGGAACATGTTTGGCTGTCAGACTCGAACAGACTAAAATCCACGATGTCCTTCAATAGCCCTTTACGTTCCAGGGTCACGGTTGATGAGACAGTACCGCAACCCTGTCAGGCTTTTAGTCCTCTAATGGGGCCCCCTCAGATTGCTGATAGCTCTTTGCGGCATGTGTGGAACATGACGCGTCGTCGTCCCAGGCATAGTCCATGATCCGATGGCAAGTCACCCATTACTCGCCGTCCGAATGCCCGCTTTCCATCTATGTTAAGGCACGCTTTGAAATATTGCCAGAAGTTTTCCGTAGGTTATAAGTAAAAGCTACTGAAAAACGGCTTGATTAAATTATGATCTATTGATATGAACAAATTTTTGATGGCGTCATATTTTGAAATCGTGCACGCTCATTAATAAAAAATGAGGATAACATTAATAAGATAGTAAATATGATTGAAAATGAATTTGCATTTTATTTTTGCTACGCATTCCTATCACAATTTTTCAGACAAAAGCTCTATAATATTATCCTAAGAAAAAACTCTTCTTATTTTAAATTACGAATTGAAACCTAAAGGACTTCGACCAAACTGGGCTAACAGGTGAACAGCTGCATTGGGAAAAACGAAATTCATCAATAATTTAGTAGCAATATTTAGTAAACATTGGTCTATTTCGGGAGTGTCAAAATAAATAATATTAAAAACGAATAAATAAGATTTTCAATTGATTATTTTGTGAATGGTGACAGTTGCTGTGCAGCGTCCAAGATGCTTTTTTTTTTAATAATATTTATTCATGACCATAGATACAAGTCTTTCAGTCGAATACATTTTGAACTTAAAATAATAAATAATTGTAATAATTCATTTGGGTTTTGTCCGTCATTGTAGCGGGTATTATTAACGCGTGCTTTTCGTATTAGAATGCAGTATAAGCCATAACCAACTGATATGAGACATGGCTTCTAAGCCTTTAAACTTTGAATAAATTAGACATGGCTTTGTCCTTATTTGAAAAAACAAAACAGACATGGCGTTGGCCTTTTGAAATTGGACAAATCAGACTTGGCTTAGATCTTCAAAAATACAAGGAAAATTCATTGGAAAATTCAAACAAGACTAGGCTGTATGGCTCTGTTCCTTTGCCTGCTTTTTGGCGAATTTTATAAACAACAACAAAATATGTAAAAAAATTATCCCTTTGCCTTCCCAAAAGGGAAAATGGAATTTAAAAAAATAAATAAACAACAACAACAATGTCATTCGCTCTGTGTTCGCGCCCTTGTTTGAATATTATTGCGAATATTATTTGGATTTTGGATATTTTTGACGACTTGCGCTATTGAAAATGGATGCTGATGATTTTCTATCTAACGACCCTGGCTCACTCTTGGACTCCGTACCCGCTTTAAACGTTTACCCTGGCATTTCTTCGGATAATGAACCCGTTTTACATGACGACTCGCGCGTGAACATGGACTTCCCGATGTTGCCTAGTGAATCTATGCATTATATGCAGTATTTAAGCTGGGCAAGATATGAAAATATAACTCCACCTGCTCAGTTTTTAGACCACGTTTTATTAACTTACGAAAACGAATAATTTTACAAATAAATCATTTATTTTAAAGTGTTGAAGTTTTTTTTAGTTTTTTCTTATATAAATCAATTTGATACAAAACTTCCTATATATGTGTTTTCTACGTACTATAAGCTACTCCATAAAATCAAAAATAGTGCAATATTTTTATGTTCATGTTCAAGCCCAAACGCCATACAAAGTGGTCGAAGTCCTTTGATTGTTTGAGTTCTACATCTAATGAGGTCGCATGAATGCATTTATCTTTTCTTCTTACGTTTAAACTTATACAAACACTATATTACTGAATCATTGCAGACCTAGTATTCTGATTCAGGTATTTTAGGTCACGTAGCGAGAAAAATGTGTAAACCTAACCTAAAATTTGGGCAGTAGGCCGTTGTCATAAGATAAAAAATTATGCCTAACATTATTTGAAACAAAATCGTCTAAACCAGTATTTGCCTTGCAAATGCTGAGTTGGTAACCCTTTCAGTGTGGTCATGCTCAACGTAATTCCTTTTTTTATCCTTCTATTTTTGAAAAGATGATTAAAACAAGCACTATTTCATAAATCACTCGAAGATAAATAACAAAGAAAATATTACGGAAAGAAAAAAATGCTTAAGTTTTCGTGCAGTGAAAAATTTTTACATAATGTTATGAAATAGAATTTCCCACGTTCCGATTACTTGATAAAAGTAATCCGATAAGGGCCGTGATATTGAATTGAATAAATCAAAATAACAGATGATAACTTATTTGTTTTTAATTTAAAACTAATACCAACAGTCTTACCTCTATCTACTACCTACTACAATTAACCAAACGCTTTATAGAGTACCTAATTTTATAAAATTAAGTTATGATGTTTTTGGGTTTTCCGCTTGCATATTTTTCATATTTTTTCTCAATAGGTAGTAGTCGTCCCGTTCCAACAAGCCTTTTTTTTAGGTGGTAAAAATCAAATGTGTCCTCCCACCCTGGGTGGAGTGGAAGGGTCTGTCAAACTCGTACTGACTCCACCGTATTCCTTCAATAGCCCTATATGTTCCACGGTCACGGTTTCCCGTTCGGACAATTCCAAGACCCCCCAGTTCCAACAGGCAGACACAAGAACTGTCCAAGTTTGGGTAAATATAGTATAAAAATATAACAGTTTCTGGGTTATTTTACCGTCATCAAATTCCCAAAAAAAAAGTCCTTGTCTAAAAAAAAATTTCACTTTCAATACTCACTCATAGAATTTCTCCTCGATATTAGCCATCCTCTGGAAGTATGTCATGGCCGCAGATCCGTTGAGAGGAGCATACTGAATTTTGTATTGTTTTGACAGGTCATCCAGGGACTCAATAGGCGTATCCAGGCGGGAAACTGTCAGGAAAGCCGCCAAATTCGCCGTGTATGATGCGATTATGATGAAACTGTGGGAGAAGAAACAAACGACACGATTTGACGACACGGTTACGTGTGACCTACAAGTAGTTGTTCTGGGTCTGGGTGCTTCTTTATGTGAGTTTCTATCTTTGTAAACGCACCCACGACTCAGGAGAAAATTCCTAGTGTGGAGCAACGTTTAAAAAAAAAACATATTGTTTTACTTTGGCAGTTTGATAAACTTAAAATGATTAGGTACTGTTATCATCATATCTTACCCAAACAACCACCAGGTGGCAGCCAGCAGTCGTCCAGACAAGTTCTTCGGTGCCTCTCCACCTCCTTGGGGAGTCAGTGACGTCATGCAAAACCATAGACACTCCTTCAGAGTAAACTCCCTCTTTTCTTCATCCTCTTTATACTTCTCTCTGTTATTCTGATAGCTGTATGGACTCCATTTGTCAAACACCCACATTAGGAAACTGGAAGGAATTTTTAATGAAACGTTTTCAGAAGCTCAAATTAAACAAGAAAACAAAAAATAAGCTAATAAAAATGACTAAAACCCGACTACGAAAAATCACCTCCTTTGCCTGACTTTGCCGTAGTCGGGGTAAAAATTAAATTGTGGTACTTTCAGAGTAGTTAAAGTAATTGAATTATAAGTTGAGATCATTCTATTACATCAAATCTGTAATATTTCAGTTTTCGCTAGATATTTATTTTGGCCCCGAATTTTACGTGAAAACATGGTTTTTAATGTTTGTCTTGTGTAAATGAGATAATAGGCAACTGGAACACTCAGAATTTCAGTCTGATTTTCCAAGAGAATAAGTAGGTCCTCTTGTTTAGCACATTATTTAAATAAAAAGTTAATTTTCATACGTACTTATACCTATACCTATGCAAATACAAAACGGATTCACAAAATAAAAATAGTCTTTCAAGAATTCTAGCCTAAACAAAACGTGACTCTACATAATAAACATATCCGCTAGCCAGCAAAGCTGTGCTTATTTGTGTGAAATTTAAATATAGGTATATGTATTATTATAATGAGCTATTCAAGCATGTGTGGTTTTCAGTCCCGATAAACTCGTATGGGTGGAATCATGTGTGGGGACAAAAATAGCAAAGATTTAGGTCGAATTTTCCTCGTTGAACTACCAATGATTACTTAATCATTCGTTATGGCATTGCACGAGCCTCGTACTTAGGTAATATGCAGCGCGTTTATTGTAGTTACAACCTATGCTGCTATAATAACCTTTTTGCTTTAGTCATTCTTTTAAAAAAAAAGCAGTTTCTAAATGTTGCGAAGTTTTAATGTTCGAATTGAGAATTGGTGATCTCATTCCAAATTCAATGGTGCAGTTCTTCGAACTATAAACAATGTTGTATTGAAAACAATCTCAAAAGTCTTTATGCGCTTATTTTGACCATTTTGTCATATTTTTGTTTTATCACTGTAATGCGACTCATTATGCACGAATAACATCGTACTTACAAAATATTTCAGCGATACGTATACAGAACATACCTACATACCCATAGCTGCTAACTTCATGGTGAAACACCAATTTTCAATCCTAATTCGAGAGTTTTAAGGCTGAAAATTGAACGGTTGGTTTTAGGGAGTTACTTGTTGCTATGCGTACTCATTTTGCTTTAGTTTTTTCAATGAAACTGTGACTAATTTTTGGACGCATGTCGACCAAAGTAAAAAGGTCTTTGCGCTTCGTAAATTCAATTATTTTTGGAATTTTTCTGTACGATATTTGTGTTGTTTCTTATGCCTTTTGTAATGCTACGAAAGGTCTGACTCTTGTGGTTTTCAGGACTCAGATAAGTAGTGTGTATACTTAATAATTCTTGCATTAAAATTTATAATCAGCACTTTTAATGAAAAGCGACTTATTGGTTAGTAAATTGATAAAGTATTGATTGTCATAAACCTATGTTGGTACATAGGTACTCTTAAAAGAAGACTTTTTTTTCAAGTACAAAACTTAGCTTCTAGTTCAAGAGAACATTCTAGAATACTACGTAAATAAGTAGATACTCATTACTAGTCTAGACCTACAACGTAAATTCCCAATATTACTAGACCAAAGGTCTAATTAATACCCTGATATCCTACTGATACCCTTGGCACGTGCAGTATAGCCATGTTCATAAATAAATAGTAACATTCGGCGTACATGAGGTGTTAGATCCATCGTTTGACCTCGTTCCATAAAATCAGATAAGAAATAATGGAAGCAGGTGGGCACTGGCCCATCGATCGCGTTATGTATCGTAATAAATGTCAAAATGTCACGGATGAACGCCCGTTTTCAGATTATATACGCCACAACGATTATAACCGCTATATAAAATACTGGTTCCAAACTAAATTCGCACACCATCTCACTCTTTCATGCATAAAAGGACAGGGATATAAAATAAGGTCATCCGCAAAGAATTCGGAAATTGTAAAATACTGTGGAGCACGGTTGTGCTGCAAACTGGTTTTTGCAACGCAAAAGCTGACCGAATGATGTCATTGGATTACCTGGTAAAGAAATAAGCAGCCAGAATCGATAGCCAAACGTCATTCTCCAGAACAGTTAGGAATTTAAACAGGGATGTCGGTGTTCGCGGCAGTTTCATCATGATTGTAATCCCGACCAAATCGTAGTACGGTACAGTGAAGTCGACGACATTTTCTCTTTCAGCCATGACGGACAGCGACGACAGCCCTATGTCGGCTTTCTTATCAACGAGCTCTTTTATAATTCCGTTCCAGTTTCCGTTCTCGTCCATTATACCGAAGTTACCGTCAGGCGCTAAAGATATTTCGTAATCGAATTTAACGATTAGCCGAATCTCCTCGATGAGGTCGATACAATAGCCTTTGAAGCCTTTAGGAGCTTTGTCATCCCGTATTATAAATGGCTTTTGCTAGAAAGAAATGGGTCTTATAAGCATAGCTATCAAAATGTTGCGTTTCTTATCAAAATTCCAGACGAACCAAAGACGAGACTGACAGCGTTGTTTGAACAGTTTGTTGTTAAGTAAACTGACAAATTTTTATCAAGTTGCCAACAGAATTTTAAACAATAGCGGAGTTCATTTACCTACCTCGACTGTGACGATTCTGTACACTAGCTGCGCGGAGTAATTACTCATGTTATTGGGGTCAGTCAAGGTTAGGTTCGAGGAGAGGCCAGCTTTCCAGGAACCCAGCGAGTGGCTACTAATAGATGCACCATCTTTGACCGTGATTGCGAGCAGATCGGTGCTGAATTCCATGTAACTTCTCCCATTCATGGGATCATCTTGCGGAATAAAAAACGGTGCGTACGTAGGCGTCTCTTTTATCTGTAAAAAAAAAAACAATGACTCGTAGCGTAGTCGGTAGTAAGTGGTTTTGGCAATTACATCTTAAATATCGTTTCAGCCTAAATATGTCAACGCACCTCTTGGAACGCCGTTTTAAGATCCAAGGTCCTGTTTGGTGTATTCTTGCCGTCGTAGTCGTCGCATGTAATATATTTCATGTCGTTTGGCCACTTGCCAGAGTCCAGCAGTGATCTGGAAATTCATATGCGTGAACTCTCATGGAATAAGCCAGGATATATTTAGACAAACCACATTGCATGTGGTGTACTAAAGTAGAAACTGGTACACTAGAACAGGAATAGTAAAGGTCATTACTTGATCGCTAGAAATGTTCTCAAAGACAGGTCGAAGTAGAAGGCGGATGTGATTTCTGGTTCGCCGTTCATGCTGTATGTGGTTTTAATCTTTCCTAATCGGTCTCTGCTGTTGGCGTCGGGTGTCGGCCGTATGTGCACGATCGTAGCATTTTTACAGCCACAGCTAATATCACCCTTCTCCAATGATAACGCAAACCATGCAGTTTTCCTCCCAAAATATTGGTTCTTATCTGCAGCATCTAGAACATTCTTTATCGTTCTCAGACTCCCAACGATAAAGAAATTCACGATATCCAAGTTCCGAAGACTTTCCAGTTGGGTTTTAATTTCATTTGCCTCAAAACTCTTAACGGGCGTGATAACGTGACGTGTCGGTATGTTTTGTAACAACGACTTGTATTTGTGGTCCATAACTGTAAACAAACAGATTTTGTTATCAAGAACGGTTAAAATTACTTAGTAACCGACAATAAATGTAATTAACGGATAAAGTTATGCGGGCGCTATCTAAACAGTTTAAACTCGGGCCTTGAAAGCCTTGACATAAACGCTATATTAGCTCGAATTTCACGCTTGACGTGGAAAACATGTCATTATTGATTGAAACGATAAAGCTGAACGTTTGTAAATATTTATACTTCAAGCTTTCAAACTCACCGAAGAATTCGTCGAAAATAATAGCAGCATTTGTAATATCTTGTTTAGTGACGACAGCTCTTATAACTTCTGGCAGAATATCAGCTGGGGGCATGATTTGCAGCAAGAACCTTGTTTGATTCGCATTCAGAGACCTCCATTGCCTCAGGTCGCCGACTTGACCAAAAGACCCGGATATGGTTGGCAAGCCCAAAGCTTCTGTAAATGATTTAATGGTCTCGGAGCCCACGCCGGTCATCGTGAAGTCAAGAACAACGTGAGGAGTCTTTTTTGCCAAAAGCATGTCATTGTACTTTCTGCAAACTAAAAATGGATGAATCAAACATAATCTGAGATTTGTATCCGCTATTTCATTCAATATTTATGTTTTTACTGGAGCGGGCGAGTTAAAATTGTCAGCGATTTACATGTGTTTTTCACAGCAATTGTTACTCCATGAATTTTACTGCAGCTAATACCTATCTGTAAGGTGAGCAACATAAAAAATAGGTACATTAAATTAGTGAACATAAGTGAATTTGGAAATATTCTTACCATTCTCAAGAAAAGACTTTGCATCAGTTCTATTTCCCACAACAATAACAGGATCCACAGCCAAACCCAGGCTCGGGTTACGCCTCACATATTCTTTAGCTACTTCAAAAGCCTTTTCAGCCAAAGCATTACTCTCCTCATTAATCAGTACTGTAAACGCAACCGAGAATTTGTATATGAATAAGATCTCTATTTAAAAATTCATTTCTATTCTTACATCTCTTCAAAATATATTTCTTCCTGCATCAATTTGTTTGTATAAAGTAGTATGACTCATTCCTCCGCACAAGTCGAAAAATTGTATGACACAACGAAAACTATTGAGTGGCTTGTGCTAAATGAAAATGCAGTAGGTAGCTTTAATGCCACTATAAAAACTATTTCATTCATATAGGTACTTACAAACATTAATATTCTGAGTAGTTTGCCCAAAAGTGACGCGAAACAAATAGAAAAGAAAAAATAAAATACTGAACGCAGACATATTTGTTGTGACCACTATTTCTTGACGCGCATCGTAACTACTCCTCCCAATAGCTCACTGACTGATCGCCAAGCTATCTGACCATCGACTGAGGGTGGTTCACCCACTTATTCTGTGTACCGTATAGTTTCCACGGCAATGCCCGACCTTGAATCGGCTTGCCCTATTGATATATTGGTCATCCATCAGTAATGTTTGTCCAAGAACATAAACAGACAACATAGTTAATTAGTGTATGTATAGTTTTCTATGTTGCAGGCCTATTCATTAGGTTGTCGCATCACTCGTCTGATACCACTTATGCGACAGATTACGTCATAGCAGACGTGCCCTTTATAAAATTATCCTTGGTGGCAAAGTAGGAAGGCTGTAAATACTAACAATCAACATACAGCTATTGGCTAACTCTAATTAGCTATACCTAGGCACATAAAACAATGAATAAGAAAACAGCGCAATATCGCTGTTATTCAGATTCGTTAACTGAGATTATAAAAAATCACATGATAGATAACCCCCGAACCGCTACTTATATTATGATTGTTGTAGGTACTTCTCCTGTACATACTTACATAGAGGTACAAGGTTTCATTTTCGTCTCTGGCTATCCTGCGTGAGTTAAACAGCGCGTTATTTCCTTGAAGCTTCAGTTGAATTAAGACTGAATAAAAATTAGATAAATTATAAACTGCAACAGAAGGCCATTATCTCCATATTAGCTTGTTCTCAAGTTTATTCTGACGTAGATTGAAGCGAACATTCGGTATGTTTACATGAAGGCAGGGATATAGCAAAAACAAAAGAATGTTTTATTTTGATTGGACTATTTTATTGCCAGAAATGTTTTACAAACACTAACTCCACGGTTGAGAGAAGTGTAAACTGTACACTACTTTAAATCTAATACTAAATGTACTTCGAATCAAATATTATTATTTAAATTGTAAGATACAATCATCTGAAAGAGTTAGTCACAACTTTAATACAATATTATATCATAGCAAGAACACACGAGTGTAACTTACTCGACAATATTAATGAAGATTCGCTTCCACAAGGGTTATCTTACATTCGAGGTCTGTTACTATCACAATATAAGAAAATAAATTAGAAAAACAGGATATAAGAAAAATAAAGTTGTCCATAGAATTACAAACAAAAAATAGCACACAAAAGTTAGTTATTTCAATATGAACTATCACCTTATTTGTCAACTTTGAACTTTAATTAAATTCCAAATTCTTAAAATTAGTGTTACAATGCGAACAATTATTTCAAATAACGGGCTTCCCTAGCGCGCCGGTTGGAATTCACAAGCATAAAACAATACTGTCACAAATCAGTTGTGTAGGGTCAACGCAAACTCCATCCAACTTGTGAGGAAGTTACCCGTTCACACTGCAAACCGTAACCAAAATGTCAAAGGAATGTTCAAATGGTTAAGTAATAATGCCTATGAAATACAAAAATGTGCGATATATCTGCTAACTTAAATTTACAACTGAATTAATTATCTAAACTTTTAATTAATCTTAATCATTACCTAAAATCCATGTTTTTCGGAAGCTGTTTTATTAAACGCGTCGTTCACAGAACGGATTGTGAATTGATTTCACACTTTGTGAATTACTTTGGCAGTACATTACTGGCGTTATCTGGAAACCGATACACATTACTTTCATCAATTCAATAATCCACCGCTACTAGTCCGTTGAGATAGACATCAATACTCAAAAACAGCATACAACACCTAAATCGGCTTTTGCAATAATGTTCAGTTCACTGCGATGCACACTGGTCGCCATTGACAGTAACATTAAATTTACAATTTACAGGTACTTCACAGGTAAGATTTAATACAACAATGTATTATAAACCTAAACATAAGTGCGGTCACAAAAGAGCTCAACTCTTTATTGTACATGCAGCACATAAACTGTAAATAGGAACTACCAAGACTTCCTAAGTGTTGGGGTATCTAAAAGTTTGGTACTATCTACACACAACATAATACCTGTATGTGTGTTTGGGCAAGTTATATTGTCATCTATTGTCTGTAAATTTTGGCATGTTAGAAAGTCCGAGTAGTAGGAGGGTTGTATTATAAATGTAGATATGTATCTGGGTTGAGTTGAGCCCTAATGAACATGGTTGCATTGCAGTAAACCAAGCGAGGTAGTTTGGTAAGAAATTTTAAGCAGCCGCCTCTTCTGCTTCTGCAGGTGGCGCTTCTTCAGCTACTTTCGCCTTCTTCTCTGGCGTGGTCTTCTCGGCATCACCATTGTCGGCAGACACTGATTTCCTCTTCACGCCAACTTCTTTTTTTTCTGTAAAAACAAAAGTTTGGCTGTTATAGAAACCATTGAGGAAATCGCCTAGCATTAAGAACAATAATGATTATTAATTAGTGTAGAAAATTAACCATATCGCGGAAATGTTTACCTGTGGCATCGCCGTTTTCGGTGGCGTCATTGCTCTCCTCAGCGTCTCCGTTTTCAGCGGGCGCGTCGTCGTTTGCCGCTTCGCTGCCGTTCTCCTCCTTGCCATTGCCGTTGCTCTCGGGCGCTTCTGCTACCTTTTTGGCGGGAGACTTCTTCACAGGAGACTCTTTCGCCTCAGTTGAGGTGACCTCCTCGGCTACGACGTCCCTGAAAGCATCAAGGTTTTAGAGTTAGGCATAGTTAATTAGCTAATTTAATAGACTTAGAGTGATAAGCTCGGTGATAAGA
This sequence comes from Agrotis puta, assembly GCA_943136025.2. NCBI lineage: Eukaryota > Metazoa > Arthropoda > Insecta > Lepidoptera > Noctuidae > Agrotis > Agrotis puta. Next base: position 4,264,215 of record OW964177.2, read on the forward strand.
TGTTTACAGTTTGCTTTTAAAGAAAAGCGTGTTGTATTGCACTAACGGAGCTGAATGTTGTAAAATCTTTAATCTAAATACCTACGCACCGTGGCTAATGCAAAGTGCGCGAGTCACTAACGGAACATAACAATGCAACAGTTCTACACGCGGGCAATGCTCAGCGGCTAAGTGGGGCGGCATAAAAGGAAAAGTCTGCCGGAACAAAAACAAGTGGCTGTTGCGCAAGGCTGCATGTGGGAAAGTTGCAACATAGGAAACTGAACGTAACCGTGATCACCTTTATTGAATGAATACGTTACTCGCTCCAGTGGGTTACACTTCACGACGATCGTAAAGCGTTAAAAATAACTAATGACAACACGCGTCGCCCGCGTTAGCGTAACCGAACAGCAACCTGCCTGAGTTGTTTGCAACTCGAGGTCTCGGCAAATTCAAACGAGCGCGCGCCGGCGTCCGGCGACGCTACGCGCCGGCACGCCGCGCATGCAGCGCCATCTTGGATAAAACAAGCGGCGCCCCGCGCTCGCCGCCCGGCGTGCTTTTAACTTTTCCACTTCATTTTAATACGCTATAACAGGAAAAACAATGCAATCTAATCGACACTTTGCGTTATCCAACATATAATGCGCCTAGAAACATCCATAATTTCATTAAGAAATCCACTTCACTCGGTTATCAGCGAAATAACATTTTCCCGCGTGTCTTATCTTTGGCGGCGTTTACAAAATATGCATCACCAAAATATCAATACATTCGAAAACGATATTTATTAACTGTCGCACAAATTGAATGAACCGATAACAACATTCCAACACTATAGAAACACCATAAATTCACAGAAAACACGAATTTCACACATAAATAGGAAGCCATTTTGATCACGTTTTTGAAGCCGCCAAAAATATTAAACCGTAAAACTTATTAAAAATGAATGAATGTAACAAAAAAACTTACTTCTTTTCGACGGCTGCGTCTGCCATTGTTTTTTTTAGTTTTAGGAGATACTTTTAAATTATAAAGAAATAATTATAAGCACGTGTTACGCACAACGTACAATAATGTTCACCGCACAAACACCGACGACCAAATGAAGGAGCAAGAAGGAAAAAATATAATGCGCGACGCCTCGCGCGGGGGACTCGTACTCGATGTGAAGCTAGCTGCGTCTACTTCAAGACGGTGAAACAACCAACCGGAATTCACACTTGGTAGAAAGAGATAGTTATAGATTTCACATTCATCTTCAGATAACCTTGAAATGACGCTGGAAACAGCACAGGCAAGCAACATTATATCTCTCTCTTTCTTGCCTATTTAAAAAAATACAATCGTTAATGTTCCAACAAGACAAAATAATAAATGGGTGTTCTCCTGGAAAATTAATATAACAATATAGCCAATTTTACGTCTAGGCCATGAATAATACAAGGTAGAAATTATTCCACTATTACCTTTAGAACTAACTTTTAAATGACAGCACTAGGTTGAATGCTGCAACTACAAGTGCCTCCTATTTCAAAGATAAATACCTACATTATTTCTAGGAAAGCTAAGAATGTAACGTAAACTAATATTATGTTGGGCGTAGATATTATCCACACCACACATATTATAAAAATTTAATGTCGAATGAACACTAGCTTCATTGTTTCAGGCGTTACAAGTAGTTACAACACGCACCTTACGTATTTTATTACATGCGTAGCGTAGTACCTACATAGGTACTACACACAGGTCGATTGAATGTGTAGGGAGCAGAGTAATTTATGATTGTGAGTAGTAAGTAGGTACCTACGCTTATCTATGAAAGGCATTGGCAATTTTCATTCATGTGTGTAGTAAAATATTAGCGCGTAAGACGTAAGTACAAATATTTTGGCGTAAGGTTCTGTACATACCTACTAAAAAACTTTATGTGTTTTCTATTTAATTAGTCATTCAGGTAGTGAAGGGACTACAACATAACAGTATCAGGTAGAGAGGTGTGTAACCTTTAATTTGATGATAAGTTTCAGCAAAATTTATTAAATTTACCTATCTTCGCTAGAAGGCAGGTTATTATTAATTAACAACTAGTTTAGATCTTGACTAAAAAGAATTAGGTATGTAGGAGTTGAGTCCGTGAAATGCAATTGGCGCGTGTGGTTTTCAAGAGTTCAATGGCCGATTGTCTCGTCAACCTACCTTTTTTTAAAGTCACTATGCAGCGTAGGTAGATAACCTATATTCCTAGGATTAAAAAAAAATAGTAACTAAGTAAGATGTGTTATTTGACTTGTCTCGCATTTTAATTAAAGAACCTTCTAATTACGTGATCAGTTCATCAGTTCACCACGTTGCAATGAGAACGCGTTTATTTCCCGCCAACCAAACTGCTTGTGCCAGAAAAGCATAAGTCCGAGTCTTGTCCGAATGACTCCTAAAACCAACTTTAAAAAAAAGCTATAAAACTTTGTGTTTCGATATTTTATGCTTTATTGGAAAGCAATAAGGAGCATAATTTTTTGAACCGGACGCAAAACATAACGTAGTCCCGTGATAGGTCGATGGCTTTTAAAAGAAATCTTGGCACTAGTTGGTGATTTCGTCAGAATATGAATTCGTCAAGCAGAACTGTTCGTGATCCGATGTAGGTATCTACGTGCCTTCATGATACCTACCTAGATCGTGTATAGTAAGGTTGGCTTACCTGCCTACGTCTTTCATTACAATAAATTGAAGGCATCTCAAATATTTAAAAAGAATGTTGTGCCCTTGCATGGCTCATGTAAGTACCTACTACGTGCATGGTCGATCCAAAGACAAGAGTTAGAAAAATATTTTGATGAAACGGATGAATCACAAAAATTCGATTCTCTGACATCATTCCAATAGGTAGTGGACCTATTGTAAAGGGACTCGTTTCAATAACCATGTTTTTGTAACTGGGCACTTGTACATAATAATAAATGAATAAAATTATAATTTAACAAAAACTTTTTTTTTTTGACATTAACAAACAAGCTTCGTTCATTTGTTCTGATGAGTTCAAGGGTCGATTAGCCAGTGCCATTTTAACCTTTACAACGTTACGTTAAGGAACAAATTAATTTGTACGAGTTTGTGGAATGTAACGTTTTGGCAGGCAGATTGGTTTATCGATCTAGAAACGTTAAATATCTTTTAAACCTTATCACAAGGGGTTAAAGTTGTAAATTGGATGCGTTATATTTAGGATGTAAGATTCAGAACTTATAAAATGAAGTAGGTTCGTCCCTATGTAACATAACATGTGTGATTATAATTATGTATAAGGTACCTGTGCCTACACACATGTGTGGGTAGAATTTGTTACTTAAACATTGTTATATAAAGATTTCAAGTGACATGCTTCGTTCGAAAATGAAATGCTCGCTAATCTATGGCAAGTCTGAGCGCGGGAAATTCAACGGCTAGACAAGACAATCATAATATCTAACAATCTATTTGTTTGTACCTATATCAATTTTGCCTATTTTCTCAATCGAACATGGACCTTCTAATATTGTGATAAAGTTGAAAATCTGTTAAAGAAATTCGGAAGATTGGAGTAGTTTGATTATGCTGATATCTGTACTATCAATAACTAGCAGGTACCAAGGACTCCATCAAATCAACTTCGATAATTGTATAGATAGTAATAACTTTCATCATTTTGTGAACGATAGTACTAAATTGGAGTAGGACAGAAGACGCGACCACAAATAACCTACACGAATTTGTCAAAGCCCAATCGAATATAAACCTTTTACGATTGTGAAAAAGTTGAAAAACTATTGAAGTGTGACAGAGGATAGCTTGATGTGCTAGCGTCTGTACGAAAGCGGGTGCGAACATATGTATAGTTTGCGCACATATCTACCTACTTGGATAGATATAAAAAGCAGTTGTGTTGCGTTACGTATTCCTGAAGTGATAATACGTTCAGTAAACTGCGAGAAACGACCTTATTGTATAGCAATAAGAGCGATTTTCATAGTAACATTTCTGACAGTTGGTTGACCGTCCTCGCGGAGTCGTTGGCAATCGTTGTCAATCACTTCTAGATTCAAATTATTGTGCGAGGTGACGCATAGTAGCGGCGGAGGTTCGATATGACGTAAGAACATTGAGCGTTTTTTTGATTTTCGACTTTCAGCACTACACTGAAGGTTGTATATTAAATAACAAGTTCGAAACCACTTACGATATTTTTTTGAGTCGGTCGTCGGTACGTTCACGACCGTTTTCGCTTGTAGCGGACGGCAGTGATTTACCGAGTGCATAACCGCTACGTTTTTGAACTCGTGTTGCCGCTTCGCTTGCTTGGAAATATTCCGAGAAGAACATTCTAGAAGTTTTAGTTCAATATCGTCAAATTGCTAAATAAGCGGACGAAATTCAGAAGATCGCGGATAAATCCTGGCTAAGTACAGATGTGCAGCTGTCTGTGGTGCTATTTTTATGGTTCTGAAGCTACGAATTTCAGCTTTATGTTTCAGATCATTAAGTTGAAAATCAAATACAAGCTCAACAAACTCGTTGTCTTTTATAGAATAGCATACCTAATTACTGGTCAGAGAAATATGGTACAAAAGGGAATATCCTTGATGCCAATATGGTGGAATATAACCGTCTGAGGAGGTAGAAATTACCAACTTAACAGAGTAACGACAATGAATGAGTTTAAAAAAGGGGCCACTGAGGCTGTTACCACACCTGACGTCATCTGTCTGGCTCGACCCTAAAATTCGTAACCCCGTCCCCCCTCACCCCACGTGTTTAGACCCGCTGTACAGGGTGCGTCCGACGCGATGTGCAAAATTACGAATGCCATGAACAACAGATTGCGATCCGTTTTTAAATGCCCGGCACTGTCTATACAGATACAATAGCGGTTTTTTGTTGTTTATCTGTGAATGGAATAACACGTGTAGATTTTATTCTTCCTCGTATGGTTGCGTTGGCAATTTGAATTGAGTCAAGTCAGAATTGGGCTACGACTACGAGTTAGGAACGTCTAACAGTTCCAGACAGGACACGCAGAGCGGTAACTAGTCCTTTATGCACTCAGTGCGAGCTTTAACTGCGCCCTGATCTGGCCCATTGTGAAAGAGACAAAGCTATACGAGTCGTCTAGCGCCACCTCGTTCACTCACTGGAACAAGCCTGGTTTTAAGACGTCATAATACGGCCGCTGGTCTGGCCATTTCTGCGCCCATCCAGGGTATGCCCCAGTGCCTGGGCACCGTTGGCACACCTATATTTTCGGCACTGGATGATATGAGTATGAAAGATGTGGGGGCACTTCGTTTGTGGAATAGCACCACATTTACCCTAATAGTGTCTTGGAAAAGATCAGAAATTATCAGAGTCATCAATAAATCTCTTGTTTGTTTGGGTCCGGGAGGAATGGTTATCAAAGTCTTCCACCTACTTTAGATTTTATAGGATTCAGCAGTACTTTAGCAGTTATTTAAAAAAATGAAAATAAAGTCTTCTAACATTTTGACAAACTATAAAAAATGCAACCTAATTCAACGAAAATAAACATGGAAATGCTTTGGACATTCATAGAAGGTTGAGCGATAAAATAACTGTAAATAAAACATTAAAATAAATAGGTAGCTAAGCTAGCTAGGTATGTACATCAATGTGACACTGGAAGTAGTTATTCGTACAGGATAAGCGTAATTTAAACCAATATGGTGTGCTGTGACACCTGCGTGTGTCACATACCTAGTAACGAAAACAATACAATACATACAGACTTGGTACATTTTCAATTTATTTATCCATTTTATCCAGGTTATACAGGGCCGTTCTTCACCTATACGGGGCCCGGGGCCCCGGGCATTTTAGGACAATGAGGCCCCTGCCCACACGTTAGTTTACATTTTGACTGCTCTAACAATAATGTAAGGAAATAATTACTATTGACTCGTGTAGAAAAGCTAAAGAAACATTAATGTAGCCTGTTAAACTGAACTGAAAGGGGCAGTAGATGTACAATTTACATATTACCTAAGTGCCTATATAGGTATGTATAAAGGTGTTTGCATATAGGTAGAGTCTGGCCAACGAAAGCTGACCACGAACTAATTTCTAAACTTTTGATATGGCAATATTTTAGGGCTGTCAAAATTGACAAATCATTGAACTTTCGTATAAGTGAACCATCTTGATACTTTCTCACTTATTTACAAAAAAAATGCAATATTATTCACGGTGATCTATTTTTCAGGTAATAATGACGAAGACGAGAAAACAAAACTCATCAATATTAGGTATAGAGTAGTTGGAATCCGAATTTAGATTATGACTCCTAATGTGGCGAATTGGTCCCTGTATTGTGCCGATTTAATTGTAGCAGTGGTATCTATTCCAACAAATAAACGTTTAGGAAAAACTTCTTATTTATTGGCTGAGGACTTCAATGCATGCAGACATGAGATACTGATATAAATATTGCTTATAAGTTTTGAATAATAATATTGTATATGATTTCCGTTTAAGCTATGTGTAGCCGGGGTTGTCAGCTCTAGATTTTTTTTATTACAGCCTCTTTTTTAGGACCGCTTTCGTTGGCGAGACTCTACGATGATCCGGCAAAAAAGCGGAGGACCAGCAAAGGTCGCTCCTGTATCGGCGTCACCTGCTCCTCTAGCGCTTTTTGCCTTGCCCGTGGGTTATTCTTCGTCTGGACACCGGTTGCCGACAAAACGGTCGACCGGCATAATGACAGAATAATTCTAGTCATAGCCCTTGATATGATTCTCGAGTACTCGGGATCCTTAGGGATAGCGGGGCCCTGGGTAAATACCCAGAGTGCCCATTGGGAATGCCGGCCCTGGCTATACGTGTACAGTCACGAGCACCAATTCGTCTTGGATTTCACATTCACACAGTATTTTAAACCTACATTACATTCGTATTAAATAGATCGAATTTAAATGTTGTAGTCGTTATTTCATTAGAAATAGCTTTTGAATGTTTCCAAGTGTTAATATGTTTGTCGTCGTATCTGTATATAGTGTGTGTATTTGTTGGGTTGGTTTGTATGGGTAGTTGATTATAAGTCATGTGGAAATAGTGCGTAAGTGCTAATTAGTTGCTGGCCTATCAGATGACGGCTACATAATTCTGAAACCATATTGACTTGTTTATTTATAGTGTACACTGCTTCTTAGGTTTACTTTATGTCCTTTTCGCGTCATCGATGTTATTATCACAATCCATAGAGACAAGACAAAGCCAGCGTTTACGGTTTTAACATTCCTTTCTAGTATCGTAGGCAACAAATTTATTTAATATCTTTAATTATATTTACTATTAAATCTTGTTTCAAAAGTAAAAAACAAAAGAGTCAACTAAAAACAGTAGTCCACTAGAGTCGGTTTCGGGAGCAGTGTCTTGGCTATCGGTGGTCGGAACTCTTTAGGGAAAAACCTCCTTACTATTTGCAAAGAGAGAAAAAAAAAGTACCTACTACAGCTTTCTGAATCAAGATAAGATAACGATCTAAGATTAATCAAATTAGGCAAAGATATATCTAAATGTATTGTTTTGATATTTCCTTATCCTATCGATTATTTAATATATGGTAAGGTATAACCTATTTGTTTTTTACGTTGTAAAATCAAATGAGACCTAGGAGAGCAGGGAGGGACTGTCAGACTTGTACCTACTGACTAAAATCCTAGGTGTCCTTCGTCATTCGTTAGTTCCGCCGTGCCACCCCGGCAGGCTTTGGAAACCTTAGATTATAAAATGTCTAGATTCTGTGTTCGACACAAAACGTAACATTTCTATTCTAGTGAAGTCACTTCTGTAATACGGTGTGAGTGGACGCTACGCACACATTTAAATGTTTTCCTTGAAAATTTTCACTTGTTTTACGTAGGAATCGAACGATGGGGGGTAATTTTTCTACCGTGTTTTTGGCTTCAATTCTCAGTGTAGGTATTAGGAATCTTATTAAAAATTGAAGGCGGTATAAGGTGAAATAGCTAGCGTCCCGGTAACGTGTCCCGTCAGCCCCAGCCTAGATCCGGCACTGTATCATCTCCCGCCTAATACTTATGTATTTTCTTGCATTACATTAGCAGTTTTAAAAGTTCGCCAGACAAAAATTTCAGACGTATCTATCGGATAAATCCGTGCGTGTATTGCTACCTAATATTTCGACTTTAAATTGGTTCATATAAAATAATGAAAAAAAAAAACGAAGAAATGGAGTCTCCCTTTGAAACGAAACTCGGTTTAATAGTAAGATAAAGATACCTGTATACTTGTAGGTATACCAATCTAGTATCTACATAATATTACGTATACCTACCTGTATACCTATTATGCTTTTAAAACGAGTGTGTTTCTATTGATTAAATAGCAGTAAAAAAAATGCGTGGTATTTGACACAAAACCCTTTCGTGCTCGTGATTATACACCTAGTTAATTACATTAATGTAAGCACCACAACGTTGCTTCACGACTACACACCTATCCGACATACCTTATCGCGTTTACAATTTCAATGATTCTAGCCAATACTACTGTTGGCATTACTTGAATTTGTAGTCTATTTTGTAACCAGTACGATTGAAATTCACTTGGTGAGAATATCTCTCACGCTAGCAAAGGGCGGTTACCTTGTCTATCTTTAGTTGTGTGCTGATTGAAATAATAGCTGTGCTGTGACACTGACACAGTGACTATAAAATGTGAGCTGAATAACGTTATTTTCACGGTTATGAAAATAATGAGGATGATATGGGAATAATAAGGAAGGAAACTGTAAATTCTGGTCGGTAGGCAACACGTAATTTTGTCGTGCAAATTATTATATTATCAGATTTTTCTTAATGTTTTGGGAGCCCATCGCTGCGTGACTTGCAAAGACAAAAATATCAAACTCAGCACATTGACATTTGGTTCCATATTTCACCGCCCGCCAAAAAATACTGGGCGCACTGTACGATGACAGAGCGAGAGGCCACAAAGGCCGATCGCCCCCCGTTCGGTCGGAAACCGAGGCGAGTGCCGCGCGCCGCGCGTCAACCGACGCGGCGACGCGACCGACGTTCGGCTTTTTGGGTCGATTGATACCTACTTGCTTGGCTTTTAATCTCAAAATCATGTTTAATGTTTATGAAATTTCCTTTAAAAGATAAAGAAGATAGCAATCTTTTTACTGATTTAATGCGTCGTTTGCTTATTTGTAATGAACATCAATGGCTTGCCGCATGACCCTACTATTGGCCGTTTGTAATGGAGCTGCAAAAAAACTTCAATGTAACGATAACGAAAACCTGTCTAGGCGCCGCGCGCCGGCTTTTTTTGAAAGCAATATGTGATTGTGTGCTCTATTACTTCCTCACTTTTTTAAGTACCTAGCAGTCAGTTACAACTTACAAACAAAAAAACAATTTTTTTACTATGTTCACCACCTATATCAAGAGAACTGACGCCACAGATCAAAAACACAGACGCGTTTTCAAAATCTATAATCTAAGATTGCTTTAATATCGTGTTTGTCCTGACTAGCTACGGTAGGAATGGTAGGTAACCATGAACCATGATGGCATTCAAACTCTTAGCGGGTGAATTAGGTACCTACCAAGTTTGTATAAAAATCAGTCACACGGTGAACTTGTTGTGGGGTGCGCTCAGAACAGTTGAACAGAACACCGTTTTTTTGTTTTTTTGTTTTGTGGTTTTGTTGCTAGATTCATCTATATTTGGTCCTCTTCCCTTTGTGGTGATGGTCCCCATGCAGCCCATCATGGATGGATTACAGACTAACATAGATCCATTGCCGAGACACGGATGAGTTTATAGTACTGCTTATAAATGCAATAAAGAATACGAAACCTTTCTACAGGAGGAAGTAGCGACTCAAGTCGCTTGGTATATTGTCATCATAACTTTGTTAAATGGACGATGGACGATTATACCACATTATACCGGTTATATCGGCTCAATAACAGTCAAGGTCATCTAAAAATTCAGGTGGCAGCGCCTTTATCACGTACCATTAAGGGCGATTTTTGATTGCCAATGATCTGTACCTTTTTGACCATGCAACTCTACAAAATAATAATGATGCATTTGTATTTGAATGAGAGGTCGGAATTTATTTAAACATTGAAATATTCATACATCGCTTACATTCCATCTTTTAACGATAATACAGTGGTTAGAACACCGTAGGATAGGGCACCGTAATAGAAACCTATAAGCTCTTAAGCCTTTGTCAAACAGAGAGGCGTGGCGAATGCGAAACGTTTTTTATTTGTAACTAGCACTTTTCTTTACATTATAATAGGAAGCTGTGTGCAAAATTTCACATTCCTAGCCCCAGTAGTTTCGGCTGTACGTTGATATGTCAGTCAGTCAGTTCTCCTTTTATATATATAGATGTAAAGAATTGTTTGAATCTAGTCACATAGAAAAGCGAAAGCGATCCCATAGCGTGACAGAACTATCGGACTGACGTCTCGTATCAGTTCGGTATCGCTTCGGACTCGCCTGTCTGTTTGACAAAGGCATTAGTCTAAAAATGATATTGCACTACAGTGACAGACGTCACTCGTAAAGTGTGACGTGTGAGTGTGACTATACGTGTGACAGAGACGAAGTCGAAAAAACTAGCAGATAATCTTCTCCAGAGGTCGCTGTGCAATGTTTATCGCTGGTTACTTTGCTGAATGTTGAGAGTTCAAATAACATTGCAATATGTATATTCCATCATGTAGTTCTGCAGTTCGATTTAAAGCCTAGGACCTAAATAGGTACTTATCAATTTGACTTTTTATTGACTATGTCTTAAAATCAGCAGACTGGTTTCAGACTATTTTTCTTTTATTTATTGCCAGTTTTGCCAGTGAACAATAACATCTTTTTCAATGGAAAACAAAAAAATCAAAGGTAGGTAGGTAGTAGAGGTACAGTTATAAAGAATGTTAATAAAATAGTAAATTCAAATATGTACTATAAAATGATCATCTCTTCTGTAGGTGCTCAGATTACCAAAAACTAAAAAAAAGAAGACTAGAAGTAAATAGAGCCACAAGGCATCATCGCTATCGCCAGGGTCAAAAATAACGAGATGCACAGTGCAACAAACCGTCCAACAAATAAAAATTACTGACTAACGTGTTTGTTACCAACATGAAAAAAAAACAACGACCTGAAAAACTCTAATTAAATGCGTTATTTTGTATGAAACATTAATTATATTATTTATTTCATGTATATTATACCGGTTGCTACGTCGCTTCGTCAAGGTTGCCTGCTCTCGTGGCTGCAATAATAATAAAATTAATTTTGCAACTGAGCAGACTGCAAACTCGTAATACCGAGGTACCTAGTTGGATTTCAAGGAAAATAACATAAGGTTACCGAATGTAATCTCGTTGTTATGTAAAATGGTCAGTCATAATTATTTTACTGGATTATTCTTTTTTTTTATAATTTAGTAAAACAATTACTTATGTATTTTCAGCCTGCTGATTTATCGATAGAAAATAAATACATCGCCTATTGTTTGCTTTATGCACCATAATAATTGTTTGTTGTTTCATCCTTGTCTTGTAATTAAATCGCATTAACCTACACATACACGCACTTTTGTTTTCCAATGCAAAGGCTGGCTTTCCGCTCGCAGAAGTAGATTAAAAACATGGCAATTCATTTAAACGTACGGCCTTTTTACTATAAAATAGGAAACTTTAAAGTGAAACAAAGACCACAGAGTTTATTTAACACAAAAATATTCAGTGGAAAAAATATCGATTCAATTTAGTTATGCAACATCCCGCTGTCGCACTTTGGCAGCACGATCTTGAAATGTTGTACAGAGCTACAAAAATTGTATAACGCAACGAATGGCATAGAACGTGCTGCCACCTTTGAACAATGTGCGGAAATTCATACGATGTTGCCAAATAAAAACTTGTTGTAACAAATGGTAGAAATTTAAGTTTCCGTAAATCCACCTAGCAATAAATGACATTATGGAATATGCAAGTACTTTAAAAGGTTTCTGTTCTTAAAGATATATCCGTTGTATTATTTGTATAGGTCGATAATAACAATGTAGTTCACTGGTTTGAATTTTAGATTCATCATTTACTTTACAATTCATTGTTTTATGTTCCGTTATTTTTTATTGTGAAACTAAAGGCAAACTCAAATTGCCGATGAAATCGAAGTAATTTGTATCAAAGAAACATTTTAATTAGTTAAAATAACTTCATTTTTTACTAAAAATAGACTTATACCTGAATAAAGTACTTACGCCAGCACATCAACTTACCTCAATCTGTCAAAATTCTTTGACAGATTTTCAACCGTGTTCTATTGGTAAAATATGACAGATTGTGGTAGGTTGCTATGCTGGCGCCTGTAAATACAGTTGGTAAAATTATTCAAGTGAACGTTCCTCGGGCACGCCGCAATCGCGGCGGTAAGACCCTTCTTTGAGGAGTGGCTGGATAGGTGTCACGGCGTCCTGACCTACCGCATGACGCAGGTCCTCACCGGACACGGAAGATTCTGGAGGTACCTGTGTCTGATAGGGAGGGAAGAAACGCCTGAGTGTCACCACTGCGAGGATCGTCCGGAGGACACGGTGGAGCATACGGTGCAGGACTGCCCCGCTTGGGCAGAGCACCGCCGTGTCCTCACGACGGCGATAGGCGGAGACCTCTCGCGCCCGGCATTGGTCGAGGCCATGCTGCGGGGCGAGACGGAGTGGGAAGCGGTCGCCTCCTTCTGCGAAGCAGTAATGCTCGTGAAGGAGGAGGCGGGCCGCGTGAGGCAGAGGACAGCGTCCTCCCTCCACCCCAGCCGCAGTGGTAGACGCCCACGGCGTCGGACGTCGCCAGACGATCTCCGGCCACCGTAGGCGCGGGCATGCGGGCAGCGAGTAATGGGCGACTCGCTGTCCGAAAATGGACCATGCCCGGATCGACAGTGCGTTGTGAACTACGCGCGCCTCAAAGAGTGTCAGCATAGTGACGGGGCCTGTAGAGGGCCGAAGCCTGCCGGGGTCGCGGGACTAACGGATTACCGTGACTCCGGTACGTAAAGGGCTATTGAAGGACACCGTGGATTTTAGTCTGTACAAGTCTGACAGTCCCTCCCGCCCTGCCCTGGGTGGTTTACCACGATTTGATGGTTGTACCACGATAAAAAAAAAAAAAGTAAACGTTGCTTTATGCGCAATGACAGCGCCTCCTAGTGACTACATTTTTAGGGGTTTGAAGAACTCCCGATTTTTACCAACTATATAATTATTTTGAAAAAAGGTATTACGATAAACTATGTCTTTAATTAAAAAATAACCAAAAAAGCACTACGTAAACAAAGAAGAGACTGAAAAATGACAGTACCCACTTGATATAAACATGAAATAAGCTGTTATGGATAAGAGATTAACCAGTCAGCATATGTTATAGCAGGCGGACACAGCTGCACAGCTACATCATACTATAAGTTACCCAAGAAATACTAAAGTACCTACCTACCTAAGACCATTTCATCATTTTTTTATTTTCTTTCGCCCGTAATAAAATGTTGGTCATTAGTAAACCGCAACCTAAGAACTTCGTAAAAAATAAAAATCTAAACCGTAACCAACCAGAGATATAACGGATTTTATTTTGTTCTAAAAAAGAGTTATTTTATATACTCCATTAAAAATCGTCATATCTCTTGTTGGTTACGGTTTAGAAACTTTTTTAGTTTTTCGATGGACTTCTTAGGTGGTAGTCTAATTGTGCCCAAAATTTAATCACTGGCGAAAGAAAAAAAAAATGATGCCAAGGTCCATATTAAAAGTTGCAATCCCCTTTTATCATTAATTCAAAATATTAAATCGGACACAGCACGAATTCAAATGAATTTTTAATAAAACGTTGCTACAACTTAATGAGTGAATAATTAATATGGTTAACATTTAAATGCGTTTTTAGGTGCAGTACATACGAGGTTAGTACATACATATGGGTACAGATAATAATTATACCATGAAAACTTTCGTTTATTAAAATTTTACTTGAGATAAACACGAGAGCATTGAATACGGCTTGCTGAGGCATGTAATAATAGTATTGTTGAAACAAAATGATTCTGAAATTAAATAATGGTAGTTTTTGAAAATAGTAGCTTTTCATACACAATAGAAGTTTTTTTGTTGTAAGCTGGCAACATTATTTTAATTGACCGCCACCCGTGAGCGAATCGTCGCTCGATCTCGCTCTGTCGATCGAGTCCGGTTGTGGAAGCCATTTTATTCTTGTGAATGTGACAAAGTATTTTTTGTGATTTTCCGTACAAGGAATCGTGTCAATGTGTACCTGCATTGAGTGTATTTTGTGACGTGTGCTCGTGACATCAAAATTGAGAATGTACGTGTTTCAAATTGGTTTGTGTTGACCTGCCCCGTTTCTTACGCGGTCGCACAGCAGGCATCGATTAGTGCAGCAAGGCGGCCTCTAATAACGGCGAATCGAGGGTGTAGGACCAGTTTGTGGGGTGCGCCATGGGCAACAATGCTGCCACCGCTAATAAGAAGGTGGACGCCGCCGAAAGCGTCAAGGAATTCCTCGATCAGGCCAAAGAGGATTTCGAGGAGAAATGGAAGAAGAATCCTACCAACACCGCCGGATTGAACGATTTCGAGCGGATTAAAACCTTAGGTACTGGCTCGTTTGGTCGAGTCATGATAGTTCAACATAAACCTACAAAAGAATACTATGCTATGAAAATATTAGATAAACAGAAAGTTGTTAAATTGAAACAGGTTGAGCATACGTTAAATGAAAAGCGAATCCTTCAGGCTATCAACTTCCCCTTCCTGGTGAGCCTCAAGTTCCATTTCAAGGATAACTCGAACTTGTACATGGTGTTGGAGTATGTGCCAGGCGGAGAGATGTTCTCGCATCTGCGCAAGGTGGGGCGCTTCTCGGAGCCGCACTCGCGCTTTTACGCGGCGCAGATCGTGCTGGCCTTCGAGTACCTGCATTACCTGGACCTCATCTACCGGGATCTCAAGCCTGAGAACTTGCTTATCGACTCGCAAGGCTACCTCAAAGTCACAGATTTTGGATTTGCGAAGCGCGTCAAAGGCCGTACGTGGACGCTATGCGGCACGCCCGAGTACCTGGCGCCGGAAATCATTCTCTCCAAAGGATACAACAAAGCCGTCGACTGGTGGGCGCTAGGCGTCCTAGTATACGAAATGGCGGCTGGTTACCCGCCATTCTTCGCCGACCAGCCCATCCAGATTTACGAAAAAATCGTTTCGGGCAAGGTCCGATTCCCCTCGCACTTCGGCTCAGATCTGAAGGATCTGCTCCGTAATCTATTGCAAGTCGATCTGACTAAGCGCTACGGCAACCTAAAAGCCGGCGTGAACGACATCAAGGGCCACAAGTGGTTCGCGAGTACTGACTGGATCGCCGTCTTCCAGAAGAAGATCGAGGCGCCGTTCATTCCGCGCTGCAAGGGCCCTGGTGACACCAGCAACTTCGACGACTACGAGGAGGAGGCTCTACGTATCTCATCGACTGAGAAATGTGCGAAGGAGTTTGCCGAGTTCTGAGCGCGTAGTTGGTGCCTGCGAGCGGACACTCCCGTGAGTAGGTGTTTTTAGTGAATCTTCCGTGACATTGTGGTCGTGGAACGGTGACGTGTGCGTCTCTTTGCCACAGCTTTGGGTGATTATAGACGCTGAGGCGGCCCCTGGCTGGCACCCCATGTGGATCAAATTTGGAGTGTAGGCAAGATGATAGTAGAACTGATTTCCGATATTTCGGTGGCGTTCATTTGCTTAGTGCCCTTTCAAGTTGACATAACATACATCAGGTAGACGAGCTGAAGTGATCCTTGTTCTGGTGATATCCTGAGTGTTACCACTGACACCCTGTACCCGCAGCGTCTCGCTCAGCACTCAATGTCTTGCTACCTGATTGTTCATATGGTACGTGGTAGTTTGCTGTTGGTAGCATTGGGATGTGGTGAGCTTTATTATTATATAATATTTTTTATTGTTTTTACGAAGTCAAGAATACAATTTTGTAATATGTAATTGATCAAATTTTTCTTGTTGCTTTTAAGAATTCACAATCGAACTTCTCAATTTCGATTTTATCTAATTACATCACTAAACCATCAACTTAGAGCAATTTTGGCGGCCATCACTAATACTTTATTAGATTACTGAATTGAATTTCCTATAACTATGTATTACTTATCTTGATGGAATGTTATCATTAATTATAGGTTCTAATTAATTGACATTTCGTTATTGGTTTTATTTATAGTGTTAATATTGTTGTATCAGTTGATATTTTTAACTAAGGAACTATAACTACATCAACCTATTGAAGAGATTAATTTATTGTATATGTATTCATTGTAGTTGTGTTCACATGTGCAATTTGACCTGTGTTTGTGATCTGATGTGAGGTTTCATTTGAATTTAAGTGTAATTTGTATTAGTTCCTTATTTTGTAGATTTAAGTGTAGTTATGTTACTTGTGGAGTCAAACATACAGAATGTGCATGAATACATCAATATATTCTAAAGCCAGCCTCACCTAACTGTGCTATATGACCTGGCCTTATTGCTAGCATCAGTTTATATATTAAAAGCAATAAATATTGTTCATTTAAACATATTCCAATTTGCAACAATATTTCTGTCCTGTTAAATGTTTATAGTTTTATACATTACAACTTGTATTCAGCACAAAATAAGTCATGAGAGAATTTTTATATATGAGATATTGTTTTGATTAAGAATAGGAATATGTTTAAAGGTACCTAGTGTTAGATCATTGAAGCGCGGCGTTGAGTCGCGTTGATATCTTGTCATTGAGACTGATGTTATCAATAAGCATGTGTATAATGAGAAAGATATCATTATAATCAGGTTCAGCTATTAGTTTCGGTCCCACCATTCTCTGGAGTGTGTGATGTAACAGCAATGTTTAATTGGCAATGTTTACTATAAAGTTTGTTAGCTATTAGATGTAGGACTTTGAATCCAGGCTGTACAAATAAATATCTAGTAATTCGTAGTGCATTTTACATTGTGTACATTGTGAGCGTCTGTGGTAATAGTTATTAGGTTGGAATCATGGGAAGGTTACTTAACCCGCTCTGTGCACATTCATATTTATTATAAAACGTTACTGATGTGACTTGAGCTATGTCTGATGCATGCATATGATATCGTCTTTGAGTTAGTACTGTCCTCGTTCTTACAATTGGAACTGGTCAAGTTATGATAATAACTACTTGTAAAATCATATCAAATTGTACACTAAATTAAACGTTTTGGGTCAATGTATATTGTAAATGATGCATTCTCAGTCTTTTCTATGATCAATTGATGTCAAAATTCAAGTTGCTTGTTTATACTTTTTTTAACTAAGCACTGTGCTATATAAACAATGTCTTGTGGTGAAATGTCCATTGATAAATCTTTAGTCCTTCAAATAATATATTAATTTCTAAAATTCTTATGAATTAGTTTTAAAATATTAAAGACCTATTATTTCATTTGGTGCCATAATTATTATTTTGAAAATGGTCCTGCTGTGTAAATATTTAGATTAAATTGTTAATGTTTTAATTCTCTTAATAATTAAATTCATTGCCTACTTCTTTACAATAATTTTGCTGTACTAAATCAGTACTCTTATCGCATATTTTGTCAGTATTAAACTTTGCACCTTTTATGTAAGTCTTAAAGTAAGTCTCGAAGTATCAGTGAATAGTAGAACAAAACTTATGTAGCTAGTCACTTCATATTTGTTAATTTTGTAAAATAAACACTATTTCTGAGGTGGCAATGTTGAACGCTTGGTGTCCAAACACATTGATATTTATTAATAGTTAGGTAGTAGAATTTATAGAATAGTTAATTTCAGAGTTTTTAAAGTGAGAGTACACCAAGTCTAAGTAAAAAGCACGCTACGTTTCCATCTGGCGCCACTGAATCGAAAGCAAACTAATAATTTAATACTTCTCAGATTGCTTTCGAGACATTGTTCTGAGCGACAGTTATTTTTAGCGCAAGATGTTTTATCTATTTTCTATTGTCTGAGCAGTCTGCCTGTGGACTAATGAATTATTTGCTACTTTGTAAGAGAGCGACATTCACCAATTAGACATTGTTTAACGATTCTAACGTTGTTTCAAAAATTCGCGTAATCTAACTCCTGCAGTTTGGTAGTGTCGACGCAGCGTTTAATTTTTAAAATATTGTATTGACTAATAAGAGTATCTGATGTGTACCCTTCGTTACAGTCATTGTATATAACTGTAGAGTGATCGTATCCCCAGTAATTAGGAGATTCGGTATCAGCTTTGATATCCGCGGTCTTTCATTCCAATTAGCTTCACAACTTGCTCATCGACACAATATGAACGTTCTAATGTGAACATTTTAAGCCATTTTGGATATTATAAACATTAGTGTGACCGTATGTGTATTTGCGAAACGTTGTCTTTTTATATCTGTGCGTATTAAATATTCAAATGTTCACATCTAGATCTATTATATCGAGTGCCTATAGCATTGAAAGTTCAAGTGTAAAAAGTCAGTTAATTTCAGTAATTATTTGTCACCATGTATTGATCTTCCATAAAATTACGATGAAATTAAAATATCGATGTAACAGTAAAAAATGGTTTGATTTTATGTTAATGTCCAAAGGTTCTTTTCCAATGTTGAGTACAGTAGTGATACGTATACTTATGCATGTATTTGGCACGTCTGCTTCCCGACCTGTGTTGGCTTGGTAGCTGTACGTCGAAGATAAAATATCCGGCGAGGTAGGATACGTATGTTGTATTGTTTGACGTTGTTCGCACGTTTGCAGGAGCACGGCCGCAGCACGTGGGGCGAACGAGCCGGTTTAATACGTGGCTTCCTAATAAAGCGGAATGCTCCGCCGCCCGTACGCTCTTCATCATTGCCAGACAGATAAAGATTTGTTTTATAGCTCACTGTTTCTATACTGGATGCTATAATTCACTATTATTTTCGTACTGCTGTCATGTAACGCCCATTTCTTTTATTAGTAATTAAGGAAATTCGCAGAATTTTAGTCTGTTATCAATACTGGTTTTATTATTGAGTCTTTTGTTATTGTTTACTCCAAATTATTTGTGATTTACATAATCTCTGATGCGCCTTGTTTTATTTCACGATTACATTCACGAGCATGCTTGAATTGAATTTAAAACATACATTTTTAATTGCTTGGCTGTAATCGTAATCAGAAAGTCACGTTTTTGCAAAAATATAATCTATTTTGTGTAATTATGTAGGCAGGGAGTCAACGGAAAACCTTTGAAATTATCGCACACATTTTGTTCGACTGAAATGAATTTTCTATTTCTTACCCACGCTCATGTTTGTTCTAGCACAATATTCGAACAGTCAAGTCTAAACAAAATGTGCTAAAAATTCACATTTTTACGATTGTTTGAAATTCTGTTGCGAATGTTACGGAGATGTGACGCAGACAAATATTTTAACATATGAATGAGTTACGATATTACTATCAAAAATTTTGTGTGTATGTAGGTACCTGTAATGAGGTAATTTCATGAACATCTCTAAATGGGTTGGGTGCGTAGGTGGTATGGATAGGTACTGATTATTACTGATTCATACGAATACGTAGGTAGTTTTGAATCACGCCTCTTTGCTGACATTGAGGTAAAACAATGTATAACTTGTGGTTTAACTCTGTAGAATGGTGCAATGTGTTACTAAACAGTCCCATATATTGTTCTGTAGTATTTTGATATTTGTTTAATTGTATTAAATTACGTTTCGGCTATATCAATGTATGTTGCGTTCGATAACCTTTGTATTACATTACCAATTTGACGCGAACACACAACTTATTCTTAGCTCGTCATAGTGTGAAATCGTTGAATCTTTGCCCTTTTCGTCTCAGTCATTGAGTTAAGATCCATGTACAGACGCTAATAGGTCAACCAACCCTAATCAAATAATACCAATCGAACATTAACCTTCCACTATTGTGTTAAGGTTGAAAATCGATTACAGAAAGGACTTCGACCAAACTGGGCTAACAGGTGAACAGCTGCATTGGGAAAAACGAAATTCATCAATAATTTAGTAGTAATATTTAGTAAATATTGGTCTATTTCGGGAGTGTCCAAATAAATAATATTAAAAACGAATAAAAAAGATTTTCAATTGATTATTTTGTGAATGGTGACAGTTGCGGTGCAGCGTCCAAGATGCTTTTTTTTTTAATAATATTTGTTCATGACCATAGATACAAGTCTTTCAGTCGAATACATTTTGAACTTAAAATATTACATTAGTTAGTATTACATAAAATTATACTTAGAGCGTCCAAGATGCATTCAGTCATTCGCACTGATATGAGACATGGCTTCTAAGCCTTTAGACTTTGAATAAATTAGACATGGCTTTGTCCTTATTTGAAAAAACAAAACAGACATGGCGTTGGCCTTTTGAAATTGGACAAATCAGACTTGGCTTAGATCTTCAAAAATACAAGGAAAATTCATTGGAAAATTCAAACAAGACTAGGCTGTATGGCTCTGTTCCTTTGCCTGCCTTTTGGCGAATTTTATAAACAACAACAACAATGTCATTCGTTCTGTGTTCGCGCCTTTGTTTGAATATTATTGCGAATATTATTTGGATTTTGGATATTTTTGACGACTTGCGCTATTGAAAATGGATGCTGATGATTTTCTATCTAACGACCCTGGCTCACTCTTGGACTCCGTACCCGCTTTAAACGTTTACCCTGGCATTTCTTCGGATAATGAACCCGTTTTACATGACGACTTTTTTTTAGTTTTTTCTTATATAAATCAATTTGATACAAAACTTCCTATATATGTGTTTTCTACGTACTGTAAGCTACTCCATAAAATCAAAAATAGTGCAATATTTTTATGTTCATGTTCAAGCCCAAACGCCATACAAAGTGGTCGAAGTCCTTTGACAGATTGTGGTAGCTTGATGTGCTAGCGTCTGTACGTTCCTCCATACATTACAAATACATGTTACATTATGTCACTTATCTATGGTTGTTGCAAGACTCCCGGGGAGTCCCATGTTGCTTTATGAAAACAATTTCATTTTCTTTGCTTATAAATCCACACACTCGAGAGAGCAGATTGATTTTAATTTAATCTAGAGTAAATGAAATGAAAACTCACAATATATTCTGTTCACAGTAATTAGAAACATCTTACATAAGCGAAGATACAGTAAAATCATCTACATTTATTTAACAAAGTTGCTTGGTATAGTCGGATATGTTCTGATTTGACACGCGATCCGCGTTGTGGGAAATAGGATCATTATCAATCCACACAATAGATGTTTCGTTGGAAACATGGACTTAGCAACACGTGCCAAACGAGCTCTGACCAGAAACGATTAATTTTCTACTTGTAAATGGACCGGGCCGTTATTATCTTTGCAGTTCAACGTTGAATTTGCATTGTCTTTGGTGGACACGACGTATGCGCTGCCAACATTCAGAACCCAACGAATTGGAAATACTTATACGATTTTTTTAAAGAACTGTTACAAGTTTCCAAAACGAGCCACTTTCGTTCAGAGCCTCCATTGTGTTGTTTTTGTCAAACTAAAAGCCGTTTCAGTGTTTTCTTCTAACAATATGGTTATACTCTACCTAGATACAAATGGCGTGGCTACTACCGATACTTCATAATATCCACTATCAATAATTCAGTCCCTATTACTTCAGAACACTGACAAGTGGGGTTCCTTTACTAAAGTTGCGTTAATGTGTCAAATATTGATCGGTTTCTAAGTGGAACACACATAATAGACCTGTCGGCACTCTAGTAGCATTTTGCGCTTGCGAATAAGTAGGTGTGTTACCTATAAGGCTGGTTCGTTCTCGCAACACACTGTCGCAACCTTGGGGCCTGAGAAAGCACTTGTTACGTATAACCCACCAGTGTATACGCGGCCCGACATTGCGGAATAAACTTTGCTTATGAACAGGCGTCGCTCACAATTACAACATCCTCTTTAATTTCGATAACAAATGCGAACGTTAGTTTAAGGTAAATGTCAACTTTTCTATATTTAAAACCCAACCAGTTTGGTACAGCGAGATGTCAACGAAATATATCCTTGAATTTAAATATGTACGTTATTATCAGTCTACACGGACTCTCACGCTGTTACTAATTGATTTGAGTGGATTAACGTTTGTGAACTGCTTGTATTTTCTAAACGGGAGTCTAGCAGATAGACTAGAACAGTCCGTTGCCCGCATTGTGATTGTCACTTATTTACAACAATAGAAGTCCGTAGAGTTATCCCTGTTTGCTCAACATAGTTCAACCTAGGGATCAAATCCTCTCATATTTGTTCGTTAGATGTCCGTTTTCCACTCTACTAAGTTGTTAACGTCATCTGTACTACACACATGCTAATTTTCACATTCAAACACGGCAATATCATCCAAGGTTTGAGCCGTTCTAGTTTCATCTCGCTCTTGTCGCTAGAATAGATAGCAACTGTAGTCACGTGTTTGCTGGATTTTCCCACGTTGTTTGTTTTTATACTCCGATGGCGAATTTTTTCGCAATTAACAAGTTTTTGCTCCCACTGTTGTTCAATGTTTTCGAAAAGTTCTAAAACGTTTTTCAATAACAATTTATTCTTCTCTTTAGCTGTGCAAGACATGAACCATAATAAACTGTGCACACACTTGAATTATTCATGAAAAAACAATTTGTCTTTTAGTTACGTGACACACTTATAAAACAGTATGAAATTCCAGTCGAGATAAAAACGAATTTGGGAGACAGCAAGTTTTTATTTGGCGTGTTGTAAAAGGGCTCGACTTGGCAATGTTGGTTACAACGTCTATTAGAAAATTGGCGGGTTTAATTTATTTTCCATAATATTCATAGCCGTAAACCGGAGTGCTCACAAAGAGACCGTTTTACGACGGTAAGGTCGGCAGACCCGTTCAAGGTTTATAGGAAACGGCCTAAGAACGTTTTGTGTCAGCGTTCTTTTTATAATTCAGATTCTTTTAATGTGGAACCACCTTTGAAATTTGCTTTTCGTCTGTAGGACAGTTTCCGTTTCAATCATTCCTGTCTTTGAAGCTTTTTATGGGCCACTATTAAATGCTAGTGTAAGGTAAATATTTATTTTAGATTCTTTTTTGGGAATCAGTACCTATCTGTACCCGTTTGATTATTTTTCTAAATATAATAACTTCGTACAGTAGGCGTACTTGTAACAAAACCAATATAAGCTGGCCTCTATTTATATCGGTACTTCATTCGTTGCTAAGTAATTTCAATGGCAGTGTTGGGCGTCGGAACATCTATGGCCTCTTGGTATTATTCAAAAACACAAACTTACTTTCTCAGCCCGTTTTGCAATCGAAAAATAATGCAAATTTTATCTCAACTTTAATGTGGCTTTTCACTCCACAAAGTCATGCGAAACACATTAATTACCCTTTCCCTTAGGAGCTCTCATCAAAGTTAAAGAACCCTTTACTTATGAGAAAACATCATTTTCTAGGAATATTCCCAGAACTGCGTAGGCGGTGTGGCTGTAGCTTATGTTTTAGAAGAAACCTCTCATTACTGTTAAACCCAAGTGCCGTGAAAAGCGTAGGTTTGTGGAATTCCGTAACTACATAATTGTACCCACTGCAGATACACAACAAGACTTATAGGGAAGTCTTGTGTAGCACTTTTTAAACAACTTTTTTTAAATTCCCTTCAACGAAACTTAGGCGATCAGGACATCTAAATCACGCTCAACGGCTGTCAATGTTGAAACAAAAAATATGTATGGAAAATATGTATGTATGGAATTTTGAGACTTGACAATTTTTGAACGCCCGCCTAGAAATGCATTCCACGTTCAGAGAGTAGGTCAGCCAAAATCATAGAAATTGAAATCATGCTTGTTCATCAGTCTAGAGAACTTAAACGACTTCCTTCTCATATAACACTAAAGTAATGTAATGACACTT
Organism: Agrotis puta; assembly: GCA_943136025.2. Lineage (NCBI taxonomy): Eukaryota > Metazoa > Arthropoda > Insecta > Lepidoptera > Noctuidae > Agrotis > Agrotis puta. Next base: position 4,288,298 of record OW964177.2, read on the forward strand.
TTGATTCCGTGATAAGATTGGTAATAAAGTAAGGACGTGTGTAATAAAATCGTTACTATTGGCGACGAATATTCAGGAGACGAATTAAAGTTATGATGATTGGTCGTCTAGTTTTATTGGTTCAATTAATCTTTGGTTGTGGGAGTGTGGCGCCAAACTTGTGTCAGCTGGAGATCCGTTTGTAAGATTTAATATCTGGCGTCTTCCAATCTCTTATCGTCTTCCATAATCTAACTGTCTCATAATATTTTTTTAGCTAGATTACTTATCTAACTCTTCTATGGTGTTTCTAGGTGTAGCTAGAATACCATCTTTTTTTTTTAATTTGATGGAATTTCATTTTTCGGCTCAGAACTGAGAGTTGAATATGTTGACATTGCAGTAATAAGTAAGCATTCATTCAGATAAATATTTTATAATATAGGGAATCATCGGCACAAAGAAGCAGAAGTGTAGTGGTAGCTTATTGGTAACAGCACAACTAACGACTTGTAAGTTATGAATTTGAATCTAGGGAGGCGCATAACTTTGTGCAAATGTATTTCATCACCACTGCTTTCAAAACCGTGAAAGTACGAGTATACATCGTGAGGAAGCCGGACAGTCCTAGAACGATAAAATTCGAAGACACGTGAACCGCACTGAGGCAACGAGGAGAAATACAGCCCACTCCCTTTCACAGACAAGAGATCTGTGTTCCAGTATTGGAAACATAATACGCTGACTATACAAAGCATTTTATTTTTGTTTGGTGTTATACCTACACCGGGCAAATGTCCCACTCGATTGCTTCCTAAGTATATTCACAAACAATTTTTACGAACTTACAATTTTGTGCCTAACTAATTAAAAACTAGTGCTTCCATGTCAAAAGAAGATGGCATCTCAAGTTCAAGCCGCTGCAGTCTTTCCACTCGGCACTCAAGAATGAGAGATATTACTCGTATGGCATATTCCCATCAAGATTTACAGAAAAGAAGTGAGTAAGACTAAGGAACACGAGCAAGGAATTGAAAACATCCAAGTTATTTCCTCTTGAAAGTGTAAACAGGTAAGTTATGTTCATTTGTTATTATTTTTGATTCACTATTGTGCTTTGTTTTTTATATTTTGTTTGGCATAATACCTATAATCTCTTTTAATATTTCCTTTACACATCTAATCAATTGCCTAATAGATAGATAGATTGCTACGTGCGTCATCATTAGCTTAGACTTTTCTCTACTGTGTTCATGTTGACTTTCAGTCTAACCGGATGCAGCTAAAAACTATCAGCGAATACCTATCTGACTTCATAGTTATCTACTGGGTAAACTCTAGTAATCCTGGCTGTCAGATTTCAGGCTGTAACTACTGCCAAACATTTAATTTTGCAGATCATACCTACATGCGTTTATAGACGATTAAACGAATGTTAATTTTCTAGTTCTGTTTATATTTTTCTAATAAAATTATGTATTAACAAAGCAAATTAATGCTGAACGTGGTAAATTATAAACAATGAGCGGAAACCATTTAGTAAAGGTACACAAATATGTACCACGCAATGGAAAGCGTTGGAGTATTTCAATAACCGGTTTAAATTGGTACGAACGTAGTAATTATTTGTGAACTAATTCGATTGGAAGCGAATGTTGCGTATACAATGGAAAATCAACTGTGACATTTCCATAGCATCGAGTAAATAGTCGGTCGCTTCACGCATACCGATGAATGTTTTACGTTGATGACATTTACAATTTAACGATGAAAATATAAAGTTTTGTTTTTTTTTTCTCTTCAGAAATATAATACGCCGTTTTCATATTCAAGTTCACCAATGATTTTAATGTTTTACAAACATTAGTCATCGTAGGAATGGACCTTCGTCTTGTCCTTGCTTCGCAGCTATGTAAATTTCTGTGGATTCAAGTTGAACGTACGAACGTCAGATAAGCGAACAAAACTCTAAAACATTATCTATGGCTCCTTGTCTAAAGACTGCGTATCTTATCGTCGACGATAATACGCTGAACAGTCGCTTTCGGAAGGTAGACGACGAGGTCGCGGCTCCGCTTGCTTTAATGGATGCCTTTAACCTCTGAAAGTTGCATATCCAATAACGCGAACAACAAATTGATAAGGTAAATAAATAGTTGGTAAAGAACATCTGGAGAAATGTTTAAACGATTGATTCATAAGGAAAACCAACGGAATTCCCTCAGAGAATGAAATAAACAGGGGAAACACATAAATGAATTGTAGCAACAGAAAGTCAGGTAATAGGATACCTAAACTGCGATATGAAGAAAACTTCAACAGTTACAGAGATGATGTCATCTCTACTGATTCCAGCGTTATATTTTTCTCCAACCCACTCTAATTATTATTATGAGAAAGTGTAAACTCTGGACGGCCAGGTCCATCAATTGCAGGCGGGGCGTGGCGGATGGCGGGACGGAATATGACGTCAGACGCGAAAAATAACGGCAGTCTATTACTGGACGTGTTATAAGGTACATCTATCTTCCCGTTGACGTATCTTTTATATTGGTATCAAACACACAAACAGCTGAAATAAAAGCAATGTTACTTAAGCAAGAGGTTATCAAAGAAAACATGTGGATTTTGTTTGTTGATAAACTTGATAAAGTCACCGTTTGCCTCGATTTGAGTGAATTAAACACTTGTTTATTATGATAACATTGTTCTTCGAGTAGGGCCTTATAAAGTGGGGTTTGAATCATTGTACCACGCGTGGGCTGTGTGCTACAGAAGGTTAAGGGCTTTGCAGTAATAGGCATGTTATCAGCATCATAAATTGCAAATCTAATTAGTCCATCACTTAGAGTTTTGAAAAATAATGTATACTTATTTTTTATTTTGTTAAATCAATGCATATTTAAAAAAAGATAGAGCGTATCAAAATTTGAGAGTGGCAGCTCGTGACGCCTGAAGCAAGTAAAAACTGGCCTTGCTTGTGACGTATGGCAATTTAAAAAGCGTCGTATCTTTGTTAATTTTGGTTTACGTGTCAATAGAAAAAATACGTATCAAATATTTTATGACAGTAAATACAGATAAACTGACGGACTTATTAGATTTTTTCAGTCAAATACCACATGTAGAAGTGTGGAAATACTTAAGTAGCTAAATTTAATAGGAATAGCAAAAAGTCATAATAATTTATGATATTTTTAAGGCCAAGATTAACATTTGCAAATCAGTCTATGATATGCTTCTGTCTTATCTACTAGCTACTAGAGATATGGGTTACCGAGGAGTTTGCACTCGACGTGCAAATGTCAGCGATATCATAATCTATTCCTAGGCTTATCACTGAGATTAACTTACCGTTTTGCTATCTGTGCGAATAGACCATCTATCTCTTATTCCTAACAGACTGCACACATTCTGTAATTCAAAATATTCCCGTTAAAACTACCACAGCTCAAGTGCCGTAAATGGTCAAACGTGTCGTTGGTTGAAGTAGTGCTGTCCAACTAATGCCAAAAAGGTATCGATATTTTTGGCAACCTTATTGAGACTACCGATGTTAATTTGAATTTACAATTATTAAGTGTTACAAACATTTTCTATGTGCCAAAATAATGTTGGAATTAATAAAAAAGTTGTGTTATAGCAAAGGTCTTTGGGTCGATATGTCATTGACCAATGATTGCAGCGGAATATCCCATTAAGATTAATTTATTAGCAATAAGTTAATAATTGCATTTAACCAGTCATTTGAATTACCATTAGTAACATTAGCCTCTTTATTATGGTCTGATATGATGATTTTACAAACATAATTCTCAAGCTTTTTTCAAAAACATGAATGAGTCAATTAAACCAAAGTAATGTTTGCACTTAACCCCTAATTTTGTGTTACGATTCACGAAATGAAAGGTCATGTCCAGTACAAATTGCCGGCATACTAATTACGTATGTAAATGCTTTCATTTTTAAAATGTATGACTTGAAGGGACTGACTTGATGTCGCACGCTTTTTATTAGCGCCAACGTAATGCGACGCTATAAACTCAATTAACTCGGCACACATTTCCTTTCGTGTCGTGCGAAAGAGACAGCTACACTTTTAATGTAATGAAACTCGGTACCCAATTAGGAAAACAACTAAAATTATTTTTATTAAAAAAATGACTAGTGTGAAAACTACCAATTTTTTATCTAACCAATCATTTGAGAATTAAAATTTGGCGTAGGTGTGATATAGTGTGATGACGTCAGGGGATATTAATATAACACGTTTTACACCATAGAACAAGGGTTCCCGCCATAATTAACCGGGATAGAGGGGTCAACATTTATGTATAGCCAAAATTAGCACCGGATAATTTGTTAGTCGCCTTTTGTAAACAGCATGGTTGACGTAATAAACATTGGATGGACGTAGGTAATAGCCACATACATAGATATACAGATGAAGGAATAAATAATATGTACGACCAGTTTAAGTTTGCAGTTCAAGGGGGCGCTGTTTGTCAAGGAAAAAATGCAATAACATGTCTAATTAGTACATTTATTGTTACTTCTCTGTGTTTTCTCCTACACAGATATGTTGGGCGAAGTATACCTCGTTAATTTCATGTTCTTTTCCTTTATGGACGGAATAAAACCGGGCAGTATCAAGTATGTTGCGTTATGTAGGGGATCCCAGCTGTAGCGCTAATAGGTTGATAACCTAGCACCTACTTACTGTGTTCAATGATGTAACCGTATCTAGTAGATGTCTCATACATACCTTTTTCTTATGAAACTATTTTAATGACGGTATCACCTGCTACACATATCGATTGCTCCGCCTTGTTTCTGCTTCCCGCCTGGAATTATTTTGACTTTTTTTCTTGTTTATGTTTTTTATTTGTGACAGAAAAATGTCAAATGTTGTCTAGCAGCCATTTCTAGTGATGAGAGAACACTTTTTTTTTCTTTGACTATGCTGTGGCATTGTTAAGCAATATTGTAAATTATACGATTAATTCTGCACTTACTATAAACTTATCAATATTCATACCGACGAGCGTCACTTACGTAAACGCCGGGACAGTAAGCAAAAAACAACATAAATACACACAACAAAAACCTAAACGAACGAGCGTGCAGTGTTGCCAAGTTTTACATAAGAGCGAATTAGCATTTTTTTTTCACAAACTGGCATTACGGTGGTCTGACATTGTTGGTGTATTTTTATCCGTCTGTCTTCGTGGAGTGTTTGGCACCAATTCAACGGTGCTTCAATGACGGCCCGTTGTCTATTCCTGGCTGACATTGCTCTTGGTGTTAGGCCACCACAAGGACAGCTTGGCCGTGCTCTTGTATTAATAAGCATTTGATACAAGATAATTTTAAACTTCACTCTGACGTAAAACTTGGAAAAGATGCTTCGGGATTTCTGTTTATTTACTTATCTTCAACATTTCCAACTATTTTATAATTTCTCGGTAGAAGAGCTGAAAGACCAGGAATCGATTGATTGTTGATGCAACAAGCTTCTTTAATCAACATAACAAAAGTTATTCACCTGATAAACAATTCGCTATAAATATTTATTTTCTGACTGGCGAACAAGAATGCAGCTGCACTGTTTTGAAACATTCAAACATTGTTTTTTATTTTTGTTTCCAAAAACTTGTTGCCAAGTCGTCAAATTTGCCAAGGGAAATGTTTGACGGAATCAGTAACTGCACGAATTTGTCGATGAACCTTGTCGGTGAACGATCGGACTGAATTGTTATTCAATTAGACTTTACGAAGATTTATAAACATTGTCGATTGTGCAGTGGTGAGGAGACGAAAGAAGGTGATTCTAAATTGGATAATAAAGATTTTGCACCTAAATTGGATAGTCCAATTTTAGATACCAATTTTAAGAACTATTCCTCTATAAACTAGTCGAAAAACTTATGGGGCGTGCACAAATAAATTAATAATTAGAAAACACAAAAAGTTTTTCAACAAATCAATCAATTGAATGTTCATTCAATCGAATGAAGATCCAACTCATCGTTGTGCGAATGCAACTCTCGTAGGCGTTGGACTAACAATCGCCCATAATTGGTACAGTATTACAATCTTTGGTCCCAGTTAGTACGTGTTTTGTTCTTTCAATGATATTTCAAGGTGGGTGTTCTGCAAGGTTGTCTACTCCCGTTGGTCAATTCATGGAATTTGGTGTCAATTTCGCATCGAGTTCAGTTCCCAGTAATTACCTGTTGACATTCGACTGTTGCGACGATACAAAAATTGGTCAGGAATTTTCGTCTGGTGATTTTTTTTTACATGTGCAAAAATATTTTCGCAAACGAAAATCTTTTACAGCATTTTTTGTTTATCTTAGTATACCGTCCTAGCGACAAAGGACTGCCCAATTACTTCCAGAATCTCTTTTCTGTCTTCATTATTTTATTGTAAATGATTTTTATGACAACTGTATCTTTATATAGGTCAGCCCTAGTGACGTACTGACGTCGATACTCACATTCATCGATAATTACGATCTGCCGTTTCCATCGTTTGTCTTCATTGAACATACGATACAAAGGTGTTTGGAAAGACCAAGTATAAATATTTAGAGTTTGATGTTGTTATCTGCATGTACATATGTGCGTATATTGTATAGATAAGAAATGTAACGCGAGGTGAGACAGCAATTATTACGTAATTTCATTGTTTTATGTTATGATGTTATGTTTTGATATGAACATGTTTTGAATAAGTGGATTGTTGGAAATTATTGTTGAGGATTTTCCAGACAATAGATTTTCGTCTCTTTATTTTTTAAATAAATGTTTGATTCCGTATTTTCATTAGATCAGTGTTTGTAAGTATACTATAATACTGCATAGGTATGTAATATGTATAACACATCAAAGCATATTATAATTCATGGTTTTTAAGCTTCTCCAATTGTCGTTCTAAAAACAATTTAATACTATAGAAAATTATCATGTTTTGCTTTAATGTAGTCTTTAACAAGTATTTTAATAGTAGAAATAAAACCCTATCAAATAAACAATTCTACACTCCATTGCTGTGTTTGCGATTATAAAAGATCAATGAGGGGTCAAAGACACGCGCTGGCCTTATTAGTAATACAAATAATACCTAATTATGTTCCATACAAGGCTAGGTGTAGGTACAGAGCTCATAAAGGGTGCATTATAACCTAAGTACTTCGTGTACTAAAATGGAAATGTAATATTGAAAAAAACGCGTGAGCAATAAAGCTTCAGTACATTTTTTTTAGATTTTTAAAATTATTATTGACTTGGAGTGACTGCCGCTGCTGCACAAAAACCCAGTAACTGGGTAATCAGATTGGTTAGTCTGGATTATAAGGCCGTGACGGCTGTCAAATATTTACAAATATCTGGTGGGGCTGTTTGATGTATTTTTTGAGGTTTGGAGGCACTTCAAAGTATGAACCGTTGCTTTCATTGGAAATAGATCTTTGCGGCTATAATTTCTTAGCCATATGCGGGACTGTTCCCGCGTTGTACGCAAAGGGCAACCGAAGGAACAGGGTGGCTTTTAAGTCAGTAAATTCCTTTCGATCCACACAGGGCGGGAGGACCAATTTGAACCATCCAAAAAAGCAAGGTTGTTGGCTGCAGAAAGAACTCTTGTCAGTAGGTATATCTATCATTTCTAGAAAAAGAAACTCATTTCGCAAAATAACCCACGAACTTTACTCCATCTATTCATTACGCTCTGACATGTTAATATTCCTTGATAATTTGTAATATTCCGTACTAAACTCCATTTACCTATCTCTATTGTTCCTGTCAATATAACTTTATCTTGTCGCTCTAAGTTTTCATTCCGCCGTCAGTCGCCATCGCTGTCTCGACACGTTATTATCATGTTATGCAAGTCATGCCAAGTAATTTGACTTAGGGTTGCTACGTACTTGATCGGGTCGACAAGTTCTATTTCGAAGGATTTGTAGGATAGCTAGCTAAAGGTTGAAGCGGGAGAGAGAGAGAGGGAAGAGAAGGATAGCAATGACGACCAAGCAGGTATTTGCTTATACTACTAGGTGCACATATGCAACTCGTGCTCTGATTCGGTAAAAATCCGTTCGGTTTTTGAAACGTTGAAATCGATTCGGCACAACTCAAGCTAAACCAGATCCTCTAAACATACAGTAAGCAGTAAAACGTTAACGCTCAGAAAAACTTGAACTTTTCGTAGTTTCCAGAACATTTTCGTTCGTTCCGTTCGCTATCGCTCAGCAGTCTTTAAATGATTTTCAATTTTATGTGCTAGGGTATAGTATATCCAGGGGTTGCGGGACTCTCGAATTACCGTGACCCCGGAACGTAAAAGGCTATTGAAGGACACTGTGGATTTTAGTCAGTACGAGTCTGACAGTCCCTCCCGCTCTGCCCTGGGTGGGAGGACTCATTTGAAGGACTTACCACGTAAAAAAAAGACGGTTTAGTATTTATTTGAAAATCTGTTAAAGACTCCTGAGCGTTTACGTTTATCGCTTGTCGTCAAGGCCTGGTGGCTTTTTCGCGATCCTACATAAATTTTATTGTGCCCTCGATCCTGCTCTATCCAAGTCCCACATAACAAAGTCCCCCGCCTTTCTTATTAATTTTGAACTAACCACAATTTCCATTACTTTACCGTCTGGTTGTACCGAATCATACCGTTACGTAGCATCCCTAAGTGAGCGAAGCCGGCGCCATTTTTAGATCAGTCTCGTATGGTAATGGGATTTATTGGATGCAAATAGTATCCTGAGATGGTTCAGGATTAATGGAGGGGAAGTGGATCCAGACATAATTGAATTTGATGTAGGTAGTAAACATTTTAGTGTTGGACAAAAAAAAATAACATGATCATGAATTGTCTACAGCTTGGCAAGAAAGAGTCTGATGCGGTGACAATTGAAACTACGAAACGTTTGTTGTTGCAACATGTTAAAAAAGTCAACTACGAGCAGCTTCTGTGTCAAAAAACAATTCCCTCGTGTTATTTCACGATTTTCTACATTAATTCGCAACGATCAGCGCTTACTTGTTTATCTATAATGACATATGACAAGTAGTAGCGACCTCAATTTTTCCATACTCTTTTTTGCCAAGCTGTATGATTGTTTTCCAGGGTTCTTTTTTCGGTTAAAATAAAATAAAAACCGTAACTTTTGGAAAGTATCGATATTTTCTCTGTCACATCCCTTTTTGGTAAATGTCAATGAGTGAAAAGGCGGGGAAAAAAGCCAGCAGCCGTTTCTAAAAAAATATACTTATAATTATAAATAAATCATCTTTCAAATTGAGTTGTCTTTCAATTAACTCATCTTTTAAATTGGCACAAGATATAAAAACAACAGCCGTGAACATGGTCTTCAAAGCAGACATTATTTTTAAATATTATTTTTATTTTACGTTAAATAAATCTTTGAAGACGAACAGGCAAAGCTCAGCTCGTGTTTAAAAACATTATATTTCTTCATTTTATTTTAAATTTTGTGACATTTTGGTTAAAAAAAACTAGATGAGTAGTTTTTTTTTAAAAATTAAAACTGCGAATCAAATCGCGGTAGCAAAAGGGAGGTTATTTATAACGTCTCACTATTTATTTATACATATACAGCCCAGATGGAAACATCTGGTCGCAACATAAAACTTATGAAGGAGTCGATTGAAGGTTATGATAGATATCTAGCTACTCCAGGGTCAATAGTCATTATATTTGCAAGAGGCTCTAAACAAACGTTCTCTTTTTACCACAAGAACACAAATATAAGTTTTTTAAAATTCATGAGTAAATGAAAATCTCACTTCTTGAAACGTTTACACCGATTTAATCATTTTCCTTATGTATTTCTCTTTTGAGGATTTAAATGCCTAGATTATTATACTAATATATATACTAACTGTTCCCCACGGTTTCACCCGCTGCACGGCTCCTTTTGGTTGTAGCGTGATAAATGGGCTATCCAACGCAGAAACATATTTTTCTTCATTTCGAAACAGTAGATCCTGGGATTAGCGTTCAACTAAACAAACCTTTCGGCTTTATAATATTAAGAATAGATATTACCAACTTGTTATAGAAAAAAAATCAATTACAATAGCTTTTTTTTGTGAAATGAGTCCGCAGGGCAGAGCGGCAGGGATTGTTAGACTCGTACTGACTAAAATCCACGGTGTTCTTCAATAGCCCTTTACGTACCGGGGTTACGGTAATTTGTGAGTCCCGCGACCCCGGCAGGCTTTGGCCCTCTACAGGCCCCGTCACTATTTTGACACTCCTAGAGGCGCGCGTGGAACACAACGCGCCGTCGACCCAGGAATTACAATAGCTAACATGAAATTTCAAGTAGGTGATAAAAAGTATTGAAAAACCAAACACAAAAAAGTGTTAAATAACTTTTCTTTCGGAAGTCGGTGGCTTTTTTTTTTATTTCATTGACTATGACCACCGACTTCTTCCATAATCCAAAACCATAAAAACGTGATGCCTTGTTCTAATTCCACATAAATCCAACTAAACATTAGCTAAGACAGTTGTGTGTCTGTAAATAACTAAATATCTCCGGAATTGCTGGAACAATGCCCGAGAGTTGGGACTCTTCCGCGTTGCAATACTTTCGACGACGCGTACGAAGGCCGTCTTATCAAAATGTTGTTACACTATAAATCATTAGGATAGCCTTGGGGCTGAAATTGTATAAGTAGTTATCATGTTTAATCCTGACAGTGTCGTAAATTATGTTTTTAATCGTAGTTTTACGAGTAATCAGCCTGAAATTTAATTTCCATACATTGTGCCCCAGAAAGCACATTGAGTCGTTAGTCCTGCGCCTGATCTGTTTCTGGTCGTGTCGGATTGCCATCACATCGGACCATGAGAGTGAAGGAACAGAGAATCAAACCCCAGAAGAGTTAAATAGCCCTTTCGTACACAAGGCGACAGAAGTCTCCGATACCTTACGACTATGGCATCCATTTCGTGTCTGTACGAACCTCTATAGATTTGTATTACCTGTATACTATGTATTATATTACCTGTATTAGTCACCTGTATACCAAAGTACGAAGGATCTTAGTAATCTGCGCGGGACTTCATTATTGTGCACAATGTGCACATAAATATGTCCCGCGCAGATTTCTAATTGTGCACTACCTATAAATTAATGTTCCGCGCAGCTAATCTCCTCTGGGATTTGCCACCGTGGCCGAAATCGGTCAGGAAATCAACTAAAATAATTGTCCTACTGGGACACAGGCCTCCTTTCTGAGAAATTGAATCGTCCACCTTCCAGGCCTATAAATGCGAATTGGCACAAGTCTTCTTTTTTGTACATGGATTTGCTCTTTTCCCAATGTTTTTGGTTCAATCGACGTTTTGAGAGTAGTGCTGATGAAACTAAGTTAATGTATAATTAATCTTATTATCCTTTTTTTTTCGTGGTAAAATCATCAAATGAGTCCTCCCACCCAGGGCAGGGCGGGAGGGACTGTCAGACTTGTACTGACTAAAATCCACGGTGTCCTTCATAGCCCTTTACGTACCTGGGTTACGGTAATGGGTAAGTCCCGCGACCCCGGCAGGCTTTGGCCCTCTACAGGCCCCGTCACTATGCTGACACTCCTTGAGGCGCGCGTGGAACACAACGCGCCGTCGACCCGGGCATGGTTCATGGTCGGGCTGCGAGTCGCCCATTACTCGCCGCCCGCATGCCCGCGCCTACGGTGGCCGGAGATCGTCTTGCGACGTCCGACGCCGTGGGCGTCTACCACTGCCAGACCTGCTTGACAGACCTGTTGGTCTAGTGGTTAGTGACCCTGACTGCTATGCCGGAGGTCGTGGGTTCGATTCCCACCCAGGACAAATGTTTGTGTGATGAGCACGATCATTTGTTCTGTGTCTGGGTGTAATTTATCTATAATATGTATGTATTTAGAAATATATAAGTATGTTTATCAGTTGTCTAGTACCCATAACACAAGCTATGCTTAGCTTGGGACTAGATGGCGTTGTGTGATAGTTGTGGAATATTTATTTATTTATTTATTACTGCGGCTGGGGTGGAGGGAGGTCGCTGTGCTCTCCCTCACGCGGCCCGCCTCCTCCTTCGCGAGCATGACTGCTTCGCAGAAGGAGGCGACCGCTTCCCACTCCGTCTCGCCCCGCAGCATGGCTTCGACCAATGCCGGGCGCGAGAGGTCTCCGCCTATCGCCGTCGTGAGGACACGGCGGTGCTCTGCCCAAGCGAGGCTCATCGTATGCTCCACCGTGTCCTCCGAACGATCCTCGCAGTGGTGACACCCAGGCGTTTCTTCCCTCCTTATCAGACAGGTATCTCCCGAAATTTCCGTGTCCGGTGAGGACCTGCGTCATGCGGTAGGTCAGGACGCCGTGACGCCTATCCAGCCACTCCTCAAGGACGGATTGCGGCGTGCCCGAATCTTATTATCATAGAAATATTATACATGCAAAAGTTTTTTTGTTTGTATCTTTCGGGGATTTCGTCAAAATGGCTACCTACAGCCATTTGCTCAGCTCATTTCAGCTCAAGAGAAAGTTTCAGATAGGATAGCAACAACGGGTTTCAAACAAAAATACTAACTTATTAGATTCGAAGCCATTATCTAAGATATCGAGTCTGTCTACATGTAAAGAAATAGAAATATCACCCAGTTGATACTTTTCAAAGGTGATTTACATCTGTTTAATTATTAATTCATCATCTCATTAATTACCCCTTTATAGGTAAGGTTATTCTTATAGAAATTCTAGAAAGGGAAACGAGGTGACTTGGTCATTGTGTGCAATAGGCACAGATCACCAATCTGGACTTGATGATAATACTTTGGGCATTATCATAATACATAATACGGCCACAGGTCACCTTTTGGATACGGAATCCCAAAAAGGAACAGTTCCTTAGTTCCTGACTGTGCATTAGGAAACTAAATAAGTTATGCAGTATTAGGGACAATCTCCTAAGGGAATACGACGAATAAAATTGTGAAAGGGACAGATAGTGAAAGGGAACAACGTGACGAGGGTTGTGGTTAATATTAGAAGTATATTTGCTGTAAAAGTGTACGTTCTGCTTTTTTTTTTATCGTGGTAAAATCATCAAATGAGTCCTCCCACCCAGGGCAGGGCGGGAGGGACTGTCAGACTTGTACTGACTAAAATCCACGGTGTCCTTCACTAGCCCTTTACGTACCGGGGTCACGGTAATCCCTTGGTCTCGCGACCAACTTGGTCCTGCGACCGTGTACGTTCTGCTTAGATTTTATTCAGTTTATTAGAGTTTTTTTTATATGAGACTAGCTGTTCCGCCGTGTCGCCTACGGCTCGGCCCCTATTGGTCGTGGAGTGATTTTATATGGTTTATAGCCTTCCGTGATTAATAGACTATCCAACACGAATGTGTTTTCAATTTGAATCAGTAGTTTCTGAGATTAGCTTGTTCAACCAAACAAGTAAACTAGCTCATCAGCTTTATTAAATTAGTACCAAGGTATACAAGTATTGACACAGGCATTGGGTCTTAGTTAGTTAGGACTTAAGAGCTAGGCTAAACAGAGTTCTTAACATACAAATACCTACATTTGTATATTATTTATTTACTCAAAAATGTTACAATAGGGTGGGGGACACTGGATCCCGCACTAGGATACCCTGTGTTGCAGGATCCAGTCTCTTGCGTCAGGTATGATTACAGTTACAGGTAAATAAATAAATTGGTCAAACAGTATCTAATATAATCTTAGCACAAAATTTTCGTATTTTATCTACAGCGTATTTGAAGTATTAATTGTAAGAAAAATGAAAACACGCCACTAGTGTACGAATGAGGAAGTATATTTTACATCAAATTAATATCAAAGTGCCCGTTTATTTTATTTTGGGTCATAAAAATGAGACTTCTTGTCATATTCGGACTAAACTTTTTTTTACACCACGTGTATTTTTTATTTATTTAAGTATCTTTTACTATTTTTCTAATTATGTGACTAAAAATTACAAATATTATGATTAATATACAGAATATTCACAAAAAATACTAAATTACTATTAAAAAAAACACAAAAAGGCAGAGACACTTAGGCGTCATGTACTCCTCCGCATGTCACTAAACTTTAAAATAGAAATGATGAAAGTTAAAGCATTATTTCTACAATGTCCTCATCTTTAAGCTAGTTTTGAACTATCCTTGTGTGAATCAGCTGTAGTAGGTAACAAATGGGTAACATTTTGTTAGTCAGCCTCAGGCGAACGTGACAAGTATTAAATACGAAGTTTTATGTTTAGGCATGAACAATTGTTCACTATTTTGCGGTTTTTCGGTGAATTACAGGTTTTTTTTTTATCGTGGTAAAATCATCAAATGAGTCCTCCCACCTAGGGCAGAGCGGGAGGGACTGTCAGACTCGTACTGACTAAAATCCACGGTGTCCTTCAATAGCCCTTTACGTGCCGGGGTCACGGTAATTCGTACAGTCCCGCGACCCCGGCAGGCTTTGGCCCTCTAGAGGGGGGCCCCGTCACTTTGCTGACACTCTTTGAGGCGCGCGTGGAACACAACGCGCCGTCGACCAGGGCAGTGTACCTATAGGTACGGAATGTTCTCTAACTTTTGAAGTGGAGAACATAACTTAGCAAGGTAGATGACATAGGAAGCTGAAGGTCATCATCATCATCAGCTGGAAGACATCCACTGCTGAACATAGGCCTCCCTCTTAGACCGCCTCGCCGAACGACAATTCGCCACTTGTATCCATCGGTTGCCCGCGACTCTCACGATGGGTTCATTTATTAGGAGGCCTGCCTACGCTGCGTCTTCTGGTCCGTGGTCGCCACTCGAGAACTTTTCTTCTCCATCGGTTATCAGTTCTACGAGCGATGTGGCCTGCCCAATGCCACTTCAACTTTTACAAGCAAGCAAATTTTACGAGCCATGTCGGTGGCTCTTGTTCTTCGCCGAATATCCTTGTTCCGGATTTTATCCCGCAAAGAAACAAGGTTGAAGCTGAAGATCAGCAAAATCATGTATGATGTGCAAATAGTTATTCCGGTCCTACTATCAAAACACGAAACCCGTAGCTTCGGTCGACGTTTCGGCCGTTTCTTTTCTTTATTACTGACGAACATAAGATTAGCTAGTGACACGAACTAAAAATTGGTGATAACATGATCGGGCAGTTGTTCCGACTCCCGAGGCTTTGTCGCAATTTATAAATTCTGAGCTAATAGGGAATAGGGTTCACTTAAAAGTCTCGAGTTCCTTTCGTATGGACCCATATTTTCGGTGACGGACTAAAGCCTTTGTCAAACTGACAGGCCATACCGAACCGGACCGAGTCCGAAGCGATACGAGACGTCAAACTGGGTGCAGCGAACCGAGGCGTGACAGTGGTATTAGCGGACTTTTTATGAACGACGTCAAACAGAGCAAATACGCCTTCGCCACTTCTTCGCATCGATTCGGTCACGCTATCGGATCGTTTTCGCTTTTCTATGTGACTGGATTCAAACAATTCCATACATTACAAACAAAAACGCCTCGCTTCGTATTCACCACGCCTGTCTGTTTGACAAAGGCTAAAGAGAGTAGTCCCCCTGGCTGTGTGTTTGTCAATGCACCCATGATATAGCTGAAATTACTAGTTTGTAGGTCCAGTAAGTGGATTCTCCTATAAGTCGAAGCGTGATGTTACCACGCCTATAGCCTTCCTTGATAATTATAGACTATCCAACACAAACATATTTTTTTCAATTCGAATCAGTAGTTCTTGAGATTAGTGCGTTCAACCAAACTCTCCAGCTTTATAATATAAGTATAGAATGATTCAAGTTGGACAGAGATTATTCCCAAGGCTCACTCGCGGGACTGTACGAATTACCGTGACCACGGAATGTAAAGGGCTATTGAAGGACACCGTGGATTTTAGTCAGTACGAGTCTGACAGTCCCGCCCACTCTGCCCTGGGTGGGAGGACTCATAAGATGATTTTACCCCGTAAAAAAAAGGCTCTCAATCACACCATGTCTATCTAAGTGAACTAATGAGTTTTAGCATTAAATAATTATAATTAAATAGGTGTAAATTATATCAGTACAGTGTGACACGACGTACTACATACGAACTTGAGAAGGTAGATTTGTTTAAATGCAAGGAAAATAACGATCTTGTGAGATATGATGGCTTTAAAGTATTGGGAAAATATATTTTTTGATTGTGGTAAAATCATCAAATGAGTCCTCCCGGTCAGCGCGAGACGGGAAGGGCTGTCAGACTCGTACTGACTAAAATCCACGTTCTGCAAGGGGGCCCGTCAGATGCTGACAGCTCTTTGAGGCGCGCGTGGAGCACGACGCGCCGTCGTTCATGGTCGGACCAGCGACGCCTATTAGTCGCCGTCTGCATGCCCGAGCTGGAAAAATGTGTATCTTGACTATTGGTATAAAGTAAATAAAAACTGTGACACATTTAGAAAACGTTTTATTAACCTTATCTGCATAAAGAATTAATAAAAGCACTGGTTTAATCATCTCGTGTCAAGTCGTAAAAGGCAATTGATGGAAATGGACAACAATGGATTCCTTTACGGTTATGATTTTGCGTTTATGGGCCACTCGTGTAAAGAAAGTGTTTATTTTTAATAACATTTTACAGAGAGTGCGTAGGAAAGATTGGCTTCCTTACCTTTGTTTTGGCCTCAATCTAGCCCCGAAAGCAGGTCGCGGGACTCACGAATTACCGTGACCCCGGTACATAAAGGGCTATTGAAGGACACCGTGGATTTTAGTCAGTACGAGTCTGATAGTTTCCGCTCTGCCCTGGGTGAGAGGACTCATGTGATGATTTTACCACGTAAAAAAAAGGCCCGAAAGCAAAAATGATACCAAGGACGAACGAGTCAGTGGCGTAGCAAGACCGAATCTAGGAGGGGCAAGACGCTTCTTCGAGGCCCTTTTATTTCAGGACGAAAAATGAGACAAGTTGTCATAATCCTTCTCTTTCATTTAATATCCACTTTAGTTTGCAAGGTTTAAGACATACGACAGAACATGTTTTTGGCAGAAATACCTCCTCTCAGGGACGACTGATGACCTTTTACCGGCCATATTTGAGAGGACTATGGGACTTAAAAATAACAACGAAATGCGGGAGTGCCATACAAGCCCCACTGTCTCATAATCTAATCCTTTGAGAAATAATCTGGCGTATTATGTTATGGCTCTTTAAAAAATTCACAATCTGTTCTCCGGCATATTATGGTCATTGCTCTGTGTGTTGTAGCAAAACTACTTTTATTTTACCATAGACAACGTCAAGAAAAATATGCTGACCAAAACTAACAACGAAGTACTTACAGGAGTTTCAAACTTTGTCTCACATTTCAAGTTTGAAACTACGTCTTACGTTTTTAAATACACGTCGACAGTTTTCCAGCGAGTTGTTTCAGCTTTCACACACTCCATGCTCTGAGATCGCAGCATCCCACGACCTTTTGAGATCTGAAACAGAATCAATAGATGCATTAGCAGTATTTCCCGCCACTTTGAACCAATATGGCTGACTTTTTACGTTGAAGGTTATAAATGAGCGAGTGAGAGTTTATGAGTGATCGAAATTGTCCAAAAATCTCTTTTCAAATATTATTATTATGTTATGTGTAATACCTACGTGTTAATTCATTGGTACTAATCCTACTATACCTACTTAGGTACTAATATTATTTACCTACATGATAAAAGATTAGGTCGATGGATAGACGGATGGAAGTTTGTTACTCAACAACGTCACAACAGCTGAACAAATCTTGATGATATTTGGCTCAAGTTAGGCTGAACTCCCCGGCTTCGCTCAAGAGCAGTAAATAGCGCTCAGGTACTACCCCATCGATTACATAAGTGTGCTTCCAGAACACAGAATTTCTTTCCTTTGGCATTTCGCCGCATCTGGTAAGTTCATTATGTATCTTTTTCTCGTCAAAATGCAATTTTCTTTGCACGAACTGCTCTCCATATATTGCTTTTCTTTCTCTGACACAGCACGTATGTTTTCTCTTTTCCTATTCCATTTTCTATTAATATCAAAACAATATTTGCAGAGCCTACGTGCGACCTAGATTCCTTCAGGATGCTGTAACTTTCCTGTCAGCATCTATCGTCTGATAGTCTCATTTAATCTAATATAATTTGCTCGCTCCAGATACTGGCCGGGTCTTACTGACGTATTGTTTGGACGTATTTCTTGATTGTGTTTATCCTTGTTTTTTTTTGGTATTAATGAGCTGAATGGATTGATTTGCAATAGCTAAGGAATTCGTAGCTTAGTTATAAAGACAAAATATAACACAACTGCTCTCAAAACGCTGAAGAAAAATATCGTGTGAAAACCGCCATGTCCTAGAACCAAAAATAATCGAAAACGTGTGACATATGACTCTCTTCTCTCTACACCGGAATCTCTAGAAGAGAGTGCTACAATTATAGTCTCAAGTCAATCCCTCTAATCTCTCATAAATTCGCGCACAGTGCAGCATTGCCAAAGGATAAAGAGGCTAAACGCGATACCAGCTTAGTACGCGCACCGCTGAAGTGTGCGCACAAGTTGTGCCGCACACTATTTTGGTAGTATTGTACCATAAAAGCTGGCAGTAACTAACAAAACTGTTTTGTTGATAACGTGAATAAATAAAAAGCTAACTATTACATAAAAGCAAGCCTTTTCTCAGTAAACACAAATAGTAATTAATTAAGTTAGTAGCCCAGGTGCTAGTATCGGGTTTAGTGAACAGCCAGCGATCTATCTCGGTTTAGTGCCGAAGTGGATCTTGTCCTAGAATCCACTTACGCTTAAATAATGAATGGTGGCTAAACTTATTCCCTGAATACTTGATTTTCTAGTTTAGGGTCGTGAAAATGTTTATAAGGCTTTTCATGAAAAGACTAAATGTTTTTTTTCATGACTAACGAATTGATTTAGTTACTAGGTTATTCTCGCGACGTTATTCGCGTGGAGTTCAGAAATTGATCAACGGGATCTTATTTTACTATTTCGGAAGAAAAGTACCATATACCAGGTCAGCGTCAAAGCTAGTCTAATGACAATAATTATTCTGGTGCATACTTTTCAATAATCTTACTCTGAGATATCCTTAGAAATATCTTACTCCGAGATATTTTCCTTGACCGACCGACCACTTTTTTTTTTTTAGGGTGGCAAAATCATCAAATGAATCCTTCCGCCCTGGGTGGGGCGGAAGGAACTGTCAGACTCTTACTGACTAAAATCAACCCGTGTTTCTTCGGATGGCCTTTACGTTCCGGGGCCGCGGTATCCTGGATTAAGAAAAAATCCGCGACCCCCGCAGGCATTTAGCTCCGTAAGGGGCCCCGTCGGTCGCTGCCTCGACAGGTCGAGGCGCGGCGGGAAGAGCTCCGGCGCGATCTCAGGGCAGTATGGAGGGAGCGACTGTCGCAACCGAGGTCCGGGCACGCCGCAATCGCGGCGGTAAGACCCCTCTTTGAGGAGTGGCTGGATAGGCGTCACGGCGTCCTTACCTTCCGCATGACGCAGGTCCTCACCGGACACGGAAGTTTCGGGAGGTTCCTGTGTCTGATAAGGAGGGAGGAAACGCCTGGGTGTCACCACTGCGAGGACCGTCCTGGGGACACGGTGGAGCATACGGTGCAGGACTGCCCCGCTTGGGCAGAGCACCGCCGTGTCCTCACGACGGCGATAGGCGGAGACCTCTCGCGCCCGGCATTGGTCGAGGCCATGCTGCGGGGCGAGACGGAGTGGGAAGCGGTCGCCTCCTTCTGCGAAGCAGTCATGCTCGCGAAGGAGGAGGCGTGCCGCGTGAGGGAGAGAACAGTGTCCTCCCTCCGACCCACCCGCAGTGGTAGACGCCCACGGCGACGGACGTCGCCAGACGATCTCCGGCCACCGTAGGCGCGGGCATGCGGGCAGCGAGTAATGGGCGACTCGCTGCCCGACCATGGACCATGCCCGGGTCGACGGCGCGTTGTGTTCCACGCGCGCCTCAAGGAGTGTCAGCAAACTGACGGGGCCTGTAGAGGGCCAGAGCCTGCCGGGGTCGCGGGTCTTACCCATCACCGTAACCCCGGTACGTAAAGGGCTCGTGAAGGACACCGTGGATTTTAGTCAGTACAAGTCTGACAGTCCCTCCCGCCCTCCACCAGTTCTTTCCATCCGTTCGTGAGCGGCTGGCTAGGACGTGGCTGGAGGTGGATCACTGTGTTGCCCAATTTCTCACGGGACATGGTAACTTTAAAAGTAAATTATTTTCCTTCAAGCTTGTTCCCTCGCCTTTTTGTCAATGTTCGACATCCGACTGTGAATATGAACAATCAGCACATCATATTCTATGGGAGTGTATTCTTTGGCAGAACGAACGTAATATTATGTTGAACACTGTTCAGACTACATCTGGAGTCATTTACTACTCGGACCTTGTTGAAACTCGAACAAACTTCCGTGCGTTCAAGCGTTTTTGCCATACCTATTATTGGAATCAAATTTAGCAGCTCACAATTTAGGACCCATTAATATTAGTAGTCATTTTACCCGTGGTGCTAGGCAACTGGGCTTCTCCCAGTTGTAATGTCCCTTTGTGCCTATTGGCCTTGTTTTGTTCTGTCTCCTGCTTGCATGAAGGGAAGTGGAAACATATATTTTTTCCTACTCCTCCACTATTCTTTTCTGATTAATTTCGTTGCAGGATCCAAGACAGGTAAATTCATTCTTCGGGACACGTCGAGCTTCATTGTCTCGGCCCTTTTCTGGTTGGTTGCCACTGTTGATTCTGGCGCACAGGAGTTGCAGTGGTTAGGGAATAGTGTGGTGGGTTTGTCCCAATAAAAAAAAAAAAAAAAAAAGTCCCTCCCGCCCTGCCCTGGGTGGGAGGACTCATTTGATGATTTTACCACGCAAAAAAAAAAAAAAAAAAGGGCCCCGTCGGTGACGCGTGAAACACGACGCGCTACCGACCCGGGCTTGGTCCTTGGTCAGACGGCGAGCTTACCCATTACTCACCGTCCGCAAGCCCGCTCTGCTGCTGTGCCCTCTGCTATTCAGAAGGACACGTCCACCCGACAGGCTATTCGCATACGGGCAAAGAGACCCCTTAGGCACACAGACTAAAGAAGAGTTTTGCCTAAGGAAGAGTTTTTGCCCGCATCCCAGGGTGCACCAGCCCGAAAAACTGGTCTTCCCCCCGGACGTATCCGAGAGGGAACTCCAGTCCACGGGCGCACGTGGAGGTTTCCTGTCTTAGCACCCCACCGACCGACCACTTACCAAAAAAATAATCAGATTGAAATTTTAAGCTCAATGTGTCACCCATCCAAATGCTGACCGCAAAAAGGTCAGCTTAACCTTGTGGATCGGTCGATTCTGAAATAGCAACAAGCTCCATTATATAAAAACCGTAATTTATCGTATATTTTGGCATATAGTGACGAATAGATTGATGTCTTCCGTAACGTTGTGTTATAAATTGTATTAAATTTATACGTTTGTAAATTCTGACGGTCTATATACACTGTTTTTATTTTAAATCATTTTTATTTTACTATTAGCCGGTGCTAGAGGTTTCTCGTGGTTTCTATCGAGAATTAACTCACGGAAACGTAGGTAATACCAGGGTAAAAAAGTATCCAGGTTATAAAATCCTAGTTTTTGTGTGAAATAATAAACATCCATCCTCACAAACATTCGCATTTTTAATAATATTTCAAAAAATTATTTACTTATAGTATATACAGAACTAAAACTTAAAATTTACAAATGTAAGGAACTAAGTATTTACAGAAGATACTAAATTAAAACAAAAACTAAAATATTTTTATTTAAAAAAAAAATACACAGAATGGCAGATTAGGCGTCAAAGTACTCGTCCTACTCCGTTTTTGTAGCTGAGATTAAATTGATTCAAATGAGTCACAATGTATGATACAGATCTACCAATTGGACCCAAGTCATTTAACATACAGTTGAAGAAGAGGCGGTCTATCGGTCCTGAATTAGGTGTCATTGCAGACCCAAACATGGACTTCACATTGTGTAAATTTCATCACCTCTGCTCTCAAAAGGGTTGTGTTAAAAGATTACGTGTAGGCAAGCGTGCTTCACCATCGACCACATCATCGCTTACCATCAGCCGAGATAGTGACCAAACGCGAAACTATCACCAAAAAAAACCATATTTAGAGAAAAGGCCGTGTTCCAGCACAGGAAACTCTATGGTTATTGGGCAGAATTACCACAGACAAAATTAAAAATAATTCTTGGAAAACTGTTAAAAAAAAATGAAATCTAAATTACTTTTCGTAGAGCCACACTAAACCCTCGGGACACATACTGTTCCCTCAACCTACT
The DNA here is from genome assembly GCA_943136025.2 of Agrotis puta. Lineage (NCBI taxonomy): Eukaryota > Metazoa > Arthropoda > Insecta > Lepidoptera > Noctuidae > Agrotis > Agrotis puta. The sequence goes on from OW964177.2 coordinate 4,310,691, forward strand.
ACACATTGACCTCCGAACGTCTTTATTTATCTAATACTAACTGAACAAAAAAGCTTCCTACAATAAATTAATTAATCTTCACTTATTGAACGAGACATCTGTCCATCTGTGTGTCCATAAATAACCCTGTACCTTTGCAATGGACACATTTAGAAACAGATGTTTGGACTCGGTATCCGGATTGTGAAGGTATTTTTAAATGGACAAAGTCTGGGATATTTTGAAGCCTGTAATTAAAGGGGTAGACAGGGGGGGGGGGGTAAAATAGAAGGGTTTGGTAGACATGTGTGGTTTGGAATAAAAATAACAATTTATTGAATTCGTGGTAGTGACTGGACCTTAATTGTGGGACCGTGAAGTAATTAAACCTACTGATCTAGGCCATTTAAATTTAATTATTCATTAATACATAATTTAAATTATGTTGTAATGTAGATCACGTGTCCACGCAATTTAAAATGAAGAAGTGAAAATAAAAGAAATCTTCAGCCTATATACAACATTATTTTTTGTTTATGCGAAACCCGATACACCTGTCTAGTATTTTTGTGTAAAGAATCTATGTACAAAATTTTAAAACCGTATCATAAAAAATCACAAGGTTATAAGTTTGTATATTACCTGGTTGTCCGTTCAAAAACATGCTCATTTCGCGGTATACCCGCGTAAACCGCGTCTCCTGTGTTATACACTCGTGATAATAGCTTGGCAATAGGTACCTAACCGTACGGTGATTGTATTGTAATTATCTGGTAATAAAATTTAATTAAAATATTTTAAAAAAAAAAATATAACATGGTGTAAAAATTATTGGAATCGAATCAGTTACTGATTCTAAACAAACTACATTCAGGTTTCGCATATACTCCCCGTCCCCCTGCTGGACTCAGGCCTCATCTCTACGACAAGGAGTGGGCCATAATCCACCACGAGAGCCTAGTGCGTTATTATGCCAAATTATGTATTTATCCATCTATACTTTCTTTTTTGTTTTTTTTTTCTTCTCTGTTAAGCCCTTGTCAAACAGACAGGCGAAAGCGAACCGGACCGAATCCGAGGCGATAACGAACCGATACGAGACGTCAAACTGGGTGCAGCAAACCGAGGCGTGACAGTTGTATTAGCTGGCGTTTATGAACGACGTTAAACAGAGCAAATACGCCTTCGCCACGTCTTCGCATCGGTTCGGTCACGCTATCGGATCGCTTTCGCTTTTCTATGTGACTGGATTCAAACAATACCATTCATTACAAATAAAAACGCCTCGCTTCACATTCGCCACGCCTGTCTGTTTGACAAAGACTTTAGTCTTTATCTCAGGTTACATTTTGCCTTTCACATACATTTAAAAAAACTTTTCAGTCATCTACTTTCAGACTTCCCCCATTGTTGCAATGAAGTTCATATTCTACCTATTTTACACTATTATTAATCAACTATGCCTTTTGGTAAACGCAAGTTTGTAAGAAACAGCAGCCATTGTTATTATTATAAGATCTATAACCAGAAACAATGCGTGGCTTTTACTCAGCGCCGAAAATATAAGTCGTTAAACGTACAGTGAAATAATTCAAAGTATTCACAGTTCAGGGTATGAATTCATAGTAAACTATACTGTAATTTTTTAATGTAATGACATTATGGCAGAAACAGATCTTAGAGTCTGCGCCACCACTTATGACCTTTTGACGCGGCGCTAGTGTCTATGTCATTTGGCGTTAAAAACATGTAGTGCCTCGAGACACCGTGGATTTCAGTCAGTACAAGTCTGACAGTCCCTCCCGCCCTGCCCTGGGTGGGAGGACTCATTTGAATATTTTACCAAGATAAAAAAAAAGTCATCAGTGGGACGTACTCATTACCGTGACCCCGGTACGTAAAGGGCTAGTGAAGGACACCGTGGATTTTAGCCAGTACAAGTCTGATAGTCCCTCCCGCCCTGCCCTGGGTGGGAGGACTCATTTGATGATTTTAAGACGAAAAAGAAAAAAAAAGTCATCAGTGGTGGTGCGGTCTGTAAAAAGAATATTGTTTTCAAATCCCGATGTTGGTGTTGTTAAAAACTTTTAAGTCTGCCACACACAATTGGGACCAGACCTTTTTTTAGACTGAACCTAAAAAAAGGCCAGACAGGATCACTGTTGTGTGAGCTAGCCTATCTAAAGTGAAAAAGGAAACCTGTGCCATACATCCTTTTGTCACTTCCATCAAGGATTACTTTAGCTTAATCTTCACGCTATTATACCGCTCCGCATTTCCACAAAAAGCTGAATATTTCATGTGCCAGTCTGTCTTTTTTAGTTTTAAGTTTTCTTTTATATGTATATTTTTATATTGTGTTCACTTAAGGCGTGTCAATAAACGTTTTTAATTAGCAAATGGTTGGCGATGAACTCGCATCACTGATGTTAAATTGACATTGGCTTACGGCAATGGATTATTTGCCAATACTAACTCGTTTTCTGAAATGTACTAGCTTACATACATACGTATTCTCAGTCCTTTTTAGCATGGGTGTACGCAAATGGCTTCTTAGATCCTTAAATACTCCTTTTGCTTTGTTTACGTCAGCGGTACCGGGCCATCAAATTAAAATACCGGGTCGCAACACTCCCATATTGTTTTTCTTTTAATAAAAAGTAAGTAACAGCTCCATAACTCGCACATGATATAGTGACTAAATAGGCAATACCAAAGTATTTATGTAGTACTAGCTGTACCCCCGCGGCTTCGCCCGCTTGAAGTTTCTTTATCGCTTGTTTCTAAAATAAACCTATTCTACCCTACACTACCCTAATTTTCATTTTTTTCATAAGAACCTTCTCTTCACAATGACGAAGACAACAAAAAAAGAATTGGCCAAATTGGTCCAGGCGTTGTTGAGTTATGCGCTTACCAACACATTTAGCGATTCATTTTTATTATTTAAGAAGATTAGTAAAACCCTTTTTCTATTAATAAATGTGTATTATTTTACCCAACGCAACCAGCTTGGGTTTAAAACTATTAAATGGGTCACGAAAGGGCAGTGCGAAAATTGGTCCACGGTCATACATTCATACACGCACACTAGTTGCAATTATTTACAATCATGCACGAGATAATACTATAATTTGTTGTTCTAACTGACCAAGCTTTGTTTGTCGTCTGAATACTGAGCAATGCGGATTCATTGTGACAATGATTTATCTAGGAAAATCCAACTAATGGACACGGCACGCGACTATTGTTCTAATTGTCAAAATATTCGCACGGGAAAGTGTGCGTGCCAGATGTAGGAATTAATGAAATGACGGACGGATTTTTCAACAAGGAATTCTCGGATTGATAAAGAGGAAAGTATAAATTGGGAAGTAAAATTCTAGCGGAATATTTGGATAGATGCAATTCAAGAAATCTTTAGAAAAGTGAAATGTGATTGAAAGTAAAAACAGTGGATTAAAGTTAGTGTCGCGTATGTAGTTAATACTTTTTTACTTGAACTGTTTTTTTTTAAGTAGAGACCACAAGAACATCTGCAGCCGAAGTGCTTACGTGTAATTTATGTTATAAAATTAACTTACAATTACATCATTTATCATGGAAAGTTTTTTATGAATTCTTATGAAACCAAAAGTTGCAGATTTTGATAACTTCTCCACTTTGTTCGAAAAACCATAAAAACGAAAGATCTGAAGCGTCCATTTGAAAATTTGTTTTCAGAATATTATTTTCTCGTAAAATATAAGTTCAATATAACCACAAAAAGATAACGTTCAAGTTCTATTTTTAAACCGGCTTGTATTATTCATTTTTATTCGAAATACAAAACAGTTTTGGAATAAAATGGCGGTTCGGTATCGATATCGCTGGCATGTTATAGACTCGATTGCATGTGAATAGACTATTCAGGTTTCATATTTATATCGATTTTGCCAATTTAAAATACGAGCCATATTTTCATTGTGAATAAACTCGAAAACTTTTTTATTCATTTTGATTTGTTTACCTATCTGGCTCTTTTATATGTAGAAAAAGATATGGCAATTTTGATTGGCTTCGTGCTTAGATCGTTTTTTTTATTATTTCAGAAAATAGTTTAATTTCTACAATACTTTATGATACACAATTTGGTGCGAATTTATCATTCTGGCAGGTATTAATACAGGCAGTAATTAATTTGATGAATCAAGAAACATGCAGCGACCAATGAATGAATTACAAAAGAGTGAGTGAACGAATGAACTAATCACAGAAAATTAAATTAATTACAGATACGGCCTCGATACCGCAACAACGGTTTAATTTGCGTTTAATTACTAATTTCATTATTATCTTATCGAATAACTAACTAAAATTAAATTAATGACGATTGTGATTAAATATGATATTATAATAATATTTTATAAAAACGTATACTTACATTCCCATTAACTTAACATTAGATGACCATAGATTAAAAATGAGTCATTTTAAATTAAGAAATTAAATCCGTTCTTATTGTTAAACTGTAGATGTTGGTGAAAACTGAAAGGGCCGACGATAAAATACATCTTTAAATGCAATTATAACTTATCTTATTAGTTGGTTTTCATACAATATCGCTCGTCTGAACAATCGTGTAATGGAACGGATCTCAGGTCACCTCGTCCTGTAATAAATTCTTTGATGACATGCAGTGATATAAGCGGAGGGTGACCTGATAGGCTGAAAAAATAGAACAACAACATATCTTGAGAATAGTGGATGAAAAACCCTAAAAAGTGAATAGTCCGACCCCGTATTTGGGAAAAAGCTAAGCACTTTTCTAGTCTGAGTCGAAGTAGCAGAATATTCAATATTTTACACGGAGAGACTGAGTCTGTCAGTCGTCATCAGCCTCTGGTTAGTCTTTTCCCATCTATTGGCTTCCAGTGTAATATAATGCAGGTGAATAGTGTACCTATACGACTGAACATCAGTAGGAGAACAGTGGATAAGACGAGGAACCGAGGTATGATGGGAAATCACACACTAAAGGCAAACTTAACACAATACTAACGTAGCGCAAGCGCCAACACGACGCCATTTGTTAATGGCCGCTTGCAAATGACGTCCTGATAGCGTGTTGTGTTAAGTATGCCTAAAGAGTGTATGTCCTCATTATACCTCGCGTTCCCGTCTTATAAATTGTTCCCCTATATCACATAGAATGTCCATCCAAATCAATTTGATGTCCGTCCATAAATCATGATCTGGCTCGCTTTTTCCCAACTATGTCTGGATCGGCTTCCAGTCTAAACCGGATGCAGCTGGGGACTAGTATTTTACATAGATCAACTGCCTATCTGAATCAAAGAGTGCGTCACTAACGTAGATAAAAACAACTAGGTACCGCTAAATATTATGCAAGTGACGCAAATCTCACGACGGGCATGAGTTTATTTCGCTCATGTAATCTACATAAGCGTTTGTGTTATTTAGAAGTAAATAAATGACGTATTTTTATAACAGATAAGGTGGTATACCATGACGTCTTAAAGCGAGAGTAGTTCCACTGTGGGAAAGAGGCAGAGCTATGCAAGTCATGTAGCGCCATCTCGTTCCCACAGTGGAACTTCTCTACGACGGTAAGACCTTTCAGTAGTGACATTCAGTACTAAAAGGATGATGTTATGATATAATTATATATACGAGGAAATGCTCGCCTGCCGGCTCGACCATGTACAATTTTTGCACTGTGCAGAGCTTTAGCATGATTTTTCATGTTGTTCCGACTTAAAGAAAAAAAGAATTTTGACTTTAATTCATCTCAGGATTTAAAAACAATGTTTTACGTTCTCATGATTCTCTAATTTTTCTCTATATGTTAATAATTGCGCAGATTTTTGTATGAACGGCCAACGGCTAACATAACTAGGGCGTAATTTGATTCATTTTACATGGCCCGGACGGAAGAGGGCTTTCGCGCATGCATTTATGAAATATGCTGTAGTGTCACAGATTACTATTGCAACGCGACGCGCGTCCACCACGATACTGGAAATGTGTTTCTTTTCGTGTAGTAATTCGAATTGTGAGCGCAGCGTCGCTTCTCGGTGTGAATTAAGCCGGCAGCATGCGTAGCATGACACCGTAGAAATGGGTTTTGTCGATGGTAGAATAGACAAAACGACAGAATATAGAAAGACTTTTAAATTAACAATGTGGAGTTGTATAGAAATAACTCTGCCCGTTCTTGATAGAATATAATTATATATAATTGGTTACGCGTGCAGGATGGAATAAACATAGCATTCCAATATGATAAAAGTTACCTAACAAAATATTATTTCTATCTATAAACCTTTACAGGTGTATTATCTCAATTCTATTCTATGACATTGTGACGTCAAGTTAGGTTATTAACACCTAAGTACGTTTCATTTGACCACGTCCTCTGTTAACGTCAGTAAAGATTTGATCACGCGTTATCTGCGCTATCGGTTAATCTACGATTACCGCAATGTTCTACGCACATTACACATAATGTAGGGTATTGATAAAATCGTAGCTAGTACTAGTAAGTAAACGTCAGAGTTATTTATTTTTCACAAAGATTTTTGTTGCATTAAAACCAAGGTGAAGTTAGATTTGAGCATTCACTTGTACAACAGTAAATCGAGCATTCGCCGTTTTTATGGTTATCGAAGTAAACAGCGAACAGAGCCACGGATATTTTTTAACGATCTTTCTAGCGATCGCTCTAGTCGACGAAATTTTCTCTTCATAAAGATTTTTTTTACGTGGTAAAATCATAGAATGAGTCCTCCCAGGGCAGAGCGGGAGGGGCTGTCAGACTAGTACTGCCTAAAATCCACGGTGTCCTTCAATAGCCCTTTACGTTCCGGAGTTACGGTAATTCGTAGTACCGCGACCCTCTTCATAAAGATGACAGAATTGACAGCCAGTTGCGAAAAATGTTCGCCAGAATGCTCGTAAGAATACTCGCTAAAACAATAGTTTCAGATACAGCCATTAACGCCCCGTTGAAAAACTCACCCTGTAGCAGTCAAATAACTTAGTCATAAAAATAAAATAATATATACAATTTATTGAGTGATGGAAATGAAATGATGACGCAGCAGTCCTTCCGGTCTAGGTCGAGAGGACTCATTTAATGATTTTACTATAGAAGAGCAGTGGTGGCCCAGAGGTATCGGTCCCGACTTACGAGTGGTCATGGGTTCGAACCCCGCCAGGCGCATTGCTTTGTTTAATTTATTTCATCACCACTGCTCTCAAACGGTGAAGGAAAACATCGTGAGGAAAACGGCATGTCCTAGAACCAAAAATTCGAAGACATGTGCCAATCCGCACTGGACCTGGTGGTGGATTATGGCCCACTACCTCTCACAGAGAGGAGGCCTGTGTCCCAGCAGTGGGAACATTAATAGGCTGATGACGATGATGATGTTGACTATCTTAAAAAAGGGCACAGGTTAGAGTTTGGCTTGTTTACAGTCGAATTCGCTAAAAAGCTTTATCATACCTAATTTCATAATCAGCTCCACATGTGATATATCAGTATTACATAGCACCTAATTCAGCGCGCTCTTTCAGCCGGTTTCAGGGTTATCTTGTCAACTCAGATCTCTGATAACAGAGGATTGTCGAGAGCAAACTGTCTCGGCATCTGCCTACATGTAATATAATTATAATGAGTACAAATATTTGAAGAAACGTGTCTTTTTGTTAGAGATTTTTCTGTTTAGCGAGATATCTTACGTAGGTACCTCTTTATTAATTTATTAAGATAAGATATTGGGTATTTTTATCAGGATTTTCGTATGGCCGCATAGACACGCCAAGCGTGTCTATGGCGTTTACCAAAAATATGTTATATGTTTATAAAGGTGGTTTTACATCGTAAACATGATAGAATTATATAGAGACGGACAAAGGGTGCATCTCGAAAAAATGTATTGCTCCCGAGAAAATTTACAATAACATTCATAATGATAGATGTCAATTTTTTAATTAACCTGAGCGCACACACACAGCCACAGGCTTAAGCTAGTTTAAAATAATATCTCGAAAATTGAAATTGGAAAATCCACCTAAACCTTTTAGGTAGGTGTTATTGTTGGAAAAGTCAATTATTTTTAACTTTCAAAAAGGTCTTTGCCCTGTCGCATGACAGTTTATAAACTGGTATTATCTTAGAGGTTAAACAGTGGTCATTTTCAGCTTGACCTATAAATGGGCGGTCACTAAAATTAACTAAAAAGACAAGACAGATATTTTCAGTAACAAATCAATATACAGGTTGACATTTTCACCTTAGAGGCTCGCACAATAAGGTTGTTTCATGAACCTTAAATAACCATTATGTACCTATTAACTGTCACAACTTTAGGATGCTTTTCCACCTAAGGTGTGCTATGCAGCGCATTAGGCGTGCTTCGAATATCTGAAAGCTAAGCTACGAAACTATGTGACCGTTTCCACTGATGCTAAGCTATGTAGTTGTAGCGGGCGCTAGTGACAGGGCCTGTAGAGGGCCAAAGCCTGCCGGGGTTGCGGGACTCAGAAATTACCGTGACTCCGGTACGTAAAGGGCTATTGAAGGACACCGTGGATTTTAGTCAGTACGAGTCTGACAGTCCCTCCCGCCTTGCCCTGGGTGGGAGGACTCATTTGATGATTTTACCGCAATAAAAAAAAGGTGTGCTTTGAATATGTGAAAGCTAAGCTACGAAACTATGTGACTGTTTCCACTGATGCTTAGCTATGTAGCGGGCGCTGCCTAAAGGTAGCTGTGCGAGGATGATAAGCGGCTTGAGCTATCGTCATCATCAGCCTATAACGTTCCCACAGCTGGGACACAGGACTCTCTGTGAGACGGAGTGGGTCTTTATCACGCGGGTGTGTTACCGTCTAGTGCGGGTTGGTTAATGTCACAAGTTGTGGAATTTTTGGTTCTAGGATATGCCGGTTATACACAGATAGACAGACGACCTTATAAAGGTCGCCGAAAGACGCTGGATGCAGGTCGCTTCCAACCGGTACATGTGGAGATCTAAAGGGGAGGCTTATGTTCAGCAGTGGACGTCCTATGGCTGAGATGATGATGATGATATGCCGGTTTCGTCAAGATGTTTTCCTTAACCGTTTTGAGAGCAGTGGAGATGAAATAAATTACTCAAAATAACACGCTTGGTTGGGTTCCAATCCGCGACACTTTTAAGTTGGGGTCAGTATCACTGGATCACTACTGTTTGAGCAGTAGACAGCAGAGCAGTGCTATGGCATGTGGACCAAGGAATGTGTTTGGTAGATATCAAACGCATCCATAGCAATATAGCATAGCACATCTTAGGTGGAAAATCACCCTTATGGAACTTTTAACTGTTCAATTATATTCAAACTAGATATACAAGGTGACCAGTTTTTTGCGTTTAATTGTGAGTTTCACCTAACGAGGTTACATAGTAGCAAAAGTATCAACCTAGAAATTTTGCTGTACAAATAAAAAAGCGTAAGTTTGTGATTATAGATAAATATCTGTTGCTCTTTCACGCGATAACTACTGAAAGAATTAAAATAAAATTTGTCGCAGAAATAATGGAGGCATAAAGCTTGCTTTTTTTACGTGGTACAATCATCAAACGACTCCTCCCGCCCAGGGCAAGACGGAAGGGACTGTCAGACCTGTACTGACTAAATTTCACGGTGATTCTTCAATAGCCCTTTATGTTCCACGGCCACGGTTACCTGATGAGGCAGTTTCGCGACCACAGATTATGGTTGAATGTAATAATTATGGCTTCGAATGTATGATCAATTTTCTAAGACATGTTGGTTTACCGTTTGGGTCAGACGTAGGTCGACACAATCTCCTCAGGGGCGGGCCTATTGGGGAGGCTTTGAAGAGGGCTTTTAAGAGGAGACGGATGACTCCTTCGTGAACTTTTTATTGAACTAAAATACAACATTCTTCAGTCTCGATTCCAAAGACCGTAACGTAAAAAATACGGGGACTTGACGTTAATTTGTTGTATAAAGTTAGTTCCTCTTTCGTCCACTAGAGGCGCTTTTTAATTTTCCATACATTTACGTCGTAATACTTCAAGTATACTGTACGGCCAAATATGTTAATATAATTCTGGGACCTCGGCTTTTGAAGGATTCCCCGAAAAAACAGAAAAAGGTGGGCTCTATCTTTTGTCTTTAAGTGGAAGATTGACCTTTCGTGGAAGAAAAATTACTTGTCTATACTTAAGTATCCTGTTACTTTTTATGCTTGTTAAGCAAATAATATAAAGGTTGCGAACTTCGCCCACAAACACAACTCATTACACAGTTGGCAGAATGTTGTAATGCCTTTGTCTATAAAAAAATGGTGGTGGTAAAATCATCGAATGAGTCCTCCTACCCAGAGCGGGACGGGAGGGACTGTCAGACTTCTACTGACTCCACGATGATCCTTCACTTTTTTCTTCAGTCGGTTGTAGATGCCCATCTGGCATTATGTTTTGTTTGGGTTTGCAAACGTATCCAGGTCCTGAGTTGACCGGATGGGATTGGCAAAAAGGGTGTGGGGCCGGCCACATCCACACCCGAGCCTCTCTTTGCAAGTTCGTCTGCCGCATCGTTACCCAATGATATTGTGTGTACTTTTATAATAAATAAGTAACATGTAACGTGTAATTTGCGTTAATTTATACACTTAAGAGCGCGTTTTCGGAAAGTTGGCAACGTCGCAAATAGCTGTCAAATATTTACTAGTTTTAATTAATTTGGCAAATTTACTGTATGAAAATAAGAAATATGGTTTTGTAGTGCATTAAAAAATTGATATAGGAATTAAATAATGCAATTAAAATACTGAATTCGATGTTGTAACCGTTTAAGGTGTAAATAAGGCATTTGGCAAGTTTCTCAACGCTTTTTTTTCATCTAAAACGAAATATTCGGTGTTACGGTATTAATTATTGCATTCCCTTATCGTTTTTTTAATGCGCTACCGAGCCATATTTCTTATTTCCATAGAGTAACATTGCTAAATTAATTTAAACTTCTTAATATTTGACAACTATTTGCGATAGTTAGTTGGTAATATTGCCAACTTTCAGAATACGCGCTCTTAACAACTGTTTTATTAATAAAGAGGCAGAGGTCGATCACATTTTAAACTATTTAGAAGTTCATTCTGAACTCTACGTATGGCTGTTTAAATATTAAAATACCAAACTGTCGAACTTAGTTTGCTAAGTTACGGCTTAAACCTTATTGTAGTCGAAAATTATCCCACGGTAAAGAAAAAATACCGGAGTAAAATACAGCCCATGTGTTGTTTCAGACTAAAATCGACCTCTGTGCTACATTTCATTCAGATCCATAGATACTTATAGAGTATAATACAGAAACTTTCGTACTTTTTAATTTACAATAGGTTCACGTTGATCACCATCTCGCCTGATGGTAAGTAAACAGTGATGTGGTCAACTGTGAAGCACGATTGCCTAGAAGTAAACTTATTCACTCTTTATAATATTAAATTAGGATTTTGTTTTGAAGCTGTGGGCTAAAATAACCACTTTGTGGAGCCCTGACACAGCCAGAAGGCGCCGCGGCAGACCTCGTAGAAGATGGCGGGATGAGCTGGATACTCGTAAAATAAACGATCGGTGGTCCACTTTGGCCCTCGATCGCCAAACCTGGAGGTCATGGGGAGAGGGTTTTGCCCAGCAGTGGGATGAAGTAGGCTAGTAGTATCATTATATAAATTTTTGTTGTACCTATTTGTACTCAAGCACTTTAAAAAAACCGCTAAGCGTTTAGTTGACCGCGATCTCAGAGCAGTATGGAGGGAGCAACTGTCGCAACCGAGGTTCGGGCACGCCGCAATCGCGGCGGTAAGACCCCTCTTTGAGGAGTGGCTGGATCGGCGTCACGGCGTCCTGACCTACCGCATGACGCAGGTCCTCACCGGACACAATTTTAAATTTATTTTAGTCCTTTTTTTATGTTTTACTTTTAATTTTAGTACTTAAATATAGTTAAGTATGTAGGTATGTAAATTAACGAAGATAAATATAGCATTATTTATATTATATAAGTATGTATACAATACGGATTTGTCGTAGATATCGGTCAGAATTTTATTCAAACATACGTACTAATCCGGTTTTTATGTAGTAGTAAAGAAAGTGGATTCCTTCATCCGCTTTGCAGATAGAGATGGGAAAAGTCGATGAACGTACAACTTTTCAATACACTTCCTCGAAAACTGGCACTTACCGCACTACGATTAGGTTCAACATGCAGGTTATTTCACACTCGTTCTGTTTTCTATTCTTTGTTCAAATTAAAATTTCAAATTAAAATTCTTTTTAGTGTGTTCTTTTTACAAAGACAAAACAAAAAAAGGAAACATTTGAAAATAAATAAATAATAGTGGCCCACCGGTATCGGGAACAGGGTCAGATTTTTGGTTTTTTAGTGTGTTCATTATTATCAGGACTTGCTTTATGTCTGTAAAAAAATGTCTTGTTCTTGGTCCTCATATTATTTACTAGCACTTAGCCCGCGACTTCGTCCGCGTGGGTTACGTACTTTCCTTATTCCCCCTTTTCACCCCCCTAAAGGTTAAATTTCCAAAAACCCCTTCTTAGTGCTCCCCTACATTATAAAAGGAAGCCGTGTGCAAAATTTCACATTCCTAGCCCCAGTAGTTTCGGCTGTACGTTGATATGTCAGTCAGTCAGTTCTCCTTTTATATATAATTAGATAAAAAGTATGAACAAGGCTGATGCCTCATTGGTGATAAATTTTGAACTTTATCGAAAAAGAAGCCAATGTCTGTAAATATCTAAATGTCTTGAAGTTAAAAGTTTGTACACTGACGAGTGCCAAATTTTTGTTGGCTCTAACGCTACATTTGTATTTATATATTGCACACATTCCTCAATTCTGTAATTCTTGCTAATTTGAGACACACTGCAAATAAGTGTCCCGAAGGTTCACAAAGTAGAAAGTTGACAAATACTAGGCGACCATGATGAAGGTGAAACTGTGACGACGCCATATTGCGACGTCATGCACGTTTTTCACCGACATTAAATATTATTATAAATAAACACAAAAGCAAAAATTACCTAATCTGACAGATTAGAGTAGGTTGGTGTGCTGGCATCTGTACAAACAATACTATCGATAAACTCCGAAGTACGAATGCCACAACACTAGTTACAGGCTTTCGATCACTGGGAACTAAGAAGGTCATTCAATGTAAAGAATAGCAAACTAGCGATTAAGAATATTATTATTTATATTATTATTAATAGCACTTTACGTTCCGGGGTCACGGTAATTCGTAAGTCCCGCGACCCCGGCAGGCTTTGGCCCTGCAGGGTGTCTGTCGCTTTTTTTTTTTAGCGTGGTAAAATCATTAAATGAGTCCTCCCACCCAGGACAGGGCGGGAGGGACTGTCAGACTCGTACTGACTAAAATCCACGGTGTCCTTCACTAGCCCTTTACGTACCGGGGTCACGGTAATCCGTTAGTCCCGCGACCCCGGCAAGCTTTGGCCCTCTACAGGCCCCGTCACTTTGCTGACACTCTTTGAGGCGCGCGTGGAACACAACGCGCTGTCGACCCGGGCATGGTCCATGGTCGGACAGCGAGTCGCCCATTACTCGCTGCCCGCATGCCCGCGCCTACGGTGGCCGGAGATCGTCTGGCGACGTCCGACGCCGTGGGCGTCTACCACTGCGGCTGGGGTGGAGGGAGGACGCTGTCCTCTCCCTCACGCGGCCCGCCTCCTCCTTCACGAGCATGACTGCTTCGCAGAAGGAGGCGACCGCTTCCCATTCCTTAGAATGCCCCTTTTTTTTTTTTTTTTTTTTTTTGCGTGGTAAAATCATCAAATGAGTCCTCCCACCCAGGGCAGGGCGGGAGGGACTGTCAGACTTGTACTGACTAAAATCCACGGTGTCCTTCACTAGCCCTTTACGTGCCGGGGTCACGGTAATCCCTTGGTCCCGCGACCCCGGCAGGCTTTGGCCCTCTACAGGCCCCGTCAATATGCTGACACTCTTTGAGGCGCGTGTGGAACACAACGCGCCGTCGACCCGGGCATGGTCCATGGTCGGACAGCAAGTCGCCCATTACTCGCTGCCCGCATGCCCGCGCCTACGGTGGCCGGAGATCGTCCTGCGACGTCCGACGCCGTGGGCGTCTACCACTGCGGCTGGGGTGGAGGGAGGACGCTGTCCTTTCCCTCAGGCGGCCCGCCTCCTCCTTCACGAGCATGACTGCTTCGCAGAAGGAGGCGACCGCTTCCCACTCCGTCTCGCCCCGCAGCATGGCCTCGACCAATGCCGGGCGCGAGAGGTCTCCGCCTATCGCCGTCGTGAGGACACGGCGGTGCTCTGCCCAAGCGGGGCAGTCCTGCACCGTATGCTCCACCGTGTCCTCCGGACGATCCTCGCAGTGGTGACACCCAGGCGTTTCTTCCCTCCCTATCAGACACAGGAACCTCCCGAAACTTCCGTGTCCGGTGAGGACCTGCGTCATGCGGTAGGTAAGGACGCCGTGACGCCTATCCAGCCACTCCTCAAAGAGGGGTCTTACCGCCGCGATTGCGGCGTGCCCGGACCTCGGTTGCGACAGTCGCTCCCTCCATACTGCCCTGAGATCACGCCGGAGCTCTTCCCGCCGCGCCTCGACTTGTCGAGGCAGCGGGGATTCGCCCCGACGCTGCGCCTCCACGCGCCATTCATAGACGCGCTGGAGGGCAGTCGCCTCCAGATCCCAGGGCAGCAATCCTGCCAGGAGGTTGGCTGATTCGCCGGCGATCGTGCGGTATCCCCGGATCATCCGGATAGCCATGACCCTCTGGCATGCGACCAGCTTGAGTGGTCGCGTCCGGATGCTTAGGGCCCACACGGGGGCCCCGTAGAGGGCCATGGACCGCACGACACCGGCGTACAGCCTCCGGCAGGAGGCATTTGGCCCGCCGAGATTGGGCAGGAGTCGCTTGAGAGCGGCTGCTGCCCGGTTCAGCCTTGGGGCCAAATGCAGGAAATGCTCCCTGAAGTTCCATCGGCTGTCGAGGACGAGTCCCAGGTACTTCATCGTCCTCCCGACACCGATGCGAACCCCCTCCACCGTAATGTGGGACTCTGAACGTGGCGCGTTCAGACGGCCATGAAAACACATGGCCTCTGTTTTGTGCAGCGCCACGTCGAGTCCCAACTGCCGGATCCTGTTAGCGACTGTCGCTACCGCCTGCGTCGCCACGTCGGCCGCCGCCTGGTGCGACTCTCCCTTCGCCAGGACGAGCGTGTCGTCGGCGTAACAAATTACGCCGACGCCGTCAGGGAGGTCGCCGCGCAGCACCCAGTCGTAACCGATGTTCCACAGGAGCGGCCCCAAGACCGATCCCTGTGGAACACCGCACGACATCTCTCGCCGGTTCCACTCTCCCCGGTGACCGGGGTAGATGACGGCTCTGTCCGTCAGGTAGTCCTCGACTATACGACGGAGGTAGGTCGGCACCCGGTGATACCGGAGTGCCTCCCTGATGCAACTCCAGGGCAGGGTGTTAAAGGCATTGGAGATGTCTAAAGACACCCCCAAGACGACCCTGCCCCGGGAAACCGCATCCCCCGTCGTGAGGACTCTCACGCGCGTGATAGCATCCACCGTCGAGCGCCCCCTGCGGAAGCCAAACTGGCTCTCCGCAAGGTCCGGGCCCACCCGATTCAGGTGCCCGACGAGGCGGTTTGCAATTACTCTTTCAAAGAGCTTGCCCACCTCGTCGAGCAGCACGATGGGCCGGAATGCGGACGGAGAGTCCGCAGGGCGCCCGGGCTTCTGGATCAGGACCAGTTTCCCCGTCTTCCAACGAAGCGGGAACTGGCCCCTCTCCAGGCACGCGCTAAAGAGCCCACCCAGTCGAGGCCCGAGAGTCCCCGAGGCCAGGACCCAGGCTTTCCCTGGCAAGCCGTCGGGTCCTGGGGCGGTATTTTTGGCTTTGAGCCGTTGTACCGCCACTCTCAGGTCTACCTCGGTCACCTCCGGAGCGTCGTAGACGTCGTCGTCGCTGTGGTCCGCGTTTGCGTCAGCTTCAGGCACCGCCGGAGACGGAGCCATGGGCGGGGGAGTGTGCTCCTCCCGCGAGGGGAACAGGGCGCTCACCACGTCCTCCACGAACTGAGGCTGGAGACTCTGCGTCAACGGGGGAGCCCAGGGGCGGAGCTTCTCTCTCACCCACTTATAGGGCCGGCCCCATGGGTCCCCGTCCAGAGCCTCCAGCATCTCCTTGCGGGCCAATTCCTTGGCCCGCCAGATCTCGTCGCGGAGGGCGGCCTTCGCTGCCCTGTAGCCATCCTGCAGCTCCGTCTCTACAGCCACCGCATCCGGAGGTCGGGTGCGGCGCCTGCGGAACCTGGTGTACCGGCGTCGCGCGGCAACGCACGCCTCGCGCAGCGCTGCTAGCTCACGCGACCACCAGTACAACTGACGCCGGGCGCGTCCTAGCCGGACCCGGGGCATGGCCACGTCGCAGATCTCCGACATGGCCTCCTGGAACCACCCCGCCTCGTCGTTGATGTCGGCAGGCCTGTCCGGTGGTGACACCCAGGCCTGCACGATCGAGGCTTCCAGGAATAGCTCCCGGTCCAGCTGCTTCAGCGCCCATCGCGGACCACTTGGGTTCCGTCGGACCGGCGCGTCTGAGGTCTGGGCGGAGACGTCGAACCGGATATACCGGTGGTCGGAATAGGTCTCCACCTCCTCTACAACGCGCCAGTCTGTGACGCGCGGCGACAGGCCGGAGGTGGCAAACGTGATGTCCACCACCGAATCGCCCGCCCACCGCACGCACGTGGGGACGGAACCCCGGTTCTCGATGACTAGGCCATGCGCCAGGGCCCAGTGCTCGAGCATCCTGCCCCGCGTGTAGTCCGTAACCCGGGAACCCCAAGCCACATTCTTGGCGTTGAAGTCCCCGAGGACGAGCGCGGGGAGGGAACCGAAAGCGACGACGACGTCTCCCAGCTCCGATAGGGAGTCCTGGAACTCGGCGATAGTTCGGTTCGGGGAGAAATAAACGCCTATCACGGCGATCTCCCCGAACCGTGCCGCGACGATCCCACGCCCTCTCTCGACGCGATCGAGGGGCGGGGTACCGGCGGCGGCCGACGAGATGAGGGTCACCGAGCCGTTCAGGTCCGCCACCCAGTCATTCCTGGGCGGGACAAAGTACGGCTCGGCGACCACGGCGACATTAATCAACCACTGCGCCATGCTCTGGAGCAGGAGATCCTGAGCAGCGGCGCAGTGGTTGATATTCGCCTGGAGGAAGCGCAATGGAGCCATTAATTGGAGTCCATTGCGGCCTCCTCCAGGGCCCTCTGTGAGGGCGCAGCCACGGCGGCAGCGGCAGAAGCGGCGGCGGCGGCGGCAGCGGCGGCGGCGGCGGCAGCAGGAGCTGCGGCGGCGGCGGGGACGGCGGCGGCAGAGGGCCTACCTCTGCTCCTGGTTTTGGCGGGGGGCGCGCAGGCCTTGCCCCCTGCCCGGTGATCGGCCGGCTTGCCAGCCGCCGCACATGCGAAGCAGTGCGGCGGGGCGGAACACGAGCCGGCCTTGTGACCGGGCTTAGAATGCCCCTACGACAACTTTGGTATCCATTGACGCGTGTCTGTGAACGAGGCTCTATGGATTTGATTTGCGATAGACTCTTGGATACCAAAGTCGTAAGGTATCGAGACTTGCATCGCCTTGTGTACGAAGGAGCTTACTTTCGAGAATTAATTGCGCTTTTTCAAAGTGAACCTTCTTTTACTTTTCTCTTTCTTGCACAATTGTCCAGTCACAACACTTTTTGAGTTCATCGACTCCAATTTGCGTCAGTCATAACTTTGACAGTGGTAAATAATATATTTTTGTTTACATCTCTGATACATATGTATATATTTGTTTATAATGAAGCGTTTTTATGAGCATTCCACATGTTTTTGTTTTAAAGCTATCCCGTTACTGTGGTCTCTTGTTGCGAGGTGATAAGTACTGAAAATAGGTGTGGTGAATATAAAAATTAAGGTTGAAACGGTATTTCATTTATTCGTTTATTTTAAGTGATAAGTATATTTAGTTCTCTTAACGACGTGAAGATGGCGGGTGTCTTTACATTTTGATATAATATTGTTCTGATGAAGGTACTATTTTTTTAAACCCAGGTACTAAATATTTGGTACTTTTTTATACCAATTTGGATTTGATTCGTTGAAGTATACCCGCCATTTTGAGTCTCACATTTAAATGTGTGCGGTATGAAAGGAGTGTACATTTAATTATGTATTGGTTGTTTTATATAACGTTCTAAAAATGCCCTATTTTAAGCGACTACTTAAGTAAATGAGTATCTTTATTTGCATAAATGGTGGTAAATAAACATGTAGTTAAATATTACTCAGGTTTTTGTCAACATCTTTATCTGTGACTGTTTGACGGATACAGACATACATAGTTGAAGTATGTGTAACGACACACGCGAGTTGTCAAAAAGTAGGCGTGGTCATGGTCAACTACAACACATGCATGACTGACAACAACATTATTTATATTATAATTATATTATTTTTGTTAAAAAAACTGGACTGACGACATCGTGAGAGTCGCGGGCAACCGATGGATGCAAGTGGCGAATTGACGTTCTGCGTATGTTCATCAGTGGACGTCTTTAGCTGGTGATGATGGTGATTAGTTTACGTTTACTTGACGCAGTTATTTTAGCTTCTAAGAACAAAAATTATTTGAATAAAAAATGACGTGGACATAAGCCAGGTCACACCCCTCTCCCATGGGTGCCATTAATCAAATTAACAATGTTTTTCACGAGAAATCTTTTCCAAGCAAAGCCGTTGTGGTAGTATTCCCATAGGAGACTGTTAATTATTTCGGTCGAGTAAGTATAACGTAAGGACGTTCTTGTTTAACATTGAAAATAATCATCAAAAAAGTTTACAATCACTTTGAAAAATCGAAATCTTTTGTAACGGTAGATTATATTATGATTTCTTCTTCTTTTTAGATTATTTATTTAAAATATAGATTTTTTAGAATGTAAAACAATAAAACAGTTCAATTGCTTTTGCATTAAATAAAAAAAAAGATTTGTTCTCGTCTTTACAAACTTTTTTGATGTGTGTATGTGGAAGTCGACTACCAGTCGAAATAGATGGAGCTGAATATCAGTATTTTACATAGAGCGACTGCCTATATGACCCCCACAATCTAGTAACTGGGTTACTTCCCAGTAGTAACTGGGTTACTACTCAGTTACCAAGGGGAATCGAATACAATTCCCCTTGGTAAGACTGATTGTCAGACTTTTGAGCTCCTGATTCAGTACGACTGTCAAAGCTCTAGAAATGACAGCCGGGATCAATGGTTTAATGTGCTTTTCCGTCACTGGGAAATCTTCGGACTGTCTGAACAGGTAACCGTGACCCTGGAACGTGAAAGGCTATTGAAGAAACACCGTGGATATAGTAAAAAAGAGGCTTTGGGGACGGCGTGAGACCTGTGTTAAACTCAATACAAATCAATCAGTTTCTACTTGGAAAAAAGTTTGTAAAGAGAGCCGTGACATTCAATATAATGTAGTGTATTTGTCACGGCTAAAGGTAGGTGTGAACCTAAACTTAAGATTAGCCGGCTAAACCTAGGTTTATCTTCGACGAAATGTTAATGTTAGTTTGTTCTATCTTTAGCCGGCTAAACTTAGGTGTAGCTGCAGGTCCTTGGCTAAAAATGTAGAAGGAAATGGAATGGTCTTGCTTTCGCGGGGCGTCCACGCTTCCCAGCATGTCGACGGAGCCCCGCTTCGCGGGGCTCCTACTTCTGGGTGGTTTAAAAAAAAAAATAACCACGAAGAGGATGGCGGGGTCTTTCAGACCCCGCCATCCTCTTCTAACCTAAATTGTCCGAGTCGGGGTGCCAGCGAGTCCCGAGCTCGCTTCGCTCGCTCATGTGTAATGAAAGTGATTATTTTTTAATAAAGTTTTCGTGTCAAAATAGTAAACATTATTACATTGTTTCTTTTTCCATTTCCTTCTACATTTTTAGCCAAGGACCTGCAGCTACACCTAAGTTTAGCCGGCTAAAGATAGAACAAACTAACATTAACATTTCGTCGAAGATAAACCTAGGTTTAGCCGGCTAATCTTAAGTTTAGGTTCACACCTACCTTTAGCCGTGACATATTCATTCTCACACATGTGTTCTAAAGTTTATTAATAAAACTCAAGGTGAAAACTACACAGGAAATAAAAGAAAATTACCCTCTCCAGGTGTTGAACTTCCCAGGCCTTTGATATTGCTTGAGGAAGTCGGTTACTATGTTATTAGAGACAAAGGTCGTTCTAGGGCAATAGGGTATTTTACTGCATAAATAAATTGAGAATCTGTTTAATCCGTCAGTTAGAATATTGAAAAATAATGGATACGTATTTTTTTTGTTTTTTTAAGTCAGTGAATATTGAAAAAGATAAAACGCTTCCAAATTCGGGAGTAGGGGCTTGTGACGTCATAACACTTGTAAATTGTACCGACCGAGTGACGTTTTGTGAATTTTAGAAGCGTTGTATCTTTGTCAATTTTGCTTTATGTAGCAAAAGAAAAAATACTATAATAGTATTTCTAGTTTGATTTCCATTATATATGCTATACTTAATTTACATTCAAATAATGATATTACAAGTTGTTCCCATTGGTCGGTAGCGTCATGTTATGGCGCCTAATAGCCTTTAGCCAAAAGAATCTTTCAATTCGAACCAGTATTTTCTGAGATTAGCGCGTTCAACCAAACAAACAAACTTATCAGCTTTACATTCATATAAAAAAGACAATAATAACAACTATCTAGTCTAAAATTATTATTCCAGGAATATTATTGTTTTGTTCATTTTTTTTTCTATCAAATCTTTGTTGAGTTCATCCATCGTATTTAGGCAAAACATTTTCATGAACATTTCTGTAAATCACCCTGTTCGCGGAATTGCCTTTGTAAACATTACCAAAAGTAATGTTTTTGATCTCAATAAAACAACTAACCAAGAAATGTACTAAAATATAAACAAATAAAACAACTTTTGCCTGTTTTCTGCTCATTTATGTATGTGCGGTGAATATAGCCCCTAGCGCTGCGAATTTAAAACAAAGGCGTGGTGAACAGGCCGCCATTTTGGTTTCCAAAAATTAAATTGGAGTTTAGAGATAATTAGTAACTTTTTGTGTGTTATATGCTTCTAAGAGAAAATAAAATTTTAAGTTGAGTAGATACCATATCTACCATAGGTATATTTAAAATTGACATTTAAGGTTTTGTCAAACAGACAGGCGAGTCCGAAGCTATAACAAACCGATACGAGACGTCACGTCAGTCCGATAGTTTGGTCACGCTATCGGATCGCTTTCGCTTTTCTAAGTGACTGGATTCCAACAATTCCATACATTACAAATAAAAACGCCTCGCTACGCATTCGCCACGCCTGTCTGTTTGACAAAGGCTTTACACATTATCGCAGCGACTGAACGATCGACTGCTGCGCTGGGTGTCATCGGTTCGATCCCCGCTTCTTTACATAAGTTTGAACACGAGTGTGTAGTAAAAGACTAAATAAAAAACCGGCCAAGTGCGAGTCGGACTCGCCTTTAAAGGGTTCCGTAGCAGCAAGTAACATTATATAAAAGTTGGTTGTAACTTTGAAAGATAAATTGCGGTTTACGATTTATGACGTATTAAAAAAAAATGTAAGTTGGTACGCACAATATTGAGTGATTTACCATGTTATTTTAATATCATGGACTTCTTATAGGTTTTCCTATAATCTATAAGGAGAAAACTAATTTCTGTATTTTTTTCAAAATTTTAGGTTCAGTAGTTTCGGAGATAAGGGGGGGGGAATGGTCAATTTTCGTCTATTTTCTTGAATAACTTGGAAACTATTTATTTTAAAATTACAAAAAAATACATTTAAGATCTTCTCAACAAGACCTTTCATTTGATATGCCACACGATGCAGTTTTCAGATTTTTTTTTTTTATTTTCCCCTTCCCCCCCAAAAATGACCCCCCATATACAGATTTCATCTGCTCACGTCACACCTCTGTGTTTGGGTCACAGGAATTGATATGTGTACCAAATTTCAACTTAATCAGTCTAATAGATTCGGAGATAATTGACTGTAAGCGACGGACGGACAGACACACGAGTGATCCTATAAGGGTTCCGTTTTTGTATTCAGACGTACGGAACCCTAAAAAAGAATTAAATGCATGAATGATGAATGAATACCTGTTTTCTGTGAATCGATATTCCGCCACATGTTTTAAAAATTAAAGCTTAGCTAATAAGTTGGTAACTTTATTTATGGGTTTGTTCTGCAATACAGATGACTATTACAATTTTTTTTTTTTATCGTGGTAAAATCATCAAATGAGTCCTCCCACCCAAGGCAGAGCGGGAGGGACTGTCAGACTCATACTGACTAAAATCCACGGTATCCTTCAATAGCCCTTTACCTTCCGGGGTCACGGTAATTCGTACAGTCCCGCGACCAACAAAAAAAAATTACTAATAGTATAAATTCTACTCAGAATAGAATTTAAGGACACTCCTTTGGCACTGTAATTTCCATCGGGGTCTCGTTCCTTCTAGCGAAATATTCCTTTGTAGAACGAAAAATATGCAGTTTGTGGAGGCGTTGAATGCATAATGAATTATAAGCTGCTATGCAAACGATCGCATTCGCTAATGCACTCTCTGTGGTACCCACTACAATTTAGTTTAGAGGTTATTTTTATAGCTTTCAACGTGTTCAATGCTAGGCAAAGGCCATCTGTTTTTCAGGGCGACAGGAATGTCGTAAGAGCTAACCGTGGTCCTGGAATATAAAGGACAATTGACGAAACAGGGTGATTTTTTGTCAGTACGAGTGATAAAATCATTCAATGAGTCTTCCCGCCTTGGGTGGAGCGCCAAAGACTGTCAGACTTGTATTGACTATAAGCCACGGTGTTACTTCAATATGTACGTTCTGGAATGTCCTTTTTATTTTAGCAAGTGCTCTTCTCAATTTGGTTAAACTAAACAAATATTTTTAACAAGTTGTGTTAACGGTGTAAAATATATACCTGCCTTTACCTGCTACAAAACCATGCACATAAAAAGGGCATGCGGACGGTGAGTGGGTGACTCGCCGTTCGATCATGGACCATGCCCGGGTCGACGGCGCGTTGTGTTCCACGCGCGCCTCAAAGAGTGTCAGCAGATTGACGGGGCCCCCCTCTAGAGGGCCAAAGCCTACCGGGGTCGCAGGACTGTACGAATTACCGTGACCCCGGAACGTAAAGGGCTATTAAAGGGACACCGTAGATTTTAGTGTCCGACCTTGAATTTTGATAACCTTTTCTGTTTTGTTACCTGTTTAAATAGGTAATCCCGCGACCGCGACGCAGTGGAACAGTAAAGGATAACGGAAAAAAATGTTTTATAAAATGTTCTGTACTTTTATGAAATTATAATTTCAATGCTAATTTCCGACACAGGACTGTCTCAAATGTCCCAATTCGTGTGGTCACGATTACTTGTAGACTATATATACATACGTCACCGAAACGCATGTCAACCGGTAAAACCTGTACAAACTGGTCTACTTTATTGGTTGTAATTTTTTTCATACGAAGTGTAATAAAAATAACGTGTAGTGTGATTGTGTAGTTGAGAATTTGTTTGTGCAGGAAAGGTCACAAGGCAAATGTTTTTAGTTGAAAATTAATAATATTTATTCGATTGGGAAATTCCTTATGACGTTCAAAAGTTTGTTGCACGTTAACAACGCCTGAAACTCTTGATTAATTAGTATTTTTCTTCATGTCAAAAATAGAGGACTCACGAATTACCGTGACCCCGGAACGTAGAGGGCTACTGAAGGTCACCGTGGATTTTAGTCAGTACGAGTCTGATAGTCCGTCCCGCTCTGCCCTGGGTGGGAGGACTCATTTGATGATTTTACCATCTTTAAACAAAAATGTCAAAAATAGAGAAAACGGGTGAAAATAATCTCTTCTACTGCCTCAGCAGTCTACTGTTAGATAAGCATCGGCCCTTTAATCTCGTGTTGTCTATATCACTCCTTTTTTCAGTTTTCACTTTCACAGCAAATGAACAACCTGATCATTTTTTTTTGTTTTTCATTGACCCTGAAAACAAAAACTTTATTAAATATTATGAGCCCGGCAGGCTGCGGCCCTCTAAGGGGGGCCCGCTATTTTGCTGACAGCTTTTTGAAGCTGACCCGGGCAGAGTCCATGGTCAGACAGCGAGTCACCCATTACTCGCCGTCCGCATGCTCGCATGGGCAAAACTCTAGAAGTATTTTTATCCCCCAACTTAGGCCTCATTTACGGAGACGCGGGGCGTCGCGCGTTGCGTTGAGCGGCGCGGCCCGCACTGAATTCAAATATATGGCGTTGTATGAGTGTGTTTACGGAGAAGCGATTTTAGACGCGTTTGTTTGAATTAAGGGCGTTTTGCGCGGCCGAGCCCGCGGATGGCACCGACGCGTCCCACGCGGCCTTTATCGCGGCGGCGCACGCAGCGGCAATTCTCGATAAAGTTATGTCCGAGGCGGAATCTTCTGTCAGTCTTATTTAGAAATCGCGCAACACAGACGTAGTCACCGTCGCAATAGAGTATGATATGATCGACTTTTTTTAGAAGATGCCCGCCGCGTGCTTCGCTACACGCTAAAGGATTCGCCGCGGGCGCCGCGGCGGGCACCGCGGCGGGCACCGCCACGCTTCCCGCCTCGCTTCCCTATGAACATGGTCGTATATTGCTATAAGTTTGTGTTTACGCGTGCGATGATGCGTGCCGCTTCACGCGCCGCCCCTCCGTAAACAGAAAAAACGACCGACGCGCCGCGAGACGCCACGCCACACGCGACGCGAGACGCCCCGCGTCTCCGTAAATGAGGCCTTAGATTCATGAAATCGGATAGATAACTCATGCAAACATACTAAACAGATCTTGAATTGATACTGTAAGTGGATCTTTCACAAGATATAAATATTTGACATCCATTAACATATTGTATAGCTGTAAACCGGATCAGAATTACATTACGAACATTTGGTAGGGAGCCAAGAAATCGATCTTATATCTTTTGGGCCTGTGGCAGTAAAATTGCAAGAGTAGAACTAAATAAAAATAGAGGCTGAAATATAATGGCGTAAATTGATTTTCGTGTTACTGTACGAACAGAAATTTTTAGTGCACGTTTAGTAACTTTTGAGAGTGGCGGCTTGTGGCTAAATAATTACAGCCGCAAAAGCCGATCTTCCGGGTTAAGCCGCGCTTGCCGAGGTTGGTCTGTGGATAGGTGACTATCTGCCACAGAGGTTTTTCTCCGTGTTATTTGTTAAAGCCGTTTGTTCCGGCTGACATTTGTATATCTTTAACAGTCGTTACTGTTAATCAGGAGCTCTAAAGTCTGACAAATCAGTCTTACCACGGGGTAGCGTATTACTCAGTTACTGAGTTGTGGAGGTCCAATAGGCAGTCGCTCCATGCTAAATACTGATATCCAGCTGCATCTGGTTCGACCGGAAGCCGACCCCAATATCGTTCGGCAAGGTAGATGATGATGACGACTAATATTAAAATCCATACGCTTTTTGAATTTGCTGAAAGTTTAGAGATGTATTATTTGTGTTAGTGACTATACTACCGGGCACGCCGCAATCGCGGCGGTAAGACCCCTCTTTGAGGAGTGGCTGGATAGGCGTCACGGCGTCCTTACCTACCGCATGACGCAGGTCCTCACCGGACACGGAAGTTTCGGGAGGTTCCTGTGTCTGATAGGGAGGGAAGAAACGCCTGGGTGTCACCACTGCGAGGATCGTCTGGAGGACACGGTGGAGCATACGGTGCAGGACTGCCCCGCTTGGGCAGAGCACCGCCGTGTCCTCACGACGGCGATAGGCGGAGACCTCTCGCGCCCGGCATTGGTCGAGGCCATGCTGCGGGGCGAGACGGAGTGGGAGGCGGTCGCCTCCTTCTGCGAAGCAGTAATGCTCGTGAAAGAGGAGGCGGGCCGCCTGAGGGAGAGGACAGCGTCCTCCCTCCACCCCAGCCGCAGTGGTAGACGCCCACGGCGTCGGACGTCGCAGGACGATCTCCGGCCACCGTAGGCGCGGGCATGCGGGCAGCGAGTAATGGGCGACTTGCTGTCCGACCATGGACCATGCCCGGGTCGACGGCGCGTTGTGTTCCACGCGCGCCTCAAAGAGTGTTAGCATATTGACGGGGCCTGTAGAGGGCCAAAGCCTGCCGGGGTCGCGGGACCAAGGGATTACCGTGACCCCGGTACGTAAAGGGCTAGTGAAGGACACCGTGGATTTTAGTCAGTACAAGTCTGACAGTCCCTCCCGCCCTGCCCTGGGTGGGAGGACTCATTTGATGATTTTACCACGCAAAAAAAAAAAAAAAAAAAGTGACTATACTACGAGTATGCATGTTAAACACTTATTGGAAAAGAGAGTCTGTTATTTTTTTTGTGCATTTTCTTTTTTTTTCTTTTTTTTCTTCATAAAATCAATAAATGAGTCACGGATTCCTGATTAGATAGCCAGGTTTTGGCCCACTAAGAGGGTCCTTGTCAGATTGCTGACAGCTCTTTGAAGCGCGCGTGGAACACGACGCGCCGTCGACCCGGGCATGGTCCAGGATCGGACGGCGAGTCACCAATTAATGATCCTGACATGCCCTTTTTATGTGCATGGTTCTGTAACAGGTAAAGGCAGAATATATTTTACACCGTTAACACAACTTGTTAAAAATATTTGTTTAGTTTAACCAAATTGAGAAGAACACTTCTTAAAATAAATGGGAGTTTTGCCCAGTAGTGGGACTTTAATAACTATTAAAAAATATAGGAAAGCTATTACCATTCCCATTTTTTTTTTATCTTGGTAAAATCATCAAATGAGTCCTCCCTCCCAGGGTAGGGCAGGAGGGACTGTCAGACTCGTACTGACTAAAATCCACGGTGTCCTTCACTAGCCCTTTACGTACCGGGGTCACGGTAATTCGTAAGTCCCGCGACCCATTACCATTCCCATTGGGAGGAATTTTTCATTCTTGAAGTTATTTTCCCACTTCAATTTGCAAAAAAGAGTGGCAATGAGTAAATAAACTAAACATCTTATAATTTACTCACAAAAATACATAGATTACCAGTGTCACGTACACATAGATAAATGTTCGAAGATTAAACTGTTTTCAGACTAAAACGGTCATAATTTGTCTGAAAAGTTTATTCAGATAATATATCTTGCTTGAATTATTGAGAATAATATCTACTCTGAATATCTATCTCCAATACAGTTGGAAAATACTAGGCAAAGATACTTTTTAGGCTTTCGGACGTACGGAACCGTACGAGTACGTACGAATGAGAAAAAACGGAACTCTTATAAGATCACTCGTCGTTTGTCCATCTGTCCGTCTTTCACAGTTTTTTCTTCCGAACCTACTTGACCCATTAAGTAAAAATTTGTTAAACATATCAATTTTCGCGGGACTAACGAATTACCGTGACCCCGGTACGTAAAGGGCTAGTGAAGGACACCGTGGATTTTAGTCAGTACGAGTCCCTCCCGCCCTGCCTGAGTGGGAGGACTCATTTGATGATTTTACCACGATAAAAAATAAAAATAAAATCACCTCAATTGCGGTCTATTTTTTTGAAATGTTAAAATAATCAGTTTCAGAACTATTCAGCAAAATAGACGAAAACCATATACCTACTGTTCAACTATTGGGCTATGGTCTACCCTATAGTCTTCCACTCTTTCCCTTAAGCCTTTGTCAAACAGATAGGCGTGACGAATGCGAAGCGTGACGTTTTTATTTGTAACATATGGAATTGTTTGAATCCAGTCACATAGAAAAGCGAAAGCGATCCGATAGCGTGACAGAACTATCGGACTGACGTCTCGCTTCGCTTTCGCCTATCTGTTTGACAAATGCATTAATGATGATTAGTATTGAATATTAATGTATCTGTTTAGCCCCACGACATAATAGAAGCGAATAAAAATACGCAATCGTAACATATACATGTCACTAATTTGTTTGGATGTCAGAAGTTGCCTTTCAGTGCGACGACGCTTATTATTCGTCGAACAAAATGAAGTGATGTTCGCGTGATTTTTGCTTTCGTTTGGACCTTATGTAATATTACAGAAGCTATGCAAACATGTGACTTTCTGGTATCCTTAAAAGTACCTTGGTCGCGGGACTAACGAATTGCCGTGATCCCGGTACGTAAAGGTCTAATGAAGGACACCGTGGATTTTAGTCAGTCAAGTCTGACAGTCCCTCCCGCCCTGCACTTGGTGGGAGGAATCATTAGATGATATAACCACGATTAAAAAAAAAAACCTTAATTAAAAGTACCTTAAAAAAATCGCCCCGTTTTTTACATCAGCTAGTAACTAATATGAATGCCTAGTGCCTAGCCATTTCCCAACTTTGTTGGGGTCAGCTCCTAGTCGAACAAGATGCAGTTGAATATCAGTATTGTACATGAAGGAACTGCGTCTCTGACCTGCACAACCCAGTAACTGGGTAACACAGAAACCCTTTGGTTGGCAAGACTAGACTTTCGAATATCTGACGAACAGAACTAGTAGCTAGCAATAATAATAAAAAAAACATTGACAAACTTTTTCGACGTAAAAATAAAATAAATCACAAAAAGTGAACGATCCAGTAGTAAAAAAAAAAAATCAAAACAATATTTTCATTGGACGTAATATTTGGTTGAAAAGGCAGATTTGTTAAACGAAATACTGTCGATCGGGAACATCAATTTGAGCGCTATTGTAAAGGCGCTTCCGCACCGGAGCGTAAGCCTGTCTATTATGTAACAAATCCAAGATTCGTTTTGGAGCATTACGTTACAACTAGAACGCTCACGGTGAGATTTCGTTTGTAACATACATTTCAAGATTCGATCTTGTACAGAAACAAGTTGTTACTGTATTGTAACAAGTTGTGTGTTATTGAATTGATCATTTCTCCTCACTCACTGATGTTAGGTTCGAATTTGGACGACATCAGACATAATATCTGCCATTTCTCGTCAACTTGATATTTTGATAAACATTTTCGCTTTGTTTTTCATTATAAATTAAATGAAACCTAAAAAGTACTTAAAAAGATTGTGATGCATATTAAACTTGATATGGACGTCACTCCGTACGGATGTCACGTCCCCGTTAGTTTACGTCTCTGTCACATCGTGCGCTGCGATCGATTTGATCGTCGCCACCTCCGAATTCGCATGTAGCGTATATACTCAGTGTGACAGCGCCTTTAGCGAAATATTTTACACAATTACAGACGGAGTTCGCCAATCACTGAATTTTGCTGACTTGATATGACAAACCGATTTTATTCGTGGCTTTTATTTTCATTGTTCAATCAAAATGAAACACTAATCAAATGAAAAGAATTAATGTTTTTGTTAAAGCTTTTATTTCAAATTTTTTATTTATATTTTTGGGATAAGCCAATTTATTGGTTTAGGACAATGAAGTTTTGATAATTAACTTTTTCAAATCTATTTATTTTTTTAGTGATTCGATTGATTTTATAGCATTGTACGAGTAGATATCAGAAAATATTATGTTTATGGTGAATTTTGATTTTTTTAAGGAATCCTTCGTTTGACTCTACCTAGTTGTGTATTATGTAGATAAATGACACATACATACACACATTCTCAAAGTAGTGTAAAGACAACTGGGTGGTATTTATTTAAAATTTCAAGCTTCTTTATATATGAAGAAGAATAATCTACAACATTCGCCATCTGCAAAAATAATTAAGGCAATTCAACTGGATGGACACGATGGGCCATAATTTATAATTGAGCCATCTATACTTAACACGCTAATCTCAAGAACTGCTGTTACCAATTGCAAAATTATTGTTGTGTTGGATAGTTCGCGGGACTCACGAATTACCGTGATCCCGGAACGTAAAGGGCTATTGAAGGACACCGTGGATTTTAATCAGTACGAGTATGACAGTCCCTCCCGTTCTGCCCTGGGTGGGAGGACTCATTTGATGATTTTAACAAGTTAAAAAAAAAGTTAAGTTTCGATGAGGCTAGAAAAAAACAAAACACGAGTATTACACGTAATATCTTTATAGGACCAACATGTACTAATAAGAGCAATGACCACTAAAAACCTAGTCTTTAACGACCTAGCCAGTTTTTCTATGGTATAAACAATATAACTATGTAAATGTTCACAAGATCACGAGTCCACAAACATTGGCTGACGTTCTAAAACAAATGTTACTACAATATAGGGTTGCCATCCCGCGGTGAACCGTGGCAACAGCGTCGGGAGGGGTGGGGGACGGTGAAGTGTGCGTGTGTCGCGGGCGGCCCAAGACTTTGAATTTTTAAACCTTGACTACAAATGAAGCTCCCCGGACTATATCCGGATGCCCTCTAAACTAGGACAGATCCGGGGAAACCCGGACGGATGGCAGCCCTAATACAACTCTACAGTTTTGTATAGTGATGTGTGTGTGATAGAAGATGACAGCTGTTTGTGTTTGTGGTGTTAATTTGATTAGGAGAGTAACGTGATTGAATGGAATATGGAGGGGAGAAGAAAAATGGGTGATTTATTAAATTGTCATCTTTTATTTAACTGAATGCCGACCTCAACTTGTTTACAGTGAATTCCCGTGGGCTAATGAAAAAGAATTTTTAAATGCAACTTAACGTTACTGAACGGTTAGCGCAGTGGCGATTGACTGCTACGGTTCGATTCCCGAACGAAAAAATATTTGTATATACAATGATAAATAGTTGGACCGGTTCTGAGGTTCGTGTATGTGAGTTTAAACGTCTTCTCAGGCACACAATACAAGAGAAATTCATAGTATGAGAAATAGTGAAAAAAATATCTGCAAGGCTGATTCGTGAGTTTGTCAAGCTATAGGATATGGTAAGAAGTGCGGCAACACACAAGAATAATTATAAACGTAAACATGATAAATAGTAATTACAAAATCAATTCGATTTTCGTCATAAACCTTCATAATAGGGATAATGTAAAAGTATGTGATGAAAACAGCAAAATAGTTATAATAATTTATACGAACTTTTGTGCTTGCAAACAACATAAACAAACGTAACTCCATTCACTAAACAACACTAATCATAAACGACGTATTAAAACCATTAAAACATATTCACCAACGACACTTAGGTACACTTAAAAGTTCCAGAGTGTACACTGCTGCATATAAAACCCACGCCATACGCCCGGAGAACCTTGGCTTCACAGACGGTACATTAACAGATGCTGCTGAATCATATTCTGCTTACATACGCGGTTATTAAAGCTCTGTGCAGACAAGATGGCGGCCGTAGATGCCATTTTGTTTTTAAATATTTGAAATTTAATTTTAGAACACTTATTAGACATTTATAGTTAGTTTTAACAGTTTGCGCGTCTCATGGTGCTGAGAAATCGCATGTGCGATTAGCTTAGCTGTGTAAGGTTCAAAAAATATATCATCATCATATCCGCCGTATGATGTCCATGTGAACATGGGTTTCTCCTATAGATCTACGATAGGACCGGTTGCGTGAGGCTGGTATCCAGAGCGATCTTGTGGTCTTTATCAGATCTTCAATTCACAATCCTTCCGATTTTCTCCTGTGTCGTGGGTGCGTTTACAAACATATAAACTCACAAACACAAACGCCCAGACCCGGAACAACCACTTGTAGATCATACAAATATTTGTTCTGTGCGGGAATCGAACCCGCGACACGCAGCGCAACAATCCAATCGCTCAGCCACTGCGCTAACCGTGCCGTCTGCGCTAACATTGGAATTAGTATTCTATAAACAGGATAATTATTTATTTATTTCTAGTGAATCTTTTGGCAAAAGTCATCAGGGGTTCTAAAATGGTCATTTTAGCAGTAATATCAACTTCGATAAATTATTCTATTTTCACGATTTGTTCTATTACTTGAGCAATAGAATACAATATTCCATTTCACGAATTCTTAACGAGATATTGTTAAAGTAGCCTTTTTAGACCGGAAATCAAACTCTTTCAGACTTACTACAAAAACGTTAAACATCTCTTGAACACATGTCTAAAAAAAGTGTCGGCGTTTGAAATTGAGATAAGGTCCGCTTTTGCACTTACATTTTTTTAGACGAGTGTTTAACAGATTTTTAACTTGTTGCAGTAAGGCTTTTATTGTTTTTAATATTTTCATATTTAGATACGAGAAAATTTTGTTCTTGAAAATTTGTTCTTTATTATTTGTTTCAAATAGTCGGCCGTCGTGGATATCTTTGCTACCTAAATATCGTTGACCGATACGTGACGTCATAACTGAAAACGTATGATTCACTTCGATATCTGTAATCCACAAATCAGCATTGAAGATAGTAAAAAGTATTTTAGGTAAGTTTTTACTCATCTATTTGTTTTGGTATCCGCGTTCGATGTATCCGCCGTGTTTAGTATGGAAAGAATTTGCTCTTCTTTAGGTAAACGAAATATTTCCAGTCATCATCATTATTTTTGGCTGGAATAATTCAGTGGCGATTTAAAAAATCACTGATAGTAGGTAACTTTTTTTTTTTTATCGTGGTAAAATCATCAAATGAGTCCTCCCACCCAGGGCAGAGCGGGAGGGACTGTCAGACTTGTACTGACTAAAATAATAATAAGGTAACTTTTTTTTTTTTTTTTTTTTATCGTGGTAAAATCATCAAATGAGTCCTCCCACCCAGGGCAGGGCGGGAGGGACTGTCAGACTTGTACTGACTAAAATCCACGGTGTCCTTCAATAGCCCTTTACGTACTAGGGTCACGGTAATCCCTTGGTCCCGCGACCCCAGCAGGCTTTGGCCCTCTACGGGCCCCGTCACTATGCTGACACTCTTTGAGGCGCGCGTGGAACACAACGCGCCGTCGACCCGGGCATGGTCCATGGTCGGACAGTGAGTCGCCCATTACTCGCTGCCCGCATGCCCGCGCCTACGGTGGCCGGAGATCGTCCTGCGACGTCCGACGCCGTGGGCGTCTACCACTGCGGCTGGGGTGGAGGGAGGACGCTGTCCTCTCCCTCAGGCGGCCCGCCTCCTCCTTCACGAGCATGACTGCTTCGCAGAAGGAGGCGACCGCTTCCCACTCCGTCTCGCCCCGCAGCATGGCCTCGACCAATGCCGGGCGCGAGAGGTCTCCGCCTATCGCCGTCGTGAGGACACGGCGGTGCTCTGCCCAAGCGGGGCAGTCCTGCACCGTATGCTCCACCGTGTCCTCCGGACGATCCTCGCAGTGGTGACACCCAGGCGTTTCTTCCCTCCCTATCAGACACAGGAACCTCCCGAAACTTCCGTGTCCGGTGAGGACCTGCGTCATGCGGTAGGTCAGGACGCCGTGACGCCTATCCAGCCACTCCTCAAGGAGGGGTCTTACCGCCGCGATTGCGGCGTGCCCGGACCTCGGTTGCGACAGTCGCTCCCTCCATACTACCCTGAGATCACGCCGGAGCTCTTCCCGCCGCGCCTCGACTTGTCGAGGCAGCGGGGATTCGCCCCGACGCTGCGCCTCCACGCGCCATTCATAGACGCGCTGGAGGGCAGTCGCCTCCAGATCCCAGGGCAGCAATCCCGCTAGGAGGTTGGCTGATTCACCGGCGATCGTGCGGTATCCCCGGATCATCCGGATAGCCATGACCCTCTGGCATGCGACCAGCTTGAGTGGTCGCGTCCGGATGCTTAGGGCCCACACGGGGGCCCCGTAGAGGGCCATGGACATAATAAGGTAACTAGAAAAAAATTACTCAAATGCAAAGTATCTAAATGTATTAAAGCCTCGCGGTCTCGTACCTTATTTAAAGTCTAGCTAGTCTAGCTCTAAAGTCTGACAACCAGTCTTACCAGGGGATATCGTATTACCCAGTTACTGGGTTGTGGAGGTCCGACAGGCAGTCGCTTCATGTAAAATAGTGATATCCAGCTGCATCTGGTTTGACTGGAAGCCGACCCCAATAAAGTTGGGAAAAGGCTAGGCAGATGGTGATGGTCTCGTAACGTATTTTTCTAAATCACTGTTGCGTATTAAAGTAATAATTTATAATTTTGTTGCGGGCCTCACGAATTACCGTGAACCCCGGAACGTTAAGGGCTATTGAAGGACACCGTAGATTTTAGTTAGTACGAGTCTGACAGTCCCTCCCGTTCTGCCCTGGGTTGGAGGTCTTATTTGATGATTCTACCACGATAAAAAAAAAGACAGGTGGCAAACATAGTTTCTGCCCACATCTATGGAAAAAAAGGCTCTTCAGAGCCTTTATTTGCCACGCTTTACTGTTCTGAATCCATCCGAATCACACACTTAAGGCAAACTTAACACAATAATAACGTAGCGCAGGCACCAACAGGACGCCATTTGTTAATAGCCGCTTGCAAATGACGTCCTAATGACGCTTGCGCTACGTTAGTGTTGTGTTAAGTATGCCTAAAGAGTGTATGTCCCCATTATACCTCGCGTCCCCGTCTTATATACTGTTCCCCTACGCCTTAAAGCCTCTTATCACATATTCCATTACCCATCCCCTTTGTAGAACTAGGCCTTGATCTAAATTACAGACTGCTAATACAAGTGTTATTTTGCTCATAAAAATAACACTTATACTAACTGTTTTAGTGAAATCATGTACATCAAGTACTTTAACGTTATCCTGTCTAGACTCCTTTTATATTCCTGTTACCACGTTGACTTAAAAGTGACTGTAATACAATTTCAGGAGGTGCATTTTCAAAGCATTTTTCCGGTTTTCCAGTCAGCTTTCGAACTTTCGATGGCTTTTACTGGTTTTCGGAGTAAAAGCGACTTTTGGCTAAACGTTAGCGGTTCGAACTCGTATCTTTTTATTTCCCAAATCGTAAAAATTTTGATAACAAAAATAAAGAAAATTTAAGTCAAAGGTATATTTGAGAAATAGAAAGTAATTTGTTTAATCTATTACTGTTTATTATTCACAGTAAAAGTTTATGGCTCATTAAAACAATAACCCGCTACTTGATATTCAATTGTTCTATAAATTGGCAATCAAATTCCATACGAGAGACGTTACAAAATCCATTAATATCTAACGTCTTCGAAAACACATAACCCATTAGAACAAAGCATTTCTACAACAAAGACCAATCCTGTCTTATCTAGCACTTTCAGCGCTTCGCAGCGACATGTTATACTCATCTGAAACTCCCTAAGGATTACTCCGCGTATGAAAATTTAACAAGTCCCACCATATCCGTCGCATTAGACATACGAATGTACGTAAACGGAGTCTGTTTGCGGCCGCAGCATTCATTTTAAACTCAAAACAGAACTGGTTTGAGCCCGTTTTAGCCGGTTTCATCTGGATTGAACCGCTTTTTTTCGGGCCTTTGTAAAGCGCTGTTATTATTGTCGAGTACACTCGTTAGTTAACTTCTTTTGAGCGGTTTCGTATTTTCCTTTTGTGTTTCTTTCGCGTTGGGTAAACAGTTTTCCTGTTGTGCGAATATTGTTATGGTTTAGCTGCTTGCTTTCGGCTTGTTTAAAGGTTAGAGGTTATCAAACAAATAACAAGTTTTCCGTCTCGGGTGCTATAAAAGTAAAATCATATCAGATTCATTGGCGAAAGGAGAACAATAAAGGCGCGAAGATAGAAGAATTATTATTAAAATCATTATCTTTCGTCTACTATCCGCTCTGGACCCTTTCCTTCTCACAGAATTAATGCTCAAGGCTGATAATACGTAAGTGTATTTTCGTGAGACATTTCCATTGTTTTATTTACACAGTATTGTTAACTTTAACTATAAAAATCAAGTATCTTGATTTAACACACGAGATTGTCGGCCTGTACGCGTAGCATGACCGATTTTATCTCTATTCTACCAAGAAAAGACAAAGTTATTTGATTGTTATTTCTATACAATTCGATTGTTTTTTGACACTAGTATAGCGTGATCCATACACCATTGAAGAATAAAAACAATTCCTTTCTATATTTTAAACATTATTATGTTTAAAACTTTCTATCATTTTGTATTTTCTTCCGTCGACAAAACCCTTTTCTACGGTGCCATGCTACGCGTGCTGTGGGACGTGGTCTCTGCAATCATTGTACCGATAGTCGTTACGGTCAATGGATTAACTTCACCAACACCGCGGCTGGCTCAAGAGCTTGATGCAGAAAGCTGCAGTGCTATTCTCAATTAACGCAGTCCGCGCGGCCATAGTGCTCATGCCACCCTGGGACTAAAGTTTCCTATGCTCTGAGCTACTGACAGCGACACTGACCAATCGTGAGGAACGAACGGTGAGCGCTGGCACTTCGCGATTGGACGATCTCAAAGCCGTCGCGTCGAAATGCATATCGTAGAGTCCAGCGATATGATTTCTTATTGAGAATATCATAGCAGTGCTCTGGAACACGGCGCGCATGGTGTGGAGATTCTTCTCTCTGGAGCCGTAACCATCGGCAGCTTCAACCCTGTTCCCGATGCTGATGGGTTACTATAATTTTCAAATATTTGAAAATGTACCGAATAAGATAAAATAATAAATAAACGACGATTATATACAACAGTACCTATTGTTAGCTTTAATTTTACTCACGCATTCTTACAAGTTGCGAACTCAAAACATGCTGTAATCATAAACTGATAACGAAAGGTCATGATTCAAATTAACGAGCTCGACCTTTTGACCTTCATTTCGGGCAATCCCAAAAACATGAACGTGAGTCAAACTGTAAACAAGTTGTACATACAGTGGAAGAATTTTCCTTATGACATTTTACGATAGAGTTACGAGTTGTTGACAACTCACTGTTTATACGCGTGAGAGGAGTTAAATAGAGTAAATACCCATACACTATAGAGCTTTTAATTCAATTTCATTTATTTCAATCTCTTTCAGATCATAATTACATTCTACGCCTGACGCATGCTACGCCTTACGCATGCTACGCCTTACGCATGCTACGCCTGACGCATGCTACGTCTTACGCATGCTACACCTTACGCATGCTACCTCACTAATTATTTGCTCGCGGCTTCGTACGTCCTAATTATAAACAATTACGCTTGTGCCCACTAGGCACGAGACAGTCATAATTAAATAATATATTAGTTCTATTTTCTGTAGGTATTGTTATATTAGCATAATCTTTAGTACCGGTATCATTCATAAACGTTACATAGTAGCAGCACTAGTACCTACAATAATATCTGCTAGATTAAGGTTTGTTCGTCGATAACCATTGTTTAAGCTGACTCATAAAGATCCTATGATAATGATCAGCTGATTATAAATACTTTGTTTTTTCCTGTAGTCTATAAGAGTACTAGAGTTTTTGCTAGAGAAAAACTTTAGTAGGTAAGAAACGGGTGCTTAAAACGGCATCATTTTAAGCACCCGTTTCATATTTGATAACATCATTGTCCACTAAAAATCTACTTAGGCCACAAAATTACTAAGTCAGCCACGAATCAAATAAATTGAGTCAGCGCGGAGCTGCTATTTCTGATTTCAGGGTTAAAAGGAACCTAACCAAACCAAACCTCGGGGTGGTCCCCAACACTAAAATTGTTACCGAGTTTGTAATATTAAATAAATAAATAAATATTCCACAACTGTCACACAACGCCATCTAGTCCCAAGCTAAGCAGAGCTTGTGTTATGGGTACTAAACAACTGATAAACATACTTATATATTTCTAAATACATACATATGATAAATAAATTACACCCAGACACAGAACAAATGATCGTGCTCATCACACAAACTTTTGTCCTGGGTGGGAATCGCACCCACGACCTCCGGCATAGCAGTCAGGGTCACTAACTACTAGACCAACAGGCCTGTCATATTCGTGGCTGAGTTAGTAATTTTGTGGTTTATTATTTCCCGAAAGAAACTATCTACATATAATATTTAGTTGCTAACTGGCTTATGCCCGCGGTGAGGCACGCGTGAAATTCTGTACTAACCAAATCGAAACGTCATATCGGTATAAGGCTTCGCCAAACATCCAGCTCGGCGTGGCGTGCTTACTAACCAGGGCAGGATGGGAGGGACTATCATACTTGTACTGACTAAAATCCTAGGTGTCCTTCAATAGTTTTTTACGTTCCGGAGCCACGGTTACCTGATAGTCCCGCGACGCCGGCAGGCTTTGGTCCTCTAAGGTCAAAGAAGGACAGTCAATTTCAGTTTTCACCCTAACATTCAATCTTAGGTTCTAAATTTACCGGGGGTCGCGGGGTTTCGAGGTCGCGGTACTATCTTAATAGGGCACCGTGGCTCTGGAACGTAAAGAAAATGTTTAGGAACAGGGTGATTTTTATTCAGTAAGAGTCTGACAGACCTTTCTGTTCCACCCTGGACGCGAGGACTCATTACATGATTATTACACCCCAAAAAAATGTTCAACATCTCAGCTCCTATCATGTACTCACTCACGAATGAATCATATTCTGTTCTCCTAGAGAAAATTTCTTGGAATCCGATAGATATCAGATTCCAAGAAATCCTTCACAAATAATTCATAACTATCTACTATATAATAGCTAGAATCCAAGATGGCGCCGGTATTTAGTGTTAAATTATTCGCCTTGCTCCAGTTCCCAGCGTTCATTAGCGATTCTGCTGCATAATGTACTGAACTTATTGTTGCAGGCGAACTCGTGTTAAAATGCTAAGCTAGCTGGTTTTCTGCTCATAAAATGCATGGAAAGAAGGTGGGATTATCTAGTCTTGTTCTTTTGATACAAGTTTTTAATTTTCGGGAGAGAATTGAATAGAAAGGAGGTGACTGCGCGTTTAGTAAGACAGTGTCGAAGACCTGTTTTGTCTAAATGATAGAATATAGAAAAAATCTATCGTCATCAGCCTTTAATTACCCCAATGCTGGGACACAGGCCTCCTCTCTGTAAGATAATCCACCAAGCAAGTCCAGTGCGGATCGACAGAATTATCTTCGAATTTTTGGTTCTGGACATGCCGGTTTCCTCACCATGTTTTCCTTCACCGTTTTTTAGGGCAGTGGTGACGAAATAAATCACACAAAGTAGCTTGGGTGGGTTCGTAAGTCTGTACACTGTACCATCACTGTTCTCTTGTCCACCATTGCTTTCATGATGATGATGACATGACGTCTTGTAGTGTAGAACGTCGTGCCATTCTCGAGCTAAATAAATGTCGATATAATACTGATAAATTTTAATTTAAGACACATTAAACAGTACAACATCGGGAAACTGGTGGGAACTAGCAATATAATTAAATTATAGTGTTGTAACTACTTCCAATAAATTAATATTGTTAATACAATTGTTCAAAATTGAATTGGTTAGCAGTTGTCGCCCACTGCTTACAGCCTCGACTTCAGAGTCTGGGGTTCGAACTTAGACAGGAGCAATCTTTTGTGTCATTTTTTTGGTTGCCTCAAAACGGTGAAAGAAAATAGCGTAAGGAAGCCGGCATGTCCTAGAAATTCGAAGACTTGTGACATATTTTGACAGGCCTGTTGGTCTAGTGGTTAGTGACCCTGACTGCTACGCCGCAGGTCGAGGGTTCGATTCCCACTCAGAACAAATGTTTGTGTGATGAGCACGATCATTTGTTCTGTGTCTGGGTGTAATTTATCTATAATATGTATGTATTTAGAAATATATAAGTATGTTTATCAGTTTTCTAAAGCGGTGATAGCCGAGTGGTATGACCGTTGGACTGCACAGTATAAGGTTGCAGGTTCGAACCCCGGCACGCACCAATGTCTTTTAGAATTCATGTGCGTATTATAAATTAATTATCACTTGCTAAAAACGGTGAAGGAAAACATCGTGAGGAAACCAGCACACCTGAGAGATTTTTCAATGGTGTGTGAAGCCATGTCAGAGGCCTACGGGCGGTTTAAACTCTGACACCAGGTTGTTCATCAACCATACGATAAGAAGAAGAAGAAGTTGTCTAGTACCCATAACACAAGCTCTGCTTAGCTTGGGACTAGATGGCGTTGTGTGATAGTTGTGGAATATTTATTTATTTATCTACCAACCACATGCCCACTCCCTCTAACAGAGATGATGCTCTCAGTAGTCTGAACATCATCATCATCATAGGCTTATCATGATTGAATGATTGCTTAACTAGTCCTCATTTAATTGTTATTACATTCGTTTCAAAATGAATAGAATTTTGCAATATACTCGTACATAACCATCTGTCCTCAACCGTTATCATTAATATACCTTGCTCTAGTTTCACTAGATATTGTATACAATTAATTAACCATGCAATCTATTTACTTAAACAATTTAATTAAAACTAAACAATGTGGGCACGATATTTTAAAATAAGTGGTGGAAAGTTGGTTTAATTTTGTATTATTTTTATTATAATTTGATTGCGATTGAGATTGCGCAATAGCTGCCTAAAATTAACCCCACTCAACTAGAAAGAGAGGAATCGAAGAGATGGTCTTATATTTCTGTTACAGGAAAGAGATAGGAAAAGGCTTATGTTTAACTTACCACCAGATATAGTAACAAATAGCAGACAAAAGTAGTAATTGATCACCAAAATGAAACTCGCATATTAATGTAAAATTATAACCAAAGTTTTAACACTTTGCTATTCTATTTATTAAGTAAAATGATTCCAAGTAAATCATGAGTTATAGTGACGGGGCCTGTAGAGGGCCAAAGCCTGCTGGGGTCGCGGGACCAAGGGATTACCGTGACCCTAGTACGTAAAGGGCTATTGAAGGACACCGTGGATTTTAGTCAGTATAAGTCTGACAGTCCCTCCCGCCCTGCCCTGGGTGGGAGGACTCATTTGATGATTTTACCACGATAAAAAAAAAGTAAATCATGAGTAACCCAAAAATACTAAATGATCACCAAAATTAACCCAACATTTTAAAGTAAAATTATAACCAAAGTTTTTAAATTATGCTATCCTATTTAAGCAAACTGACTCCAAAAAAATCATTGTTAACCCAAAAATGAGCACCAAATTATTGGGTACGTATCAACATCCCGATGGACAAAATCCCGAAAATTGCACTAATGAGCAGAGTATAAGGAGCTCACATTGGCAGTAGCATGTCGACGGAGCCCCGCTTCGCGGGCCTCTTACTTCTGGGTGGTTTAATAAAAAATAACCACGAAGTGTGTTTTCTAACCTAAGTTGTCCGAGTCGGGGTGCCAGCAAGTCCCGAGCTGTATTTCCAGTCGCTCAACAGCGCAATTAATGCTTTCTTTGCTAAGCCTACATTTTATGGCAATCATAGTGGTTTACTTAGGCAGAAATAGCGCATTAATTTGCTCGTTTAGATTTGGTGATCATTTATTATATTTGGTGGTTGAATACAATTTAAAGTGGAGTCGTGACTAAAATAGCTTTATAAACTTTTTTTTCTGGTGTTAAGTAGATATTTTTGGTTACAAAACTAAGGCTATCAAAGCATTATATGGTGGTCATTATATTTATCCCCATAGGAAAATGGCCAATTTTATCTGTCAGTTGGATAGGGAAGGTCCATCGCAGTCCATCTTTTTAAGTCTATGGTTGAAACGTATTACTCCATTATTTATGCATTAGCTTTATTACCCAAGTTGCTAATGTTTTCACTTTGGCTGGAAAATAAATTGTAAGTTCGGCAATTTTTCTTCTTTACTTAGTTTATTTTGACATCCACAGTTGCCAGAATTAACTTAGACGCCATTTTTTTCACCGCAGACTTTTCTCAAGTATCCGAGAAACCTTTATAAAATTCAGCAGCGGGTTCGCCAGAAATATTCTTCCAGACAAAGTAATGAGTTTCCTTACTCCAAAGTTTATTCACGCCAAGAATTTTGTTAGAAAAGATGTATGGCTAAGAAACTTTTGCTGGAGTATAACGTTTATTACTGTCTATTCATCTGTTCAGCCTTTTATTATGTTGGGGTTGGCAGTCTAGCAGGATGCAGAAGAATATGAGTCTTTTACGACTCTTACAATTTACAATACGTCATGCTGTGGTGTCATTTTTAATGCGTCTTGACGTTTGGTGCGTTTTATCCTTTGTGAATATTCACTGATTTAACGAAAGCAAAAAAATATGTGTCCATTGTTTTTCTAAACTCTAATTGACCCCTTTAGAGGGTCAAAGCCTGACGAGGCCGCGGGACTCACGAATTACCGTGACTCCTAACGAAAAGGGCTATTGAAGAACACCGTGTATTTTAGTCAGTACGAGTCTGACAGTCCCTCCCGCCCTGCCCTGGGTGGGAGGAATCATTTGAAGATTTTACCAAGATAAGAAAAAAAAAACTCTAATTGACGGACTGAATTAGCAAGATTGATACTGGATGCCTATTATAAATTATTAAAAATAGAAATACAGCTTTTTTAAATCTTCATTTTAAAAAAAAGAATTTGTTACTCTTTTAATATACACACATCAAAAGTGTCTAGGGATCAACATATATTTTTGCAATAACTTTTCTCCTGATTGATATTAATTAATTTTTTTTTTAAGGATTCATCAAATAAAGTGTTTTCGTTTGTCACAGTAACGATAAACCAAGTCACCTTTGCATTAATAAACAAATTTGCCATTTTCCTAATAAAGGGATTTTTGACATTTGAACCACTAACACAAAAGTTCGAAAAAAAGACTGAAATAACAGTTTTCTTTAAAATTTTATTGGGTAACTTAAACAATTAATAATCCGTGTTTCTACCGCGAACACTAACAACCCAAGAACATCGGTTTGGCATACTCAAAATGAGTTCATCCAAATCACGCTGTGGAATGGCCGCCCATGTTCGTTGCAACAACAAAAAAAGGTCTTCTTGCGACTGGATACCCTCCATATTCGGCAGAGCTCTTCTCTGTAGCATATCC
This sequence comes from Agrotis puta, assembly GCA_943136025.2. NCBI lineage: Eukaryota > Metazoa > Arthropoda > Insecta > Lepidoptera > Noctuidae > Agrotis > Agrotis puta. The sequence continues at coordinate 4,353,730 of OW964177.2, forward strand.
CATGCATGCTCAATCGGATTCAAGTCTGGCGACTGAGCAGGCCAGGGCAGGACATTGATGTTAGCTGCGGCGAGAGTCTGTCTTACAACTCTTGCGGTGTGCGGTCGTGCATTATCATGCATTAACTGAAATAAGGGACCGATTTGCACTTGTAGAGGAACGATGACGTCTGATACAATCGTCTCAGCATAAATTTGAGCGTTGAGGTTGCCTCTGATCCAAATCAACTCAGTTCTTCCGCCGATCCAAATACCCGCCCATACCATGATGGTTCTACCACTATAAGGATGAGTCTCGTTTTGGTATGAGACCGGATACAAGACGTATACGACACTGGAGAAGCCCTGGACGCCAACAGCGATTAAAATCCTGCCAGGAAGTCCATCCTTATAGTGGTGGAACCATCATGGTATGGGCGGGTATTTGGATCGGCGGAAGAACTGAGTTGATTTGGATCAGAGGCAACCTCAACGCTCAAATTTATGCTGAGACGATTGTATCAGACGTCATCGTTCCTCTACAAGTGCAAATCGGTCCCTTATTTCAGTTAATGCATGATAATGCACGACCGCACACCGCAAGAGTTGTAAGACAGACTCTCGCCGCAGCTAACATCAATGTCCTGCCCTGGCCTGCTCAGTCGCCAGACTTGAATCCGATTGAGCATGCATGGGATATGCTACAGAGAAGAGCTCTGCCGAATATGGAGGGTATCCAGTCGCAAGAAGACCTTTTTTTGTTGTTGCAACGAACATGGGCGGCCATTCCACAGCGTGATTTGGATGAACTCATTTTGAGTATGCCAAACCGATGTTCTTGTGTTGTTAGTGTTCGCGGTAGAAACACGGATTATTAATTGTTTAAGTTACCCAATAAAATTTTAAAGAAAACTGTTATTTCAGTCTTTTTTTTGAACTTTTGTGTTAGTGGTTCAAATGTCAAAAATCCCTTTATTAGGAAAATGGCAAATTTCTTTATTAATGCAAAGGTGACTTGGTTTATCGTTACTGTGACAAACGAAAACACTTTATTTGATGAATCCTTAAAAAAATTTTTAATTAATATCAATCAGGAGAAAAGTTATTGCAAAAATATATGTTGATCCCTAGACACTTTTGATGTGTGTATGAATAGTTTAAAAAAATATATCCATCTATCCTCACAAACTTTCCCATTTATGTTATTTGTAAGATTTCTGTGACAAAATCAGGGATCCGTGGGTGTTTGTGAATGTCAGCAGTCTGTATTATCTTTTGTGATATAAACAAAATAATGTTGGCTTTGTTCTTGATTATGACTTGTGTTTGTGAATCTTATTGCGTGGGGTCTGTGTGTTTATTTGATAAGTTTATTAAGCTTATTAAGTTTAAAAAAAAAGTTATCCAATTGTTAGAGGGTACTCATTTTGAAACTGATTAAAACTTTTATTGTCACAATTATCCTTTTTTAAATGATAGAATTTAGGATGTCTAGAAAAAAAAAGTCCCTTACACCGAGTGTAAAAGTCCCATTACCCCTCTCTGGTGATAGGCGGAGACCTCTCGCGCCCGGCATTAGTCGAGGCCATGCTGCGGGGCGAGACGGAGTGGGAAGCGGTTGCCTCCTTCTGCGAAGCAGTCATGCTCGTGAAGGAGGAGGCGGGCCGACTGAGGGAGAGGACAGCGTCCTCTCTCCACCCCAGCCGCAGTGGTAGACGCCCACGGCGTCGGACGTCGCAGGACGATCTCCGGCCACCGTAGGCGCGGGCATGCGGGCAGCGAGTAATGGGCGACTCACTGTCCGACCATTGACCATGCCCGGGTCGACGGCGCGTAGTGTTCCACGCGCGCCTCAAAGAGTGTCAGCATAGTGACGGGGCCTGTAGAGGGCCAAAGCCTGCTGGGGTCGCGGAACCAAGGGATTAAAGTAAAAAAAAACATAAATCTATTTAATTTTGATAAGAACGAGCGCCGCAAAACTAAATTACTCCTACCAGCACCTAGAATACAAATGTGTAAAAATAGCCCAGAGTACCGAAGCATTCAAATATATAATAAATTGCCCTAAAGCATAAGGTCCAACAAGTCATTATGTTTATTTAAATGTAAGCTAAAATCTTTACTATTAGAAAAATGTTACTATAGCATCCAAGAGTTTATGACAGATAAATTTTGACTATTTACACAATTTTGCTTAGGTATTTTGTTTTTAAATATTTTTACTTTTAATTATTTTTATTTTAGTTATTATTCACGGTTTATTATATTTTGATTTTATTACTTTCATTGTGGTTCTATTTATATTGATTTTGACTATTCACTATTTCTTTGTTACGATGCTAGTTATAATAATAGGTAAGTATAATATAATGTTCTATAGATATATATTATAGTTTTAAGTAATTTGCTGCGCCCTAACAGGGTAATGTGTCCATTAGTTTTGAAGTAAGTTTTTTTGTAAAGCTATGCTTGTAACGATGTGTCCATTGTGCAATAAATAAATAAATAAATTACCGTGACCCTAGTACGTAAAGGGCTATTGAAGGACACCGTGGATTTTAGTCAGTACAAGTCTGACAGTCCCTCCCGCCCTGCCCTGGGTGGGAGGACTCATTTGATGATTTTAACACGATAAAAAAAAACCCCTCTCTGGTAGGAGGATGCTCCTCTTCAAACTTTTTTTTTCTTTTGAATATTTCGACTGTGACTACAACTGCGAACAGCGAAGGACTGGTACTCTCTGCTTGCATCTGTGTTTCCGAACGCATACAACCCTAATCTCTTGAAAGTTAAAGTGAACAGGCTTCTCCTGGGTAAGCTCGCTCCATCGTCAACCTTACCTTTGTCACACTTTTCCTAGACTAAGGTCAAAAACAAACCCATCGTACATAAAAAAAGATCGGAGAGTCTGAAATGGCCACTTAGCATTGTTACTAATGATTCACTTCGTGAATTTCCAGCAAATGTCATTGGCAATTTTTCCATCTTTTTTTTTTCTAACGTTATCCCACCCTAGGAATTTCATCTGTATCGCTGAGCCACTGCGCCAACCGTGCCGTAGATAATAATTCACTAAGTGAATCATGAGGAATATTGCTAAGTGACCGTTTCAGACCCGCATTGTTTAGGTATTTAGGTGGCCCTGACTTAGTGTGTGTTTAGCCTAGAGACCAATTAAATTAGCCTTACGATAAAATGGAACAATTTAGGTAATAGCCAAACGATTAATGAAAATGATTAATCAAGCTAGAACGTGTAAATGATGTCTGTTTGACTAGCACTACACCTGTTTACATTCCAAGAATATCACTCAATTAATCATCTACTAATTTCATTTTCATCTATCTGGCCTTTTTCCAATATTATATTTTGTAGGTGGGTAGAGCGTCTGACAAGTACGCCCCCCCTTTTCAGCTGGTCCCGCGGGCATGCTGACGGCGAGTAATGGGTGACCCGCCGTCCGCCAGGGTCGACGCGGCGCGTCGTGTTCCAAGCGCGCTTCAAAGAGCTGTCAGCAATCTCACGGGGCTCTCCTTAGAGAGTCAAAGCCTGAGGGTTCATGGGGCTGTCTTATCAGGTATCCGTGAACCCGGAACGAAAAAGGCTATTGAAGGACACCGTTGATTTTAGTCAGTACGAGTCTGACGGTAATGGGTGGGAGGACTCATTTGATGATTTTTCCACGTTTTTTTTTACTCCTTAACTTTTTTATCCCTTAACTTTTTTTTATATTTTAATCCGGTTCCTTTGGAAAACGGACCTTGTAAGACCGGTTTATTTTATACCCGGTTTTGATGTCGGTGTTACACCGAATTTTAAGTTGAGGATCTTGAGCTCGTTCTTCGTTCACCCAGAAGTATTGTGGACATCTCCAGCTCCAGGATCCGGGACTCTCCGAGTCCCTGCACGCCGCTGTACCCTGTTTAGACAGTCATACATTCTCAATCAACTCATCTTATTGGAAATTGGGGAGGCCTATGTCCACCACTGAACTATGGTAAGTTTATTGCTGGACATAGGCCTCCCCAATCTCCCCAATGTTTGTTGCTCTTTCACGCAAAACACTCGGGACGGATTTGGATGTTTGGTACACAGATACTTAGTTTATAACCTGGATTAACTCAGGCTAGATTTATTCCGATTTTATTTTGCTGTGGGATTATTCTCGACTTGCGAAGCCCCTGTTTCTAGCAGCTTTTTTTTTTTTTATCGTGGTAAAATCATCAAATGAGTCCTCCCACCCAGGGCAGAGCGGAAGGGACTGTCAGACTTGTACTGACTAAAATCCACGGTGTCCTTCAATAGCCCTTTACGTACCGGGGTCACGGTAATCCCTAGGTCCCGCGATCCCGGCAGGCTTTGGCCCTCTACAGGCCCCGTCACTATGCTGACACTCTTTGAGGCGCGCGTGGAACACAACGCGCCGTCGACCCGGGCATGGTCCATGGTCGGACAGCGAGTCGCCCATTACTCGCTGCCCGCATGCCCGCGCCTACGGTGGCCGGAGATCGTCTTGCGACGTCCGACGCCGTGGGCGTCTACCACTGCGGCTGGGTGGAGGGAGGACGCTGTCCTCTCCCTCAGGCGGCCCGCCTCCTCTTTCACGAGCATGACTGCTTCGCAGAAGGAGGCGACCGCTTCCCACTCCGTCTCGCCCTGCAGCATGGCCTCGACCAATGCCGGGCGCGAGAGGTCTCCGCGTTTCTAGCAGCTAGTCTATACATATAATAAATCTGTAGAAGGGTCAATTCTGTACATTGAAAATATTGAAAAAATAAATAGCTGGGGGTGTTGCTGGATCGATACCAAACCCAAATATATGATTAAAAAAAAATTTGTCTGTCTGTCTGTCTGTTTGTGCATGCATCACGTGAAAACTAACGGTTCGATTTCGATGAAACTTGGTATAATTACTCCTTATTATCCTGGGCATAACATAGGATACTTTTTATCATGGAAAAATACGTAGAAAAAAAATCTTATTTTTCAGTTTTATTCATAGACGTTGTTCTGTAGAACCGCGAACACACGTTGCATTACCCGCGGTGGATTCAGCGCCGTAATATTTATAAGATGTCATTGTCAGAGTTACTCAAAATTGGGAAATAAACCATCCGCGCGGACGGAGTCGCGGGCGGAAGCTAGTTTTAAATATAGCTAATGAAACTCGAGGATGATGTAGGTTCTCACAAGTGAAAGAATTCGAATTAAAATCTGCAGTTCCCAAGATGGGTGACCTTCACCAAACATACTAACTGTATATCGTTATAATATGTATAATACTACTATAGATTACTAGTGGCTGTAGATATTAATTTATAACAGTAGATATTATTAAAACTAATATCATAGACAATCTAATATTGGACGCTCTTTATTGACCTTGCCTTAAGATTTATGCCATCCGACCTCCTGAGACGCGATCTATTTGCATTCGTAATTACTTTGGCAGAATACTGGATTCCTTGGACATTTTAACACAAGTTTATATAGAGTGATTGATACACATAATATATAAATATTTTCATAGCGATGATGACCCACCCTCAGTTTGTCCACCAGTGCTGGACTCTTATTTACATAAATATTTCCGGCACATCACGGAGTGGACAATGGGAAAAATTTATAGAAAAATTCCCATTGGCCACCACTAGTGGACTGTGATAGGAATTTGAATAAATAATTTTACCGTTGACCACCAATGGACAGACAGCGAGACAATTTTAAACATTAAAATTTTTTGTGGACAGTGATGCAATTTTATAATATATTTCCCAATGACCACCTCTTTCAAATGAACGTACAGTCATGTGGTAAAATTAAATGTGTACATTTATTGGAAATTTGTGCCGAGTAATAATGAATCAGCGAAACGATAGAGACGACGGGATTCTGAACGAACTTTGTCAATTGGCATAATTCTAATGATTGTAGCGAGTTAGCGACTATTTTCAGTCGATCTAAACATGTATATTCGGCTGAAATTATGAGCGTAAATATTTAAGTTTTAAGTCGCGTAATTTCGGTTGGTTTCTTAAAAAGTATTTTGCAACGCAAAATGAGTGGTCTGTAATGTACCAATACGCGACTCACTACTTAAAAATTTTATATTGGACATCAGGAAAACAGAAAATTTAATAGTAAAAATATTCGATTCTAATTTTAGCCCACTATTAACATCGTCTAGGATCAAATACAACTATTCTTAGTCGGCATAATAACTTTTTTATTCATACTTTGACACCCACCCTTAATGTGTTATGGTTAATTAGATACTGCAGCAATAATTTGAATAATTAAAAAAAAAATATGTAAATAAATACGTGATATGTTATCTTGATTGATGTAATCCCTGAGCGATGATAAATGAGACAAAGGTTGTTTGTTGCGTAAATACTTTTTATCAACAACAAAATTAAATAAATTGGTTTAAAGCGAAAGATTTCTATTTCGTTAGTTGAAGAACCGTGCGTCCACCTATGATTATATACCATTATATACTATACTTTACAGGTTGATTTGTAATTCGATGCAGTCCTTGAAATGGGTGGTACTAGACCTTATTCGCAACAATTTTAACCCGACAACATGAGGTCCAAACTGACTGGTTTTGGAGATATCGAACTTTAAAGATTTTTCTAAAAAAATCCACTTCTCCCTCATTAATGCCTTTGTCAAACAGACTGGCGAAAGCGAAGCGTTGCCGAAGTGATACCTAACCGAGGCGAGACATCAGTCCGATAGTTCTGTCACGCTATCGGATTGCTTTCGCTATTCTATGTGACTGGATTCAAACAATTCCATACATTAAAAATAAAAACGTCACGCTTCGCATTCGCGACGCCTGTCTGTTTGACAAAGGCTTAAGTGCTTGTTGTTAGAAAATAACAATGGTCACCACATAGAATTCATACTCTTCTGATAGAACATGAACGACTGGATCTAGTGGACACAAGCTAGTTATAAAACTAATCATGTCTAGGGAAATTAAATGTCATAATTTTTCTGTATCGAAGTTTTCTTAAAACTTTTCTTGTCTTTCAAACATTATTTCTCAAAATAAATGTACGACACTTGATTGGCAAATTACAGAAGAAACTTTCTTGATTCATTAACTTTCTAAAATCGTGCCACAGTAGGTACCCACTTTTAGTTAGTGTCTGACCAGAAAATTAGGGTTGTTACTGACGAGGCATTTAATAATGGATGACTTATGTCTATCATCCATTTGGTATTTATTATTTAAGTGTTTTTCATTTATAATATTATATACAGACTATAAATAAAAACTTACTAGTAATATGACGAGGTAGTAAATCAAAGAAAATCGGTAATAAAATTTAATGTATAAATAAATTATATATTTCGATGATTTTTTTATTTATATATATCAGACATATAAATGTATTGACATTATTGCGTCGTTTTTCGTGTGAATTATGGGATCGTAAATATATAATATATATATATATTTATGTCATGTTTTTGTAATTCAATACCGTCAACTGTTTATTTTTATAATGTTTTCGTTTTCCTCCTACTTTTGCGTGGAACTTGTGGCAGATTAATTATAATTAATTCGGTGATCATTTCGACGTCAGATTTGAAGTCAGTGTAAAATTGTAGGTATGTGACTATGGTTTCTATTAGAATTATATCTAGAACTATTTACAGTTTCCATAGACACGCGATTTGCATAATCTGAAAGGTAGAGTGCGCTTCACGAAATAAGAGTGCCTTTTCACCAGATATGTGCTATGCAGCTATGCTGCGAGAATGTAAAAGCTGAGTTACGAAACTATGTGACCGTTTTCACTGATGCTAAGCTATGTAGCGGTGCGAGTAGATGTGCCATGAAGATCGATGCCACAAAGTAGCTGCGCGAAGAAGATGCGCAGCTCGAGCTATTCGATGTATCGATAGAAGGCAAGACGACCCATAGCAGGCATCCATAGCACGCATCCTTCCATATAAAAAAAAACATATCTTAGTTGAATCCGTTTCCACCAGTGCTATGCTATGTGCACCAATGAAAATAATTAGTGGATATCAAACGAATCCATAGCAACGTAGCATAGCACATCTCTAGTGGAAATGCAGCCTAAGGCTAGCGGTTGAATCGACCAAACTTCCTTGCCGGATTGCTGCCCTGGGATCTGGAGGCGACTGCTCTCCAGCGCGTCTATGAATGGCGCGTGGAGGCGCAGCGCCGGGGCGAATCCCCGCTGCCTCGACAAGTCGAGACGCGGCGGGAAGAGCTCCGGCGCGATCTCAGGGCAGTATGGAGGGAGCGACTGTCGCAACCGAGGTTCGGGCACGCCGCAATCGCGGCGGTAAGACCCCTCCTTGAGGAGTGGCTGGATAGGCGTCACGGCGTCCTTACCTACCGCATGACGCAGGTCCTCACCGGACACGGATGTTTCGGGAGGTTCCTGTGTCTGATAAGGAGGGAAGAAACGCCAGGGTGTCACCACTGCGAAGATCGTCCGGAGGACACGGTGGAGCATACGGTGCAGGACTGCCCCGCTTGGGCAGAGCACCGCCATGTCCTTACGACGGCGATTGGCGGAGACCTCTCGCGCCCGGCATTGGTCGAGGCCATGCTGCGGGGCGAGACGGAGTGGGAAGCGGTCGCCTCCTTCTGCGAAGCAGTCATGCTCGCGAAGGAGGAGGCGAGCCGCGTGAGGGGGAGAACAGCGTCCTCCCTCCACCCCAGCCGCAGTGGTGGACGCCCACGCCGTCGGACGTCGCAAGACGATCTCCGGCCACCGTAGGCGCGGGCATGCGGGCGGCGAGTAATGGGCGACTCGCTGTCCGACCATGGACCATGCCCGGGTCGACGGCACGTTGTGTTCCACGCGCGCCTCAAGGAGTGTCAGCACAATGACGGGGCCTGTAGAGGGCCATAGCCTGCCGGGGTCGCGGGACTTTCCCATTACCGTAACCCCGGTACGTAAAGGGCTAGTGAAGGACACCGTGGATTTTAGTCAGTACAAGTCTGACAGTCCCTCCCGCCCTGCCCTGGGTGGGAGGACTCATTTGATGATTTTACCACGATAAAAAAAAAAAGGCTAGCGGTTATTTCGTGGTCCTACATTTTTTAAATGCAATTTGATGTCATGACATAGACACTAGCGCCGCGTCAAAATGACTTCAGTCGTGGCGCGGACTCTAGGGAGTATTTTAGAGCTGTAACTGGGATTAGCGTCATGAAAGAAAAAAAAGATATTATCTTTTGAGAAAGATGAAGAAAGAGAAGAAAAATAATTTATTTTGTGTCGTATTTTTTTTTCACCTTGTGTATTTCTGGAATTTTACAAAAGGTAAACGACATTATAACAGATATAGATACCCTAAAGCCTATCTTAATACATGCTAATCCATGACGTTCGTATGAAAAAAAAATAAGTCAAGTACGTCGTTTAATTTGTTGTCTGCGAAATAAATAATCTTACTAAATCCTTTTATAGATTACAAAACTCCTTTCTTCTCCATGATAATTTCATATCGCATTACACGAGCATGTGAAAAACTAAATCCGATTTTCACGTGGATCGTGCAAAATGATTTGCACGACTCATTTTCGTGCAAATCATTTTGCACGATGACATCATTCTTTCTTTCTTCTTTCTTTAGCTGGTTCTATTCCCGCACGGAACGTTTTAGGAATGAGACTACATAGTAGTTTAATATGTGAATTTAAATGTTTGTTAACTGACCCATGAAAGAAAAAACACATAGTGTGGGGCTATGTTTAATGTTGTGCACTTTTTTTGGAATGGGTAAAAAATGTTAAACTCGCGTCAGGACACGTGACATGATCGAAAATTCGTAAGACGACGCAGGGCGCTTGCGCGAATGTTCGTGTGTGTTTATTACTATTCAAGTTTTCACTTCTGCCGGCACTCCCAGAGTGCAACCTTTTTTTTCCCATTGACCATCGTGCAAATGCGTAACCTACTTAGTTTCAAACATATACGTTCTTCAATTTGCACGGTAATATTGTCAGCATAGTATTATAGTTGTAATGTATGTAAATAAGTTCAGAGCGTTTATGTTTTCTCTTTGAGATGAGAGGCCGACCTTTGTGGTCTAATCAAAGATTTCACGGGTAAAACGTGGTCGTGGTTTATGTGTGTTTTGTGTAAATGTTGTTGCCTAGTTGTTTTATACATGAGGGTCGCGCGTTTTCGGACAGCGAGTAATGGGTAGCTCGCCGTCCGATCAAGAACGAAACCCGGAGCTACGCGACGGTGCGTCACGTTCCATGCGCGCATCAAACAGCTGTCGCAATATGACGGGGCCCCCACAGGGCCAAACGCTTGACTGACTAATGAGAATGTAGAGGGTTATAGAAGGAAACTGTGGTTTTTAAGGCCCTTCCTATCCACCCAGGGTTGGAGGACTATTTTGATTAAAAAAGTTTTTTTTTAGGAACACTATGAATTTCTTCTGTGTCATGAGTTCGTTTACAAACATATAACCTCACATACAAAAACACCCAGACCCGGATCAACCCCTTGTAGCTCATACAAATATTTGCTCCGTGCGGGAATCGAACCCGTGGCTGCAAAGTTATTCTGCGTCTCGTACTTTTGAAAACTTCGTTACGCTCAGGATTCTATATTTGAATCCTAGAATCAGACGCCCGGACAGATTCTATTTGTCATTCGAAATCTGAGTGTAAAAGTCCATTTTCCATGTTAGCCTGGAAAGAGTTTTCAAAATTCGAACACGTCAATTCAATTATTTTCTACACCGGCGGGCCGGTCCACACTGCATGTCAGTGTACCAATATCATTTATACAATAATCGCATTGGCCAGCATCACGATTAGGCGACTGGACTGAATAAAAGAAAAAAACGACGGGTTGCACTCTGGGAGTGCCGGCAGAAGTGAAAACTTGAATAGTAATTGTTGGAAATATCTTGTGAACAGATTTTAGTAAAACTCGCAAAAATGGTTGACTTTTTATTTCAATAATTTTCCAATGTGACGTACATCTTTTATAAACAATGTTACCTAGCAACGAATGTATCCGGCATACAAACTTCTTTAAAAGTAATAAAGTCACACGAACATTCACGCAAGCGCCCTGCGCCGTCCTACGCTTTTTCGGTCAGGGTCACGTGTCCTGACGCGAGTTTAAGATTTTATACCCATTACAGAAAAGTGCTCAACGCCGCTAAAGAAGTTTTCACTTCAAAAAATAGTTTTCCTTTTTTTTGGGTTTTAAAAAAGACTGATTTCGATCATGGCGGCCAGTCTCAGCGGAGATTAGACGTCTGAGCGGGAGATACTTTTTTAAATAAATAAATTACACGATTTTAATAAACCATTTAAGTTGTTTTTCTTACACCTACCATTTCCTCGCTGTAGTGAGGTGAAAACTTGTATGTTGCGCTCGGCAGCAAAGTTATTCTGCGTCTCGTAACTTTGAAAACTTCGCTACACTCAGGATTTCTATTGTTCTTCATAATTGTGAGCATAATATATCGCCACAAGTTCTAATCAACGTTGACCCTGAAATAGTAACTAAATTATAATGAAATTGTATTTTTTGTAATTGTTTAGATAACACATTATTTCAAGACGTGAAGATTGGGTAATCTGATAATGAACAGATATTCTTATTGTGCCTTATTTATACATTGCACCATAATTTCGACAATCAAAATGAAGACGAAAAAATGGTCTGTAAAGAATGGACCCAATATTTCTTGATGAGCAAAATACACATCATCTGCCTAGCCTTTTTCCAACTATGTAGAAGACCGACTAATATTTTACATGGAGCGACTACCCATCTGACTTACATAACCCAGTAACTGGGTAATACGTTACCGCTTTGGGAAGACTGGTTGTCAGACTTACGAACTTTGACGAACAGTACACACAGCTAAACATCAAGCTAAGCGAAAAACCCTTTTAACTTGGTCTCGAATTATATACCTTTCCGCACAAAGGCCAAAGCCTGAAGGAGTCGCGGGACTACCGGATAACCGTGCCTCCGGAATGTAAAGGGCTATTCAAGGCCACCGTCCTGCCCTGGGTGGGAGGCTCTTTTGATGATTTTTCCACGTAAAAAAAAGACCTTAGTGCCCATAAAGGATCAGACCCTGTGATCAGACTTCCTTCTTCTCCAGGCTCAGCACTGACGCTTGCGACTTCTAAACATTTCATGCAAATATAAGAAAAGAAGGAATGTGATTATCAGTTGCCACGCTGATACCATATGTTAGCAAAACATTTGCTATCAGACTCTTATCAATAGTCGTGAACGATAAGGTCAGTTGAGTCGCGCCTCCTTCTACCGCTCACTGCCCTGCTTACCTACTGAGGTATAAAGCGCTATATTTAATCAAACAACGTGTGTTCGATGATTCCCGATGACTACCCCAGTTTGTCCACCACTAGCGAAATGTTTTCTAATTATATATTATGATATTGATATAAGTATATAATGATACTGATAATTATGAATATGTGGCCGAACAGTTGCAGAATTCCAAACGTCGCTTGAATATTATCCATTACTCCTGTATAGTAGGGGTTTTTCAAAAATTTTAACCCACGTGCAGAAACATCAAATACAAAATACCTGTAGTCAATAGAAACATTTTTTCGGTGTGGGCTGTGTTCCACGCGCCCACGGCGTCGGACGTCGCCAGACGATCTCCGGTCACCGTAGGCGCGGGCATGCGGGCAGCGAGTAATGGGCAACTCGCTGTCCGACCATGGACCGTGCCCGGGTTAGGCGTGTTGTGTTCCACTCGCGCCTCAAAGAGTGACAGCAAAATGACGGGGCCCCCCTCTAGAGGGCTAAAGCCTGCCGGGGTCGCGGGACTTACGAATTACCGTGATCCCGGTACGTAAAGAGCTATTGAAGGACACCGTGGATTTTAGTCAGTACGAGTCTGACAGTCCCTCCCGCTCTGCCCTGGGTAGGAGAACTCATTTGATGATTATACCACGATAAAAAAAAGTACACAGACATCCAAAAAAAAGTCAATATTCATCTATTACTATAATAAATCTGTAGAAGGGTCAATTCTGTACATTAAAAATATTGAAAAAATAAATAGCGGGGGGTGTTGCTGGATCGATACCAAACCCAAATATATGATTAAAAAATTTTTTGTCTGTCTGTCTGTCTGTCTGTCTGTTTGTGCAGGCATCACGTGAAAACTAACGGTTCGATTTCGATGAAACTTGGTATAATTATTCCTTATTATCCTGGGCATAACATAGGATACTTTTTATCCCGGAAAAATACGTAGAAAAATCTTATTTTTCAGTTTTATTCATAGACGTTGTTCTGTAGAACCGCGAATCTCCTTAATTATTATAGGCTTAGCCGTATTTGGGTCCAATAGATATTTATAAGATGTCATTGTCAGAGTTACTCGAAATGGAGAAATAAACCATCCACGCGAAGACCGACATCCGCGCGGACGGAGTCGCGGGCGGAAGCTAGTTTAGAATAAATTGTTTTCTATTCTTATTCCTACACTTAGATGTCATACAAACGGTCAGTAACCGATGCGGTTGACGCGTTGATGTAAATATGCGCAGGCACAAGCGTCGCGTGACCCGAGGATAGCGGTGTGACGTTCGTAAACAAGGCTCGGACGTCAAGTAAACATAACGCGACGCCATCTTGGACGTTGAGCGTCATTTCACGTTGTTTTTGGGTTTTTTATAGGGCGTACCAGAATAACCCATATATGCCTTCTTCAAAGTAGAGATGCGTGGCCCCTGAAACAAAAAAAAGAAAGATATGGAAGCAGAAAACTTTAAAAAGAAATGATGTACCTTACAATTATCTTATACAAATATCTTTTCTAAATCCTGTAGTAATATAGGCTCTATACACATTCACACATTTAGATATCTAAGCCCAATGCCAAATTATTTGGACCTAGGTAGGTAAGCATTGTACTGCGCCAAATGGTTGGCGTAAAACAATAAATAAAGAAACACCCAGACACAAAATAAAATAAAATTCTCGGAATTTTCTTGGCTCTTATAGAATAGAAAGATAAGTAAAAAAATATTTAGCGCAAAAGAGACCACGATACACTCAACATTTAAAATAAAATAAACACAAAAAAAGAAAGGACTTATATCTGATACAAGAATATATATTTTTTTAAACAAAGAATTGTTGTCTGTCTCACGGCTGCGCAAAAAGGTCCAAGGACCGTATTATGACGTCTTAAAACCAGTCTTGTTCCAGTGAGTGAACGAGGTGGCGCTAGACGAGTTGTATAGCTCCGTCTCTTTCACTCACTGAAACAAGCCTGGTTTTAAGACAATATAATACAGCCGAAGATCAGCAAAATGTCGAGCAACTAGTGCTTGACACTGGTTTTCAACTGGACCTGACCCTTATAATGACTTGGTACCTCTTTATACGTCATCAATAGCCTATAATTTTTCCGCTACCGGGACGTGGGCCACGCGGTTCCAGTGCTAGTTGGTATATGTCACATATCTTCAATTTTGAAGTGAAAACTTCTTTAGCGGCGCACTTGTGCACTTTTTTTGGAATGAGTAAAAAATGTTAAACTCGCGTCAGGACACGTAACCTGATCGAAAATTCGTAAGGCGGCGCAGGGCGCTTGCGCGAATGTTCGTGTGTGTTTATTACTATTGAAGTTTTCACTTCTGCCGGCACTCCCAGAGTGCAACCCGTCGTTTTTTTTTGTTCTAGGATATGTCAGTTTCCCCACGATGTTTTGCTTCACCGTTTTAAAAGCAGTGGTGGTGAAATAAATTACACAAAATAATATGCCTAGTTGAGTTCTAACCTCTTACAACTTTTATGTCGGGTCCGCCTTCACCACTGGGCAATCTCTGCTCTTAATACGTATTATGCATTAATTTATATCAAGTTAAGTTAGGTTACTCAAAGCTGGCAAAAACAACACGTTCCCGTTTCGAAGATGTTAGTTGTGGCATCTCAGTTACAAAGCAGAAAAGTCACAACTGCCTCTGTTTAGTGGCGTGGCTGAAGGTCAACGGTAAAGCAAGTGGTTTTAAGGTTTTTAGGTCACGCAGGTGGCTATAAACCTTTAATTTATGAAAAGTATTAGGTTTAAAGTGCAAGCTAACCTTTTCTACTCTTATTTGAAGGTCCCGCAACGAGCTTTTTTGAGACAATCCCACGGCACTATTTCCAAATCAATGTAGCTTCTAAAGCCCAGAGTCAACAATGGCGAACACCAGAAAGACCACTCGAGCCCGCAGGCAAGGGGGTTCAAGACCGGGGTTGCGTGACTATCTTATCAGGTAACCGTGACCCTGGAACATAAAGGGCTATTGAAGGATCACCGTGGATTTTAGTCAGTACAAGTCTGACAGTCCCTTCCGTCATGCCCTGGGTGGGAAAACCCACCACACTATTCCCTAACCACTGCAACTCCTGTAAGCCAGAATCAACAGTGGCAACCAACCAGAAAAGCGCCGAGACAATGAAGCTCGACGTGTCCCGAAGAATGAATTTACCTGTCTTGGATCCTGCAACGAAATTAATCAGAAAAGAATAGTGGAGGAGTAGGAAAAAAAATATATGTTTCCACTTCCCTCCATGCAAGCAGGAGACAGAACAAAACAAGGCCAATAGGCACAAAGGGACATTACAACTGGGAGAAGCCCAGTTGCCTAGCACCACGGGTAAAATGACTACTAATATTAATGCCCTGGGTGGGAAGACTCTTTTGATGATTTCACCAAGAAAAAAGGAGGTTTCAAGAGTTAATTCCCGAGCGAAGCGAGAGAAAGGTCTTTAAATTTAGCCCAAGACGAAGGCACCTTTATTGCCGAAGAGAGAATGCTATTTTGCACATCTACTGCGAGGCTGCTGTGGTGTACAAAATGGCGAGCGAGAGACGGCCATATTTGAAAATCGAATCGTTTTTTATATTTTCATTAATTTCTTGGCAAAGGCTTATCAGATCTTTCTGATTCCACTTTTTACGAACTTGTATGTCCTTCTATCAGCTTCGATTTCTGGATTTACTAGTGGAAGAGAATGACAAAGTCCTTTAATCCATGCTTTATATTCACAGAGTAACAAAACAATATTACACACAGTGTGCCTGACTACCTTATTATGTATGTGAAAGCACATTAAGGTGAGAAAAATTTCCCCTGAGAACAACACGCGATGAGTCTGAGGACATTCATCACATTACATGGGAGACTTATGACGCTGGAAAAGACCTTATTTTTACTCTGTGGTCATATTTTATCTTTAAAATATTTGTAAATTACACTATAATTTTAGAAGTGAGATAAAATATAACAAATTTTAGCTAGATAAAATACACGTCTTTAATATTAGTGATACAACTATTTTTACAAATATTATTTTTAATGTTGAAGGTTTTGAAATAAAGGTAAGTAATAGTAACCCAATTTTTTAAAACTGCTGTTTTTTTTTCCATTTACATAAAACTAGAAAGAATAGCAACACTAGAAAAATTCTACCCGTGAATTTTAAAACGCAGACCAACAAAATGAAATCCTAGGCTTTTTCCGAACCGTCCGACATTTCGCTAAATGTGAAAGCACATTAAGGTGAGAAAAATTTCCCCTGAGAACAACACGCGATGAGTCTGAGGACATTCATCACATTACATGGGAGACTTATGACGCTGGAAAAGACCTTATTTTTACTCTGTGGTCATATTTTATCTTTAAAATATTTGTAAATTACACTATAATTTTAGAAGTGAGATAAAATATAACAAATTTTAGCTAGATAAAATACACGTCTTTAATATTAGTGATACAACTATTTTTACAAATATTATTTTTAATGTTGAAGGTTTTGAAATAAAGGTAAGTAATAGTAACCCAATTTTTTTTAACTGCTGTTTTTTTCATTTACATAATACTGGAAAGAATAGCAACACTAGAAAAATCCTACCCGTGAATTTTAAAACGCAGACCAACAAAATGGATCCTAGGCTTTTTCCGAATCGTCCGACATTTCGCCAACGTCCCCAATTTACATCTAGTTTTTCACAATTTCTGAGCTAGTAACTACGTATTGGAAATTTCAGCATCGCTCGAGTTTCCCGAAACATTGCAGACAGAATTCCGATGCGGGAAAAATTCCGGGTCCGCTGTCCAATCTAAAATCGAATAAAATGGTCTCGATTGGTCCACCGCTCGAGCGTTCATAGACGCGAAAGATAATTAAAAGATTCTGTGGTTTCAATTAAGGTGAAGCGCATTTCTGTTTAATTAATGACTGTTTTGCGTGGTTCTGTCTCTTTACTTACAATTGTTGTTGAATGTAATTCTCAGTATTACGATTTGACAAGGCATGTGCGTCACAACGGACATAACATGATCTAGGATTCTTGATAAACACTTTACTTTTACAAAGAAAGAATAAGTTTTATTTGACGTCAGTCGTTTTAGGCTGAGTTGTTTTTTTTTTAACGTGGTAAAATCATCGAATGAGTCCTCCCACTCAGGGCAGAGCGGGAGGGACTGTCAGACTCGTATTGACTAAAATCCGCGGTGTCCTTCAATAGACCTTTACGTTCCGGGGTCACGTGAGTACCGCGACCCCGGCAAGCTTTGGCCCTCAAGAGGCCCTCTAAAATGACGCCCCCCCCCCCCATAATAAACATGATATAAATATAATGCCTCTATGATATACATAAATATAATCACTCAGGAATATGTTGCTTCCTTCGAGATATAAAATGGGAGCATTAGTTCCGGAGTTACCCCCTTCATACAAACAGATCGAAAACAAATATAATGGTAAAAGTACTGAAATAGATTTCAGCTAACCTTTTTACATCAAGAAACAGCCTTAAAACAGTAAAAAGTCTATTCTATCTTGACAACATAAAATACAGGCCATTACAGCGCAGCATCTACTCATTTATGTCACGTTTTTATGACAAAAACATTTTTACGATTCACCCAGCCAGTCGTCCGGTGGCTAATGCTCGATATAAAATTGATTGTTTTCAACCACGGAGAATAGAAGTAAAGAAGACTATCTCTGTCTTTGAAAAGTGTCCGTCGTATGTAAAATCTACAAACGGTACATTTAAAAAAAAACGCTTAGATCTTTTACTTTTTTTTTGAAGTGAAAACTTCTTTAGCGGTGTTGTGCCCACCCCAGCCGCAGTGGTAGACGCCCACGGCGTCGGACGTCACGAGACGATCTCCGGCCACCGTAGGCGCGGGCATGCGGGCGGCGAGTAATGGGCGACTCGCTGTCCGACCATGGACCATGCCCGGGTCGACGGCGCGTTGTGTTCCACGCGCGCCTCAAAGAGTGTCAGCATAGTGACGGGGCCTGTAGAGGGCCAAAGCCTGCTGGGGTCGCGGGACCTAGGGATTACCGTGACCCCGGTACGTAAAGGGCTAGTGAAGGACACCGTGGATTTTAGTCAGTACAAGTCTGACAGTCCCTCCCGCCCTGCCCTGGGTGGGAGGACTCATTTGATGATTTTACCACGATAAAAAAAAAAAAAAAATAATAAAGAAAAAAAGCGGTGTTGTGCACTTTTTTGGAATGGGTAAAAAATGTTAAACTCGCGTCAGGACACGTGACCTGATCGAAAATTCGTAAGACGGCGTAGGGCGCTTGCGCGAATGTTCGTGTGTGTTTATTACTATTCAAGTTTTCACTTCTACCGGCACTCCCAGAGTGCAAACCGTCGTTTTTGAAGTGAAAACTTCTTTAGCGGCGTTGTGCACTTTTTTTGGAATGGATAAAAAAGTTTAAACTCGCGTCAGGACACGTGACCTGATAGAAAATTCGTAAGACGTCGCAGGGCGCTTGCGCGAATGTTCGTGTGTGTTTATTACTATTCAAGTTTTCACTTCTGCCGGCACTCCCAGAGTGCAACCCGTCGTTTTTTTTTTAAGTTTTTTATTTTTAACTGACTCCTAACTTTTTTAAATCTGCATTTTTATGAACTGATTGATTGCTCTCAGGTGGTCACTTTTTAGGGTTCAGTAATCGGATAGCAAAAAAACGGAACCCTTACAGATTCGTCTATCTGTCTATCCATATCTCACTCACATCATCATCACTTTATTTCTTGGTAGGTAGATGACTTATTCTGTGAACAGCATAACGAATGCAAAAAAAGATTAAGAGAGCTTCCTATAAAATATGGAACTTATTCTGCATTAATGATAGCCCTCCATACCTCCATCATCCATGTTTCCAACGCGACAGTTTTGCGTGATCCAAGGTGAGCCATGACAGACTGCCAATTACGATTATTGGAGTTATTGTCGAAGATAATTAAATATTATTTAACGCTCGACCTTCTCATGCGATCGTTTTAGCAAATGTTTACAGATAATTTTTTTCTCTGCTCATGTTGGTGTAGGCTAAGGCTTAATTAGTCTATAAAGTTCCGTTCTACTATATTCTCTAAATGAAATTTCTGCTACATTCTTAAGGAGAACTGAATCCAAAAATACTATAATCATCTGCCTAGCCTTTTCCCAACTGTATTGGGGTCGGCTTCCAGTCGTACCAAAGTATTTTATATGGAGCGACTACCGAACGGACCTCCACAACTCCCGTAACTGGGTAATACGATACCCCTTGGTAAGACTGGTTAGAGCTTCTGACTATTAAGCAACGACTATCAAAGATCTACAAACGACAACCGGAACCAACAGCTGTACGTGCTATTCGAGGCACCGAGGAAACTTGCTATGACAGACGGTCACCCATCCACAGACCAACCTTGACAAGCGCGGCTTGATGATTTTACCACGCAAAAAAAAAAAAAAAAGCTACGAGCTCCTCCAAAAATACTATATTAGGCCCAAAAAAGTTGGCAACCCTATTTGTGACGCTAGAAGATATTTTACTTGGAGTTCTTTTTAAATTCAGAATATGGCAGTCAAATCTTCATTCCATTTCGCTCTGTCGATTTCAAACGTCGAATGAACGCATGGTGAGAGACAGTGCGCGTCAGATGTCAAAGAGAGTTCAATTTCACTGACGATTCAATTGTGAACGGGGTTGAATTCTTTATTCGTATTACATGATGACATGACATTCCCTCTTGCAAATATTGCAAAGAGTTAAGTAATGATTTTTACTATGTAATAAAAATCAGCTCAAGTCAAGCTCTACACGCTCCGAGGTCGCGGGACTGAAAACGATGTTGAACGATGAAGAACGATGTAGGTTTTTTTTTGCCTTTGACAAAAATATGCGCGAAATAACACACAAAGGCCAATTCGCACTAATGCCTTTGTCAAACAGACAGGCGAAAGCGAAGCGTTTCCGAAGCGATACCGAACCGAAGCGAGACAACAGTCTGTTAGTTCTGTCACGCTATCGGATCGCTTTCGCTGTTCTATGTGACTGGATTCAAACAATTCCATACATTACAAATAAAAACGTCACGCTTCGCATTCGCGACACCTGTCTATTTGACAAAGGCTTAAATGAAGCAACCATTATCTTCGGGTAACTGACTCGAAGGACTGTCTTCTAACGACGTTTAAAACGCAATAAACTGGTCGCTGATCATATTTTATTTTGACGTTTAAATACTTACGTTATAGCATTCGCGAGTTATGACTTTTCTAGACGTTTGTAATGTCTTCCTCGCAGGAATTTTCCAGAAGAAATATCTTGAATGATGAACGTAAAAATAGCGAATGGATAGAGACATGTGTCGTGTGCATTATTATGGCTAAGAATACCATTGGATCTCTTTGCGTGGGCGTTGCTAAGACAGTGAGATGATGTCAAGACCATGGGCAGTAGTAATATAGATTAAATATATACTACTGTTAGTCTGTGGGTGTTCATACCCATACAATTCATTAGTTGAGAGATTTGCAAGGTGATCAATTTGTTAAGTCAAAATTCTACAGAAATTCTATTTTTTTCCTAGTATATTTTTTACATGAAACAGTCATAAGACTATCAAGAGCCTTAACCAAATTCACTGTAAAACTCATAATATACTCGTATTTTCAGTTAAAATGACAAGTGATTTACACTTCTACCTGTCATTATCATCTGCCTAGCCTTTTGCCAACTATATTGGGGTCGGCTTCCAGTCAAACCAGATGCAGCTGGATATCAGTATTTTACATGGAGCGACTGCCTGTTGGACCTCCACAACCCAGTAATTGAGTAATACTATACCCCATGGTAAGACTGGTTGTCAGACTTTAGAGCTTCTGACTAACAGTAACGACTGTCAAAGATCTACAAATGACAGCCGGGACCAACGGCTTTACGTGCTTTCCGTGGCACGGAGGAACTCGCTATGACTGATGGTCATCCAGCGAGATCCATATCCATAGGCCATCCACAGACCAACCTCGCCAAGCGCGGCTTAAGCCGGAAGATCGGCCTGTGCGGCTGTATTTATTTAGCCACGAGCCTACCTACCTGTAACAGAGCTAAATAAAATGTAATTTTTTGATCGGTCAAACGTACTTTTTTTATGTAACTAAAATTGCCCATTCTAATGAATTGACGTAGATTTTGAGTTACTCGTAGCTATTATTTCAGTTTGTAAATAATAAAGTGTATTTCTATAATAAACTGTTTAATGTAGAGGATACATAGGTAATTGAACTTTAGATAGGTTGCGTGAATAATTGGCTTCTACTCTGTTTGTTCGGGATTACCTTCAGTTGTTCTTTTTACTACTGCGGGTTTGTTAGGCGAACTGCCACAGCCATTGTCTTTTATATTTGCACTTATCATAAAAACAATATTATACCGTTTTGGTGGGCACTAAAATGTTGATGCTTAAGAAAATAACCTAGAGGAGTCTGTGCTACACGATCACATTTACTTTTAATTCAATAATTATGTAAAGCAGCAGTTGTTTCTTGAAACTGGTACTATAGAAAGCAGTTTTGACAAGCCTACGCTGCCTTCAGGATCGCTTGATTAAAAATAATGGTCTTAAGAAGTAGTAGAGCAAAATTTTAACATTATTAAGGCTCTTACACACTGTACCGGCGTTAAGTGGCATTCTCGGCGACTGCGGCTTTTATGCCCCGCAACGCCTGGCGGCTGTTGAACAAAGGTGACAATGGGACAGCATATTCAGGAGGCAAAATATAAAATTTTAAATAACAGTAAATTTTATTTCACAAGTTTAAAAAATTCAGTGATAATACTGTGGTTTACAAATGTTAATATCTATTAAGCAAAAACTGTGACATGCAGACGTAAATAAAATGATTAAAACTGCCATGATGTTCCTCCGATTTTTCTTGGTTATGTCATAAATACTTAATCGTCATTATCGACCTACGAATATAAGAACTTACTTTAGTAAGAAGTTGCTCTAACTTATCGTCAGCAGTGACGTGAAACAAACTTATCTCTTTCGTTAAAATACGTCAAAGTTACCAAACTTTCAAAGTTTACTGACTTCGAACACGTTTGCGGTGAGAGTCTGTAAAACATTAAGGCTTTTCCCTGTTATTAAAATTTGGAGAGACAGTCCGGAGTACCTAAGGGTCCGTTCTCATTGCAAAAAAAAAAAAACAACTTAAGCAGTTTGCGAACTGACTGCAACCTAAAATAGCTAATTAACCTTCAACAATTTACCTAGTATGTGTATGGATTTAATTTAAAAAGAAAATAATGTCAAGACGCAGATGGCGCGAAAGCTACCGAACGATGATGATGATTGATTGATCAAAGCCTGATGAACCAGCGAAACACAATCGATTTCGAATTCTTCCAGCTGGAATGTTGATTTTTTACTTTTTAGTTTTATTTTTTTAATGATTTTTCATTGAAATTAATATTACCTTCAAAATAAACTGCTAAAATGCCTTTGGTACCTATAAGGACCTGTATTACTCATACAACGAATAATGTAAGTAGGTAAGTTAGTTTTTACCATAGACATTATAGAATCTTACAAGTAAAGCGATTTACAAAAATAATCATCTATTTTCGTATATTTTTCTACCGACCGAATTCGTAGCTCTCGAACTGTCCCGGAAATAAAAAGCCTGTATCAACAACCGTATTCCCAGGTGAGGCTTACCACCGCCAATGAAATTGGTCCGCAGGTTTAGTCTGTGGTGCCGTTGCCCGGGGTGTTCAGCCACCCCGAATAATAAGTATCAGTTTCTGCTATGACAATTCAAACATGATAAAAAAAACTAAAGTATTTAACTCTAAGATGAAGTAGCGTGCAAGTCATACAAGCATGGCTTGACAGTTTAACCGAGTTTACCAGATCGCGTGCACTGTTAGGCGCAGTGTGCACGCGCCTTAACTAATGACTGTCCCCATTAATATACGATAGCCATAACAATGTCGGCGTAATCGTTGTGACGTCATTATGATAGCATTGTTTTTCGTTTTAGAGTTCCGTAGGTACTGAAAGGATGACATCAGGACCGTACCTATTATTAAGGTTCCGCCATTTTTTTATTTATTTTTTCTGTCCATTAGTCACATTGCTGCACCTTTTGAACCGTAAGGCATATCGCACTGTCATAGGTGTTTTTTACAGATTTTGTATGAAATTGGCCAGTATAAAAACAAACAAAAGTCCAAGATTGATAAAGACACATTAATAAAGATAACAAGCGTGTCTTTGCAGTGTTTCTCTCGCTGGTAATTCGAAGTGTTAAATACTGTACGAGCGGAACCATATTGGTGTTGAATTCCGACTCGCACTTGACTGTTTTTTTTTATATCATTCTATAATTTTTACTATGAACTAATTATATGGGAAAGCGCATTTTATTGTTTTGTTTTAAGGAAGATCCTGTTTATTTGTATGATATCAATCGGTAAGACGAATAAGGAAAATAGATTACATCATCAAATGGGAATTACCTTATTATTCTGGTAAAGGGTCTTCACAGTGCTTGATCTTGAGGATAATTTGATTGCTGTTAAAAAAGGTTGTTTTTTACAAGTTTAAAATACTCTTTTGTTTCTAAACGAACAAAAGACGATCGTGATTTAAATTAAAGATGAATTTACACCAATGTCAAAACAGTGAAATCCTTTTTTTAAGCAACTTCAAAACAGGAGTAAGTTTTCAATTCGACTGTATTTTTAATTAAAATATATCATTTATTAGAAGTGGTTACAATAAGTAAGTTAGTAAATAAGACTGGTTGTCAGTCCTTTAAGCTACTGACGGTCAGTACCGACTGTTACAGATCCTCAAATAACAGCCAGAACCAACGGCTTAACGTGTTTTCCGAGGCACGAAGGAGACTCGTTGTAATAAAATTTGAACAACCACCAGCAAAATAAAGAAAAAAAAGACATTTAACAATTACTTTCGGGGTCGCGGGACTGTACGAATTACCGTGACCCCGAAACGTAAAGGGCTATTGAAGGACACCGTGAGTTTTAGTCAGTACGAGTCTGAGAGTCCCTCTCGCTCTGCCCTGGGAGGACTCATTTGATGATTTTACCAAAATAAAAAGGGTACCTACTTATACTTAAATATCATTGCGTTCACTTTCATTCGTGAATTCCATGTTAAGTCGTTGGCCCTAAATATTTCAATATTTTAACTAAACTACTTAACCTACTTAAGAAAACTAGTTCCTAATTTTAAACGCAAATTTCGCTTGTTCGACAGCCAATATGAGGTTCATTAAAGAACTTCGTTCAAGCCTGAAAGAGGCACGTGATCGTAATGTTAATTATTATTATTATTAAAATATTTATTTCGAGTAACTTAAGACTCATAGTTACAATATTAACTTAAAAACTATGTTAGTAACAATATTTACTTAAAACTACTTATGTTAGTACACATCAAGAACGTTACACAATAATAAATAACAATAATGAATGATGTAATCGCGTTTAATGAAAATTGCCTGAGCAATTTTAAAGAGTAGTTTCGGTATATGCTCGTTATAGTAATTGTGACGAGTTGCCATCTTATCGGAATCGGCAAACGATACCACTCGATTCCACTCTTGAAATTTCTACTCTATCGTGGGTGCATTCATAAATATTTAAAGTCACATACAACCCGGAACAATGTTTTGTTAATACACAAATACATATTTGTTTAAACGGGATTCGAACCAGCGAAATTTAGGATTTCTTCTGTCTCCTCATATGACAGTTTGGCAAACCATTTAATAAAAGTTTTCTTGTATGAGTAATTATTCAATTCTTTAATGTCGCATCTTTTGTTGAATCTATTATAAGTATGTATATGTGATTAAACTGCATCTTCGCTATTTATACCCTGACACTAATAAAAGGGGCGTTAAGATACCGTATCAAAGTCAGTTACCTATTCACGACTCTGCTTTACTAACTCCGCGATCACGACCTTAGGCCATACGTCAAACGATGAATCTTGCGTCAAACCACACGCGCGTCCGCCGCTTGTTTCTTTTGCGCGAGTGCCAGTATAATTAGCATTGTTACTGCAGAGCCATAGGATTACTTTCTATGAAAGCGAATATAGTTCTAAAATTCCTCACGATATTTTTCCATCACAGTTGAGAAGGAGGTGACCTGTGATCGAATTTGCGATCTGCAACTCTTAAGCGATTTTCTGCGCACTACGCAGCAGCCAGAATATTTGCGCAGCCAGTTATACGTAGCAGCCAATCGACGACTATTCGACATCCTTCCGGCGAGCGATATCAACGTGGAAGAACTTATTATTACTAATAATAAGTTCTTTGTTGAACTAGTGCGCGGAGACTGACGGCAGCCACATACATTCGCCTACACACGTTCTGGCTGCGCGCAGCAAGCTGGCTGCCGCGCAAACAGGCGCGTTGTATTGGCTGCCGCAGCCGGGAATTCGTTGCTGCCTAGTGCGCGGGGGAGCTTAAGTAACGACCATAACCAATTAGAAACTTCAAGTAGCGAAGACTCTTTGCAAACTTCACTCATTCGTTTTCTATCTCAACAGTCTCTAACGCAACACGTGTGTCATTTGAGAGTGTATCTTATGGCCAAGCACTAAGGCCGGACATTCACTGAGGTCGTTCAAGCCAATGAACTTGGTACATTTCCTATGCAGAATGAGTTGGCACCAATTACCGAATATCGTCCCCCTAGATAGAGGGGCCTTTTTATATGCTGACCAATTTTGCAATTGTTGTCTCTAGTCGTTTATTATATTTTAGTTTAGATAGTTTGAGAAACTAGTGGCTTAATAAAACTGTCATATGGGTCGATTGTAGGTCATTCTGTCCTTGCCGATGTTGGTAGTAGATGAGCGAATAGTCTGGTCTATGCTACATCTATGTTACGTACAGCTCTTTGATGCGGGCGTGGAACGCGACGCGCCGTCGACCCGGGCATGGTCCATGATCGGAGGTCCATAGTCGCCGTCCGCATGCCCGCATGCGCATGGGACCGTTGGCACATCACTGTTCGACACTGTTCGTTACAAGCCTGCAAATTACCAAGAAGTATAAAAAGTAACTGATTAGATGATGGAGATCGGATAAGTTGTCACTCCAACTAGGATTTGGTTATTCAGCTGTATGCTCTAAGACTGGAAGCCGCCTCCAATATAGTTGGGAAAACTCTATACAAATTAATTGAAGGTTGAAAGCCTGATGTGGAGTCGAAGGACTGAAAGAGTATTAAGGCCTTGAAACTTGAAGGAATAGCTTCACCAAGGGCGGCTGGACTAACTCGTTGTCCGAACATGGACCAAGCCCGGATCGATAGCGCGTTGTGTTCCACGCGCGCCTCAAAGAGTGACAGCAAACATTACGGGGCCCCCCTGTAGAGGGCCAAAGCCTGCCGGGGTCGCGGGATTTACGAATTATCGTGACCCCGGAACGTAAAGGGCTATTGAAGGACACCTTGGATTTTAGTCAGTACGAGTCTGAAAGTCCCTCCCGCTCTGCCCTGGGTGGGAGGACTCAATTGAGGATTTTCCAAGACCTTCCAAACTAAAAAAAAAATTGGCATGATTTACCATGGAGGTTGATTAAAGGTTGTCATTTACTATCAGTGTTCCTTAGTAGTATGTGCTACTGTTAATTTGCATAATCAAATGTTGTGTATGTACTTAATACGTGTTTAATCACCCTCACTCTTTTGACCTTTGTTGTGTAATGTAAGGTGAGTTGAATTCGAAGTACCTTCTAAAGTATGTGGTATCACGTATCACGTACCTACCCATTTGCATATCAAATGATATTTAGTAATTGGTATTGCATACATGCAAGTGTCAACTGCGTTTATATAAAAAAAAAACGTATGTAATCCTCGAAGGGTAATGGCAGGATTTTACAGACGCCAGTACATCAACCTACCCGAATCGGTAAAATATGGCCAATCGAATGTGAACCTTCTCGTTTTGTCAATAAAGTTGAAAATCCACAATAGATTGTGGTAGCTTGATGTGCTTCCAGTCTGTACCTTCATAAAAGTACAAAAAGATCTCTTTTAGGAATCAAAGGCAGGATCTTGTGACGCGTACAACCGCTAGACCAAATTGAAAAATTGTTTGTAAAAACGGGCATGCGGACGGCGAGTAATGGGCGACTCGCTGTCTGATCATGATCATGCCCGGGTCGACAGAGCGTTTCCACGTGCGTTCAAAGCGCTGTCAGCAATATGACGGCCCACCCCTTAGAGGGCTAACCGTGACCCCTGAACGTAAAGGGCTATTGAAGGATACTGTGGATTTTAGTCAGTACAAGTCTTGCCCTGGGTAAATTTGTGTTAAAGTAAAAAACCTTCTAAATTATAATTTATAACCCAGTTTCATTTGAAAAAGCTCATCAAAATCAGAACATTATTATCTAGTTTGACTTCTTGAGGAGCAGCCTACGGATTGAGCTTTCTTTTCCGAAAAATAAAATCTTTTGATTTCAGCATATTTCTTTCACTCTGTGCCAAATGTCTGATAGAATCAATTTTATTTATCCTTTCTTTGAAAGCTCAATATCATACAAATATCATACACAATCATAAATTTCAGACTTTATGATAATAAGTAGCTATACATAAAGGCCTTACTTTTGCCAAATGACTGACAAAGCTGAATGAATGAGAGCAAAAATGTTTCATTCACTTTATGCTCATCAATGAATGTGAATGAAAGGAGTCTTACGTCATTCAGTAATTTTTCTGTTGGCTACAAATTGAAGATGATGTAATGTCGTGTGTGTTTTGTTTTTTTTTTTAAACTTACCTCTACTGATTACAACATTCTTCCTTCATGATGATAAACCATGTTGATAATAATAAAGACAAAATAAAATATTCAGTACAAACTTTATTTAGACCTCGCTGTCCCCCGCAGTTGTACTCGCTGCCCGGTTTCTATTGCATAATGTTATAGCTATATATATATATATATATATAACCTTCCTTGATAAATAGTCTATCCGAAACATAAATAATTTTTGAATTCGAACCAGTAGTTCTTTAGATAAGGGCGTTCAAACAAACAAACAAAATTCCGCAGCTTTATAATATTGTAAGTAGGTATAAGTGATAAGGAAAACAATGACATACATTAATTGGGTTACGTTTATGATAATTAGCTCTGGTCAAGCAAAAACAGAGCGCAAAACTTATGTCATTGCGCATTTTAATCAATGCGCCATGCGCAGACGTCAATATCTACGTCAGTCAATGCGTAACTGTTGTCTAGTGTTGCCAGATGTGGGAACATTAATTAACCTTTTAATAGACTGAAAAATAAATATTTGACGTCTAGTAAATCTCATAGTTTAGCTAGACTAATGGATGGATGGTAATTCTTCGATTTCCAGTCCGGAAACGCCGTTTTTTTTTAATTTTTGGTACGTAGCTCGGTAACAGTCAAGTTTGTTACCCGTTTCATTTCATAATGGGCAGAATAGAATACTATGAAGCTCTTGATTTACTAACGACTGGGGTCTTGAGGCAACGGTTCGTCTCAAAAAAACGACGGGTTGCACTCTGGGAGTCTGGCAGAAGTGAAAACTTGAATAGTAATAAACACACACGAACATTCGCGCAAACGCCCTGCGCCGTCTTACGAATTTTCGATTAGGTCACGTGTCCTGACGCGAGTATAACATTTTTTACCCATTCCAAAAAAGTGCACAACGCCGCTAAAGAAGTTTTCACTTCAAAAATCTATGCAAGATTGAACAAAATGCTGATTTTATAACATAGTTCATCTAATTTTCTGTGGAACACAAAATGCAATAAAAATAGCACGAAATATCTCCCCAGAAAGAAGGAACACTTACATCAATACTGGCAACATAGACTTTTTTTTTTGACATTTGACACTGAACAATTACGAGTAGGTACCTAGGTATAATATGTGCCGTACGATGACCCAAACAAATTAATTCTTGGTACAGTTTTAACAATTAAAAGTTTAAAACATACCAACATCTGTTATTAGTTTGCTACTAGATTATTCTGTAGTATTTTCGTCGCTTCCTATTCCATTTATGTGAAATTAGGTCACTTTAATTTCTGGGACAAATTGAATTTTAGGCAAATTGGAACTTTCAACGGACATAGGCACACGAGTTTAGTAAATACATACCGTGAACTAGAAATGTGTACAGTAACGAGCAATAGTATATATACACTAAGCATATAATAGCTCTTATTTCAAAGTGGAAACCAGTATTTCACGAGTAGATTGCGTTTGAATTTTGTTGAGTATAAACATGATATTGCTCGTGATTGTACCTACATTGAATTAATAATGTTGATTTTGAGAGTGTTTCCAGTTTTATCATCCGATTATGACCTGTTTTCAGAACTGCGGTGGTATTATGACGTCTTAAAACCAAGCTAGTTGCAGTGAGTGAAAGAGGCAGAGCTATACATTCGTCTAGCGCCATCTCGTTCACTCACTGGAACAAGCCTGGTAAGAAATCGACTTCAATCTTTTCATTTTTTGCACGAGTTTGTGAGTTCAAAGCTCGGCAAGTATCGATGTGTCTTTTTTAATACATTATTACCTTCTTATTTTATCGTGCACATCACTGACGTTGGTGACGGGAAACATCGTGAGAAAACCTGGAAAGATTGCCTCGTAATCGGTGACAAAACAACTTTACGAGTTAATATAATCGACATCATCAAACTGAGTCTATAATGTACCCACAGCTGGGCCATGGGCCTCCACTCTATGAGAAGCAGTGGGCCATAATCCACCACGCGGGCCCAGTGTAAGTTGGTAGATGTCAAGTGATGTCTTCGAATGTTTGGTTCTATGACATGTCTCTGTGAAATATAATTAAAAAATAATTAATCTCAAATACTTCCAAAGGTAATCTAATTAATCAAATCGTGCGAACTTGTCAGTAATATCTGACATTTGACGGCACGGTTGGTGCGTTGGCTGAACGATCGACTGCTGTGCAGCGTGTCGCGGGTTCGATCCCCGCACGGCATGAATATTTGTATAATCTGTAAGTAGTTGTTCCGGGTCTGGGTGTTTGTATATGTGTGTTCCTATGTTTGTAAACGCACCCACGATACAGGAACAAATTAGTGTGGGGCAATGTTTAAAAAAAATAAACTGAAAGTAGGTTCTGAATTCTGAACATTCACACGTTATTCGATTTCATCCCCTCTAATTGATGAATATTAATAAATATAGGTGTTCGTCACCATCACGCGATCAAAAATGGTGCCGAAAGTAGGGTGACCATATTAACCCTTAATTAAGGTAACGAACAATCAAATTTTTTATTATTTTTGTGTACGTGTCTAATATCGAATAAATATTTTTCTATTCTAATCAACCATTAACATTTATGGCACGATTAGCGCAGTGGCGACTGGACTGCTGCGCTGTGTGTCACGGGTTCGATTCCCGCACGGAGCAAATATTTGTGTGATCTACAAGTATTTGCCCCGGGTCTGTGTGTTTGTGTATGTGAGTTTCTATGTTTGTAAACGCACTTACGATACAGGAGAAATTCCTAGTGTGGAGGCAACGTTATAAAAAAGAGGAAATGGTGGTACAAAGTCTTAAAAAAATCCGTATACATAAATTCTAATGATTCGATGGTAAAGTTTCTAGAAAAGATTATCCGGTTTTTTATTACTAGGTCGTTTGAAGTGAAGATAATAATTTATTAATGTTTCTCCCAGCTTGAGAAGTGTATGTGAAAAAAAAAGGCGTGTGCACAATCTTTACAATATTTTAAGTTAATTGTCCCAGACATGATTTGTCTATCTTAAGGGGCCTCTTATAGTCTACTAGCGCCGCCAACACTATATAATAGCTGTTTAGCTAATTTTTTTTATTTGTAACAAAAACGGCCGTTTATGTTTAAAATGCACGATTTAGCTAAACAGCTATATTTCAAGTGTTGACAATGTGTTATAAAATTACGTCATTGCCTTTTCTACAGTAAGTACAGACCACATTTTGTATTTTTGATTCTATTTACGAGTTATGACATTTTTTCGATTGGCGGCGCTAGTGGACTGTAAGAGGCCTCTGAAACATTAAATAGACGTGCTATTTACAATGCGGATCTCCATTAGTAATTAAGAAGCTTATAGTAACACTACGATCTAGTTTAGTCGATATGTAGGGTAGCCCAAATTACTCGTGGATTCAATTTGGTGGGTGACGTAAATGGTCCTTACATCGACCGGTATTGTGGTTTCCGATTGTCGAGGGTTGCCATAATTGTTAAACGAATTTCTACTACTGTTTTTGAGAACAATTGTTATACAGTATTTAAATAGTGGCAAAGATGTTACATCATCATCTGCCTAGCCTTTTCCCAACTATATAGGGGTCGGCTTCTAGTCAAACCAGATGCAGCTGGATATCAGTATTTTACATGGAGCGACTGCCTGTCGGACCTCCACAACCCAGTAACTAGGTAATACGACACCCCATGGTAAGACTGGTTGTCAGACTTTAGAGACTCTGAACTTTGACTTTGTCAAAGATGTACAAA
Organism: Agrotis puta; assembly: GCA_943136025.2. Taxonomy (NCBI): domain Eukaryota; kingdom Metazoa; phylum Arthropoda; class Insecta; order Lepidoptera; family Noctuidae; genus Agrotis; species Agrotis puta. Next base: position 4,385,623 of record OW964177.2, read on the forward strand.
TGACAGCCGGGACCAACGGCTTTACGTGCTTTCCGAGGCACGGAGGAAACTCGCTATGACAGATGGTCATCCATCCACAGATCAACCTCGGCAAGCGTGGCTTAACCAGGATGATCGGCCTGTGCGGCTGTATTTATTTAGCCACGAACTCCTCCAAAGCAAAGAAGTTACAAGACATGAAAATTGAGGAGCCGCTGTTATTTATGTTTTTTTCTTGATTTTTTTTGTAACGGAATGGAAAATACCTATGCACATTGCACTGCGCTTAAAGTGGTCAGTAAATAAAAAATCAGGTAACTTTAATAAATCTGTTTTAAAGGCTTAGAAATACGTTTGATAGACCTAGACCGGGATTAAATATACATCCTCAGTACGATTAATTCTCGGCTCGATAGATAAAGCTAAACGTTCAAGTGTTTTCCTGAATTTTTCTATGGTTTCAAAAAATGTTTGTAAAAAGTACCTTCAACTTTTTTAAACCAACTTAAAGTCTATAATTTTTTCTACCAGAGCACAAGAGCCTAGACTTTGTCTCGCACGGTGGCTTATAAGGAGTGTTCTCACTAAAATAGCACGGCGCGGCCGGTATATGGAACACATCTCGCCGGAGGTGTGGGCGGAGATCGCTAGCGGAACCACAGTTTTGGAGAATAATGACACTTTTCCGGACTTTATAAAACAATGTGTACCTAGTTGGTCTCAAAAATGTTTTTTTTTTAAAGAGGATCTATATAGTTTTCGTTAGATATTTTAATAAAATGCGCAACCGATTTTTATTTGTTTTCTTTAAAAAAATATAGGTACAAAAAGTGATGAAGCAATAGTCAATGCTTACAGACTTTTCGAGACACACTCTTTAGATGATATTAAAGATTACGCATATAAGATAAATCAAACTTAATTAAGATTGTTAATTGAGAAGTCATAATCAAACTCGTTTTAACGTCATAAAAACCGTGTCAACAAAGCAGCTTGTAGTACAGTAATGATAAAATATCTAAATGTAATAACGATTGAATAAATGATTCGGCTTTCAGATTGGTTTTCATCGTAACTGTGTTCTATCGAATATGAAGATGACATCAGACAACTGTTGAGACAAGTCTGAACAACTACTAAAACGCAAGGTTAAAAAGTAAACTTTCAAAGATACATAAATGTTATTTACCTACTCATATGTTTCATCTTTCCACAAACCTCACACTCTGCAGCTCCCGCGTTTACATTGAAAACCTTTTTGACCCTGACCCGCAATACAAGCCGTAGTCTAGCGTATAGGTCAACCACTTCACTTTTTGTTTGAATGCTCAGACGTAAGTAAAAGTTACTCTTTAAATAAACATTGCGTTATGAAACTAGTATCTGATAAAACGGTGTTAGTTGAATGTTTATCTTAAAGCATTATGTTTAGTACACATATTTTTTTTGGACTGTGTGAAAGATGATATAGCTAGAAAAGGTGTGATTTCCAACATAGCAGGACATAGTGGAGTATGAAAAATGATTAGTTTTATTAAGCTTATTGCAATTTAACTTTCTGTGAAATCGTTAGCTAATCTTTATCTGATTATAAATATTCGCTAACAAGCACGAGAAGCAAGACCAATTTTATGTCCATTCTATTAAAATCGACAAGATTATTTCTATGTAATTCGACTTTTAATGCCCGATTATAGGCACGATCCGTAGACGACTGAAATTTTTTGTTCATATCAGTATTCGTCGATAAAACTCGTTTGTGTAGTGTCATGCTGCGCGTGCAACTTTTGTTGTTCATTCAAGCTCCTTACAGATATGTATGCTTTTTTTTACAAAATGTGATAGTCATCGGTCCTGTTACGCTGGAAATTAAAAACATATCTCGGTTGCTATCTTCAGTTGGATCTTTGTCTGTAACCAATCAACGACCGAGTTTACCTACGAGTATCCGAGTTTTTAAAATGTCCAATCAGAAAGCGGCCGTCAAAATCAGGATTTGTTTGACATAGAATATTAATTTCGGGAGTTTCGAAGGGTGTGATCAACTGATCATCAAACCTTTCCATATTTAATATACTTCGCATACTAAACTCGATTGACCGTTTAGATGTAAGTCACGATTGATACGGTAATTATTGGATCCATTAATTTGATACCCTCCATTATAAGGTGAGGTTCCGTAATGATGGCCATTAGTGGTCTGTCAGTCTTGTGGAGCGGATCGAGTTATTACTAGGAACTGATCATTACGATTTAACTGTGGAAAAAGAAGCCAGGAAAATTGTACAATATGTAATTTCTGTTGTTTGGTAACGACCTACTTTAGACAATGATTTCATTTTGATCATATCAGCTGTATAACGACTGCTGAATAGGCCTCTTCCATTTTCAGATTTGTAACAGGACCCTTCGGAAGCGGTTTTTTTCTTTAAAAAAAACGTTGCCCCACACTAGGAAATTTTCCTGTATCGTGGGTGCGTTTACAAACATAGAAACTCACATACACAAACACCCAGACCCGGAACAACTGTCTCACAAATATTTGTTCCGTGCGGGGATCGAACCTGCGACACGCTGCGCAGCAGTCACCGTGCCAACCATGCCCGCTTACATTCCGCGCGACACCGTGATCTTAACCAGGTATCATTTTTCACGGTTATCTTGACACAAAGGCCTTTGTCTTGACCTTTTTTAGGGTTCCGTAGTTAACTAGGAACCCTTATAGTTTCGCCATGTCTGTCTGTCTGTCTGTCCGTCCTCGCTTAATCTCTGTGACCGTTAGCTCTAGAAAGCTGAAATTTGGTACCAATATGTATATCAATCACGCCGACAAAGTGCAAAAATAAAAATTGGAAAAAAATGTTTTTTTAGGGTAGCCCCCCTATATGTAAAATAGAAAGTGATTTTTTTTTTAATTTCAACCCTAACGTGTGATATATCGTTGGATAGGTATTTAAAAATGAATAGGGGTTTACTAAGATCATTTTTTGATGATGTCAATAGTTTCGGAAATAATCGCTCCTAAAGTCAAAAACAATGTGTCCCCCCCCCTCTAACTTTTGAACCATAAGTTTAGAAAATATGAAAAAAATCTGGAAAGTAGAACTTTATAAGGACTTTCTAGGAAAATTATTTTGAACTTGATGGAAAGAACAGTTTTTGTGCAAAAAAAACAAGAAGGTGGTACAAAATTCCTGGACTAAGTTTGTAGTATAATCAATTATTTAATCATATATACAAGCATTTTTTTTAACTTCGTTTTTTAGTTATCACCGTCCTTTGTGGGCCCGTTTTTAGGGTTCCCTTTTTATCAAAGTTCAAAATGTCAACGTAACAAATAACCTTTTTTTAACACACAAGTTTAAAAAAAGGCTATTTGTTAACACTTATTGTAACGGACGGGAAACTACGGAACCCTACACTGAGCGTGGCCTGACACGCTCTTGGCCGGTTTTTTTTTTTCGTGGTAAAATCAAATGAGTCCTCCCACCCAGGATAGAGCGGGAGGGACTGTCAGACTCGTACTGACTAAAATCCACGGTGTCCTTCAATAGCCCTTTGCTTTCCGGGGTCACGGTAATTCGTACAGTCCCGCGTCTTGTCTTGACCATAGCATAAGTGTTGCCATACGGCCATATCAGTTTCATGGGCACGGATGGGGTCCCAGCTTTTTGACGCATTTTATTTTATTTTGGTTCTATTACTTTGTATCACTGTAGAAAATAAATTAAAATATAGTACCGTAAAAAAAACCGGAAGGCTTGTCACAGTAGCGTGCAGTGGTTCCAGACTAAGGGTAGGCCAGGAAAAAAAAAAAACTACATTCTCAATACTGACGATGCGAATGGAAGAAAGCTTCGGCCCACTTCAAAACTTATAATTTAAAACACTCACCACATTCTTCACGTAAGATTAATAATCACAATATTCTGACGATTCAAATAGAAGATCTGTCACCTCAAATATCTTTCCAAGTGGGTGATAGTTACAAAACACGTCACTTGCAAGAATAACTCTCGAAGATTGAAATTGTTGGATTAATTCTCGTAACATTTAGACAAAACTTGAAATTTAAACGAAAATATTAGTAGTTCTTCATAAGAGTTGTGAAAAATAAGTTTTCACAACTATCGTAATCAGTATAAACACACATTGTCAGCACAAGTCACACAAACTAGGACCATTTTAAGTAAACAAACGAATCTTCTTTAATATTTACACTACTTTTTGTTTCAAAATGTATTACTTATAGCTAAATATGATTAAATAAAAACAAAAGTGCAAAACAACTAATTTTAGCCATAAACTGACACTTGCACACGGAGTTGCCAGTATTAATTTACACAATTCCCCAAAAACCAAATTCGAAATAAAATTCTTACAGTTTTTAATTATTATAATAGGTCTTTGCTATTCCTTAAAATATAACATTTAATTTGAAATGTATAGATTTGACAATACTACTCTGTTTTTTTAATTGTCTTTATTAGTCTTTTACGAAATTGTCGTTTCTGTGTGTAATCTGTTTCCCGAATTGGCAACTCTGTTTATTTTACCCGTGCGTTTTCATTCATAAAACGCGTACTCGTCATCTACAGCGTAAGGAGCTGCGTAGTAATTTATACATGTGTGCGGTTTCATATACACGAAAATATGAACACGGATGCTTACATATGCATGAATTATTGAATGAATTTTAGAATTTTTGAGACCACAGGACCGCTTGCCTTCGGTTATAGTAATCTGGACGTGATGACGTCACACGGCGGCCGCGCGGAAATTTGCTAATGCATTATGTGAGGCGTTATGTTTTATATTTTTGTTTTATTTTATTACAAGGTTACAATAAATGCGTTTGTTTTATTTATGCGATTTTGTGGTAGGGTAGGCTTGGCCTAAATCAGTACTATGAGAGACCGCCCCTGGCTTGTCACCCTACATAAGTGAGATGGTGCAAAGCTTTTGTATGCCTGTTACGTGTCCCGTGCTTTTGTTCTTCTATTTGATTTTCTTTTATCTTTTTTCTTTTTTTCATAAAAGAAAAATATCTTTGTAATAACTGAAAAACGAGAAATCTCAGGGATAAATAATTACTTAGAGAATGCTGCAGATAAATGTACGTAATGAGAAAAATGGAATATTTCAATTATTTCACTTTATGACATACTCATATTTGGCTATACCTATTTGAGATAATAAAATTATTCTTGAAAATTTTTTTTTATTCTTTTTTTTACTATAAATAATTTTCTTTTTATTGCTCAATTGATGAAATCAAAGATTAAAATTACATTTTAAGCCGGATATCTTTTGTGATCATAATTAGTCATGTCATAATCGTCACATATAGACGCAATTGAATGTTATTAAAAATATAATCTAAGTATTTAGGCTTGCGTAACTGCTGGCTAAAAATAAAACACGACGCATAAGTTGATACATTCTTTAAAATTTTATGGAAAAGCAATCGGAACTGTTTTATTGTTTTATGTTCTAAATCTATATTTTGATCTCTTGGTCGCTAAATATATTTTAAATCACTAGCTAAATATATTTTAAAGTAGATGATCAAAATCAGAAATTCAATACTAAAGAAAGTAGTTCGCGTCAGAACAGTGTGGCGTCGAAGTGATTCAAAAGTATGTCATTATAATTTACCAAACACTTACTACTAGTTCATCTGCACAGTTCTAACGCGAACTCCGTTAATTAGAATTGAGTTTCTGATTATGATCATCTACTTTTGTTGTTGCCTATACCTATACAGGGTGTAAGAGACATCGACGCACAAAAGGATACCATGGGTTCAGGACATGATTCTGGACCCCCCATGTTGGAATTAAAAAAAAAACAAATATTTAAAAAAATGGAACGTAACCGACGAAAAGTTCCAACACGGGGGCGTCCAGAATCATGTCCTGAACCCATGGTATCCTTTTGTGCGTCGATGTCTCTTACACCCTGTATAGGTATTTAGGATACTTTAGTTATACACTCGTTTTTAATACACTTATTAAACTATTATGTAAACTAAACTGTACTAAATTACTGTTTTCATCCATCTTAGTACAAACGTTTCAAAATTGTTTTTGAAGTGAAAACTTCTTTAGCGGCGTTGAGCACTTTTCTGTAATGGGTATAAAATCTTAAACTCGCGTCAGGACGCTCGCGTCAGGACACGTGACCCTGACCGAAAAAGCGTAGGACGGCGCAGGGCGCTTGCGTGAATGTTCGTGTGACTTTATTACTTTTAAAGAAGTTTGTATGCTGGATACATTCGTTGCTAGGTAACATTGTTTATAAAAGATGTACGTCACATTGGAAAATTATTGAAATAAAAAGTCAACCATTTTTGCGAGTTTTACTAAAATCTGTTCACAAGATATTTCCAACAATTACTATTCAAGTTTTCACTTCTGCCGGCACTCCCAGAGTGCAACCCGTCGTTTTTTTTTTCTTTATTTTACCTTTAGTTTCCTCTATTTTAATACTTAGTTCACATTTAAACGTGAATTTTAAGGGTTTCGTACCTCAAAAGAAAAAACTGAACCCTTATAGGATCACTTTATTGACCGTCTGTTTGTCAATACCCTTTTCCTCAGGAACGCGTCGAGGTATTAAGATGTAAGATGATGACGAAGGAAAAATAAAACAGGGATGTCCATTGGAGCAGAAAAAAATCTTTTAAGTCAACGCAATTGGGCGCGCCGCAATCGCGGCGGTAAGACCCCTCTTTGAGGAGTGGCTGGATAGACGTCACGGCGTCCTGACCTACCGCATGACGCAGGTCCTCACCGGACACGGAAGTTTCGGGAGGTTCCTGTGTCTGATAGGGAGGGAAGAAATGCCTGGGTGTCACCACGGCGAGGATCGTCCGGAGGACACAGTGGAGCATACGGTGCAGGACTGCCCCGCTTGGGCAGAGCACCGCCGTGTCCTCACGACGCTGATATGCGGAGACCTCTCGCGCCCGGCATTGGTCGAAGCCATGCTGCGGGGCGAGACGGAGTGGGAAGCGGTCGCCTCCTTCTGAAGTTCTCCTTCGTGAAGGAGGAGGCGGGCCGCGTGAGGGAGAGGACAGCGTCCTCCCTCCATCCCAGCCGCAGTGGTAGAAGCCCATGGCGACGGACGTCAACGCAATTAAAAGATATCTATGCTTGGTTATGCCACATATTTTGCGCTAAGCGTGCTTTTCGAGGGCAAAGTACGGCCCTATGTACGATATTGACACCCATCCACAGACTAACCTTGGCAAGCGTTGCTTAACTAGAAAATAATTATACGTGTGCACGTGTTATTATTTAGCTACAACACCTCTAGTATAATTAAGTAATTGTAAATTAATATTAATATATTCAAAAACAAAACAGGTTTTTTTCTTAAGATCGTGCAACTCTTGTTAAAGGAATGCAAGAGTATGTGTGTAATCAAATAGCAATAATTATAATTTTAAGTAGTAAACAATTTTTTTTTTTTTTTTATCGTGGTAAAATCATCAAATGAGTCCTCCCACCCAGGGCAGGGCGGGAGGGACTGTCAGACTTGTACTGACTATAATCCACGGTGTCCTTCACTAGCCCTTTACGTACCGGGGTCACGGTAATCCCTTGGTCCCGCGACCCCGGCAGGCTTTGGCCCTCTACAGGCCCCGTCTCTATGCTGACACTCTTTGTGGCGCGCGTGGAACACAACGAGCCGTCGACCCGGGCATGGTCCATGGTCGGACAGCGAGTCGCCCATTACTCGCTGCCCGCATGCCCGCGCCTACGGTGGCCGGAGATCGTCTTGCGACGTCCGACGCCGTGGGCGTCTACCACTGCGGCTGGGGTGGAGGGAGGACGCTGTCCTCTCCCTCAGGCGGCCCGCCTCCTCCTTCACGAGCATGACTGCTTCGCAGAAGGAGGAAGTAGTAAACATATAAGGAAAATTTAATGTTAAAATTATTATCTAACTAGCGACCCGCCCCGGCTTCGCACGGGTGGTCATTTTTTTTTTCCGGGATAAAATATAGCCTATACGGATTCGGAAGAATCCCTCTAAGTAATGGTAAAAGAAATTTTGAAATCGGTCCAGTAGTTTTTGAGCCTATTCAATACAAACATACAAAAATACAAAGGTTTCCTCTTTATAATATTTTTTGAGCCTATTCAATACAAACATACAAAAATACAAAGGTTTCCTCTTTATAATATTAGTATAGATAAACAAAGAATGGAAATATCGACACCTAATACCTACGGAAAAAAAAACATACTGATAAGTACCTAGCCGGCAAACAAAAAAAACATAATTCAATCAAATTATACCCTTCCCACTGCTGGGATACAGGCCTCATGAGTGTGAGGGACTGGACTGGAGTCCACCACACCGGTTTAGTGCGAGATGGTGGTGGATATCTTCGATTTTTTTGGCTCTAAGTTTGTCTCTACCACTCCACTATGGGCGGGAGGGCTCATTTGGTGATCCAAACTAATATTATAAATGCGAAAGTAACTCTGTCTGTCTGTCTGTCTGTCTGTCTGTCTGTCTTTTCTTCACGCCTAAACTACTGAACCGATTCGTGTGAAATTTGGTACAGACATAGTTTGAAACTTGAGAAAGGACATAGGATAGTTTTTAACCGACTTCAAAAAAAAAGAGGAAGTTATCAATTTTATGTTTGTTACCGCATTACGGCCGACTGGGTGAACCGAGTTACATGATTCTTTTTTTGTTTGAAAGCTGGTGCTTCCCGTGTGGTCCCATTGTCACCAAGTCAGGATCTGATGATTGGAACTTGGAGAAATCGAGGGCAACCCTCAAGTTTTATAGGCCCACGCATCGTTTTTCGTAAATCTTATGAAGTAATTTAAGTACTTGCGTATGGTAATCATCATCTTATGTAGCTGAGCTGATGATGGAAGGTACAAATCCTTAACAGTAAGGAGTAGGCATCGACTGATTCATTGTTCGCATATCTCAGGAACTTCACGTCCGATGTAAATATATTTTTTTGTGCTAGGTATCGTTCAACTTAGGGAATACTGCAAGTTTCATCAAAATCGGTTCAGTAGTTTTTGAGATAAAGAATTTTATTATCTTATTGTGTACATGAGGGATGTTATTACCAGTGCTACGGTTAACTTACCGAGGTCACGGTAATTCGTAAGTCCCGCGACCCCGGCAGGCTTTGGCCCTCTAAAATAATGAGCACTTAGAAAGGAATTCAAATAATTCCAACCTCAAAAGATTCCCTCTAAATATTAGGTATAGGTGTTTAAAATCTTTAAACACCATAAGGAAACTAATTTTGAAGTTAGAAATCTGGGATGTACGATGTGAAGTTATATAAAAAAAATATAAGTATTAAAAAAATGTGACGTAACTTAATGAGGCAGACCAAATTCTACGCGAGCGAAGCCGCGGGCAAAAGCTAGTTATACCATAATAAAGAAAGGATACTACAGTGTATAAGACGGGAACACGAGGTATGATGGGAAATCAGACACTTAAGCCCTTGTCAAACAGAATTGTTTGAATCCAGTCACAGAAACGCGAAAGCGATCGGATAGCGTGACAAAACTATCGAACTGACGTCTCCCTTCGGTTCGGTATCTCTTCGGAAACGCTTCGCTTTCGCCTGTCTGTTTGACAAAGGCACTAAGGCAAACTTAAGCGCCAACAGGACGCCGACGTCTGGATGGCGCTTTCGCTACGCTAGTGTTGTGTTTAGTATGCCCTTATGTTTCTCCCTCTTACAGAGAGGAGGCCTGTGTCCCAGAAGTGGGAACATTAATAGGCTGTTGATGATGATGACTATGTTTCTTGGCGCACTGGGTGGAGCGTACTAAAAACCAATCTATTCCTCGAATTGCCCTTGGCGTTCTAGAGTCGCGGTAACGTTTTAAGACAGTGCGGCGACAAGTTGCTATGTTTTACTCGTAGATAAATAATTCAAATAAACTTGACAATTGATATAAGCAAAAAAAAGTAAATCAAAATATTTTTTATTTGCTAATAATTTAACTAAAATAGAATAGATACGGGGCTTTGATAACGTGCCCTTGGCAGCATGTTATCAGTATCTTAGTAATGTTAATGTACTAAATAATTGTTTATGTGTAATCACATTTTAATTTTAATTGACTCATTATCGAAATGTCTTTGTAATATTTTAATTATAAATAATATAAAGGCCCGTTTGCACCGCTCACAAAGAGTTATTTGATCATAAGTTAAACTAACTATTGTTCAAATCACATACAATTTGATAAAAATGTAAAGGATTTAACAGATTGTTACTTTAATTAATGATCGAACAACGCGGTCTAAAACCGTTTAACGCTAGGCATAAAGGTCATTACAGCACAGGCTCATTACAGCCATCTGGCTACCGATCCGCATAGCCTCGCCTATTTGACCTATTGCGGTTAGTATTTCTATAGATATACGCAGTGCGCGCGTTGACAGCTCCTCCTTCTGACCACATTATTGGGGCCATAAGATCTGTCAATTCTTGATAAATATTTTCGGCTTGTTTTTCATTAAAAAAAAATACTGTGGTGGTGGTCTCCTTAATTCACATTTCTGTCGCATCGTGCATTGTTATCGATTTGATACCGAGACTGTGCACTAGCGTCCTCTTCCTTAGCGTCACCGCATTGCTTGTACTCTAGCACCACCTCATTGTTCGGTATCAGGTTCAGAATCGAAACTACAGTACGTCACAATAAAAAAATAAATAAAATAAATTAATAAATATTCCACAACTATCACGCAACGCCATCTAGTCCCAAGCTAAGCAGAGCTTGTGTTATGGGTACTAGACAATTGATAAACATACTTATATATTTCTAAATACATACATATTATAGATAAATTACACTCAGACACAGAACAAATGATCGTGCTCATCACACAAACATTTGTCCTGGGTGGGAATCGAAACCACGACCTCCGGCATAGCAGTCAGGGTCACTAACCACTAGACCAACAGGCCTGTCAAAAAAATATTTTTTTCTTTTCTTTGTCCCTAATTTTCGCAGTTTTTGATGTAAAAAGGTGGGATTCACCTCGTAGCAGTCTGCTCCTGGTAATGGCACCACAGGCTAACTATTAAGCTACGGTGACGGCTGAAAGACCTCACGGGCATCGCGGTGGTAGGCGTCACCAGGGCCTCTTGGCTCGCAACTACAATTCTGTTAACGTCCAACAGTTCGACGACGAGTCCGACGTCAAACTGTTTTTACTGTGTTTCGTCAATGCGCAATAGTTCCAGTTAGTTTTCTGGGTGCTTTGCTCCATCATAGGTTTCATCTTTACTTTTGGCCTAGATTGAGGTCAAAGACAAACCGATCGTAAATAAATAAATTAGATAATAACGCTTAATATCGGTTCTGGAAAGCCTTCTTTAAATCCTGTGTTAAAACGAACGTTTAAACGTTTTAAGTAATTAAGTAGTTCAAACGTTTCACGTTAACTACATTTAATGATTTATAGTGCAATCGGGCCTGAATTTGTTAAGCTGATAAGAGGAAATTAACTAATGAATGAATTATAATCGACCACGAAAAATCAAGTGATTTTAATGCTCTGAGGAAATTCCCATTTTCAGGTGTGGTGCATGACGATTGATAAATGTTTTATAATTGAATTCAATTTATAGATAACAATAATTTTACAAAATAGAAACAAACGATCTTCTTGAAAGTCTCAGATAGGTTATAGTTGGGAATAATACATTTTTTTTAACGTGGTAAAATCATCAATTGAGTCCGACCCAGGGCAGAGCGAGAGGGACTGTTAGACTCGTACTGACTAAAATCCACGGTGTCCTTCAATAGCCCTTTGCGTCATGGTAATTCGTGAGTCCCGCGGCCCCGGCAGGCTGGTATTAATATCTTTTATCCCAATATTAAATTCCTGTTCAAAAATTTACGAATTAGACGCAGGCGTAGCCAGTGGCAACAGTTAGTTATAATTCTTCATAAAATGTTAGTATTTTCCTTCAGTTCAAGAAATCAGTAAACCCGAAATCCTGTTAGTCGTAATACCGTCAAGGTATCGATATCTTCAAATTAATATTCATTTAAAAGGTTAAAACAGACTTCTAATCAAATCTAAGGTGGTGAGGACTATCAGATCGATCGCAGCGCACAATCATGACCATTTCTTTTTTTTTATCGTGGTGAAATCATCAAATGAGTCCTCCCACCCAGGGCAGGGCAGGGCGGGAGGGACTGTCAGACTTGTACTGACTAAAATCCACGGTGTCCTTCAATAGCCCTTTACGCACCAGGGTCACGGTAATTCTTCAGTCCCGCGACCACAATCATGACCATCATGGTCACTGGAAGGCGCTGTCATGTACAAATAGCGTATATATCAGGACGAAGATGAAGCTGGGTACAAAAACTAGTCTTCAATAAAGAATTAATCCAAGTAAAAAAGAGTTTCTACAAAAGAGATTTCAGAAGAATTCCCTTAACGCACTTAAGAGTGGAATTAATGGTTCAATCTCCTAGTCTAAGCAGCGATCGATGTTAAAATCTCAGTTCAATCTGTGACTCAAGAAGTCTAGACTGTCGAATCAGACTGTACTTAATAAATCCTCCTTGATTTATTCTGGAAGCCATCTGAGTTATTTCTTTGTTAAATTTTGTGATTTTTCTTTGATGTTGTTGAAAGAAAATTAATGAGGGAGATACTTTGGACTTTTTATGCTTTAGTATTGAAATTCGGGAGTCCATAGATGTATTAATATTAATACTTAGTACCTGCTATGTGGATTATGTTAACACTCGTCCAAGTGTTAAAATGTTCATAATTATGTCATAGGTGAACAGTATATTAGACAGGGACGAGAGGTATGATGGGAAATCACGCACTTAAGGTAAACTCAGCACAATACTAACGAAGCGCAAGCCCCAACAGGACTCCACTAGTTAATGGCCGCTTGCAAAAGACGTCCTGATGGCGCTTTTTTTTTTTTTTTTTTTTTTTTTGCGTGGTAAAATCATCAAATGAGTCCTCCCACCCAGGGCAGGGCGGGAGGGACTGTCAGACTTGTACTGACTAAAATCCACGGTGTCCTTCACGAGCCCTTTACGTACCGGGGTTACGGTGATGGGTAAGACCCGCGACCCCGGCAGGCTCTGGCCCTCTACAGGCCCCGTCAGTTTGCTGACACTCCTTGAGGCGCGCGTGGAACACAACGCGCCGTCGACCCGGGCATGGTCCATGGTCGGGCAGCGAGTCGCCCATTACTCGCTGCCCGCATGCCCGCGCCTACGGTGGCCGGAGATCGTCTGGCGACGTCCGTCGCCGTGGGCGTCTACCACTGCGGGTGGGTCGGAGGGAGGACACTGTTCTCTCCCTCACGCGGCACGCCTCCTCCTTCGCGAGCATGACTGCTTCGCAGAAGGAGGCGACCGCTTCCCACTCCGTCTCGCCCCGCAGCATGGCCTCGACCAATGCCGGGTGCGAGAGGTCTCCGCCTATCGCCGTCGTGAGGACACGGCGGTGCTCTGCCCAAGCGGGGCAGTCCTGCACCGTATGCTCCACCGTGTCCTCAGGACGGTCCTCGCAGTGGTGACACCCAGGCGTTTCCTCCCTCCTTATCAGACACAGGAACCTCCCGAAACTTCCGTGTCCGGTGAGGACCTGCGTCATGCGGAAGGTAAGGACGCCGTGACGCCTATTCAGCCACTCCTCAAAGAGGGGTCTTACCGCCGCGATTGCGGCGTGCCCGGTCCTGATGGCGCTTGCGCTACGTTATTGTTGTGTTAAGTATGCCTAGAGAGTGTATATCCCCATTATACCTCGCGCCCCCGTCTTATACACTGTTCCCCTAGTAACCTAATGTTATATTTTTATTTGGTTAGAATGAAGTTTTGCAAAAATCAACAAGTGTTAGAATGATTTAAAGTCATATGAGTACATGACTCTAAATGCTATTATGATGAAACGACGCCAGGATTTTGTTTTTAGAATGTGTCGTCTAGTCAATTTTTTTGAGGTTCAATGTCAGTAGGACACATGTTTTACACACTTTATTTATTTATTTGAGGATTGTTTTTTCTTTTACGTGGTATTATAATCCAATGAGTACTCCCACCCTGGGTGAAACGGAAGGGACTTTCAGACTCGTATTGATTGAAACCCACGTTCCTTCAATAGCACTTCACGTTCCAATGTCGTTAAAGAATTTAATTTGTAGATATAAAACCATTTTCACTTTGTCATATGGACGGGACATTTTGTCACTTGATCTTTATAACAAAACCTTTGACTATTTTACATAAGGAAATGTGGAGAATTTACCACTTGGACGAATGTTACCATAATTATTATGTATTATCACCATTTAACAATTGACGGCGCGTTTCCATTAGGCAATTCTTAGGCTGCGGTTCCACTGAGGCGGAGCGGAGACGAGCTGTGATGTGATTCACCAAAGTCATGGCTTGAAATCCCTCCACTCCACTTCTAAGGAAACAGCATTGGCGGCGAGGAGCGGAATTGTTTAAACTATCGGGTAAACGGGCTAGATTAGTCTAACGCCGAGAGAGGAGCGGGGCGAAGCGAAGCCGAGAGGAGCGGGGCGGGGCAGTGCGGAGCGGGGTGGCTCACTAACGCGCATATTCATTCATTTTAGTTAGCAGTAAGATAGGCAAAGTACCTCCGCTTTACCCACTCCACTGCTACTCCACTTCACCGCGCTCCGCTTCAGTGGAAACACCTACCTCTTTTCACAGTTCAGCTCAGCTCCGCATCGCTCCACTCAGTGGAACCGCAGCCTCACATACAAGTTTGACGTCACATTGGTATACAAGGTGCTTGAATTGAAAAAAGTCACTGAACGTTAACTCTTTGGAGGAGGCTTACGTTCAACAGTGGATGGCAATTTGCTGACAATATACAATTATTATACTCTTACTCGTATCCTCACTGAAAGTTTTATAAATATCAATGCGAAATGTAGTGGAACATAACTCAACAATACAATATTATTAATGCAAGTAAAGTGTGTCAATACTTGATGTATTGAACACGCGTGTCAGAATGGCGCAACGAGTGTAAAGATCACACATTATCACGAATATAGTGACAGTTGCTAGGTCTTCATGATTACATCTCATTTAAAATAGTTAAAAAATTCAAGTAGCACTAAGAAGGCCCCGTAATTTTGCTGACAGCTCATCGAGGCGCGCGTGGAACGCGAGTTGCCCATTACTCGCCGTCCGCAACTTAGGTATACCTACTGTACACTGTTGTGTGTCTCATGGTCGGCCGCGCCAAATAGGTCGAGTTCAGTTGATCGAACAACTAGTACGTTCACTAACTATTTACTTATTCTATGGCACTCAAGATAAGTGATTAACCCAAACGCCTGTCCCAATAACATTATAGCTTAACAATAAACACGGTTTATGAGTACAGCGGGTCTAAAAAGGCCACTTTAGCAGAATCATTGTATGAATTATAATACGATTAGATATGGTTGATAAATTGACAATTAAATTGTTCGACAGAAACAGTTCGAAAGAATTGTATTGGGAGTCGTCAAATAGAATTAAGAGAAAAACAATTTTTGGACTATCTTTCTATTTCCTGCACGACATAGATAATGTCTTTGGTAGTGGAAAAGAAAGAGATAGCTGGTCCTACAATTGTTTTTCTCTCTTTAAAGAGTATTGCAATTTTAAGTAGCTAATGCTCCGTCCATGCTTTATATGTACATCTATGTTCATAGACATGTTACCATTTTACGAATATTAGAAGAATCGCTACTGATTTTGAAGGAAATATACGAAATTAATTACGTTTAGCGGAACTGCTTTAAGGTGTCCGCTTTAGACCCCCACTATAACCGTCTTCACATAATAATACGTCGTTAAAATAATTTATACTGTGACATAAAGTTTATATCAGTTGTTATGAGATTGATGTAAACTATTTAAATGAACGTGTGCTTGCGAGGAATTGTAGGGATGGGACATAGTGATCGATGTGTTGTTTAATTGATACCGGGAACTTTGATAGGAATATTAATTGATTGATTTTGTTTTTAGTTTCGGTGTAGAGGGGTAAAAATAGTGAAATAGTGTTATAATAAATATGATATAGCGTATTTTTTTGAAATGCTCTTTTTTTGGATTGGTAAAAGCATCATTCGTCCGTCCAGCGGCCAGGCTTGTTCTGTGAAAGAGACAGAGCTATACAAGTCGTCTAGCGCCACCTCGTACACTCACTGGAACAAGCCTGGTTTTAAGACGTCATAATACGGTCACCATGGAGACGAAAGGACTGTCAGACTATTTCTGAACCTCCCTTGGAACAACACAGAACAACTTAATTGTATTCAATATTTGTAAAACCACAAAGAGCTTTATTTTTCTTCTGTTTATTTTTCTAATCACTCGCATGCGGACAGCGAGTAATGGGTGACTCGCCGTCAGATCAAGGGCCAAGCCCGAGTCCACGGGCGCCTCAAAGAGCTGTCGGAAATCTGACTGGGGGCTTTAGAGAGCCAAAGCTTGCAGAGGGCGCGGTCTTAACCGGGAACGTAAAGGGTTATTGAAGGATACCATGGATTTTAGTCAGCACGAGTCTGTCAGTACCTCCCGTCGCGCCCTGGGTGAGAAGACTCTATTGATGATTTTACCAGGTAAAAAACCTAACTACATACGTGCCTAAAAGTACTTCACTTACCTCCACTCAACTTTCATTTATGCGTTACGATATATTGAAATATTCTATTAGGTTTTCGTGCCTAGATCGACTCGAAGGCAACGTGACACGGTGAGAGACTAATGTACTCGTAGGGATACAGTTACCTTTCGGCTTGAAGGTAATGTTATCGATATTGATGGATAGAACTGAACATCGTGGAGTTACAATGTAACAATAGGATAACTACGAGTATAATGCTGATGTTAGGTTCTAAGCACGAAAATCGTAGTCATGCTCGTGAAGGAGGAGGCGGGCCGCCTGAGGGAGAGGACAGCGTCCTCCCTTCACCCCAGCCGCAGTGGTAGACGCCCACGGCGTCGGACGTCGCAAGACGATCTCCGGCCACCGTAGGCGCGGGCATGCGGGCAGCGAGTAATGGGCGACTCGCTGTCCGACCATGGACCATGTCCGGGTCGACGGCGCGTTGTGTTCCACGCGCGCCTCAAAGAGTGTCAGCATAGTGACGGGGCCTGTAGAGGGCCAAAGCCTGCCGGGGTCGCGGGACCAAGGGATTACCGTTACCCCGGTACGTAAAGGGCTATTGAAGGACACCGTGGATTTTAGTCAGTACAAGTCTGACAGTCCCTGCCGCCCTGCCCTGGGTGGGAGGACTCATTTGATGATTTTACCACGATAAAAAAAAAAAGCACGAAAATCGTGGTATCGGCCTTAGTTACGGGCATTTTCTACGTCCCGTGCCATCGAGCCCGAACTAAGAATGAATGATATTACGATTTGACAGATAGCTCCTTAGAATCCGCGCCACCACTCAAGACTTTTTTTTTAACGTGGTAAAATCATCAAATGAGTCCTCCCACCCAGGGCAGAGCAGGAGGGACTGTCAGACTTGTACTGACTAAAATCCACGGTGTCCTTCAATAGCTCTTTACATTCCGGGGTCACGGTAATTCGTTCAGTCCCGCGACCACCACTTAAGACATGCAACAAATTTGTGTTTCTACATTTTTTAACGCATTTCGATGTCAGTCGAAGCGTTCTCTATGTTTTGTCCGTCAGCAAAGATTTTGACATTAGTTACGTTTGTACGTCCGTATCCGTACCCGTGCCTTCGTTAACGGACTTAGAAAGTAGACGCCCTGGTTCTTGATCGGACGACAAGCTACTTACTACTCGCCGTCCGCAAACTTACGTCTACAGTGGCCGGGAATCGCACCGCAAAATTCGGCAATAAAGTAAAAAAAAGTAATTCGTATTTTCAAACATTTCGTCCGGTGTCGCGGGCTGTCGCATCACTTAACCGTGACCCTGGAACGTAAAGGGGTATTGAAGGATCACCGTACATTTTGTAAGTAAGACTCTGACAGCAAGTGATGACTCATTTGATGATTTTACCACGATTAAAAAAACATATATTTCGTTCGAATTGCCTCTCTTTATCTTACTTCAGGTTTCTCGATTACACGTCGCTTAGTTTGGTCACTTCTTGACAAGATCCAAGATATCGTAAACATTTTATTGCATCACTAATTTATCCATTATGTTTAATGACAATGTTAATATTGTATGGCACAGAATTTCATGAATAATTAATTTACTACTTTGTCTGTTACATCAGAATGATCGGAATGAATAAGTAATGTTATCTATGATTTGTTTGATACTTCATAAAAGATTACGATAAAGGAAAGAGTTCGTGGCTGACTGCTTTGTGGTCCAAATTGACTCATTCCAAAAGATACTTTTCGCACCACTTCTACACTGCGGTGTGAATGGCTTCATCCAGGAACTGTCCTTGGTCGAATTGCAGCCAATTTATTGAACTAACCCATCTGCAGACGGCAGTGCCGTACTCCCAGTTCTATATGTTCCGAGAAAAAGATTAAAAAAAAAGCTGTCTTGTCGCTCCGCAGTTGCCGAGTGATCGACTGTTGCACAGCGTGTCGCGGGTTCGATCCCCGCACAGAATCAATATTAGTATGACCTACTAGTAGTTGTTCCGAGTCTGGGTAAGCGCCCCACGCCATAGATGAATTCTTGGTGTGAGGGAAAGTTAAAAACTTGATGTGTAGCCGTGTGTACACTACATTTCCCCAATTACATTTAAGTAATAGAGGATAAGCTTATGTAGGCCATACACGTTAGGTTAGTTTTAGTTTGCATGATGGTTTTAACCGTAATCGCATGACCGACCGCACTCATAACCTATACATGCACCAATAAGAGCCTGCGCGCACTAGCGATTTAAGTTGGCCGATAGTTTGATCGGTCAGAGGATCTGGTATAGAATTATATGACAGTGTGCGCACTTAAAGATTAAAAGTTGCACGACCGAACTATCGAATAATTATTTGTGACTGTACTATCGGCCAACTTTAATCAATAGTGCGCGCAGGCTCTAACTGTACAGTTTTAACATATACATGGGGATACTAGAGCTTGCCTGTCTGTCGCGGGACTTACGAATTACCGTGACCCTGGAACGTAATGGGCTATTGAAGGAAACTGTGGATTTTAGTCAGTACGAGTCTGACAGTATCTCCCGCTCTGCCCTGGGTGGGAGGAATCATGTGATGATTTTACTACGATAAAAAATGGCGTCGTCTTATCGGTAAAGCCGACTAGTCGGCTATTATTTATATTTGCAGCCGATTTGTTAGTAACTGAAACCTTTATTTTACATTTTTTTTAAATTTTACTTGTTATCAGTAATCAACTAGCAGCAGATAAAATAAGAATCAGTATTTTCCTTTGGTAGGTACTTAATAACTTAACTAGAATCAGAGGGTTTTTTTTAATCTATGGCCGTACATACGGTGCGACCTGCGATTAGGGTTCCCAGATCAAAATATCAAAAATCCGGAGAAAATTCCTGACATTCCATGAAATTTCCGGACAATCTTGTAATTTTTTTATTGAAATCGTAATTATGACTTGCGAAGTGTTCTATAAAACTATTATTAAAGATTCAGAAATGTTGAACAATATTTCTGGGAGCGTTAAATATCAGAAGTAATGTAGAAGATTTAGAATAAAAATAATTTTGATTTTCTTTGATTTAGAATAAAAATAATTAATAAATAATTTGGTTTTTTCATTTTTTATTTCACTCTTCACTTATTTGTAGAAATTCCGCACGGTTTAAGATTCCCCCCGCATTCCGGACAAAGACCTATATTTCCGGACTTGTCCAGAAAATTCCGGACGTATGGCAACCCTACCTGCGATCGAGTGCATTTGATATTTTCTAAATTCGTTTCACAAGTTTTACCGGCTTGGTCGAATAATCGAATGCCTAATTATCAAACCTTTTTTCCAGCCTACCAGTTGGCCATTCGGCCAGTCACTGTCGGCCCAACTCTATTATGAATCAACAATACCAAAGTTATTCGATGTCAAGGCTTTTCACCATTTTCTATTAGCTCCAAGTGACCTTCCATCGTGGCATATTTCACAATCAAGGGCACCCCAAAACTATAAGTTTTGACCTTAACTTATTGTTACAAATCTTGTTTTCCTACCTCCCTAGGATTAAGAGTTACGTTTTATTGATACACTAAAGCGAAAGTATTGCTTTTTTTTTATCGTGGTGAAATCATCAAGTGAGTCCTCCCACCCTTACTGTCAGACTTGTACTGACTAAAATCCACGGTGTCCTTCACTAGCCCTTTACGTACCGGGGTCACGGTAATGGGTAAGTCCCGCGACCCCGGCAGGCTTTGGCCCTCTACAGGCCCCGTCACTATGCTAACACTCCTTGAGGCGCGCGTGGAACACAACGCGCCGTCGACCTGGGCATGGTCCATGGTCGGGCTGCGAGTCGCCCATTACTCGCCGCCCGCATGCCCGCGCCTACGGTGGCCTGAGATCGTCTGCCGATGTCCGTCGCCGTGGGCGTCTACCACTGCGGCTGGGGTGGCGGGAGGACGCTGTCCTCTCCTTCACGCGACCCGCCTCCTCCTTCGCGATCATGTCTACTTCGCAGAAGGAGGCGACAGCTTCCCACTCCGTTTCGCCCCGCAGCATGGCTTCGACCAATGCCGGGCGTGAGAGGTATCCATCTATCACAGCAAGGAAGCTTAGAAAATATGAATACCTTTATTTTTTTATCCTAATTAAAAATGAAAGAAAAAAGTAAAACTTTTTATGTATCCCAATGTGATTGCCCACTTTCAGAAAGAAACCAAGTAATTATCTATTAATTATTATCCGACAATTATATCAGAAAATAACTAACTGTATTCTTATATACGAGCCCCGGTATTCTTCTGCAGAAAAAAAGAAAAATAGACACAATATTCGATTATGGAGATCACTAGACCGATAAATCATCTACTTTTGTATAAAAGAGTCCCAGTATTAAAGGATCGCAATGACAAATTTTCGTACAAAAGTGGGAGCACAATGAATAGGGGTTTTTCTTAAACCGATCCACATTGTTGGTACCTCAATCGATCTATTACGGCGACTTTGAAAGACGTGACGGGAGAAAGAATTTGTAGAGGATCAAATGCTTCAATATGGTTTATGATGATTAATATCCGAATTATTATCCGAAAACTGAAACGGATAATATTTTGCGGTAACCTAGAGCCCTCGGGCACGCCGCAATCGCGGCGGTGAGACCCCTCTTTGAGTAGTGGCTGGATAGGCGTCACGGCGTCCTGACCTACCGCATGACGCAGATGCTCACTGGACTCGGAAGTTTCGGGAGGTACCACTGCGAGGGTCGTCCGGAGGACACGGTGGAGCATACGGTGCAGGACTGCCCCGCTTGGGCAGAGCACCGCCGTGTCCTCACGACGGCTATAGGCGGAGACCTCTCGCGCCCGGCATTGTTCGAGACCATGCTGCGGGGCGAGACGGAGTGGGAAGCGGACTCATTTGATGATTTTACCACGTAGAAAAAAAACCTAGAGCCCTAAACCTTCAGCAAACCGTACCCGGCCTATGTCATGGAATATGTCTCCGCGGGAGACACCCACGGCAACTGATGTCGCGAGGCGATTTTCGGCCACTGTAGGTGCGGGTATGCGGATGACGAGTAATAATGACTCGCTGTCCGATCAAGGACCATGCCCGGGTCGACAGACGGCGCGTCTTGTGTCTGCAACCTGACGGGGCCCCTGCCGAGGTCGCGGGACTATCTCATCAGGCAACCGTGACCCTGGAACATAAAGGGCTATTGAAGGATCACCGTGGATTTTAGTCAATGCAAGTCTTCCCAGACTGTCCCCAGTATGGGTAGGAGTACATGTTATTTGATGATTTTACCTCGTAAAAATGGGATATGTGTATGACTGCTTTTTGCCTCGAATACAGAACCTCAAATAAAGGAAGCATAGAACAAACGTAATAAACTGTACAGTATAATAAGGATGATTACTTACTTCATGTATAATGTTTAATTTTTAGAATTATATGTTATAAGCTGTAAATAAGTATATGATGAATGCTAAAAGACGATATGAGCTATAACAATTAAAATGACCTATTTTTGCCTTGTTTTTATCGTGGTAAAATCATCAAGTGAGTCCTCCCACCCAGAGCAGGGTGGGTGGGACTGTCAGACTTGACTGACTAAAATCCACGGTGTCCTTCAATAGCCCTTTACGTACCAGGGTCACGGTAATTTGTGAGTCCCGCAACCCCGGCAAGCTTTGGCCCTCTACAGGCCCCGTCACCAATTTTTGCCTACATAAGGATTTTAGTTTTAGCAAACATCTTTATAAAGCATAGTTGTTTCAAAATTTAATTATTTAGTGTACTGGTAGCTAATTGGCAAATATAAATGTGTGTAACAAAGAACGTAATTTGTTATGTAATAGAATGTATACTGTGTAGAACGCATAACTAATTAATTTAGAAAATTAAGTTAATGTACGATAAATTAAAGCAAATCTAAATATATAAATGATTGAAATACCAGGCCAGTGCACGTAAGTTTTATAATCATAATTAGATACTGTAGGAAAATCCTTAACTTTCAAATAAGGAAGGAAGTGGAATGATATCATAAACAAGGTAAACTAACCATAGACTATATTTCATAAATAATCGTTTTAAAAAGTGCTGTTACGTACAGTCATCTATCAAAGTATTTTTTTTTATAAAATGGTGTTTTCTACTAAGGTTCCAAATATGGGTCGACGGCGCATTGTGTTCCACGCGCGCCTTAAAGTGTCAGCAAAAATGACGGGGCCCCTCTAGAGGGCCAAAGCCTGCCGGGGTCGCGGGACTTATGATTTACCGTGACCCCGGTACGGTAAGAGCTATTGAAGGACACCGTGCATTTTAGTCAGTACGAGTCTGACAGTCCCTCCCGCTCTGCCCTGGGTGGGAGACTCGTTTGATGATTTTACCACGTTAAAAAAAAAAGGTTCCAAACATTCCTTAAACCATAAATAAACCCAGTCAATCGATCTACGAGTGTCGCAAGGGCCAAGACATCTATCACGAGAATGGGCAATAGAATTCACCTGCGTGAGCACTATTGATAAAATTTACTGCCTCCCAATACCAAAAACGACACGACAAGCTTTACTTTTTTGGTCCTAGCCATTTACCTTTTTAAAAAAGCTAAAAAGATTTAAACTGCTTTAAACATTCGTCGACGAAAGACAGGAGTAAAGCTAGAAACTAGAAACGAGTAGCGAGTGTGTAGTTTCGATAGTTATATCGTTTATGAGACGAGCGATTACTCACAAAACTCGCTCGTCTTGCGCAAATCTGCACGCGAGTAATCGAACATTAATCTTTCACTGTTGATAAGGTTGAAAATCTGTTATGGCTTTGTCAAACAGACGTGCGAGTCCGAAGCGATACCGAACCGAAGCGAGACGTCAGTCCGATAGTTCTGTCACGCTATCGGATCGCTTTCGCTTTTCTATGTGACTGAATTCAAACAATTCCATACATTACAAATAAAAACGTCACGCTTCGCATTCGCCACGCCAGTCTGTTTGACAAAGGCTTTAAAGAAATTTGACAGATTGAGGCAGGTTGATGTGCTGTCGTCTGTACGTCGTCGTCGCCCAGAACTGGACAACTATGATAATATAGTATATAGTTCTTCGTAATATGTTAGCTAACACTAGATCTCCCTCTGTAACTATAAATGGCGGCTAGTTTGTCTCTAAGATTGATTTATGTCTGCCAAGCGAACATCTGCATCGCTGAGCGAGTTTTACTCGTATTTATCTCTTGTCGTTGCGAAAAAGTTAGGGTTAGAGCTGGTTCACATTAGGTCGGACCGACAGTTTTACCGGACCGACAAATGTGTCGGATCTACATTGGCATATTTGTATGTCAATAGCGCCGTTCACATTAGGGTGATCTTTTACCGTACGTTCAGCCACGATTTCTGTCGGATTGAACATAATATTGGCGTACTGGCAAGTATGACGCCGTTCACATTAAATGGCGGAGAGACCCGCCCGCCACCTTCCCACCCACTCTTTTCTATTATCTTTTTCTTTTTTTTTCGCCTTCTATTTAATACTTACCACATTGCAATCAAAACATCGTCGTCGTCCATCGTATACAAAAGCCTAATCACAACTGCTCTGTGATGACTCGGGCAGTAAAACGACCGTACTGACCGTTGTGTTCACATTAGATCGGATCGGCATCGTCTAGTGTGAACTGCAACACCAGACAGTCGGTCAACGGTAAACAGTCGGTCCGACCTAATGTGAAACCGCTCTTAGAAGGCTCTCGCCTACGCGACAATGTGAACAACTAGCGATAACGTAGGCAGTACAATTATTGTGCAGAGGTCATCTGATTGAATAAAAAAAAAACACAAATTTTCGAACGGTTTCCATATTTGAAAAATTAAAGCCTGTTGCGTACCTTGAAAAAACCTCACAAAACTCTTTGGTATCGACGCCAAAGGCATATGTTTCATCATTATAAATCTAATTTACAAGAACGATAGGAGCGACGATTCGCTAATTTATTAATAACTGCAAGGCGATGAATGTTTATAATAACTAAAACGTATAATTAGAATATGTGTAACACGAAATACGTTTTGTGTAGTGATGCAATCTTTGTTTTTGGTGAGCATAAATTCCTTTGCAGAATATTTTAGTGATTAAGGCCGCCACACAAGGACTGCTTGAGCAGTTAGCCAGTGTACAACATTATGCGGGCTGCTCGAGATGTCAAATTCAACCGCTTGGTTTTGTCATAGCTTTTTAAGCGGCAAAATCATCAAATGAGTCCTCTCACCCAGGTCAGGACGGGAGGGACTCTCGGACTCGTACTGACTAAAATCCACGGTGTTCCTTCAATAGCCCTGTACGTTTCAGGGTCACGGTTTAATGACCCGCGACCCTGGCAGGCTTTGGCCCTCTACAGGCCCCGTCACTAGGCTGACACTCTTTGAGGCGCGCGTGGAACACGACACGCCATCGACCCGGGCATGGTCCATGATCGGACGGCGAGTCACCCATTTCTCACTATCCGCTCAAGGTGTTCCTTCAATAGCTCTTTACGTTTCAGGGTCACGGTTACGATCAGTCAGACTTGTACTGACTAAAATCCACGGTGTCCTTCACTAGCCCTTTACGTACCGGGGTCACGGTAATGGGTAAGTCATGCGACCCCGGCAGGCTTTGGCCCTCTACAGGCCCCGTCACTATGCTGAAACTCCTTGAGGCGCGCGTGGAACACAACGCGCCGTCGACCCGGGCATGTTCATGGTCGGACTGCGAGTCGCTCATTACTCGCCGCTCGCATGCCCGCGCCTATGGTGGCCGGAGATCGTCTTGCGACGTCCGACGCCGTCGCCGTCTACCACTGCGGCTGACGTCATAACGCTTGTAAAATTATACCGACCGAGTGAGTACCTATCTTCGCCGTTTTTGGTTTACGTAACAAAATAAAAAATACGGGTCAATAATAAAGTCATAATCTAACTTTCTTTAAAATAGCTTATTGTACCACAGGATCTTACTACCAGGATAAATTAACATGCTCGTCAAACAAAGAAAACATTCATATAAAACCCATCACTAAGATTTTTTTATTAAGTTTACAATTATTTACGTATGTCTCTCTCTCTCTTTAATTTAACATTACTTAACCACGAACGAAGAATAAAATTGTGTTATCGGTATCAGTTATTTATTCGCCGTCGCAGACGATTGCACATCACTAACGTGACGACGGTCTGGGTGCAATAGAATTGTTAATTTGTCGGGCCCAGGCGACTGTCGGGCGCACAGTTAGGGTCAGCTCAGACCGAGACGTGATGCTGCGAGCACATTTCAATAGAGCTACTCAAAATCTAACTCTATTTCCGACTTGAAAAGATTCACATTTGCAGTATCGTGTGAACTGACCGTAACGTCAGCGTGGTTAACATATTTTGTTGCGATAGGCAGTCAGATGATTAAACTGCATGTATAAAGTATTGGCAAGTGAAATTTATTTAAATTTTCTAAGAAAATAAGACAATGAAAAATAATAAAGCTTATGTATGTATTCGGTCTAAATGTAGTTTTGGGTTTAATATTCATAACAACATAGTACCGGCCATGACAATACCTGACCAATTTCCTCAATTCAATTCAATTCAATTCAATTCAATTCTTTATTGCATTCACATGTGTATTTAAAAGTTCTTAAAATAAAAGTAAGTTCACATGGACCCTGTCGGGCACAGCAATTCAATAAAATGTCAACAGTAGCATTAAAATAATCAATAATAATTAATTAATATAAATAACAGAATAATGTTCCAGGCAAAAAATAAATGAAATTAAAAAGTCACAAATAATAAAATAAAGTTAAAATGCATGTCATTTACATAATAATAAAATGGGATAATACATTAATAATTGTCAGTAAAATAATAATTACAATTTAAATAAATACATAACATAACATATTCAAGCATTACATTATATTCTCATCTATGCATTTCCTTTATAATAGTTTAGTTTATATTAATTTAAAGAAATTCTACAATAACTAGCGGTTATGGTCCACCAGATATAATACTCGTCTGGTCAGAGCATCGCCCCTTTTCTGTGGAATATATTTGCACCCTGTTTCTCACCCCTATTTGCAAATTGACTTACACGTGCCACGTCGCGTTGTCGCTATACAATCTTACCTACATACATATGCAACTACTTGTGTTCTCTCGCTTCCGAGCTTCGCCAAACATAACTAAAGATTTATACAGACGACTGGCATTTGACAAGATTGCATCCGGCGCTACATACCTAACAGCAGCTGTTAATGCATAACCGCCTGCCGCCGACGCGTCAACGACTGCCGCTAGCGCGTTCTGACTGCCGCCGACGATGCGTTGACGGCTGCCGCCGACGCTTTGTTGGTTGCCATCGATGACTTGACACGGCAGCTATCGACTCTACCGTCTGCCACCATCGCGTTAACGGCTGACGTTGATGATTTGCCGTCTGCCGCCAACGCATTGTTGCTCCACCGACGGCGACGTCTTGATAGGGCTACGATGCCCAGGTAGCAATGGGTACAGTGGTATCTGCCGCCAACCAGGTGCCGCTTGTCAGTATGAGGCCTTTAAGGCCTCACAGATTCATAGCGGAATTGCATAAACTACTTGAAATAATATGCGATGTTGGAATAACCTGTCTGAATGACCTTAAGGGTTGTTTGAAGGTATCGCACGTTTGTTATATGGCAATTTTGAATAGCAATTTGGTTTACATGTTTATTTTTGTGAAGAAGACACTTAAAATAATTCTTGACCTTATCAACTGATTATTTAAGATTATTTAAAGGTTAATGTTAAAAGAGGATTTTCGGTTATTTAGTTCCGTCATAGAAAATTGATGTAGCAAGAAAAAACAACTGATTTAAGGCCATTCTGTGTTATGAAAAACCTATGTATTATAGCCAATACAAACAGTCAAGTAGAAGTTGAAAGAAGGAAGAGACATGCGTTTGTACTTTTTTAATTAAATTTTGTAGCACTAAAAGTAATCTTAGTTTATTTCGTATGGGTTTATAAATTAAATAAATCTCCCTATGATATTCAAGTAGAAAAAGTTCTAACCTTTTCTAAAGATTAAAAAAAAATCGAATGTGCAAATGTGAATCAAAGGTTTGACACAAATATCATCATATTATGGAACTTACTACGCGCTACGACTGTTTCCTCTAATATTAACATTTTCTCATAGCCCTTACACTCTTCACCTTTGAGAGCTGTTAACAGGGTACTTAAAATTTCAGGGTCTCAACGACGAGCTATAATCCATTGTCTAGAAGCAATATTAACAGCTAGAGGCTGGTCATATATCACGTAACCATCGAAAAGCTGTTCAAAATCTGTCTCTGCCTGATGTCGTACCTATGCGTTTGAACGAATATTAACTTTATGATAGTAACAATCAAGTTGATTTTCGAATGTAGAATAGGTAGGTAAAGAGTATTGGCTATGAGGAATGCACGTCGGACACTTGGAAAGTTAACTCTCTCCACCCCAGCCGCAGTGGTAGACGCCCACGGCGACAGACGTCGGCAGACGATATCCGTCCACCGTAGGCGCGGGCATGGGTTACTTGCTGTCTGACCATGAACCATGCCCGGGTCGCAGACCTTTTGTTGTGCGCACCTTACGAGTATGTTTACATTTTAAATCACCCCAAACACCGTGGATTTCAATTTATTCTCCTATTTATATTCGCGACTTGCGATGCTGCTGATAAAATAATTTAGATACAAAAATAACCAATGTCACCAATAACAATATCTTTCCGGTATTGTATAATTAATTTTCCTTCACCTCCAAGTATGCAACATATTCACATGGCATGCATTTAATCAATTTATAAGCAAATTGACACTTGTTTTTGAACAAAGACGCGAATCCAAATTCGCGGTATTACGTCATATGAATCTTAATGCGAATAAATTCGAATTCGTTCATTATTCAACGACGATCATCGCCTTAAGTAATTGTGTTGCAAGGTTAAAAATAAAGTGTTTTGTAATAAAGACTGAGTGTTTAGCGCCTTGGCCGCGGTTCTCGGATTTTATTATTAAGCCTTGATTATATTATTTAGACTAGTGATGGTCTTAATTGAAGTGGTTTCAGTGCTTTGTTAATAGACTACACAGCTCACAGCTCTATTATTAATTTTGTTTAGCTTTTGGCAAGAAGTTCTCTCTTCTTATCGTGCCTACGATGTTATCTCGTGTTTATGTAATACCAAACTGTAACAATAACATTGTAAAAGCAAATAATTTTAAAAGAGTTCGTTGCCGGTTCTTCTCTATGGAAACGACCCACCCGAAAAGTGCCAATCTTTTTATCTCGTCTTTTTATAAGTGCCTAGTGAGGTCCATGTGAAATAAAATATTTTGATTTTGAAAGAAAACTGTGAAAGATGAGGTATGTTAAAGAAAATTGGCAACTAGTGTTGCGACTTATTGCGCGAACTCAAATCACAACATTTTTTTACCTTATTTTCAACCTTATCACAATGGAAGGTTAATTGTCGATTGGTAAAATTTGACAGATTGATATACGTTGACCTGCTTCTGTACAATACCCGAAAAATATATCGCATTTGTATTCACCAAGAACAAGTTAAGAATATGTATGATGGACGTAGAAAGTTGTTCTTGAAGTTTTTGTGACCTAGGACATGTTGGCAGTTGATGTCTGAATTATGATGAGATGCCACTGTGGGTACTAATGTTATCATTTGCAACAATATGAACAAACGATTACAAAAGGTAAAAAAAACGACGCCGCGAGGCTATCTTATCACGTTACCTACCGTGACCCTAGAACGTAAAGGGCTAGTGAAGGAACACTGTAGATTTTGGTCATTAAGAGTCTGACAGTCCCTCCCGTCCCGCCCTGGGAGGGAGGACTCATCATTTGATGTTTTAAAAACAAATATAAATATTACGTAGAGGATTTTATTTTAGTGTACTTTTTCTTACAATGGACAATGGTCATATTGTTTACAGGATACTCAAACTTGATATTTAATGTAATACTTTATTCAAAAGGAAAAAACAGGAACGAGAAAAATTACAAAACAGAAGCAACACAACTCCTAAAGCAATATACAACAACAAAATCCCAAACACTCTTCAAAAAGAAAAGTTACGACCCCTACGAACGGACACACACATACATACATGACCCAAATAAAATACAGTGACTTGCGAATACGCAACACATACACATACGTATACATACATACATAACTTATTACTTGTATTTCAATCTGCAGATTGAAAAACAAGTAATAAGTTATCGCATTCCTCTAAGGAACCAGTGTAACATGACAGACGGTAAAATAAGGAACTAAATTTAAAAATAGTGTTTGACGTTTAGCTGTCATATTTTTGACAACCAGCGTCACGTCTCACGATCAATTTATATTTTGTCTCTGGTCTTATCACTAAAACACACACAGATTGTTTATACATGTAAGTGTTGTAAATTAATCCAAATAATTCGTGCTAGGCGTTGGCAACTATAGCGACAACTTCTTAATTTAAGCGGTTGACACTTTTGTAAACTTGGTGAAATATTTCGTGTTTTCGCTGCAATCGAAATTAAACTCAAGAAACACGGTAAATAAGGTTTTGTTTCAGTTGTAGGAGGTATAAAGACTTATGTTACAATTAGGGCGGAACTACTTCGCTACATGTATGATTCTCGTGCCCTGCTTTTTTATGGTTGTCATGATGTAAGTCGTGTTTATTGTGTTTATATGTACAGTAAGTTACGAGTCTTTAAATTGGCATCACGTGTTTACAGGAAAAAGTCATTACAGAACAGTGCTCTTTGGTCTTTTTTTTTATCGTGGTAAAATCATCAAATGAGTCCTCCTACCCAGGGCAGGGCGGGAGGGACTGTCAGACTTGTACTGACTAAAATCCACGGTGTCCTTCAATAGCCCTTTACGTACCGGGGTCACGGTAATCCCTTGGTCCCGCGACCCCGGCAGGCTTTGGCCCTCTACAGGCCCCGTCATTATGCTGACACTCCTTGAGGCGCGCGTGGAACACAACGCGCCGTCGACCCGGGCATGGTCCATGGTCGGACAGCGAGTCGCCCATTACTCGCCGCCCGCATGCCCGCGTCTACGGTGGCCGGAGATCGTCTTGCGACGTCCGACGCCGTGGGCGTCCACCATGGTCTAGCAGTGAGAAACGATATTACTCTTCAGGTTCTGGATTCAATTTCTAGATCGGGCTCAGAATTATAAGGATTTCCTAACAGGACCAGGTGGCCTACAATGCCATCTTATAGCGAGAGTTATTCCACTGTGGGAAAGAGACAGAGCTATACAAGTCGTCTAGCGCCATCTCGTTCCCACACTGGAATTACTCTGGCTTTAAGACACTATTGTAGTCTGCCTGACCGGAGTTTGGTTTGTTAATCAAAAGGGTCACCCCTTACCTCTGTTTAATGGCATCCACTTTGTTGGTACTTAGTTGCCGGTCCATTTGCCATAACATCATGCAGTGGCGTGCCCAGTGCAGAGGTCAAAATCAGAGTAAGCTAGGCTAAGCCATTGAAATGCCCATAAGCCTTTAATTTATGGAGAGTGGTAGTTTTAAGTGCAAGCCGACCGTTTTTACATGTAAGAAGGTTCTGCCTCTGTATAATACTGGTTGGTTGGCAGTTGCTGGGGAGTTTGTTCCGCCAGTTCTTGATAAAGTGCTGATTTTCAACCTTTTTCCATCCTTGTCTGCAGGATCTGCGAACTATGGAAATTAATTGTAACGGCGTCGTGTCAATATGTCATAGGTTCACATACTGGTATCATTTTAATTATTCTTAACTATAACTATTAAGTATTCAAGATCGCGTGAAATCTGAGTCATTGATTCCACACTTTTGCTCGCAAGTGTATTAATCGTAGTCGGATGTGAGTCCTCCACTTTTGTCAGAAATATTAAAGTTACAAATAAAACAAAAGCGATTCACGAAAAATAATTTCAGATAGGTAACGAAGACGAAACTCTCACAGAACGGTCGGTACAGTGGCTGAATTATCGACTGCACCGTAGAATTTCGCGGGCTCGATTCCCGCACGGAAAGATAAACTTGTCTACGGATAGTTTTTCAGGGCTGTTTGTGTTCTGAAAGGACGTAAATACACACATGTAAGAGGAATAATTCCCAGTTTGAGACAAAACCTATTTTAAGAAAGAAATATTTTTGAAGTGAAAACTTCTTTAGCGGCGTTGTGCACTTTTTTGGAATGGGTAAAAAAATTTAAACTCGTGTTAACAGGACACGTGACCTGATCGAAAATTCGTAAGACGGCGCAGGGCGCTTGCGCGAATGTTCGTGTGTGTTTATTACTATTGAAGTTTTCACTTCTGCCGGCACTCCCAGAGTGCAACTCGTCGTTTTTTTAAAACAAAATGTCTAAGCAATTACGAGAAAATAACCAATTCACATTTTCTTTGCATTCGTGTCTGATGGTTGTTCGTTTATCAACAGCGTAAGTACTACTCAGGAACCGGTTTTCCTCGTGAAAGATTGATTATGTTTGATATTGTGAATTCTTTTTGGACGTTTTTTCCATTTCTTTTATTAGACTGCAAGGTGACTGTGTTCAGGAAGTCAATGTTTCTCTGACGATATCTAACTTATAACTTAATTGTGGTAAAAATTATTTAATTTTATACTTTATATATTAGTTTACTAAAGAGTTTGCTAAAGTTTTGAAAGAAAGTGATAGATGGCTGCATGTTTGTTAACTTTACTTTTTATTATTAAAAATTTAAAAGAATATACCTTGTGTATTTGAATGTAAACACTTAGGAAACAGTTTCGAAAGATCATCATCTGTCTAGCCTTTTTCCAACTATGTTGGGGTCGGCTTCCAGCCAGACTTTTGGGCTTCTGACTGTCATTACCGACTGACAAAGATTTACAAATGACAGCCGTGACCAGTGGTTTTACGCTTTAAAACAGGCTTTCCAGCGGAGACTAGCTACTACTATAAATGGTCACCTCGCAGTTTCCAACAATTCGCCTAATCTGTTGGCTAATACAGAGAAGACTAAGCTAAAAGGAGACTTTTTAACTTAGTCATAAAAAATACTTAAATTTATGGACGAAGTAGAGCAGTAACCAATTTTCCAAATGAAATACAAATAGAGCTGTTTCTCGTTGGTCACGTTAAGTTGAACTCAGTCGCCAGGTGCTAGGTATGTATAAATGTATGGAGCTAAGTAATTACTTGTATAATGTTGAAGTTATTTCATGCGAGCGAAGTTTTTGTCGCATCTGGGTTAATAGGACGGCCAGCTGGTATTTTTAACTTTATCTTTATGCCTCTATACTGTTTTAACAGTTGAAAGAGTTACTATGTTTTAAAATAATGCGTGTATCAAGTAAAAAGTCATTTTTACGTTGCGTGGGACGAATTGGATGGAAAAGACGGAGGACAGAGGGGTTATGTCCAACAGCGGACTACAATTAGCTGAGTTGATTGATATTAAACAGGTAATCAGGTAACCAGTTCGTTTATCAAATAAAAGGGTAGTGGGAGATTTATAAAATATGACTAAGAGTACATCAGAGAAATGAATCTGGATTCCAGATACAATAATGACTCCCGGATGAGAGATGCATAAGACCTAGGGGAACGCTAAGAAGTGATTCAGTCCTGGAATTATGGTGTTAATTACTTCAAAATACTCTACAAACTCGACACAACCAGTCACGCTTGCTGGTAGATACCCCGATTCATTGGCGAGTCGCATAAGATCGTCAATTAGTAGGTCGTGTGCGTATCGTCCGAGGATGTGAGTCAGCCAGTTATTTTCTGCAGATTCAGTCACATGCAGACGATAACTCCGGTGTACCAGGTGTCCAGAGGCTAAGGTGTTGTTTTTTTTTTCAAATGAGTCGTCCCACCCAGGGCGGAACGATAGGGACTGTTACACTTGTACTCAGTAAAATCCACGGTGATATTTCAATAGCCCTTTACGTTCCAGGTTCACGGTTACTTGATGAGACGGTTCCGCGACCCCGGCAGTCTACGGTGACCTCTTTCCATCAGGCAGGCCGTATGCCATAAATTATGCTTGTTTGTCAACTGTAAAGTAAAAAATAATCATAAATCAGTAACATAAAGTAGGTGAGGATTAAAAAAAAAAGAATAATTTATTATAACCGGTTTAGAAATGTAATTTATTAAAGTGGTGTGCAATGGTGCATTGAGTAACTATGGCAGTATTATGTTAGGTAACACGGTTTACAAAATACCAGAAAAGTTTATGGGTATTTGAACTTGTCACCTTTTAGTACATAGTATACGGTCACGACGCTTTGCAGAATTCAATGAAAATAACGTTTTCATGCATACTTAACACAACACTAACATAGCGCAAGCGCCAACAGGACAACATTTGTTAATGGCCCCTTAACTATTGCCTAAGTGTGTGATTTCCCATCATACCTCGCGTTTCCGTCTTATACACTGTTCCCCTACCTCTTTTTTTATTAACAACATCTCAAAAATTGTTTTGGCGGATTTAATCATGCTATTTTTACACCAAAGCTATTTACGTTTTTCACCTCCAAGTAATTTAAGTAAAGGTTGCCAGTACACATTGTTTTTATTCCCCCCATGGCATATTGTTCCGTCATTCAGGTGACATAAGACGACGCACCCTTCCTCATCCAAAAATAGATTGTTTACATTATTTTTATTCTTAGAAACGTCCGTTATGTGACAATGGCTGACTTTCCTTCAAGGTATTTTTTTATAAGTTTGTACTTTCACGCAATTTTAGCTTATGTAGCGATGTAGTATGAAATAATTTTCGTAAAATGGGATGTTGCCAGCAGATCTGCCCGCGTGATTGATTAATTTTATTTTAACATCCATCAAAAACTTCTACAAATGTTCCGATTTCCGGGGTCGCGGGACCAATCGAATTACCGTGACCCCGTTACGTAAAGGGCTAGTGAAGGACACCGTGGACTTTAGTCAGTACGAGTCTGACAGTCCCTCCCGCCCTGCCCTGGGTGGGAGGACTCATTTGATGATTTTACCACGAAAAAAAAAATGTTCCGATTTTAATCCAGTTAAATTGATTTTTCTTTATGCTGAAACATAATTATTTATTAGCGAATGTTATCTCAATGTTATGCGTGCACAAACATATCATGTAACACTGCAATAAGGCGTTATTAACACTATAATTAGACACTGATACGCAACCGTGATGCTCGAAATAATTGTATGACATAACTGCTGAGTAATGCCTGTGATTATTTAATATGGAGTGAAATTAGAGACACTATCACTATGTTCAAGCCAGATTCATAGTCACATTAAAATGATAAAGAAAACTAGTGTTATTTAATTATAATTTTTTATTTGATATGTATTTGCTTTAGACTCTAATCCAGGTCAAAGGTGACGGAGACAAAGTCTAAGATGGAGCGAGCTTACCATGAAGAAGCCTGTTCATTCGGCAAAGGGCTTGGTGCAGAAAGCAGTTCTCTGGGACACGGCGCGCATTGTGAGGAGGTTTCTCTGGAGCCCTACCACCGGCACCTTGGATCCTGTTCCCGATGCTGGTGGACCACTATTTTTTATATTTTTAAACGTTGTTTTTTTAATGTCTTTTTGTAAAAATATTTAAAAATGTAAACAGATAATAAAAAAAATAATAAAAATAAATGGCATCACTACATAAGCACGTGCGTTCTTTATCAATGAGGAGGAAAACCACAAAAAACATTATAATTATGTTAGTAAACCCAGTCTGTATTTTTGTGATGACTATTGAAACTGCTGAGGCAAAACTAGTGTCACTTAATTTGAAATTGTACATTTAAGTTTGGCAAACAAATGACCTGATTCTCTTATGCTAGCTTCTCACGGCGCGTGACATGGTGAGCCGAGCCAAGATCCGCGTTCACGCACCTTCACGTGCGCGATTTAACATCTACAGATGGGACGCACCAGGCAAACCATGTTTGGCAAGCTGGTGTGTCCAACGGCTTAACCTGCTTTCCGAGGCACGGAGGAAGCTCGCTATGTCAGACGGTTACCCATCCACAGACCAACCTCGGCAAGTGCGGCTTGACCTAGAAGATCGGCCTGTGCAGCTGTAAGATCTTAAATATGTAGTAATTATTTTAAATATGAAAGCTATTGGAAAGAACCATTATGTTAATATCATATTATTGGCGAGCCTAGGTAAATTGAAGCAACTTATGTACAGGACATGAGTTATTATTTTTTATTGGAAAATTATGTGTGTTAATTAACCTAGAACCATGATAAGTAGGTATGATAACATGTTCGGTGTTGATGGAGTGTTAGGACTTCACAATACCTTATTTGGTATTCAACATTATTTTTAGTATATGCGAAACTTGAATATAGTTTGTTCAGAATCAGTAACTGATTCGATTCCAATAATTTTTACACCATGTTATATTTTTATTCAAAAATACTTTAATTATTTTTATTACCAGTTAATTACAATACAATCACCGTACGGTTAGGTGGGCGGATTTTTATAAACGTGTACATTGCATTTTTGCTATGTCCCACAACTTTCGATTTTTTTTTTACGATAACTATCTTAGTACTCAATTTTTTTTTGATGTCGTTAGTTAAAACATATATTTAACTATATTTTCACATCTTCATTTCCTTTATTTCATAATTAATTCATAAAATTTTTGAGTGATACCGTTACGTACATGCCATTTTTTACACTGTCCTACCGTCTTTTTGTAACCAACAAATTAACATTACGAGATAAATATAAATATATTGATTGCGAAATAAACATTACTCCATAGCTTAAAAATTATATTTCTTCATATTAGTAATATAATTAATGTAAAGCAACTGATTGAATTTTAATATTTTTTTAAATAAAAGTCTTAATTATTGACCTGGGTGGAATTTCCATTGAGAAACGCAATTTTACACGGCTGTTTTAAAATCTATCGCAAAAGTAGTTTTTTCATTAGTTTGCTACATTATTGAACACTCTGTGGAACATATCCGTCATTAGCTACAGTGGATCAGTCTCGATAGAAATATCATTGAAAGTGGACGATTTGCCGAGAGAAAAAGAATTGTCCATTGATCAACGGTGATTTTTGGATAAGTTAACAATATTTCAAGTATAGTACACTTAATATATAATCGACCAATGTATATTTTACTAAGTTGTATCAATGTTTTGTTGTTTTTAATGTAAAATACGTAAATAAAAAAATAACCTAGTGTAGTTGGTAAGGAATCGTTACATTCCACTGACCAATTCTGGCAAAAACGTTAGTCAGCGGAACGAATAGTACCTCAGTGGAACGCTAAAGCTGCATGCACGGTGAATATTTTGTCCATCACGTGATTCTGTTATTTTTTAAACAATATTACGAGATTTTACCAATTGAGGTAGGTAGGTAATACGACTACGTAATATACGACTTAAAAAACATTATGATTACATTATGCTAATTATTTTTACTTTAAATTCGATTTTTTTTAATTAATGATAAAATGATAGAACTGCAGTAAAATGTACTAGCTGTCTCCCGTGGGTTAAAACGCATAAGTTCCGATGCCGTGGAAACAACGAAAAAAAAAAAACTTCCTAATTTTGAAATCGTTCCATGACTTGCAAATACTATCTAGCTTTTTTTTCGAACATTGTGAGGGTATGTTGATTTAAAAATATGAAAGCTAATGATCTCTAACCTCAAGAAACAGCTGATTTTCACTAGAAAATCAGCTGTTTCTTGGCAAATTTTGTTTTGCGAAAAATTGCAGAACAAAATTTCTACGTCTTGGTGACATCAAATATGTCTGTTACAGTTCTATACAATTTTGCCTAAAAATGTGTGCATTTTAATCAGAGCCTTACTTTTCCACTTAGTAATTTTAGCATTCCACTGATGTGAGTGTCCATCACTTATAAAATAAGAAAAAAAGGGTTAATTGCTAGTTTTTACGTTAATTTGGGATTATTATTATTTTATATCATAAAACATAATTTGTTGGTCATCATACGGTTTTGTAAAAGAACATTCAATGTTAATTTAAATAGTTGCTAAGAAAAATAGGTAACTAATTTGTCCCATGTTAGTCAGATGAGACAATAATACGCTTAGAGCAGTTATTAGTTCCTTTATATCATATTGTTGCACGTTTTTTTATTAATTTAGCATACATATAGCAAAATAAAATGTGATATTTCAGTAAATTATTTTATTTAAATTAATAGAGCGGGTTTTAAAATCGTTACTAAGTGGAACCAAAAAACGTCTACATGATTTTTAATCGTTTATTATTAATTAACTTTATGATGTTATAGTAAACCTTCAATATTTTTATAAACTTTAAATATTAGTCAGTAAAAATCTCAAAACAAAAATACGAAAAATAGAAAATAAAATCAGACCACCAATTTTAAAATGTGTACACGTTTTAAAAAATCCGCCCAGGTACCTATTGCAAAGCTATTATCACGAGTGTATAACACAGGCGACGCGGGTATACCGCGAAATGAGCATGTTTTTGAACGGACAACCAGGTAATATACAAACTTATAACCTTTCGATTTTTTATGATACGGTTTTAAAATTTTGTACATAGATTCTTTACATAAAAATACTAGACAGGTGTATCGGGTTTCGCATAAACAAAAAATTATGTTGTATATCATGGTATAGATATCATGTTGCTCTCGTGCTAAGTTTAGGTAAGAAACTGCCCATGGTCCATTTAAAACAATGAGTCACAAATGTAATCAAATGTAAATTGAAATTATTTATCATTCATAAACTGTCTCATAAAATCATTAATATTCACAACACACATTCTGAAAACATTTTTCGTTTACCTATTGTACACAGTATTGCTCTGTGATGAACATTTCTTTAATTTGTTATTGTGGTATTTCAAGGGGTTTACAAACAGTTCATATTTTATAACATTCAACAATCGTATCCTTAGTTTTCATTACCTAGGCACATCCATCATGTTCAAATTGTAGAACAAAATATGAATATAGCGCTCAATTATCGCGCATCTACTTAACATTACATACAGCAACTACATGACACAATTGGATTTGCGGATATCTTTCCGTCTCACTTTCTCATATTCAACACTACCTTGCGTGAAAAGGACATACACATTGCAAATTCTACATACTTGCACGACGGGTTCCAGCATTAGGCTCCTATTGGTGTCAAGGCTGTTTCGCGAAGATTTCACTTTCAATCGATACTATTGGTTGCTGCTTTATCGATTAATTGCATAATATAACATCTCGCCTATTATCTCCGAAGGGTTTGGCAGAGGTGTACTTCAGTCATTCAGGATAACACAGTTTACACGATTAATCGCCTGCGAAAAAAGAAGGTTCTCAATACGTCGAAACCTTATTTTTAAAAGTCAAATAGGAAATAAAGTGACTGACTTCCGAAAGTATCTTGTGTTATTTTACACATTATGTGTTTTTTTGGAAGCCGGTTTAATTTTTTTAATTTTTTTTTGTCCTATTTATTCAGGCGAGTCTTTTGCCATTAGGACATTCTTCCGGTTCTAAAAATTCAATTATATTAAAGTTAAAAAAAAAAGTTAAAGCCAGAATCAACAGTGACGACCACCGAAAAGCTTCAAGACAATGAAGCTCTACGCAGTTCCGTATTTAACTGTCTTGGATCTCGCAATGAAATTAATCAGAAAGTAATACCTAAGGGGTAGGAAAATACTAAAGTTAATTTCCACTGCAAATACATTCAGAGAACGGGGAATTTCTTGCTCTTTCTGATAAAAAACCTAGTAAAACTTTACCTGAGAACAGAACCCAAGCCGTCATGTACAGCATTTATTCTTGTGACCATCAGGCATAAAGAGGCAGTTATTGATAATACTCGTATAATCGGTTTGGTGTATCGATTGTTATTATGTTCCACTAGATTTTTATCTGAAATGCGTCGTTCTTAAGTTTTTATAGTTTTATGTTTTGAAGAAGTTTTTTTTCAAAATATTATGAAATGCACTTGTAAAGATTTTCTAATCGAGTGTCGTAGACTTGTGTCGTGTACGAAGGGGCAAGTCCGGATAACGCCAAAAGAGTTGGTGCCCGGCACCAAGATGGGCTGCATTGTATGAGTTGCCAATTCTGGTAAAGTTTTCCGTAGCGTCTATCATAAAACATGTAAAAAATTGACCTAAATAATATTATGTAGAACAGTTTAATACATCAAAGATCAGATAGTTGATTAAAATTTGTATAAAATATTCTTAGAAGCGATTTATCACCGGTTGAAAAATTCAATTTCCGCACATCTGCGTTGCAAGAAAATGGAATAATATAGTAGGCACGTAGATAAGTAAGTAGATCTTTATATGTGAGCTACGTGGATCTCAGCCAAAGAAGTATTTTGCATGATTTCTTTCAGTCAGATGAACGGAGTTTTTGACTACAGGATTTTTGTCATTCGGTAGTAATTATTGAATTAATGAATGAATGGTTAATTTCACTTAAAATTTCTTAAAACTATGTACATCGCCCCACAAAACTGCTTATGCAGTTTAACTGTGAGATCGTTGAGTCTCTATTACTATATCATAATGTCAGGTACATCTATAAACTATATATATTTAATACCTACACTGTACATAGTATCTAATAAATAAATATATGTAAGTTAAAAATAACTAAAACTCGACTACGAAAAAACAGTTTAGTTATTTTTAACTTATTTTTTAATTTTGTATTACTCGTACCATAAGTGGCATCTATTGAAAGCAACTTAGAAGAAGTAAACTTTTTCTAAGTTGCTTCTAAGTTAGGTTGTAAGTTTGGAGGTAATTTTCGAAACTGCTTATTCGAATCCAAAAAATCTTTTAGCTATGGGGAGCAATATTGTTTGTAGGCTGTCCGCCAGATATTTTCATAACAGGGGCGTACCGTACAAAAACTACACACATCAAAAGTGTCTAAGGATCAAGCATTTTTATGCGGATTTCTTGAGATTGAGATGTGGCTTTGTAATAAATTTATGATTTTATAAATTTATATGGATCCTTTTTGGTGCATTTCATAATTTGAATCAGGAACTGTGAATCAAATTCGAGTAAAAGATGAAAATCAGCTGTCAATATTTTCCCTATAAAAACATACAACGCATTGAAGACATTATTAGTGCTACTGTTTCCCTACTACTGATTAAAACCAACGTTATTATGGAGCGGCGACGTCATTTAAGCAGGGAAGAAATGCTCAGAGCCGTGGGAATGATAGAAGCTGGTTCCCGGCAACGTACTGTGGCTTTAGCTCTGAATACAAGTCAGAGTATTATCAGTCGACTTTGGACACGTTACCGAAGCACTGGTACCGTGGCTGAGCGCCATGGAGGACGGTATCGCTGCACCACACGGAGACAAGACCGATACATTCAAATCTTAACTCGAAGAGCTCCAACAATAACCGCCATGATGTTAGCCGTGAGGCTTCATCACTCTTCAGGGAACTTAATTAGCGACCAAACAGTCAGAAACCGCTTGCATGAAGTGAACCTTCATTCCCGAAGACCGCTACGGGTACCACCTATAGCAATGCACAATCGTAGGATTCGATATCAATGGGCTCTTGAACACAGAAATTGGGCAGAAGAACAATGGCGTTTCGTGTGCTTTTCTGATGAGTCTCGTTTTGGTACGAGACCGGATACAAGACGTATACGACACTGGAGAAGCCCTGGACGCCAACAGCGATTAAAATCCTGCCAGGAAGTCCATCCTTATAGTGGTGGAACCATCATGGTATGGGCGGGTATTTGGATCGGCGGAAAAACTGAGTTGATTTGGATCAGAGGCAACCTCAACGCTCAAATTTATGCTGAGACGATTGTATCAGACGTCATCGTTCCTCTACAAGTGCAAATCGGTCCCTTATTTCAGTTAATGCATGATAATGCACGACCGCACACCGCAAGAGTTGTAAGACAGACTCACGCCGCAGCTAACATCAATGTCCTGCCCTGGCCTGCTCAGTCGCCAGACTTGAATCCGATTGAGCATGCAAGGGATATGCTACAGAGAAGAGCTCTGCCGAATATGGAGGGTATCCAGTCGCAAGAAGACCTTTTTTTGTTGTTGCAACGAACATGGGCGGCCATTCCACAGCGTGATTTGGATGAACTCATTTTGAGTATGCCAAACCGATGTTCTTGTGTTGTTAGTAGAGTTGGGTTAATAGCCGGATGCTTTGAGTTATTATCGATAATAATCCATTAATAGCCATTAATAGCCGTGCAATGGCTAATAACCCTGCTATTAATGTTTTGTTAAAAAAATATATGTTTTTTTTGGTTTTATAGTAAAATCTGTGGGTGTGAACATAAATTGGGTGCGTGTTCGCAGTTTAATTCAATGTAGTGTTATTCTCTTTATTTATTTTCAGCTTTTATATGTGAAAAAGTGTTAATAATAAAATAAAAACACCTTTTTCGGGAAATTCAGTTTTTTTAATTTAGAGTTCCAATACTATAAAAACCATGATTACTATAGACACATTGCTTTGTGATTTAACCATCTACCTAGTTAATTACGTACTTGACTTAACAAAGCGAGCTAAATATGTACCTAGGTGTATGTATACCTTTTTTTTCTGGCGTGGTAAAATCATCAAATG
Source organism: Agrotis puta (assembly GCA_943136025.2). Taxonomy (NCBI): domain Eukaryota; kingdom Metazoa; phylum Arthropoda; class Insecta; order Lepidoptera; family Noctuidae; genus Agrotis; species Agrotis puta. Next base: position 4,427,950 of record OW964177.2, read on the forward strand.
AGTCCTCTCACCCAGGTCAGAGTGGGAGGGACTATCAGACTCGTACTGACTGAAATTCACGGTGTCATTCAATAGCCCTTTACGTTCACGGCGGGGTCACGATACGGCGACCCCGGCAGGGTTTTGCCCTATAAATATGCATGATGACTGGGCCCCCCGCCCCGTCATTATGCTGACATTTTTTGAAGCGCGTGTGGAACACAATGCGCCGTCAACCCGGGCGTAGTCCATGGTCGGACAGCCAGTCGCCGATAACTCGACGCCCGCATGTCCACGCCTACGATGGCCGGAGATCGTCTGCCGACATCCGTCGCCGTGGGCGTCTACCACTGCGGCTGGGGTGGAGGGAAGACGCTGTCCTCTCCCCCTCGCGGCCCGCCTCCTCCTTCGCGGGTATGACTGCTTCGCAGAAGGAGGCGACCGCTTCCCATTCCGTCTTGCCCCGCAGCATGGCCTCGACCAATGCCGGGCGCGAGAGGTCTTCGCCTATCACCGTCGCGAGGACACGCCGGTGCTCTGCCTAAGCGGGGCAATCCTGCACCGTATGCTCCACCGTGTCCTCCGGGCGATCCTCGGAGTGGTGACACCCAGGCGTTTAAAGAAAGAAAGAAAGAAACAACATGCGCCTCTACGCGCCAGTTATAGACGCGCTGGAGGGCAGTCGCGTTCAGATCCCAGGGCAGGAATCTGGCAAGGAGGTTGAATGATTCGCCGGCAATCGTGCGGTATCCTCGGATTATCCGGATAGCCATGACCCTCTGGCATGCGGCTTTGCTGATCGCGTCCGCATGCTTAGGGCCCACACGGGGACCCCGTAGAGGGTCATGGACCGCACGACACCGGCGTACAGAGGCGTTTGGCCCGCTGAGATTGGGCAGGAGTCGCCTGAGGGCGGCTGCTGCCCGGTTCAGCTTTGGGGCCAAACGCAGGAAATGCTCCCTGAAGTTCCACTGGCTGTCGAGGACGAGTTCCAGGTACTTCATCGTCGAATCTTCAACCCCTCCCAAATTTATGTGGGACTCTGACCGTGGCGCGTTCAGACGGCCATGAAAACACATGCCCTCTGTTTTGTGCAACGCCACTTCGAGTCCCAACTGCCGGATCCTATCAGCGACTGTACACACCGCACGACATCCCTCGCTGGTTCCTTTCTCCCCGGTGACCGGGGTAGATGATGGCTCTATCCGTCAGGTAGTCCTCGACTATGCGACGGAGATAGGTCAGCACCCGGTGATACCAGAGTGCTTGCCTGATATAACTCTAGGGCAGAGTGTTGGTGGTTGGAAGACGACCCTGCCCCGGGATACCGCATCCCCCGTCGTGAGGGCTTTCACGCACATGATGGCATCCACTGTCGAGCGCCCCCTGCGGAAGCCAAACTCTGCAAGGTCCGGATTCACCCGATTTAGGTTCCCGACGAGGCGATTTACAATTACTCTTTCAAAGAGCTTGCCCACTTCGACGAGCAGCAGGATGTGCCGGAATACAGACGGAAAGTCCGCAGGGCGCCCGACCTTCTAGATGAGGACCAGTGTCCCCGGCTTCCAACGAAGCAGAAACGGCCCCTCTCCAGGCATGCGTTATAGAGTCACCGAGGCCAGGACCCAGGCTTTTCCAGGCAAGCCGTCGGGTCCTGGGGCAGGTGTATGTATACCTACAAATAAATTTTAACCGATACTTTAAAATGTAAGGTACATTGGAAGTTACTTATTAGCTTTTTTCTGTGAATACGACGTAGGTAAATTATAAACAATCGAAAATACCCGAGTGGTTAGTAGGTAATATGCATCCCCGCACCCTGGTTTCTCGTGCTATCTCTTTCTGGCGCTAATATTTATTAGTGCCAGAAAGAGATGCATGAACTGTACTACAGCGACGACAACCGAATCCGGAATCAGTACGTCGACTGATATATTTCGATGAAGAAGTCTTTTTTCACCTTTTTCGCGTGTTCCTGGTTTGTTTTTATAATCATAAAATGGTTAGGCCAAAGAATAAACTCGTGTGGAAGAAAGATGATGAAAATGTAGTCTAATCTGACAGTCCTAAACCTGAAAACCATGAAGGGAAATTTTCAAATACTCAAATAACATTAATAGCAGGGTTATCATCCAAAATGGCTATTAACTGGCTATTAACTGCTATTAATCGATTATTAGCCAAATGATATTAACCGGATTATTATCATTGCCCAACACTAGTTGTTAGTGTTCGCGGTAGAAACACGGATTATTAATTGTTTAAGTACCCAATAAAATTTTAAAGAAAACTGTTATTTCAGTCTTTTTTTCGAACTTTTGTGTTAGTGGTTCAAATTTCAAAAGTCCCTTTATTAGGAAAATGGCAAATTTCTTTATTAATGCAAAGGTGACTTGGTTTATCGTTACTGTGACAAACGAAAACACTTTATTTGATGAATCCTTAAAAAAATTTTTAATTAATATCAATCAGGAGAAAAGTTATTGCAAAAATATATGTTGATCCCTAGACACTTTTGATGTGTGTAATTTTTAATATCGAAACACGTGAAAGATTTCATGAAGCGATTGTTCAACGGCGCCTATTGGCAATTTCGACATCAATGTTTTGCGTATATTTAATCTCAATATTAGGTATTATAAAACCTATCTTATCACACCGTAATCAGTTGTTAAACTATTATGTTCGTTCGTTCATGAATATGTTATTTGTCGTAATTCTTGAACTTGAGAAGTACGTGAGATATCGTTTTAAATATTCTGTAATCAGTAAATGATTACTTATCTTTGTCCTTGTTGATATAATGCCTATATATTTTGTGACAAGTGTCACACATTGTCGAATTTCTCGAATAAAAATTGCATAATGTCATAGTGACAGTTGACACTCCTCTGCGTCTGGATTAACTCCTGTTGATTTTCTTTGTTTGAGTGATTTTCAGGTGTCACTTTTTATCTCGAACACGCACTTACAACGGCTTTCCTATATCTATATGTATTCATAAATAAATACGATATAATAAAATGTAAATAACATTGAATAAATAAATGCCATTAAAATTGTATTTTGTTTATAAGATAGCAATTTAGCACCACCTACAATTGTTTGTTGCACGATTATGTTCGTGCCCTCTTGTTTGTAACTTTTAAAAGTAATGGTATACCTTATCAAACGTTAAGTAACGTAGTAAATAAATAAAAATAAAAAAAACCGACGGGTTGCACTCTGGGAGTGCCGGCAGAAGTGAAAACTTGAATAGTAATAAACACACACGAACATTCGTGCAAGCGCCCTGCGCCGTCTTACGAATTTTCGATCCGGTCACGTGTCCTGACGCGAGTTTAACATTTTTTACCCATTCCAAAAAAAGTGCACAACGCCGCTAAAGAAGTTATCACTTCAAAACTATGCCTCCACGCTGTCAACTGGTAATATACCAAAGTGATTTGCGTCTTATAACACTGTATAACAACGGTTAGCCTCTGACCAAGGTGAAAGTCAGCCTTTAACCGGAGATTGTATAGTTTGTATATTATGTTCCTCATATGTAACTTAGACTAAGATTAAACATTATCCTTTAATAAAGCATAATCAGATAATGTGCACACTACTGCGACACAGGTCTCCCTTCTACGAGGAGTGGCTGTAATCCTCCACCGGCGTGTAATATTCGGTTTTTTGTTTCTATTGGACATGCTGGTTTCCCGACAATGTTTTCTTTCACCGTTTTGAGAGTAATGGTGATGAATTAAATTATCAAAAGTTCCTAATACGCCTGCCTGGGTTCAACTCACGATACTTATTACCACTGAGTCGCTACTGCTTCGTTCAGCCATTCTGGCGAGAGATTTAGTAAGAGCCTGACAGTCTTTCCCACTCAACACGCGATGGAAGGACTTATTTGAAGCTGTAGTATCAATTTAATGGATAGAAAACGAGATTATTTTGATTTATAGACAAATTTTATAGCAGTTCATAATCATGGTGCTGTAATATAATAGTATTGACCGAAACTAAACGCATACAACACTTGTTAACGAGAACAAAACGCGAATCGAGTACAGACGGTCGAAACAAAAACAGTCATTACATCTTAACTTAAAGGTGGTATGCGTTTAGGCGTGGGTACAGCCGGACTAAAAGGACTGAGACGCAATATTGGCAATGACAGGAGCGCCTTCGCCCGTTTTTTAGGAGTGTGAGAGAATAATATAGGATTGCAAAAAACCCCATTATGTTTTATTGAGAATATTACAGGTGCTGCTAAAGCTGCCTTCTTAGACCCCCAAGTCTTATTATAACAAGTGTTCGTTAAAATCTGAACTTTTAATACTCACTGACTGCAATAAAAAGTTGGTTACTCAACGGACCGATTAACATTAAAACTTTTTAAAGAAACCAGTGTCACGAAGAATTACATTTCTTAAATAATTAATTGGAGTGGAGTTGAGTCTTTAAAATTTTATACACTTTTGAAGTTTTTATAATCTCAGTCTCATCGGGTGAATGAGATTGTCAAAGTTTTTAGTACTTCGTAAGTTTAGAGTTAGCCTAAGTTATGTCTAATCTGATAAGTTTAAGACTGACTATATTTTTAAGTAACATATTAAAACATCTGCGGGCGGCGAGTAATGGGCGACTCGCTGTCCGAACATGGACCATGCCCGGGTCGACGGCGCGTTGTGTTCCACGCGTGCGTTATGGAGCATAGTGACGGGGCTCCCTGTAGAGGGCCAAAGCCTGCCCTTTACGTTCCGGGGTTGCGGTAATTCGTGAGTCCCGCAACCCCGAAACGTAAAGGGTTATTGAAGGACATCATGGATTTTAGTCAGTACGAGTCTGACAGTCCCTCCCGGTCTGCCTTGGGTGGGAAGACTCATTTGATGATTTTACCACATATAAAAAAAAACAAAAAAAGGATACTAAAACATATACATGAAAAAAAGTTGAATAGTGACTTACTTACGTACTTTCTTTTTTAAGGTGGTAAATCATCTAATGAGTACCCTCCTCTGTGTGGAGCGGAAGGTATGGTCAGACTTGTACTGACTAAAACCCAACGTGGTTACGTTCTAGGGTCATGGTTTCCCGTTTGGACAGTTTCGCGACCCCAGGAATTTGTATTACCTTAGGTACCGTGCCTACGAAGCTAAGGAATTGAAAAGGGGAACCCCCCTTTTCAATTCCTTAGCTTCGTAGAACAAAAGAATTTGATATTCGAATAACGTAGAGACAATAAATAATGTTAGCGTACAAAATATCTTTCTATTGGCAAATATTTTTGAAACAAATTGTTTTGTGAAATGTATTGAATAACAAGAAGGATGCATACATTTAAGACATCTAGCCTGTTCTACTAATCTATGCGCATTTTAAAAAGTGGACATCTGGTCCGCAGGCCAGTTTTTACGTCGGCAAGATGTCTCTTAGCCCATACGTTGGGACCTAGGCGACACGACAGTTTTTTTTACAATCATAATTTTTATTTTTGTTGTTTTATAGTATTAGAGGTTATTTACCTCATAGGGTCAACAAGCAGACATACAGTAGGTAAGCATTTATGTGGTGATTAAGCCTCAAAAATAACCTTCATGACATCACATACATCCCAGAAATCGGTCACTTATAGCAAACATGAAAACAATGGGTACGGCCGCTAATTGTATTAAAAGCCGACACGTCGTTGGTAGTTACAGAAACGAATAATATACAATTTAAAAACAGAAGTCCCACTGAATGAGCAAACAGAAAAAAAAACACTATGTCATGACAGTTTAAAACGTGTCTCATTTTTTATGGTTCATCCTTTACACAAAGGTTTTTTTTATTGTGTTGGCGCATAGAATAAGCGTATGGTTTTCTAAAAAACCTGCTTTTATGGCAATATGTATGGAGGGTTTCAAATAACAAAATAAACAGAAAAACGACGGGTTGCACTCTGGGAGTGCTGGCAGAAGTGAAAACTTTAATAGTAATAATTGCTGTTAAAAAGTGGTACTTCTGCATCTTCCCTGCTCAAATACATAAGTCAGCATCGGTCCACAGCTGCGGTTGTCAGTCACCACAAACCGACTATTATAAAATTACATTCGTGTAAACTGATTTCTATGGCTTTTGTACACCTGTCGACATATCAGATGTATTTAATTAAATACGGAAGTTTCCAATGAATATGTTTAATGCCGACGTCATATTGTGACAGGAATCACGATTAACAAAAAAATAATAATAATTTCTGCAAATTAATTTCCAGTAAATGTAATATTTACTATAACTATTTTCGGTATTCATTTTTATACATATTTGGTTACATTTTAAATATTTTGTACAAAACAAACGTAATCTGTAAAAGAGTAAAAATAGTTAGTAAAATCTTTAAAAGAATGATATCTGCTAATAAACATAGTAATTGCCCATGAAATTTTAAGAGTTCGTAGATATACAGACTTAACCCCAACTTAGTGGCTAAGTTGCATCTTGAATCTTAAGTCCTAAGTTAACTAAACAAAGCTTTCGTCTTTTATTAGTCAGATTATTTGCCACTCGAAATACTAATGTTTGTTTTAGTGTTGGAGCAACTTACTTTTTATATTACTTACATTTGTTACGCCTTAAATAATAAAGTTTTACGACCCCTTAATGTTTTGTAAGTTTTCTTTGCAAAACACATAACAATAGTGGCTAGGTATGTACCTACTCGTTTTTCTTTAAATTTTTTTTTGTCGAGGTCGACCGCCATGGAGGTGGTGTGTTGGTCTGATCAGTCTGGCAGACAAGAAAAGAAATTACCCAAAATAGAGAGGTTTGGAAGGAAAAAGGTGAGGCCTTTGCCCAGCAGTGGGACACAAACTAGGCTACTAAAATGTATATATATGTTTTTTTTTTGCTCTTGACTCTATTTTATGTCAGGGGTGACAGAGACAAAGACAACGATGGAGCGAGCTTACCCAGAAGAAGCCTGTTCAATCTAAGGGTCGACTCACACCAAAAGAGCGGCGAAGGGCAACGAAGCGGAGCGCAGTTTCAGTGTCATATGAATTTCAACTTTATTTTCATTACTATAATACTCATTCTTACTATCGCACTCATACTCGAAAGAGTCGCGGGAATGCCCGCGGATCCGCGGGCATTCCCGCGACTCGTTCGAGTTTCTCATGCGATAATAAATGTTATTTTAATGAAAATAAAGTTAAAATTCATATGACACTGAAACTGCGCTCCGCTTCGTTGCCCTTCGCCGCTCTTTTGGTGTGAGTCGACCCTAACTTTGAAGAGTTTACGGTTGCATGAATTCGGAAACATAAAGGCAGGTAGAGAGTTCCACCTCTTTGGAGTAAGGTAAATAATTCTTGATATTATTATTATGGAGAAACTAATACGTAAGGTTTCATACTAATGGGTTTTTTTTATCGTGGTAAAATCATCAAATGAGTCCTCCCACCCAGGGCAGAGCGGGAGGGACTGTCAGACTCGTACTGACTAAAATCCACGGTGTTCTTCAATAGCCCTTTACGTTCCAGGGTCATGGTAATTCGTGAGTCCCACGACCCCGGCAGGCTTTAGGCCTCTAGGGGGGCCCCGTAAAAAAATAAAATAAAATAAAATGATGTCTGCGAAGTTTTCTCTATAAAAATAAAAAAGGGCAGTCTGGTAGTTTTTTTTGTGAGACCTTGACTGTCGCCTCACGCTCAAAATAACAACCATTTATTTATAAAAAAAAAATCTAATACCTAGGCACTGACAAACATGTTTATTACTATGACAAATGTTACAAGATTAAAATAAAACAGCAATAATTAATTACGAATGTGCCAGATTGTGAGGAACTAATTAATCATTAAGCGCTCATCATATGCTCCTAACGGTAGACGGTTTTAAGCGGTTACGTTGAGTGTCGATTTAGTACATATTTATTTTATTTTCAAAATGTTATTTGTTTATTATACTTGTATATTTGTGGACGGCGAGTCGTGTTCCACGCGCGTCTCAAAGAGCTGTCACCCCTTTTGAGGGCCAAAGCCTTCGGGAAAATGTCGGGGTCACGAGACCATCGGATAACCGTGGCCCCGGAACGAAATGGGCTATTGAAGGACACCGTGGACTTTAGTCAGTCACATATCTGATAGTCACTTCTGTCGTGCCCAAAAAAAAAAATTGTAGAATTGATCATGCTCCACGTTCTGATAGAAAAAGTAAACAAGGTATGGAAAACTACCTATTATTTTGTCATACATCTTAAAAACCCTATTTTTAAAAACTACACCCAATATTTTTTCCACAAATTTTTACCGCAACAATAAAAACCGCTATTGTTCAAAGAATACCAAAGAACTCCCACCTAAGTGCTCTTAGGAATTCACCAACAACACACAAGTCGTCAAATCAACTTTCAATGAAACTTTCCATTGCACCTTTTCCACGACAAAACGTCCTTTTAGCAGAATTGGAAAACCTCCGCAGAACTGCCGTTGTTGTCCAATACTATTAAAACGGCACACTGGAACTTCAACCATGGATGTTTAAAGACAAGGTTTGTTTTTCTTTGTGTTGAGGTTTTCTTAAGACCTCGTTTTTTACCCTATTTTACGGTATGCGTCTGCTTTCCACTCTTTAAGCTGATTTCAATAAGAAGCTTTGAAAGTTTTAATAAACTGTGAGGTTGGTTTACGTCCGAGCGCTTCTTTGAACATTATCTTCTGGTATTAATTAATTGTTTCAGCACTTCTGTTCTTTGGTGTTATTTGAAACTGTTTTACTTGATCATTTTGGTAGAAATAAATAGGTGAGACTCCAAAGTTTATAAAGAAATATTTTCTTGGAATCAAAGGCATTTTACACTTCAGTTGGGATTATGAAGGTTGTCCACCCTACTGAGCCTGCGTGGTGGATTACGGCCTCTATCACTGAGAGGAGGTTTGTGCCCCAGCTTTGGGACAAGACATTTCGTTAGGCCAAAGTATCCCACTGCTACCTAGGAAAAGACCTCCTCATATTTATACAAATTTTCTTTTCACGCCGCATCTTGTCACCTCATTTCTGGACGAATATTACTGGCTGGATACACTTTAAATGGATAAAGAACTTAGGTAGGTAACATGGAATGTTCTGAATTTAAAACAATAGGACCCATTCCCACAGAAAGTTACGAGCGGGCTCAGCATGCAAAATGAGAATTAGGCCAATTTGAATACAAGGCCGAATGAATTAAGCGCAGATTTGAACGGTCAATGTCATGATGTTATGTGATAGTGTATAATGTTTTCAATTTATATATTATGTAATCGTTTAGGGTACACCATATTTTGCTGAATATTTTTTAAGCCGGTAAACAGGCAGTACAAACACTCATCTAACTCTTAGGGAAAATAATAGGAGGTTGGTTGGATTAATATCGCAATTTAACTAGGTCGTCTTCCCGTATTCAAACTACTTGAATGGCATTCGGGTACCAGAAAACGGGTGTAAGTACTCGATACACTGGTCGTTTGCCCGAATTCCATTGGTAATCGAATTCGTCAGAAATCGTCGTTATCCATAGATGTTTGTTTCTTCTTTGATAAATTAGATGAAGTACCCATAGTACTACTCACTATCCCAAATTGAAGTCATAAATACCTACCTTTTTATGTTGGACAATCATCTAATGAGTCCTCTCGCCCTGGTTGGAGCAGAAGGGGCTTGACTGACAAAAACCAGCCTCTTTCTTTTACTGTTTCACCAGGTAACCGTGACCCTGGAACGAAAATGGCTATTGAAGGATCACCGTGGATTTTAGTCGGTACAAGTCTGACAGTCGCTCCCGCCCCGCCCTGGATGGAAGGACTCACTGGTTTTACCAAAAAAAGGACCTGGTAACCTTGCAAGACTTAGGGGAACAGTGACGGGGACGCGAGTTATGATGGGAAATCACACACATAAGGCAAACTTAACACAATACTAACGTAGCGGAAGCGCCATCAGGACGCCATTTGTTAATGGCCGCTTGTAAATCACGTCCTGGCGCTTGCGCTACGTTAGTGTTGTGTTAAGTATGCCTAAAGAGTGTATGTTCCCATTATACCTCGCGTCCCCGTCTTAGACACTGCTCCCCTATACCTTATACAACCTTTTAAACAGTTATCAAGCAACCTTCAACTAACGTACCTTCTTTCTTTCTTATAATATTATCTACTTGTACCTAAAGCCTACTTAAGTAGGCTCTTCAATCAGTAAAACATTTATTTCAGCAAAATAAAAGAAAATGAACGACAGAGATAATTATAAGGTACGTACCTAATCCCAGACTCGCTGAAAAGGAAAATTGCCTTTAAATGTTTTTTCTGCTAACTACCTGAATATCGAAGTAAAAGTATTTATTTAGGATTTTTATTTCCGTATTTAGTTAAAACAGCCGTTTGATCTTAATACAGGAAGTTGAAGAAAATCGTAAATTGTTTTTAGTTTCAAAACAATTTATTTTAACAAGTTTATACTTTTTTTTATTTTTGGAACTTAATACAACTGTTGTTATTTCTTAGTTTCGCAATAATTCCCCAATTTTTAAATTGTTGTAGGAATTCAAGTTCTTTGAAGTGTTGTACATACAATAGCAGTTAATTATTTTTTTTATAAAAAAAACGTTATCGTACACTATACATTACCTACTCCTGTATCGTGGATGCGTTTACTCGTACAATCATACAAACTCACATGCACGAACACCCAGACCCGGGACAACTACTTGTCCATCATACAAATACATATGTCGGGGATCGAACCCGCGATACGCTGCTCAGCAGTCGATTGCTCAGCCACTGCGCCAACCGTGCCGTCAAAATGGGTTAGCTCTCAGCCTCAATCTAATCCAGAAGCAAAGATGGAGTTTGGGTGGAGCGAGCTCACCCAGAACGAACTATAACTTCTGGGTACCGATGGAACATAGTGAAAACTATTTCGCACCGGGCAGAATAGTGGTCGCTAACTAGGCCCTTTTTTTATTGTGGTAAAATCATCAAATGAGTCCTGCCACACAGGGCAGGGCGGGGGGGACTGTCAGACTTGTACTGACTAAAATCCACGATGTCCTTCAATAGCCCTTTACGTACCGGGGTCACGGTAATCCGTTAGTCCCGCGACCCCGGCAGGCATTGGCCCTCTACAGGCCCCGTCACTATGCTGACACTCTTTGAGGCGCGCGTGGAACACAACGCGCCGTCGACCCGGGCATGGTCAATGGTCGGACAGCGAGTCGCCCATTACTTGCTGCCCGCATGCCCGCGCCTACGGTGGCCGGAGATCGTCTTGCGACGTCCGACGCCGTGGGCGCCTACCACTGCGGCTGGGGAGGAGGGAGGACGCTGTCCTCTCCCTCACGCGGCCTGCCTCCTCCTTCACGAGCATGACTGCTTCGCAGAAGGAGGCGACCGCTCCCATTTCGTCTCGCCCCGCAGCATGGTCTCGACCAATGCCGGGCGCGAGAGGTCTCCGCCTATTCTAACCAGGCCCTAGGGGTCTTTTTAAGTACGTTAATGAACACACGGGTACGGGTACGGGTGCACGAACGTAACTAACGTCAAAATCTTTGCGAACGGACAAAACTTAGAGATCGCGCCACGACTGAAGTCCTTTTCCCGAGGAAATAGATGATGATGCGATGAGTCAAACTGCATAAGAAAAAACGTAATGGGTATCAAAGCTGGTCGAGGGACTGTACGAATTACCGTGACCCCTGAACGTAAAGGGCTATTGAAGGACACCGTGACACTCGTACTGACTAAAAAGTCAGTACGAGTCTGACAGTTCCTCCCGCTCTGCCCTGGGACTCATTTGATGATTTTACCACGATAAAAAATAAAAAAAAAACGTATCACAAAGTTAGCTATCTGTCAAATCGAAATATCATAAATACTTAATTCGGGCTCGATATCACGGGCGTATAAAATTCACGTAACTAAGGCCACGGGTTTCGTGCCTAGAGATTAGAATTAGACCCCCTGGTGCCGCCTATCACTGTCAGTGGAATTGCTCAGCCGTCATCGTAGGTATCAAGTAGCCTATAGTGCTGTTGCCCGGTTGAACCTCTAGGAGGTGGATCCCAAAATTTCCCCCCAACATTTATTTAAAACGAATACGTATTTTTTTTTTCGGGTAAAATTATCAAATGAGACCTCCCACCCAGGGCAGGGTGGGAGGGACTGTCAGACTTGTACTGACTAAAATCCACGGTGTCCTTCAGTAGCCCTTTACGTAGCGGGGTTACGGTAATTTGTGAGTCCCGCGACCCCGGCAGGAAAATGAACACGTATTTAATTAAAGTTTAACCTCCTCTTAAACATAATGTATGCGGCGATAAGCACACATTGCAGTCCATATTTATACTGTGTTGCAGTTATCAGTTGAACGAGTTAATTAAGAAGTTGCATTAACTTGCAACTTTGTCGGTAACTGAAGAGACGAGTCGAGAAGTTTCCACGAAATAGATTACAGTACTCGCGTCTCTCAGCAAATGGAAACTGACTAAATGTTCAGTTCATTTTGTTTGTAGATGTTTAATTACTTTATGTACTTGAAACGGCTGAAATGGTACTGAGTTTGCAGAGAAATGTTTTGATGTCATATAAATTTTAACCTGATTCTGTTTCCCATTTAACTAATATTACAAATGCATATGTGAATACGTAGGTATGTCTTTTACTCATTGACTCAAAATTAATGAATGGATTTGAGCGAAATTTGGTACCCAGATTGGATTAAACGTCACAGCTCATTAGAGCCACCCGGCACCCACCAAGCACCGCCTCGTCGCACGGCGTCCACTCGTTGCCGACAGGTGGTCCACTGGTGGACGCCGCATTATCACCCATAAAGGTCGCACGGTTAACTAGTGGACCCCGCACGGTCAACGAGTGAACGCCGTGTGGTCAACGAGTGGACGCCGCTTGGTCCATGAATTTTTGAGTAAATCATTCGCGAGCAGCGCGCGGTCCACTCGGGACCCGCGCGTTGGCACGCGCAGTTAACGCAAGGCAAGCATGCGAGCAGCGAGTTGCCATCGAGTGGTCCACCCGCCGTCCGCACGTGGAGGGCTTATGAGCGCAGACCCATATAAGTCCATATAAAGAATACTAGCCGCAGGAGGCGAGGCGGTGCGGAGTGGCTTTAATAAGCTGTGACCTTAACACTGTATAGTTTTATTCTGATTTTATGTCTCCATGTCATATTTTTCTGCTGGCAATGCCTAGTAGATGATAGTATTAAAGTAAGTTTACGAATGACGTCCTGACTTTTATCAATATTTTCAGACATAGGGGACAAAACGGAGTCAGACTGTTAAAATATTTTGCGATAAAAGATTTTGATTGCTTTAATTTTGAGTATTTAATAAACTCTGGCTTTAGATCTGTTTATTCCTACAAGGGTTTCAGTTATCGTCAGAATTCGACGTTGTGCAGAATTTCAGCAGTCCGCGTACCTACTAAGCAGCATGAAATGTAAATGCGATGCTGTTAAGTTTAGCGCGCACAAATAACGAGTCCACTGCTTACGTGTGCGCGTACAAAAGGAGTGGTGATGTCCAGGAGTGCGCGAACATTTTTAGAATGTGCGCTCACAATTTGTTCGTGTTTGCTTGAGTGTGCCGCACAGTGAATCCCATCTTCACAGTAACATAAGCTGCTGAATTAATAAAGCTGGATATTTCAGCTGCGTGAATAATGAATGAGGGAAATGCTCGCTCGTTGGTAGCCATTATCATTGTACACCCACCATTTAATATTATGTACTCCCACACTTTCATACCTAATGTTGCTTGTGTGTTTTATTTATAAGCTGACCCGACAGACGTTGTTTTTTCTTTTTCTTTATTATGAATATTGGTTTAATAAATAAATTGAATGAATTTGAATAATAAGAAAGTTTGTCAAATGCTGTATAGTTAAATAAGAAGTTTTTATACTGTCGAAAGTGCTAAGGTTACATTGAAATGTTAACGTTGTCGTTTAGTTTTTTTATTTTCTATCCTCGCTATTTTTTATTTATTTATTCTTTTCAAATTTTCTAGGAACTGTGTCAAAATCCCGATATCTTTAGGATATTGAAATGTTTATACTGAAAAAAAAACTGCTTTTACACTCGTGGTGGGGAGATTTTAAAAAGCAGTCTTTCAAAAATCCCTTTCTTGCAAAAATATCTGTTATTGTTCACCAAGTATCTATATTCGACTCATCGTTTTATAATTTAGGGTTCAAATTGTATCAAAGAACTTACGTTTACTAGAAAATTATGAAAGATACGACAACTACCTACGTTTAACTAAGTAATTAAGAACTGTAATTAAGGTGGGGTCATTACCCTCGTGTCTACAATTAATATTAAAGAAAAGCATCGCTCCCTAACTTTTCCGATACTTCCGTCTCAAGGAATAATGATCAAATGGAATGCTCAGTCGAGGGCAGACTAAATGGTTTAGTTATTAAATCAGATCGGTAAAGCAGGAATTATATATATAAATAAAAAATATATAAAAAATATCAAATAAATGTGAATTATCTTATTTGGTATTAACTGAAAAATCAAAAACAAAGTAGGCACTGCCATAAACAACATAAAGATCACGCATTAAAAATCCGAAATGTATTGTTTGCATTGTTGTTGCACATCAACCTACCTCAGTCTGTCAAATTTGTTTAATATATTTTCAACCTTATCAGAATAGTGGAAAGTTAATGTTCGATTAGTAAAATTTTACAGATTCGTGTAGGTTGACCTGCGGGCGTCTGTACTTTGTTTTGCGTCCCTTCTCCTACCAGCAAAATTTTTGGCGGTTTACATTGCAAATATCACCAAGTAGTCACCTAAGCAGAATTACACGTATAACTATTAATATTCCATTTGCTATGTATTCTTTGTTCTTACGCACGGCTTAGTAACACAAACGTAACTAGTTCAACGTCTACAAATCTCTAATTTATTATTCATGAAAGAGTATTGATTCATCATAATACCTCTCATTGTTTGGCCAATATTGATTTATGGTGGCCATTTTATATGATTTGATGTGTATCATGGTCTGGTTGATGTCTTTAGTTTTCTTTTTAAATTGCAGTGAAACGAAATTAAACAGAAGATAATTGAACGGAATCTGTAGTGTTTATATGTATTCTTTGAAATGTTCATAAAACATTTAATTTTCAACGATTTGGTCCTTGTAACTTAGGGTTAGAACTGATTGTTTGATGAATTGGAATTGTTATAACTCTCTACCATAAACTGTTAGAAATCTAAAGTTGGTTAATCAAAAGAAAGTGGTAAGAAATCTGTTTAGGTGTAAATTGATATGTTTGGATTGAATGATTCGAAAAAGAAAAAGGCCTAAAAACGCTCTAAAGTTCTTAATCTGTTTTTTTTTTGTATTGTATTTTGCCGGTCGCGGTACCTTGACCCCGGTACGTAAGGGCTATTGAAGGACACCGTGGATTTTAGTCCGTACGAGTCTGACAGTCCCTCCCGCTCTGCCCTGGGTGGGAGGACTCATTTGATGATTTTACCACGATAAAAAAAAATGTTTTTTGTAAATAAAACTTTTCAGAAACTACTTCATTATCTCATTCCCTATTCTGTTTTTCAAGTTCGTTTCTAGTTTTCCGATCTTGAATCTTTTATAACCGAAAAGAAAACATGTCAAAGTACCGTAATACAAATCAGTACTTTACCGTCATAGAAATAAAGTTGCTAAATGAACTAATCGCTCACACAAACACTTGCATAATTAAAACAAAAACCACCAACATCGTGAACAGAAAATTACCAACTGATCAAAGATTACTACAGAATTCCGTAACAGCTAATGAATTTGGGAAACCATCCCCAACTCCTGGCCGTCATCAACGTCCAACTGTTTTAATTGATTTCCACGAATCTCGAGCGAAAATGTATTGATTGATCGAATTACATTAAAGTTTCGTCACTCGAGAATTCGAGATTCCTTTCCGTCGGGAGTAATGTCTACGTGAAAGTTCTGGTCTGCAAAAGTTTTCAATTCGCGTTCATTTTGTTTACGTTCCATTTATTAAATTAATTTTCTCTGTATTTGTATTTACTTTGTGTTATTAACACACGTTCTATCTTTAATGAGAATGCCTTACGTAATCGTTCTGTTTCATTTAAGCATTGACGCCATTTTGTGTTGTTCGTCATGCTATTTGAAAACAGAACGTAACGCTGGCTGTGTTTAATTTGAATTTTTATTGCTGTCTGTTTTCACAAAATTATAATATAATGTTTTAGTAGTGCTCGTAACTACTCAAAATAACAATTTATTTAAGAATAATAGTAACTGATACCTGTGATATAATGACTGCATGGTCTCTTTTTATGGTCGCGGAACTGTCCTAAAAAGGCACCGTAGGCATCGTGCCCAGAAACGCAAAGGACAACCGAAGGAACAAACGAGATATTAGTCAGTTAGAGTCTGATAGACCCTTTCACTCCACCCAGGACGGAATGCAATGATTTTACCAGTTCAAAAAAAAAGGATTTAAACACTGAACTTAATTTCAGAAACAAAAAGTACTTACACATACCTGTTCCCTTCGAGGTTAATGGCACACGAACATAAATTAAACGCTAAACAACATCCCAAATAAACGTCATTTCGCAGTAAGCGGTTTGATCAAAGGATTATTGAACGGAATGGCGAATGTCGATAAACCTCATTGAGAGCAGGAACACCTGTTTCGGATGCTGTATAGCCGTCATACAAAGTAGGGTGATCAGATGAATGTAGCCACTGAAATATGAGCTTTATGACGTGTGAAATAAAGTGACATTCTCAAAATTTCCACAATAGTTGATTCGCGGACGAGGCTTTTCGATATACGAATGGTCAGTGCAATTTCATTTCAAAAGCAGAACATTGAAATATGATCTTTATATTCAAGACCGCAAAGTTGCATTTTCAAAATTAAGTTGTAGTTGGGGCTTTTCTGTAAACGAACAGACAGACATTGCAGAATCATTCGAATTAAAACAAGCCATTGAAATGTGAGCTTTATTTTTTGGGATATAAAGTGACGATTTCAATATTAAGAGACAGAGTTTTTGATTGTGGGTGAACGAAGCTTTTTGTTTCGAGGTGTATGCCACTTCATTTTATTAAGCGGTGAAGTAGATACCAAATACTTGTATTGTAAATGAGCTATTGATGAAAAATCGCGTTATATTCACTACTAGCTTCCGCCCGCGACTCCGTCCGCGCGGATGTCGGTCTCCGCGTGGATGGTTTATTTCCCCATTTTGAGTAACTCTGACAATCACATCTTATAAATATTACGGCGTTGAATCCACTGCGGGTAATGCAACGTGTGTTCGCGGTTCTACAGAACAACGTCTATGAATAAAACTGAAAAATAAGATTTTTTATCTACGTATTTTTCCAGGATAAAAAGTATCCTATGTTATGCCCAGGATAATAAGGAATAATTATACCAAGTTTCATCGAAATCGAACCGTTAGTTTTCACGTGATGCGTGCACAAACAGACAGACAGACAGACAGACAAAAATTTTTTTAATCATATATTTGGGTTTGGTATCGATCCAGCAGATATTTTTTCAATATTTTCAATGTACAGAATTGACCCTTCTTCAGATTTATTATATGTATAGATATATTCATTGTATAATACCCTCTTTTTGGCAGTTATAATTTCGACAGAAATGGGCGCTTTGACATAACGATAATGATACGACACAAATGTCGTCTTCCCTCGCTAATTTTTCCTAGAAATGTATGAAACTACAAATCCCATCGATATCGTGTCGTTATCAGTATCGTCTTATGTGAAAGCACCCATTAGAGAGCAGAAAAATTCATACATAGTTCGTTGAAGCAATTGTATTTCACCAATCACATCCAGGATTTTAAGCTACATGTTAAATAAATGATATTCTCGTATTCTCAGTATTCTCTCAAATATTTAATTCGCGGTAGGCGATAATTCTTTCTAGTTTTTTTTTTAATTGCTATAATAGCTTTACCGCGGCTGTCCCCGAGTGTAAATTGCTACCATTCCTAATGCCATTCCGCTGTATCTAGAACAGTGGAATGGACTGTCAGATTCTGATTGACGAAACATTCTTCTGTTCCTTCGGTTGCCCTTTGCATTCTAGGGCAGCGGTGTCTTTTTAAGACTCGCGAGGCATTTGGCCTTAAAAGAACGATACATTGATTTTTAACTTACATAATGGAAAATTCATAAATGTTACATTTATTTAAATGTGTTACTTACAAATGCATGACTTTCATTAAAACAAAGTCGCTTACTGATGTCTGTCTGTCCCTATGTATGCTTATATCTTGATTGGCTATTGATGCCATTTTTATTGTGCATAGAGTGATTCACCAGGAAGGTTTATATGTATTCAACATGCATAATATAGTAGAGATTTAACCCGTGCGGACCCGGGCGGGTCGCTAGTACTATAAACCATAAATCAATTTCAATCTTAATTACCAAAGCCAACACTACTTTGATTCAATGAATATATGTAGTTACGTCTAGCCGTATTTATTAAATAGAACTACAATAATAAAAGGCTAAACTACAATGCTTGTTTAAAATTAGAATTTCCTCGAACGTAATTGAAATTTAAATGTAAGTAAGTAAAGGAAATAAAGCTTAAGTACAAAGCTAGGTTTAAAACTGAATTATAGACTGACTTATTAAATTGGGTTTGGAGAATAGATTTGTTTATTGGAAGATAGTTAGGTACTAGTCCCTGATTTAAATAGATTTTCAAGGCGTCGGATATCTGTGTCACTAAAATTCCTTAGCTATCTTTCTAATTTTACTTTTACTATAAATGTGTCAGTTTTTGATAGAAAAGGCCTTTGTACATAACAAAGACCTTTTCTTATCGTGGTAAAATCATCAAATGATTCCTCCCACCCTGGGCAGGGAGGTAAGGGACTGTCAGACTTATACTAACTAAAATCCACGGTGTCCTTCAATAGACTTTTACGTTCCGGGTCACGGTAATTCGTAAGTCCCGCGACCCCGGCAGGCTTTGGCCCTCTAGTGGGGGGCCCCGTCATTTTGCTGACACTCTTTGAGGCGTGCGTGGATCACAACGCGACGTCGACCCGAGCATGGTCCAGGGTCGGACTTAGCGAGTTGCCCATTTCTCGCTGCCCGCATGACCGCGCCTGCGGTGGCCGGAGATCGTCTGGCGACGTCCGTCGCCGTGGGCGTCTACCACTGCGGCTGGGGTGGAGGGAGGACGTTGTCCTCTGCCTCACGCGGCCCGCCCTTTTACAAATATAATATAACGCAAAATTAGTAACCATGGTGAAATACACACCCCTGCTTTCTGAAAGGCCATTCAAGTCAATCAGAAGCTGTCGGTTCTCATGTCAAAGCGATATGAGTGGTTGTTGTTATTTCCGTCAGTCAATCACCACGGTTCATGTGAGATTAACTATTCATCGGCTGATTAGGCTATTCAGAAAGCTTTGTGGGTGAACTTAGACTATAATTAGACTGCTAGGTAATCTAGCTGTGTGTATAATTAGTGTACTTATATAATCTAGCAGGCGTAGGTAAAAGGAGCGTGCGCGCAGAACGACATTTCGAACAATCTCTCATGTCCTTATTTGTCCTAATCGCTGAATCGATTTGAATTAAGATGCACACCCAAAAGCAAAGGATTTAGACATAGGTCTAAAAAGTTGTCGCTTATACCTTTTTTTTTACGTGGTAAAATCATTTTATGAGTCCTCCCACCCAGGGCAGAGCGGGAGGGACTGTCAGACTCGTACTGACTAAAATCCACGGTGTCCTTTAATAACCCTTTACGTTCCGGGGTCACGGTAATTCGTACAGTCCCGCGACCGCATTCTTGTACCTAATCAAATAAATACGAAATAACTATTTTGATAACGCTATATCTGTGAAAGTATTTTCAATTTACAGATTTTTTCCCGAAAGGTTTTCCAATCATAAGATGGCAAAAAAGCAAATGGGATGCGAATGTACGAGTATCATCGCAAAAGAAAGTTTTCTTTGGATTTACGTTATTATTTCTGTCTTGTGGGGGTTCGTTTAATTTAACACCCACTTTCTTTTGTACAGAAAATGTATTCACATTCCATATATAATAATTCTGAATATATTTTACGTGGAAAGGCTTCATAAGAATTTATATTTGGTTTGTATATATAGCGAGATTTGACACTTTTAGGTTGCTTATGAAAAACTGTAAATATTGCTTACTTAATTTTTTTAGTAAGTTCCCAGTACCACTGCAACTTCTGAATGTCAAAATAAATAGCGACCACTAGAATAATAATAATTTATATCGTGTGCATAATAAAGTGTACTCTATCTATCTATCTATCTAGAAGAGCGCCGGGAGAATAAAAGAGCTTCACTATCTTGGCCCTTTTTCGTGTGTCGGATAATGAACTTAACTGTCTTAGAGACTGCAAAGAAAAAAACAGAAAGAACCCTCCTTCTGTCATAACCGGGTAAAGAATAGTAGAGGAATAGGATAATACGTAGTTTCCTATTCCCTCATTATCAAGGAGGTACAAAACAAGCGATGATTTCCGATGTCCACCACCAATTTGTTCCCCACTGGTGGACAGTGAAACGTTTTATATAAAAACTTTCCCCTTTTCCCCCCCGGGGTGGACAAAAGGATTAGACATCGGGAATCATCGAAAAACAAGACCAATAGGCAGTTGCCTAGCGGAAGACTGTCAGACTCTAACTGACAAAATCCACCCCGTTCCTGCTGAGTTGCTGTTTGCGTTCCAGGCTCACAGTACCTTTGCAGACGGTCCCGCGATTCTTATAACGTCTTTGTTCACATTCAAAGATTCATAGAGCGCTACTTCCTGATATTCCCTAAGTCTGTACTTTCTTAAACCGCGTTGTGTTCTACGCGCGCCTCAAGGAGTGTCAGCATAGTGACGGGGCCCCCTGTAGAGGGCCAAAGTCTGCCGGGGTCGCAGGACTCACGAATTATCGTGACCCCGATACGTAAAGGGCTATTGAAGGACACCGTGGGTTTTAGTCAGTCAAGTCTGACAGTAGGTGGGTGGGAGGTCTTATTTGATGATTTTACCACGATAAAATAAAAATAAAAGTCTGTACTTTCTTGGCGCCTATACGCCAGCAGGCCAACCTGCCCCAATCCGTCAAATTTTACCAATCGAACATCAACCTTCCACTGTTGTGATAAGGTTGAAAATCTATTAAAGAAATTAGACAGATTTGGTTAGGTTTATGTGTCTTTGCAAAGAGCCCTCGATGATCAGACTTTCGTTATTTTGTAAGAGCTAAAAGCTTCTGTGTAAATATCACTACATTATAAAAAAAATCACTTCCCGATGTCTGTCTGTCTGTCCCTATGTATGCTTATATCTTTGAAATTCCGCAACGGATTATGATGCGGGTTCTTTTAATAGATAGGGTGATTCAAGGTAAAGGTTTATACGTATATAACATGCAGGTTTATACGGAGCCGGGACGGGTCGCTAGTCTAAAATAAAGAATAACGACTCCCTATGTTACTATAAATACATATATCTTCGTGAATAAGCGAGTTTAGCACTGGAAAGGTCGATACATCGATATAATCTGTATCGTAAGACCCAGGTTTTATTGCAATATCGTGAATATGTAATGAGATTATGAAACTAGCTTTTGCCTGCTGTTTCGCCCGCATGTAAGTCGGAGATAATCCCACAGGTTGCAGGATTGTGAAGAACGGATAGACATTTCATCATTATCAGTCTATAAAGGTTTCCACTGTTGGTACAGAGGCCTCCTGTTTCAACTGATTCGACTGGAAGCCGACCCCAATATAAGTTGGGAAAAGGCTAGGCAGATGATGATCTGACATCTACCAACCCGAACGCGTTGTGGATTACAAACCACACCCTTTCACAGACCGGAGGCCTGTGTCCCAGCAGTGGAAACCAGAAGGTCTACTTTAGGAAAAATTTCTTCAAAACCCGTTTAGCCGTATTATGGTGAAGGTAACAGTGAGACAGAGCTACTTTTGCATACATAATACAAGTATGAAAGAGTATGCCTAGGTAACGACTGTACAATCTATTTTAGGCTAGATATTGAAAATGATTGGAGCATGCAATGTTTTTGCAAGACGTCTGGTATGTATTAGAATGTTTATTGGTGTTATAGTGGTAATGGATTGGCAAATAGCCTGATAAATTATTGAATATAAAACATGAGACTGTGATCATATTGCTTAGGCGTTCCATTTTAATATACCAAACATGCAAAAGTATTTATAAAATGGATGCCTTGGTGATAGAAAAAGAAAAGAAGTACAGGCTATGAAAAATGCATATCGATGCTTGAAAATATTTATGAAAGAATTAGATTTAAATGTTTTTTTTAGCGTGGTAAAATCATCAAAACAGTCCTCCCACCACCACCATCATCAGAGTAGGGCAGAAGGGACTGTCAGACTTGTTTTGACTAAAATCCACGGTGTCCTTCCATAACCCTTTACGTTCCGGGCTCACGGTAGCTCATTAGTCCTGTGACCCCGGCAAGAAGTAAATGATGCGGTAACGTCTGACAGACACGGTTGGTCGATGATTTGAAACAGTCTGGTACTGATGGATAGCCGCCCACATCTGGGTTGCTTGACAGTCTAAAGGGTAGGCTTCATTTAGCTGTGGACGTCAATTGACTTATATGAAACAGAAAAAGAATATAGATATCCGCTTATTTTTTCGCAATTTTTTTTTAACCTTACCCCACACTTAGAATTTCTTATTCTTATTCTTTATTGTACACAGATATTATTAAAATAACACTTCACGTAGGGTAAGATATGTAGGTACTTACAAAGGCGAACTTAACTCAGAATTGTTTTTTCTTACAGCAAACCTAAGAGCGATAGAGAGATTATTATTTTAGCGAAGACAGATATTTGTATACAACTTTTAACAATAATAACCTACTTAAATAAACAAACACGTGTTTAATACACAGTTTATAAACATAATACATGCAATATAACATATTAGTAGATTATTAACCAAGGGGATAAAGCAGTGTCTTCTGTCGCGGGTGACGATTTAAATCGCGAGCGTAACGAAGGACTCGAGGTTTACTCCCGAGCGTAGCGAGGGTGTTAAAAACTTAAATCACGAGCGAAGCGAGGGATTTAAGACGAGTCCTGAGTATAGCGAGGGATTTAAGTTCACCCAAGACTAAGACAGCTTTATCACCGAGGAAAATACTCTACTTTTCGTACCATTTGCGAAAAAATGAACTCAATAATAATATGAGATAAGCATTTATTGAAAATAATGACAATTAAAAGTAAAAGTTAACATTCGAAACATTGGTCCAATTATTGATAGAGAGAGTTACATTTTTGTTTGGTACATTTATTGTCGATGAGTTAATTTGAGTATATCTCTGTTCTTGCGTCTGAGGAACTTGCGTTTCATTTGATTTAACATCGTTACGCATTTTTAGAACATTAACTTATTTATAAAAATAAAATAAACTTAAGGTTTTATTTGAAGAAAACAAAAACGCGGCAAATTCCTAGACTAAATTTTTTTTGTCGGAAAAGCAAAGGCATCAAGCTCATACGGCCTCTTCGGTTTTCGTAATTTTGTTTAATAATCATAACTGCATAATAAATACGTATTCTTTTTTCAAAAAGATGTGTAATGCTTTATATACAAACTCAATGGTGTAAACACAGATGTAGTTCAGTATAAATTTCGGTAAGTATTCCAAATTTAAATCACATTCTCTCCCTAGAGGATGAATGAAATTCAGTACAACATTCTCTCCCTGTTTTTAATAGATTAAAAATGACTATCGTTATGTTCGATTTTTGAAGCATAGAATGTCACTTTTTTGAGCAAGTGGTACGAAAAAAATATTACAATTCCGACACATGGTCGTACTTTCGAAGACTGTAAATGAGTGGTAGATGCCCACGGCGATCAACGTCGGCAGACAATCTCCGGCAACCGTAGGTGCGGGCATGCGGGCGGCGAGTAATGGGCGACTCGCTGTCCGACCATGGACCATGCCCGGGTTGACGGCGCGTTGTGTTCCACGCGCGCCTCAAGGAGTGTCAGCATATTGACGAGGCCCCCTGTAGGGGGCCAAAGTCTGCCGGGGTAACGGGACTCACGAATTACCGTGACACCGGTACGTAAAGGGCTATTGAAGGACACCGTGGATTTTAGTCAGTACGAGTCTGACAGTCCCTCCCGCTCTGCCCTGGGTGAGAGGACTCATGTGATGATTTTACCACGTAAAAAAAATATCGTAAATGAAGCGGACAAACAAATTCTGCAGACATTCGAGAATGTCGAGAAGTTCCTCAGTTGCGTCGAGAAAGGAGACATCAGTGTTGTCAAGTTAAGTCGTGGGTGCGTTAACAAACATTGAAATATGTTTGTGTCTGTGTCTCATGTGTTGTGTGTCCGACACAAACACACAAGACGTTACACCAATATTCAGTCAATGTTAGTAGGTTTTATACCGAGATTGGATGCAGTTTTTCACTCTCATAATTCTCACAACTTCAATATTTTGTAGAAGGTCACAGATATACCTACATAAATTAAATGGAACATAATTGAGAATATTCTGAGATATACGAGTACCAACCAAGAGCTGTGACTTATCAGATCGTTTATTCCAACCCCTGGTATTACAGTGCAATTTAAAGATACATCCAAAGGATTCTCGAGAAATTGATGGGATTTTCAACATTTTCATAAAAGTAATTTGTAGACGACATGACAGCACAAATGTGAAAATGGAATTGGAAAGATGGTTTGAGAGGTTAATTTCAAGCATAATGTGAATTATTATAGGTTTTACCAGTGGTGCGCCCTGTTCACATTATGTTGCTATAGCTTTGAAGATTACTACTTTATATTTTAGTTTAATTTAAACATCAACCGTCTTATTACAAAAAAGTCAAATATCTTAACGTTTTTTCATGATATTCATCAAATGAGACTGATGGTACTGTAAGATTTATACTGACTAAAATCCTCGGTGAACCTTCAACAGTCCTTTATGTTGACATGGGCATGGTCCATGATCGTGGGTTATGGATGGTCGTGAGGTGGAGGCTGTCCTCTCCCTCACGCGTCCCGACTCCTCCTTCGTTAGCATGACTGCTTCGCAGAAGGAGGCAACCGCTTCAGATTCCGTATCGCCCCTCAATGTTGTTTCCTACAAGTTCATTTCCAACATCTGGGCGCACATCCAGACTATTCCTGCTGGAAAACCCCAATAACACTTAGATCGACTTAAGACTCGAACCAAGGATCTAATACTCAAGAGGAGCTCTTAGTAGCACACACACTATAATATTCTGTGCGCAATAAAAGTTATTTTAGTAAGGAATATGTTATTCATCGTTAGTTGTACTAGTCTAATGTGTTTGTTTAAAGATTGGAAAGATAGCGCTAGTCATCTTAGCTATGATCGATAGGCATACACCAAAATAATATTTGAGTAAAGAATTTACGGCTTGAACACTAGTAAAATATTTTGTCCTTGATTCTGAACGTATCGTGAAAGAAAACATTTCTTTCTGTATTTTTTATCTTCAATCGCACATAAAATAAATAAATTGAAAGTTTAATTTTGAGGACTCTGACTTTGTTATGGACGAGTCAAGCATGAGTTTTCAAATAAATAACTTTCACAGTACAAAAAGGTTTGTTTTAAAAATCAAATAATATTTATGTTTTTTTTTTCATAGTTGATACTTGTCTTTCGAAAATTCTGTATTGCTTAGAATATTCAATTTAATATTTCTGTTCTGCCACTGTGTGAGAAAAACAAATCTTTCTTCTTATAAATGCGCAAGTTTGTGAAAATGGATTATTACTCGTATATTATATTCATCAGATAAAAAAAAAATCGGTATGAACTGACTGATTAAAGTTGATAAGGACTGGTATCTGGGATACCACTCTCTAAGCCGAAATCCGCAGCTTTGGCCAAAGTTTCGGGCGTTACCTAATCTTTATCAATTACGGACATAACATTAGTGAGTGGTATGAACTAAAAATTGGTGATAACATGATTGGACAGTGTGGTTCTGGCTCTTGATGTGTTGTCAGAACTTATGAATTGAAAACTTCTAAGCTTTTGTCAAACAGACAGGCGTTGCGAATACGAAGCGAGGCGTTTTTATTTGTATTATATGGAATTGTTTGAATCCAGTCACATAGAAAAGCGAAAGCGATCAGATAGCGTGACAGAACTATCGGACTGACGTCGCGTATCGGTTCGTTATCGCTTCGGACTCGCTTGTCTGTTTGACAAAGGCAATAGGGAGTAAGGTTCACTCAAATGTTTTTTCGTTGACGGACTAAGAGAAGATCCTTTTGTAGAATTTCTTCATACTGTTTTGTAAAAGACCTCGTCTGCGGTAAACTTAGAAGTTATAAATTGTGGATTTTAAGTTCAAGAACAGTCGGTTCTTTCTGAAGCTCAACGGATAATAGAGATGGTATTAGAGTGCTTCAGGGCACGAAACGTCGGGAAATAAAACCGGAGCAATTGAAACGTGAAGTTACTACTGAACGTGTAGGAGTTATGAAATAAAACGGGTTACGAGTCTGCCCTTTTGTTTATGTTTTGTTGTATTTTTCGTAAGCTTTAAGAAACAATAACGTATTTTTTTCGGGAGACTACCCTGTATTTTTTATTTATTTTAGAGTTAATTCGCGGAAATCAAGATATCAAATAGTATAAAGAGGTAAAATGTGTTTGTGTGTTGGGGATGATATTTTGTAGGAAGTGTTATTATTCCTAAGTTTTACAGGCTAGAAATTATATATACAGGGTGTCCCAAAACTCAACGTCAAGCCGAAACGGGGTGACAGGATTGATCATAACCATCACGAGAAAAATCTGAAAAAAAATCTATCCCATGCAGTTTGAAAATTATGGGCATTTTAAGAAAAACCTAGAAATTTGATCAAACTGTACCATTTTTCGGTTATTGTGGTTATTCTTTTTTATTTTTGTTCATTTGAACTTTGGAAACGTAATCCTTAATAACATTTCTAGAATCCCAATAAAAAATAATGACACAATTGCCTCAAGTTTCCGAGAATTGAGACTATTTGTTAAACTACGAATTTAAAATTTTCAAGATTCGTCGACTTTGACAGGCCCTCCTATAAAAAAAATGTACTAGAGTGCCTTGGCAAGTGGCATTAAAAGTTGGCGTATTTAATCAGAATTCTAAAATGGTACAATACTTGTTAGTTCCATACAATAGAAAAGAGAGAAAAAATTAAAACCTCAAGTAACCCGATTTTTGCTATCACGTTTTACTCAGTTAAAATGTTTTTAATTCGCACAAGCTCTAGGTAGGTTCTTAATTTTAAGACAAAATGATGAGAGAGATGGATAATGGGTATGTATGGGTACGCATTTCGCAGTGCAAGTAAGAGATTTCCTTGACCAGGAATATCCGGGAAGGTGGATTGGACGTTCAGGCACTATCTTGTGGCCCGCCCGTTCACCAGATTTAAATCCCCTGGATTTTTTCTATTGGGGAGTTCTCAAAGAAAAAGTTTACTCAAAGCCCATTGATCACGTAGCCGACCTGCGTGAACGCATTTCTCAAGCAGCTGAGGCGATCAACTCTCGAAGATATGCCCGACTTATAAGTAGATCTTTTTTAAGAAGATGTAGGGCTTGTATTGAGGCTGATGGTAAACAATTTGAACATTTATTGTAATAAAAATGTTTTTTCTCTATCTGACTTTTAGTCCAACAAACCTAATTATTTTACTAACTTTTTTTCACTTTGGTAAAAGTGGCGTCACTATCTGTCTCGCTCACTCATGACAAACATACCCATTATCCATCTCTCTCATCATTTTGTCTTAAAATTAAGAACCTACCTACAGCTTGTGCGAATTAAAAACATTTTAACTGAGTAAAATGTGATAGCAAAATTCGGGTTACTTGAGGTTTTAATTTTTTTACTCTTTTCTATTGTATGGAACTAACAAGTATTGTACCATTTTAGAATTCTGATTAAATGCGCCAACTTTTAATGCCACTTGCCAAGGCACTCTAGTACATTTTTTTTATAGGAGGGCCTGTCAAAGTCGACGAATCTAGAAAATTTTAAATTCGTAGTTTAACAAATAGTCTCAATTCTCGGAAACTTGAGGCAATTGTGTCATTATTTTTTATTGGGATTCTAGAAATGTTATTAAGGATTACGTTTCCAAAGTTCAAATGAACAAAAATAAAAAAGAATAACCACAATAACCGAAAAATGGTACAGTTTGATCACATTTCTAGGTTTTTCTTAAAATGCCCATAATTTTCAAACTGCATGGGATAGATTTTTTTTCAGATTTTTCTCGTGATGGTTATGATCAATCCTGTCACCCCGTTTCGGCTTGACGTTGAGTTTTGGGACACCCTGTATATATATATTTATATATTATGTATTATTAGCGCAGTTCTCATACTTTTTGTCTGACAAATCGGAAAAAAATGGCGCGGGCGACCGATGCGATGCGCTGTATCGGGGCCCAAAACTTCACGCGTAAGAAGTCGCGGGCAAAAGCTTGTAATAAATAAGTATTCATTTACAGTCATTACACTTTTCCTTTCATCTTCCTACGTGAAACAGTTGTCTAGGTGTAAGGGTTATTTTACTTTAATTTTGAGCTCTATTTTATAGAAATACGAAGGTGCTTACATAAAATAGCTAATTTGAAATTGCTTTACTACATTTAATAATTAAACTTCATTATACCAACTCCCACGGTGACCTAAAAACGCCCCTAAACACAACACTGAGGCAATCGTTCATATCCCTCTGAACGATCCCGCAATAATATGTATAGAGGGAAGAGTTGTGGGACATTAAGTAAAGAAACCACTACAGGTTTGTATTTTAGGTTATTGCACATCCCCAAGCGTGGAACCTTTTATCGGGATAGATAATATTCGATGGATTACAACAATATTTTTAAAGTTCATTCCTGTTGTAGGAAGTGCATACACAACACATAACTTTACTTTTTTAATTTAAATATGCAGCTCTTTTTTTTTTATCGTGGTAAAATCATCAAATGAGTCCTCCCACCCAGGTCAGGGCGGGAGGGACTGTCAGACTTGTACTGACTAAAATCCACGGTGTCCTTCAATAGCCCTTTACGTACCGGGGTCACGGTAATCCCTTGGTCCCGCGATCCCGGCAGGCTTTGGCCCTCTACAGGCCCCGTCACTATGCTGACACTCTTTGAGGCGCGCGTGGAACACAACGCGCCTTCGACCCGGGCATGGTCCATGGTCGGACAGCGAGTCGCCTATTACTCGCTGCCAAATATGCAGCTCTAAAAAATAATCAACAGATGCAGCTGCTAGCCGTGGTAAAATTGTACTAACCAAAAAAGGAGTTGAAGATGATGTAATGACAGAATGAAATTCGAAATATGAATATAAAAAATTTAAAAATCAAGATAGTTCCAAAAGGAAAGAGGTTGAAGCAACAGAGGAGGTGGAATACCCACTCTGTTCAACAGTACTCGTAACAAATACAAACGAAAACTCAACAGCCTATACATTCCGCCTTTTTACAGACGTTGTTTTTTCAGGCTCCATACAAATGAAAGGGTTATTTTACGTTACAATTTCTACTGTTTGTGAAATAAGCATTTTATGTTTAAATTACCCGGGAGAGCTCCCGGGTAATAATTACCACCAGTACGTATTTTAGTAGCATACTCTAAAGTCAGGGACGGTAAGGTTGCCCTTTCACTTAATACCTATGTGTTAATGGTTTATTACACTTTGTTCACCCAGGTGATATCACCTCAGAAAATTATCACCTGGGTGAACAAAGGCGACTTGTGGAAAGCAAAAAAAACAGACAACTCAACATTTATTGAAACTAAACATACAAAAAAAACTATTCTATTGAACGATCGACAGAATGGGACAAGATCATCTTCTTCATGATCCTGTTCTCCTAGTACAATTTAAATATTAAATTGTCTGTTGCTTTTTAGGAGTAAATGGGTTTCGGAGCAGCGTGGTACTTGCTTTTCTTTTGTTTCTTTTTTTTTGAACAGGATTTTCAATTAGCCTAAGATGATATTTACTAGGTCACCGAACTAGAATATGTCGTGTAAAATACATACTCATAATATGGGACGTAAAATATGAGGCCATTAAAAAAGGGGTATGAGGGCATTTGACTCTTGGTGTTGTCATAAACTCTATACCGAGCCTTATTACTTTTACGGTCACAACTGTCAAACCCAAATTTCTGAGGCCTTAGCAAAAAAATTTTTTTTTTTTAAGTACGTACGACGTTTAATGTATTGAAAATGAAAAAGCGCTACTAGTGTAAGTACCTACGACCAAGGAAATAATTTTTCAATGAAGTAAACGTTCCCGTTTATGTCGCAAAAAACGCGAAAACTTGTACTAGAGCCTTCTTTTTGTCACCACATGACGCTGGCAGAGTAACCGACATCGACTTAGTTGCCAAAGCCTCTGCAGATCTTAGTTTATCATTGAAATATTAAAAGGTACTCATAAACAACATTAAATACTAAAATCAAAGTTTCCTTTAATTACTTTTGTGTACCACCTTTCAAAGCCAAGTCATGACTCTCAAAATTCTCCTTTTGTTAATTAGTAGGTGTCAACAAAGCCCTTGATTTATAGAAATGTCTTAATGTCAGCACTCTGTAGTCTTTGAATAGTTAAAACATTTAATAGTTCTCTGATTTATTGGGAGAATTGCGAGTATTCCATTTGCTCAGTCTGCAACGTTCTCTCTGTATTTAAACTGTCAGTGGGTTGGACGGAGACAAAATTCTGTGGAATTTCAATTTGAATTCGGAATTCAAAGTGTGCTAACTGTGACCTAGTTTTTTTTTTTTTAAACATGATAAAGTTTGCTGGGAAGAGGTTGTAAAGGAATAAAAAAAAATTAGGAAAGGGAAAATTTTTGTTTATAATATAGGAATTCAATTCAAGGAGGTGGCCTATATCACATTTTAAGGGTTCCGTTTTTTTGCCATTTGGCTACGATAGATTCGTCATTTCTATCTGTCAAAGCCTGCCGGGGTCGCGGGACTTGCGAAATACCGGGACCCCGGAACGTAAAGGACGATTGAAAGACATCGTGGATTTTAGTCAGTACAAGTCTGACAGTTCCTCCCGTTTAAGACTTGAAAAACCGAAAGGCCGCAGGCCACGTTTATTGATTAAAGACGTCCCATCCTCAATGGAAGACAAACCTTTTCTGCATGCGTTGTACCGTCAAAATATTAAAGACGAATTGGCAATTAGTGAGGAAGACTTTATTAAGTCGACAAAAATTATACGTAAACGTGCATTAGATAATGGTCGGAAGTGGGTAGGCATTGAAATCGACAACGTCATACGAAAGCATTTAATTAGTACCAAAGAGAAGCTTTTTATTGACTTCGCGACTTGCCGATTTTTTGATGATATCGATGTAGTTCGTTGTTTACATTGCCAGCAGTTCGGTCACGTGAAAAAATACTGCGTTAATAAATCGCCTATCTGTGCTAATTGCTCTGAAGCACATGAAACAAAAGAATGCCCGCATAAGGATAATTTAAATTTTACACCAGTATGTGCGGCGTGTAAACGTATTAAAAAACCGTTTGACCATCGGTGCGGGTCCCAACAGTGTACCACCTATAAAGTTAGGCTCGAACAGTTAATACGCAACACTAACTACTAATATAATGGATAGTTTAAAAATAGGTCAATTAAATCTACACAACGATAGGGTGGCGACATCTGAATTGGACAAATTAATTATCGATTATAACTTAGACATTGTACTGGTTCAAGAACAATACCAAAACACGCGCTTACGTCACAAGGTAGTTCAGTTGGATAATAAGGCACGAGCCGGAATTTACGTGTCACGTTCTTCTAACTATACAGTAACATCTTTACGAAACCTCATGAATAAACACTGCGCCGTCGCGGAAGTCTCATCCGCTACTTCTAAAGTTTACGTTGTGAGCTGCTACTTTCAATATTCAGACCCTGTTGGTCCTCACATACATAATCTCCGTCACGTCTTGCGGTCACTCGCGGGCTGCAAAGTTATCGTAGGTGCAGACGTTAATGCGTCCTCGTCCCTGTGGTATGGCAAAGTTCGGTCCACGGATTACGAACGGCGCTGCGCTGTTGAAGACTTCATTGCTGAAATGAACCTAACTATTCACAACACCCCCGACGCACCACCTACTTTTTGCAGCCAAATGGGCGAATCTTGTATTGACGTCACACTTTCTAGTGCAGACGTACACTTGGATAGGTGGCGTGTCCTACCGGACGCGTCTTGTAGTGATCATCGCTTGATCGTTTACGAGTTTGTTCCGGTTTCTATTCAGGGTTCCTCACATGTCACTGGTAACTTTAGGTACAAAAGTAAAGGTGCTAATTGGGAATTCTTTAGATCCCTTTTTGCATGTCACGCCAAAGAGTTCACTCGTGATGGGCTGTCAGCCGAAGAAAGTGCTGAAATTATGTCAGACACCTTCACTTACTGTGCTGACATTGCCATTGGTCGCGGACCTATGACCAATATACGTAGATGTGATTGGTGGTGTGACTACCTAACCGAACAGCGTAAAACCTGTCGTCGAGCGCGTAAACATCTTAATAAGCTTAAAAAACGTCAAGTCACCGGAGACTCGCTAACCACTGCTTTAAATACATTTAGAGTTGCCAGGTCCCGTTACAGAGCATCGGTTGAAAAATCTAAGGGTAATTTGTTGCGTAAAGTAGTCGATAAACTAGAAAAAGAAGGTCCGTGGTCTCCTTTATATCATGAGTTTAAAGCCAATCGATCGATCGACCTCGCGTATGTTCAGAATATTAAAGTAAATAACAAACACACCGCCGGTATTGAAGAAACAACGGAAGTTCTATTAAATACTCTTATCCCTGATGATTCACCTGTTAATGATAATGACTACCACCAACAAATTAGAGCATGGGCAACAGTCCCGCCTGAATCACCAGCGTCAGACCTTCCATCCACTGACGAATTAATGAATGTTGTTAGGAGACTGCCCCTTAACAAATCATCAGGTGAAGATAAAATATCTAATCGTATGATAAAAGAAGCGTGTAAAACAGCGGGTGACGCGTTATTAACTGTTTACAACCGGTGTATTTCTGAAGGCGTTTTTCCTCGTATATGGAGACATGGCTTTATACGAATAATACCTAAAAGCGGTGACAAGCCTCCAGATGACCCTAAGTCATACCGGCCCATAACTTTATTACCATCTTTGGGAAAGCTCTTGGAGCGTCTTATCGTCCCACGATTGTTACCGGACGGGCCCAAATTCCATAAAAATCAATTCGGTTTTACTATCGGGAAATCAACCGTTGACGCGGCACTTTCTGTTAGAAAAATGGTTAATACCTCTAAACACAAGTACGTAGTTGGGATCTTTCTAGATATTTCCGGGGCCTTTGATAACGCGTGGTGGCCAATGCTACTACTTAAAATAAAAGCTCGTGGTTGCTATAATAATATATTTAATCTTCTTTGTTCGTACTTTTCTAATGGATCCGCGAAACATAAACTCGGACATCATTCCATATCGAAACCTCTCACCATGGGCTGTCCTCGAGGTTCGGTTATCGGTCCTTATTTATGGAATCTAGGCTTCGATGATTTCCTCGCGATTCCACTACCAAGTGGTTGTTCTTTAACTGGTTATGCGGACGATGGCCTTCTGCTCATTCAGTCGAGTACTCGTGCTGGCCTCGAGAATTTGGCTGACACTTGCCTACGCTTAATATCACAGTGGGGTGATCGAAACCGTCTGACCTTTGCACCACAAAAAACCTATCAACTCATTTTAAAAGGTGACCTTAAATCGTGGCCTAGTATTAAATTCAATAATGTTCCCGTTAAGAGAAAGAAATCGGTGTGCTATCTTGGTTTAGTCTTAGAGAGGAATTTCACATTCATAGAACATATAAAAACAGTTGGTGAAAAAGCTAAAAATAATTTTTATGCCCTAACGAGAATATCCAAATCTACTTGGGGTTTGTCGTTTTTTTTTTTTTTTTTTTTTTTTTTTTTTTTTTTTTTTTTTTTTTTTTTTTTTTTTTTTTAAAAAAAAAAACGTTGCCCACACTAGGATTTTCTCCTGTGTCGTGGGTGCGTTTACAAACATATAAACTCACATACACAAACGCCCAGACCCGGAACAACCACTTGTAGATCATACAAATATTTGTTCCGTGCGGGAATCGAACCCGCGACACGCAGCGCAACAGTCCAATCGCTCAGCCTCTGCGCTAACCGTGCCGTTTTAACCTTAAAAACTATTTATGGTGCTACTTACTTGGGCTGTATGTGCTACGGAGCACCTGTTTGGGCCGATAGGGCCACCATAGGGGCGGCACGACGTAAATTGCTTCAAAGCCAGCGCTTAGCTTTGTTATTCTTAAGTAAAGCGTATAGAACCGTCAGTACTGAAGCTTTACCGGTACTTGCTGGTGTTCTTCCAGTCGATCTTGAAGTACAGCGACGTGCTGCAATGTACTTTTCCACACGGGAGACCACTGATGCTGATTTTCTACCTCAACGTGACCGTGATAAGATATCTAGATTGTTCAAACCCCAGAATGACGTCTGGGAGGATCTTTTATCCGAATGGCAAAGTAGGTGGGATAATTCTATCAAGGGGCGGCACCTCCACCAGTTCTTTCCATCCGTTCGTGAGCGGCTGGCTAGGACGTGGCTGGAGGTGGATCACTGTGTTGCCCAATTTCTCACGGGACATGGGAACTTTAAAAGTAAATTATTTTCCTTCAAGCTTGTTCCCTCGCCTTTTTGTCAATGTTCGACATCTGACTGTGAATATGAACAATCAGCACATCATATTCTATGGGAGTGTATTCTTTGGCAGAACGAACGTAATATTATGTTGAACACTGTTCAGACTACATCTGGAGTCATTTACTACTCGGACCTTGTTGAAACTCGAACAAACTTCCGTGCGTTCAAGCGTTTTTGCCATACCTATTATTGGAATCAAATTTAGCAGCCCACAATTTAGGACCCATTAATATTAGTAGTCATTTTACCCGTGGTGCTAGGCAACTGGGCTTCTCCCAGTTGTAATGTCCCTTTGTGCCTATTGGCCTTGTTTTGTTCTGTCTCCTGCTTGCAGGGAGGGAAGTGGAAACATATATTTTTTCCTACTCCTCCACTATTCTTTTCTGATTAATTTCGTTGCAGGATCCAAGACAGGTAAATTCATTCTCCGGGACACGTCGAGCTTCATTGTCTCGGCCCTTTTCTGGTTGGTTGCCACTGTTGATTCTGGCGCACAGGAGTTGCAGTGGTTAGGGAATAGTGTGGTGGGTTTGTCCCAATAAAAAAAAAAAAAGTTCCTCCCGTTCTGCCCTGGGTGGGAGGACTCATTTGATTAATTTACCACGTTAAAACAAACTTCTTGAACGTAACAGCAAAATCAACTTATTGTTTTGTCAGCTTATTAAAATATCATTAATAAAATGGACGGGCAGATCGAACTGCATTATTTCTATTAGGCGTGTCATCGCAATATGACAAATATGTCTGAGTTCACGGTATTAATATTGTCAATTGACGATAATGGGCGATAGTTCCAGTAATACTCTGATGG
Source organism: Agrotis puta (assembly GCA_943136025.2). NCBI lineage: Eukaryota > Metazoa > Arthropoda > Insecta > Lepidoptera > Noctuidae > Agrotis > Agrotis puta. The sequence goes on from OW964177.2 coordinate 4,463,656, forward strand.
AAACTTTTCATTGGGCGTAGTATTGGTATGCCAGTTTTAAGTAATGCATGTGCGGTTTTTTAAAAGAAACTATTTAAATAGCTGTCAATGTCATATTTGACAGCTGTCAAAATCTTAAAAAAGAAGAGAATACAATAGAAATATCGTTCTGCGTAGCACTTAAATTCTGATTTAAATATCAATAACCAATCAAATTGCACTAAATATTTAGTGAGGCAATATTAAAGTGTAAGACAGAACATTATTTCATAATTCAATTCACAGAAAAATGACTATCATTGTTAAGCAGTATTTGAGAGCTATTTTTAACGTTGTCTTTTTTGAAAGTGCACCGTCAAAAACAAAGAAAGATTTTTTATTTTATCAAAATGTTTTAGGATGAAAGTAAATCTCGCCGATCTCTAGAGTATTAAATGGAAACAAAAGAACATCACTAAAACTTTTAATTACAAAGGAGTCTTATACAAATTCAGAAAGGTTAGGATTATTATATAAATGGTTTTACAGAGAGCTACTTCTAAAGATTATTTCTAAATGTTCATTTGTTCAAAATGTTACATAATCACAAGATTTTGTATCTCTTTTTTTTTGTAAATAGTTAGTTAGCAATAAAAAAAGACATTTTATTAATTTAGTGCACGATAAAGCATTATATTAATATGTCGAATATGATGAAGATAATTTTGTCTCCGTCATCCCACTGGGCAAAGATGACTTAATTTTTTGTCCAATCAATAATTTAGTTACACAAAAAAGTGATAGAATAAACGAAAAGACCTAAAATCTTGCCTACTAACACGAAATGCAAATAAAAAAGGCCCTATTCCAAAAAGTTTAATTTACAGCTACAGAATGCGAAACTTGATTAAAACGAAAGACTGCACTTCATGAAATCAGTTGCCTCCACAACAAAAGATAAATCTCGGAAACGCATTAAGAGGAAAAGGGTACAAGTACAACTACCCTCCTTTTGCGTTATTTACGTAGCCTTATTGTGGCGCCCAACGTGGTACTCAAATTTTATCTAATTACAAAATTTACAGTGGCCGTTTCTCTTGTATTTTAGGTTTTTTATATGAAGTTATGTACTTCATAACTAATAAAATGTAATTATTCGCTTTTATAACCTTTACTGCTGAACATAGGCCTCCCCTTTAGATCTCCACATGTACCGGTTGGAAGCGAGATGATGATGATGATAACTTTTACGTTTTCTTTTTTGAAATAACTGTCGTTAGTAGAATGTCCTCTACTTCCTTCGTTGGCTGACATATTGACCTTGAGATATCTTTACGTAGTACGGAGCTTTAATATAATACGAGGTTAGCTTGTACTTGTTTTATTACCACTGACTTGCGCTTGGCTGTACCTAAATAGGTAATTATGCTTTCTCAGTAAGGAATAGCGGTTTTGCCCTTCAGTGGAATTACATTCAGTACACAAGGGTCGAACTTCAAGGTTAAGTCGCGTTTGTCAAGGTCAATCCGTAGATAGGTGATTACCGAGTTCCCTCCGTGTTTCAGAAAGCCAATAGTCCCCGTTCTCATTTGTAGAGCTTTGAGAGTCTTTATAGTATTCAGGGGCACAAAAGTATGGAAACCAACTTATGCAGTGGTATCGTACCTGGTGCTCATTGAGTTTGTGGAGGTCAGATAAATCGTGCTTTAATGCTGGTATTCAGTTGCTTCTAGCTAGGCTGGATGCCGACTTCAACATAGTTGGGAAATGGCTAGGCAGATGTTGATACGGAAGAGAAAGCACACAAATCCGATAAAGCCATTAATATAAGTATTTTTGCGGTATTAAAATAAACTTTATATGATTAATTAAACATATCTACAGTATTAACAAGTAACGAGTGTATGAACTATAAACAATAGTTACCGGCTTCAGAAACGGCCCGTATGGTGGGATGCTCACACAATTTCGCGTAGGTACTCATAAATCCAGGAATAGATGTATTAGCATGTCTATCTATTTTCAAGTCAAGGTTTATTTATAGATAGGAACTAATTAAGGAATATATCTTCTTACATCATATGAAATTGTCCCACGTTGGATTTATGTTTTCTATTTTCTCAAAACTCGTATGATACTTTGTCTTTCACATGCACTATTAAAAAAAATATTCACATTTTCGCGATTTTAAAAATACTACAAATAATTATTCGTATATTTAGCTATAGATGGACGACACTCAGTATATTTAAAGTCCGCGCCACTACTGACGTTATTTTGACGTACAGTACTAGTGTCTATCTCTTTACTCACATTGTATTAACAATTTAGAATGTACAGGCAACAGCAAAAGTGATGATGTGTGAGTTCACGTCAGAAGTGATTCAAAAGTACGTGATTATAATTTACTATTTAGTTCATCTACACAGTTTTTACGCGAACTACGTTCATTAATATTGAATTTCGGACTGTTGACTGTACCACACCTTTTTAGTGGCAAGCTTTAGCTTACACATATAAGTCTCCTTGTCATTATCACATACTAAAAAGGTTACCAACAAACCTCTTTCCTTTTTCCCAAAACTCAAACAAAAAAGAAAAAAAAACAATCGAACTAGGATTTCATGTGCCTAGTTGTGTCGATACCTCACATTTGAGGGACTTGACCTCCTTTGAGCCTCTCTAGGAACGTTTGGTAGAAACTCGGTCAATATATTTTGACCTTTCAGTTCAGGAAATGACATTTCGTGGTGTTGTGCAGTAAAAGTGATAGAAATGTGGGACAACGTTTCTCTCAACTTTCTGGGGAATGTTATTGTAGAATTAAGTTTTAGATTGTTATGTTCTGATAACAAAAACTGCCTTGGGTTATATCCGTTTGGATAGATTTTCGTATCGTCGGATTTCCGTTTCGATAAATTTTGTTGTGTTATAACAATAGCGTCAATGAAACGGGTACTAATTTAATACAACGGAAAATCTGCTCTTGGAAAAGTGCCGCTTGCATCGCATTACCTATAATAACAAGTTTTAAACGAATACATTATAGAACACTAGAATAATTTGTATTATAGACTAGCTGACCCGACAAACTTCGTGCAGCCTATTTGATTTCTGAACGAACATATAATATTTGACAGGTACAAATATCTAAGGAAAAATTAAATTGTTGCTTTTACTGTATTCCTAATACTTTTATCATATTTTCTCAGTTTTTAAACTTCTGAATTTCCACAAATAATTCAAAAACAAAATTAGCCAATCGGTCCAGACGTTCTCGAGTTTTAGCGAGACTAACGAACAGTTACTGATTTTATACATATAAATATTATATTAAAGAATAAAAAAAAGTATCTTCACCCGTTCTCAAGGTGCCATTTCCAATAAAAAAAAAAACAAAAATGGCAGAACCATAACACTTTATATACGTTATTTTTCCCAATGGGTTATTAAATTGTGAGCGATGCCTATAAAGTTGATTGATATTGGTCGTGCTTTAGAAAAGAGCCTTTCGTAAATCATAGTAATATTTTCATAAATTACCCATGGGGCTACTATTTAATATAATTCTTATTTTTTAAGGTAAGGATTTAAACGTCCGTCAGCAAAATGACGGAGCCCCCCTTTAGAGAGCTAAAGCCTGCCGGGGTGTTACGAATTACCGTGACCCCGGAACGTAAAGGGCTATTGAAGGATACCGTGGATTTTAGTCAGTACGAGTCTAACAGTCCCTACCGCTCTGCCCTGGGTGGGAGGACTCATTTGATAATTTTACCACGCTAAAAACAAATGCCCAAACAAATTTTGAAAAAAAAAATAGAAAATTAGATCCGGTGTTTTATCGGTTTTTTAACAGTATTTTTAATGTTGGAATAGTACGCGTAGTTTGAGAACGCCAGGTGATTTCATTAAATTTGAAAGCTGTCATAAGTCAAAATTGACATTGACGTGGCATTTAATCCGTAAGTAGTTTTTTAAAAAATGCATCGGCTTGGGTTGGCCCATAGGCGTAAAAAAAATCTAGCTAAAGGTTTTTAGCCAAATCAGTAATGATAAAGAGACCTTCAACTTTATCAAAATCAAGCAGGCGAAATAAATCATTACAAACCGACATGTCCCACAACCGAAAAATTCAAGACATGTGATATCTACTTACCCGTACTGGCCCAGCACCCATTTACTCACAGAGAGACGTGTTTCCCAGCAATGGGAAATTCATAAACAGACTATGTAAAACATTTTTCATCAGCAAATATTCTTTTCAAATACTGTACACCGCAAAACTGCAATTCTTAAAAACCATCCCAATTTTTTTCCATAAACCGTCTCTCAGCTAAAAGCTAGTTGAAAAGATTCACCTCGCTTCTTATATGGATGGATGAGCCTCATAAAAAACCCAGTAATGGCACTAGGAGCGCCGCCATACTGGAAAGTGGAGGGAAGGGGATAAAGGGGGAAGTTTCCCCCTCTTTCTAGGGGCTGTCTATGAAAATGAATAGCTTATACTTTATAGAATAGTCGCCTTTTGTGTGAAGTGCATAATGATTTTTTTTATGAAGTGTTTTCTTTGAGATAGCGGTGTTGGTTGTAATGGAAAACTTGTTTTAGTTTATGTGAGCTGGTTGTTTTGAAAGAAAACTTGCTCTAAGCTCGATAGATGCGCTGTTTCTTGATTTCTATAAATAGGAATAATTCTAGTTCTTTTCTTTTTTTTTCTTTTTAAAAAAAAGAATGTTGCCCCACTCTAGGAATTTCTTCCTGTATCGTGGGTGCGTTTACAAACATAGAAACTCACATACAAAAACACCCAAACCCGGAACAACTACTTGCAGATCATACAAATGTTTGTTCCGTGCGGGGATCGAACCCACGACACACTGTGATGCAGTTGATCGCTCAGCCTCTGCGCCAACAGTGTCGTTAAAAGTTAGCTTAGTAATAAATAATTTATTGTTCTTGAAGTTTTAATTCATTTCTTTTCTTATTATAGAACAAGACTGCGATGAGAACTTAAAACAAAAAAGAGCTTGTTCGTAGTTTCGAACCCGCGATCATCGGCGTAGAAGGCCAACGCTTATTATACCACTACGCTATTCAGACAGCGGGTACCGCGGTGAAATTATGAAACAGAATGTCTGATAATTTCAACACGACTGAAGAACGTCAGTTAGTGATTCGATCTCCGAATAGGAGATGTAATCACAAACTGACGTTCTTCAGCGTGCATCGTACACATGTTCGTGATACGTGTGTCATGTTCGTGAACGGGCGCTGTCAGTTGAGACTGGTCATCTCTTAGCTGCCACGGTTTATTTTAATTATTGATTATTTTGTTTCTGAATTGTCTTTTTTTTGGTATTTTACTGTGGACACTTTTAACTTGTTACATCGTTCTCACATAATGTACCATCTCAAAATGAATGATGTAACAAAGTTTTTTGTAATAATTTTGGCGATCTAAAAGAGTGTCCATGGAGTTTCTTGCCCGTTCTTCTCCATAGAGATCTACTTCTTGGAACGGGCATCTACGGTACTTTCACAGTTTTTATGTCTTGTGACTGGGACTGTAGCACCATAACTTTGTAGTATTTAATTATATTTTATGTCATTGACAATTCAAAAGTGCCTGTAACTGGTCTACTTGAAATAAATGCATTTGATTTGTTCAATAGACACTAAAAGAGGAAATAAACCCCAAAAAAACTCAACAATCCTTCTTGACTAATGACTGTGTTTCTGGTAATTATCACCAATTTTTACTATTTTATTTAGTACTCAAGAAATAACTACCTACTAGTGTGGGGCAACGTTTTTTTAAAGAAAAAAAAACTACCGAGTAAACAAATTCTTGCACCGTAAAAAGCTGGCAAAATCTAAAAATAATAATTCCTCCCCGCTCCCGAAGAAAAACATCTGCAGCAAGTTTCCTTTTAATTTCCAGGCTCCCTTGGAAATTCATTACCTACCTGTATTGCTTTTGAAACTCTGTATTTCATTCAAAAGATTTTAAAGTAGATCAGATAGGGAACGTAGCTTACCGAAATGCAGTCCTACAGCGTACAGTCAACAAAAGAGTATGTATGTAAACAAAAAGTTTTAAACGGTTTTCCAATGTTGTGTTTTAAGTTTCAATGTGTATGTATACCAAACTCTTTGGTATGTACCATACCATGAAAGAGCGGACATAAACATAATTCAGTCGACAAAAGCAAAAAGAGTAGTGACATATGTCACTGTATATATGCAGAGACGGAAAAACTCAGTGCTCTTTATCCGCGAGTATAAAACATAAGTAGAGAAAATTCTGACAATTAATGTTGTGCAGAAAGCCTACCAGGCAAGACCCATCTGGTGGTTCCTTTTCACCGAGGTAATGAAGAACTTTTATTGTCTGTTTCTCCTATACCAAAAAGCATGTGACAACTGAAACGCCGTCAAATAGCTGTCATTACTATCAAAAGTTCTTAAACGCCACTGGGAAGTTTTGCCCTAAAACCGAAACGTCAAAGATTAATGGGCTGTTCTGTCAGAATTGACAGCTGACAGTGACATTTGGGTGACGTTGGTGTGTTGTGCTTAAAACGTTTCAAAATTTCTGTCTCCGTGCGTATCTCTTTTGTTAACCGTACATACTGTGATAGTAGAAGTAATCCAAGTTGTATTTGAAAATCCAATTCGTATTTGTAGTTTGTTAGAGGATTCAGTGCAGATTTAATTTATTTTGACCAGTTGTTGCTCGCAACTTCTTTATACGAACTTTAAATCCGATGAAAATCAATGTAGTTTCAAGAAACTAAACTACAACTAAACGTATCGTTAATCCCAAAATACAGAAGAGAGCTGTTGTCGAGAAAAACAATAGTAACTTTCATATTCCAGATGGCGCCACTGTAAGTGGCGCCATCTCGATCTCGATCTCGATCATCGATCCGATTGTTTCTCAAATTCTAAATTAACGCAAAAGCTAGTCTACCAACTAAAAATGAAAATCATACTTGCTACTAACTACGATTTATAATGATGCAATTTTACTTATTTACGTCGTCGTGGCGAGCGTGTTTTGCTTTTCATCTACCCGTAGATATCCGCACGTTTTATGACATCATAAGTAGTGATCGTAGTGGTAAGGATGATTTTCACTTGTGGTTGAAATCGGTCGAATTGCATCGCATCGCGTCATCAGCAAGCTATCTACCTCAAAAATTCGATTATTCTAGAAGAACAGACTATTCTTTAATGTTCTAAAAGTCCAAATAACTAATTCGTGAAAAAAAAACATAAAACAAACGTTATTTTAATTCCGAATTCAAATATTTAACTACTTGCGAAGAATTCCTGTAGGTAGCTCGACAAAGGCGGAATATAAGAACGTCAGTGCCACCGCTAGCGTTTAACCGAAATAAAATTTCCCCTGAGACATTTATCCCGGGTTTTTCTTAGCGAGTGTGCGCATGTTAAAAAAAAGGTTGTTTTCATACATGGTAGTTAGTTTGAAAGAGTTCCGTTTATGGTGACCTGGTGGCTCACCATGACGTCTTAAAAAGTGAGTGGTTCCGCTCAGGGAACGAGATGGCGCTAGACGACTTGTATAGCTCTGTCTCTTTCCCACAGCCTAACTACTCTCACCACCTGATTCTGTACATGAACTATTTAAAACTTGAGTCTATGCTTGAGCCGTTGCTTTTTGACTTTCTTTTTCACGTTTTGAAGCCTTTGTCAAACAGACAGGCGTGGCGAATGCGAAGCGAGGCGTTTTTATTTGTAATGTATGGAATTGTTTGAATCCAGTCACATAGAAAAGCGTAAGCCATCCAAAAGCGTGACCGAACCGATGCGAAGACGTGGCGAAGGCGTATTTGCTTTGTTCGACGTCGTTCATAAAAAGCCAGCTAATACAGCTGCCATGCCTCGGTCGCTGCACCGAGTTTGATTTCTTATATCGCCTCGGATTCGGTCCGGTTTCGCTTTCGCCTGTCTGTTTTCTCGTTATTTTCAAAAATGTTTGTGTGATGTTGGTGTGTGGTATGTTTTCCCTTTTTAACCGACTTCAAAAAAGGAGGAGTTTCTCAATTACGGTATTTTATTATTTGTGTGTTTGTTACGCTATTACTCCGCCGATTGTGGACCGATTTGTGGATCCTGGTAAAATAGAGGTCAACCCTCAAATTTTATGTGCCCACATATCGTTATTCGCAAATCTTATGAAGTAATTTAAGTATTTGCGTATGGTAATCATCATTTCGTAGTAGTAGCTGAGCTGATGATGGAAGATACAACTAGTTAAAGCCTTTGTCAAATTGACAGGCGATAGCGAACCGAAGCGATAACGAACCGATACGAGACGTCAAACTGGGTGTAGCGAACGGAGGCGTGACAGTTGTATTAGCTGAGTTTTTATGAACGACGTCAAACAGAGCAAACACGCCTTCGCTACGTCTTCGCATCGGTTCGGTCACGTTATCGGATCGCTTTCGGACTCGCCTGTCTGTTTGACAAAGGCATAACAGTAAGGAGTAGGCTAGGCATTGACTGATTTAGTAATTTATTTGTGGTTGTTTTTGAAGGCGGTTATAGTATTTTTTGAAAAAGTATTTTTTTTATCAACAGACAAATTGAAGCATTTCCTTTATATTTCCCATTTCATTTAAGCATTTCATTTTCGCACTCAATGTTGGAACCCACTCCACATTCTATGTGGATGACAGTCTGTCAGTTATATTCGAGTTAATATAACGGTCGTGTTTATTGAGTAATATTCAATTTGGTAATGTAGAATATATGTTTTGTTTGATGTTTTCATTATGGTGGTGTTGAAGTATATTTCGTTTTATTGGTGAGTACTGTTTCGTATTTATTTGTAGTTGTGGGTTGATATCGTGATTCTAATTGTAATTAATATTTAGTAGTTCTTCAAATAAAAAAATCACTTCTTTTTTTTAACGTATTGAAATCATGACTCCTCTCACCCAGGGCAGAGCGGGGGGGACTGTTAGATTTGTACTAAAATCCACGGTGTCCTTCAGCCCCGCGACCAAATAAAGACATCATAGCATTTAGTATGATCGATTAGAATTCTTTCACCTCATCCAAGTTTATACATCTAGTCATACAAGTACGACAGTTGTGAGGACTATACGTTTGATTACTCTGAGCAACCTCAGGTAAAATACCTTATCTCCCGTGTAATTAATTCTATCCTATTAGACATTTAATATTATACAGAAGACTTATAAAGAAAAATTGGACGAATTGGTCGAGCCGTTTTAGAGTTTTACGCTAATCAAAACGTTTAGTAACATTAATTTTACACATTCAATTTATTAAATGTAGAAATTTTATTTCTATAGTTTAATTAATATTTATGTATTTATGTTAGTTAAAGCATTGTAATACAAAAAGAATTTTGAAATAAAATTACAATATTAAAAAAAATATAGATAAATTATAAGAGAGCAAACTGCTAAGAATTGACATAACACATAAAGTTATAAAAAGTACCATCACACTGAAAAGTCGACGTTACACAAAGCCGAACTTTTCCCTAAATTCTTGCGTAACAAACTTAACCCTCCACGAAACCAACTCTTACATACAAACATACAGCCCTTCTTATAAATTGTACTTTTTATTATCGTTTGACATTATTTCCTCTGTTTTTATTACAGAGAACATGAATAAAATGAAAGAGTACACGAGAGAGCAATATATTCTTATCTCTCTCAAATATAATGATACAACATAGGGCTAATGGAGTAATTTTGGTTGTTTAAGGTACTTCAAGAGGGTTGGAGACGCCCACTCTTCGCAACGTTTATTATCATGAAACTTGTAGCTACTGAAGTAATAATATTTAATTAAGGGCATCCGTTTCTTGTCTCTGGGTAAAAACAGCGATATAATTTTGATATAAAACACTACTAACGCTAGTCTTGAAAAGCGAGATTTAAAAAAAACTGTTATATTTAATTCTTAGTCGAAAGTTGGGGAGACCACTAAAAATAGATAAATTGGGAAAAGTAAAGTCCTAAACGTATTTATAATTACGTTGAACTGTCAATGGCATCGTGAAAGCACGTAAAGCCGTCCCGGCTGTTAATTGTAGATCTTTGATAGTCGTTACTTTTAGTCAGAAGCTCTAACAACCAGTCTGACAACCAGTTTTACCATGGGGTATCGTATTACCCAGTTACTTGGTTCGTGGTCCGATAGGTAGTTGCTCCATGCAAAATACTGATATCCAGCTGCATCTGGTTTGACTGGAAGCCGACCCCAGTACAGTTGGGAAAAGGCAGGCAGATGATGATGTCAATGGCATCGCGGTCTTGGAATGTAAGTGCAACTGACTGAACTAGTTGCTTTTAATCAGTAAAGTCCCTGTCCCTTGCACTCGCACCCAGAGTTTTTTGAAGTGAAAACTTCTTTTGCGGCGTTGTGCACTTTTTTGGAATGGGTAAAAAATGTTAAACTCGCGTCAGGACACGTGACCTGATCGAAAATTCGTAAGACGGCGCAGGGTGCATGCGCGAATGTTCGTGTGTGTTTATTACTATTCAAGTTTTCACTTCAAGGCACTCCCAGAGTACAAACCGTATTTTTTTTTTATAAACATTACCCCACACTAGGAATTTCTCCTGTATCTTGGGTGCTATTACAAACATAGAAACTCACATACACAATAACCCAGACTACTACTTGTAGGTCATACAAATAATTGTTCCGTTCGGGGATCGCGCCACTGCGCGAACCGTGTTGTCAAAGTACCAACATTAAATCCCACAAAAAAAAAACAGTAGACCACAGACAACTCAGCGTGGTTTTTTAATTAGTCTTTATACTACATGTTCCTTTTATTCTGAGGGAGTTACATAATTTCTTTTATAAGACCTTTAGCCCGCGGCAACACTGCGGATGAAAATAAAAGGAACATCGTCTTGATGTTACAAAGGGGATTATTATGAAAGTACAAGTTTGAGAATGTTTTATTATGAAGTTCTGAATTTGTAGGATCGAATTGGTATTAACAAAGATGAATATTGGAATGGTTGATGTTATAATTAAAATCTGTTGAACAATACTTTTTATACATGTTGTAGTTGTGCACCCCAATGTCATGTTACTTATCTTTGTAAAATAATGCTAGTTTTCACTATTCTCTATATATTCAGATTTTTGTAAAATTTTTGACATTTTCGCTTCGCACAGTACACACTTGTATCCAGGGTTTTAAAATATTGAAATTATGATTGCCTTTATGCTTTTTACATAATCATCATCTCAGCTATAGGACGTCCACTGCTGAACATAGGCCTCCCCTTTAGATCTCCACATATACCGGTTGGAAGCGACCTGCATCCAGCGTCTTCCGGCGACCTTTATAAGGTCGTCTGTCCACCTTGTTGGTGGACGTCCTACGCTGCGCTTGCTAGTCCGTGTGTAGAGTACTACACTAGAGTGGAGATCTAGTACTTTTCGACCCCATCGGCCATCTGCTCTGCGAGCAATATGGCCTGCCCATTGCCACTTCAGCTTGCTAATCCGGTGGGCTATGTCGGTGACTTTAGTTTGTCTACGGATCTCCTCATTTCGGATTCGATCACGTAGAGAAACACCGAGCATAGCTCTCTCCATAGCTCGTTGAGCGACTTTGAGCTTTGAGATGAGGCCGATAGTGAAAGACCACGTTTCGGTGCCGTAAGTTATCACTGGTAACACACATTGGTTAAAGACTTTCGTCTTGAGGCACTGATTATCCAAACTAATATTATAAATGCGAAAGTAACTCTGTCTGTCTGTCTGTCTGTCTGTCTGTCTGTCTGTCTGTCTTTTTTTCACGCCTAAACTACTGAACCGATTTGTGTGAAATTTGGTACAGACATAGTTTGGAACTTGAGAAAGGACATAGGATAGTTTTTAACCGACTTCAAAAAAAGGAGGACTGTATTTTTTTTATGTTTGTTACCGCATTACGACCGACTGGGTGAACTGATTTTCATGATTCTTTTTTTGTTTGAAAGCTGGTGCTTCCCGTGTGGTCCCATTGTCACCAAATCGGAATCTGATGATTGGATCTTGGAGAAATCGAGGGTAACCCTCACATTTTATAGGCTCACCCATCGTTTTTCGTAAATCTTATGAAGTAGTTTAAGTACTTGCGTATGGTAATCATCATCTTATGTAGCTGAGCTGATGATGGAAGGTACAACTCCTTAACAGTAGTTTGTTACCGCATAACGACCGACTGGGTGAACCGATTTTCATGATTCTTTTTTTGTTTGAAAGCTGGTGCTTAACGTGTGGTCCCGTTGTCACCAAATCAGGATCTGATGATTGGATCTTGGAGAAATCGAAGGCAACCTTCAAATTTTATAGGCCCACGCATCGTTTTTCGTAAATCTTATGAAGTAATTTAAGTACTTCCGGTAATCATCATCTTATGTAGCTGAGCTGATGATGGAAGGGACAACTCCTTAACAGTAAGGAGTAGGCATCGACTGATTCATTGTTCGCATATCTCCGGAACTTCACGTCCGATTTAAATAATTCTTTTTTTTTTGTGCTAGGTATCGTTCAACTTAGGGAATACTGTAAGTTTCATCAAAATCGGTTCAGTAGTTTTTGAGATAGGGAATTTTATTAGCTTATTGTGTACATGAGCGATGTTATTACCAGTGCTACGGATTATATTATATGTATTTGGCAAGAATTTGCGTTGAATATTTTAACTAAAAAGGGAAAAATAAAAAACTTTTTCAAAAAACAAAATGTAACCGCCTTCAAAAAGAACCACAACAAAGGGTAAAATAATCTACAAAATAACTTTTATTTCGGAAGTCGGTGGCAAAAAAAAACAATGAAATAAAAGATAACAAAGTCATTTTTGAAGGCGGTTACATTTTTTTTTTAAAGTTTTTTATTATATATATTTTTACGGGTTAAGCCGCGTTTGCCGAGGTTGGACTGTCGATGGGTAAAAAGCACTCGGAAAGCACGTAAAGCCGTTGGTCCCGGCTGTCATTTGAAGATCTTTGACAGTCATAACTGTCAGAAGCTCTAAAGTCTGACAACCAGTCTTACCATGGGATATCGTATTACTGGGTTGTGGAGGTCCGACAGGCAGTCGCTCCATGTAAAATGGTCCGACCTGTTTATTAGTCAGTGTTTAGTAATCCGTTTGTGCTGGATAGGATAATCTCAAGCCCGGGAAGGATATAGGGCTACTTTTTATAAACACACCATACAGGTAAAGATTGATGAAGAAACCACTGGTAGAATTTTGAAATTTATAGTGGTAAAATCATTAAATGAGTCCTCCCACCCAGGGCAGGGCGGGAGGGACTGTCAGACTTGACTGACTAAAATCTACGGTGTCCTTCAATAGCCCTTTACGTACCGGGCTCACGGTAATTCGTAAGTCCCGCGACCCCGGCAGGCTTTGGTCCTCTAAAATAATGAGCACTTAGAAAGGAATTCAGATAATTCCACCTTCAAGAGATTCCCTCTAAATATTAGGTATAGGTGTTCAAAGATTATATGGAAACTAATTTTGAAGTTAAAAATCTGGGACGTACGATGTGAAGTTACATAAAAAAAATGTAAGTATTAAAAAAAAATGTCACGTAACTTAATGTGGCAGACCAAATTCTACGCGAGCGAAGCCGCGGGCAAAAGCTAGTTTTACATAATGCTACATTAAAATACACACGTAAACCTATGGGCGACTCGCTGTCCGACCATGGACCATACCCGAGTCGACGGCGCCTTGCATTCCACGTGCGCCTGAAAGAGTGTCAGCAAAATTACGGGGCCCGCCTCCAGAGGGCCAAAGCCTGCCGGGATTGCGGGACTAACGAATTACCGTGACCCCGGAACGTAAAAGGCTATTGAAGGACACCGTGGATTTACTCCCGCTCTGCCCTGGGTGGGAGGACTCATTTGATGATTTTCCACGATAAAAAAAATTGCGGCGTGATAACGCTTTTTTTTTAGTGTGGCAAAATCATCAAATTAGTCCTCCCGCCCTCGGCGGGGCGGAAGGGACTGTCAGACTCTTAATGACTAAAATCTACCCGTGTTTCTTCGGATGCCCTTTACGTTCCGGGGCCGCGGTATCCTGGATTAAGAAAAAATCCGTGACCCCAGCACGCATTTGGCCCCGTAAGGGGCCCCGGCGGTGACGCGTGAAACACGACGCGCCACCGACCCGGGCTTGGTCCTTGGTCGGACGGCGAGCTTACCCATTACTCACCGTCCGCAAGCCCGCTCCGCCGCTGTGCCCTCTGCTATTCAGAGGGACACGTGTTGGAGCATCCACCCGACAGGCTATTCGCATACGGGCAAAGAGACCCCTTAGACACACAGTGCCTAAGGAAGAGTTTTTGCCCGCATCCCAGGGTGCCCGGCCCCCTAAAAACGGCCCGAAACACTGGTCTTCCCCCCGGACGTATCCGACGGGGAACTCCAGTCCACAGGCGCACGTGGAGGTTTCCTATCTTAGCACTCCGGCGTGATATAGCTACATAATAACTATATTTGTGTGATTTGCTACTTTGCTCTGCTACTCGTACCATGAAGGTTTTGCGTGGTGGATTTAAATAAAAACAATGTTCTTGGTTAAAAGTCGAAATGCGTCATCCTTATATTTTACAAACATCGTGTACAGCGGTCAAGGAAGAAGGTGTGTGGTCACAATAATTTTTACAGGATACCGCGGTATCACGCCACATTGCTGCGCTCTGATTGGCGCACTCACAGTCGCGCGATGTGTGACGAATAAGTACGTTACGGCCCTAACAGTTATACTAATTTAAATCTGAAATTTTTTGTGACATTCCCCGTTTTGCCCCTGTACCCTGCCCCTTTATTATACCCAGCCAACTTGATAATGCTTATCGTCAAACTCGAAAGAAGTATGAAGCTTACTTGATTACAAGTCTATTCAGCGTACAATATCATCTGAATCACATTCTGTGAATTGCATTTGAATGAGAATTAATATCATTTGAATGAACTAATCTCATTTGTTCGCCGAGTGACTGAGGCAGGTGATTAAATAGGGATAAAGCCTCCTTTTGTTCGACTCAAGTCGATTACTGGCTCCTTGTTCTTTGGCTATTTATATATTCAATTGTTCTTGTTTGCGTTTATTTGTAGACTGTTTTGTGATAAGTTGTTTTACTTTATTTGGAACTGATTTTTGTCCGTAGCATCATCTGCGCGTGGTAGTAGAAAACTTGCCCATCATCATCATCTACATACCCTTTTTCCAACCATGTTAGAGTCAGCTTCCAGTCGAAACGGATGCAGCTAAATATTAGTGTTTTACATGGAGCGACTGCCTATTTGACCTCGACAACCTGGGTATTGGTAAGACTGGTCTGGTTGCCAAAACTTACTTATAGGAACATAATATTGGAAAAAAAGGCTTTTCTATGTTTTAATCCAGGTCATAAAGCTTACAACTAGTGCACGACTTTACAAGTACATTAAAAATAATAATTGATACCTTACTTTGGGTTACAATCAATAATCCTCTCGGATCTTCCAGCCAGACAGTCAGCCTCTTTCTAGTGAACCTTCAATTTTTTTTTAAGTTTCTGCTCCGGCAGGCATTTATCGTATAGCCACGTCAGTAATAAAAACAACCCACGAATTAAAGAAAAACCGTCGTCGGCACGAAACGTTTAATTTCTGAACTGAAAGAAATTGTTTCGTGCTAAAATAATTTACTTTATTTAAGGGGAGGGTGATGTAATTAAACCCTGTAAGCGGTCTTAATAAATTACGGCGAAACGGAATTAAAACGCTACTTAAATAAACTTACAATTGAAACAGCTGCTGTAAAAGTGGCCTAACGCATTTATTTGTGGTTTTCTTTTTTTTCTTTTAATAATATTTATTTTGCTATTAACATTTCTACTTTATGTTTGATCTGTATTTATTTTACACTAATATTATAAAGAGGATTGATTTGGGAAGATCTGAGTGACATAGTCAATAAGGAGGGAGGGGGGGGCGGTGAGCGGGCGAAGCTGCTGGCAAAAGCTAGTATGTTATAAATAGGAAAGATTTGTATTTGTGTGTGTGTGTGTGTATGTTTGTAATTAATAAACTCAAAAACTACTGCGCCATTTGGAAAAAAAATTTCACCATTAGAAATTAACATTCACCCTGAGTAACATAGACTATAATATCATGTCCACCCGTGTGAAGCTGTAATGGACCGCGGACCGCTAGTGTTTGATGAAACGGGTATGTACTCGATATGTCCTAAGGTAAACGTTCTGCCGGGGTCGCGGGACCAAGGGATTACCGTTACCCAATCCAATCATACAGATGGCGCTGTTGCCACGGTAAACATCGACTCCGTAACAAATTATTTCAAAAAATAGCAAAAGTAACTTATTCTACAATTTTAACTTAGAATTTCGTCGACAAATAAGTAACTTACGACATATAATGTTGGTGATATGAAACGATCAAGTTTTCGTGAAGAAATAAACAGGAAATATAGTGGAACCATTCCAACAAAGTCAGTGAAGTTTTTGGAAATATAATGATACCAAAGTGCATCGGTAAACTAGTGAAAGAGGCTACACCAAAAAGTCAAAGGATTCTATGAAAACAAGTGAGTGAATTTTTAAATATTGCACAAAAGCAAACCGTTAAACAAAACTCACATTCATCACGTTTGCTTTGACGAAAACTGACCTTTGAACTATACAAGTCGTTTAACAAAATAACTCAATCTTTGTAATATCAACCACTCGCCTATTTCACTTTACTAATAAGAGCGACAGCTGGCCTCGCGGCTACGGCTGGCGCTTCCCGTGTCAAGCGGTGTGGGATCGATTCCAGCCAGCGAAGATTCTTTTTGGATTTTAAAATTGTTGTTTACCGATTGTCACTTGAGGAAAAACGAAAAGTACAACGTTCCAGTACCAAATTATCTGCATAACGAGTTTTTAAGCATATTTTTTGCACTTTATTTATCATGTCATCTCCTGACTACCAACATAGTCGCTCTGCGCATGTTGATACAGAGCCTGATGCGAACACCGGCAGCGTTACAAATCGCAGCAGCAAGAGGTCCAAGCGTAGGCTGTCCGGTGACGTAACGGATGAATGCAGCTTATCCCTGGAAGACTTACGTAATACAATTAGAAGTGAAATTAAGGCCGCGTTCAGCACTGAAATTACCCGAATGGTCGACGATCACCTTAAGAACTTGAACGAGAAAATCGCCGGTTTTGACGCTGCCTTATCATTCAACAACACCCTCCTAGAAGAAATGAAAAACAGGCTTGATGAAAAGGTATCTATCATAGAAAAACTTGAAAAAGAAAATATAGATCTTCGGTCGACGGTGCATGGTCTCTCAGAAAGGCTAAATTCGGTTGAGCAAAATCTGAGGGAAACTAATATCGAGATCAATGGGCTACCTGAGCATCGGTCTGAAAATCTTCTGAACGTAGTCCTGCAATTGGGAAAAATCGTCGAATGCCCTATTAACAACGAAGACATACAATACGCTACAAGAGTTGCCAAGCTAAACAAAGACAGCGATCGTCCCAGATCAGTAGTTGTGAAACTATGTAAACGAGCAACCCGCGACCACCTTATAGCTGCTGTTACCAACTACAACAAATGTCACAAGGACGACAAACTCTCTACGCGACACCTCGGTCTTGGTGGTAAGCGTGAACCTGTTTATGTATCTGAACACTTGAGTCCCCACAATAAGCATCTACACGCTGCAACGAGACAAAAGGCCAAGGCAGCGCAATTTAAATTCATTTGGGTTCGTGACGGTCGGATATATGCCAAAAAAAACGAAACAACTCCTGGAATACATATCCGTAGCTTTGACAGTCTAGCATTAATCAAGTAGAATAATTATATTATGACACAATGCTCATTGATGTTCAGACTAAAATTCAATCAACTTAACATATATTACCAAAATGTTCGAGGTATCCGCACAAAAACAACGGAAGTGTTCAACAGCATCCTACAATGCAGCTACTCTGTCTTGGTGCTGACTGAGACCTGGCTCAACTCTAATATTTCCGATAGCGAAGTTGTAGATAACCGATACTTAGTTTACCGTAGGGATCGTGACATTTCACGTAGTTCAAAAACTGACGGAGGAGGGGTTTTAATAGCCGTGTCAAAACTTATTCCTTCACGTCGAATGTACGCCTGGGAAAGTGAGTGTGAGGATATCTGGATCACATTGGATGTAGTTATAAATAAAAAACGTAAAAAAATTGCAGTATGTGTAGTCTACCTGCCTCCTCCTGTCAAACTCGAACTCTTGAATAGGTTTCTGGATAATGTTAGTAGGCTTTCTGATTGCGTGGATGCAGTTGTGGTGGTGGGTGATTTCAACTTGGGTTTCATCAATTGGACCCCTGAATCCAACCTGACGCATATGAATCCCCACAACCATGGTAACTCTAATGCCGATAATAGTAATAGCCGACTGGGATTTGCTCTCACTGATTTTATCGCTTTGTCTGGGTTACAACAAAAGAACTCAATAACTAATCAAAAAAATAAAATCTTGGACTTGGTCTTAACAGATGAAAACTGTGTA
The DNA here is from genome assembly GCA_943136025.2 of Agrotis puta. Classification (NCBI taxonomy): domain Eukaryota; kingdom Metazoa; phylum Arthropoda; class Insecta; order Lepidoptera; family Noctuidae; genus Agrotis; species Agrotis puta. The sequence goes on from OW964177.2 coordinate 4,482,209, forward strand.
ATTTTAAGGGCCGACGCCATCAATAAAATCGACCCTTATCATCCACCGCTCGAAATCATGTTTGAAGTCAAACCTCAGTCGACACTTAAATGTGCCTCTCGCATTGACTACAACTTCTACAAGGCCAACTATAGCGCTATCTTTTCCGAACTGGGTGCAGTGAAGTGGTCTGAATGTTTTGATGGTCCAATAGACGTTGACCAAATGGTCTCTAATTTTTACAATAAATTAAATTCAATAATTAATGAACATGTACCTATACGCAGGCCCCGCAATGATCGATATCCCACATGGTTCACACGTGACCTAATACGTGTTTTGAGGGAGAAAGACAAGTTGCGGCATAGATATCGCAAGTATAATAATCCTCGAGACAAGCTCGAATACAAATCAGTCAGACGACAATGTGATAAACTGTTGCGTGACTGTTATGCTAAGTATATGGATACCATTGAAAATAGCCTCAAAACAAATCCCAAGACTTTCTGGACATTTATTAAAAATAAAAGATCGACATCAAACTCGCTACCTTCGGTAATGCACAACAATAACGAAAACCCTTGTTCGAGTGGTCCTGATATTACCAATTTGTTCGCATCACATTTCGGTTCGGTTTACTCAAATACGGCCTCTGCAGCATCCTCTCTCTGTGGCACCTGCCCGCCCACTGATTCGTACAATAGCAAACTCACGTACCTCAGCATAACTGAAAAGGACATTATCTTAAAATTAAAGATGTTAGACACTAATAAAGGAGCAGGGCCCGATGGGATTCCTCCACTCTTCATCAAAAGATGTGCGTCGCTTTTGTCGTATCCGTTAAAACAAATTTTCAATAAATCTCTTACAAGCGGCACCTTCCCTACTGCGTGGAAGCGAGCACGGATAGTTCCGGTCCTAAAGAAGGGAGGCAACGATAACGTGAGAAATTATAGACCCATCTCAATACTGTCGTGCTTTTCTAAAGTATTTGAAAGTATCGTCTGTCCAATACTAACAAGACATACTAAACCTCTTATACGGGTGGAACAGCACGGCTTTCAGGAAAACAAATCTGTTCTTACCAACCTTGTCACATACGTCACGCCTATTATGGACGGAATCGATGGGAACCAGCAAGTCGATTCGGTCTATACTGACTTTGCTAGTGCTTTCGACTGTGTTGACCACAAGCTCCTAATAAGTAAATTGCAGAGTCAGTTCGGTGTTTGCGGAATGATGCTGAGTTGGTTTGGATCATACCTCGGAGATCGGGAGCAGGTGGTAGTATTGGCTGGATACGAGTCAAATAAATACTTTGCCACATGTGGAGTACCACAGGGGTCCCACCTGGGCCCAATACTGTTCTTACTCTTTGTTAACGACATCGTGGCCGAAATCCACCACTGCCGGTGCTCCCTTTTTGCCGACGATATGAAAATCTCGCTACAAATCAGCTCGGTAAATGACGCGGACTTAATACAGGCTGACCTAGACCGGGTTTATGCATGGTGTTGCGTCAATAAAATGAAGCTTAATGCCTCAAAATGCCAGCATATTCGTTTCACACGGAAAAGGAAAGTGATCGAAACAGCCGTTCACATAAACAATGAGGAAATCGCTGTTGTAACGGAAGTCAGGGACTTAGGCGTAATTCTTGATTCCAAACTAAATTTTATCTCCCATTACAGCAGCATAATAAAAAAGGGAGCGAAAATGTTGGGTTTTATCAGACGCAATACCAAAGACTTCAAGCATACTGCCTCTCGTATAGTGTTGTTCAATGCTTTGGTTCGGAGTGTGCTTGAATTCGGCAGTGTCGTTTGGAACCCACATTATGCAGTTCACTCCGATCGTATCGAGGCTCTTCAACGGTCCTTCACTAGGCATCTGGCTTTTGTCACCCCTGGCGTCAGCATGAGGTGTTCGTACGATGAGAGGCTGACTCATTTCGGACTTCATACTCTGCTGCATCGCAGACGTATGCTGGACTTGCTCTTTTTCCAAAAAATTTTGCGATGTCATACGTCATGCGAAGGTCTTTTGGAACGCGTTGCAATATGCGTCCCTAAAATAAATGCGCGAAGAAAATGTAGCAATTTGTTTAGTATCCCCCGGTACAAATCGAATCTAGGGTTGAATTCCCCAATTGCAAGGCTGCCGTCAGTTTATAACGCTTGGTGTAATATTCTTCACCTGGACATTTTTCATGACCACCCCACTCAGCTCAAACGAAAGTTGTTGGAAAGGAAAGGGAAACCTAAACTTGATTGTAATTTGTAAATTATCTGTTGTGTATCTTGTCACCATTGTACATAAATCCAATTTATTTATTCATTAATTCTCAATCATTATTACATTATTGATTATTGATTATATATTATTGATTATTACATTATTTTCTCTTTTTTTTTTGTTTGCCATCTCATATTTAATTTATTGATATTGTATCTTGTTTTTCCTGTCTTCATTCAGAATATTACTTTTATATGTGAGTTTTAATTCTTATGTAAATGTTGTGCACGTCTATTATTGACACTAACACTAGAATAAGACCTCAAAATGTAAATTAACCTTGTTTGTGTTTGTGTTGTTGATGTGCCTTAAATAAATAAATAAATAAAACCCCGGTACGTAAAGGGCTATTGAAGGTCACCGTGGATTTTAGTCAGTACAAGTCTGACAGTCCCTACCGCCCTGCCCTGGGTGGGAGGACTCATTTGATGATTTTACCACGATAAAAAAAAGGTAAACGTTCTGTACGCGTAGCATGACCTATTTCCAAGAATACGAGTAGTTAAGAGTAGAAAATATTTATCGCCAGTATATGGCTCGTCCCGTAGTTTACTGAAGAATAGATACATTTATTTTAATTATAATACATTTAACCAGGCTCAGGACGACAGAATATGTCATACACAGAACATTTATTTGTACCTTTGTCGATTCTTCGGTCGACAAAACTCGTTTCTACGGTGTTATGCTAGCTGTAGTAAAATTTAAACACTCTTATTTCGAATCAATTATGAGTAACTTGAACACAGCAATTAAGTTACACATGCAAAGTTTAGTGGAATACAAAATATGTATATAGTTTCACCGAACCTTTATTTACAAGATTAACTACAGTCAAAAGGTGTGAGTTATAAGAGATATTAATATTGAATTAATATGATAGGTTAAGAACAATTGACTGAAAAATTCTATTAATTCTAGTCACTTAGATTATCAAAAAATATTCGAACTGTATTTTTTCTTTTGTTTCGAAGACCAAAATTGACTGAGATACGATGCTTTCAAAATTGGCAATACGTCACAATTTAGTACAATTTCTATTGAATTCTGACGTCACGAGCCCTCGAGTTTTGATGCGTTGTATTTTGGTGAATATTCATTGATTTAACAAAAGAAAAAATACGTGTCCGTTATTTTTTTTAACTCTAAATGACGGACTAATTATATTTGTAATTTATAGGCAAATAGCCAATTATTCAATTTTATTTATTGAATAATACTACATTATTTTGAGACCTTGTTGGTAGCACACCATTATAATTTTTCGTTAAAATCTCTTTCGATGCTTTGTCTACCCCAGCTTCCCTATTCACTTCATTTTATGGTGTATTAATGTCTCTCTCTCTAACTTTATGCCTCTCTTATAGAGATAGAGAAAGAGAGAGCATCTCTCCTACAAAGTGTGGATTCCTCGTTATTTAAGTGTTAACGATTTTAAACCATTATTTTCAGGTTTTTCTCCCTCACAAGGCCTACAAAAGAAACATAAAACATACTTAAGCCAGTGTTGCCTAAAAGCCTCAATTTATAACGCTTATTTTCATTTTTAACAATTTATTCTTGAACAAATCGAGCTGGTGAATAATGTCCATTATTTTCATAACATTGCCGGTGATTTAGCCAGCCAAATAGGTCGGATACGAATGAACGAGGCTTGTAATCGCCATAATTTTGTGTTGTGATGCTAAACGTAAGGCACTCGTTTATTAAGGGGAATTGGATTAAGCAGTGGCCAAACGTAAGGCATCTTTGGCATTTGTGATGGATTCAAGATACTAGTTAATATTTTTTGTCATATTTATTTCAAAATAAAAACGCGCCCCGAGGAAGAGATATTTAATACGTACGGGACTCTGATATGATTTTTTCATTACGAAATGAATATAGTATCTATAAAGTATGCTCCATCCCATCATTTATTTTCGTGTGAGGATTTGGCCATCTTCTGGTGTCAAGAGTCAATTTCCAGTCGCCTCTGGGGCTACCACAGGCGTTTGACATGGTTATGGACTTATACAACATTATTTTTAGTATATGCGAAACCTGAATATAGTTTGTTATCAGTAACTGATTCGATTTTAATAATTTTTACACCATGTTATATTTTTTTCAAAAATATTTTAATTAAGTTTTATTACCAGTTAATTACAATACAATCACCGTACGGTTAGGTACCTATTGCCAAGCTATTATCACGAGTGTATAACACAGGAGACGCGGTTTACGCGGGTGTACCGCGAAATGAGTATTTTTGAACGGTCAACCAGGTAATATAAAAACTTATAACCTTGTGATTTTTTATGATACGGTTTTAAAATTTTGTACATAGATTCTTAACATAAAAATACTAGACAGGTGTATCGGGTTTCGCATAAACAAAAATTATGTTGTATATGTATTGTCCAAGTATCCTCACGATATTTTCAATCACCGATGTTAGTGATGTCCAAGATATACTTAGAAAGTAATTGAAAGGGACACATTGATGGTCGCGGGACTCACGAATTACCGTGACTCCGGAACGTAAAGGGCTATTGAAGGATACCGTGGATTTTAGACAGTACGAGTCTGACAGTCCCTCCCGCTCTGCCCTGACTGGACTCATGTGATGATTTTACCACGTAAAAAAAAGGGACACATTGGTCCTTGCCTAGGTTTGAACTAGCAACCTCATGCATGAGAAGAGAGGTGCTAGACATCCAGGCCATCAGTTTATCCTACCAAATGCATAAACATGTGATATTGTAAGTTTCAAATCCCGCTTCGAAGAAACAAAAATAAAATTTTGTGCTCTCAAATATTACGTTATCGATATTTGTTATTCTAGTGAAGAGAAACTCATACCTATATTAATTTGAATCATTTTCCTTCCTTAAAGATAATGGGATTGGTTTACGTTTTTCTCTGTATCGAATAATATTAATATTGTTAATTAAATAACAAGTACATCATTGCCAAAAATAAATTAAATGCTTAGGAAAATTCCATCAAAAAGTAGATTATAAGAGCAATTAGATGTAGATTTTTTTGTTCAGGTGATATTAATTTTCGTTTATGAATGTTAAGCTCACGGCACGAGACACGACGCGCGACTACCCGCGCAATACGCAATGTGAAACGCAGAACAAATATTTGTATGAACTACAAGCAGGTGTTCCGAGTCTGGTTGTCGGAGTATGTGAATTGAAATGTTTGAAAAAGCTCCCACAATACAGGAGAAACTCGACTTGGTGCGACCCGGTCTGGCGCATCTAATCCGCTAAATGTAGCGGTGTGACTCGTGACATCACGCGCTGTGAGAAGCCAGCATTAGATTTTAAATGCTCTTTTGCCAGGACGAGCGGTGTCGTAGAAGAATCACATGTACATATAGAATATACTAGCAGTTCCCTGCCACGCTTCGCTGTGGCACAAAAAAACTGTTTTTTCGCGTTCGCGGAAATATGACTGATGCAAAAAATAGATAAAAACAATCCTTGATACGGATTATATATCATGCTAAAATTTCAGCTTAATCGGTGCAGAACTTTTTGAGTTTTTGAAGCGTACACAAACCAAAATAACATTTTTATATATATAGATAGATAGACTAGCTACGAATATTACCAGCGATTTTTATTTAAAATTTGACAATCAATTTGGTGACCTGTAGCGCCATCTATTGTCATATGATCGTTATTATTGTTTTTCTCGGCAACAACACTTTGTTTCGGGATGATAGGTGGTTTGTCCGTTTCTGTTCATCTATCAAGCCTTTGTCAAACAGACTGGCGTGGCGAATGCGAAGCGTGACGTTTTTATTTGTAATGCATGGAATTGTTTGAATCCAGCCACATAGAAAAGCGAAAGTGATCCGATAGTGTGACTACTATTGGATTGTCGTCTCGCTTCGATTCGGTATCGCTTCGGAAACGCTTCGCTTTCGCCTGTCTGTTTGACAAAGGCATCAACGTATATGCAAAATATCAAAACGATCGATTCAGCTGTTAAGACGTCGAAAAGCAATTAACAAACTTACTGCCGCATATTTTTAATATTAGTAAGGATTAGGAAGTTAAAATAGTTAGCATTCCCACTAACTTCTATAGGTCATTAGTTATAGCTTATTCAATCTTTACCCCTAGGTCCCAAAGCGCATGAGCAGAACTCGAGCTCGCAAGTGCTTCCAATGTAACTTGTGAGCTCAAGTTTAAGTTGGAACCACATGTAACTAAGTTTGACCTGTTTCTACACTAACTAAGTACTTTGATGGACTCTGCTTCTTGGATGGCTGACAAAGGGAGGGGAGAAACAAGGGGGGTGAATTCTAAATGTATTTTAGGACGCGCATAAAGTTTTATATCGTCTACTTTCTTATCGGAGGAAACGAAAATAGTCTGACTGAAATGAAATGAAATGATGAAATGATGATGAAATGATGAAATGAAATGAAATGAAATGAAATGATGTTTATTTATGCAAGTAGGTTATATCAACACTTTTACACGTCTTTTTATAAAAACTAGAAGGGGCCGGTGTTTCGTACCTGACTACTCTGAGAAGAAACAGCCGAAACAAACTCAGAGGTCGCAGTCTCTTTTGAAGTCCAGACATTATATGTAAATCAGGCTATACGAGGACCATGCAGGTCAGTGTCTGAAATGGTCTTTTGAAGAAAGAACCACACAAATTCGAGTGGACCTGTCCAGTCAGTGCAAGCATTTGTCAGTTATCGTGTAGCTCGACTCATAACTCAAGGAGCTCAACGACACGACGAACAATACCAAAGAAAGGACACTTGTGTAGGCCGATTAAGTTACTCAAACTGTCAGACAATCACAATGATTATAAAAAAAAAACCAGCTTGACTCGCTGAATTTGACAGTCAGACTAAGTCTGATAAAATGTTTTCTACTAACTTTTTAGACCTGTGTTTCCTGCTTTTGTGGAGTGAAGTTTCATTAAAATCGGTTCTGTCGTTCGAAAACCAAGTACTTGAGAATTTTTAATAGGTAATTATAATTATCGTAATCCTAACTGACATAATATTATAAACACAAAAATGAGTTTCTTTATTTATTTGTCACGGTTTTACCTAAATCGCTGGATTTGGGTAGGTACCATCGACTTGGATTTATGACTGACCATAAGCTTATTTTCTTACAGACATTCAAATACAATTAAATTCGCATTCGCGTAAACATACTTGTCCATGGTAACGACCTTGATCTTTGTTATTTTGACGGATGCAAACGATTTATTGACAAAAAAAGGGTCATGATTCAAATTTGTCTATTGTACAAATAGATTTAGGTTCTTTTTTTGAATAAAACTTGAGGGGAAGAGATGAAAATGGGGCGAGAAAAGTCGCGCCCAAAAGCTAGTCTCCATGTAAACAGACACTGAGTAAAATTTATTTTTTTGATAATCATAAAATCTTAAGTTTACCATAATTTTATTCCGTCTTCATAAACAGAGATGAAAGTCTGTTGTGTAAGTAAAATACGACGCAAAAGCAACGTAACACTCGAAGTTCAATGAACGACCTTGAATTTATAGAATAACCCTCACACTGCCGGTGGTGAGTTGGCATTTAAAAATATATCTAATCTGAGTATAATATTACTCACGGGCCCCGTAGAGGGCCAAAGTGTGCCGGGGTCGCGGAACTAACGAGCTACCGTTACCCCGGAACGTAAAAGGCAATTGAAGGACACCTTGGATTTTAGTCAGTACAAGTCTAACATTCTCTCCTGCCCTGCCCTGGGTGGGAGGAATCATTTGATGATTCTACCACGTTGAAAAAAATATAATACTCGTATTATAAATGCAAAAATTCGGATGGATGAATGGATGTTGGTTACTCAGAAAATCTGAGGAGACTTTATGTTTGGCTCAGAAAAACATACGATACCGTTTATTCTGGTGTTATGTTCCTGTAAGATAATTTTCGTGTTCACACGGGCGATGCCGCTAGCAACAGTTAGTATTTTTAATAATACGGTTATAGGAAAACCGCTAAGTTATTTGATAGCTTATACGACTTATTATGTTCATTGTGTTGTTGTACTTATCTTGCTATTTCAAACATAAATAACTCATGACCGCAGTAGTAAAAATAAATTTATAGGTAAATTTATTTTGGACTGGAATTCTGTCCTGAAGTCTTAGTTTCCTGATATCTCTAACCTTGGGATGTTTAGGTCAAGAGTGAATAGCTAACTTCTACACAAGCGTGCTTCACCATCGATCACAATCATTGCCTACCATCAGGCAGTTAAAGGAAGCAAAAAATGTATTATCATGTTTATTTTTTCATTGGTACTACTAAATACAATGTATCAAAATTTTTGTAGCCTATTTCGTGGTGCTTCAGAAGCTGGCGAACTTCAAGCAATCTGACCATATGGTCAGCCTTAGATAATAAGCTATATATTTTACTAGCTGTTCCACGTGGTTTAATCCCCGCTGCTCGGCTCCTACTGGTCGTAAGCATACATTCTCTTTTCTTTCTTTTTTTCTTTCTTTGATGACTAAAAATATGTTTGTTTTTTTTTGCCTCTCATACACATAACTAGCTGGTTAGCTCCAAAAATCTTTAAAACTATGCAATGGATTTTGATGCGGTTTTATTTTAATAGATAGAGTGATTCAAGAGGAAGACTTTTATGCATATAAGATGCATAATATTGTAGTGATTGCACCAGTGCGGAGCCGGGGCGGGTGGCTAGTTTTCAATAAACCACGTTTATTTAAGTTTTAACCCAACGATGGCCTTTTTTTAATAAATCAGTAATATTATAATCTGTAAAAATTGTATGGAGTGAATTCTGTGGTTCCGTTTGTTTCTTATTTAGTAAACAAACATGGCTTTTCGTAGAAATTTCGGGATTACGAACACGTAATTCGTGTTTGTCGGGAAAAAAATATACCGTACAAACACGGTAAATCATGAAAACTCAGTAAGACACTCAATCCTTCTTGTTGACAATCATTTTGAATTACGAATTTACTGCATAAAGTTCGTAGGCAATATTTTACAAAAATAACATATTATATACATAATTCCAATTAACTATATACGAGTGCAGTGAATTAGTCAGCGAAATTACTTTGAACGATTCATTAACATTATTTCGCAGACTATTGTTTTTATTTTGTTGGAATCTTCCAACGTATAGATATAGTTTATCCGTGTTATAAGTAGATAACCTGTTGCCTGGTAAACTCCTAATTACCCAAACCCTTATGATTCTTGGAACTGTCGACGCACACTTCCTCTATAACTAAATAACTAACTAAATACATTACTCCCTGATAAACGTGGTAGGATTTCCTGTTCATTCGTTTCCCTAGTAACTATTTTCTGATTAGATGTGTTATAATCTATTTTTTGCTAATTTTTTTTTATCGTTTTAAGGGCTATTGAAGGACATCGTGGATTTTAGTCAGTAAGAGTCTGACAGCTCCCGCTCTTCCCTGGGTGGGAGGACTCATATGATGATTCTACCACTCTAAAAAAAAATAGCTACAACTGGCCTTACAAAAACAAATGCGTAGTTATTTGCTTCTCATTTTTTCATTTACATAAAAACTTTGACAAAAATTTTACTCCGTCCGCGTAATTTTCGTAAAAGGATGTGTGGTATACAGGCTTAATTTTTCAATTGGGCGTGGATATCACTAGTTTACAGAAATTAATCCTCATTATCGACAGTATCTAATGGAAAATGGAACAGTATCGAAACAGTATAAAATTTTAGCAAAATCAACATTTTCGATTCCTGGCCAGGAAAGTTTTTTTTTACAAATATTTAAATTATACATATTGTTCTCATCATAATCGGCCTCGAAACTCCTTTGAACATTTTTCGATATTCCTCTTAGTTACGGATTTAGCCATCCACGCCCAATTGGAAAATTCACTCTGTATAAAAAACCCTGCAGTTTTTTTTAAAGTGTAACTATCATATACTATATTGATGATAGATGTAGTAGATTGGCGTTCAGCAGTGGAAATACAAAGATTGGAAATATTATCTTCTTCTTCGTCGTGTCGATGATTCCTTTAAATTACATTTTTCGACCAAAACTCTGCCACATTCACGGCGTTGGTGGTGGCCTCGGACAGTTCCCTTAGAGTGTAGGTGGAGTTACACAGAGTACAATAGAGGAGGTGAGCCATCGTTTGCGATGAGGCTCCGCAGTCGCACCTTTCTTCATCAGAGTACCCCTACCGAACCATGTTGTATTTGCAAAAAGTTTGTCTTTCTATGAAAGTAAATAGCAATAGAAACTATACAAAAATCATAATGTTCCTGAAAAAAATACTACATAACAAAACGACCCATTTTTCCAAACAACACCTGCTTGAAAACTCAACTCTTCTTACACGAACACAATTGACACATCTAGTCTCCTAAATCCACGCTCAGTAGTGACGTCATTCTACGAAGGGTAGGAGGAAGGGTGGGGGAGGAGGAACAACTTCTTTAACTTTACGCCAGCCTCCTCGCTTCCCTGACTCCCTAGTACCCACTAGCTCTAAGCTTGACCATTAGGCTTCGCACTGGTTTCATCAGTTGAATGACAAAGTTTAGGTAATCACTCCACTTAAAAGCCTTTTAGTATTAAGAAGTTGGGCCATTGGTTGGAATTTTCTAGACTGTTTGGAAGGACTAAAAAAATTCGTGGAAATGTTAGGAGAGTCTAATGAACTTTACTGTTCGTTAAAACTTTTTGTTAAAATGTAAGGGATGCTTTTTAAAGAAATATGGGACACAATGTCATAGTAAGTACCTACATAGAGTTAACAAGTTGCTAAATATTGGTAATTTTCTTCTATGTACAGTGAAACAGACCTAGTTTTGAATGATCAGGGGTCTAAAAAGGTCACTTTAAAAAAATCATCTGATAAAAATATTCCATATCTATTGCTTTCTACTCTATTGCTTGAGCAATAATTCCATTTTACGGACTATATCGCAATTTATATTATGATTCTGTAAAAGTGGAATCTGTTACTCAGAAACCAAAGAATGCCACCTGTGACTGAATAAGTTAACAAGTGTATTTTAGTTTTCTAATTTAACTAAATGGTTTGAATTTGACCAGTTACGATTGTCTAAGAAAAGTATTATTATGTGGTATTAATTTACAATTTATTAAGATGGCTATAAGACAAGTAAATCACTTGTACTCTCTTTTACGAGGCATTCCCATCATCGGGAATAAATAATTTAATTGCATTATTTTGTCGCTCTATTTCATGGGGCAATAATTTAAAGTCCACGATTCTCATGTCACAAAGCGCCCTTTACGATACGTCCTTAATGCCTTTGTCAAACAGACAATCGGAAGCGAAGCGTTTCCGAAGCGATACCGGACCGAAGCGAGACGTCAGTCCGATAGTTCCTTCACGCTATTGGATCGCTTTCGCTTTTCTATGTGACTGGATTTAAACAATTCCATACATTACAAATAAAAACGTCACGCTTCGCATTCGTCACGCCTGTCTGTTTGACAAAGGCTTAAAAGTCCCACCAACCTTCCAACAATACCCTCTACTTATCAACATACAAAAATAATACAATACTTCTAACTAAACCAAACACTTTCCCGTCAGACGAATCTCACAAACCCTCAGCTCCAATACTTGTAGCCTTTCTAATCCCGCTAAACTCCTCCGCAAACAATATCAAGGCGGCCATCTTGATAATAATCCCGCCATAATATAATAATAATAAAATGGCGAAGCATCGGGTATTGTTAATAGACAGTGCAGTCACGTCTGGTGAGTTTCCTACGGTAATGAGAAAAGGCAGATCAGGACGTGCGAATTGTTGGGTTTGTGGCACAGTCGTGCAGCGAGGCTACTGTGAAATATAAAGAAAATATGCTTAATAATACAATTTTTTTTTTACGTGGTAAAATCATCACATGAGTCCTCCCACCCAGGGCAGAGCGGGAGGAACTGTCAGACTCGTACTGACTAAAATCCACGGTGTCCTTCAATAGCCCTTTACGTACCAGGGTCACGGTAATTCGAGAGTCCCGCGACCCCGTGCTTAATTATACTTGAAAATTATTTCATGGAAACATTCCAAGATAAAAAAAAACGACGGGTTGCACTCTGGGAGTGCCGGCAGAAGTGAAAACTTGAATAGTCATCATCTTCCTGCCCTTATCCCATTTTACTTGGGGTCGGCGCAACACGTTTTTTTCTTCCATTCTCCTCTATCAAACGTCACAGTATCATTCACTCCTCTGTCTTCCATATCATTCCTTATACAATCCATCCATCTCTTCTTTGGCCTTCCTCTTCCTCTCCATCCATCAACATTCATACTCATCACTCTCTTAGTCACATGAGTGTCATCCCTCCTCATCACATGTCCATACCAAGACAGACGATTCCCTTTAATTTTTTCTGTAACAGGCGCCACTTTCAAACTTCCCCTTATAAACTCATTCCTTACTTTATCCATTCTTGTCACTCCACACATCCATCTTAACATTCTCATCTCCGCTACATGCAAACGTTTCTCATCCAACTTTTTCACAGCCCAGCATTCCGATCCATACAATACAACAGGTCTAATCACGGATTTGTATATTTTCCCCTTTAACTTGAGGGGCATCCGTGGGTCGCAAGTTGTTCCGGTGACCTGTCGCCATTTCATCCATCCCGAGTTAATCCGGTGTGTTATGTCCCGGTCTACATCGCCATCTCCTTGGACAAGCGACCCGAGGTACCGAAAGTCGGAACAGACTGGTATGGGCGTTCCGGCAAGTGTAATGGGCACAGGACTGGAGAGACCGCCAAAATCGCAAAACAAATATTCGGTTTTGGTTCTGCTCAATTTCAGGCCAACGTTCTCCAGTCTTTGCCACCACGCCTCCAATCTGCTCTGGACCTCTAGGCCGCTCTCGGCAATAAGCACAATATCATCGGCAAACAGCATACACCAGGGGGCCTCCTCCTGAATGTCCGACGTCAGAGCATCCATTATCATCAGGAAGAGGTACGGGCTGAGAGCCGACCCTTGGTGCAAGCCAACCGCCACATTGAAGCTGCCGCTAGTGCCCGCTGTAGACCGGACTTGGGTACTGCATCGACTGTACATAGCACGGATCAACTGCACATACTTCCCAGGCACACTTTTTTCCTTAAGGGCCCACCACAGAACCTCACGGGGCACCCGGTCGTATGCCTTTTCGAGGTCGACGAACACCATGTGCAAGTTTTTATGCGCACCTCTGTATTTCTCGCACAGTTGGCGGATAGCGAAGATAGCATCCGTCGTGCCCCGACCAGGCATAAAACCGAATTGTTTCTGTGAAATTTCGCTCTCCTCTCTCAGTCGCCTTTCAATAACTTTCTCCCAAACCTTCATACTGTGTGACATCAGCTTTATTCCTCTATAATTATTGCATTCCAGCACATCACCTTTGTTTTTAAAAATGGGCACTAGCGAACTATTGCACCATTCGTCAGGTATGGCTTCTTCCAGCAACAGCTTATTGAAGAATAAAGCTAACCACGTCCAACCATACATCCGCAATATTTTCCACACTTCAACAGGTATTCCGTCCGGTCCTAATGCCTTACCATTCTTCATTCCACTCACTGCATTCCTCACTTCATCCACACTTATTTGAAAACTTGAATAGTAATTGTTGGAAATATCTTGTGAACAGATTTTAGTAAAACTCGCAAAAATGGTTGACTTTTTATTTCAATAATTTTCCAATGTGACGTACATCTTTTATAAACAATGTTACCTAGCAACGAATGTATCCAGCATACAAACTTCTTTAAAAGTAATAAAGTCACACGAACATTCACGCAAGCGCCCTGCGCCGTCCTTCGCTTTTTCGGTCAGGGTCACGTGTCCTGACGCGAGTTTAAGATTTTATACCCATTACAGAAAAGTGCTCAACGCCGCTAAAGAAGTTTTCACTTCAAAAATATCCCGTATTTAAAAAAAAAACATCTGAATCCGTTAATGTGTAAAAGAGTTACAACAACATCCGTCCTTCCATCCACAGAAACTTTCATTTCATATATATTTAAATTTACATATATTTTATTGCTAATTAGAGACATTTCGAAGTCTTTATAGGTAAATACTTACTATCTTTTTATGTCATATTTGAATGGCTTCCTTGCTTTAATTCATAGCGAGAAGAAGTAGAGACTTAAGTTCATAGGTCATTGCTCAGGAGTGGAATAGAATGGGCAAAGCATCAAAGCTAGTTGCAAAATAAGCACTGAGTTTTGGACTACGTGTAGTAGGTACTACTCTAAAAACTATTATACATATTTGTGTGTAAACCTTCTGTTCTCACTGAAGAATTTCTTCTTACAGCTGTGCAAAAGACATTGCTTAAGCCCTTTGGAGCCCGCTCGAGTTAAAGGAGTTAATGGGACGAAATTAAATTATGGTTATGATAACTGCCGTATTTGAAGGCGGATGGTGTAACAAGGTGTTACCATTTTATATGCAATACTCCTCAAAATGTATAGTTTGTTGTACCACGGGAGTTCAGTTACGGATTTACCATATAACCTGGCAATTTTGTGTTATAGAATCAACTTTAATTTGGGGAAGAATATATGACATGGACAATTATATTCAACCTAGTCAGGTAAGCACACAGTCAGTTTGAATTCATGCGAAGCCGGGGCGGGCCGCTACTTAAATCTAAATGTTCACCTTTTAATAATGTTTACAAGAGTTACCTTGGCATTAAGAGTAATGCCCTTCGTCTTGTCTTGTCGCCTTGAAATTGCGTAAATAAATAAAATAAATCCAAAGTATAGCTTTTCTACTGTGTTAAGTACTTAATGTATTGAATATTCGCGGCGGGAGAGCTAAGTCCTTCACTGAAAAAAGAATCTAAGGACGTATCACGATCTCTTGTTTCACGAAACATATTCTTTGGGATTAGGTTTTTCGTACATAGTTGTTTTTATCTTGATTTTATTCTAGAAGAAATGATTGTTAATTACACTGTTTGATTGGCTCCCAAGGTCATTACTTTAAAAAAAAAAGGAATATTGTGAATGTTTTTTTTTTTACGTGATAAAATCATCAAATGAGTCCTCCCACCCAGGGCAGAGCGGGAGGGACTGTCAGACTCGTACTGACTAAAATCCACGGTGTCCTTCAATAGCCCTTTACGTTCCGAGGTCACGGTTATTCGTACAGTCCCGCGACCCCAATTGTAAATTTTATACCACATTTTAAAAATCAACGGGAACAACATTATGTGCAGTACAACATCTTCTCACGACGGCATAACTTTTCATCAATGCGGCTCACCATACTTGTTCCCATTGCTGGGACACAGGCCTTCTCTCTTTGTGACGAAGTGGACTGCATAAACCACGTGGACCCAGTACAGGGTGGTAAACGACACATGTCTTCGAATTTTGGTTCTGAGACAAGCTGGTTTTGCGGGGGGGGGGTTCTGTCTAAGAAGGTAACCGCGACTTTCAAACGCAAAGGGAATTTGAAGGAACAGTGCGGATTTTTAGTCAGTAGTAGTAGTACTTTGAAAAGTTAAACATCTGTTGAACACTTGTCTAAAAAAAGTGTAACTGTATAACGACCCTTATATCAATTTCAAATGCCATTTTGAAGTTGACAGTTTTTTTAGACATGTGTTCAACAGACGTTTAACTTTTTGAAGTGAAAACTTCTTTAGCGGCGTTGTGCACTTTTTTTTGAATGGGTAAAAAATGTTAAACTCACGTCAGGACACGTGACCTGATCGAAAATTTGTAAGACGGCGCAGGGCGCTAGCGCGAATGTTCGTGTGTGATTATTACTATTGAAGTTTTCACTTCTGCCGGTACTCCCAGAGTGCAACCCGTCGTTTTTTTTTGTAGTAAGACGGTAAGAATCAGACAGTTGCAGTCGACCCAAGGTGGGAGGACTCATTTAATGATTTTACCAACCCAATAAAAAGGTAGTGCCGGTTTCCTCACGATGTTTTTTGTAGCCGTTTTGGAACGTCTCGGGTCATAAACTAATTAGAATCTGGGTCCACGCTTTGTAGAAAA
This sequence comes from Agrotis puta, assembly GCA_943136025.2. Lineage (NCBI taxonomy): Eukaryota > Metazoa > Arthropoda > Insecta > Lepidoptera > Noctuidae > Agrotis > Agrotis puta. The sequence continues at coordinate 4,498,533 of OW964177.2, forward strand.
TCAGGTCACATTTCTTCTTAGAATTCCCCGCTCGTAGTAACCGGTTTCACAAATCAGTGTAGACAGTTAGTCCTTGTTTCTAACACTTCTGTGTGTGTCCCTGTAATTTGAAGTTACGAGCGCCGTCTAATGAGACCTCCAAGCTCACTTTGTATACGATTGGTCGTTTTTTTAAGTAATGAAGAAAATTGATTTGTTTTGACTAAAATGATGAAGGGTTTAATAGTAGATTATGCACCGAGGGGCTAAAGTTGTGTCTTATGTCACGGGCGTCATATTGAATCTCGAGCGCAATGAAGGATTCGGGATTTAACTCCCGAGCGAAGCGAGGGAGTTAATACAAGAATCCTGAATGCAGCGAGGGATTCAAGCTAGCCCAAGGCAAAGACACCTTTAGCCCAGAGGAGGATACTCTACTTTTTACACCTACTGTGAGAAAATAATAGCCATAGTACGAAAAACAAAGTATTTATTAAATAAAAAAACAGTAAGAATAACATTTAGAACTAGTTATATAGGTACACTTTTTTCAGATTTTCGAAAAAAAAAGTATCTTCTATGGTTTTGTCGTGTTTGTCCTAATGATATCACTCTCATGGATGTGGCGTTTGTGTAAACTAAGTTTTATACAGGGCTGGTAGAATGGTTTTGGATGATTGGCTGTATGCATTTTGAATTTAGAACGTCATTGGAGACGCTCGTGAAAATAGAGTATTTTTGATAAAATGTGATAAATCGACTATATTATAGATAGGTTTTATTATTTATTTATTTACTTACAAAATCCACAGCAATCTTAGTGCAGTTAATTTAAAATAAATTAACTAATGTTACAGCCAATTACTATTACCTACGGTATTACGGCGCGGTACGGTATTTGTTATTATTAATGCCAGTTTTAATGTTATTTCATTCCTTTTAAAAAATGGTTCGTAGGTAGTTATCTAATTATTCTTACAATATTATGTCTTCGAAAACATGGCAACGATATGAAGAAGCAATCGTTATGATTTTTTAGGAAATCGAGAATATCATCCACGCGTAGTAAGGGTTTCGAGAATAGCTTTCCTCTTTCTGGCACACTGAATCAGACTTGGCTGTATGGGCTCAGCTCCCTTTGCCTGCCCCAAAGAGGGACGAAAAGAACCAAAAAAAAAATCTAGGCTGCATGGGCTAGATAGATCCCTTTGTCTTCCCAAAAGGGAAAAGAAAATTAAAAAAAAAAATCTTTCTGGCACCAAAGGGTGTTTGTTGTTTATAAACATATTCCAAATTCAAATCACATTATTGACCAGCGGGTAATAATGAAATCCAGTACAACATTATTGACCGGCTGTGCCCTCGGCCACTAATGACTCACTTTAGGTTAAGGTTGCTTGACATATAATTTGACATTTTCGAGCAGGTGGTGTGAAAAGTATATTTATTCATTAGTCAAGAGTGGAGACACAGATACAACACTGATAAACAAACACAAACAAAACATTGAGGGTAATAATTCTAACCATTTAGGACCCATTAATATTAGTAGTCATTTTACCCGTGGTTGTAATGTCCCTTTGTGCCTATTGGCTTTGTTTTGTTCTGTCTCCTGCTTGCATGGAGGGAAGTGGAAACATATATTTTTTCCTACTCCTCCACTATTCTTTTCTGATTAATTTCGTTGCAGGATCCAAGACAGGTAAATTCATTCTCCGGGACACGTCGAGCTTCATTGTCTCGGCCCTTTTCTGGTTGGTTGCCACTGTTGATTCTGGCGCACAGGAGTTGCAGTGGTTAGGGAATAGTGTGGTGGGTTTGTCCCAATAAAAAAAAAATCTAACCATTTTTGATCTGATCTTTCCTATCGCTTCTGTGAGTTTTGTGTATCGTAACACCGCGCAATTTGATTTGACCAATAAGTACGTGGTGGTAGAATGAGCCATCAGATGTAACTTTTGACAAGGTTTGTCTTTGGACGGGTGAGCATGAGCAAGGTTAAGCAATGTCAACGCCTAGATACCGCCTGCGGAAGGTTTATTGTTCCAAAGTCAAAGTCTTCGAAGTTGGAGTATTGTTTACTACCAATGAGATGCGGTGAGAAGTCAGATTTCACACATCATCTTTTTTTGTTTTGGTACGAGCATATCAGACTATTCAAAGCCAAAATCAACAGTGGCGACCACCAGCTTCCCTAGACAAATGGCATGTGGTAAACGTAAACGATCAGTAGTCTAGTAGGTTATCAACTTTATGCTCTTGGGTATAGAGTAAAACACACCAACAACTTTCGAAAGCACGTAGGGATCCCGTCCCAGTGGATGAGAAATTACTCAGAAATATCAATTTTCTTCATCCGGTCTTTGATTTCAACGATTGATACAGAAACGAATTTGGTATTCAAGTACCAGAACAGCACTTATAGTACAATTATTATAAAATAGATCCCTTAGGATACGGGTGAATTTGTAAGTAAAAGCTTTATTATTATAATCCTTACATATTAATATGAGAAAGGTCCTGCTGTGAGCGTAGGCGAAGCGGACAGAGCCGTGATATAAAATACTAAATATACATATACGATGAAATAAGATGACATCAAGAAAAAACATCATAATATATCTACGAACTAGACTCGTACATACATAAACTCACGTTTTATTACGTAGGTTAACGTAGGTGAAAACCACAGAATGGCAACTGCGATCCTTAATTATCCTTTCATCTTGTTCAAGTTTATACATCAAGTCGTTTAAGCGATTACTATGTATCTAACATTTCTAAAGAATCTTGCCAATAAGATGGCGAATCAATAGTGCAAATGTCATTAAGGAGTCGCGACAACATATTTTAGGCACAGTATCGTCAACAAAGTACGTAACTATTTATGCAATTTCAGGCATATATTAAACTGTTTGAAGAAACTGGTACATGCTATCCATATTTTCATCTATTTTATTGTTTTGATAAATTACGCCACGTAGAATGTTTTATGGCTGAAGACAAAGAAAGGACACTTATACACTCCGATGGCACGTTTCTGTGGAATCATTTCAAAATTCACGAGGGCCAAGCTTCGGGTCAGAACTAGTGTACTTATAATATAGTTCTCATATAACAAACCGCCTATGTTTTTGTTTCAGAGGCTGCTATAACAATGTTATATACAATAAATGAGGTAACGCCTACACGAAACTACATAGCATGGTTTAGAAGCGGTACTCGGGTGATTAATTTTAGGTAGGCACATAGTTTTCATGCCAACAATTTAATGAATATAGAGCTTTAACAGTGCGTGTGGAATGGCTTTATTTATATGACGGTTTTAAAAGTTATAGCTGCTTAATTTGTAGGCAGTTTGTGTCATCGTCTGTTTAAATGTTGTGCTTATAGAGTTTAATACCGAGCCCCAGAAAAAGAGAAATTCTTACATCCCTGGATTTCTGACCAATATAATAAACTAGCGGCTCGGTATGTGCTTCGCTACGTATAAACTGAAATAATAATAAAAAAATTGGAACACGATCCGCAATTTATTGGATTCATTTGTTACAAAAAATGTGATAAATGAAGAACCGCTCGACCGATTTTGTGCAAACTTCACATAAACCATCTATAAATAGTCCGAACAAAGCTTAAACATTTGGTTTGAAGAGGTGAGCCCGTTCTTGAGTTTTAAAATTACAACGAAAAGTGACATAGATTTTTATATATATTGATGTGAAAGTTTGGATGGATGTTTCTACGTCAGAATGGTTGAAAAGATCCTGTATAAGCGCAGACAAAGGTGATGTACCTATCATACTTAAATATTATTTATCTCGGTTTTATGATCCTCGATGATCGCTGTACAGCTTGTTGCAAAAATAAAATTCGCCGTTTTAAAACCAAAACAGAAAATATTTTATTTCACATACGCTTCATTAAAAAAATATGTGCACGTATCTAGATCGAAAAAAGCTAAGGTTTCCGATTAATAACTGCGTTGGAATCGAACAGTATAGTTTGCACTATGGACTGAGCATACATACCCAATTTTAGCACTTGTTACCTGTAAATTGTCTGTTTTTTATTTTAGGCTATAATAGCTCTTTTCAGAAGTAAGCTACCTTCCCAAGAAAAAGACCGTAACAGAAAATAACCTCAGTATGTATTGAAACTGGATCTACCATTAAGGTAAGCACCTGAGTAGGTATCATATTAAGGTAACCTCCCTTACATTGTTCTTATACACTGTCGTCCGTTACCTCAAATGTTTATTGAACCTGTCTTGGTATATCTTCCGCTATTTTCAAAATAAATCTTATCGCCTTTCATTATGCTTTTTAAAATAAAAGCAACGCGTGCATACACAATAAGTCATGCCTTTTTCCCATGGGGATAGGCAGAAACCATAGAACGTCACCTGCTACGATACTATCATAGTCCTATCACCTCGTCCATGTTCATACATTTGGTCATACAAGTTACGAGTACTACGCACTCGACTTTTCTGACGTAGGGGAACAGTGTATAAGAGCCCCATCTTATATACGCGAGGTATAATGGGGACATACACTCTTAAGGCATACTTAACACAACACTAACGTAGCGCAAGCGCCATCAGGACGTCATTTGCAAAAGCCATTAACAAATGGCGTTCTGTTGGCACTTGCGCTACGTTAGAATTGTGCTAAGTTTGCCTTACGTGTGTGTTCCCCTACGCACTCGACCTTTCTGAAGTAACTCATTTCTAAACACAGTGAAGGTATTCCTAAGGAGTGTCCTCGCTTCATAAGACGCGTTATACAAGTTGCGCCGAACCCCATGGAAGTCAGGCAAGCCCATAAATTAATTTCATCATGTTTGTCACTAAAAGTAACCTACTGCTAGTAAGTCAACAATATTCAAACCGAGCCATAGCCAAATAATAATTCAAAACGACCTAAATATCTCCAAACCGTATCGCTTTTAGTTGTCATCAACTGGAATGCTGCCTTTTTTTTTTTTTTTTTTTTTTTTTTTTTTTTTTTTTTTTTTTTGCGTGGTAAAATCATGCAATGCTGCCATACTGAAAGAAAACGATTCAGAAGAGATTATTAACCAAACAAATGATAATAATGCGCTGCTATAAAAGCATGAAATAAAAACATTGTCCATTATGAGGCGAACCTCTAATGGGCCCGACAAAATGCTGATACACCCACAGCTTTGAAAATTTTCGCTTAAAAGAATTTCTTTTTAAAGCGTTTTTTGTCTGATTTTGTCATTTGTACGCTATTGGGATTGTTTGCGGTTTCGCTTCTGTGAAAAGTTGAATTTAATTGTTATTATTCCAGAATATTGAGATTTCATTGCTCGTGGACCTCTTTCTTAGACGAACATGTTTATTTTTTCAGGTACTATTTAAAGAGACTTCTATTTAATAGCATTATTGTCCACTAAAACTACATTGGCCTGTTGATTAATTTGATTGACAAAGCGACAGAAAAACTTGTTCTTGTCTTTATTTGAGAGGTCATTTATTTATCCGGTTGGTATAGGTACATAAAGAAAACCACATTTTTGTGGTAATTTCAGTCGCAAGATAAAATTCTCTACCAGTTGGACAAAATATATACAATTTACAGCAGTTAATCTCATTTATAACAAAATTCCAAAATAAAAATTACATACTTCATTATATATCAACACATAGACTTATGTACAAGTTATGTATCGTTGGCACATTTTGCCTTACAAGATAATTAGATTTCAATGCCGAATAAACGCGAACAGTGTCGGAGGTTCGCACGAAAATGGTTTTTATATGAAAATCTCTGCAATTTATTTCTCCGAGTTTTTCTTACTGTTTGCAAGTGAGAATAATATAGGCTTATAGGTTTTTTCGTACTTCTGGAATGTTTATTTTATAAATAGTGATCGTGAAAAGAGGCATGTTGTTATATTTTTATATTCTTCTAACAATTATCCATTTTTTACCTAACTGATTTTTTTAGGTGGTAAAATCGTCGACCCCGACTTTTTTTTTTCGTGGTAAAATCATCAAATGAGTCCTCCCACCCAGGGCAGGGTGGGAGGGGACTGTCAGACTTGGACTGCTGACAATCCTTGAGGCTCGCGTGGAACACAACGCGCCGCCGACCCGGGCATGGTCCATGGTCGGACAGCGAGTCGCTCATTACTCGCTGCCAATGACTTCTACTGACCAAAATCCACCATCATTATCATAATCAACAGCCTATAAATGTTCTCACTGCCGGGATGCAGGCCTCCTCTCAGTGAGAGGGAGTGGGTCATAATCCACCACACTTCATTTCATCACTTCACTGTTCTTTACGTTTCAGGGTCACGGTTACCTTTTAGACTGTCCCGCGACCCACCCCACTCCTTCAGTAGGAGGATTATGTTTTATTGAGCGTATGAATGTATTAATTTTTTATATTCTCTGCTACATATTGTATGGCTTAAAAGTATTTATGATTCTCTTAATTTTCAACTAAAATATGAGAAACTAAAAGAAGAAAAATGAAAGATTTGTGTTGAGCTAGAATAATCAATAGATTCCTCTTAAATCTCAAATAAGCCGAGGCATAAATATTTAATTGCAGAAAAAGTAGTAAACATTAATACTAAATCTATTTTAAGTATCAAAACGGCATTAGTCCCTTTTGCATAAATTACTATCTTCAGTACGACGTTTTAGGTAAACACTATGTTCTATTTTAGTTCAGGAGCTTCGAATAATACATGAACTTTGTGAATAATTATACGTAAAACAAAACGTTGTTCTAAGTAGGAGTTTCGATACAGAAGTCCTGGTCCTGGTTGCGGGACTGTCTAAACAGGACCGCGACACTGGAACGTAAACGATTTTAGTCGCTACGAGTATGACAGCCCTTTTTGCTCTAACCAAGGCGACCCAGGGATGGTCCATGGTCGGACGACAAGTCACCCATTACTACCCGCCCACATGCCCGCGCCTACGCTCTCCCGCGTCGCCTGGTTTGTGGGGTGGACGCTGTCCTCTCCCTCACGCGGCCCGCCTCTTCCTTCGATAGCATGACGAAGGAGGTGACCGCTTCCCGTTCCGTTTCGCCTCGCAGCATGGCCTCGATCAATGCGGGGCGCGTAAGGTCGCCGCTTATCGCTTTCGCGAGGACACGGCGGTGCTCTGCCCAAGCGGGGCAGAACGGCACCGTATGTTCTATAGTGTCCTCCGGGCGATCAGTGTTGACACCCAGGCGTTTTTTCTTTTCAATCGGACACAAGAACTTCCCAATACATCCGTGTCCGGTGAGTACCTGCGTCAAGCGGATGGTGAGGACGTCATGACGCCTCTCCAGCCACTTCTCAAAGAGGGGTTTTACCGCTGTGATTGCGGCGAGCCCGGGTTTTATTTGCAGTCTGAATTTCATTTTGATTGAATGTATGACGAGAAAATTTACAAAACTGTGGACAAACGCTAGTATTATATTAAATTATTATTTCGTTAGTAAGTGACTTATTGTTGGCGAAGTTACCTTAATTAGGTGGTTACTTACTTATAGATACCCTCCGTACCTACGTACGTGCCGACCTACCCAAATAAGTTAAATATGCTAATGTCCGGAGTGGGTCCAGATCAATACGAGACACGGCAGATAGATTCACGAACTCCGAATCACCAGTCGGCTTACTCGTATATTGGCACTTTGTGTTTTTGTTAAAGACAGTTATGTCATATTAATACAATAACAAAAATTTTGTGTTATGTAATAATGAGATATTTAAAAACCTCGTTATTAAAAAAATTGAGGTAATAAATCGTAGGAGACTTATTGAAAAAAAAAACAGTTTTTTTTTAAATAACGTTGCTTCTTTCGTATGAAACAAGCTATATCCGGCTACAAAATTAAAAATTAATTACAATTACAATTTCTTTGATTGAGTAATAATTTTGTAAGTAATAACCGACCTAAATAAAAGAACACACTGTCGGAAGCCGACTAGTTGCGATTGAAAGTAGTTATCCGAACGCAAACAACCCGAGTCTCTTCAAAGTTAGAGTGATCAGGCTTCCTCTGGGTAAGATCACTACATCGTAGATATTGTCTCTGATCTACACTACAGTCAAAATAGCACATCTCAAATAAAAACAGAAAAAGTATTTTTATTACTCATACTCTGAAAGTAGGTCATTACATGCCTGATGAGCGTGTTGAAAGTTATGCATTGCAGCCCTTGGGAGAATCGCTTTCAACTGATAGCTTCAAAATTAAAAAAAAATACTAGTTCACAAACTTTTTATACAGCCACTGCATTACAGCGCGATTTAAAATTAAAATAACATAAAGTTAAGTGTTAAGAAATTACGAGTATAATATCACCCTAATATAATTTAGTTTCAACTATTTCTCTAAACTAACATAGATTTCGGCAATTTTTTTGCCATGATTTTTAATGATGAACATGAAAAATAGCGGCAATCCGAATCCGATCAACACGTTTTTTCTACAGCTGATAATTTATGTTCTTATTTTTACTTTCATCGTATCTGTAAAAAAAACAAAGTGTTTATCTCGGGTAAATTACTTATTTAAGTACTTTGAACTATTGGCGTCTATACTACGGTACGGGCGCAAAACCCCGTTTCAGGACTTAAATAAGTAACTTTCACCCCTTAGACAACAATGTACTATTCTAATTATTTAAATATCACTCTATTTCTCATAAAATGCTAAGAAAAAACACCATCTGGAGCGCTAAAAGTTGTACTTGTAAACCTACTACAGAGAGATGTGACCTACAAAATGACATAAATCACCATTCGCTTCTCAACTTTCGTAGCAACTCGCGTAGCTCGTAGGTCCCCCGTAGCGTCGCGTCGTAGCAAACGGCGTAGGCAGCAAGTTCAGAATTTAATTTATTATAATGATGTTTATTATACCCACGGATTTGGTTCGTGTTTCAGGAGTTCAGTTGTAAAATATTGCTAGTACTTCCTTAGTAATTGAGAGGGCGGTGTGTAGCGAAGCGTGGTTACTAAAACGCGTTTTCCAAGAATACGTAATGTGAACTCGGATTTTGTTGGAATTGAAATTGAAGGAATTTTGTTTATTGTGGTTCTCATCTTTGGGAGAGGAATTGTTTTATTTCGGTGGTAGATTACTTGGAACTTTAAAGCCTTTGTCAAACAGACAGGCGTCGCGAATTCGAAGTGTGTCGTTTTTATTTGTAATGTATGGAGTTGTTTGAATCCAGTCGCATAGAACAGCGAAAGCGATCCGATAGCATGACGGAACTATCGGACTGACTTCTCGCTTCGGTTCGGTATCGCTTCGGAATCGCTTCGCTTTCGCCAGTCTGTTTGACAAAGGCATAAATGTTACGTCTTCAGTCAGTAATTTAATCACATTAATATGTGAATCAATTGGTGTGCTGATTACAAAGCTAAGATTTAGAATAAATTAATACGGTATTTTCTACCTTGTAGTTCATCATCGCCATCATTTCAGCCTGAGATCACTCACTGCTGTGTATTAGGCCTTCGCCTTTAAATAAAGGGAGAATTTCGAGCCCCTAGCTACCTCTATCTCCACACAGAGCGAGAGTTATTCGAAGATTTTCCATCACCAAGAAAAAAAGGGTCGGTGACTAGTAATCCCATTTTTTAGTTTTTCACCTAAAACAAATCTCTAAAGTAAAAACTTCTAGCTAGTTCAAATCAATCTTCTATTTTGCGAAGTCTTAACTACGTATTCTAAAATATTATTTCACTAATTAAAGAGTAAAATAACAGTTACATAATAACAGTTATTACATGTCTTACGCAATTCCTTTTCGATCTAATCCTTGTTATATTTTCATCGGCACAAGAATGGTGCTTGCGTAATAGGCACGTTTTTGTTGATTCGTCGCGTCAAGGTGAAGGGCGGGATCGATAAGCCACGTTTTGTTACTTGCACATAACTCTACAATGTGTTGTGTTGTGGGGTTAAGGGGAAGAGGAAATTGCTTTGCTGATATTTGTTTGAAGAAGAATTTGGTATACTTTCGATTTTTTATTTAGAACTAGATAAAACAGAGAAGTTCGAAAATAATATTTTTTTTGTACACAAAAAAATTAACACACGTTTTACTTTTTTTTTTCATGTTAAAACGTTGCCCACACTAGGAATTCCTCCTGTATCGTGGGTGCGTTTACAAACATAGAAAGTCACATACACAAACACCCAGACCCGGAACAAATACTTACAGCTGCCGTATTATGTCTACGTCTTAAAACCAGGCTTGTGCCAGTGAGTGAAAGAGAAAGAGTTATGCAAGTCGTCTAGCGCCACTTCCTTCACTCACTGGAACAAGCCTGATTTAAGACGTCATAATACGGCACCAGATCACACAAATATATTTTGTTCCATGTAAATAAATAAAATATTCCACAGCTATCACACAACGCCATCTAGTCCCAAGCTAAGCAGAGCTTGTGTTATGGGTACTAGACAACTGATAAACATATTAAATCTTTCTAAATCCATACATATTATAGATAAATTACACCCAGACACAGAACAAATGATCGTGCTCATCACACAAACATTTGTCCTGGGTGGGAATCGAACCCACGACCTCCGGAATAGCAGTCAGGGTCACTAACCACTAGACCAACAGGCCTGTCGAACCGGCGACACGTTGCACAGCAGTCGATCAGTAAGCCACTGCGCCAACCGTGTCGTCGACTTGCTTATTCGATGATTATAATTTTGTTGTCTTTTATCATATGTATATTTACAGAGCAATTGGACTCTACGAGCTATGAAAAGTGGTTTAATTCACTACTTTTCAGTATGGCAGGCTAATAATTAAAAAATATGTATGTAGATACGAGTATATAGGGTTTGTAGCTCTGCCAAGCATTTGACGGATTGTAAAGTATGTTCTAGATTTTGCTTGATATGAACATCATTATTTTTACTAACAAATAAAAGTTTAGTTATATATAAATACTCGTAAAGTAGTTGAACGATTTAAATAACAGCTCTCCTTTTAAGCCTTTGTCAAACAGACAGGCGTGGCAAATGCGAAGCGTGACGTTTTTATTTGTAATGTATGTAATTGTTTGAATCCATTCACATTGAAACGAAAGCGATCCGATAGCGTGACAGAACTATCGGACTGACGTCTCGTATCGGTTCGGTATCGCTTCGGACTCGCCTGTCTGTTTGACAAAGGCATTAGACAAATGAGGTATTTTAGTTACAGTACAGCTACACACAATCCAGTAATGTACCGAGTAGAAATCAGTTCCCTAAGTGCTTCTGTGTGTAATTGTCTATCCTTTCAGATTGGGGTCTAAATCTTCGAGAAAGATCCAGACTATTCCTTAATGGTTACGCCAGATGTGTTTGAGCTAGGTTAGGATGAGGCTTGCCTAGATTAGTGTTAATTAGTCTTATATATAAAGGTCGTGTTTCGACCTTGGGTTTGGAACGACACACTCCACATTTTGTGGGATGATTTATTTCTGCATATTTTAGTTAAGCTTTTTTTTATCGTTTTAAAATCATCAAATGAGTCCTCCCACCCAGGGCAGATCGGGAGGGACTGTCAGACTCGTTTTGACTAAAATCCACGGTGTCTTTCAATAGCCCTTTACGATCCGGGGTCACAGTAATTCATAAGTCCCGCGACCCCGGTTTTTAGTTAAGCTTGGAAAGGATCCCTTATTACCTAGGGACATGACTGGATTTTGATAAATTTTCTTTTCTTACGTTTTAAAAAATATCTATCTTTCAAATGCAAGTAAGCGCTTCTGTGGTGTAAGTTTAAACGATAGATTGAAGAATAATGTTATTCGAGAACGATTAAAAGAGGATGTAGTAGCAGAAAATCAATAGAGTAAGCTAAGATGGCTCGGTCATGTTGAGTGGATAATTTTAAAAGTCACTAATAAAAGGAATGCATGATAGAGGCAGATGTGAGTGGAAACAACAAGACCTCGTCCTAGGAAGACCTTCGTGGTGAAATTCTTCATAAAAAATCGGGTACGTAGTACTCGCAACCAGCGCGTTTGTATGATTAAATGTATGAACGTGGACGAGGAGAAAATAGTGTGCAAAGAATGAAGCAGGTGGCGTTTTGTTGTTTCTGACAGGCCCCATGGGAAAAGGCGTGAGTTTATTTATTATATTCTCGAAATTTTAAAAAAAATATATCTTGTTATTTCGTACTTGATTCTCATATTTGAAACTTAGTTCTTTATGAGTATATACCAAAAATTCACAACAGCACATTTACAAGATTTGTAGATTATGAGTAATCATAAACATTTCAGTACATTCACACCGAAATACCTTTTTTTTCATCGTGGTAAAATCATCAAATACCTAACATATCTTTCACTATACTCATTTTGCAGTTCAGTGAAAAAGAACATTAGATTTTGCTGAAAAATACAACGACAGTGTGATTTAATGTTGCATATTTTCAGGAACATGACATGAAAACTTTTATTAGTTAGGTACTAGGAGTGGTCGAAATACATTTGAGTTACATCCCATAACGTTTTTAATACCTTTGTTTATTTGAAGTATTTTTTATGGCGTCGGCGAAACATTAAGGTCATAATAAGTTGTTTTTGATGCTGGTTGTTTATGTTTTTTAGTTTATGGCGTAAGATAAAGGTATCCTGGGCATGCGGGCGGCGAGTAATCGGCGACTGGCTGTCCGACCATGGACCATGCCCGGGTCGACGGCGCCTTGTGTTTCACGCACGCCTCAAAGAGTGTTAGCACAACGAAGGGGCCCCCTTTAGAGGGTCAAAGCCTGCCGGGGTAACTACCGAATTACCGTGACCCCGGAACGTAAAGGGCTATTGAAGGACATCGTGGATTTTAGTCAGTACAAGTCTGAAAGTTTCTCCTGCACTGCCCTGGGTGGGAGGACTCATTTGATGATCGCATGCCCGCGCATACGGTGGCCGGACATCGTCTAGCGACGTCTGTCGCCGTGGGCGTCTACCATTGCGGCTGGGGTGAAGGAAGGGCGCTGTCCTCTCCCTCACGCGACGCGCCTCCTCCTTCGCTAGCATGACCGCTTCGCAGAAGGAGGCGACCGCTTCCTACTCCGTCTCGCCCCGCAGCATGGCCTCGACCAGTGCCGGGCGCCAGAGGTCTCCGCATCTATGTAGAACATATGTAATCATATTCAGAAGAATCTCGAACAGTTTCGCTGAAGTAATCTCCAAAAGAATCATCCATTACTAACCAAAACAACATTATTATTAGTTGACAAAGCTAACCAACCAAATATACGGCTCCTCGGAAGTTTTAGAATCAAACCGACTTCTACAACTCCGGTACCGAAATCCGAACAATAGTTTAGAAGAAAAAGCACATCTTTGTTGACTAACATCAATAAACTTGGATCGTGTGAAAAGTTAGCTGTCTAGCTCAGTTTGAATATCTGATTCTTTGCTGAAGTTTCTCCTGGGAGGTACATGTATGAATTTACTGATAAAATGAAATATTCACTCATTTCTCTTCGTTTTCTTTCGTTGTTTATGTAGAACTAGCGACTCGTCCCGGCTTTACACGGGTATATACATTTGGACTTACGCGGACTACTGGAACTTGACAATAGAAATTACAACAAAAAAAAAACTTAATTATCCAATTTGGTGTATTTATCGTACATCATAGTACCTTCAGATTAAAGCGAGTTAGTTTTGTACTACGTTAAATGTATGTCCGTTTTATTAGATCTAAGGAATAACCGTTTTACCACGAGAAAGATAAACATCTGTTGAACACTGGTCTAAAAAACTGTCAACGTCAAAATGAAAATTCATGTTGATATAAGGGTCTTTTTGCAGTTAATTTTTGAAGTGAAAACTTCTTTAGCGGCGTTGTGCACTTTTTTTGGAATGGGTAAAAAATGTTAAACTCGCGTCAGGACACGTGACCTGATCGAAAATTCGTAAGACGGCGCAGGGCGCTTGCGCGAATGTTCGTGTGTGTTTATTACTATTGAAGTTTCCACATCTGCCGGCACTCCTAGATTGCAACGCGACGTTTTTTTTTTAGACGAGTGTTCAACAGATGTTTTTTTTTTGGGGTAAAGCGGTAAATATCCAATATTAGAGTCCAAGTTAGTTAAAGTTTAGCTACTTTCTAATTTTCGAGTTTAGTGAGCACTAAAATCGAATACTGGAAGTCATTACCAGCGTCTTTCAATATCTATAATATGTACCATGGTTTGTGCAACGGTCGCGGGACTGTACAAATTACCGTGACCCCGGAACGTAAAGGGCTATTGAAGGACACCGTGGATTTTAGTCAGTACGAGTCTGACAGTTCCTCCCGCCCTGCCTCATCACTCATTTGATGATTTTACCAGGCTAAAAAAAAACTGGTAGGATATTTGTTTTAATCAATAAAACATTTAGAGTAGTTGACAACGCAACTATAATCACCGAAGTGGTAGGAAATGGTATATTTAATAGTACATTCACATTTTGATCATTATGTTTCAGTCCCATGTGATAAAGTGATAAAGATTCTGAAAAAAAGAGAGCTTATTGATAAAAAAAATGGTTTGTACAACAACAATTCCTTGTTTCATAAAGATTGTACGAAAATACTGTTTTATATTTATCTGGTAGGCGTTTACTCACAAATTGATATAATTTGTCAATAGTACGTAGTAAGAAAAATATTCTCGTGTAAAATACGTTGTTGCTTTGGCCTTGAGTTCGCGTGAAAGACATCTTGTTTTGTTATCTATTTGGCAAAAGGAAGGTAAGATTAATGGGGAGCCTGATAAGTGAACGTGTTGTCTGTTTTTCTACAAGCGATGTATTTATATGGCTTCTTCCAAACAGTTTTTTATTTAACTTTCACACTATTATTTTATCCGACTTAGGTGTCAACTCATCCGAAAAATATTTCATCCGAGGATGAAACGACACCTTTAAAAAAATGAAAGGGGTCGTTTAATCTGCAAGCTGACAGTCCTGTTGCTCCACCTAGTGCAAAAGAACATTATGATTTTAAAACTCAAAGAAATTATAAATATTTTTCGCGTTTGAATTTCTATATTATTTATTTCTTTAACTCAATAATTAATAATAAATTATTTATATTAGTAAGATCTTAACAAACAAAACCAAATTGATCCTTGTACCGAAATATTTAGGTTGAATTTGTGTGGCTGACATTTCCCAAGTTACTTACGTACAAGGCCACGTTATTTATACGCGATTTCGTTTAGTTGCTTAATCCAAATTGAAAATCATGTGTAAACCTCGTAATGACCACAAAAATATAATGCAAACTTACCACGACACATTTCGTTCTTAAAACTTTTAATATAGCAGTAAGGGCTAGAAAAGGGTTTATTTATGATGTTGTATTTACATCATGGAGTTTGGAGTGGAGGGAGGCCTTTGCCCAGGAGTAGATTAAGCAGACAATTAAAAAAAAATTACGTCATAAATAACTAGATTAAATTTTTTTAAGGTAAGGTTATTATATCATCTGCCTAGCCTTTTCTCAAGTATGTTGGGGTCGGCTTCCAGTTGAACCGTATGCAGCTAAATATCATCATTTAACATGGAGCGACTGTCTATCTGACCTCCCAACCCAGTAACTGGGTAATACGGAACCCCTTTGTAAGAATAGTTGTGACTTTGTGAGACTTTCGAGCTTCTGACTAACAGTAACGACTGCCAAAGATCTACAGAGTGACAACCACGACCAACCTTACCTACCTTTACGTGCTGTCCAAGACACGGAACAAACTTGCCATTTTAAATGGTCAGTGATCCACAGACCATCCTCGGCAAGCGCAGCTTAACCTTGAAAATTATGTACGTGTTTTTATTTAGGCACGAGCTTCTTTCAATGTAAGAACGTTTAAGTTAAGTTACTTGAAAATCATTTTGTTAAGATAGGGTTGCCATCTCTAAAATTTAGAAACCAGGACATGACGTGTTAAAATTCCGGATTTTAGAAACCAGAACCCGGACACGAGTCGAAGTGCGCACCGTGGCAACTGCGTCGGGAGGGGTGGGGGGACGGTGAAGTGTGCGTGTGTCGCGGGCAGCCCAAGACTTTAAATTTTTAAACCCGGACTACAAATGAAGCCCTCCCCGGACGCTCCCCGGATGCCCTCTAAACTAGGACAAATCCGGGGAAATCCGGACCGATGGCAGTCCTATGTTGAGATGAGTTTATATGCTTCTTTTTTGTGCTTTAAAAAACGCAAGAAACGTAACAACAGCAAAATAATCGTGATTCATGGGGCAACGATATTACTTACATTAAAATAACGATCGCATGAGGCATTAGTCTAGCCATTATTTGTACTTTACATGAAAACATGTTATGACTTGTCGAAATTTGTTTATAAGTTCCTCATCAAATCATTATTTCGGAGAGTATTTAACTATTTATCGATAGCTCAATTTTTCAGTGGAATTCAAAGAGTCTGAATTAGTACTCAGTTGATGGCAGTAAGCACTCTTTTTTCAGAATCTTTATCACTTTATCACATGGGACTGAAACATAATGATCAAAATGTGAATGTACTATTAAATATACCATTTCCTATCACTTCAGAGATTATAGTAGCGTTGTCAACTACTCTAAATATTTTATTGATTAAAAAAAATATTCTACCAGTTTTTTTTTTAGCGTGTAAAATCATCTAACGAGTCCTCCCATCCAGGGCGGGGCGGGAGGGACTGTCAGACTTGTACTGACTAAAATCCACGGTGTCCTTCAATAGCCCTTTACGTACCGGGGTCATAGTAATTCGTTAGTCCCGCGACCAAATTCCCTACCTAGTTAGTAAAATAATATCAATAGAGTCGTTTTTGGATTCCATTAAAAGTTTTGTACCCATAAATCCCTTTGTCCTTTGCCCCTATACCCCGAGGATTGGGACGTTGTTTAAGTATGTTATAAGCTAATTTAGTACCCAAAACGTTTGTTGGATCTCTGAAAAAGATTAATTTTGTTTGAGTTAACTCCGTATTTAAATTAGATCGTGTGTTTTTTGGGGGTTGGTATCGGTTGCCAATTTATGTAGGTAATTTCTGATAAGTGTGAGTGGAAAAGAAAACATAAATATAGCTGGGTAAAAAGGTATCTAAATCAACACCAAAGACAGTTTTTGTCATATTGGTATATTTTTTATTTAGGTTCATACAAGTGTATACCACTAAAACATCCCTTATTATATTTAGGTGATATATTGCATCAACACCGACACCGACATAGCCCACCGGATTAGACTGGAGACCACTGACTAGCAAGCGCAGCGTAGGACGTTCACCAACAAGATGGACAGACGACCTTATAAAGGTCGCCGGAAGACGCTGGATGCAGGTCGCTTCCAACCGGTATATGTGGAGATCTAAAGGGGAGGCCTATGTTCAGCAGTGGACGTCCTATGGCTGAGATGATGATGATGATGATGAATGCATTAACATTTTTTGAAATACGATCAAGCACTATTTCAAAGTATTATGTTATGATAAATTAATTTTATCGAACTATCTAACTAATGTTATAAATTCGAAAGTTTGTACAAGAATGCTTGTTATATAATGGCTGAATGGATCTTGATGAAATACGTTCTTACAGAGGTTTTTAATAGTGTTTCATTTTCTCCACTTCATTTTCTTCCCCACTAGAATAATCAAACAATTAACTCCGCCCAAAGTTTGCAACACTGCATCGACCAACAGTTAGCTTCAATGCTTTTAGTCGCCATTAGTTCCCGGCTCCCCAAACAACTCTGCAAACTTGATTAATTGTAATACTGAGTTTTAGTAAGGCGCGATTTACAACTGAAGTTAGAATTGCTGTTCTCTGAGTATAGACTTAAGGTTCGGATTTGTGTTGTATAGCGGACTGGAGAGTTTTTATTTATCGTTTATTCATTTTTTAAAATTCAAATTTTGGTTTTGAGTATTTTTATAAAACTGTGAAACAAAACATTTAAAAATATAAATATAATTAGTAGTTTTAGCTTCGAAAACAGAGTCCTTAACCAAGTCCACTGGCAGTGGTCAAGGCTCTTGAGAGAGGTATCTTATAACATTCTGCGCCGTGTCCAGAAGTAATGCTTTTTGAATCATACAGCGCAGCAAATGGATCGCTTAGACACTGCGCCGTGACGTCGATTTTTTTTTTAATGTTACCCTGTACTTGGTATTTATCCTGTATTATGGGTGCGTTTATAAACATTTAAGCTCACATAATATACTAGCACTTTGCCCGCGACTTCGTCCGCGTGGGTTACGTACTTTCCTCAAAAAAATTCGAAGGCTGATTTTTTAATCGATAGATAATTTTTATTGACATCTGAGAGTTTTTGTATGGAAGAATTGGCTATGTGAAAGAACTATAATGACATCTAAAATAGGAAATAGTATGTATCCAGAAATATGCGGGTTAATGGCTATAACAAAAGGGTCTGGAGGGTGTTACCAAAAATCGAACGGTCTTTACAAAACTCTAAAAATTATAATACTTAGTAAAGTTTAAGTAACCACAGACCACACTTGAACTCTACAGTCAAGAGACAACTCAATAATTTCAATTAGAGCGAACGAAATCGAACCAAAACGAAAGATGACAATTTTCAATACGACAGTGCGACACTGGCAGAGCAAAGACAAGAAACCTAACAAACGACAATTATTTCAAATAATTTAGCGAGGGTCATTTTTCCAGGGAAAATCAGCACAACGCCATCTATCGATCACGTAGTTAAACTGTCAAAAACGCGCATTTGACGTGGAGTTGCGGATACCAGCCCGTTATACAATACAATACAATAAACTGTCAAAATATTATGCATGGAAATTCTTTCGTACAAAGTAAACACTTTTATGCTACGTAGACTTCCGAAAAGTACTGAAAATTTATTCCTATAAATATATTTTTACTCTATAGTTTTACATTGAATAAAATTGATTAGGATCGTGATGGCAGGTAGCGCCATCAAAATCACCACTCCTCAACTTATAAACGATGCACTTTGAAAACTTTAAATTCGCATATTAAGACATCGTATTTTACTGTAATTAAATTGTAGTAATATTATGTATTTTATGTAGAATTGTATTTCGTTAGTACCATGTGGGCCCAATAGATGTCGTTGCATGTGTCTAAATCACGATCGATGCACTTTGAAAACTTTAAATTCGCATATCTTTTGATTGGAAAACCAAATGTTACATTGTGTTTTATTATGACTGTAATTTTATGTAGATATGTATTCGTTAGTACCATTCTGGCCCAATAGATGTCGTTGCATGTATCTAAATTCTTCTATACAAATTTTCACACCCCCTCAAACCCTCTCAGGAGGTAATTTGGAAAAACAAATAATTCCAAACTTCATAATTTACTTAGATAGATGTTCTTGCCAAGTTTCATGTTTATTAACACAAGTAATAAGATTTTCCATACAAACAAAATTCCCCCTTTTCACCCCCTTAAAAGTTAAATTTCCAAAAACCCCTTCTTAGTGCTCCCCTACATTATTATAGGAAGCCGTGTGCAAAATTTCACATTCCTAGCCCCAGTAGTTTCGGCTGTACGTTGATATGTCAGTCAGTCAGTTCTTCTTTTATATATATAGACAAAAAGCCACCCTTGCAAAACGAACCTGCAATACGTAGCGCGTCAATAGCTTAACTACTGCACCAATATACTCGTACAAATAGCGACGAAAATTAAATAAAAAACTGAAGAAAGATAAAAGATATCCTATCGATAAATGAACCCGGGGTCGTGGGACTTCACGAATTACCGTGACCCTGGAACGTAAAGGACTATTGAAGGATACCGTGGATTTTAGTCAGTACGAGTCTGACAGTCCCTCCCGCTCTGCCCTGGGTGGGAAGACTCATTTGATGATTTTACCACGTTAAAAAAAAAGAAAATCGTTAAATGAAATTCCTAAATGCTACAAAAATAAATATTAAACCGTGTAAATTATAACGTGCCCACGTGACAACGATATTATGGACACCTCATTTTCACAAATGCAGTCGGAAACGTCATTAATTTTGTGTTAAACCCTTATTCGAGGTCATTGTCCGATTAAGTACAATAACAATCGTCGAACCGGGTGCAGTAAAATACCGTCACGAATGACGATATTTATGAGCGTTGGCCACGCCCTAGCGGTCAACCTCCAATATTCCTGACCGGAGGCGCTTGAAACGTCAAGAAAATAATTTTGTTTTTGAAATTGAAACAATTCGTCTCCCGTTTCTCAATGTTAATGGATTTATTTCTTTTTGAGGAACGCTTATTGTGCTTTTCATCACTGACACAAGTTATATCGTAGAATACATGATGTGACGAGTGAAAGGCCAATAGATTCTAAGCCAATGTCTAGATGGTCGCGGGGCTGTACGGATTACCGTGACCCGGGAACGTAAAGGGCTATTGAAGGACACCGTGGATTTTAGTCAGTACGAATCTGACAGCTAATGTCTAAATGAAGGCCAAAGACAAATGGTTCATGTAGGAACTCTATGCTGTATTTTTTGTTTCAAGTTGCCCTTTTTCAAATATTTTCTCCTGTACCGTGAGTGCGTTTAAAAACATTTACACAACTACGAGTAGACCCAAAATTTGTAGGCCATACAAATTTTCTTCCATGCAATGCGTTTGAACCGTTACTATGGCAGGCCGCGAAGAAATCTCATTACTTTAATTAAGTATCTAGTACTCGTACGTCCATAATTAACATCAGCATCAGTGAAAGACATAGCCTACCCAAATTATTCGAGCGCTTGACCCTAAAAGGGTCATTAAGAAACTTGAAAACTTTTCTCAGCCCTGCAATTAAGTAAAGACAAAAAATGTTGAAGCGTTGTCTGGCCTTGATCTTGCAGTGACGTCATAAGCGGGGTGTTCCACCCTCGACGCCCACGGACCAGAGTTTAAAGACGAGCTTATAGTAAGGATGGTGTCTGAGTGAAAGCGGGGCGCGAGTGTGGGTTCTTAATGAACGTGGTACAGAAAAATCTGGGTGAAAGGAGAAAATAAGAGTACAAAATCTAGGATCGTGTGTGTTACCTATGGCTTGTTCTTTGAGATAACTTTAACGTAACTTTTTTACACTCTATGCAATATATCTGCTTAAGTGTAAATGTAATTTCTATGGTGTACTTAACAGTGTTTAATTCTAAGTAAATTTCACAATGCACCTTATTTTAGGTACAATAGGGCTAATGCTGCGTCCAAGAGCCTGTATTGTGTTCATTCATTGTTACGAGAAATTGATATCCCTAGATCGGGGTTGTGATTCGTCTTGAGTCCTTCGAGGGTAACTTTATTTATGCTAAATAGACTTATACACATAGTATGCTGTTCATTGCTGTAGTTTCTGCCAGTTCCTCATTGCATAAGATTTTATTCTTATTCGATTAACACAAAATGCGTTCTGACAGCGTCGCCTTAACTATTCTTATAGCTCCCGATCCGCTTTCAATATAACCACAGCTGTATACTAAGGTTGCCAAAGACACTAGCTGAATTGGTATACGGAGGTGCGAACGGATAGAGTTTTCTTGGCAAGCTTCCTGCTTTAAATGGTAATTTATATCCTTCGGCAGAATTGATAGGATCCTCTGGGACCTAACATTTATTTGTTCGGGTATTTTTGTAGTTTTTCTACCGTGTTGTTGTGTTAGATTTGTTTGTTGTGGAGTAAATAGTGGACATTAATCGCGTCTAATGAGGGTTTTGTGTTGGTATCACAGTTAAGCTAGGATTTAGAACCTTGTTTTGGTACTGTACCAACTATTTATTTGAATAATGCTTATTTAATAAAATTGGATGACGTCTAAATCGCATTTACACGCACAATTCTTAATTTTCGTTTGGCTAATATTTTTATTCTAATAGAATTGCAACTCAACGAAGTAAGCCAAGGATTTTTTTAGGCTTTAGCGGTGCAATAATATTAAGGCATTCATAGTAAAACAAAGTATAAGGGTCAGTTCACACCAAGACGCAACGCGATGCGACTCAACGATGCTGTAAATGTTTATCTTTTCGTGTAGTTAATAAAGTTAGATTTTGAGTCGCTGTATAAAAATGACCCTAAGGATACCTCTCTTTAATGTCGTTTATCTCTCTGAAAATGTCTTACTCCCGTATCTTACAATTCCTTTTTATTTTAAGTTATACGGTCCTAAGTTAATACGGTCATCGATGAACTCCACTTCAACCCCGGATTATAAAAAAAACGATCTCAATAATAAAGTAATACCTTTTTTAAAGGCTATAACTTTTCTACTTCCAAAGGTTTCCTCACGCCAACTTACCGAAACTTAATCACTGTCAGACATCGTTCCATTTTATCGAGTAACTTCGCTACCGCGTTTAAAATTCGAACTAGAATGACGTTAGCTTTGAGACAGTTTTTTTTTAATTATTACGTCAAATATTGAAAACAATTAATTCAAAAAGTATTTAACAGTGCTTAACGATTTTTAAAATATGTAAAGCATTTAACCCACTCATACACCTAATTGTTTCACCATGCATGTACATATATCGAAAATTATCCCAAGGGATAAAAAGTACTACCTATCTTAAAAGTGTTACCTTTTCGAGGCTAACTCTGTAGTGCTCCTCTAGCAAAACATCCTGATCTCGTCAGCCGTTTTGACGTGTTTAAGTTCATCCATCCATCCAAAATTATGTTTTATAATATAAATTTAGTAATATGTGAGATAGGTGACTCTCTTGTCAAGTGCAAAACATAAGTACAATGAGGGCACATCTAACGAGGTTCTCCGATATTCTTTCCTTAGTTTTTTCTCTCTCTTGTTTACTTGCCCTAGTAATCAATATCAGCAACATTGTGATTTATTTCTTTCATGAAACACTGTAAATAATGTGTGGTTAGTGTTTCACTGTAAGTAATGTTGGGCAGAGGAAACAATTAATGTTGTTACTGTGATTGATGTTACTAAGAGCGTTGCTACTAGAAAATATTGCGTAATAGTAGTACGATTTAAAGGCAGTAGATTTTATTAGAATCCGCGCCACCACGCACCTTTTGACGCGGCGCTAGTGTCTATAAAAAAATTAATTGCATTTATAAAACGTAGTGCCACGAAATTTCCGTAAGTTGAGTGGTGGCGCGGACTCTAGTTACGCGAGCATAATTCAGTGGTCAACAAAAATACGAGTAGCGACATCAATGGAGCAACTGAAAAATTAAAAGGAAAACCTCAAAATTCTGTATCGCGCGTTTATTTGTTTCGCTGCGTTTTTTTTTTTTGGTCGTGTTCAAAAAAGCACGATATGTCAGTTCAGACGAATTACAAGAACGGATCTGTAGTGTTTTACGATCGTTAGCGATGAATTAAATCAGAAATGATCGCAACATGAACCCAGGCAAACATGAATAATCGAAAAATTTATTTCAGTCTATGATAGCTTGTGTCGTTTTTTTTTTTAAACTTGTAAATATAAGCGATTCATCATCTGCCTGCCTTTTCCCAACTATATTGGGGTCGGCTTCCAGTTAAACCAGATGCAGCTGGATATCAGTATTTTATATGGAGCGACTGCCTGTCGGACCTCCACAACCCAGTAACTGGGGAATACGATACCCCATGGTAAGAAAACAATATCAGTATTAACTGGTTGTCAGACTTTAGAGTTTCTGACTAACAGTAACGACTGTCAAAGGTCTACAAATGGCAGCCGGGACCAACGGCTTTACGTGCTTTCCGAGGCACGGAGGAAACTCACTATAGTAGATGGTCACCCATCCACAGACTAGTCTCGGCAAGCGCAGCTTAACCCGGAAGATCGGTCTGTGCGGCTGTATTTATTTAGCCACGAGCCCCTCAAGCGATTACAACGACCAATCGTTTTGTATATGAGCGGTAAGCCTCACGTTCTATCATCACGATATCCTACTAGATTATACAACGTTCTTGTATTTTTCAAATTAATTGTTAACCAAATGACAGATATTAATTACTTAGTAACAGCTTTCCAACATAATTATGTAACATTTGATTAGGTTGAACTAAATCTAACATTGTTATGTCATAAAAATAAAGCGAGAAATTCATTAAGTAAGAATACGCAGTAACTTGAGTTTTTATTGAGTCATAAAAAGGTAGATACCATAAATTGACAAATTTTCTCTCACGTTGTTCTTGTAAGATTCGTATCTCTTTTATTATAAGTGCTAACCTTTTGATCAAAGAACATGAGATGGAAATAACAAGCTTATATGTTGTTTACTTATCTTCTTTTAATATTATTGTTTTTTCTTCTAATTAACACATCGTCGTAACGGGATTGATCGTGGTTTCCAGCCACCTCAGCCGAAAGCTTGCGGACGGCGAGCAATGGGTAGCTCACGGTCTGATCAAGGACCAGGCTCGATTCGATGACGTTTGTATTCCACGATCGCCTCAATGAGCTGTCAGCAAACTGACAGTAGTAGTTTGGGTGTCTTCCCAAACTTCTTCATAAAAGTGACATTACAAAAAAAAAACCAACATCGTTTTAAAACTCTGTAACACCTTTCTAATTACGTAAGTATTTTTAAGAGGTAAAGCGAAAACATCCCGATTAAAGGTAGGGTTAAAGAAGTTCGATGAACCGTAACTTTGACGTAAGAAAACTCAAAATAATAAAATTTATAGGTACCTATAATATATTAAATTTTGTGGTAATTAAGCTTTTACTTATAGTATTTTAGATACTCGGAAACACGTCGGCTTTTTTACACGGGTTTGACGCAGATTGTGCCCTTCGCAAATTGTGAACTTGACACAAATACACGACTGCCCGAAAAACAGTTTTATGTTTTTGGAATCCCCAGTTTAACTATGTCCATAAATCCCAAACTAAAACTAAAGTTCAGACCATAATTTTGTGGTACTTAGATATCTAAAGTAAAACTTCTATTGATAAGTGAATATGATAAGTACTTTACATAATCAAATAATGTGTCCAATTGAAAGATAAAAGCGCATTCTGATTGGCATTCAAATCGACATCGCAAAAGTGAGCTCACACATTTGTAGCTGTAAAATTCTCGTTAAAATGGCTGGCTGTTACACCGTTGCGTAACACACCATCTGTCATTTTATTAAGCATCTGAACTAATATTATAAAGGTAAAGAGTTTTTTGGTTGAACACGTTTATCTCATGAACGAAAAGGTAGGAATAAAAAAATAATATTTTTGTGATGGATAGTCTTTTTTTTGAAGACAATAGGCTATATATTATATAACTTCACGCTATGACCAATTATTGGCATAAATACGAGTAATCTCTACTCTATACGATGTTTATTTACGTATATTAAAAAATCCAGCCGTAGCGGGGTGAACATCGGAAAATCAGTTTGTATTATAAAGAGGGAAGAGAATACTCGTAGGCTCAGAAAATACAAGACCATCTCAAGATTTTGCAAAAGTGTCCTATAAGGAGGATGACCAGACATTTAAATACGAGTATACTGTTCGAAGTTGGAAACACGCGCAGAGGAAGTCGCGGGCGGAGTGCTAGTGGAGTAATAAAGTATGATAAGAATGATGTATGGCATCAGCATAATCATCTTATAATGTTCCGATTGCTGGCAGTTGGACACAGGCCTGATCTCCGTGAGAGAGAGTAAGCTGGTTTATTACATCTTACTGCCTCTCACAGCTCACGCGGGCCCATTGTATACTTAATATGGTTCGCAGTAGTTGATATAGAATCGCGCAGAACCACCACTTGAGGTAACCATAAAATGTTAAAAGTGAACATAATAATTACCATTAACTTGACGTAGCGTAATAAAACGTAGTCACGGTGTAAAAGCAGCCTGTCTTTACGACTTGCCTACACAAACGTGACGTAAAACCATTAAAACTTGAACCGTATGAACTTAATATCTTCCCCCTGTTACCTTCAATTTGCTTTGCAAGGGGATAAGGAGGAAGCTCTTTGTAAACTGGATACCTAGTGATTCAACGGGGCTTTTGAAATTTTAGATGGTAACAGTCTTATTTTAGAAGCAACGTTTACATTTTCGTATTGAGTTTCGGAATGCTATTTTTTTTGTTCGAAAATTCTGATGGTACGTGCTTATTTTTAGACGTTCAAAGGGTTAGTATCCTTTCGTTGTAATTATGAAATGTTTAGGTACTGTCGTTATTTTGTTGACAAATAAAAACAGACAGCGGACATATTTTTCCTATTCCTCTATTATTCGATTAATTTCTTTGCAGGATCCAAGACAGGTAAATTCATTCTCCGGGACACGTCGAGCTTTTGATTTTAGCTATCAGGTGTTACAGTGGTTTGGGAATAGTGTCGTTGGTTTATCCCAAGCTGTTCAGTTATTTTGGTAGTATTGATTAGAACAGAACTTTCTTTATTGTACACCAAATTTTTTATTTTATATATTGTTGAAATGTGTCGCACATTTAAAAAAATGCTTGGTTCAGTAACGATCTACTTCTGATAAGAAGAAACTTAAAGAACGTAGTAACTTTACCTTAATCCATACACGATTCAATATCGATTAATTTCCGAAAGAAATGTGGGTCGGAAAGTGGACACTTCGGAAGTGGAGTATTATTTAAGTTTTCGAGTTCAAATTGTGAATTGAAAGTTATTTTCCTTTCATTAAAATGCAAATGACGGACAACTGAAATCGTTTTTCCTTATGAACGGAACAATTCCGTGAAATAGCAACGACGACCCCAGAAGTGCTCGTTTTTAGGATTTCGTAGCCAAATGGCAAAAACCGGAACTCTTATGGATTCGTCATGTCCGTCTGTCTGTCTGTCTGTCCGTCCGTATGTCACAGCCACTTTTCTTCGTAATTATAAGAGCTATCCTGTTGAAACTTGGTAAATAGATATATTATGTAAATCGCATTAGGATTCTCAAACAAAAAAAAGGGGGTTCCCCATACTTAGAATTGAAAAAAAAAACACCAAACCGATACGTGTATTTATGGATAGGTCTTTAAAAATGATATCATTTTTTCTAAAGTGAACAGTTTGCACGAGGTCCGAGGTGCGAGTCCCTGTAACTTCTAAAATAAAAGAATGATAAAACTAAAAAAATACGATGTACATTACCATTCAAACTACCAGCGAAAATTACTTTGAACGAGATCAAGTAGTTAGTTTTTTTTAATACGTCATAAATCGTAACCCGCAATTTGCCTTTCAAAGTTACAACCAACTATAAGAACTTTTATATTTTGTTTCTTGCTGCTACAGAACCCTTTATGGGTGAGTCCGACTCGCACTTGGCCGGTTTTTATATTTAAATGCAGTATTCATCTTGAGTTTATTTTATTCCCAAGGGATTTTATTTATTGAACTAGCTTCCGCCCGCGACTCCGTCCGCGTGGATGTCGGTCTTCGCGTGGATGGTTTATTTCCCCATTTTGAGTAACTCTGACACTGACATCTTATAAATATTACGGCGCTGAATCCACTGCGGGTAATGCAACGTGTGTTCGCGGTTCTACAGAACAACGTCTATGAATAAAACTGAAAAATAAGATTTTTTTTCTACGTATTTTTCCAGGATAAAAAGTATCCTATGTTATGCCCAGGATAATAAGGAATAATTATACCAAGTTTCATCGAAATCGAACCGTTAGTTTTCACGTGATGCCTGCACAAACAGACAGACAGACAGACAGACAGACAAAAAAAATTTTAATCATATATTTGGGTTTGGTATCGATCCAGCAACACCCCCCGCTATTTATTTTTTCAATATTTTCAATGTACAGAATTGACCCTTCTACAGATTTATTATGGTATAGATTAAGTTTTGTCTTTACTTCTTTTTCCTTAGCATTTTTTTTCTCTAGCTTTAAACGTTCGATGCGGCTTTTAAAAATATTGTTTGCAAATTTTAAAAAACTTAATAAGTACAAATTTTTTACAAATTAACTCAAACAAAAAATGACGATAAAAATGGCTCGTATCATATAACCGCATCAACCTTAAGCCACTGTTGCCAACATTATCCAATATCGCTGTTACAATATACGCAATACCTTAGGCATATGAAACGTAGGTAATCTGGGAGCCAATTTAGCTGATATTAAAGCATGGCCTGTCTGACATGAGTTTCATAAATCAATTAGTTATGTAATCACCTTCAATAAGCTCGTGTTGATACGTCAGGTAAGGTTAGAATGCTTTAACATGTACCATGTTTTTATCTGTTGGTCGCGAGACTGTACGAATTACCGTGACCCCGGTACGTAAAAGG
Source organism: Agrotis puta (assembly GCA_943136025.2). Classification (NCBI taxonomy): domain Eukaryota; kingdom Metazoa; phylum Arthropoda; class Insecta; order Lepidoptera; family Noctuidae; genus Agrotis; species Agrotis puta. The sequence goes on from OW964177.2 coordinate 4,526,778, forward strand.
CTATTGAAGGACACCGTGGACTTTAGTCAGTACGAGTCTGACAGTCCCTCCCGGTTTGCCCTGGGAGGACTCATTTGATGATTTTAACACGATAAAAAAAAATGTTTCTATCTGTTGTAAAAGTCGTTTCCGATTTTAACTCAATTGTCAAATTTATCGAAACCTTCCAATAGGTACCTACAAAGAAATGAAAACAAACACCATTCATATTCGATCAAAGCGGTCCAGTTTCCACAATCCACAGGTGAAATCAACATCCTACATATTTACATAGGTACATAGCAATTAAAAAGAATTGGAGTGAGACAGCGACCCCGCCTGACCTATTTTAGCTCCCGATTTGACTCAGGTCAATATGTATGAAGGTTCCTATTTAAATTTCAACTTTATGCCTCAAGCTTTAGTTCATCTTTTGCGTTGTTTGTCTGTGTTCCTGAAATAGAATCGTGAGACATTCAACATCGATTGTTCTATGCAGGTAGCAGGTGATATAAAATTAACGGTATCCGCATTATTGGAGAAATTAGTGGTTTGAGCGATCAAGCGCTTTGTGTGTTCTTTAATGGATACTTGGACCTTGTTCTGGAGCCCTAATTTATGATTTGTGACTTTCTGTAAAGATGAAGTTAAGATGTTGTCTCTATGACAATGATAACGTTTGTACTCTTTTTATAGTACGTTAAATCTCATTTTAGATTTTCTTATTTGTATCAAGTGATCATCATCAGCTCTTATCCCAATTTGTTTAGGGTCGGAGCTATAAGTTTTTTTTTATTTCTTTATTCTGGAAAATAAACAGTTATACATTTAAATCTATACTAAATTATTAAAATACAATATCAAAGTAGGTATATCCTACGACATTTTACACAGCATATTAAAAGCTTAATTCTTGAATTTTCCCCTGTTTTCACATTTTTCTTTCATATCACCTCACACAATTCACCCATCTTTTCTTTGGCCTTCCTCTTCCTCTCGATCCACACCCATCACTCTCTTAGTTACAGGAGTGTCATCCCCCCTCATCACATGTCCATGCCAAGACAGACGACTCCATTTATTTGTCTGTACTTAACAATATCGCTAATAACAGCATCAATAACAGTGTGACCAACATTTTCGTGGTTTTTTACGTATTTTTATATTCTTCTCTCGCTGATTCATTTATAAAATGTAGATTTCATTAAATAGGTCAACGTTAATCGATTCTTTTATGCTATCAACCGTAGGATGAGCTCTATTCATTTGACAGAATTGAATTGGTTGGATTTGAATCAAGTAATTTCGATCTGTGTGATATCCACTTACGAGACACTATGACTTATTTGTAGTGAGAGTAGAGTAGTTGATGAGTTGATAGATTCTATCATCTTTACTTAATATTGTTTGCAAGAAAACGTTGTGGGTTTGATATAAGCTATTGTAAGACTTACGTCAATCGTTTTAAAAGTCGTTTTTGAAATACGGAAAACTTTGATATCGTACGCAGTAACAAAATACATTCCAAGGTCTGAGTGAAACAGACGTACGAGGATTTTTGCATGTTCACGTTTTCTGTTAGTCGCCCCATTATGGTCACTGGACTAAGCTTTTTTTTATCGTGGTAAAATCATCAAATAAGTCCTCCCACCCAGGGCAGGGCGGGAGGGACTGTCAGACTTGACTGACTAAAATCCACGGTGTCCTTCAATAGCCCTTTACGTACCGGGGTCACGGTAATTTGTGAGTCCCGCAACCCCGGCAGGCTTTGGCCATCTACAGGCCCCGTCACTATGTTGACACTCCTTGAGGCACGCGTGGAACACAACGCGCCGTCAACCCAACTGGACTAAGCTAAGCTTAGTCTAAGTTCGTTCTATAAATATTTTGTAAGTATTGCGTAAATTATACTACCATTCATTAGTTATGTAAACGACAGACACATACAAACAAAATAATCGATTCGAAACGCATTCAGTTCGTCCAATCAATCACATTCGATTAGAATGACGGCAGTGATGAATTGTTTGAACGTAACGGTCATTCCGCGTTGCTATGGATTGCTGCAGGGTAGTTGAAACTTTTTGTTAGGTTTATGTTGGGTAGTTGTTTATTTTGTGTTTTAAGAGGTTTGTTTACGGAAGGAATAAATTACCTAAAACTTTAAAGAACGTTTACCTACATTGTAAACCGGGTTTAGTAGTAGTAGCAATCTTCAACCCGTAAACGACTGAAGAGTAGAAACGTTTCTTTTCTGTATTTTAAAAATAGCCATGATGCTTGGGGCGATAAAATATGTTTTTATGTGTCTGTCATTTTGTCTATTTTTCAATTGCGCCTATTGTGTTACCCTATATTTGTACAAAATAATGTATATGGTGTGCATAATAAAGAGTAATCTACGAGACAAAATAGTAATTTGTGAGTGCGCCACGATCTGTAAAAGTCAGAGAATCCTTACCTTAAATCATATTATTGTTGTTTTTATAACAAAATATAGAAAATAAAGATTCAAAACAAAATTCAGTAAAATATTCTATCATCAATAAATATATTTGCACAGCCGGAGGCAAGACGTACAGAATCAACAGTGACCCACAAATTAAATTACAATCCGAAAGGGCTCACAAGACCCACATACATTTCAATTACCTTCGAATAAATAGATAAACAGATATGACAAGATCTACATAAAAGGTAAAGATCTAAAAATAAATAAAATGCGAATGAAGGGAGGTTCCATTTGTTTGTGTTCATTGTGTTCAATCAATGAGCTAGGGTTGGTGCAGATAAAATTGCTATTTATTTTCTTATCTGTACACATTTGTTGTTCCGTACATAAAATGTGCTAGTTGTAACCTTTTACTATGCCGATGGCTGTTTCTATTTTAAAAAATATGGTGGTTTTTTATTTGGTTTATTTATCTTTTTTTAATGCATCATCAACGTCGGTTATGTGTGTTAGGAAGCATTTCAAACCCAAGGCTTGTGACTACCGGCTTAATATTTTTAAAACTCTTCCGGTATATTGAAATAAATCGCTCGTTAATTCCATTTTATCCGACTGCCAAGGAAGGGTTATGTTTTTATATACTTAGACTGTTTTGAAAAAAAAAAACATCTAGTTAACTTACTTATAGGTAGAAATAAAAATTCTTGCAATATTTTGTATGTCAATTAATCGCGCTTACTCATCAATTTGGCTGGTTTGCGTTGCCGACGAACTAGATGTAAAAAGATGATTTTTGATGTTCCTTACTACTACGACATAAAGTCGCTGTCAACATAAAATGTGCGGTGGTTTGTAGGTAGATAGTCAAAAAGCAGATTTGCTACAACGACGTAAATCAATCGAATTGTATCATTATGTCAATCGAATTGTAATGTTCATAAGGCCCGCTAGAGTACTTACTAGTTCGTTATTTACCAACGCCTAGATTTCTTTATAACTCTACTGAATTCGAACGACAGATAAAACACGAGATCAAGCTTTAGATTTTCCGGGAGTCAATATGTCTGACATCCTTAGTCCTTATTTACGGCATCGTAAAGAAACGAATAAAGTTCTTTGCCAAGGTTAGCCTGTAGTTTATTTCCAATCGTTGTTGCTGGCGACAGGTTCACATCGTTGTCTGCTGTATTGCGCCGCCATCTTTCTTTGGAATACTAACTTACGCTCGCAGTTTCGTCTGTGTGAAGTTCGGCAAATGTGGTAGGTCATCTGTGTTAGAAAATATGTATGATGCAAATTAAATATATACAGTAGTTTTACTATCATAGAATAATATATTATCAGCCTATTGCCGTCCACTGCTGAACGTAAGCGTCCCAAAGACCCCCAACCGTCCCATTCATGTAATATCATTTTTTTTATCGTGGTAAAATCATCAAATGAGTTCTCTCATCCAGGGCAGGGCGGGAGGGACTGACAGACTTGACTGACTAAAATCCACGGTGTTCTTCAATAGCCCTTTACGTACCGGGGTCACGGTAATTCGTGAGTCCCGCGACCCCGGCAGGCTTTGGCCCTCTACAGGGTGCCTCGTCACTATGCTGACACTCCTTGAGGCGCGCGTGGAACACAACGCGCCGTCGACCCGGGCATGGTCCATGGTCGGACAGCGAGTCGCCCATTACTCGCCGCCCGCATGCCCGCGCCCTTGTAATATCATGAAGTAATTATCCATTCATTCATGGATCCAATCTTTTGCATTTATAATAGTGTAAATATTATGTAACCTCACGTCTCAAACCAACACTGGACTGGTGAACAATTGGATTGAGGTGAATATTCACCATATTTCAAAAATTATGTTTAAGTAGAATCAACACATTGCCAGCCCCCAAATTCGAATGACACCCAATTTAGGGGCTTGCGATTTTAGTCAGTTGCGGCCAAATTATCATTTAGGTAAATGCCAATACGGCCACGGCAAAAATCGACCCGTGTAGACATCGATAATCACCAATCGAAGCAGGTGGCGTTCTACGGCAGAAGGCTACGTGTGGGTGTAGCTGTGTGTATGTTTAAGTTTTATATAATAGGGGAAAAATTTCACCCGGCCACGAATCAAAACCTTGAGCTGCTGCAGAAATGCACTGTTCCGTATTGAAATATACTTGTCTTAAAAATATATGTGTAACCTAAACACACTAATGATGTCAATTGCTAAGTGATTAAATAGTTAATCAGAACATGCATAAAAAACGAAATTGTAAACACTTTAATATTTACTTCTAGTTTCATAATTCAAGGAGTGGCTTAAATACGAATTTCCTTCAATCATTGTAATTGACGTACAAATTATTGATAGCTGAAGCAATAATTTATGTAATTAAATAACCTTTAACATGTGTTTTACGATTCAAATGTAATTTTAGTATACTTTAAAAAAACGTAATTAAAGAGAAGGAAAAGAGAAGTAAACGTAATCATGTAGTAACAGGGATTGAGAGAAATCAAAATGTAAAACATTTTAAAATTTAATATTAAATAATGATTGTGTGAAAGAACCAGATTTTTAATAAAGTGGCAGATGAATCAAAAGTAGAAAAAGTAAGTACCTTTGATAATAATATACACCAATATAAACGGAACCCCAAATTGTAAGGAGTTTCATGCAATCATTTTAGAAGCTATACGTACAAAACTACAATTATTGAATCATAATGCATCAATAAAAGAGGTGTAATTGTTCACTAACAATTTATCTTGAAGCCTATATAAAGGAGTTTTACTAAAAACCATCGAATCACGCAAACGATTTCAAACATGAAGGCGATCGTCGTCGCGTGTTTGTTTTGCGTGGTACTAAATGTGGAAAGTGTTAGATACGAAAATGTGACGTACGAACCCGCAGATAGACAGCTGTTGGACTTTAAACGGGATCATCCGGTAGGTTCACGCGATTTCAATAAGTTTATTATTATTGTAATATTTAGATAAGTAAAAACGAACGATACGAAGACAGAATTAGTCTAAATAATTTAATGATGATGAAAAATTACTCTAGGTTTTAGTTAGTTAACCCTGAGATACAGCACTAGCCAATTAAGCTAATGTAGATCAAAGAAAATATTAAGATAAGTAAAAAATATCCAGTTTTAAAACCAAAATTACAAATGTTTCCTAACATTTTAATGTCATGATTTTTCGCAAAGTAACAAATGATTACATAACTTATTATGACTGTTAAAAATCGAAATCTTTAAATCTTTTCAGTTGCCAATAGGAATATGGACTAAAAATAATGGAGATCCAACAGAAATTCGGGACACACTAACGATAAACTCCGATCAATTTAATAATCAGTTACTTCTCGATACAATGCTGACATTTGACGGAGAACGAACACCCGAGAGAGTGGTCCACGCCAAGGGAACTGGTGCTTTTGGTTATTTTGAGGTTACAAATGATGTCTCCAAATATACATATGCTGATGTCTTCAATGGAGTTGGCAAGAAAACGCCATTAGTTGTCAGGTTCTCAAACGCAGCTCAGAGTCTTGGAGGTACCGACGTTAGTAAAGAATTAAGAGGCATGTCAGTCAAATTTTACACGAAAGAAGGCAATTTAGACCTTTTGTGCTTACAAACACCTGTATATCTCTACAGAGACCCTATTAAATTCTGGTCTCTTGTACGTGCTTTCAAACGAAACCCACAGACTAGCATATTGGTAGATTTTACAGCCCGTTGGGACTTTGTCACACAAACACCACATTCCTTGCATACTTTCTTTTGGACATTGTCAGACTATGGTCGTCCAGATGGGTACAGAAAGATGGATGCTTTTCCCATTCATACTTATGAAATTTCTAATAAACATAGTGAACCACATTATGTGAGGTTTAACTTCAGAACAGAGCAAGGATTCAGTTTTATAACAAACGCTCAAGCGGCTGTGATTCAAGGCACGGATCCGGATTACTTTAATCGAGATTTGTACAATGCCATTGAATTGGGAAACTATCCTGCATGGAGATTAGAGATGGATGTAATGACGCCACATGACATACAAAAAGTTGATTACGATCCTTTCGATGTAACCAGACTGTGGAAGAATGGGACATTTACTACTGTACAGATAGGACGTTTAATATTAAACAAAAATGTTGAAAATCATTTCAGAGATGTAGAACAGGGAGCGTTCAACCCTGCTCATTTAGTGCCTGGTATTACAGGATCTCCTGACTTTTTGTTCAGAGGCAGGAGAATGTTCTACAGAGACACACAAAATTATCGCTTGGGAAGAAATCACAACAAAATTTACGTTAACATGCCACTATACGCTAAAACATATGTTCGCGATGGAACGCCACCTACAAGGCTGAATATGAAGAATGCACCAAACTACTATTCGAATTCCTTCAACGGTCCAATACCTTACGTGGACGAGAAGCGACCGAGGGCGAAGTTGCAAATCTTGGAGAGTAATGCTATTGACTTCGAGCCGTTGCAGTATTTCTACAACAACATTCTAGAAAATGAGGCACATAGACAGAGGTTTATTGAAACTGTAGTTCTGTCACTTGTAACAGTCACACCACCGGTGCTACAACGAGCTATAAAGATATTGTATCTTATTGATCGTGATTTAGGTGAACGGGTAAGTTTAGGGCTCGAAATAGCTCTGCAACAGAGGCGGGCTCAACAAGAAGCAGCTCAAGCAACTCCTCCACCTAACCTTCCCATAAGAAACTTTCCGACTGCAGAGGCTGCTCCTAAAATACATTTCTACGCTAAAAATGCAAAAGATAATCATAAATAAAGTTAAATGTCAGTTGCACACTGATTACTGTTAATTACAAGCAGAAACCACTGATATTGTTAAATGTGTTATGATGGCGGTTACATAATGTATGTTCATTGTTATACTTTTTTTCATTTTACTGGTATCCCTTTCCTTTTTTCGTCACGAGATGGGAAGCGGTTATATTTAATTTGGATACTTACTTAAATATTAATACAAGAATTCAAAATACGTGTCTTTTATTTCATTCAACCCAAACTGTAAAATTTTCCCAATTTAACATGAACCTTCTACTTTTGTGATTAAGTTAAATATTGAAGAAATACAGATTGTGGTAGTATGATGTCTGTGCCGATATCACTATAAAATGCTAGTTTTATATTCTTTAAAAATTCTATAAAATCAGTTGTTTATTAATCAGTTTTTCAAGGGAATAGTGGGTAAAAGCCGAACAGACTTGAAACCAGGCAATAAATATTCATAATTTTCTTTCACAGTCTTCCGCAAGGTTCTATTCTAGGACCACATATGATTATTAGGATTTTTGTTGAAGCTGTCAGGTTTATTGTCCTTAACAAGCAAGATTGAGATAAATCAGCAAACCACGAAGCACAGTTCCTTAGGGATTGTTATTCTGGACACCTATGAAACACTATGGGTCAAAAACAAAGTCATAGACGTAAGGTACTCAGAAAGTTATAGACATTATTTTTTATCTTGGTAAAATCATCAAAATAGTCCTCCCATCCAGTCAGACGGGACAGAAGAGACTGTCAGACTAGTACTGACTAAAATTCACGGTGATACTTCAATAGCCCTTTACGTGGGGTCACGGTTACCTGGAAAGACAGTCCCGCGACCCCGGTAGGCTTTGGTCCCTACAGATTGCTGAAAACTCTTTAAGGCGAGCGTGGAACAAGACCAGCTGTCAACACGTGCATGGTCCATGATCGGACTGCAAGTCACCTATAATCGGTCGTCGGTGAATGGTTGCAGAATCACCCATTACTCGCTGTCTACATGCCTGCGCCTACGGTGGCCGGAAATCGATTCGCGACGTTCTTTGCTGCGGGCAAAAGCTAGTACTGAATATCGTCACAATAAATCAAATTGAAAGAGTAGAACTTACCTTCTTTAGAAAGGATAAGCTGATAGCAAAAGACAGACGATTGCAGACCAAAACAGATATCGGTGGGAATCGTTTAATTAACGTCTTAGAAAGGATAAGGAAGAGGCTCTAACACTGAATACTTACTATTTGCCCGCACTTTGTACTTGAAGAATGTAAAACGTGAATTGTATGGAAATGAAAAAGCGCCTCTAGTGCACGAATGTGGAAATAATTTTATCCGTCGAAGTTTGCGATTGCGCCTCAGAGCTAACACGACTTTTCATGTTTGTGTGATGTAAAACAAACGGGAACTTTTACTTTAATTTGATGGATAAAAAGATCCTTTTTCATTTTCTATACAATTTTCATAGGTCAAAGTACGCTGTGTAGCCTCAGAAGGGTTTTGTGTTCCAAGTACAAAACATAACATTAAATCGCGTAGATACAAAGTTAATTAATTCCTCAGTCATTATGGACGAATCGGCTGTAACACGCATCTCCTTCCACGGTATTATTATAACAATAATTTTGATAGACTGCTTTATAAGACAGGAAACCGAGATGGTATGTGATTGCTTGGTAATTCATTTATAAACAATTATAGGCAAGGCCCTAAATCTTCAAAGGGAAGTTGATGTTTAAATTCCTTAATACTTATCTATTGGCCGATGGCAATCTCTATTAGCAGCTCGTTATTTTCAATAACTCCTTCTGACGATTTCGGTCACGGTAAGTCGCGGCGGCCAATTTCAGCGGATTTTAGCCATCTACGTGGGACATTATTATAGTACACAAGTGTGTGCACCGGCACAGGTGCACTCTCTGTTCCTTTCCTCTCATAGTCCGATGGAACGGCATGACTGGAGGGAGATCAGGCGAAGGACCAACGGCTTTTTTTTAACGTAAAGTCGGTCAATCATCAAATGAATTCTGAACACAGGGCAGAGCGGGAGGAACTGTCAGACTCGTACTGACTAAAACCCACGGTATCCTTCAATAGCTCTTTACGTTCTGGGGTCACGGTAATTCGTAAGTCCCGGGACCCCGGCAGGCTTTGGCCCTCTAGAGGGGGGGCCCGTCATTTTGCTGACACTCTTTGAGGCGCGCGTGGAAAACAACGCGCCGTCGACCCGGGCATGGTCCATGGTGGGACAGCGAGTCGCCCATTACTCCGACGCAGGTACCTCCCGAAACTTCCGTGTCCGATGAGGACCTGCGTCATGTAGTAGGTCAGGACGCCGTGACGTCTATCCAGCCATACCTCAAAGTGTCTAAACACACTATGCCGAAGTTACACGACCGAAGTTCGGCGGCTGATTTTACGTTCCGACGTATTTGGCTGATATGACACACCATAAGTGCCGAACTAACGCGGCAGAAATTCGGCGCCCGGCTCCCTGCTGCTCCCCGCCCCCGGATCTTCGTTAGTAATCGAACCAAAATTCGGTCGCGTATAATGTGTGGTCACAGAATAAGTTGCCGCTGAACTTACGCCCGACCGAAGTTAGGCTGTACGCTATGACGCGACGTAATTTTGGCATAGTGTGTCGTCAGTAATTCAAATAGCATTGCAGGCGTAATTGTGCTGAACTTCGGTCGCGTAACTTCGGCATAGTGTGTTTAGACACAAAGAGTGAAAGCAATTTTTTTAATCAATGTAATTTTTTAGATATAATAGTTGTATAAATGTTTAATGAAATAATTGAAAAAAAGTATAATACAAGCTATAGACAATAACGTTTTATTTCAACATCCTTAATGACTTTATAAACACGCCGACCACTGAGGTTCATGGCTTATGAATATAATACGACGTATTTTCCGCTTTAGATCTCGAGCGTATCAGGCGATTACCACTTTCTTCAGGGAAATTTTATACTGAAGCTTAACTGTATAATCCACTAATCGCTATTTTAGAATATCAATGAATCATATTTTTTATGTAAAAGTAGTGTAAAGTGGCGTGCATGTTCACTGGTTTTTTGTGTCAAGTTTTATGGATTAATGCAATAATACATTTGTAATAGTAAGAATTTTCCATGCAATAAAGCTGTTATTGCCATTTATTTTTAAATAAATATGAACTTTAAAAAATCTCAGAGAAGCAGAGAAGCCTAAAACCAGATAACATTATAAAGGGCGTAATCGGCGTTTACCGCTATATTGCTAATTTCATAACATAACACCTTTCCTGTAATGTCTGAAAGGTTAAAAAGAAGGTGTACCTAATAGTAGGCCCACATTTTGCCAAAGTCCCAAAAAGGGGGTGTTTATTGCCATCAACTGTGGCTGTTACTGATGGAAAAACCCAAAAATAGGTATACTATTTTTGAGTTTTTCAGCCAACCTGGAAATCGAACTGGGACCTCACGCTCTGCAGTCACGTTTGCAACTAACGAGCAACGAAGCAGCCTTGTTTCAATAACCTCAACACCAGGTAATTCTGAGTGATGTAAGGATTATTATCTATCAATCATGTTAGCTATTAATGCAATAGCGTGGAACGGATACATAGTTCATCATAACTTTGCATAAACTGCTACTAACTGTAAATCAACACACCAGATTACTACAAGCATTTGTTAAATACATCGACTATAATGTTCAACACATCCTATAAAAAAATCAAGCACTAGCTTATCATGATTATCCCACAATTGGCCTATAATAACGGAAATATGGGCCGATGACCTGAAGAAGGTAGCTAGTAGTGGCTGGATGAAGTAAGCGGAAGATCGTGCGTTGTAACGCTCCTTGGGCGAGACTTATGTTCAGCAGAAGGCTATAATAGGTTGAAATATTAATCGCAGTGGTAGACGCTCACGGCGACAGACGATCTCCGGCCACCGTAGGCGCGGGCATGCGGGCAGCGAGTAATGGGCAACTGGCTGTCCGACCATGGACCATGCCCGGGTCGACGGCGCGTTGAGTTCCACGCGCGCCTCTAAGAGTGTCGGGGTCACGGGTCTTACGAATTACCGTGACCTCGGAATGTAAAGGGCTATTGAAGGACATCGTGGATTTTAGTCAGTACGAGAAAGTATGGGCTAATACAATGAATCGAGCCACCACCCCTGATGTGACGACCACGACCACTCTGCCAAGAGTGTAGCTACTGAGCAGAAGAAAACAATGAGATGACACTTACTGCTGTCCTCCATTTTATTTTGTTGTTGTGTTTTAATCTAAAGTTTTTGTGTTCTAATACCAATTTAGCCCTGATGTCTACGCAGCGACCCAGAAGAAATTAGAACTCCTGTAAATCGACGAAATATACACCGTGGCTTTCTAGTCGTTTTACAAAAGTGATCCACTCAATGTATCTGACATAAAATACCTCTAGGCGCGATTTTTTTAAATCATTAATTAAGATAATAGGTAACGCCTGAGTGTCTGTGCCTTTTTCCGGTTTTTCTTTTTTTTTAAATAATTTTGTATTAGTTTTAGTTTACATTTAGTACCTATTTTGTTGTAAATATTTAGTTTTATTCTTAAATTTCTAGTTTTAGTTATGTAAATACTTTTAGTTTGTACATTTATAATTTGAAAAGTTTGGTTTTATTTAAACAATTCTACTTCGTAATTCAGATAATAGGTACGAAGAAAAATAAATAATAGGTACATTAGAAATATGAAACACCCTGTTAAAATGTTTATGTATCAGATTGTACCTACCCAGCGTAAGAGTCGAGCAGATCATTCCATCTTCATTTTCTATGAGACAAGGGTATTTCTAAGAACGCTTTCCGTCATAATAATAAATAATATTTTTTTTAATTACTGTAATCTCATAAATACCTATTTTATTTTTAATATGAACGTTTACTAGTCATTGGATGCATGAACTGGGCTGCCGTTGTAAGACGACTAAAAAGACACGGTGTAGAAAAAACTGTTTGACGCTAAACTCTGATAGGATGGTGAGACCAACCACCGCCAGTGGATGTTGAGACATATTTGTCTGTTAGATTTACGTATGTTATTTAGTTTTCAATCTAATAATGCTAATCAAAGTTAGTATAACTAATTAAACATCTGTTATCTAAACATGTTGAATCAAGATTTTGATATAACTCCGCTTGGTACAATTCAAGCAAGATCTTGTTTCTGCGAGATTCAGTTCTGTTTTGATTTCATTTAGATTTTCAGCAAATGTTACATCTAATTTTTTTAAATAAAGAAATATATGCCTTGCCTTTTCCCAACAATATTGGGGTCGGTTTCCAGTCGAACCAGATGCAGATGAATATCAGTATTTTACATGGAGCGACTTCCTATAGGACTTTCACAACCCACGGTAAGGCTGGTTGTCAGACTTTTAGAGCTTCTGACTAATAGTAACGGCTGTCAAAGATCTACAAATGACAGCCGGGACCAACGGCTTTACGTGCTTTCCGAGGCACCGAGGAAACTCGCTATGACAAGTGGTCACAAATTGATAATAATATATGTATTAAGTATGTAGTAGGGCTGCAGTCGTAAAAAAAAAATTGTTCCATACATTTTAACTTCCTTTTTCTTTCTCAAGAGGTTAGCAAGGGCCTGAAACGCAAAAGGTGATTAAAGGAACAGGGCGGGTTTTAGTGAGGCTGACAGTTGTTATCGTTCGAGCCGGAGTTTAAATTTTAAAATTAAAGAGTATTATGATTTTTATTATTTAACAAAGTTTTGCCCGCGGCTTCACTTGCGTTAATTTAGAATTTGAGAAACAAAACGGATCGTGTAAGTGGCGACATCTGGATTATGAACGTAATTGTCGTTTTTCTCAATTACAATGTGTATGGCAATTACAACTCTCTTCTGTTTCGTCGTGTCGGGATAAAATATACCCTATATCCGTGTCTGTACTCCTGACAACTTATATGCAAAATTTCAGGACGATCGATTCAGTAGGTAGTTTGAGCGTGAAAAGGTAAAAAACAAACTTACTAGCATTTATAATATTCGTTTAGATTGATAATTTTGTACATACTTTTTCAACTTTTCTTTTTCCCTAGAAAAGTTACAAAGTGGATCTTATCGATGCTACTAATCTAATTATTGTGTGTAACTTTATCACGACTAAACGAATTTTCATTAAATTTTACTCAAAGCTAAAAGGTAGGTAGATAGGACTGGAATAACACATGGCTTTTCCCGGTATTGAGTTTCCTTGTGAAAATTTTCTAATAAAACGCGGGCGAAGCCGCTGGCAAAGGTAGTACAAATATAAAACCAAGCTATATCCGGTAAATCAGCAGTTCCGTCGGGAGAGCTGTTGATGAGTCGCGTTCAAAGGCCTTCTGAAGCAAAATCGTTGTGCACTGTCTTATGAAGTCACAGTTTCCACCGAGCCTTCTTACCCATACAGCTCTGAATAACCTCTACTCTAAGTAACCGTTCCAGGGGGAACGTAAAAGGCTATTGAAGGAACATCGTAGATTTTAGTTAATACGAGTCTGACACTGCTTCCCGCTCTAACTAGTGCAGGACTCCTCCCGCACTAGTTCGTAGTAATAAATTATTAGACAAAATGAAACCTAAGTTTCTGTGCGTAGTTGCAATTATGATAATCACAGGTACTTTTAAACATAATTGAATGTACTCAAACAATGTCATTACAAAGAAAATGAGATTATTTGGCTTTAATTTTTTTTTCCATTGACCGGAAAAATAAACTAAAGTTTTTTTTCTTTAAGAACTATTTTTTCAAACTTTTCAAATCGATCGCAGCGCGCGATGTGACAGAGTTGTGAAATAACTTGGGACTCTCGGGAGCGATATATGACAATTAAGCCTTTGTCAAACAGACAAGCGAAGCGTGACGTTTTTATTTGTAATGTATGACATTGTTTAAATCCAGTCACATAGAAAAGCGAAAGCGTGACAGAACTATCGGACTGACGTCTCGCTTCGGTTCGGAAACGCTTCTCTTTCGCCGGTCTGTTGTGAACAAAAGTCTCAAAATAATGTGGTCACTAGCAGGGGTGGCCATTGTGCATACAGTATAATATGTGTACGATTTTTCTACTTGAACAATTATCATGAAACTACATAGTTTCCCTGCAATTACTGTATATAAAACGTTGCCACTATTAAGTCATTTCCACTCGGATTTGAAGAATAGGATGAGGCAGCTCATTGTCTGTATTTGTGTCTATGTCGCTATCATACATGTGGAGGGTTATCAATACCACAATGAGACGGTGGGGGACGCGGTGTCGCAGCAATTGCGAGACTTCCGGCGACGGCATCCAGTAAGTATATTCAATCACTAGTACTCCAGTCCCTTGTTTTTCAAAAAATATGTAAATAATTTCACTCGAAAATCTAGCTTTCTACTGGTGAAAGAATTTCCTAAATCGGTTCAATTATTCCAGAGATTACTTCCTACAAACAAACTCAAGAAATAAGAAACTCCCTTTGTAACAATAGTGTAATAAACAACAACCGCATCTCGCTCTTTTATAAACCTTTCAAAATCGAGAGTCCATAAAGTTTAGAATTGACGGCAAATTTTCATTTTTCAGAGACCAATCGGAGTGTGGACGAAGACATCGGGAGACCCAATCGACATCAGAGATACACTAAGCTTGAACAGTGACATATTTAACAACAAAAACCACTTCCGTGCCAGTTCCCATCTGAACAGGGAAAGGATACCCGAGCGAATCGTACATGCTAAAGGCTATAGCACCTTTGGATACTTCGAAGTCACACACGATGTTTCCAAGTACACTACGGCTGATTTATTCAATGGTATTGGAAAGAGAACGCCCTTAGTAGGAAGATTTTCTACAGCAATACAAAACATTGGAGGCACTGATTTGGTCAGGGAAACGAAAGGTCTATCTATAAAATTCTATACCAGACAAGGAAACTTGGATCTCTTATGTCTGTCCCTACCAATATTTTTATACAGGGACCCATTGGACTTCCTTCATTTTGCACACGCTCTCAAAAGAAACCCTCGTACTGAATCCTTTGATAATACTGTGCGGTGGGACTTTATTAATTTAAGACCAGAATTTCTGCACACCATACTCTATTTGCTATCTGATTTTGGATTACCAGATGGTTATAGAAAGATGCACATTTTCCCAATTCATGTTTATGAGTTGTACAACAAACAGGGTGAAAAATTCTTTGTAAAATTCAACTTCAGAACGGAATTGGGATTATTTAATTTGACAAATGCGCAAGCGGCGGCAATCGGCGTTGATGATCCTGACTATTACAACAGAGACTTGTACAATGCAATCGCTGCTGGGAACTATCCATCTTGGAGACTGGAACTGGATATCCTCAGAAAAGAGCAGTTGGACAAGTTAGATTATGATCCATTTGACCTGACAAGGCTGTGGAAAAGAGGAACTTATCGAACAGTGACAGTAGGTCGACTAGTTATGAACAAGTTGGTAGATAATAACTTTAGGGATAATGAACAATCTGCATTCAGCCCTGACAATCTAGTCCCAGGTATATTAGGACCCGCTGATGTAGTCTTTAAAGCCAGAAAAGTTTTCTATCCGGATACTCAAAACTATCGAGTGGGAGTAAATCATGATAACACAAGAATAAATGCTCCTTTATACGACAAGAATTACAATCGGGATGGTATGCCTCCTGTGCTTGATAACATGAAGGATGCGCCGAACTATTACCCGAACTCCTTCAATGGACCGATGCCTTACGTTGATGAGAGTCGACCTACAGAAAGACTACTAATTTTGCATAGAAATGCTATTGATCTACAACCAATGGCTGAATTTTACAATGAAATAGTAGATACTGATGCACATAGACAAAGGATCATTGCCAACTTAGCAGAGATGCTGGTAAATGTATCACCTGACGTGGAAAGAAAAGCTCTTCGCTTGCTGACATTAGTGGACATTGACTTAGGCCAGAAAGTAAGAACAGCGTTAGCAGCAGCGAGGGCTGTAGTACCACAAGAGAGACGAGATCAACTAGCTCAGTGTATAGCTAATGTGAATGAGAATAGTTTGGTATATCATACAAAGAATAGGTACACAAATAAATAGTACTTCAAATGTCAGTATATGCAACTGTCATGCACGCAAAACGTAACTTCAGATGCGGATCTACAAACATTATATAATATATTTATATCCCTAAATCATTTGTTTGTGTTTTATTCCTTTTCATATTGTATAGTACTTGAAAGCAAAGAACTTCAAGTTTACAAAATTATTAATATTTAATCCTTAATTGGTCGAGTTACGAATTTAACTTACCTTAAGAAAGGCTTTTGTCCCGCGGTGGACGAATCTCATCTGGTATGTTTTTGAGATTTTCCACGCATGGCGGGACGGAAGGGACTGTCAGACTTGTACTGACTAAATCCACTGTATCCTTCAATAGCCCTTTACGTTCCGGGGCCACGGTTACCTGATAAGATAGTTCTGTGACCCCGGCAGGCATCTGGTATGATAATGGATCAAGGCTGGTATTGAACGAAAGGTCAGAGCCTTATAGAATTAATTTTTGTAAATTAATTTAATACTTCAGTACTCTGTAGATTAAATAAATTAATTGATTAAATTAATGGGTGTTTGGTCTTTGATTTCAAAATTTGAGTTTTAATTTTGAAAATTTTATTAAATTCTACTCAAAATTATAAAACTTTAGGCTTTCATTTGGCTGAAAACTCGGCAACTTACAGAAGAATCCCTTTTCCCCTATCAGTGTAATTGCTGGGAAGAAGCGGCTAACTAACTCCCCATTATAATTGAACCAATCAAAATAAACATCGAAAGATAGTTTTAAACAATATATGTAATTACAATTTTGTAGACAAACCTTTGAAATCATGTTGGACTTCTCATCTGATTAATATTAACTTAGAATTTGAAAAAAAGAAGCAACTCTCAATTCATGGGATTTTTTTTATTTTATTTTTTAAGAAAAAAAACCCAAAAAATATAAAATTACTTTTGAATGAAAAGTTATTTTTGAAAATCGGTGACTTTGTTTCTTATTTCATTAACTTTTTTGTCACCGACTTCTAATAATAACGTATTAGTGTTGTTGGTTTTGAAAAAGTTTTTTTCAACAAGTTTATTTAATTTTTGTTTGGTGGGTGGCGTAATATTTTATCGTGTGATGTGTAACAACAGCGATGCTCATATCTGAAGTACAGAAATTTTATATCTAGTTCAGAACCAGATGTTTGATATCTGAACACAGAATGTTACAGCATTGTTATTTAAAAATCTGTAATTACAAAAAAAAACTATGTAATTGAGCAGCTAATTAATCAACACACACGTATTTTGATATTTCAAATAATAAGTTTAAGTTGTATAACTAAGAAGATAATGGTATGTTTTCCCCTTTTAGAACAAACGGGAAGTTGTAAAAAGTTTAATTGCCAATTAGGTAATTTCATCCTAATATTATTGTGGTTATAACTTATACAGGCCGAATGGAGAACATTCTAGTTTTTAGTGGCAATAAATATGTTTTGCAATGACCAAGGTTTGTAGTAACTAAGTGATTAAAATAATAATAAAATATTGGCGATACCAATAATACGTAGCTTCCTGGAATTATATTCATTTAAAACACGCACACGCCTATGTTTTTACTTCACTTATTAAGTGGAATATCTTAATTAACGGATTTCTTTATTCAAACGGAAAAAAATGATTTTAGATCTAATGTTTGTGTATTTCAATCAATAGGTATTTTTTATTGGACAGTACTTTGTTATTGATTTCTATTGTGTTTTAAGCTATTGCATAGCTTTTATCGCGGATTTTGAACGCGGCAACCGAATCAAGAAATTCTGTAACGAAAATAAAACTATCACTGTCACAGTCACATCTGTCATGTCAACGTGAATGAATAAAATTTGAATGAATGAATTTTTTTCTTGACGTTTCGTAGCTGAGCCGTAGCCAAATTAGTAGAGTAACTTCCCATAGAGCAACGATAGGATGATATTCTTGTTGAATATTCGCGGTAGGCGATTTTTTTTTCATAAATAAAATAAAAAAAGCTTTACTGCGGCAGTCCCCTAGTGCCACATGTATTTTTTTTTTGTTATGTGACTATCCCGGAACCATTAAGCTAGGATCAACAGTGAAAGACACAAAAAAAGAGCTGTTGTACGAGTAAGGAAGCTAGATGAAGTCTCAAATAATACATTTAAAGACTATGGAAACAGCAACAAAAAAAATGGAACCGACGACGTCGTGAAAGTCACAGGCAATCGATAAATAAAAATAGCGGATTGTCGTTCGGCGTGTTGGTTTTACGGGGAAGGCATCTTCCGTCATCGAAGTCGTCTTCCAGCTGATGATCAAAAAAGGCAGGGACGTCGTTCTCTACAAAGGGTGGAGTAAGGCTGCCAATGACGATTCTGCTGACAAATAATTTATACTGATAGCGGTCGATCTAATAACTGGCGTTTTCCTATAAGCACTTACGTACAAATTGCCTTGCAAGTATATAAAGTTCTTGGAGCTATGCAACGTTTTCACTCATAACTTGTAGGATGAGGCAACTTATCGTATTTATTTGTGTGAGCGCGATTATAGAACACGTAACTAGCATTCGATATGAAAATGTGACAGCAGATGCTTTTTCACAGCAGTTGGTCGAGTTCAGACAGTTACATCCGGTATGTAAAAATATTTGATACCATAACCTTGACAGGAAATGTCAAACTTCTTGACACTTCCTATCAAATCTCAATAAATAAAAGTAAATTCGTGTAAGATTGTTGAACTTAATTTCTTTCTGATTTTGTTTTCATTTGATAAGGTTGCGTTGCCCTTTAGCTAGCACCTGTAATCAGTACAGTAAATAAAAGTGTCAATAAAATACTATATCCACGTCAATGATCACAAAGTGAAATCTAATGTAACTTAATTGTATGACTAATCGAAGTGAACAGATCAACTGAATTGATTCAAACAATATTTCATTCTTAGTTGTTCATGTTTCAGAGACCAATTGGAGTATGGACCAAGCTGACTGGAGACCCAATAGACATAAGAGACACAATAAGTTTAAACACGGATATATTCAACAACAAACATCATTTCATGATCGGGTCTCATCTCAACAGAGAAAGAATACCAGAGCGACTAGTACATGCCAAAGGCTATGGGGCATTCGGATACTTTGAAGTTACTCATGACGTCTCCAGGTATATTAAATCTAATGTATTCAATAGAATTGGCAAGAGGACACCAGTAGCAACCCGGTTTTCAACAGCAAGACAAAATCTCGGAGGAAGTGATTTATCTAGAGAAACAAAAGCTATGTCTATTAAGTTTTATACAGAAGAAGGTAATCTAGACATGATATGCTTTCACATACCTGTCTTCTTGTTTAAAGATCCAATAGAGTTCCCACGTTTCGTTCGCGCCTTTAGAAGAAACCCTCGCACTGGGATTTTTGATAGCACATCAAGATGGGACTTCATCACATTGAGACCTGACTTCTTGCATGCCAATTTATGGTTACAATCAGATCTTGGCATACCTGATGGATATAGACAGTCGAACTATTTCCCACTGCACACCTATGAAATATACAACAAACATGGTGAACGATTCTATGTGAAATTTAATTACAGATCCGAGATAGGCATGGTTAATCTAACAAATGCGCAAGCGGCAGCTATAGGCTTGGAAGATCCTGACTATTACAACAGAGATTTGTATAACGCTATTGCGGCGAAAAATTATCCAGCTTGGCGACTAGAAATGGACATTTTAACAAAGGACGAATTGTCAAAAGTTGATTACGATCCTTTTGATATGACAAGATTATGGAAAAGAAGAACCTATCGTACAGTGCCTGTGGGTCGGTTAGTTCTCAATAGTCGTGTAGACAACCATTTCAAAGATGTCGAAACAGCCGCATACAGTCCAGATAACTTAGTTCCCGGAATAACAGGGCCGCCTGATCTTGTCTTCAAAGCACGAAAGATTTTCTATCCGGATACGCAGAACTACCGTTTAGGAATCAACCATGCAAACTCAAGAATAAATGCTCCTTTATACGATAGAAATTACAATAGAGATGGAAGGCCACCTGTACGTGATAACATGAAGGATGCACCGAACTATTATCCGAACTCTTTTAGTGGACCAATGCCTTATGTTGATGAGGCACGGCCAACGGAGAGGTTAATACCATTACAAAGCAACGCTGTTGATTTGCAACCAGTTGCAGAGTTCTATAATGAAATCATAGAGAGTGATGCACACAGACAGAGGATTGCGGATAATGTGGCAGAATCGTTAGTAGGCGTAGCACCAGACATATTAAAGAAAGCTCTCCGCTTGCTTACCCTGGTAGATATTGACCTGGGTACCCGCGTGAGGACTACATTGAAAGCATTACAGAGGGTGTCGGTAGCAGAGAGACAAAGTCAGCTAGCACAATGTTTTGCTAGTATCGGCTAATTTATTACGGAATAATTAAAGTTATTATCACGATTCGATAATTATACTAATCTGAAACGGAAATAATTTTTCGTTTGTATTTAACTGACTATTTGAGTAGGAATTATGTAGAAAACTTATTTCCTATAAAATAATTTAATTAGTTGTAAACCGGAAGAATTTTTTTAAATGTCTGTGGAAACGTGAATTGACTTAGGTCTGTACCTATTTCATTTAGTAACATGAAATACATAACGTGTTAATTTTTTTGTATTACTATTATGTGATGTATGTAACATTACTAATAGTAATACAAAAAATTGCATAATGTACTTATTAATAAACACGGTCCAAAGATTTTAAAAAAGATTTCAAGTTATATTGATGTTTTTTGATGATGAAAGTCAGAAGTTTTTCAATTTCCAGACATTTTTAGAAACTGATGACCACATGAGGATTCCTTAGGGTACAAATGAAACTAGGTCTAGATAGTTCATCCATCCATCAGCCTATAATGTTCCCACTGCTGGGACACAGGCTTCCTCTCTGTGAGAGGGAGTGGGCCATAATCCACCACGCGGGCCCAGTGCGGGTTGGTAGACGTCACATATCTTCGAATTTTTGGTTCTAGGACATGCCGGTTTCCTCACGATGTTTCCCTTCACCGTTTTGAGAAGAGTGGTGATAAAATAAATTATCTACACATAGTAATGCGTCTGGCGGGGTTCGAACTCACGACCTACAATTCGTAAGTCGGGACCGATGCCACTGGGCCACCACTGCTCTTGATAGTTAGGTAACTATTAAAACCAGTTTAAACATTTCTCATGTCACAATTTATGGCTTATTATAAAATACTTGGAGTTATGACCTTTTTTTTTTTTTGCGTGGTAAAATCATCAAATGAGTCCTCCCACCCAGGGCAGGGCGGGAGGGACTGTCAGACTTGTACTGACTAAAATCCACGGTGTCCTTCACGAGCCCTTTACGTACCGGGGTTACGGTGATGGGTAAGTCCCGCGACCCCGGCAGGCTCTGGCCCTCTACAGGCCCCGTCAATGTGCTGACACTCCTTGAGGCGCGCGTGGAACACAACGCGCCGTCGACCCGGGCATGGTCCATGGTCGGACAGCAAGTCGCCCATTACTCGCTGCCCGCATGCCCGCGCCTACGGTGGCCGGAGATCGTCCTGTGACGTCCGACGCCGTGGGCGCCTACCACTGCGGCTGGGATGGAGGGAGGACGCTGTCCTCTTCCTCAGGCGGCCCGCCTCCTCCTTCACGAGCATGACTGCTTCGCAGAAGGAGGCGACCGCTTCCCACTCCGTCTCGCCCCGCAGCATGGCCTCGACCAATACCGGGCGCGAGGAGTTATGACACTGCGGTAACTCCCTCGACTCACGAGTCACAGATCATGGGTTTGACCCCAGCCTTAGCAACCCGCACTGGGCCTGCGTGATGGGTTGCAGAATCTCCTGCACACACTGAGGAGGTCCCTGCAGTGGAAACATTAAAGGTGATTATGTTCTGACACGTTACACATAATGGTACATACCATACATACAAGTACTTCACTTGATTACACGATCATTCATGTTTACATTTGAGGCCTACGTAATCCATTAGTGAATCAATATCTATTATTAACTTAGGAATTGATAAAGTATGAGTTTCTCAGGGACATGTTTCAGCATAATCAGCTTGTACCAGTATCTGGGACACAGAACCTCTTAGGGAGAGGAAGAGGATCGTAATCCATTAAGAGGGGACGGTGCGGGTCGGTAGTTGTTGTAAGTCTTCAATGTTTTGATGTGTAACATCTTTACTGCTCCTTTTTAGGAGTAACGGCAGTTGAACAGGTTTTGTCTTGCGACTGGCGACTTGCGTGGTCGCAGTCCCAGGTCGCAGTCAAAGTGGTAGTTAAAGTCAAAGTTGCAAGTTACAAGTAGCAAGAAAAAAAAACGACGGGTTGCACTCTGGGAGTGCGACGTCTTACGAATTTTCGATTAGGTCACGTGTCCTGACGCGAGTTTAACATTTTTTACCCATTCCAAAAAAGTACACAACGCTGCTAAAGAAGTTTTCACTTCAAAAATCGCAAATATCACAAGTAGAAGTAGAAATCGCTAGTAAAAGTCGTAAGTCGAAGTTGTAGTTATAGTCGTAGTCGCAGTTACAAGTTGCAAGCCGTAAATCGTAAGTCGTACCAAGGTGATATTCAGATGTTTCACATTATTTTTTATTATGCGACTAATGTGAGGCTAGCTCGTTTTTTTTTAACTAGCTGCTGTCTGCGATTTCGTTCGGGTAAAGTTTTGAAATTAGTTTCGCTTGCCCTAAAGATAGTGAAAAAATAAAAAAAATATTAATTAAATAGTAGTTGGAGAAAAACTTGACGTTCTATCGAAGCGCAATTTGACGGTGATTGGCCAACGCTCGTGACCGATCAACCATAGCAGCTGCAAGTGACGGCAGCGGTCTGACGTGGATTTATGAAGTACGAAGTCTTAACATAGTCTAAAATTGTGCTCGGTAGACGGCAATATCCTGACATGTCGTCTCACGTGCATGAGATTACTGAATTTACTATAACTTTCAGGGATTACGTACGATGTTATGTAATTTTTCAAGAAAGTTTGTAGTTATGTACCTTTTTTTCTTTTGAGATGTGTTGGATTTTGACACTAATCAAGGTCAGAGGTGACAGATATAATATTCAATTAATAAATTCTTCTTCTTCTTTCTGAGGTGAAAAAAACATCAAATGAGTCCCTTCATCCTGTGTGGAGCAGAAGGGACTGTCAGACTCCTACTTACT
This sequence comes from Agrotis puta, assembly GCA_943136025.2. NCBI lineage: Eukaryota > Metazoa > Arthropoda > Insecta > Lepidoptera > Noctuidae > Agrotis > Agrotis puta. Next base: position 4,550,341 of record OW964177.2, read on the forward strand.
AAAAACAAGTCTATTCCTTCACACGCCTTTTGCGTTCCAAGGTCGCGAGATCCTGCTTCACCAGCCCCGTGATCACGTCCTTCATCCCTGAGAATAATAAAAATGCAAATTCAAAACAACATAGCACAGAGAAGGTATACTTCACCATAATTATTTCCATGCTGCCGTTGAATATGATAATTCCGGCGATAACTTCGACTGTGGAGCGCTGTTTATTTACTCCCAGCGTATTAATTATGAAGTTGAGCTTAGAGTGGACTGGATGGCAACATGGACACAGAGTATGAATATGCAGAAGGCTGAATGTCTTTTAAAAGAGTTGATAAAACAAGAGATTCTAGGATTTACGTAAAACAGCTGTAATCACAAAAGAAAAATAAAAAACAATGATATACCCACATTTCGAGGGCTGTGTTTAGGGTTTTGGCCATTAATCGGTATAAAATAATAAATCCAGAGATCGGGCTGCTATTGAAAAGATTAAAATATTGGCGATCACTAGAAAAACAAGCTAGAAACTTATTCGTAGCTACATTTTTAGAGGTCATGTAATCACTTTGAGCTTCTTTTTCAGAGTATCATGTTAAGTTACGATTACGCAGCTAAGACTAAGTTATACGAAAGTAATGCTTTATTTTATGGACCGCAAAGAGCAACTGATTGAAAAGGTAGGTGTTAAGTCAGTTAAGTCTGACTGTCCCTTCCGCTCCACCCAGCGCAGGGCACAGTACTCATTTCATGTTTTTCCACCCAAAAAATAAGACTACTGAAAGCATTTCCTGACAGAGTTTGTACATAATTCAATCAGGAAATGTATTCGGTAGTCCTTCTGTATTTATTTACTCTGTGTCATGGATGTTTGTCAAACAAAATTGTCGACCACTGGATGAGTTGACCTGTTTTCTAGATGCCCTAAATCTGGGAGTGTTGGCAAAATAACGCAGTTTATCAACTAACAAGTTAAGTAATAAAACTAATATATTGCTTCTTGAAGTAAGTTCAGATGTTGGTAACGACCATAATTTTGGATACCTACTTAGTCGTTAGGAGAATAAGGTCTTTTGTTAAACGAAATTGTTTTAATAATTATTATCCAAACGGCACTTTTACTTTGGTGAAACCTTTCGAATTAAACTTTATCTTGGTTTCAAGTACTACATACGATGATGAACGGGTTATAGGTTGCTGCTTAGACATAATGTCAATGATTTTTACCAGATAAAGTGCCCCTATTTGTGAATTCGGTAAACCAAGAGTAGCCGTAACGTATGTCTTTCAGAACGTTATTGTGTCGGTTTATAATAGTGATAACTCTTAAAACTAAACTCATTTGATATTTTTTCTATGACATTTACCCAATAAGGTTTTTTCAGACTCATTATCTTCTCAATATCACAAGATTTAATAGCCATGCAATAAAAATGTTTTGTTTCCGCTAGCTCAAAGAGAATACGCGAAATAAGTTGGCTTATCGCACTATACAACAGAGCAGTGGTGACCATGTTGTATCCACCCGGACTTACGAGTTGTTAGGTCGTGGGTTCCCAGCCAAGCACATTCCTTTGTGTAATTTATTTCCTCAACACTGCTTTCAAAACAGTAAAGGGAAACATCGTGAAGAAACCAGAATGTCGTAAAACCAAAAATTCGAAGACATATGACATCTACCAACCCGCGCCGGGTCCGATTGGTGGATTATGACCCACTACCGATGACGAAAAGTGACGATGATGAAGATAATCACACTTCTGACCATCTATGTTATATTATATATATTATCATTTTTAACTAAAACAGTAACAATACAGTTCCCAATCAACCATAAGTACCAGGCTAGCATAGACAAAATGGACACGGAAAGGGCGCCGTAACAGTTGGTTATATACGTGTTGCGTCTCATCGGATTATGTAAATAGGAGTCTATAAGCGGAGGGTCGTTCCGTGCCCGTTGTTTCGGAAAACCCCCTCCCCTTCGTCCCTCTTCAGGCCCCTCCCCTTCACCCCTACTTCCCCTCGACCTGTCCACTGTACTGGAAGTTAGCTCGACCGTCTATTCCACTGGTGTATACTTAGAACTCGACTAGCCTGTGTGGAATGGAAGAGCGGTTTTCTATTAGTTTTCAGCGTGAATGGAAAATTGTTTGAGTGCTGTATGCACGTCATATCGTATTTGAAAAACAACTCAGTTATGTGGTATGCTGTGAAATTGACTTACACCTGAAATTGATATTGTATCCGTCTCAATTCAAACCTGATTCGTGTTTTTGGACAGCTGCTTCTGATCTGAATAAAACTCGGAATTGCGAATTTGGTCAAGGACTGGTTACATTGTTCTTTTACTTGGTAAATCAATCATCAAATGAGTCCTCCCACCCAGGGCAGAGCGGGAGGGACTGTCAGACTCGTACTGACTAAAATCCACGGTGTCCTTCAAAAGCCCTTTACGTTCCGGGGTCACGGTAATTCGTGGGTCCCGCGACCATCCTGTAGCATTAAGGTTAATTTTCATCGATGTAAATAAATTAGCGTTCATGTCGATTTTTGATCGATCGATCATTTTTTTTTATTGAATAAATTTAATTAAAAGGTATTTTTTTATCGTGGTAAAATCATCAAGTGAGTTCTCGTACCCAGGGCGGGGCGGGAAGGACTTTCAGACTTGTACTGACTAAAATCCACGGTGCTCCTTCAATAGCCCTTTACGTTCCAGGGTCACAGTTACCTGATGAGTCAGTCCTGCGACGAATAAAAAAGTTATGGGAAACGAGCATTTTCAATTTCAAAATCGATGTACATAACTACATTTACGTCACACACTCTTGCAAGCCCCTCTGTAGAAAATACTTCAAGGTTACTTAAGATTCTAGATTTTCATTCGGTCCGTGACTAAAATTTAACGGAAAAAGTTAGTAATGCCTTGAAACCTATCGATTTCTTCTTTTTTAAAAAGAAAAAACTGAGAAAAATTTATGAGCAAAACTTTAAAGCCTTTTTGTAAAATCTTAAACTTAAAAGAAAATATCAAATATTCTTTTTTACTTTTATTCTTTTTTAACTAAGTAGAAAAGTTTGATACGCAATGAATATTTAATATCAAATATTGTTATTTATTAAATCTATTTGTGTATCACCGACGCAAACGTTATGAGTTATTTTTGAGATGGAGAAGACTGCAACAGTTCTACATTTCACTATTCTGGCCAATTCTAAATATGTATGACAGGTTTCGAATTGATTGCGGGACTAGATTAAAAATGCACTGTGTCTCTGGAGTTCAAACAAAGGGCAACCGAAGAACAGAGGGCCTTAAAGCGAGAGTAGTTCCACTGACTGAACGAGATGGCACTAGACGACTTGTATAGCTCTGTCTCTTTTCCTCAGCGGAACTATTCCGCTTTAAGACGTCATGGTAGGCCACCGAGGGCCGTATTATGACGTCTTAAAACCAGGCTTGTTCCAGTGAGTGAAGGACGTGGCGCTAGACGACTTGTATAGCTCTGTCTCTTTCACTCACTGGAACAAGCCTGGTTTTAAGACGTCATAATACGGCTGCAGCTTGGTTTACAGTCAATCAAATCTGACAGTACCGTCCACTCTACCAAGGGCGGGAAAAAACTCATTCGATGACTAACAACAAATAAAGTTAAGATAATTATTTCTTGATATTAATATAAATATTATTACGAATGGTACAGCACGTGTACATTTATGAATAGTATTATGTTTAGTAAGAGAGGTAGTCCCGAAATAGGCGCAACAAAAAAGAGGTTTGAGGATATTTGAAATTTTAATTAAAAATAAAATACTTTGATAATTTCGAAGACGTTATGTAAACGATAAATTAACAGTTCGTTGAATTATTTGCTTGTGGCGTATGGTTTTAGTTTTGAACAGCCATACATACATTCATGCATTCTCATCTCACGCCTTTTTTCTCTGCATAAAGATAGAAACCACAGAACGCCATCTGCTGTTCCCTTTGAACAATCAGTAATTTATGTTGAAACTAGCTGTTCCCTGCCACGCTTCGCTGTGGCACAAAAAAAACTGTTTATTCGCAGTTGCGGATATGTGACTGATGCAAAAAATATAGATAAAAACAATCCTTGATGCGGATTATACATCATGCTAACACCTCAATCGGTGCAGAACTTTTAGAGTTTTTGAAGCGTACACATAACATTTTCATATTAGATATGCGTAGGGGAACAGTGTATAAGACGGGGACGCAAGGTATGATGGGAAATCACACACTTAAGGCTAACTTAATACAATGTTAACGTAGCGGAAGCCCCAATAGGACGCCATTTGTTAATGGTCGCTTGCAAATGACGTCTTGGCGCTTGCGGTATGCCTAAAGAGTGAATGCCCCCATTATAGCTTGCGTCCCTGTTTTATACACTGTTTACCTACAGAATATTAAGACATCCATAGGTTTATATTCGTATACGTTACTTTATAAATGACTACTTGTCAAAATTATTTACACGTGAGATGCCGACTGTTTTAAACCACTTTTTCGAAAATAATTTTAAATGCATAAGGAATGCATACAATTAAAATAAATAAATGAGTGACATTGAAATTAATTACATGTGACGAATTTAAATTAAATACAGACGCCGTCATTATTATATTCGTTTTATTTGTCATTTTGTTAAAACAATTGTGCAAATTCCATTTAGGAAGGTACTTCTTCCTTTCGTATCGTGGTACAGACATCTGTCAAATTTTAGCAATCGAACATTAACCTTCCACTACTGTGATAAGGTTGAAAATCTATTAAAGAAATTTGACAGATTGATGTGCTGGTGTCTGTTGTACATTTATAATTCAAAAGATTTTTGTCAAAATAAATCAGTTACAGACACTTGTATAGTCGAAAAAAAGGTGAAATATTTTATTGTTTACGCAAACACAAAACATAATATCACACCTATACCAATAGGGGCCTGGCTTATTAGTTCGAAGCAGTTAAGGGTTTTTTTTTTTTATCGTGGTAAAATCATCAAATGAGTCCTCCCGCCCAGGGCAGGGCGGGAGGGACTGTCAGACTTGTACTGACTAAAATCCACGGTGTCCTTCAATAGCCCTTTACGTACTAGGGTCACGGTAATCCCTTGGTCCCGCGACCCCAGCAGGATAAGCAGCTAAGGGGTAATAATGAAATCATTTCAATATCTTGATCAAATTCTAGTGTAAGAAAATCATGTTTTTGACAAGAATTTGCGTTAAATATCTGAACTAACAACAGTAAAATATACATGACATATATCTATCTGTTTTTTTTTAAGAAACCGTCTTTAAAGAGGAACTCATTTAAAAAAAAAAAAAACTTTTCTTTTATCTCCAGGCACCCACTGTGTGACGGCCTTCGTCCAGCGGTCAATGTTCATGCGGCTGACGATGCGAATGGCAGTTCCATTTCAGCCTGGCAGCCTTCTTTCCGACGTTCAGATGGAGATGGACGGCCCAGAAAGAGGTGACGAGATGAGTTGGACTCGCACCGTGAGGGCTGGTTCGAAGTCGCGCTGGACAAGAATACATGGAAAAACTTGGGTAGGCCTTTGCCCAGAAGTGGGACAGTGTAGGCTGAAGAAAAAAAACGTTTCTTTCGGAAGACGATGGCAAAAGTCAATGAAATATAAAAAAAAAGTCTTTTGGAAGATTTTTGAAAGCCAGTCAGTCTGTTTCTTATTTTATAGACTTTTTTGACAACGAGTTTTAATTTTTTTTTCAATATGTCGGCCAAGTATATTATCTTACCCCAATGTGCTTTAATGTGGACATCAAAATCTACGAACGGGTACCACCTTTTTTTTTTTTTTTTTTTTTTTTTTTTTTTAAGGGTGGCAAAATCATCAAATGAGTCCTCCCGCCCTGGGTGGGGCGGGAGGGACTGTCAGACTCTTACTGACTAAAATCCACCCGTGTTTCTTCGGATGCCCTTTACGTTCCGGGGCCGCGGTAACCTGGATTAAGAAAAATCCGCGACCCCAGCAGGCATTTGGCCCCGTAAGGGGCCCCGTCGGTGACCCGTGAAACACGACGCGCCACCGACCTGGGCTTGGTCCTTGGTCGGACGGCGGGCTTACCCATTACTCGCCGTCCGCAAGCCCGCTCCGCCGCTGTGCCCTCTGCTATTCAGAGGGACACGCGTTGGAGCATCCACCTGACAGGCTATTCGCATACGGGCAAAGAGACCCCTCAGGCACACAGTGCCTAAGGAAGTGTTTTGCCCGTATCCCAGGGTGCACCGGCCCGAAAAACTGGTCTTCCCCCCGGACGTATCCGAGAGGGAACTCCAGTCCACGGGCGCACGTGGAGGTTTCCTGTCTTAGCACCCCAACGGGTACCACCTAAGACATATTAAGTGACAGTCCGGAGGTTCCTTTATTTAAGGTAATAAAATTATAATTTCAACCTTACCCTTATGTTTTAAATAGGTGACCCGTGAAATTATTCAGACCTTTAGGAGATGACGATTAGAGACATAATATATACTTGACTATAATGAGCTCGAATTAATAACATGTCATTTGCTTATATTATTTTTATATAAATAAATACAAGGAATTTTTATTTTATCAAATCAATACCCAAGTAGTCAACCTAGCTTTAACAATCTAAATCCCACTAGCCACCTTTGGGATGGCTCAGCTAAATACAAACCTTACGCTCTTAACTCAGTGCAGAGCTAAGAGGCTCATTGGCGGCGTAAAATTAGTGAACGTCAAGCTTCATAGCTTGACTCTTCGCCGCAAAGTTGCTTGCCTGTCGGTCTTCTACAAATTGTACTTCGGAGAATGTACCCAAAAACTCCACGACCTCAACCCACCAGCCCCCTTCTATGATTACACATCTAGACGCACGAAAAATATCATCCTTACCTTATTGCTATTCCACCAATTCGCTACGCTTTCCAAAAGTCTTTTATAATGTGAACAGCGAAGGAGTGGAACTCTCTGCCTGCGTCTGTGTTTCCGAACGAATACAACTCTAATCTCTTCAAAGTCAGAGTGAACAGGCTTCTTCTGGGTAAGCTCGCTCCATTGTCGACCTTGTCTTTGTCACTCCTGACCTAGATTAAGGTCAAATGCAAACCCACCGTTCATAAAATCAAGCTTGCAAAAAAAACGACGGGTTGCACTCTGGGAGTGCCGGCAGAAGTGAAAACTTGAATAGTAATAAACACACACGAACATTCGCGCAAGCGCCCTGCGCCGTCTTACGAATTTTCGATCAGGTCACGTGACCTGACGCGAGTTTAACATTTTTTACCCATTCCAAAAAAAGTGCACAACGCCTCTAAAGAAGTTTTCAATTCAAAAGTTTATAAATGTCTGTTTTGCTATTAAGCAAATTATATTATAACAAGAAAAATAATCTGACACATTGCAAATCTTTACTATTATCACAGAAATATTTACATAAACTCATAGAGATTTTTATTAAGGTCGCTTATTAAAAATTTTATGCGACACTTTAATAAATGACGGACGAACTGGTAACCTTTCAGGTGAATTTGGAATGTATCGAATATTAATGAAGAGCCGGGAATAAACCAGACTTTTCTGTTGTGCTGTGATATATTTCGTTTCTAGGTCATTCGATGAGTGACAAATCAGGGAATAATTGACTATTATTAAATATTTCAATAGTACATACGACTTTTAATCTATACTAATATTATAAAGAGGTAAATTTGTTTGTTTGTATGTAGGGGGTAATCTTAGGAACTGCTCAACCAATTTTGAAAATTTTTTCACCATTAGATAGCTGTATTAGTCCTGAGTAACATAGGCTATAAGGGGGGGGGGGCTTAGGAGCGGGCTAAGGCTAGTATTTCATAAATATAGGGTTTCTAATTTATTGTCAGCTACATATAAAGTAATGAAAGAAATAGTAATAATAATATATGTACTGGTACATGAAAAAAAATGTTTTAAATAACAAAAAATAAAGGCAAACTATTACAAAATTAACCACAATAAATTGTAAAATAACTTTTCTATCGGATTTCGGTGTCTTTATTATGTATCATTGACTTTTTGTCACCGACTTTAAAAGTTATTTTAAACATTTTTGTGGTTGTTTTTGAAGTCGTTTACTTTTCTTTCATCATTTTTTTTATTGTTATTGAAAGTATACGCGACTGAATATAATAAATAAAAATGCTTAAATCAAAAGTAAACTAAACCATAATTAAACTAGTGATAGAACCCGCTCGCGAAGGAGGAGGCGGCGCGTGAGGGAGAGGACAGCGTCGTCCCTCCACCCCAGCCGCAGTGGTAGACGCCCAGGGCGTCGGACGTCGCAAGACGATCTCCGGCCACCGTAGGCGCGGGCATGCGGGCGGCGAGTAATGGGCGACTCGCTGTCCGACCATGGATCATGCCCGGGTCCACGGCGCGTTGTGTTCCACGCGCGCCTCAAGGAGTGTCAGCATAGTGACGGGACCTGTAGAGGGACAAAGCCTGCCGGGGTCGCGGGACTCGCAAATTACCGTAACCCCGGTACGTAAAGGGCTATTGAAGGACACCGTGGATTTTAGTCAGTACAAGTCTGACAGTCCGTCCCGCCCTGCCCTGGGTGGGAGGAGTCATTTGATGATTTTACCACGCAAAAAAAAGTATACGCGACTGAATATAATAAATGAAAATGCTTAAATCAAAAGTAAACTAAACCATAATTAAACTGGTGATAGAACCCGAGTCTGTTAATATCAGTTAGTCAGTTTATGTCAGTTTATTTAAGTCCACTGAACCCCAAAAATACGTGGATTGTTTAGTCTCCGCGTGGTATATAATGTTTGGGAAGCTGTTTCATATGTCACTACTGTCTACGTTAGTCACTCAAAAATGATTCGCATACTGAGCTTATTTTGCTTCGTTGCTACCTCTTCATTGGGTAAGATTATCTTTCCTTCCCTTAACTGTAACTATTTCATTATCTTGTTAGGTATCCCACTGCTGACCATTGACCATTTTGACCACGGCCTTTTTGAAGTGAAAACTTCTTTAGAGGCGTTGTGCACCTTTTTTGGACACGTGACCTGATCGAACATTCGTAAGACGGCGCAGGGCGCTTGCGCGAATGTTCGTGTGTGTTTATTACTATTCAAGTTTTCATTTCTGCCGGCACCCCCAGAGTGCAACCCGTCGTTTTTATCTAGTCCTCTCTATTTTTTACTGTTTCATTTCTTCACTAATTTAATTCTTTTTTTCACTTATTTTTACACAAAGTCAAAGTCAAATCATTTATTTCAATTGGGCGATCAAAGAGCCACTTTTGAACGTCGATTATTAAAATTAAAGAAGGAAGGAAAATTGGAAGGGATGCGTTTGATTCAACACAATCTTTATAGTTACGAGTAACTAGCTGTACCCTGGCACGCTTTTTCCGCTGGACAGACTGGCAGACTGTTTTTTCGCTGGTCGCGGATATGTGACTGATGCAAAAAATAGATAAAAACAATCCTTGATGCGGATTATATATCCTGGTAAAATTTCAGCTCAATCGATGCAGAACTTTTTGAGTTTTGGAAGCGTACTCAAACCAACATAACATTTTATATATATATAGATTTATTTTGCTTTTGCATATTACGTTCCAAAATTTGCTAACATTTTATTCCCCGGCATTGTAAATTGAGCTGTATATCAACTTTTTAAAGTAGCCCATTGGGTACTACGTACTATCTGGTATTATTTGAGTCTCTCATTTTTAAGACGTATTTTTTTTTCGATAAATTAGTTTACCTAATAATTTATTTGTCTTTTATGTGTGTCAGACGTACTAACCCCAGTTTTGTTTCAGCATTCTATGCTCCCAGTTTAAAAGGTGAGTTTATTTATTATTTTATTATGTTACTCTTGTGATTTCTTCTAAAGAGTGTATAACAATTTTTATTTTTAAAGTCCGATTAAAACCAGAGATCTAAATGGGCAGTGTGTATTCGCCAAAACTTTTAGTAAGAAAGTAGGTGGTGGATAATAACTCCCGCCAATTTATAACATTTTTATTTCTGAACCTAAACATCAGTTCAGGATTAAAACAATTTTCATCTTTTACAGTGAGATTCGATTTCACATGTGCTGGAATCGGGACGGTAGCGTTTATCGAACTGCCACGAAATTCCACGTCAGCTGCAGCATCGGGATGGGTCCAGACGACAAAGCCTGATGGTCCTGAAGGATTTACATCCCTTGAATTAAGATGTCCCAAGGACGATAATTCCGTTTGCGTATTATTTGATGATACTGGTTACGTAGCTGGGTTGCAGATTGCAGTAAGTATTTTTCTTTTTACAATTTATTCTAACCTACGGTGCTCAAAATTAGTGTAAGGGTTTGTTTTTTCTGCGTGGTTTATTGAGTCCGCACAGGGTGGAGCGGAGGGGACAGTCAGATTGCACCACAGAGGCGGGAAGGAACTTTATATTCTAATTTGTAAACTTGTAAAGATTTTGCCTTTTTTAATATGAGGTCGCTAATTTTCTAAGTACGTTCCAAATTTTTATTACAGTTTAACAAGGAGTTAATTTCAAACGCAGAATACGACTGGACTAACCAAGGATTCACAGAGTGGACAACTACCCTAAATGACACAACAAAGAATTATTACACCGTCCAGCTTTACTTTGTTTCAAACGGTCAGTAAAAATGTGAAGGCACAGTTATTAAAACCATTAAATAATTCATTACGTATCGGTGACTATAAATGAATTAAAAGAACATCACTAATTTGATGGTGCATGGAGAACGAGATAAAAGCAAAAGTAGTGTGAGAAAAAGGGATGTTTTCCTGGGTTGGTTTCATCCGACCCCACTGGCCCTGCCCCGTCAGCGGGCTGTATGGAAAAAAAACTGGGAGGTCAAAAAAAATAACCAAGGGGATGGCGGCCTTCTAACCTAACCTGTTCTAGCCGTAGTGCCCTAAATCCCGAGCTTGCTTCACTCGCTCTTGTTTCAATTTATACAAGACTCCAGCGGGCTCTAAATTACAATATTTCCCATCTAGCCCTTTGACGGGGCAGGGCCAGTGGGCCGGATGAAACAAACCCGTTTTCACTTTGACTCCTCAAGACCTTAAGCGTAGCCTTACCAGATCCCTTTATTGGCTACTTTATGTTTCCTGATTACGTAGAAATTACATAGAAATGCGATAGTAGCAATGACAGTTGATTTGCTGTTATTTATTGAAGAGTTCCCGCGATTTCTCCAGGATATCATAAACCTGATGAACTGATGACTCTAAAACAACCTGGGAAGTATACTCTTTCAAACAAAAGAGTAGAAAAAAAAAATTCTAGTCGGTCTAGGCATCTTTGGGGAACATTAGTATAAAGATAGAGCGACGAAATGAGGAATTCTCCTTTTTAAAGTCGGTTAATAACAGACGAATTGCGTGAAGAATTGCGCAGTAGCTGAGCGATCGTTTGCTGCGCAGCGTGTCGCGAAATAATATTTAATATCGAACAAACATTTGTATGATCTGCAAGTAGCTGTTCCGGGTCTGGGTGTTTGTGTATGTGAGTTTCTATGTTCGTAAACACACCCACGACACTGGAAGAAATTCCTAGTGTGGGGCAACGTTTATTTACAAAACATAGTCTTAGTATTGTCATTTCCACGAATTTTCAACATATTTGAAACGTATTGATCCATCTGTTTCCAGAAACCTTGGCAAAAGATCCAGCTGCTCGAGTAGCAGCTCGGAACTCTTCCCTACTCATACAAGAGGGTAGTTTGTGGGTTTCTGGCATCAACGGTGAACAGTTCGAAATATCTACGAAGGCCAGTGATATCACTGGTGAAGGTAGTCCCTATACCAAGCAGCAGTGTATACAGAGAATGGGTAAGCTTTTAAACCTTATTAACTAAACTAAACACATATTTTTTTTCGGTTCTGAAAGATGTGCGGGTTAAGGATACTACTTTCTAAGTAGCTACCGTAGCTTTGGTCAAAGTTTCAGGCGTTTACTAATCTTGCTTAACTTACGCGTAAACATCTTAATAAGCTTAAAAAACGCCAAGTCACCGGAGACTCGCTAACCACTGCTTTAAATACATTTAGAGTTGCCAAGTCCCGTTACAGAGCATCGGTTGAAAAATCTAAGGGTAATTTGTTGCGTAAAGTAGTCGATAAATTAGAAAAAGAAGGTCCGTGGTCTCCTTTATATCATGAGTTTAAAGCCAATCGATCGATCGACCTCGCGTATGTTCAGAATATTAAAGTAAATAATAAACACACCGCCGGTATTGAAGAAACAACGGAAGTTTTATTAAATACTCTTATCCCTGATGATTCACCTGTTAATGATAATGACTACCACCAACAAATTAGAGCATGGGCAACAGTCCCGCCTGAATCACCAGCGTCAGACCTTCCATCCACTGACGAATTAATGAATGTTGTTAGGAGATTGCCCCTTAACAAATCATCAGGTGAAGATAAAATATCTAATCGTATGATAAAAGAAGCGTGTAAAACAGCGGGTGACGCGTTATTAACTGTTTACAACCGGTGTATTTCTGAAGGCGTTTTTCCTCGTATATGGAGACATGGCTTTATACGAATAATACCTAAAAGCGGCGACAAGCCACCAGATGACCCTAAGTCATACCGGCCCATAACTTTATTACCATCTTTGGGAAAGCTCTTGGAGCGTCTTATCGTCCCACGATTGTTACCGGACGGGCCCAAATTCCATAAAAATCAATTCGGTTTTACTATCGGGAAATCAACCGTTGACGCGGCACTTTCTGTTAGAAAAATGGTTAATACCTCTAAACACAAGTACGTAGTTGGGATCTTTTTAGATATTTCCGGGGCCTTTGATAACGCGTGGTGGCCAATGCTACTACTTAAAATAAAAGCTCGTGGTTGCTATAATAATATATTTAATCTCCTTTGTTCGTACTTTTCTAATGGATCCGCGAAACTTAAACTCGGACATCATTCCATATCGAAACCTCTCACCATGGGCTGTCCTCAAGGTTCGGTTATCGGTCCTTATTTATGGAATCTAGGCTTCGATGATTTCCTCGCGATTCCACTTCCAAGTGGTTGTTCTTTAACTGGTTATGCGGACGATGGCCTTCTGCTCATTCAGTCGAGTACTCGTGCTGGACTCGAGAATTTGGCTGACACTTGCCTACGATTAATATCACAGTGGGGCGATCGTAACCGTCTGACCTTTGCACCACATAAAACCTATCAACTCATTTTAAAAGGTGACCTTAAATCGTGGCCTAGTATTAAATTCAATAATGTTCCCGTTAAGAAAAAGAAATCGGTGTGCTATCTTGGTTTAGTCTTAGAGAGGAATTTCACATTCATAGAACATATAAAAACAGTTGGTGAAAAAGCTAAAAATATTTTTTATGCCCTAACGAGAATATCCAAATCTACTTGGGGTTTGTCGTTTTTAACCTTAAAAACTATTTATGGTGCTACTTACTTGGGCTGTATGTGCTACGGAGCACCTGTTTGGGCCGATAGGGCCACCATAGGGGCGGCACGACGTAAATTGCTTCAAAGCCAGCGCTTGGCTTTGTTATTCTTAAGTAAAGCGTATAGAACCGTCAGTACTGAAGCTTTACCGGTACTTGCTGGTGTTCTTCCAGTCGATCTTGAAGTACAGCGACGTGCTGCAATGTACTTTTCCACACGGGAGACCACTGATGCTGATTTTCTACCTCAACGTGACCGTGATAAGATATCTAGATTATTCAAACCCCAGAGCGACGTCTGGGAGGATCTTTTATCCGAATGGCAAAGTAGGTGGGATAATTCTATCAAGGGGCGGCACCTCCACCAGTTCTTTCCATCCGTTTGTGAGCGGCTGGCTAGGACGTGGCTGGAGGTGGATCACTGTGTTGCCCAATTTCTCACGGGACATGGTAACTTTAAAAGTAAATTATTTTCCTTCAAGCTTGTTCCCTCGCCTTTTTGTCAATGTTCGACATCCGACTGTGAATATGAACAATCAGCACATCATATTCTATGGGAGTGTATTCTTTGGCAGAACGAACGTAATATTATGTTGAACACTGTTCAGACTACATCTGGAGTCATTTACTACTCGGACCTTGTTGAAACTCGAACAAACTTCCGTGCGTTCAAGCGTTTTTGCCATACCTATTATTGGAATCAAATTTAGCAGCTCACAATTTAGGACCCATTAATATTAGTAGTCATTTTACCCGTGGTGCTAGGCAACTGGGCTTCTCCCAGTTGTAATGTCCCTTTGTGCCTATTGGCCTTGTTTTGTTCTGTCTCCTGCTTGCATGAAGGGAAGTGGAAACATATATTTTTTCCTACTCCTCCACTATTCTTTTCTGATTAATTTCGTTGCAGGATCCAAGACAGGTAAATTCATTCTTCGGGACACGTCGAGCTTCATTGTCTCGGCCCTTTTCTGGTTGGTTGCCACTGTTGATTCTGGCGCACAGGAGTTGCAGTGGTTAGGGAATAGTGTGGTGGGTTTGTCCCAATAAAAAAAAAAAAAAAAAAAATTCAAAACTAGTAGGGAGTAAGTCTAATTTTCTATCCAGGAGAAGTTTCCACCCAGGGCGGGACACGAGGTACTGTCAGACTTGTACTGACTAAAATTCACGGTGATCCTTCAATAGCCCTTTACGTTCCAGACTCACGGTTACCTGATGATACAGTACCGGGACCAAACAAGAAGCGTCGAGTCGGATTTTTATGGTCTTTTAAAGTTAATTTTGTTAAATTTTGATACTGTAAACACTTGAAATAACTACAGTTATATTTTGGGCATCTCTTTAGGTTATCACTACTACTACAAGATCACCCCTAACAGTGATTGCGCAGTCGAGCACATGTTCCCGTGGTTCCCTCTCATCTATAATGATCAGCTCATTGGCATAGGCTTCAACGTCTTCATGCAATACGCTGTTGAGAGTGGAACCATGAACTGGTTTGAGTATTCTGGCGAGACTTCAATGCGGGTAAGGATATTTTCTTTATAGGTACCTATTTATTTCTTCGTTTTTTCTTTCATTATCATAGTCGTGTTTTTAAATGAATCTTTAACGTTTTAGTTTAGTTTTCGTAGATATCGGAGTTCGCAATTATTATTTTAACATTAGTTCGTAGGATGAATTACCAAATGTTTATGAAATATAAAATAACACCCTACTTGAAGTTCCACCCTGCTCCTGCAAGTTTGATTTTATAAGGATGTTGTTTTTATTTTTGCTTATACCGGTTTTCTTTTTTTATCTGCGAAACAATGCTTTGCCTTTTGAAAACACTCGTCCACACAAACGATTTGACGGTCGAACAAATACGGAAAAAAAATCTCACTAGTTCGACGATTGAACTAATGAATCGAACTAGTGGGAATGAACGAATAAATCAAGTCACCAGATAGGACGTGTAAGTATAAAACCAATTGAAATGGCAGTCATAGTAATGAACAAACGCCAGTTTCATAATATATTCTGAACAAAAGGTTCTGTCAATATAATTATAAATGTTTACGAGTGTGAACCAGTTCCTATTGCAATGAAGCGGAGGTCTTTCGGTTGGAATAAGATGCGTTTTTAATCTGGTGATTAATCATCTAATGCAAAATGTTTTTCTTACAGTACACGGTTCCTCGTGGTCCCGAATGTCTGTACGAGATAGCTCGACGTGTAGGACAAGTATCTCTGCACATTTACTTCATAGAAAATCCTTATGAAGTCGTTTGTATGGCGTGAAAATAACGATAACACATTGTCAATTTCTATAAAATTACCTATGTATTTTGTTACTTAAGAGTTATCTACTTATTAAATACTTACTTCATGTTTACTTTGTCTTAATTTGTGTTCGTCCTCAACTAACACGTGTATGGCCCTTTTTGTGTGCCCCGAACCCAGGGTGGTGCGTAAGGGACTTCAGACTCTTACTGACTAGAAATCCACCCTGTACGTCTTCTGTTGTCCAGTTCCTGGGCCACGGTCCTCCGAAAATACTTATGACCTTGAAAACAATGAATCTGAATTGCTACACGCATGGTTTAGGTTTTTTTTTATCACGAAACACAAATGAGTAAAATATGGCGGCATAAATCACCACCTTTATTAGCTCTGATAACTAAATACTAAATAATATTGTATACTAAATCGGCTCTTGAAAATTATGTTTACGAAATTCCGTAACATTTTGCTAACAAACAGGATTCATGATTTTGTTACATAAATTCAATTTGATGTAGTATAATCCCATGTTTTGGAAAAGAAGTACCCACCCATGTTGTAGCATTTATTTTGCGAATGTAATAGTATTTTCAAAGAAGTGGTAATAAAGACAGTTACAAAAATAACGCACAGAAGGAGCGAGCGATGACAAATAAAATTGAAAAATTGGTTTCGAATCTTCATCATCATTACACAATCGTCGTCATAATCAGTCGTAGTCGTCCACTGCTGAACATAGGCCTCCCCAAAAGATTTTTAATAGGACTGGTTGGAAGCGGCTTGCATCTTAATACATTTGTTTCGATACTTCATAAAATTGAAATTCAGAGCATTAATTTCAGTTTGACCGGCACTTGAATTGTCAATTAAAAAATTAAGCAACAGCCACAAGACATAATAACTTGTAAAAGATAATTCCAAAGCGTAGACCTCTATTTAGAAGAATGGGAAAGAAATTCTATAAAAACCAAATGCTATTTAGTTATAAATTTGTTGCGATAGAAAAGTTATTGCAATTACAATTTTATACAGTTACATTGGTAATTATTTGCAGCAAAGGATTGGTTTTAAACTAAATGTAGTTTCGCAAACAACTAGGTTACCTAGGTAACTAGGTTGGATTACCTGTCGCATTTTCGAAGCAACTGATCACTGTTGGGACTCGAACCGATGATTGAACTAACATGCAAATCGGATTCATGCCTCAATTGCCGTTTTACTGACGAAAATGGCCACACAATTTTGTGTTGATTGCGCGCTACCTATTTTGTATTGTAGTGAACCGTTGTTTGATGCTAAAATTTTAAAATTATTACAAAGAAAGTAAGGGGATATTACTGGTCTAAAATGGTTTTGCCTACAGTGATCTTGACCAAATTTTTTTTTTCTCAGCATAGTGACGGGGCCTGTAGAGGGCCAAAGCCTGCCGGGGTTGAGGGACTCACAAATTACCGTAACCCCGGTACGTAAAGGGCCATTGAAGGACACCGTCGATTTAAGTCAGTCAAGTCTGACAGTCCTTCCCGCCCGGCCGTGAGTGGGAGGACTCATTTGATGATTTTACCACGATAAAAAAAAAGTACATATTTTCGAAGGTCGCGGGACTTATGATTTACCGTGACTCCGGTACGTAAAGGGCTATTGAAGGACACCATGGATTTTAGTCAGTACGAGTCTGACAGTCCCTCCCGCTCTGCCGTGAGTGGGAGTATTCATTTGACGATTTTAACACGTTAAAAAAAAGTACATATTTTCGAAAGAAACTTAAATAATCCTCTTGTTGCTTCAATTAACCATTTCAAGTTCGTTATCATCCTCATTTACTATGTCTATCTATAGACACATTATAATGTCGAACTGTACTCGTCTTAAAATAGTCCCCATTACATAACGTGGGTGACAAAAGGTGACTACAAAATGGAAATAGAGATAAAATATCAGTAAAGACGTCACACTTTCAATAACGTGTTCAGTTCCTCCATTTGTAGAAATATTGACGTGAGTTCAATCATATCACATTATATTCATCGTTATTGATATATCGCACAAGGTTGAATGTCACTTACCTGTTATAGAACAACGAGGCGACAGCCTACATTAACTTTATATATTAAGTAGTACCTACTAGCTTTTGCCAGACGTCACCCACTCGTTCCGACGGCATACAGAAGAACATGGGACTGTCTTAACAGATTTAGGGGAACAGTGTATAAGACGGGGACGCGAGGTATAATGGGGACAACACTAACGTAGCGCAAGCGCCATCAGGACGTCATTTACAAGCGGCCATTAACAAATGGCCTGATCTCGCTTGAGCTACGTTAGTATTGTGTTAAGTTTGCCTTAAGTGTGTGATTTCCCATCAAACCTCGCGTCCCCGTCTTATACACTGTTCCCCTATGTTGATTGTATGACAGTTTAAGTAACATAAGCGGCCTACCCAAGGATAATTGGTTTTTTTTTATCGTGTGGTGGTTTCATTAAAATCTATATCACTAATATAAAGCTGAAGATTTAGCTTGGTACAACGCGCTTATCTCAGGAGCTTTTATTGGTTTTAATTGAAAAATATTTTTATGCTGGCTAGTAGTGCTAATAGTAGCCGAGCAAAGAGGATAAAACCGCAGAGAACATTATAGTACCATAATGACACAAATGTGCAATGTCCTCGTATTTCCTAACCAATATCCAGATATAAAATACTAAAATATAATAGAGAGAGATAGAATAAAAGTCCAGATATTATATCTGGACTTTCAAAGACTTTCTCTGAGTTAGTTTTTTTCTCAGATCAGTCAGGTACGAAACATCGGCCTCATTCAGTTTGCAGTTTTGCGTAACGAAGATTTCTAAACCTACTTACAGAAATAAATATCATTTCATTTCAATACAAAAGTTGGTATTACCTATCTGACATAACAATTTTTCAATCTCCCTGGCATCCTACATTTTCCCGGACTAAGAGGATTCTCGACGAGGTCAACGACACGGATCGATATTGCACCTCCGTGACGTAAAGCCAAGGAGCAAGTCACTTATTAAAATGCCTAGAGCCTCACTTAAGTTATTATTGCTCTCAGGTAACCTATTAGGTTACCTGAGAGCAATAATAACTCATCTTTGAGCAATTTAGCTTAGGTTTCTAGTCTTTATCGTTAGTTAACTTTAGTATTTAACAAAGAAGAACGGTGAAAGTTTGTTTTTTAAATACCTACCTTTTGTAACTTTAATACTTAAAGAAAACACAAACTGGTTCCTGTACCTACTAGGATACTCTCTCTATGACAAGTAATTGTGAAAATGAAATAAAATATTAAATGCAAAAAGAAAAACATTTTCTTTGGTTTCAATTTAGAAAGAAAGGAGTCTTTTTCTAAACATTTTTATGGAGCCAAAAGCAGGCCCAAAATCTGTTCTTGAGCTCTCACTAGATTTCTTTTCACATTACATAAACAATTTAGTTAAAACCGACGGCAACTGAAAAGTTGTAACCAAGATGGTCCAAGATATATGGAATTGGGCTAACGACTAAGAGAGTTGTGGAGTGGAGCCCCGGTGACTCAGTTTTTCAGATGTCAACTGACGCACAATATGGGGTGTTGGAAATGGAGCAGTAGGGCAAATAGGATGGAGTAGATCTTAGTTTATTTATTTTTGGGCACTCTTCGTGTGGAGGGTGAGAGTGCATTCCCATGTACCACAACCTCACCACACGGTTGTTACAGATAGAGGAAACTAAAAAAAAAAATGAGAGTGTATGTTTCCTATTCCTACGATTTTTTTATATGTTCGTTGTAGGATTCAAGTTAGTTTTGGCGCTTTTGCTGTGGTCGGGAAATGCTTGGTTTGAACTATGCGGTGTGTTTGTAACCATACCACATCGCAGCGACATTTTGTCGCTATTCGGTGATTACGTGTAGTGTCGCTGCAGATTTTTGGAGTTCCGTTTTGGTGGAGACATTAATTCTATACATCTTATTTTTTTATTTAATTTCAATATTTCATGAAAACTATCGACATAAATATGCCATTTACTGCCTTTGAATTGCCTATATGTGTCTTACGTAAGAAAAATCAGTATTTGGACCAAGTTTTAACTAGGACAGATTCGTATCTTCACAAATTCGGATAGAATGAAGCGCGTAAAGCAATACCCGAGTTCGAGTTTTTGTTTTCATACTTTCACGGACTCGGATCGGACGAAGTGCGTAACTGCTCGGGGCCCTTACAGGGCCAAAGCTTGCCGGGGTCGCGGGACTGTCTCATCGGGTAACCGTGACCTTGGAACGTAAAGGGCTATTGAAGGATCATCGTGCATTTTAGTCAGTACACAACTGTCAAACAAACAAGTCTGACAGTTCTTCCGTTCCGCCCTAGGTGAGAGGACTCATTTGATGATTTTACAACGATAAAAAATCCATCCACCCCCATAGATTAGATTAAGTACAAAGTTAGATAATACAATGATAATATATGAATAACTCCACATGAATAACTCCAGGTTAAACAAAGAGAGCCCTTTAAAGGATTTTTCCAGTAATATGGGCAGTAGCGGCCATCAATGAACTGAACACATCGTATTGCCATGACTGACCCCTTCTGCCAGGCGTGGTAAAGCCACAGGACCACGATGTGTTATGAACACTCGGCTACACATCAAGCTTTGCAAACCCAGTATAAACTGACCGTTCATATTGTGGAAACATCACCAAAAGAGAGCGCGAGGTAAACCGGACATGAGTGGCTTGTAGCATCTAAAATTGGAACCGACTTCTAACAAAAAATTAATTCGACTTCTAAAAAAAAAAATACAAAAAGTGTAAAATAACTTTCGGAAGTCGGTGATTTTGTTCCTTATTTCCTTGACCTTTTTGTCACCGGTTTCAGACTAGCAGCTTTCTGCTTAAAGTTTGCTGGATGAACCTGGATATAAAGCGGGTTGAGGTGGTCTTTCCCGCAAAAAAAAACCGTACACTGCCATGAGAATAAACAACTGCATTTTGCGGGATTCAGTGAAAAATCGTTCCCGCAGAATTGGACTTCCGTGCGCAAGAGGCCTTTTTTTTTTTTTTTGCGTGGTAAAATCATCAAATGAGTCCTCCCACCCAGGGCAGGGCGGGAGGGACTGTCAGACTTGTACTGACTAAAATCCACGGTGTCCTTCACGAGCCCTTTACGTACCGGGGTTACGGTGATGGGTAAGTCCCGCGACCCCGGCAGGCTCTGGCCCTCTACAGGCCCCGTCAATTTGCTGACACTCTTTGAGGCGCGCGTGGAACACAACGCGCCGTCGACCCGGGCATGGTCCATGGTCGGACAGCAAGTCGCCCATTACTCGCTGCCCGCATGCCCGCGCCTACGGTGGCCGGAGATCGTCCTGTGACGTCCGACGCCGTGGGCGTCTACCACTGCGGCTGGGATGGAGGGAGGACGCTGTCCTCTCCCTCAGGCGGCCCGCCTCCTCCTTCACGAGCATGACTGCTTCGCAGAAGGAGGCGACCGCTTCCCACTCCGTCTCGCCCCGCAGCATGGCCTCGACCAATGCCGGGCGCGAGAGGTCTCCGCCTATCGCCGTCGTGAGGACACGGCGGTGCTCTGCCCAAGCGGGGCAGTCCTGCACCGTATGCTCCACCGTGTCCTCCGGACGATCCTCGCAGTGGTGACACCCAGGCGTTTCTTCCCTCCCTATCAGACACAGGAACCTCCCGAAACTTCCGTGTCCGGTGAGGACCTGCGTCATGCGGAAGGTAAGGACGCCGTGACGCCTATCCAGCCACTCCTCAAAGAGGGGTCTTACCGCCGCGATTGCGGCGTGCCCGGACCTCGGTTGCGACAGTCGCTCCCTCCATACTGCCCTGAGATCGCGCCGGAGCTCTTCCCGCCGCGCCTCGACCTGTCGAGGCAGCGGGGATTCGCCCCGGCGCTGCGCCTCCACGCGCCATTCGTAGACGCGCTGGAGGGCAGTCGTCTCCAGATCCCAGGGCAGCAATCCGCGCAAGAGGCCTTACGGAAACAAACAGAGCGCCTAACCAAAATCGTATAGCCAATACGACGGTAACAGTTCTTGATAAACATAGTCTCTATTTCGAAGGCAGCAAAGAACAAACTGCTATTTACAAAATCAATAGTAAGAGAGTGCCAAAACATATCAATGACCAGAATTCAAAAGAAGTAAATAATTATCTTTTTTTTTACGTGTTAAAATCATCAAATGTGTCCCAGGGCAGAGCGGGAGGTACTGTCAGACTCGTACTGGCTAAAATCCACAATGTCCTTCAATAGCCCTTTATGTACCGGGGTCACGGTAAATCATAAGTCCCGCGACCCCGACTGACTTTGGCCCTCTAGAGGGGGCTTAAAAACTACCAATAATCCTAGCCACCAATAACACAGGTCTGCAATGGTTTTCCTCTCTGAGATCTGATTAACGTTTTCTATAGTTTCTGATGTGCTGATTACGAGAAAAATAATAAAAAAATTCTATCACGTCAGGATTCTTTGATATTGAATATTTAAGATTTTAACTAAAAATGTGTGAGCGCATACATTTTAAAATCTATAAAACGTCACTTAATTACTTCAGCTTAATTTTTATTGCATTTAATTAGTTTAAGACGACATAGAAATGAATGCAAATCAGTAATTTGTTAATTACTACATAATAAGTGTAAGTAATTCGCATTAACCATTTCGAAAACGGGTCATTTTGGCTTCATTTAGTAATGAGCTCATTAATACACGATGTTTAGGTGATATTGCCTAATTGTTGTTAATGTTGTTCAAAAAGGGTATAATGAAGAAAACAAAAGGTTTTTTTTGTACAAGTTCCTACTCTGAATTAGAAAACTAACAGTCGAAGTGCGCATCTTGCAACCTAAACTTTAAAATGTCGTCGCGAAGTTGTTTAAACTCTTCGAATTGTTTTTGTTATATTTGCGGGAAATTCATGGTGATAAAACAACGAAACAACATTACAGACTATGTGAAAAATATTTACAAAAGTTATTTTGGACATTCTATAAGTAACCAAGACAAAACTTGGACACCTCAAAAAGTTTGTTCGACTTGTTTACTTGAACTTCGCAAGTGGTCAAAAGGACAGAAAAATAGCTTCAAAATCGTTTCGCCCATGCTATGGAGAGAGCCTAACAACCATGTTGAAGATTGCTACTTTTGTTGTTGTGACATAACTGGATACAATTCTAAAAATAAAAGTGACATAAGCTATCCAAATGTGTCATCAGTTACGCCTGCAGTTTTCGGAGATTCAGAAATGGTGCAGCCCCCGTATCCAGCTATACAAATTGAAGATTCTGCTAATGATACAAATGAACAGAATGCATCCCAATCTGATCCTGTATTTCAAGTAGATTCTAACGAGTGTCAGCTCTTTTCACAGTCAGATTTAAACGACTTGACAAGAGATTTGAATCTCCCCAAAGATGCAGCTGAGCTCCTCGGATCACGATTAAAAGAAAGAAATATGCTTGCACCTGGTACTTCATTTTCATGGTACCGTCACAGAGAAAAAGATTTCCTTCCATTCTTCGCTGAAGATCATGATTTGGTGTACTGTAAAGATATTCCTGGCTTGATGAAAATGTTCGACATTGACCTCTCCCCTCCTGGACCCCGCGCTGTTCGGACGTGTCGCGATTCTAGTTTATTTAATAAATCGTATTTTAAAGTCAATTATTCAAAAATAAATAACATCGAGTGTACCAGGCAACCAGAAGTACAGAGGCGATTGCCGCGGCGCCGACACAGCGGTACCTGAGTGAGTGCGACAACAACAGTAATTAGCAATATCTATCACTCCTTTTTGGGACAATTGCGTAAACGCACCGCCTCCTGTCCAACATACGATACGGAAGCCCCGCCTTAGGGTGGGGTCAAGGACCAAAGGTCGAGACATTCTCTTTTGCGTGTGCGCGCTTTGTTTACCTCGCATAAATCAATATTCTAAGGTATTAACATGGCAACGCGTAGATCCCCGCCGCCTGGGAAAACACCTCCTGCCTCAAATCTCCACACAGCACTGTCTGACCCTGCTTTGAGCACTCATTCGAAAAATCATGAGCCGACGAAGGAGTTATTCGTTAACATAGGCCGCAGAACGCGTCGCCGACTCGCTGATGATAAATATGAGGGAAGCGACGCGGACAATACACAGCTCATATCTGAGATTACTAAGTTGTTTTCTGATTTTGAGTCCAAACAAAATAAGAAATTGGAGTGTCTTAAAAGTACTATGGATGAAATAGCCGAACAGAACACGAAGATCCAGGCTTCTGTGGAATTTGTCTCCGGAAAGTACGACGAATTACTCGAACGACTAGAAGCGACTGAACGAGAAAACTGTAACATCAAAAAGCAAATGCGCTCTTTAGAAACTAAAATTGATTACCTGGAACGCTGTTCCCGCACTGTCATGTTGGAGATAAATAATCTGCCTATTTCTGTCTCTGAAAATAGGGAATCTTTAACAGAAAACTTGTGCAAAATTGGAGCGGCTATTGATCAGGAGATAAAACCTTCAGAAATCAAGAATGTCTACAGATTAAAGCCAAAAAAAGACTCGCAGACTGTCGGTACTGTCATTGCTGAATTTCACTCATCAGCCTTAAAGGAAAGTGTGTTAAAAGCCACAAAAACTTTTAATAAATTGAATGGTACCAACAAATTTTCTACGGCCAGTATTGAGTTACCGGGCCCTCGTATACCTATTTATGTGACTGAATCCCTTACCACTTATGGCAAACATCTTTACTACTTATGCCGAAAACTACAGAAAGATGGCAAATGCGATAGTTGTTGGCCGAGTCATGGGAGGATTTATATAAAGAAGACAGCAAGTTCGGTCCCGGTTTGTGTAAACTCCGAAAATGATCTACAAAATTTGATACCCAACAGTTTGTGACTCAGTTCTGCTATATTTTTTACTGGTTTACTCCTTTGTTTTTGTTACAATTGTTTAACTTTTATAGATGTTTTGCATGTATTACTCCCCACTCAGCACTACACTAGCCCACACACATTCTTACTCATCACTAATACCCAATCACTAACAATATACTTTAACGGTCTATATGTATTTTCATGTATATATTTTGCTCTGCCATTGCCTTATACGCATAGAGATGCAATAAAAAAGTCCCACCATATTAATATTGTCCATTGCGCCGTTTTTTACCTTGGCCAAATTTGCTTAACGTTAAGTAACCCCTCTTGTACAATTCGATAATATACGTGACATTCAAACAGATCTGGACAATATTTCAGTGGCTGTCTCCTCCAGCTGTATGATTGAAGATTGTAAACAGATTGTTGGCCTTCACAGTAAGGCTCTTTCCCTCCTCTGCCAAAACATAAGAAGCATAAATAAGAACTTTGATGGCCTGACAGTACTTCTTGAAAGAACTGGAACATGCTGGGATTTCATTATTCTCACGGAATGTTGGCTTTTCAATTCTCCCCCTCTTGCTTCTATGCGTGATTATACCTTAGCTGCTACCAGTCAACATACATCGCAAAATGAGGGCGTAGTGGTGTTTTTCCGTTCCAACCTTCAAGTTTATGTCTCCGAGCCATTGGTCCAGGATGCAAATTGCTTATTATTAAAATTTAATAATGATACCGTCATAATTTCAATTTACCGTCCACCAGCTATCCGTAATGTCACTGCGTTTTTGGATTCCTTAAATGAACTTTTAAAATCTCTCTCCACTTACACAAATATTATTTTAACCGGTGATATAAATATTAACATACTTGATGCTAGTGATGACTATCGTGCAACTGAGTACCTGACTATGCTAGCTTATCACGGCATGCTCCCGGCACACACACTGCCGACGCGTCACAATAACTCCTGTCTGGACCACTTAATTTTAAAAACGCGGAAACCTGCCTTTTGTTTCGTCGCCAATACGTCGGTAACTGACCATGACACAGTTTTATTTTTCCTTGACAACCTTAACAAATCCTATTTATCTCAGCCTAAAAAAAAACTCGTATACTGGATCATGACAAGATTAAATTGGACCTACTCCAGGCAGATTTTAGCCCTGTATATGCCTCCCCAGATGTCAACGAAGCCACAGATTTATTTATTAATACTCTCAATCAAATCGTAATTCGAAACTCCACAGTTAAAGTAATGCCCAATCGCAAAAGGCTGAGCAAATCCTGGATGACTCCAGGGCTTTTAAGATGCCTACAGAATCGTGACAAATTGCATAAGAAATTTAAACAAAATCCCCAAAATGACATTTTACAAACAACTTTTAAAAGATACAGAAACTACTGTTCTAGACTGATTAAAACTGTGAAAAATAATTACAACAAAGCACAAATTAGTGACGCACAAAATAATAATAAAAAACTATGGGAGGCTATAAAAACTATTACCCACACTGCAAAAGTCAAAACCCATGCCAACGGTCTTCTCTCATCTACCGATCCGGAGCGGAGCGTTAATGAAGTGAACTCTTACTTTGCAAATATTGGACGGACCTTAGCTGAAAACATACCTGTATCTGCTACCACCAATCATCCATCTGATGATCTGCGAGCGTACCAAAACTCATTTGTCCTCTTAGCAACAGATGAATCTGAACTTGATCTTTTAATTATAATCAAAAATATCAGAAGTGACTGTGCGGTGGGTTCTGATGACATTTCTGGCACATTTCTTAAGAAATTTAAAAGTATTCTCCTTCCTCATTTAACCTATATATTTAACCTAGCTTTTACTTCAGGAACTTTTCCAAATGCCTTTAAGCTAGCAGTAGTGCACCCGGTGCATAAGGGAGGGGACAGAGATCGTGTAAACAATTACAGGCCTATCTCTATCTTACCCACTCTATCAAAATTACTTGAGAGGCTGATGAATAACAGACTTGTCAAATACTTGAATAATAATCATCTACTTTCGACGTCTCAATATGGTTTTCGCTCAGGAATTTCCACTAATAATGCTGTGTTAGACCTAACTAATTTTATTGTCACTAAACTAGATGAAAAACAGAAGGTCATTGGCGTATTCCTGGATCTGGCGAAAGCCTTCGACACGATTTCTGTCCCTACCCTCATTGTCAAGCTTGAAAAACTCGGCATAAGAGGCACTCAACTTTCTCTCTTTAAGAGTTATCTCACTGGCAGACGTCAATGCCTCAGGATAGGTGATTGGAAGAGCGACGAGCTGCCAATAGTCTACGGGGTTCCCCAGGGCAGTATTATCGGACCAACCCTTTTTCTCATCTATATAAATGGCCTTTGCCAGTTAAATCTTCCTAACGCTTCCATCTATACCTACGCTGATGATACTGCCCTCATATTTTCCGGGATCACTTGGAATCAGGTGTTTCAGTTTGCACAATCCGGACTCAATTTAGTCTCCAATTGGTTGGCACAGAACCTGCTCACCTTGAATGTTGAGAAAACGAATTACCTTACTTTTTCACTAACAAACGCGGGGAAACCCTCTCCCCCTTCCTATTCTTTGGTAGTCCACTCATGTTTTTCATCTTACAGCGGCATCTGTAATTGCCCTCACCTAGATCGAGTTAGTAACATTAAATATCTGGGTGTACAGGTGGATGACTGCTTGACATTTACTTCTCACATTGACATTCTTACCAAACGGTTGCGCAGGTTCATTTATGTCTTCAAGAACCTCCGTCACGTTGCTGACACTGAGGTGCTTAGACTTGTTTATCTGGCCCTCTGCCAATCGCTCATTCAATATTGTATTGTGAGTTGGGGTGGTTCAGGAAAGACTCACATGCTGAAATTAGAACGTGCTCAGAGATCACTCCTGAAGGTTGGTTGGCAGTTACCCTACCGTTTTCCTACCACAGATCTTTACAAAACTTATCGGGTTCTTACTGTTCGTAAATTGTTCATATTTAATCTTCTCATGACCACACACGGCCACACTCCCTACGACCCTTCTAAATTAAGCTCCCAACGACGTAAACATTATGTCTGTCCCACAGTCCGTACTAATTGTAGTTTGACTCAGCGATTTTTCCGCTTTCTTGGCAGCCACGTATATAACAAGATCAACAAAACTTTAAACATATACCCTATGTGTAAATCTAAATGTAAAACAACAATCACTAACTGGCTCCTCGATTTAAATTATGATGAAACTGAAAATATTTTAACTATATTAAAATAACATCTACATTTCTACAGCCAGTAAGTTTTTAATACGCATAGACTCCCTTACATTTTATTACACACACACACACACATAGACACACATACATACACACACACACACACGCACACACACACACACACACACACATACATCCATAAACACACTACACACAGTTACACCCACACCTTACATACTCTTCACAGACCCGTATTTTGATTTTAATTTTTTCCTCTCGGTGTCTTTTTCGATGTTTACTTATAAATTTACAAAGACTAAGTATTTTCCATTGATCCTTCTTAGGATCAATGGACAGATCTCCAGGCTCTCACCCTGTTGGGTGAGAGCCTGGAGATCTGTCATACAGGTCCCGTGCCCACTATAGACTCCAGCTCTCACAAAGGTTGAAACCTGATTTAACCTAAACGATGAACCAATTATTGTACCTTTTCTGAGAGAAATAAATAAATATTGTATTGTATTGTATTGTATTGTATTGAATACGGGTTGTATTCAATGTCGAACATTTTTACAACACATTAAGGAGTGGAGATTGTTTATTGACTCCTCAAAAAGAAGTTTAAAAGCAGTCCTTCTACATAATGGGAATACATATGCCTCACTACCTGTTGCAGATTCTGTCCATTTAAAGGAATGTTATGAAAATTTGGAAAAGCTTTTAGCTACTATAGCTTACGAACATCACGGCTGGATGGTGTGTGGAGACTTGAAAATCATAAGCATGCTACTCGGCCAACAAGGTGGTTATACAAAATACCCGTGCTTTCTTTGCGAATGGGATAGCCGGGATAAACAACATCATTGGACCAAAAAGGAATGGCCTCCAAGAACTGAACTAACCCCAGGAATCAAAAACGTGCTTAAACAGAGTTTGGTTCCCAGAGAAAAAGTTTTACTGCCGCCTTTACACATCAAATTGAGTATAATGAAGCAGTTTGTGAAGGCTTTAAATAAAGATGGGGAAGGTTTCAAATATCTGCATTCAGTTTTTCCATCTTTATCAGATGCTAAGTTAAAAGAAGGAATTTTTGTCGGCCCTGATATAAGAAAATTGATGTCGGAGGAAAAATTTGATCAAAAACTCAATGATGTCGAGTTACAAGCGTGGAAATCATTTAAGGAAGTGGTAAAAAACTTTTTGAGGAACAATAAAAGCTCGGACTATAAAGAAATAGTAGCCAAAATGATAACGAATTTTGGTGTAATGGGTTGTTGTAATATGAGCGTTAAACTTCATTTTCTGAATTCGCACATTGATTACTTCCCAGAAAATCTAGGAGCCGTTAGCGAAGAACAAGGTGAAAGATTTCACCAAGATTTAAAAGAGCTTGAAGTCCGGTATCAAGGAAGATGGAATGTCAGCATGATGGCGGACTATTGTTGGTTGTTGAAGCGTGATGATCCAAACCGGAAATATAAGCGAAAATCGCACAACAGAAGCTTCCAGGAAAAAAGGACCAGGTTCCACAAATAAAATTTAAGTGTATTTTAACCCAGCAATAAGTTGTTATTACGTGTTAATAGTTTTTTAAGTTAAAAATTAAGTACTTTTTTAAATATATAATTTTTTAAGTGAAAACTTGTCTTTTTTCTCAATTTTCTATCTGTAGCTTTTTTGAAAAATCAGGAGGTGATGGAGAAAAACTAAGTACATATTCGTAATCAGCGCATCAAAATACTCCAGAATCAGCTATCAAATTCCAGAGAGGAAGATATGACCTTCATTTTGCAGGCCTGTGTAATCACACATCAATTTGATCTAATAAAAACATGTGTGCTTAAAACAGACATACATACTTGGTACATACACACCAACTAAGTTTAAATAGAGAGAGCGGCCATGTTGAAAAAACGTATGGGCTTGGGCATCCATCCGAATACACAATTCACCACACCGCTGCAGTCCAGTATACCAAGACCTCCCTCGGGCCCCGAATACTAAACGAAATAAGGTGGGGTAGGAAGAAAGTTGCTAGCCTCAGGGTTCTTGTTACAGTGGATGCTTTTGCTTTTATTTGCTCGTGCCACCTTTGTTGACACTGCTCTTTAGCTTGCGCTGCAGACGATTATGATGAATCAATATTTTGTTGAAATGTTGCTTTTAGTTGCGAGAGCCAATTTTCATTACTTAGAAAACAAGTTATATTCGCTAAAAAGTTTCTTTTATAGTAAAAAATAAGGATAAAAATTCCAAAAAGATTTTCCCGTACCGGGAATCGAACCCGAGCCTCCTGGGTGAAAGCCAGGTATCCTAGCCACTAGACCATACGGGATACTGGTTGTTAGTTGAAAATTAACGTTTTGTTTTTGTAGGTCACAATTTCTTTGTAAATTCAATGAAATTCTTTTGATAAAATTATACAAAACATATTGTTGTATTTATTTATTTATGGTCGATTTTTAACATCTAGGGTCATTAGCGACCACAGCTAGTTAACAACACATTTATATAGGTAGGTACATACATTTGGAAAGCTGTAAAATAATTGAGTGTATTTATACAGCTATTGACCAATTGTGTTATTCCTTATAATTGTGATCAATATTCTATCCCAGTCTTATTGAATTGTTATATTGAAAAGCTTTAAATTTCTAAGGCATTTTAAAGCCTATACTGTTTGCTGTAGTGATGGTTGTAGCGCCATCTAGGAATCTTTGCTAGAACTTCGTCGTAAAACAACGATCATGCAAAAACAACGAATTGTTAACCATTCGTTTCGTACGAAAAACGCAAACTGAAACTAGATGGCGTTAATAATCCCCCTAAAAGTTAACCAACGTCTTCAACAGAGGGCGCTGCTCCAAAGATTTGCCTCATTTCTCAGACCACTTATGAAATCTTCATATTTATTGTAATTAAGTTTCTTTGGAAAGTAAGATTTATTCAATAAATTAATGTTCAGGGATTTCATTGAAAAGCCTTTGTTGATGCAGTAATAAGTGATATTGTAAGACAATATTATAGACAAAGATAATAAACATGAAATATTAACATTTAAAACACGTTTATATAAATATGAATATCTCTTTATTTTTAACAATAAACTCTAGACAGGAGGTATTTATCACTTAATTTTTATCTATTTACTAATTTGCCACGTACATACATAGGAAATGGTAACATTGAATCTATTACAGTTAATAGAGTTGGAATTTCTTAAGGAATACTGATAGGTTCTAATTTATAATAAGTATTAGATAAGCGTTTTAAGACAGCATTTTTGTTATTAAATCTTACAAGTTGAAAGATATATAATTATATTTTAATACTGAGGGAACAGACACAGGTGACAGTATCACCAAAATGGAATGAAAACTATGAAGTAGATAAGTACGACACGACTAGTGATGACTAGAAAAGATTTAGGTACATCATCAGACTCGTAGAAATGTATCAAAATCAGTCAAATACATATATATAATAATTTTTCACAAAAACTTTAACTACAAGGAATTGGTAAGTTTCAATTCTAAGTTTTCCAGAAAAATATTTAAAAAAATATACACAGGTAGAACAAAGTTATCTGCTATTTTATCATAATTGGGATCTTATAGTGGATCAGCACTATTTACTTGAGAAATATTTTGTAAAAAGATATTTAATAGAATCGTTTACCGGTTGCAACCAAATTAAACTATCACTGAATTTAAATCGTTTCAAGCGAGCAACAGACCGTATAATCCTTTAAAATACATTATTATTACAACATGGATGTTGTTATAAATCTCTGACTAGAAATATATCACGTTAAGCGTTAATTTGAATAAAGTTGACTATAACCTATATGGATGACATGTTATATATGGAGCCAGCCAGATGGTGATTGACCTAAGCTTATGAAGGTGACTACTGCATAGAGATGTGGTTATAGATTATAGTGGTTGTATTGTAGTCCACCTCATCGCAGTATTCGGGTGGATATGCTAAAGGTTTAGTGGGCATCTCGTCGCCTCCTTCCGGGGCCTCCAGCGTAGTTGGCTGCTGCGAGTCCCATAAGGTGCTTGGCTTGAAGGGCTCCGGAGTATCCGCGGCTGAGGCCAAGGTCAAGGGCTCGCTTCTCGCTGAAAACAGAGAAGTAATCGTTAGTCACTGTTATGAGGTAATTACGTGTGAAGCGGATCTAGCAGCAAAATTTGTTCGCAATTGGCAGCAAAATTAAAATTTGGGTGCATTATATAGCGTATCTTATTATAATAACTATGCAGTAGGTTTTCTAGGTCCTAAAGAAAAAATATACTCTATTTGTCTAAATAAATAATGTCTCATAGCAGCTTTATTAAAAGACATTTTCCAGAATTAGAAAAGTACTGTGTAATGCTACAGAAAAAAACTAAAAATCTCTATAAATAATGTACTTTAAAAAATCGTGGTTATAAAAGTATTTTGTCCAACAATTTCGACGTGGGATGTTAAATGCTGACTTAAATGTAAACGTTGAAATGCCCTGAAACGTTGTGAATTGTTTTGTGGGCAGCGCTTGAAACATTTTTATGTAGGTCTAAACAAATGCTTGCAGAATATTGCTAGCCATTTGTTTCAATGCTCATTCGTTGGCCTCTTAGTCATTTAGTATACGTCAATTTGAACCTCTATCCCTCTCCTTTAATTTATTCCATCTGGTTATTTTTAACTTTGGAAATCCCAGTTTGTTTCCTTTTTTCTTTCTTAATAGCGTCGAATATTTTAACCATTCCTCAGGGGTTTGAAACTAGAAAAATGAATGTCATAGTAGCAAAAACTAGACTACTTTTTTACATATCAATACTATTTTTCTAAACTAAATTATACAATAAATTTCGAAACAGGTTACACAAATTATATCTACAGTCTATATCAAGAACTACCGGAAGTTACCGCAGTTCAAATCAGCATCTCTGGGGGAAAATGCCATATAACTGTTGGTTTCTACACGATAGGGCAATAGACTCGCTATATTTCGTTTGTTTGGCGACGGAAATTAAATTCACAGGAAAATACGTCACGACAACATTAGAGAGAGAAGCGTTATTTGTAATTATAAAAGGGTGAGAAAGTTAAAACTACCTATCTATAATTAATTCTACGTATATGAGAAATACTGATAATTTTGTTAGTACCTAATATAAGAAAACAGTACAACTCCAGACCTCGTAACAATCTTTAATGTAATAAAGCAAATACTACATAATCAAGCGATGGCGACGCTAGCAGGTCCGGCTAATGTAATAAAGCTACAAGATAAACTTCTTGATTAACTAAATACTGATACATTAGGAATTTTCATAATACAAGCTAAACAGAGGAATTCCATGCATGAAATACGAGTACATCTAGTTGCTAATAACTAAAAATAAAAATGGAGAAAAGGAAGATTATGCACATTCATTTAAGGTAGCCTAAGTACGACATACAGACGTACCTAGTAATGTCTTCTTTATAGCTGCAAAGAGATAAAACAGTATTACACAAGTAGAAAATGATAAATTAAATATTGATGGGAATAACATTTTCATAGTTATCAAATTATTTCATACAAATGAAAACATTTCAATTTAAAAGAAAAAAAGCAGAATAACGGATTAATTGACAGTGAAAATATATCTTTGTTTAATTTTCATAATATTTTATAATTTGTCCATAAAGCACTAAAAAAGTAAGTGACATTCAGAATGTTTAAGAACAGGATGTCTCAATGAAAACAAGTAATTCGAATGAAACAAATGCGTGAAAGAAATTTAATTTCAGAATATGGGGATGTTAAAATTTTGATTTGACAACATTTAAACAACATGCATAGCATCGGATTTAGTGAGGTTGGTTTATTTTGAAAAACTTTGACATTGTTCGAAGAATCCATCATTACCATGTCAATTTTCTTGTTATTAAGATTTCGATCCATATTTTTTATTTAATTTTGCTTTTAAGATTGTGTGTACTTGTGGAATGTCCCAAAAAATATTATGTTCTTTCTTTGTTTCTATCATAGCAATTAGAGATTTTGACTAACTGTACTTTGGTAAAATGTAACTGATCTCTAGTAAATCATGACTAATTATAATGTTGTCAACATACTTTTCCATTTTGCGTTCCATCTGGATGAGGTTGCCGAGGCGGTTCAGCATATCCATGATCTCTTCTGGTTCATATTGGCCTTCTTCACGAAAGTAGTTGCTTGGACTGAAAACGATAACACATTTTATGTTAGTGTTGAAATTGAGATACACGTTAGAAAAAAACAGAAAGGTAAAAGGCTGTAGGATACAATTAGGATGTTCTTATTCCTAATGGCACAAGTCCAGACAATGTTGTCGCTACTGAGAAATTCCGAATGGAAAAACCTAATAACACTTCTCCTATCGATCTGGGAATCGAACCCGGTACCTTATGCTCAGCAGCCATTCTTGCGGCTATTAGAGCAACGACAACAATCCATGAATAATTAAATAATAAGTATTATTTAGTAATTCTGTCTAGCCGATAATCTTATTCTGATATTACTGGGTAGATTATTATGTCTTCGGTCATTGTGTGGTCACTGTGAATTCTGAATAATTTATGACGGCATTTGATGATCTGTTCACAGAGTAATTATTATAGAATACCTTTTAAATCGGTTTCTGATAACTATCTTGCTAAATGTACATCAGCTGATTAATACAAAAAAAAACTTACTTCAACGATTCTAAACTACAGTAGGGATTTATGTAGGAGATTTCGAACTGTATAATATACCACTACCTGGGGTAAGCAGAGGCGGGCACGATGAGAAGTAGAGCGAAGAGCACGCAGCTCGCTAACAGGCAGGTTGCACGCACCATCCTAGAACAAGGGAAAATGAACTTTATTAATATTAGCAAGAAAACAGTACCTCGCGTGAAAACCAATTGAAGAAATAAGAAAAGCTGATCATTAAATAGATATTGATCTTGACTGATCATTGATTGTGTTAGAATACAAACGATGAAGTGCAACAATCCAAAAATTGTGGATGATAAAAATGCCTTGAAATACAAAGATCTTTCTAATTCAATAATTCGATAAACTACATAATGAATAGTATCTAATATCATATACATTTTCTAATAACATATACATTACGAAATTGTATACGAACAAATTCAATACTACCTTGTACTAGTTATTTTATTCGGGTTTTTGTATTGTGAATTGAAATTGTTTTCTGAACAGTGCAATGCTAAATTCATTCTGTTTATTATCTCTACTATGTTCCAATGTTTATGAGAAAAGGGAGAGTGAACAAAGAATTTCAGGCAATGAGTATTGAAAAAAGATGAGCGTTTCTCAAAAAAAAAAAACATACCAACAGGTACGGATGAAAAAGAAGATACGATACCATTTTTTATCATCGTAAATAAATGTAACTTAAGCAAGATAACAAAGAATAACATAAAATGGAATTTATTTCAAAGAAATCAACGTCAATATTGACACGAATTCTATTAAAAAGGAACATTTCATTTTTGCGGTGGAGTGACGAAACCTGTCGCATTTGGTTCTGTTAAAATTTGCTTGATAGGTGTTGTAAGACAAAACCTTGGAGCCATGGTACAATTGAAACAGTGGAATATAATGTTACAATAGATACTTTAAAGTAACAGCTTCAGAATCTTGCTGATGTCTTGATACATTCATATTTATTTAATTTATAACAAATTGTCAAATTTCAACAGAACATATTAGTAGAGAAAATTGGATCTATTAAAATGGAACAACGCTTAAAATAAATCAGGTTTAGCCCTAAGTTAACTGGTGTAAAACAGCTTAATTATGATAAAAGATGAGATTATCGTGCTGATAATAAATTAAGCCAATTTACCCTTACGAATAAAGGCGACGGTGTTAATGTTTTAGAAGGTCTCGCCTTTCATACATCGAAATCTCTTGTAGCTATAAAATAAATCGAATAAACACGTGCTTCAAAAATCTTCGAATGTCAAAACGTCGTTCTTTTATCCCATTTCTTATCTATGTTCTGCCCCATTACATTTAACAGCGGCACACAAAGCCTTATCAAAAGGTTTTATGAATTCTATTGTAGAAACTTTAGCTTCCATAGTAATCTGTATAAAAGATTGTTGCTTTGCACTTAAAGGCTCGAAGTTCCACCTAGATTTCCAAGTAAAGCTTGCAGTCGGATTGCAGTCGGTTTTCTCGACGCCGATCGGCCGCAAAATACCCCATATTCATAGTTCAGAAACGCGATAGGTCCGCTTAGTAAATGGCGTAAATAAATTGTTTGATGTTTTGCAAATGTACGCAGATGTTTCCTTCATCTGCGTCGTAAGAATTTGTTACATACCTAATTTATCTGCATGCGAGTATATGAAATTGGGTATATGTTAAAACTTGTCAAAACACAGCAATCATTCAACCGAAAACTTTTTCGATAGAACATTATCTTTCGCAAATCCATCACTTAGTTCCGATAAAAAGTTTAGTCTTACATCCCCACATCCGTTGAGTAATTTTTCATCGTTTCTGTATTAAATTGTCTCGTCACTTTGTCGCTTGTCATCTTATTCATGTCAGACAAATTACGAACATTATCATCATTCAAAATTATTCCACTAGTTTAACAAGCTAGTCTATTGTACTGGCTTCCCAAGTTTAGTACATTAGCATTGTCAATGAGGTTGTTGCATAATTAGCTAAGGCTTCTGAATAGTTCCGCTAGCTTACATGTCTATTACGCTGGACATCGTACTAACTGGTCTGACCACATCTTCTATGTGGTTAATTTGTGTTGGTCTCTAGCCTGTTGAGCCGTAACACGGGCTAATGCAGTCCTATTGGATTACAGCAACATCTTCGGTGAGATTTGGTACAATTATGCAACAAGGTATAATCCTGTCATTATAGTTTAAGTCTATTGTTGAATTAATGTGCCGGAAATAAGCATAAGCTTCTAAGGTACCTACACAGAATTGAGATGAATTTACTGCTTTCACTGTTCATTGAATGGAATATCCTCGCATTTCGGTTATAAACTATAACAATGGTTTCACAAGGGATTTGTTAGTAACTCAAGCTCGTTTAGTTTTCGTGTTTGAATAATTGGATGCATAAGGATAACTGTTAAGTGTTTCTATTATTAAAGAAATATGAGTCTGAGACAAAATACCTTTAAAGTGTCTGTTATGATGAGAAACTGTTTTGCATGATGAAATGAGTTTAGATAGAACTTCCAGATACCAATAAATTAATTTGAAGTTCCTATTTGCCATAAGCTTTCATCGTGGAATAAAATCTCCCATAGTTTGTTACACACTGCAATGGAAGAGAAAATCGTAAGCTTTGCACACACATTTAAAGATTTACATACAAAATGCCTTTCCGATGGCATGCTCAAACTTTTAATTAATTCAGCACTTTAGAAGTTACTACGAGAAACGATACACAGGCGAACAGTTGACCCAGATTAAATTATTTTTCCAATAGGTTTTCCTTAAAAGTTTTGTATTAATTGGCCTTTTTCAGTCGACACGTGACGATTATTATTTCCAAGATTACTACTTTTCACCAACTTGTGAAGTCGAACTGGCATTTATTAAATTTGATAAGTATTTGAGTCACGTTACGTAAACAATTATTTTGAGTAAGAAGATTTTTTTTTTGAATTTTACGATGATTATATGGAGGAGGTAATTTAAAGGGTTAGTTTAAAATTGGCGCCTATTACAGAAGATTGAAAGAGAGACGACTCCCTTTCTACTCTTCTTGGTATACGTTTGAGGAGAAGAGGAAGATCAAAGAAAGGATGATGATAAAATGTATAGTCCTAGCAATGACATGAAAGAAAAAGAAGCAAATGCGTGAGGGCTGAGTAAAATAAGAAAACGTGTTTTTGAGTACGTGCCGTTCTTAAAGTACTAGTAAGTTATAATGTCACTCTAGATGTCACTAAACAAAATTTACATCGACAAATATCTCATTAGTGGTTTGAGGAAATTCAAACAAGAACATGTGATTAGAATTCCAAAACTACTTCAAGTTTGCATACATCCATCCATACTACCGCAACTAAAGCCACAATTTCTAAATTAAATCTACACTTGATTTACATTCCTTACCTTGAAGTACACGAATGCAAATCGACATATAAAACAAGAATATTATAGCGAGAGTTTGAAATTATGTCCTATATTTTGGATGGGCGTATTAGATTCCGCATTTTTTGCAGAAAAACCGTTAATGACCCCGTTTGCTTTTATAATGTAACTGACCAGTAATGTCCAAAAGGCACATTACACAAATAAACTACTTAATTCTTGTAGATAATTACATCCGATTTCAATAATATAATCATTCGATTTGTGACGATCGGTAAACGTAGCAACTAAGATCGATTCGAATTGAATCTTAGCCGCTCCTCAAACTTCATAATTTATGTATTGAGAACCCCTGAAGTAAATTGGGTACTAATGATGGAATCACAGAAAAACATTTCGTGAACAATATTATGCTCATTTCACTGAAAGATAAACTTTTTATGGCTTTGAAGGTTGCGGCTGTTTTAAATTATTTACATATTATTAGAGGGAGTTTGTGTGAGGATTTTATTTTTGAACGAAATGCTGTTGTGTTATTGTTGAATGCATGGACGACAGCGCTATTTTTTTAGATTTCGCGCCTCTGTCTGACTGAAATCCTGAGGAAAATTCGTGATAACACATTTTTTTAATGTAGTTTGTTGTAATGACATAAACACCGTGACATAGCGCATAAATGAGTGATCAGACGTTGCAGTAATCTGCAACTTGACACAGAGGTTAGATCATGACCTGGATATGGTCAAAACTTTATTTCCCAGAAGTACGTTCAGGGACAATGTCTGACTTCAACGCAAAATTGCATGCAAAAATTTGTACAAAAGAAATGAATTGAGTCTAAAGTCACACACAAACCGCTTCGACCTTGATCGAATCTAAAATCCAGTGGCACCACAAAGCATTGTTACTGTAATCTACCTTCACACCATTATCATTGTTTAGTCGATCATGCGGAATGTTGACAAAGCCCTCCATACAGTAATTAGAGGACAATCCGATTAAAACAAGGTGTTAAATGGTACATATTCGACCACGATAGGGTAGAGTAAACTTTCGAGATCTAGATAATATCTAGATTACCAGGGGGTCTATTATCTATATTGAAAGCCCATGTGTGTGGCTACTTCCAAAGTTCGTCAAAGATTTAAATAATTAGAGGTCCGGTCACGACAAAAATAACAATGATCTCGCCTCTCATCCCAATAATTTCGGAAGGTGTACGACCACTACATAATAATTAATGGCTGTTCTTTCACCCGAATTATCTGATCTCAATTTTCTCAGTGGCGAGAGCTTTTCACGTGACGT
This sequence comes from Agrotis puta, assembly GCA_943136025.2. NCBI lineage: Eukaryota > Metazoa > Arthropoda > Insecta > Lepidoptera > Noctuidae > Agrotis > Agrotis puta. The sequence goes on from OW964177.2 coordinate 4,589,605, forward strand.
TAAAAGCAGATCTATAGATTCAAATCTTAGGCTTTCATTTATACTCTGTGAACTTAAACCGCTTGATCGAGTCTGCAGAATGCACGCTTCAGATAAATTGAGTATGTAGGCTGGCTTTCACAGTCAGATTTAAAATGGAATTCTCAGGGAGCCTGAGAATTCCAATCCTTTTAACCCTGAGTCATCTTACTAAATTTAAACTCTTATCATTTTGAGAAATGTTTAACGACCTAACTTTACGCAATACAAAAACATGCTTCGTTATTTCTTAATTAATAACGAAATAAGTTTTATTCGTTAAAAATAATTAATAAGTACAAACAACGCTTTGAACTACAACTATAACTTACGCCACTAGAGAAGATACTAGATAGGTATCTTTCAAGATTTTCCAATTATTTACAAGTTATTCTGGCCTAGTATTAAAGTATAAGAACTTTGTTTGTGACTCTACTTTTATGTAGGGGCTTTTAAGTATAAGTAAAACCTGAACTTTACTAATTGTACATTAATTAAATGGGTCGTGGTAGCCAAATTGTTGAAGTCGAGTTACTTCATCAATTTGATGAGAATGAGTTTCTATTAAGTTTTTTTTTTTAACCTTTGCCCCACACTAGGAACTTCTCCTGTGTCTTGGGTGCGTTAATATAAACTCACATACACAAACGCCCAGACCCGGAACAACTACTTGTAGGTCATACAAATATTTGCTCCGTGCGGGAATCGAAAACGCGACACACGGCGCAGCAGTCCAATCGCTCAGTCACTGCACCAACCGTTTCGACTTCCAAAGATGTATTTGTAAACATTTTTCGTTTGTTTTTTTTTTGTCTTTTGTTAAGGTATTGGGTGGTTCTCTAGCCATTTATAAAATCGCGGTATCACCACCGCTGCTCGGCTCTTTTTGGTCGCAGCGTGATCTTATATAGCCGATAAACAGACTATTCAACACAGTTTTTTTTTTTCAGAAATAATTCGAGCCAGTATTTTCTGAGATTAGAGCATTCAAACAAACAAACTCTTCAGCTGTATAATATAAGTAAGTATTGAATCATAGATTCAAAGACTTTACTATCCAAGGTCAAAAGTATCTCTTGACAAAATAATTTAAAAATGTCAATTTAAATTATATTATAATTTAAAGCAGAAATTCTAGGGAAATTGCCCACGTAACAATCTCATTTACATTAACTTAAATGTTGTTGTGTAAGGCGACATTTTTTGGGACCCTTTTGGCTGTTAAAAAAACACCAAAAACATTCAGTGTTGTGTAGAATTTTATAGTAATTACACGACACAAGTGTTATAAAAGCTAGATAGATAATGGGATATTTCTAAAGCGTTAGATAAAAGAATGATTGCTTTTCGCCAAATTGTCACTCGGCGTGGTCTAAGGCTGATATATGTTCAGCAGTGGACATCTTCCGGGCGATGATGATGATGATTATTCGGTAGAAGGAATGAAATGAATTAGAACCAAAAATATATTCAATGATTGTTGCTACGGACTTAGCAGCGTGGGTGTTTCAACATAAAAAGAAGTAATTACTTAAAACATGAAAGCACTACCCTTTTCAAGTCCTTTAATCCTAAAGAACTATAAATTAACCACGCGTAAAAGCCACCTTAAGCTGGAAAAATCTTGATGTAATTCAAAATTAAGGAACCGTTCGAATATGTTCATTACCGGAGCGTAACTCTCTTTGCAAACCTTCGATTGACTTACGAAAATGCTTTAGTTGTTTTTGATAAAAAAGAATAATCTAATTTTAAAGACTTTGTGAAAACCGGTGGTGTAATACTAAAACGCTCGGCTGCATAATGCTGATAATGTCATGGTTCAAAGTAATCTTGTAAAACTGAATAATTGAATTGAGATATTGTAGAAAACCGCGTGTGATAAAAAAAAACGAATTAAACAAAAAAAAACCTGTTCATCACTGAAATTTAACACAGAGAAGCAACTATTGATATAGCGGAGACCCAGGCGAAATTATGAAACAAAAGGTGCGGGAAAACCTTTTTGTCGATTGGTAGTTGTACTGAGAATCGTCAGTTCGCATTTATAACTCTATATTATATTTTAACACGTGCCGTATACGTATTTTACTTAAAAAAGTAGTTAACTTTCCAAAATCAAACATAATTAAAACTTTTTTTTTTTTTTATCGTGGTAAAATCATCAAATGAGTCCTCCCACCCAGGGCAGGGCGGGAGGGACTGTCAGACTTGTACTGACTAAAATCCACGGTGTCCTTCAATAGCCCTTTACGTACTAGGGTCACGGTAATCCCTTGGTCCCGCGACCCCAGCAGGCTTTGGCCCTCTACAGGCCCCGTCACTATGCTGACACTCTTTGAGGCGCGCGTGGAACACAACGCGCCGTCGACCCGGGCATGGTCCATGGTCGGACAGCGAGTCGCCCATTACTCGCAGCCCGCATGCCCGCGCCTACGGTGGCCGGAGATCGCCCTGCGACGTCCGACGCCGTGGGCGTCTACCACTGCGGCTGGGGTGGAGGGAGGACGCTGTCCTCTCCCTCAGGCGGCCCGCCTCCTCCTTCACGAGCATGACTGCTTCGCAGAAGGAGGCGACCGCTTCCCACTCCGTCTCGCCCAACATAATTAAAACTTAAAAAAAAAACGTTTGTTGAAACTTACAGTCAATCGTATACCAGTGCTAGCTATACTAGCAATGCAGTTGCAACAGAACTGGAACACAAAGGTGCAAACGAACCTCCGTACGCCGTGAGACAATGTACAGGAAGGGCTCATACTGACTAACAAGCAAAGAGTTTTTTGCTTCGGGCTAGTGGAAGTGAATGAGGCTTTAGATGTAGTAACTGTGCCAGTGGAACTGGAAATGTCAGTAGGAAAGGTTTACGAGTGAGTTTGTCAGATCAAAGACCTTTTTCTGTTAGGTATGAAGTGATAGAAGACAATCTGGTATAATTTAATATTATAAAAAGCCCTGTCATACTTATATTCGGTATAATAACGTACACTTAGCAAAATGACAAGGAATGCAGGCCGTAAGTAATGAAACGGTTCTCTTATGTTGTGTTCTAAGTTTCATACAGTCAAAAAGTACAGGTATACAGCTTATAGCATGCACAATTATTTACAGGTTTACAAGTTTTTGTCTGCATACCTAACTCTTTGATTGACAGTTCGTAATCTATGTAGCCATGAAAATAAAAACTGAATTCCTTAGAAAATTCTAAAACTTTGAAGACAAGGATCGTCCACCAACACAGACTGTACCCAATCACTGTCATTGAAAAGAGACATTTGGTCCAAAATAGAATCATTTTTGCACGCAACGAGGGATAAAAACAAATTAAAAATTAAATACAGAGAAACACAGGAAAGGTAAAATGAAATTCGCGAAACTATTTTCACAAAGGTAGTTTGTTCCTGTACAAGAAAATTGTCACTGTCCGATGTTCTATGATACCTTTGTGCCAGTAACTCGCTTTGTGTTCAGTAGACCGCTATAATGTCCTCTAAATTATTTTTGTTTTCACTGCGTGTTTTCAGATTCTCATTATATTGTCTGTCCACGAATTAAATGAATTAACCTCCTTCTGAGTTTAATTTAAAAAACTGTTAAGCCTTTTTCAAACAGACAGGCGTTGCGAATGCGAAGCGTATCTGTAATGTATGGAATTTTTTGAATCCAGTCACATAGAAAAGCGAAAGCGATTCGATAGCGTGACAGAACTATCGAACTGACGTCTCGCGTCGGTTCGGTATCGCCTCGGAAACGCTTCGCTTTCGCCTGTCTGTTTGACATAGGTATAAGAGAGTGGCTGGGACAGACTGGATGCGGAAGGCAGAAGACAGGGTGATGTGGCGCAGCCTGGGAGAAGCCTACGTCCAGCAATGGACTGCGCTAAGCTGAGCCCATAGTGTTTTTTAACTTAGGATTGTTTATTTTAAATGTCGACAAGTTAGATTGAAGTCTATTTCGATAAACTTACTGTATAGAATGTAGTAACAAATAATACGAATAACGGAATCTAACTTATACTACAAATGTATAAGTTTGGATGGATTTTGATAAAATTTGGCTCAGCGATGGTTTAAAGTTTGGAATAACATATAGGTAGTGCCGTAACTAGATTTTATGTACCCAGTGCGAGCTTCTTTAACTGCGCCCTGGTTTGGCCAATTGTGGTCTTGGGCTGGCAATTTTTGCGCTCTGGGCCTGAGCACCATTGGCACCCCTATTTTAGGTACTGCCTGTTTTTTTTTAACGTGGTAAAATCATCATATGAGTCCTCCCAGCCAGGGCAGAGCGGGAGGGACTGTCAGACTCGCACTAAATAAAATCCACGGTGTCCTTCAATAGCCCTTTACGTTCCGGGGTCACGGTAATTCGTGAGTCCCACGACCCCGGCAGGCTTTGGCCCTCTACAGGGGGGCCCCGTCACTATGCTGACACTCCTTGAGACGCGCGTGGAACACAACACGCCGTCAACCCGGGCATGGCCCATGGTCGGACAACGAGTCGACCATTACTCGCCGCCTGCATGCCTAGGCACTGCCCATAGGTAAACTTTTAATCCGGTATTAGGTTCTCATTTCTCACGAAGCTGCTTGCAACAGCTCCTAAGATCTTAATTCACTTACTATCTAAATGACGTATCTAGGAAAAGCGAATTTTCATACTAACAGGTTTTCAATATACTTGAAACCTGATCATTATCGCTGAGCGGGAAATCTTGTTAATATCCACTCTTCAGCCACAAAACCTATCAAATTTACATGAGATTACAAAATACTAGAGATTTTCCTTCATAAGCAAACGTGCCTTGAGTTATTTTCTTAATTAATTTAGACACTTTAGCCTCCTTCTTAAGAATCACGTAATATACAAGAGTTATTTTAATTACTTAAATGAGTGAATTAATTTTGAGTACATTATTAAAGAATCTAAGCTTCCATTTATGTCTTCAATCTGAACTTATTACGTTATTATTCTACTTTAAATTCATTCGCTATTTTTAGCTGCTATCTCTGAAAATAGTGATACACCATTGATAATAAACAATGGATTTGTAACTGCAGTGACCGCTGTGATGAATATAAGCTATGGTATTTATTTGTATGAGAAGGGTTTTATTACGCTAACTACGGCCCTGGAATGCAAGGTATAATTTATCTAACGAACAAGGTAGGTACTAGTTCGACAGTCCCTCCCAATCCATCTAGACTGCTAATGATGATTTTAGACCCCAAAAATTAGCAATGGGCCATTTTGAGAACCATGGGTCAATTTATTATTTGAGATATAAAAGATTAATAGTTTTACAAATTTTTAATCAAAATTAAGAAGCAATCAGATATCGTATTCAAGTTTCTTATTCCACAACAAGAGTGCAAAACTTCATAATAAATTGTTATTTATGGTGAAAGCGAAGTTTCCCTGAAAATGAACCTTTAGAGATTAACTTTTGAGTTAGTAAACAGTAACTTGATGTGAAAGAGCGTGGAAATCTAAATTATTATCTGAAAGATCAGGCATAGAACAATGGTTTTAATGATTGGGGGTGGCCTGTTAATCAGATATTAGTCAGGTATGATTTGGGATGCCTGTGTTTTAACAATTATGATCTTGATCAATTATGATGGGAAAAAATCAAATAAATATATCGAAAACATAAATATTTTATGTCCAATTATGTAGCACTCCAGGAAGACGATAATGTTAGAATGTTTGCGGATCTGTGAGAATGAAAGGATTAACTTAATTAAAATCATGGGAAATTGGTGATAGTTAATAGAAATAATGAATATAATATGTATATGTAAGAAAGTAAGGCACAAACTGCAACAACCATAAATAAATTGAAACAAGAACATGACTATGATGATGACTCGTCAATTGTGAGTGCAGTACATGAAATTGCCATCCCATATCTCAAACTTTAATACAACAAACGATAAGGTTTTAATTGCTTTAACACTTAAATCGATTGCAATTATAATGATAGAAGAGATATTCGCGATATTAGTGGCAGCGACGGAATAGACAATTTCTAACACAATAGTCGGATCTTAGAGCAATAATCATTAAAGGTTATTCATAAAATGGCCTATAACCCCGACCTTAAGTCATAAATTCTGGAATGCCTGTTTTATTCCATTCCGGGAACAATTTGGGTCTTAATGAATCCTTTAATATGGTTGTTTATGATTCTCGAATTTTACGTATTACAACTTGAAGCAAATAAAATTGTTTACACGCTTTTGAATTTTGTTTTTATGAGTTTTGAAATTCGAATTTGATTGTGTTCTTTTTTATGTTGATTTTTGTCTTCCCTTGCGGGTGGTGATAACGGTTGATTTATTTCTGTAACATTATAATTCGAGTCTGTTTTTTCGTTTGTGTTTATGACAAGAAAATAAATTGTCTGCCACATAAACACTCTATGTTAAAAGTACCATTATATATTTATTGTATGCTTGTGACATATCTTTGAAATGAAGTGGGAATATAATATTAGAAAACGGATAAAGAAGATACAGTTATTCGGTCTAACTCTTTTCTTTATTGACCTTAAATAAAGGTTTGATTAAACCTAGATCGGACAAGTTGCTATATTTAATGTAATTAATAAAAGTTCGTTTTATTTTAGTTTTATTAGGCACTTTTAACCAGAGTAGTACTTGTAAGATTTTACAATATTTCAACTTTCAATGGCTATATCTAAACGCACCTCTTTAAAGGATTAATGAAAAAAAATCACTTATTTTTAAATACCTACCTACATGTACATTATAAAAAAAAAACACTTAAAATGCTACAGATACAGTAACACGCGACCGGTGGTCAGGGCTCTTGAGAGAGGAACCTCCTCACAATGTGCGCCGAGTCCAAAAATACTGCTTTCCAGTTGCCAAGCAAGAGCCGTCAGTCGGATCTCTCGACTATATATTATAGTTACCTCTTACCGGATGTAACTGAAGAGAGTTTTCCGGCATGTCGATAAAAGTTTCCTAAACCAACCATATTAAAACATACGGGCCGTGTACCAACAGCTTATCGTAAACTAATTGTGACATCAAAAATAGATTAATTAGATAATCCAGTTATCTTATCAGGGACAGATATATGCTCAGTAAGTGTAACATAGAACCAAAGGTTACGAACATACGTATCGATTTAGGTTAAAATCGGGAGATTTGCCGCACTTTTTAAAATTACTTCATATCTCTCAGTATAAAAAGTAGTAGGTCGTGGTTTTGATCACAGGCAGGCGTATTATTTTTTTACGTTGCCTCACACTAGGAAATACTCCTGTATCGTGGGTGCGTTCAAAACATAGAAACTCACATACACATACACCCGAACCCGGAACAACTACTTGTAGATCATACAAATATTTGTCTCGTGCGGGAATCAAACCCGCGACACGCAACCCAGCAGTCCAATTGCCCAGCTACTGCGCTAACCGTATTGTAATTTATTTATTTCATCACCACTGCCCTCAAAACAAAACAAACATTTGAAGTCATGTAACATCTGGTCGCGGGACTTAAAATTACCGCGATTACCGTGACCCCGGAACGTAAAGGGCTATTGAAGGACACCGTGGATTTTAGTCAGTACGAATCTGACAGTCCCTCCCGCTCTGCTCTGGGTAGGAGGACTCATTTGATGATTTTACAAAAATAAAAAAAATAATGTCATGTAACATCTACCGACCCGCTCTAGTTTGAGATACCCTGTGACAGCAGTAGGAACATTGCTACCTTTCACTATAGACTTACGTGTGAAATATTAATGAACCATTTAAGATGAATAATGCTTATTATGTTAAAGGGAAGGGGAGCGATCCCGCGGGCAATACGCGGCTTAGTAAAACATCTATTCTATTTCGAAATCAATCACTTAAAATTTTAAAAATAAAATAAAAATAAACTACTTTCGAACAAATAAAAAAGTACCAATCCGAACAACATAAAACAGTTCAAAGTTCTAAATGTAAATCTGATTTCCCAATAGAAATAACTTAAACAAAAGCAAGTATAAGTTCAGAAACTTCGTTTTCATTTTTTTCTATAATTTCCTCGCCACATGCTCGTAGCTTGTCTGTGCAATGTGCACTATCTACATTGGTTCACATTGTTCTAGAGACAGCATTGTTCAGTCTGAGGCAGTCTTAATCACTGTTTTCATCTTTTTCTTCTCTTGAAATAACTTCTAAGCCTTTAAGTATGACATTTTTATATCTGGAGTAGTTAATTCTAAGTCAAATTTAAGAGGGACCATTCTGCCTTGGTCGGGCCGTAGATGGACCTCATTTAGACTATGTGGAATGACCGGACAATGAATTCAGTTCATCAAACAAATACCGCAATAAACTTTAACTTGTATCTGAGGCCATTCGTACACAACGCGACGCAACCTTACGGCTTTGGCATCCATTGACTCGTGCCTGAGTACGAACCTCTATGGATTCATATTGCGATAGTCACCTGGATACCAAAGTCGTAATGTATCGGAGACTTGCGTCGCGTTGTGTACGATGGGTCTTAGTCATCATGCAAAGGGCGTTTTCGTGCTCCGTGTCATACATGAACACGTTTTGTCGCAAAAATGGATAAAATGACCGAATGCAGATTTATATCGTCACACTTCCTAATGTCAGTCATACACACGATCATAGTTCAATGTCAAGTTCTCAGCGCGCTGGACGCGGCACTCGGTATGTAATACAATCAGCTTGCATGACAAGTCTTCTTCTGAGAGCCATACATCATCAAGCTTATTGCACGCCACGGCTAGTGTACTGCACACATGACGATAACTGGACCGTAGATAGCAGACCTAAGCTTGGCGATGTTTAAAATGGTGCCAAATAGGTAAAAAAACAAATCTTTATAAAAAAAAAGAAAACAAAAGACCAGTAGTTGTACCGTAGAATTGTTTAGTTAGAACAAATGAGAACGAACTTATTAAATTAACCCTTTTAACAGGCTGGCTAATCTCAAAGTCGAATTACGACATTAACACCATAACCTAATTTATTCGGGAAGTAATGAAAGGAGATGAATAAAATAACTTCAAAATTAACATTTCTGGTGAAAGTCGCACTTAATAATGTTTTCCCTAATATACTGAAGTCGATTTTCAGCGTAGTCAGATGTAGCAATTAATATGCTAGCTAAAATTATTAATGGGCAAGTTAGTTTGTTACCTTTTCATGCTTAAGCCACTGGATCGATCGTCCTCAAATTTTGCATGTACGTTGTCAGGACTACAGAGGCGGTCATAGAGTACTAGTCATCCCGATAACAAGTACTTTTCACGAGAAAAATAACAATGACGTTCATATGAGATATAACAGATGGCGCTGCATTTGCAAGCCCAGTTGATTGTCAAATCCTAAATTAACGCCGCGGGCAAAAGCTTAACTTAAAGCGATTATTATCTACGTTTTACAACTAATGACTAGATTGGTAACACGATAGTCGTTGTTTAATTTGGTTGTATTTTGAGTTTTTTTGTCTACTCGTATTGATTGTCGAAAATATTGCATAGAGTACCAAACTAATAAAATATGTGGGTAAGTGAAACTGGTCTTTTCTATGAAAGATCTGGTATGTTTACGTACAGACGCCGCCAGCAGGTCAACCCTCCCGAATCTGTCAAATTTTACCAATCTAACATTAACCTTACGCTATAGTGATGAGGCTGAAAATCGATTAAAGAGACAGATTGAGGTAGGTTGATACAACATACGGGAATAAAAATCAAACAGCTGTTCCTTAAAATCGATAATTTACACTAACACAACTGCAAATTCATGCTTAGTCCCATAGCAAAAGTCCTGGTAAAGAAAAACTATATCTAGGATTCATTCGAAAAGAAAATCCTAATGAATCTCGTAGAACGGACAGTCATCTTTTGTTGAGACGGTTTCCAACGTCTCCAATTAAAAGCACGTTTGGCCAATTTGAAATAAAAGCCACGGAATTCTCCGCTTCTCCAAGGTCTATAGAATTCTATGTTGACATGGAACATTGAAAGTTTTTTAGAAAAGGCCATGGAAGATTGGCATTGAAAACTATATTGGATTTTCGCCAAATTTTGTCCGAAAAGAACACTTTTTCAACGGTCTACGTGAGGTTTTTAAGTAGAATGCTCTAGGAAACGGGTTAAGAGGGGAAATTTTTCACTGAATTTAAAAATTCTACACGTTCCAGTCCGTATTTACACAAAAAATACGTATTTTACATTCAGAAACATGTGTACACCGAATTGTGTCCTGTAAAAGGAATAGAGCGTCCTATGACATTGTTTACTGAATCAATATTTCAGACCCTACTAAAGAAAATTAAACCACGGTGTGACGTATTGTGAATTTTAAAAGCTTCATAATTTCGACAATTTTGGTTTACGTAACAACAGAAAAAATACACCTCAAATATTTTTTGATAAATCTGACGTACTAATTAGACTTTTTTAACGAACTAGCCTATTGTAAATCAACCAGCTAAAATCACAAATACTAGTAATCTAAAGTCTGCCTTTGAAAAGTGAACCAAAAATAACCCAAATAATATTTGATTTGTTCTAGTATTGTAACAGAATCCGCAATAGTGGCCAATAACAAGCTGTCGCGGTGTGATGGATGAGTTTCGTACATATTTGTAATGTGTGACTGATTACATGGCTTGAATTGCTCGGCTGAACCCTAATGCCACGGATTGATGTGTTGTCAAAAAGTTTTGCGGTGATAATTGTTTATTTTTAGTTTTTATTTGTGAGCCGACGTTATTTTTTGTTTTACTTAAAACACACTATCTTCATACCGACAATTCCTGAATGGTTATTTATTGTAGAGGTGTAACTTTCAGTAGATCCACATTTGCTAGTCTCATCACAAATATAATGTGCGATTGACGATTGTGCGACAAAACCGTACTGCGACTCACCATTATGTACTTTAAATGAAGCTCCTCATCATACTGGTGTAACAAGTGATTGAGCGACAGTTAGGCAGTAGTGCGAAAAAATGGCACAGAGAGTTTTGTGTTCCTTTAAACCTAGCAAACTAAAATAGGGTAATGGCGAGCTTCAGTGTGTCGCAGAAACTTGTTTGTCTGTTGGTAACAGAGGTGATCATTCAAACTTGCAGATACGCAACACTTTCGAACTATTGTGAGATGCAGCACAGTTTTGTCGCACAAGCGTTATTTGCAAATTTGTCCATTCGAACCCGGAAATCTGAGAATTCTAGAATGCTTGACATCAAAAGACTAGGCCAATAAAAAGTTTTTTCATCGTCCTCATGTATTTTGCGACCAGAATGGTTAATTTTTTTCTAAATTAGTGGGAACAAATGCTAGCCACGTTCTTGCGTTGTTGACAGACAGACTTGGCAGACAGCTAATTGTCTACGAGTTTTTAATAGCAATAGAAAAGTAAAAGAAATAAGCGGATTCTTCAAAAAAGTAACTTTGTCGAAATTATAATCCGAGAAACACTTTTAAAGCGAGGAATTCGTGTTAAGTTCGAAATAATTTTAGCTTTGTAAGGAGATTTTGGTTTAAGACTTGACGGTTTTTTTTTTAAGAGCATTTATATAGGTGAAGTTTTCTTAACCTAATAGTACACTTATAATACTTAAAAGGTTAAGCAGGGTGCTTTTACATCTACATTTCGTCAGTTTATCTGTGATTAGTTTCTTCCCGCACCTGCATGCGCGTGGAATTTTAACCCTCGACCCAACACGTCATGCACGTGACATACTATTTCCCCTTTCACTTGTACTCAGTTCTATGTTAAAAGTATCCTGTGTGTACTTAGATTTTTTTTTTATCTTGGTAAAATCATCAAATGAGTCCTCCCACCCAGGGCAGGGCGGGAGTGACTGTCAGACTTGTACTGACTAAAATCCACGGTGTCCTTCAATAGCCCTTTACGTACCGGGGTCACGGTAATCCGTTGGTCCCGCGACCCCGGCAGGCTTTGGCCTTCTACAGGCCCCGTCACACACGTCACGTGCTGACACTCTTTCAGGCACGCGTGGAACACAATAGATAACTCCAAGCCCTACATCCGACTAATTTTACCTCTTCATAATATGAGTACAGATAATTGAATTGAAACCTAGATTCTACTAAAACAGAATAAATTCTTAAGTTAAAAGAAAATAAAATCGTCCAATAAAGAGACAGAGCATTTCTTTCGTATTTTTAAACAAAAATATATGAAATTCGTTTGTTTCGTACTCTTTTTAATTCCTTACAATTTCGTGTATTTAAAGTAGCTATAAAATTCAACGCTCTGCTGGTTTCCTTCTAACCGTTAAAGAAAAGTATTTGACCGCCCTTTTATTTGCAAATATTCTTTTTCTTTAATTATGATATTGGACGAAAAGTCTGAGATATTTATATTAGGTTTGTGTTTGGTCCACTTTGTAGATTATTTAATTAAATGGACAGATAAACATTTATATAATTTAAAAGAACATTGTAGTAATAAATAAGCGACAATTATTGTTAAATGTCTTCAATAGTGTTAAAGTGTAGTTCTCCAAATGTAATAATATGTTTATACATATTTTAAAGAACCTGACTATGGTCGATCGATGTGCATGTATTGTTTTTTCTAAAATAACTTTTATCAATTACTAAGTCAAAAACTAAATGAGGCTAACCCCCAATCGGTGATAATACGCAAACATTGTACACACTAAAAAAGTGGAATGTGGATTTTACAGATTGAACCACTCTAAAGCCTTTGTCAAACAAACAGGCGTTGCGAATGCGAAGCGTGACGTTTTTATTTGTAATTTATGGATTCGTTTGAATCAAGACACATAGAAAACCGAAAGCGATCCGATAGCGTGACAGAACTATTGGACTGACGTCTCGCTTCGGTTCTGTATCGCTTCAGAAACGCTTCGCTTTCGCCTGTCTGTTTGACAAAGGCATAAGAGAGACCTATTTCCAGCTGTTGCTAAAACTGGGCTATGGATGGCATTTATAAATCCATACGTCTTCTTCTCTTCTTATTCAACCTTTAGTCACCCAATGTTGAGTGTATTAACAAGATCGTCTGTCAACCTGGTTGGTTGTCTCCCTACATTCCTCTTTCCTATTCGTGGTCTCCACTCCAAGACTTTCCTGCCCCATCTGCCATCCAGTCTACGGCATATATGACCTGCCCACTTCCACTTTCTTTTTGCTATAACCCATGCTATGTCTAAAAGTCTCGTTCTTCTACGAATTTCGGTGTTTCTCACCCGGTCGTAGAGAGAGATGCCCAACACGGCTTTTTCCATATCTCTCTGAGTAACTTCCATGCAGTGGATAATATGCTTGGTGAGCGTCCAAGTTTCAGCCATGACGTCATGACTGGGAGAACACATTGCTTGAACATGTAACGCTTTAGGTTAATGGCGACCCACTTCGAATTCAGTACGTCCGACAGCTTACCAAACGCTCACCCAAGCTGGATACGACATCCATGCGTCTATAGTTCATTTAATTTGGTACAAAAAACAAGACTGAAATTGTGTCCCAATTTCATAATACAAAAGAAACCTAATCTATAAACTGGAAGCAGTCTACCCAAAGTTTATCCGAAACTGGTACTAAATTAAATTTGTCCAAGTTATCCACATAACCGTCAAGTTGGAAGGCGCCTACGATCCCTTATTATTTAATAAACTGTAATGTTATTACTTGTACGATTTACTCGCACTACGAACTTACTAATTGGTTTATTGTAGTAATTTATTAGAAGTAGTTTAACAGTATGCTATGAAGGCATTTTAATTGTCTATGTAAACTAGTTAAAACAACAGCTTATTTAAATAATGTCAAGTTATCAAACGGTTTAATGAAAAACCTTTAGAAAATTGCTATATATCTATCCCAGAAGCAAAGATGAGGCCTTTTTTATCGTGGTAAAATCATGAAATGAGTCCTCCCACCCAGGGCAGGACGGTAGGGATTGTCAGACATGTACTGACTAAAATACACTGTGTCCTTCAATAGCCCTTTACGATCCGGGGTCATGATTATCTGATAAGACATTTCTGCGACCCTGACAGGCTTTGGCCCTCTAAGGGGCCCCCCGTCACATTGCTGACAGCTTTTGACGCGCGTGGAACACGACGCGCCGTCGACCCGGGCATGGTCCATGATCGGACGGCGCGTCGCCCATTACTCGCCGTTCGCATGAGACCTAAGATGGAGCGAGCTCACCCAGAAATAACTGGAACTATTGCGCACCGACAGAACACCGGATTAACTGTTTGCAAACACATTATAAAAATAAAATAAATACTGTATTTCAATATAAAACAGGAGAATTTTCAATCAGGAAAGTCTCTGCAACGCATTTCCCTGCATTCTCATCATCCATAAAATCTCAAAGGTCCTCATTTTTCCGAAACACGAACTTCAGAAGGTTTCACGTAATTCAGTTAAGGCTTGGAATGAAGCAAGTTCGGAAACGAAATTGACTTACGAACGAATGCAGTTAAAGAACGGAAAAGAAAGAAAACAAGTTACTAATAAAGTTAACTGGACATCGAACAAAAATGGACAATCGAATAATAGTTTCTCTTGATTTTGCTCGCTTTCATCAATAAAGCGCTTTTATATATGTTTTATCTTCTTGGTGGGACTGCCAGGCTCTTATTGACCTACCACTCTGCTAGCGAGTAGGTAGTTCACCGTATGATTTTCAGTTCTCTTTGGGGCCGGAATTACCAATAAATTCGAAAACATGTTTTCTCAATTTAGTCGATAAGATTACATTCGAAATTAATTTTCATACAAATTCATACCCCCCCCCCCCCCTATTTATTTATTTCTAGTAAGTTCTTAGTGCACATTAACGTCATTTAAAGAACGTTTTCAGCGCAGCTTGCAAGCATTTTTTTGTTTGCTCGCTGCCTCCGGTTAGAATCAGCTCAGAAGGTATTTTTTTTTAACGTAGTAACATCATCAAATGAGTCCTCCCACCCAGGGTAGAACGGAAGGGACTGTCAGACTCGTACTGACTAAAATCAACGGTGTCCTTCAATAGCCCTTTACATTCCGGAGTCACGTTAATTCGTGAGTCCCGCGACCATCTCAGAAGGTATAGGTGAGCTTATTTGCAATTCTCACCATTGTAAAAACTAACTTTCCAAGAGTTCTTTGAGCCAACATAATTAGATTTGCATATGAAATGCATACAAGCATAATGCGATTAGAAACTTTAAGCATATGCAACAATGTAAATTGAGCAGAGTCTTAAAATCTCATGAAAATGATAATGTTAAGTTATTCAAATTATGTTATGAATGCATTTTATGCAAGCGACGTGTGGAGAGACCGTTTTTCTTAGATGTCGGTACTACAAGGAAAGAAAATGTTATGCGGATTAAAAAATGTTGTAGGGAATGAAATGAGCAATGCCTGCCGAGGTAGAGGAATGGCAACCGTGTCCCTGAAACGCTGAACAGGGAGAACAGGGTGGATTTTTAGTCAGTAAGAAATGAAAGATGGTATGACCATCAAATGGAAGGCTATTTGATGGTTATACAAAAAGAGCCATTGTCACTGGAGCTATAATAATGCGCAGACAGGTGTTTTAATCCAAAAACACTGCCCAACCTGGAAATCGAACCCACGAGACTAACGGGATTGTCTTTAACGTCTGTACTGCTGGGACACATAGTTTTTTAACTGTGTGTGGTAATGGGTTATTAAGGCCACAAGGTCTTATAATTTGAAGATGTAAAATGTATTCGATTTATTTTTAGTTGCCGAACAATCTTGTTTTCTAACTATAACCAGCCTTCTCTTAATATATAAAGTTAAAACTTACAATATAACTAACATAATACACAAAAGCATAGCATCGGGTCAAAAGGAATAGCTGCCGTTGCTGCCATTCCATACTAAAGGACCATAACTCTAAACTTTCGCGTTTGCGTTTAAACTGTAAACGCGTGGGCCGTAATAAATTTAACGAAACGCAGTTGCAACAAAACGTGGTAGTTGTGACTTGAAGTCAGCTTTTTAAAAAAAGATTTGTAGATTCTACATTGCTTTATAACTTTATAACCTGGATTAACATATAGGATAGATATTTTTATTCCGATTCTATGTTCCTGTGGGATAATTATCGTGTTGTAGCGGGTCAAGCCGCTGGTAACAGCTAGTCCTACATAAATTTTCAACACCACGTTCTTATGTGTCTAGAATAAGGCATGGATATCCAACAGCCTTAATAACTATATAGTGTCCGCATGTGACCTCGTTCGAGGCTAATTCTAAGGTTAATTTCGGTAACTAGTGGGTGGGCTTTATCTACTCACATTGTCTTTGATATTCCCCTTTAGCTATGTGTGTTGAGAAATATTCAGTGAAGGTATTTTATGTAGGTAAATGTGAGTTGTTTATGCTATAAACATTTTGTTTTCATATTTTTTTCTTTGGTAATTGTTTTGGTAGTATTATTGTTAGTGGGTCTAAAGATAGCATAATTTTGGACTAGATTGGTGGCCTTGCTAAGTTACAAAAAATAAAAATTAAAGAAGATATCATTTTATTTTCAGAATGAAAAATTTAAAAAAAAAGTTAACGTACAAAATTCATTCTAATTAGTATAAAAAATGTGATGAACTTTGTGGAATTACAAAATATGTATAATAGGTTTTACTTGAATTGTATTTCAATTCTCTTTGTTATTCGAATTCACATGAAAAAAAAGAGGTAAACTACAGAAATTTGGACTAGTAACGAACACTTCCAAACTGCGTCAGTTAGTCCCAAACATCAAAAAAAATTAACACACAATCCACCACGGAGATCCCACAGCAAAACATTGCGTAACCAGGTTCCCTTTCAATCAAAATTGATATCACTATTCAATATATTAAGACCAATCGGCGTTGGACCAACCTATAGGGATTTCACACATGATCTCATTCAATTTATTGTTCCCAGAAATTGCTTTTTTCTCGTATATCTAGGAGCCGTACCACGATAAGACACCCTTGTCGAACTGGCCAGTATGTTTCAACGTACTTGGACAAAAAGGTTGCTATGTGCAGTTTAATGGCCAGTACCAAATTATATATAAATTATATATTGTCATTGGCCAGTACCTTTCTTAATTCAATTTTTTGATTTGATGTGGTTCTATACTGTTATGCCTTTGTCAAACAGACCGACGAGAGCGAAGCGTTTCCGAAGCGATACCGAACCGAAGCGACACGTCAGTTCGATAGTTCTGTCACGCTATCGGATCGCTTTCGCGTTTCTATGTGACTGGATTCAAACAATTCCATACATTACAAATAAAAACGTCACGCGTCGCATTCGCCACGCCAGTCTGTTTGACAAAGGCTTTAAAGTTTTTTATTTAACAACCTAAGTGTCTATGGCATACTACATACATAACTAAACTGCAAAAAAGGTCATCATCATCAGCTTATAATGTACCCACTGCTGGGACACAGGCCTCCTCTCTGTGAGAGGGAGTAGACCATAATCCACCACGCCGGCCCAGTGCGGGTGATGATATCACATGTCTTCGAATTTTTGGTTCTAGGACATGCCGGTTTCCTCACGATGTTTTCCATCACCGTTTTAAGAGCAGAGCAAAAAAGTTACTTCGGCTGAATTAAATAGTGCAAGTTATTTCGTACCATAATTTAATTACAATTAAATTAAAACGGGAATCTGATTGATGTAAGCGGCGCATTATCGTTTGGTGTGGTGGTAAGGGCCAGTTGTTAAATTAGTAGTTTAACTAACAATCTCCCTTAGGCATCCCCTTTAGGAAGAGTTGTTTGATCGTCAAACTTTAAGGAGGAAGCCTTTGAACAGCAATTGACGTCTTCCAGCTGATGGTGAAGTAAGAAACTTGCATCGTGATAATGGACCTTCAAGATACAACGTTGGCCTAAAATATATAGTCAACCAGTTAACCCTTAACCACCTGACCCCTATATCAGTAACGTAACCAACTGCGCGCGGTCACAGTGACCGCATCGAATACACATGAGTTATCTCAGGATATTAAGGTTTGATTATAAGAATAAATTAATAATATTTTGTAATATCTATTAAATTATTTATTTAAGTGGAAAAAGAAACAATAATAAAACATATTCTTCTCATAAATGGGAACAATTAAATTGGTGGCACATTTTAACTAAAAATATAACTATGATTACATAATGAGGTGTATCAACATAGGGACAAAATATTATATCAAATTTGAACTTTCTTTAAAGAATCTAATAAAATTTGAATGAGATAAAGAAATAAAGTTTCAAAAAGAATCAAAACTTCGATAAAATTGCAGAGGGTAAAGTCTGACAATTTTTCACGACAATTTTTGCACATTTTGATAGAACATTCCACACAGATTGTTTTTTTACAGATAAAAGATACATGAAATGTTTTTCATTTCTTCTTGGGAACACAAGTTAAACACGTTTTACGTGTTTAGTAGGCAATTCGTCTCGTCTAGAAGACGACACTTGTAGGCAGTCATCAGATTCATAGTCTTCTAAAATTTCAGAAACTTACAAATTCTCAGGTTCTACATCACTGCAACTCTCATCAACCACATCTCTAACCATTTCACAACATTTTCGTTGTTTACATCCATTTTTACGCAAAAACAATAATCATGAATGTAATACACAAAAATCACATAACTACCTGCACGCGGTCACCATGACCGCAAGCAAAATATTTTTACTCACCGAAGCCAAACGCGCGCACGTAGATCCTTGCCTAGCGCACACACGACGCTAAAGCTCCAACAGAAAAGGTACACAGACGCACACTAACATGCGATAACGGATTTCGACGAAATTCAAATTCAAAAAATTGTTGCGGTCACCATGACCGCTGGCAGGTGGTTAAGGGTTAAGCATATACCCAAATACTTTTGTTTCCTAAAATCATTGATTATAAACAATATATCCAGCCAACAAACGTAATGATGGCACGCATTTGTCATTGTGAGTAAATAGCTATCATTTCAATCACGTTAAGTACAATAATGATATGAAATAAAATTGTTGAAATTCTACCGAGACGCGTGGTACGAGTATTTTGCGATTAATCAATTTTAATTAATTAAAATATCGCCACATATTATTTATATAAATTATAATTATCATAATAGCATAAACAAACACATTTGATAAAGGACAAAGATATATAATCAACATTGAATGAAGTATGTGAAACTAAAAAAGGAACGGTTTTTTTTTATTTATACGTTTAAATATTAGAACTGGCACCATGGTCGCCCTCATCGTTGTTATTATCGCCAAATTGCTAAATTAAAAATAAACGCGAGCAAACCCGCGGCCAAACGCTAGTACAATATAAACCAAAAGCTTTTTACGTCGCCGACAAAATACGTACGAAATTAAATCATGCTTGAAAACTTTTTCAAAGTCTAATCTCTTTTTGAACAATTGTTACATTCACATCTCATCAATTTTGGTGAAAAAATAAATGTTCAGGTGCAAAAAAATTTAAACAATTTTCAAAGAATTAAACAAAGAGATTTCTGAGAGAAAAAGTTACGAACTTGAGTATTGCTTTGTATTTTCTTGAGCGTTAATATATTAGAACAGACATGTTGAGTGAAAGAAGAGTGTAACAGTTTGTCCTAGAAAACAATGATTAAGTTAGGTTTAAGTAAGCGGTTCGAAAATTGAATCTAGAAAAACTGTTTTAAATATAATTATGCCGCTTTTACTAACGACCATTGGCTCACATTGGCCCTTGATCGATATAGTTGGAAATCAGGCCTAAGCTCAGCAGTGGGATGACACAGGCTGGCAGTAACAATGTCTGCTATTTAGTTGCATTCTAAAAAAAATAAAAAAAAACAATAAGAAACCAAGTTACACATTCGAACAAATCAATGGGCTTTTACGCATTTTCGAATCATAGGTAGTCATCTGCTGGGGTTGCGGGGCTGTCTTAAAAGTGCGCCGTGGTCCTGGAACTAACCACGCAAAGGAAAACCGAATGAGCAGAGTGGGCTGTTAGTCAGTGAGAGTAAGACAGTCCGAGACTACACCCGGGAAGGAGGGACTCATTTGGAGACCAACCAAAAAAAAGATCAAGTCAGTAATTTGTTGTCAACCCACAGTGTCTCAACAAAGTAGATAAAACCCCCTTCCCTCTCAAAGCTGGATCAGATGTTTAGCGGACAAATCCTTACTACATTTTTATTCCTTAAGTTAAAGTAAGTAGTCACTTGTTAATGGTAACAGATTTCCAAGCATCCGTCAGAAGACAAATGACACTTAAATGGATGCCTAAACATTTTGGATTTTCAACTCTCAGACCAGTGTTTAAAATTGAAATTACAATGTTACAACAATGTAGGCAACAGTATAAGCGAAAACAGGCATATTAAGAGAATAATTTGAGATAAACATTTCACAATTACAACCACCTGATGTGTTGAAATGATTGCTTTAGATTATTCTCCGTGAACCAAATGATGGGCTCGCCAAAAAGGTTTTGTTTTTATAACCAACTTGAGCGATATCGTTAGCAGAAAAACCTTTTATGCTTAGTAGCATCATGTTTCAATGTTAAAAAGCTTCTTAAGAATTATGTTTTTATGAAAGTTGAGTAAATTGAACTTTGTTCTGTTTTACATTATAGAAATTATCGCTTGAGAATACTGTATTCAGTTTATTTCATGTTTTGGTCTTTTACTAAATTATTTTGTATCAGTTTTTATTGATCTATGTCTAAGTGACGATAACAGAACGTCAGCCTCAAGAAAGAAGCGTATAAGGGCTCTAGTATAAGATGCCGCCGCCAACGCTCCGCCACCGTTCCGCCACCGCGCTGCTATTATTATGTGTATACCTTCGCGACCGCACCGCCAGCTGCGAAGGTATACACAGCAAAGTGGCGCGGTGGCGGAGCGGTGACTGCGTGGCGACGGCGGCATCATGTACAGGAGCCGTAATAAAGCACAAAACAGCGTGCAAAAAGTTAACATGCAGAATTTTCTAAGCATCCGCTGCCATCCATGCTTAACTTAGTCCTAACTTTTTTTTAGCGTGGTAAAATCATCAAATGAGTCCTCCCACCCAGAGCAGAGCGGGAGGGACTGTCAGACACGTACTGACTAAAATCCACGTTGTCCTTCAATATCTTACGTTCCGGGGTCACGGTAATTCGTAAGTCCCGCAACGACTTAGTCCTAACTTAGCAATATTTTGAGCCATTCAAACCCTCACAGGTACCACAAAAAATGTTGACCGACATTACTTCCTTTGACGGGTAGGTTTGACATTTTATATTTCAATGCGGGTAATTTTCTTTTATGACCAAAGGCTCTAGCAAAAGAAAGCGACGTATATATTTCGAACTCGTTAACCTTGCAACATTTACAGGAATATATGGAGATAGTAATGTAAGAAATACTGATTGCCTATTTCCAAAAAAAACATTGATGAAAAATTTAAAGGCATTGACAAAGAAACGGTAACATCGACAATCATCTTTGATGATTGTCGATGTTCGATTCGAACCTAGATTATACACGCAGCGTTTAGGAATTCAGAGATTTAAACTTTAGAACACAACGATTTCAAAATACATTCATCATTTGTTCATTGTCTAGAAGTAATAAAATATGACAACTTCATTATATCCCAGTATTCACATAATAATAATGTCAGTTTTATTAGTGCAAGGATCACACGCGACATGACTATGATAACTTTCTTTGACATAAAATTTTCAACTTGAAAAGGGTAAGAGTAATTTAAATCTACTTTGTGATTGTCCTGACATGTTACTTGATTAATGTTTACCGTGAGAATATTTGTTTTGTTCATTTGATGTGGGAATTAAAATTAGGACAAGCTTTTTATTTCTCTCTTTATCTAATGGGAAATAAAACTTCAGGAGAAACCCCTACTGTAGGCGCGGCCTTGCGGACGGTGAGTAATGCGTAGCTCACCGTCTGATCAAGCACTAAGCCCGAGATGACGGAGCTTCTCTATTGTTCCACGCGCGTCTCAGGGAGCTCTCAGAAAACTGTCGGAAACCAATAGGGCCTAATGCCTAAATAATTGCGGAGTCGCTGGAATATTTTGAGAGGTTATCACGGTCCTGGGAGCGAAAGCGATCTCTTCTGCTCAGCCTAGTGCAAGGGCTGTCCCGTTATGAGTTGTCATTTAATGATTTTTCACCCTCAAAAAATTGGGAAAATAAGTACAATAACAAATAATCCGAAAACACTAAACTATATAGATTGGATATCATACTTCACAAGCTGCTAACTACTTACTGCTAATCTAATCTAGATCTTCGACAAAAGTAAATACTAGTGTCAAAGATCTACAAATAACAGCCCAGAACAATGGCTTTCCGAAGCACGAGGGGTCTTGGCATATAACAAATGGATGACCCATTTATGGAATAATCTCGACAAACGTGTCTTCCATTGAACCATGCGGATGTCATTGTTTATCCACGAGCATCTCTGGAAACTCCCCAACTCAAGTCTGATATTACTTTTACAAGTCAGTGTTAACACTAGAAGTGTTAGGAACTAGATCGATTCGGTCGAACTCAAAACTCGACGACTAAAACAATGACCTTTCTCTAGTAACTTACAGCTTTAGAAAACTTCATCTGGTTTTGAAGTTATGTGTATAGTATACCTAGGTTTTGAATTGCAAAAACTATTCATACTTACAACAATAGATGGTGACCCTCACGAAATAAATATTTGTATAATTAACAAGTAAACGCACATATAAATCTTCGAGTGTATGCCATTGTTTTGACGCGAGCGAAGTCGAGGACAAAAATTTATCATTAAAACAATAAACGAAAAAAGAAATTCTTTCACAAAATTACCTCCGCAAACATCAAAGCCAAAAGCTTCAATCACATTGAAGATAAAATTATTGACAAACGACTATTTATTTACCCGTAAAGCCTAATTACTAATGAAATGTCAAAACAAAATGAATTGTCGTTTGTTTCCTGTTTTCAATTAGTAATATCACAACACAACTGTCATATAAATGTATGAGCTAATAATATTTTGGACGTTCCGTTTCACGCTGAAACTGAAAACCTGAATCTATTTCTAGACTTTATGAAACGTGTGAACGAAGCGTTTTTTTGACATTTCGTTTTATGCTGCAATTTCTATTTTAGTCTGGTGATGTAATTAAAACTCCATGTTAATTAAATGTCTGCAGATCTTTTTAGTTTTGTTATTTTTACTGTCGAGATCGGTCTTGTATGAATAATAATTCTAGGTATACCCAAGACTTCTTTATTGGAAGACTCATATTATTTACAACGGGTGGTTACAAAACTGAAAACTTGTCTTATTAAGGGTATCGTACGCCTCCTTCTGCGAAGCAGTCATGCTCGCGAAGGAGGAGGCGGGCCGGTCAAGGGAGAGGACAGCGTCCTCCCTCCACCCCTGCCACAGTGTTAGACGCCCACGGCGACAGACGTCGGTAGACGATCTCCGGCCACCGTAGGCGGCATGTGGGCAGCGAGTAATGGGCAACTCGCTGTCCGATCATGGACCATGCTCGGGTCGACGGCGTGTTCTGTTCCACGCGCCCATCGAAATGACGGTCGCGGGACTCACGAATTACCGTGACCCCGGAATGTAAAGGGCTATTGAAGGACACCGTGGATTTTAGTCAGTACTAGCCTGACTGTCCCTCCCGCTCTGCCCTGGGTGGGAGGACTCATTTGATGATTTTACCACGATAAAAAAAAGGCCAGTAAACAATGAATTTGGCTGAGAATTGCTATTATTAACTGTAGTTTTTTTTAATACGTTGCGGGGACACTAGAAATTTCTCCTCTAGCGTGGGTGCGTTCACAAACATAGAAACTCACGCAGACAAAAAACCAGACGCGGAACAACTACTAGTAGATCATAAATATTTGTTCATGCGGGGATAGAAAACGCAACACGCTCCGCAGCGGTGGATAGCTGCGCCAACCGTGTCGTCATGTTAGTTGTTCAATCCCACAGTTGGGCTTTTACCGCCTACTGGGTTGAGGTTCAATAAGCAGTTGCTCCACGTAGAAACAATAATGTTGGTAAAAACGCAGGCAGTATTAATATTTACGTGTCACGATCTCACTTTAAAGGTGTTTTTATTAAAAAAGTTAAATCGCTTTTATATAAGCTCCCACACTGGAGTGATAAAATTCTAGAATGTTGCACGGGAGTCATAACTTTTTTTATGGTTGCTTAGGAACAGCTTCGACCAAATATTGTACGATAAAGGATGTAACAGTTAACTTGTAACAACAATAAATAAAAAATCAAACAATAAAAATATAACAGTCGAACCCGATGCAGTATTTTACATTGGCTACAATTGGTTATTTGACTGAAAAATGTCCTAAACACAAGGTCCTTTGTCAACAAAGGAATCAAGATGAAGACATTGAAGTTGATTATGTAGTACCTATCTACCCACAAATTACGGGTAAATTCAGGTTAATAAAAACACAGTATTCATATGACATCAATGAAGGCAACATTTTGCGTCATATACACTGGGTAGAACAGGCCAATAATAGTTTTTTTTTTTTCAATTTTTGAATTTCTCCTGTGTCTTGAGTACGTTTACAAACGTTTAAACTCACAAACACCCAGACCCGGAAAAACTACTTGTAGGTCATAGAAATATTTGTTTCGTGTGGAATCTATGTACGTAAAGCAAATAAAATCTAAAAACCGTATTTAAAACTGGAAGACCCAGAATCATTACCAGAATTTACTTAACCTACCTTACAAAAATGCTTATCTAGGACCGGTGGGACTGACGGGCACATTTTAAGTCCTTTTAGCTTTAATTTATTAAATGAAAATGCAAATATAAAGGGGGAATCTTAACCGAGATATACATAATTTTGCACTTATGTATAAACATTTTACTTCACAACGATATATGAATTTGTTGTGTTCGAATTTATGAGTTTAAGGTATTTCATTTACTAATAAAAAATGAATTATAACTGCTGACATCCATGTTCATGACATGACTGACAAAGACAAGGTCGACGATGGTACGAGCCTACACAGAAGAAGCCTGTTCACTCTAACTTTGAAAAGATTAGAGTTGTATGCGTTCGGAAACACAGACGCAGGCAGAGAGTTATTCATGATATTATGAAAAAGAAAACAAGATGTTGAACTAAACTTCGCATCTAAATACCCAAATACGTTTTCAAAAAATTTAGAGAGAATATTAAAACGTATGAACGGTACAATAACATGAAAACGTTAAAGTTTTCCCTCATTTTCCCCTTTGTTCTATAAACGTCGCCCCTACGTGTCATTTGTCGTCTCGTTCCCGCGTAATTGACTTCAAGGGTACTCCGGTGTGGCGTGTGTGACTCTTGAGGACAAGCTGAGCTGCTGCTGAGCGTTGGATGAGCTACCTGAACAAATAGTGAGGGAAAGTGATGGACGAATGGATGTTTGTTACTCTTTCACGCAAAAACTTCTGAACCGATTTGGATGACAATTACAACACAGACAGTTTATAACCTGGATTAACACATTTTTTTTTTATCGTGGTAAAATCATCAAATGAGTCCTCCCACCCAGGGCAGGGCGGGAGGGACTGTCAGACTTGTACTGACTAAAATCCACGGTGTCCTTCAATAGCCCTTTACGTACTAGGGTCACGCGAATCCCTTGGTCCCGCGACCCCAGCAGGCTGGATTAACACATTTTTTTTTTTTTTTTTTTTAGCGTGGTAAAATCGTCAAATGAGTCCTCCCACCCAGGGCAGGGCGGGAGGGACTGTCAGACTTGTACTGACTAAAATCCACGGTGTCCTTAACTAGCCCTTTACGTACCGGGGTTACGGTAATGGGAAAGTCCCGCGACCCCGGCAGGCTATGGCCCTCTACAGGCCCCGTCATTGTGCTGACACTCCTTGAGGCGCGCGTGGAACACAACGCGCCGTCGACCCGGGCATGGTCCATGGTCGGACAGAGTCGCCCATTACTCGCCGCCCGCATGCCCGCGCCTACGGTGGCCGGAGATCGTCTTGCGACGTCCGACGCCGTGGGCGTCCACCACTGCGGCTGGGGTGGAGGGAGGTCGCTGTCCTCCCCCTCACGCGGCTCGCCTCCTCCTTCGCGAGCATGACTGCTTCGCAGAAGGAGGCGACCGCTTCCCACTCCGTCTCGCCCCGCAGCATGGCCTCGACCAATGCCGGGCGCGAGAGGTCTCCGCCAATCGCCGTCGTGAGGACACGGCGGTGCTCTGCCCAAGCGGGGCAGTCCTGCACCGTATGCTCCACCGTGTCCTCCGGACGATCTTCGCAGTGGTGACACCCAGGCGTTTCCTCCCTCCTTATCAGACACAGGAACCTCCCGAAACTTCCGTGTCCGGTGAGGACCTGCGTCATGCGGTAGGTGAGGACGCCGTGACGCCTATCCAGCCACTCCTCAAGGAGGGGTCTTACCGCCGCGATTGCGGCGTGCCCGTGGATTAACACATAGGATAGTTTTATCCTGGTTTTATATTCCCGTGGGATAGTTACTGTATAAATGAAACTAACAAACATTTAAGTAATACTTTGTTTTATTGTGTAAATAAAAACTACTTTTTTTATTGTAGATTTAATACGAGTAGCTATTCAGTAACTTTGTTAAATGACTGATTTATTATAATGGCCTTCTAAGAAGCCCTTGTTCCTAGCAAGGCAATTTGAAAGAGTTCAACGAAACTTAAGTTCAATCAATATTGATTAAAACTGCAATTCAAAAAAGTGGTTTATATGTTACGTAATAAAACAAAATATTACTTAAATATTTGTTAGTTTTATTTATCTAGTAAATAAACGAATAATAACTGTTTATTTGTTAGTGTGGCCTTCCATGGTCCACCCACCTTACTAAATTTTTTTTCAACATTATAATGCTACATTGTCATTGAGTAACATAGGCTATGAGCGCCATGCCGCTGGCAAAAGCTAGTCTATATATATAAAAATGTTATGTTGGTTTGTGTATGCTTTAAAAACTCAAAAAGTACTGTACTGATTGAGCTGAAACTTTAGCATGATATGTAATCCGCATCAAGGATTGTTTTTATCTATTTTTTGCATCAGTCACATATCCGCAACCGCGGAAAAACAGTTTTTTTAACGATCAGCTCTGTACCAGTGACCGCGCCATCTACCGGAAGCCAGGATAACACTCGCTGACAACCGCAGTCGTAATGACGCAGTCACATGCGAAGAAATTTTAGCATGAATATATATAAAAATGTTATGTTGGTTTGTGTATGCTTTAAAAACTCAAAAAGTACTGCACTGATTGAGCTGAAACTTTAGCATGATATGTAATCCGCATCAAGGATTGTTTTTATCTATTTTTTGCATCAGTCACATATCCGCAACCGCGGAAAAACAGTTTTTTTAACGATCAGCTCTGTACCAGTGACCGCGCCATCTACCGGAAGTCAGGATAACACTCGCTGACAACCGCAGTCGTAATGACGCAGTCACATGAGAAGAAATTTTAGCATGATATATATATTCCGCATCAAGGGTTGTTTTTATCTATTTTTTTTTTGTTGAAAAATCAGTTTTTTGTGCCACTGCGAAGCGGGGCAGGGTACAGCTAGTTTTTAATAAGTTAAGTTTAAGCAAAGTCATGGCTGTTTTTTGTATTTGAGTTTTAATGTTCATAAAAATGTTCTCACGTTCCAGGAGAAATTCCTAATATTTAATAGTACATAAATTCAAGATAAACCAGGATATGAACGTCATAGAGGTTGAAAAAAAAGGTTACGACCTTAAAACCATCTCACTCTGATTCACTTCACTTCACACACTTCAACTCATTTTGACTAAGGGAGTTTACTCATGACGCGACGCGACTCGTGCGATATCGATATCGATTGCCGATTCAAGTCTCACGTATTTGCTGATGGAGTAATGCCATGCAATTCAAATCCACCTTACTACTACGACATAAAGGCGCTGCAAACAAAATTAAAAAAAAAGATGTCGCCAGTGACGAGTAGTTGCGCAATCGAATTTCGAACAGAGAATTATGTGCATTGTCATTAGCACGTAGGTACATGCAATTCGATATCGAGCAGATCTCTGAGCAATATCGTCAATACGTGCGATTCCATTAGCAAAAACTAGCGATTGTCCATACATTTTCTTCGGCCGGAGGTTTTTGCGATATCTGAACGATATCGTCAAACGATGCAATTAAGTAACGCGTCGTGCCATGAGTAAGCTCCCTTAGTTGATCACATTTGTATGATTTTTTACATCTGTTAAACATGCCTATCGTGTTATCAACTACAAACGAGTGTCTATTATTGCAATAGTTTATGGTGTTCTCCCTATTACACACTTTTAGGATGTTGTGTTTTTGGGGGCCCTTCATTCTTTTACGTACCTACTTTCCTTTCTTTCTTGGCATTTTTATCAGTAAATTCCATTTGCAGATTTTTTGCCGGACTGCAAAATAATATAGTGCTCCCTGGCACAAATTATAGGTTACCGTAAAAGCTTGTTAAAAAGCCTAGTTCTAAAAATTTTAAAGTGAAATATGCAGTGAAAAAAGTGATATTTCTATTCGCGCTAACCTAGCTAAAACGATTTATAGCCTTTTTCATTTTTTGATGTGTGTTGTATTTCGTTTTACTCGTATGACATGAAACTATCATGCTTATAAATTACAGTGGCGGGAAATATAATAACAAGACTCCATAGTGATGAACTATTTTGTTATTGATCGGGCGATAGAGTGTAATCATAAAGAAGTAAATTTTCGGTACAAACAGGTCGGTACTAAACGGTGCAGGTAAAACTGTTTTAAAACGGCATATCTGCCAAATTTCAACGCGTGACAATTTTTTTTTTATGTGCGAGTTGATAAATTATGACATGGGTGTATTGGGCCTGCATTAACCAGTACCGACCCGTCTGTCTGGCAGCAAGCATTTTTTTAACACCCGTATACTAATTTTGAACTAAAGTATACCAAACAACATTTTCTGAAGCCGTATAACCAAACACTGTTGTACTTTTGTTGAATCCCATGCGATATCAATCGTACATAAATCCGGATTCGGACTGCTACTGATAAGTTTCTTGTGGACCAAACCCGATAAAACCGCCTAAGCTAGGAAGCGAACCCATGACCCGCTCAATAGTTTATCTTACGACTCAGATAATGAGACAAGCGTTTCTAATAATTCTTTGGCAAGACATTTAATAAACGCACGTCCCATGTGTGTGCGTCACAAATCATTTCAACAAAATAAATACAGTATAGTTTACTCAGACTGAATTCGTTCACAAACAATTTTATTGTACTACACTACTAAACGAATTCCGGAAATCGATTTTCTTTCTGTTGAAGCTTTCTCTTTACCTCGTTATTGAAATAAAAATAACAATGAATTCTCGATTGTTTCTGATTTCAAATTCAAAAAGAGAATTCGAAAATTGTAGAGTACGATTCGTTGGGCATGATGCTAGTTAATCATGGCGTAGAAAAACTGAATACCGGGTTTTCTGAAGCCCTTTGTTGTAACATTTTTCTTTAAAAATTAAATACCCAACAGTCCAGCTTTGTTGTGAATGAAAAGTTTCGTGAAATATGTTCTACCACAATGCTGGTGCTGGTTTCAACAATAAATAACAACTTTAGGTAGGTGTAAATACGTTGGAACCTCATCCTTGTCCACACGAAATTATTTTCTCCTTTTTTTCCATTTCACAAGTTTAAATAACTTAACAAGCTCAAAGCTAACTCGGTAGCCAAGACGAGAATAACTGAATTAGTTGTACAAAGATTTTATTTATGAGGAAATCCGAATTGCTTTTAAAATGGTGTGCAGTGAGCGCATTTCTCGCCCCCCCCCCCCTCTTTCAACCCATACCAGTACCAATGAGGGGGCGAGACTGGCACATAATGAGAGAAACTGGCCAGTTCGTTATTCAAAAAAACTAATGTTTTGCTGAATGAAAATCACACATTGTATTTTTATTTTTCTTAACATTGGTACAAAATGTTCGAAACTGTTTTTAGGATTGTGTGTGTGTTCAAAATTTTGAATAATAATAACATTCTACCATGTTTATGTCTGTTTAGATTTTATGCTCAAAGTGCTTGTGGTTGGACCGGTCGGATACCAAATAGGTATGGCTGGAAAAAGGCTGGATTGTAAATAAAATTGAACCTTTTTCGGTTGTACATTTGTACAACTACATTTTGACACTTTTTGGCAGGCTTTACGCTTTTTTGTCGTATTATGAAGTTTTAGTCTACGGCTAAGTACAGAAAGTGACACAACACCTGTAGGTACAGGTTCCATAAACCTACCTAGGTTTAATTCGTTAAGCTTCATAAACTTTTAGTTACGTACTTAACACAAACCATACTTACACATTCTACTTCCAACGCTTTAGAACCACATATTTTATTTACATCTGTCATAAAAAACCGCCATTTTATTTTCACTTTGACATCGTAAAAGTGACTTCGTTTCACGTAAAGGTGGGAAAGTGCAGTTCTCTAACAAGAAATGAAAACATTGTCTCTGGGTCTGCCACAATAATAGAAGGTATTTTTAAAAATGGAATTCATTTGAACATCTGTGAGAACTAGTTTACTGTTCTGTCTCTCTTCAGCTTGTGAATCTGATGTGTCAATAGTGTTTGAGCGAATAAGATTATTATTTACATAAAGGTATTTTATTGAAGTCTCTTTTTGAACTCAATTTCGTTTGTGTCTTTTGATTTCTGGAAATAGTTCTTTCTTTTTGTAATATGTATCTGTTTTTGAAAGCAAGTACGCGCAATAAATGAAATGTTAAAATTAATTTGATTGAAAAATATTTTTGCATTAAGATTAAGAAAATGTTATCAAAATTGTGAACAAATTTATTTTTTAGATCTTTGATCTACTTTCTTGTAGGGAAACTTTAAGTGAAAAAAATGTCCCACTGTGGCGGCTGCAACCAGGCATTGACGACAGGCAGAATGGCGTGGAAAAACTTATCAGCTCTTCCATCAAGGCTTTCCGAAACGAAGACAAGCGATAAAGAAAATGACGATTAAAAAAAGAGACAAAAATATATAGAAAAGACACGAAAGATATAACTAAGAAAGAAAATACATTTTTAGATAAAAGTTTACAAAAGAAAATAAATTAAGAAACAAATAAAACTGAGGCCAGATGAGACACATATAAAAAATGTCTTGGCATAAGGGATAAAAGAGGCCAACTTAAGTTTGAAGAACAACAACATCATAACATTTAGAAATGAGTTTATAACTGATCCATCCATCAATACTTGATTGATTACGTTCAGTTGGTGTTTATCTTACATTATATGGGAACAGTGTATAAGACGGGGACGCGAGGTATAATGGGGATATACACTCTTTTGACATACTTAACACAACACTAACGTAGCGTAAGCGCCATCAGGACGTCATTTGCAAGCGGCCATTAACAAATGGCGTCCTGTTGGCGCTTGCGCTACGTTAGAATTGTGTTAAGTTTGCCTTATGTGT
Source organism: Agrotis puta (assembly GCA_943136025.2). Taxonomy (NCBI): domain Eukaryota; kingdom Metazoa; phylum Arthropoda; class Insecta; order Lepidoptera; family Noctuidae; genus Agrotis; species Agrotis puta. Next base: position 4,621,199 of record OW964177.2, read on the forward strand.
GTGATTTCTCATCATACCTCGCGTCTTATACACTGTTCACGAATTCGTTTAAATCTATCTGTATGCACATAACTTCCTAACGATTGCATCAAATTGGAATTTCCCTTTTGTAATTAGCATAATTTTTATAATTTTTATTTGCATCCAAATATTGTTTAGAGATTCGCGTTTAATTTTCATATTTTTTTATTTTTGTAATAGTCTTTTTGTACTTTATTGTCTGTTAAAAAAATCACAAAACCCAACAGGAAGGTTGTAAATTTGAATTCGTGCGAAGCCGGGGTGGACGCTAGTAAAACAGGCTCAAAGTAATTCATTTTGGGCCTTTTTTTTGCGAAAGAACGTTTTTCATTCATTCTCGTGTTTCTTCTTTACGCAATGAAATTTAAAACAAATAATTGTTAATGTGAATCTCAGTTCTGTTTGCGATTAAAAGCGATCTGATGTTGTTTTGTTTCGATGTTGAACAAATAAATCGAAAAACCGAAAAGTTCAATTAAGTCCCTGCCAGAATTTAGCCTTATGGAATTAAGACCACAATTTCATAATTTTATCTTTTGACTAACCACAAAGAGTTTTGACCCAAAAACCTCGGAAAGAGCTCCAATTCATGATCTTCTGGTTTCATAACACAGTCAATTATAAACATACAGAGATATAAGGCCCACGTTTAACATACAATTGTCGAGTCGCTAATAAATTCTGCAAGTCTGTAATTCATTCATACCGAGGTCTGTCGGATTGTCCTGATTAAAATTTAAATTGAATAATATATGAGATGTGGTTCGGTGAAATGAGAAATACTAAATTTCCAAAATTAATCTGGCAACACGGAAAATTTTGTTTTATTAATGAACTATGTTTTTGTCGTGGGTGTGTAAGTAAGGGTGGGGTTTTTGCACGAAATAGTTTGCATTACAAATATTAATCAGATTATTTAAACTACCAAAAGTTTCGAACATTCATACACACTTTAGTTTTTGTTTAGGATCTCTAATTACGTCGACAAGTACCTGTGTAAGGATTATAATAGGTGGAACTCTGGTTCCTATTACTATGAAAAAGACTTCAAGACGTACAGCAATGCGCCATCGAAATAATAATTTGGTGGACATCCCTCCGGTACGTACAAAGCGTTTTGCCAATACTTTTATTGTGCGCACAGCTAAGGAGTGCAATTCCCTGTGTTTCCCGACAGCTATAAACTTGTGGTCTTCAACTCAAGAGTGAATAGGTTACTTCTAGGCAAGCGTGCTTCACCGTCGACCACATTTTCGCTTACCATCAGGCGAGATGGTCGTCAAATGCGACTCTATCATTAAATAATAAAAAAGGCGTGATTTTAGTTTTTTTACTTTACAGTCAATCATCTTTTGTTATTTTGTATGACCGCTGGATTATTTAATTATAAAATGCAAACACATCGTTTTTATTAAAAAAAACGGTTAGATCACTATTTGGGTAGAAGTGTGTGATTTTTCTAGACACTTTTAGTAACTATTACTTAATTTATTAAACAAATAAACCAGGTCTCAAAATGGTAGTTTAACAGTTCATTTCGGTGTCCAGCCCACACTCTAATGTCTGCAATCTATTAAACCAGTGAAATAACAAAACCATTTAATATTGGTTTAGGATCACTAATTAAATTACAACTGAACATATTCCAATTAAACTACTTGTACGAGTATAACACGGCATTTTATTAAAAGGGTTAATTTTAAACTGAATTAATTATGTTTCATGAGTAAGGGTCAGCTCACACCGAGACGCGACGCTGTACGACGTGACGCAACGATACTGCAAATGTGTATATTTTCGTGTAGTAAATAGATTCAGATTTTGAGTAGCTGTATTGAAATGTGAGCGCAGCGTCGCGTCTCGGTGTGACTTAGACCCTAAAGCAAGAAATTTTTCGTTAACATTTAAAATGGTTTTTGTAAAATAAAGAGAAGTATAAGAGCTATAATTATGAAAGATAGTGACATCCAAAAGAGATTCGGTTTGAATGGTTCACAAAACGTGGAAGGATTACAGGTAGTTGTTCCGGGTGTTGCTGTTTGTGATTGTTGATTAAAACGTTTTTCCAAGATACACAAGATAGTATTACACTATACATTTTGGAGCTAGCATTAATTAAAAAAAAAACAAGAAGCGTCCTTAATACATTTTCTTTTTACCGTCTTAAAGTTTTTTAAACAAGTGTAAAGTTTTTAATGAATTCCAAAGCAGGGAAATTGGATCGTTATTGTGTTACCTAGGTAGAAGCTTCTTAAGCGTTAAGTTATATACCAATTAGTTCTAATTTATTGTGCAACAATTTGTTTACCTTCTGTTATTTTATAACTATAGTCGCTTGTAGGTACGTATTTTCTACATTATGCCCTTTATGTCTTCATTAAAAAGTACACTTCTTTATTCCTTTTTTTAAAATCAAGTGCACATTAACTTTTGTTTCGTGTTATTTCCTTTTTTTTATATTTTACAAAAAAAAAACTTTTACTTTTGTGTCTATACGATTAACTACATCAACAACAGACATAGATAGTCAGTCATTAACCCTTAATCACCTAACTTACGTCTCACAGACCCTGTTAAGTTTAAAAAAAGTTCTACACGTTTTGACCTTGTTAGTATTGCATTTTATAAGAAACAACTGACTTATTAATAACCGATGAAAATTTTCTACAATATCCATATTTTCTTTGTTACCTACGGCCTATCAGCTATGTCAGAAATATTATACGATACATCTTTAATGCCTTTGTCTAACAGACAGGCGAAAGCGAAGCGTTTCCGAAGCGATACCGAACCAAAGCGAGGCGTCAGTTCTGTCACGCTATCGGATCGCTTTCGGTTTTTTATGTGACTAGATTCAAACAATTCCATACATTACAAATAAAAACGTCACGCTTCGCATTCGCAACGCCTGTCTGTTTGACAAAGGCTTAAATGATAAATACAAATGGCCATAAAAATATGTATCTGGAAGAGTGACGTCATCATAGCTCGTCCCGTCACGTCCCAACCTCAATATTGGCTTAATTTGTTCCTTCATCCTTCAGATTGGCGTATAAACCATGACTCATGGGGGAATATTATGGTATTATGTGACTTGTATAGTAAATGAACCCATGTATTAACCAATATGTTAACTATGTTGGCTAATGTAATCATAGTAAAAATATCGTTTAAGAAAGAAAAGGCGAAGGTCATTCTTTTGATTACTGATTTTCAATGTTTAGCTATCTAAGTAGCCTTAATAGGTTTTCTGAGAAAACCAAAACTAACGTTCATAATTATTATAGTGTAGTAGATGGCGCACTGAATGGACTATCCCAAAGATATAATAATTCAAGCTCCAAAGATTGAGAATGCTAGAAAACACAATTAAATAAATTCAAAGAATTTCTGTTATTGCATCTGTATTTCGTAAAAAAATTGTATTAAAAGCTAATCTTTGTGCTCTCTCTGATATCCAAAGACTTTGATAATACATTTATTTTCAAGTCTTGTATGAATAACACACGTGGATAAAAACATTAAATGAAATTATTTCCTTTCGACGGAATTGATTTCAGTTATATTATGTTTTCCCATTTCAATAAATGTGTACAAATGATCACATTTGAATTAAATATATTTTTTTCAAAAGGGAGAATTTTGTTAGGCGATTTGTTAAACCTGGGCAATTTATATCAGCTGCTCCATACAGTTACTTTTTTCGTATTTCAGACTTAGTGCCATTGTTATAATGACGCACAGAATAACTTATTTTAAATAACCTTGTTTTCATTCTCTGTTCAGTTCTGTAAAAATCTTTTAAGTTTTAGTTTTTCTAACAAAAAAAAAAAGAAATAAATCAGAAATAATAAATACTTCTTTGTATTTTACAAAAACAAAGTAAAATCAATCGAACAAGATTATTAATTGATGTGGACAAATAAAACGAATATCGAGCTTTTCAGCAAATGAAAATTACTTAATTAATTTTTAACCAATAATTGCCAAATTAAGTTGTGAACAACGTTAATTTTATTGAAATCATGACAAAGAGAGAAACTAATTAAATCACTAGTATTTCATTAAAATAAATATTTAAAATATTTTTATTGTTAATAGGTAAATATAATTACAAAAAAAACTTTAATAATGTCAAACTTAGGTCAATTAATTAAACATTCTCTTTTTATAATGGCCAACCATGTCTTACAACCAAAAGATTTAACTACATAATACCAACTGGTATGAGGAGGGATGATCAGATGGATGTTTATTACTCTTTCACAGAAAGACTTCTAAACGGATTTGAATGTTTTCTACAAAGATTATTTATAATGTAGTTTAATATATAGGATACTATTTATCTCGATTAGACATTCACGCGGCCAAATGACTAGGCATAATTTAGTCATAAAAAAGTACAATAGCAACGCAGGCGATAAAGCGTATATTTTAAAATAAACATGATTAGAAACCAAAAGAAAATAACCCAAAATTTTATAAAGTCATTTTCCAGCTAAAACGCTGAAAAATATCTGCATTTTATTTTATCTAAAAAGGGTAACCCACGTTGTTGTTTGTAGACCGAAGTGGCGCGTCGTGTACTGATCCATTACCGAATTTGCCGACATCTACTCATGTTACCGACTGCCAGACAGTTTGATGTAGTCAAAAGGGGAGTTCAAATTTTAATAATAAACTAGAATAATTATGCAGTTTTGTTTTAAATTAGCATATCATTATGTTTGTAATTAAAAAGATCAACATCTGTCTACCCTATTATCAACTATTCAAAGGCCAGTTTTCAGACTAACCGTTTAAAAAAAATATTGGATTCGGAAATTAGTCCGTCAGCGCTGACATAGCTCGTGCCGACTTAAACCCAACCTACTCTTCCAATTGTTTTTTGCGTTGTCAGATTGTCAGATTCACGGACTGTCAAAGGTCTACAGTCTAGAATGGAGTGAGATAATCCCGAAGAATCTTGTACTTACACCGTAACTTTGCCACCTAAAGCAACAAAAACATGCACGCTTTGGGTTGAAACGAACAAAAAATGGGTAGTCTTTTTTAACAAATGTCCTTGGATCTTTTGTTCATTTGAACAAAATTTGATTTCTTCTTAATCATCATAAATAACCGCCATATTCGGCACAAAATCGCAACGCTTTATCAAAGAAAATACGATTAACGTCCTCGAAATTTCTCTGCTAACATGAAAAACTTCCTAAACTGGAACAGATAACTCCGTGGGTTGTATTGTATCGACCAATTTGTTTTGTTAACGTAAAAAAACATATTGTTCCAAGCAATGACTTATTGTTCAATTATTCATGGGTCTACTGGGCATCTTCTTGACAGTTCAAAAGTATTTGTCAATAACCTTTTTAGAATAAATGTTTCGTTTTCGATCCCAAACAATGATAGTGCGAAAATCTTTTCTATTATTCAAACTGATTGACTTAGTGGCCTGTCTTCAAAGGGCACCGTTTCCTTGGAACGCCAAGGGCATGTACAGGAACAGGGTAGTTTTTTGTCAGTAAAACATTCCCTCCGTAGCGTCCAGGGCGGACTCAATTGATAAACCTTACACACCAAATAAAACATAAGCATATAGCGAAAATATAAACATTCTCGAATACATTCCTAAACTGTTAAAAAATCAACCAAGAAACTACGTCATTCAATTCCAGTTTTAATTTCAAAGTCACTAAAGTTCAAGAGCAAGGTTGTTATTTCCATCAATTTGCGACAACCCTGACACCTAGGCCACGAGGGTATCTCTTAAACGCTACAGGCGTCAACAACTGCTATTTTACCAAAACCAACTGTATATTTATGATCCTAAAGTAGATTTTAGTTTATCTTCTTGAAGCGAAAAACTTTTTTTATTTTATTTCGTGGCCCTCAAGTATCACAGTCACAAAATATTCAGCAAGCATCGCTGCTAAAGTTAATTGCCATGATAAACAGTTAAGGGATCGTTTGCCACTGTCCACAAAAATTTTAGACCCTTCAACATCTGTTCATAAAAATTATGCTCTTGATAAAAAGCTAAGCTAACATTTATTATTTTATTCAAAAGGTTTATGGTGACTTTTAGACTTAATCGGTTTAAGGTTTAGAGGCGTCATCAGTTTCTGAAATCTGGTTGATCTGAGCAGCTATCTATTACCATCATCTGTCTAGCCTCTTCTCAACTTATGTTGTGGTCGGCATTCATTCTTACCAAATGCAGTTGAATAATAGTAGTAATACAAGGAGCGACTGCCTATCTGATCTCCACAACCCAGTAATTAAGTAATACGATACTGGTTGACAGAATTTCAACTTTCTGACTGACAGCAACGGCTGGCATAGATCTACAAATGAAAGCCAAGACCAACGGATAAACAAGGTCTTCGAGGCATCGATGGTCACCACTATATAGACCATCTTCGACAAGTACGGCTTAACCTTGAAGATTAACCTGTGCGTTATTATTATTGAGCCATGAGCTTCTTGCTGCAAAAATAACCTCACAGTTTGTTGCATTAAAACCTCTAAACATCTTCACTATTCCGTAAATAACTAAGTCCGACTAACTGCGTTGGGATTTACAGCAATTTATTGCCGTATTCTTTGTAAAGATTCTGCAGTTAGCATCTATCTCTTTCAATGTCGTACTTAAAACTGGGAAGAGCTCCGTGGAGATTTTGCAAGACTCAATTGAGTCACCTCGTATAAATGAATAGGAAATGCTGGATTTCCCAGGATCACGACCACACACGTTGTGTTTCACTCAGCTTTGTTTATGTATTCAATCGCCTTTGCATGATATTGAAGGCAAGTCACACTCTAACGTTGGACCAGGGAAGAAAGTTATTACCTATCTTCACCTACTAGTATTTTGTGGAAGAAAAATTTGTTTATATATTGTTTGTAGACTGTTATCTCCGGAACGAATGATGCAAAGCTAACTTAAGCGGAAAAATTAATACTGCGGGCGGGTGGGATGCGACGCAGTGGGTTGGGGAAAAGCATTACGCAAACGAAGTCGCGAGCAGACACCAGTGTCGCTATACAAAGGAACAACTTAAACAATTGAGAAAAAAGCGATAAAACGTTACAACAGCAATCAGCCAATCGTTTTAAGTCCGAAATCAATGATTCAGAAAATCAGATAAGTCAAAAACAGCTAATGAAATAATTTGACGTTATTTCACTCAAAGAAACAATGGAGGTCTTATAAAATCCGATTGAAGCCCGAATCCAAGGAATTCATTCGAGATTCTATCTAATAACGATTTGTTCATCTGTAACATAAACGGTACAAAAAATAAGTCATCTAGATAAACAGAAAGATTTTCATCAGTATAAACGAATGCCATAAAAAATTAAAAGGCCTGTAGGATACGTATAAGCTAGAAAAAGATAAACGTGCCAAGGTTAATATGGTTGATAAGCATCTGGTAGTAGGTAAGAGGCAATCCAAGAAGGTGATCTAATAAGGGGAATAGCGTTAAGTCGACTAACGAGATCGCACCTCACTGCACAAGTTTGAAAAATAATTAAAAAATATACGAAGCAACTAACTTGGAAAAAGGCTAGAGATCTACTAGCTGATGAGGGAGAACAAAAGTGTAATGGTAGTTCTAATTGTAGAAAGCACTTCCTCTTGTTAATTGTCCTGTCTGAGATGAGATTTTTAAAATGATTTTACTTCCCCGCTTTGAGAAAGCTTTAAGATTCTGTTATTATTTGGATCCAAGAAAATATAAAGTAAAGATAGTAGTATTAAGTTGTAGAATGTAAATAGACTTAAAAACTTCTTTATTTAAATGTATACGGAGGATGCAAATATTGGACATACCGCAAAGTGTTCAAAGAACACTGGCAGCAATTGTGACTTTTTTTTTATCGTGGTAAAATCATCAAATGAGTATAATAGCCCTTTACGTACTGGGGTCACGGTAATCCCTTGGTCCCGCGACCCCGGCAGGCTTTGGCCCTCTACAGGCCCATCAATTGTGACTTAGGTATTTAAACCAAACTTTTACACCATTAAATGCTTTAATAACTTTACTTTGTACAAGTAATGTTTTGTTGTCCACAGTCTATTGTTCCCTAGGATATGGCCTATTTCACTTTATGACACCGACGGATTATGTTTAAGATGTTCACGTGGATTGTGGCTAAATGGGGTTTATCTTAACCTTTATCTAACGCTGCTGCTAAATTTAGATTGAACCTTTTATAAAATATTATAGTTTCAAGTAACCGATTTTGGGAGTAAATGAGTAAATTCCATTTTTGATGGATAAAGTAAAAAAATGGTTATGCACGTTTTGCGTTTTGACTGTAATTAGACCAAAACACGGGTGGGATGGATGAATATAGCAAGGCAACCAAATAGGTGGATGGACAATAATTATAAAAGTGGCTGGAAGTTAAAGGATAACCATTATACAAAACCGTTAAAAGTGAAAAGATTTGGAAGGGATCTACACTCAGCATTCGTTTTTTTTTTTACGTGGTAGAATCATCACATGAGTCCTCCCACCCAGGGCAGAGCGGGAGGGACTGTCAGACTCGTACTCACTAAAATCCACGGTGTCCTTCAATAGCCCTTTACGTACCGGGGTCACGGTAATTCATGCGTCCCGCGACCACAATCAGCGTTCGATGGCAAAATTATCAAAGAAGAAAGGCGGGAGGTTTTCACATACCTATCTTGATACGAGATTATATCTGTTTCAACTAAATGTTAATGTCTTATGTTTTTATTATATAAATATGTACTTAAAATACCCATAACTACCCAAATGTGTTGCTTAGAGTAAAATTTTATGTGATAGTCCAAAGTGCCATACATTTCTTTCAACATAATCATAAAATCGTGTTTTCTTGTCTACGGCCATAATGATAAAAGGTTGCAAAATAAGGTTAATGTAAACCGATTACAATATATTCGGCGATCGAAAGTAAAAAACTGAATAAACGCGTTACTAAGAGTAGATTTAGGTAACAGAAATGGGCGAAGAAAAAATAAAGACTAAAGAAAAATGGTCAACCTTTTGGTTATTGAATTTCCTTTTGCACATGCTTCGGAGAAAATATTTATCTATAAAGTAGTTTTACAAGTTGTTTTTTATATAGTTATATCAGTAAATAAAAAACACTTTAAATTTTACAAATGTTATGAATGAGTAAAGAGTAACACATAAAAATCACAACAATTCACATTTTTGAGATTCAGTCCTTGTCCACATTTTGTGTCTATAAAATAGCTTCATAGACACAAAATGTAATAACCTAAGTGATGTTTTCTTTATAACCGAAATGAAGACTATCCACTTGTGTTTAAAAAGAGGAAATTGCGAACGTTAACATTTTTTCGCGCCTGTATCTTTTTAAAACTCCTCAAAAAGTATAACGGAACTACGAGGATTAAGCATTTGTTTTAATTCGTTTAAAGGTTCTTTTAACCTTAAAATTAACATGTTTATTTATTATTTATAAAGTCTTCAACATAAAAATAATCTACCCATAAACACTGAAATGGTTAGTATGTGGGTTGTGACCCTTCATGTTTTATCTCTTTTTTCAAAGCCTCATGTAACATGTTAATTTATTCTTTTATGTTTTACATTGTCAAAGGTATTTTGAATCGTGTATCTGTAACACATCTGTTTTAGCATATTAACAATTTTCATATTGTTACTGTTTTGGTTTCGCTTTCACTACAACGGATAACATTCCCAACTCATCAATAATATTATTCTATAATCCCTTTTCGTATTTAATTTCTCTTTCGTTCAATGAATTTATGAGATCTTCCAGTACCTGTTCAAGCCCTTTTTTTACGTGGTAATATCATCAAGTAAGTCCTCTCACCCAGGGCAAGACAAGAGGGACTGTCAGACTTGTACTGACTAAAATACACGGTGTTCTTCAATAGCTCTTTACTTTCCGGAGCCACGGTTACCTGTAAGACAGTCTCGCGACCCCAGCGGGCTTTGACCTTCTAACCCCCCGACCCCGACCCGTCGACCCCGTTAGCCCTGTTAAGGGCTAAATGTTAAAAATTCTTCCTTTTCACTTATGTACTTACTCTGTATATGATGTATAACTAAGAAAACGTTTTCCATACCTGTATGTCTTTGATTTATGTAAATAGTATTCAGATTTCTTTATATAAAGCTTGACAGTGCATTCATATAGGGCGCTTTCAAAAGCGCGGCTTGCGCGTTTCGAAAGCCTAGCTGAATTTGAAGTGTGGCAACGTGCACTTTACGCAATACCAAGAGTCCAATGTGTTTATCTCATGTAAGAACCTACATTAGTAAGTATATAATGTGTTTAAACTATTTTCAACCTTATTTTTACAACAAGAGCATTCTGTTCCACACTAAAGCATGTTGTATTCCGTTCCGTTTGGGGAGCTTCAACAAATCTTTGTCTTTATGGGCACACAGAGCGAGATAATAGGGATTCCATATATTTATCCGAAGCTCTAGTTGGCCCTCCGAGGCTCTGAGGGAACTAGCTATGTGGAACTAGTGTCAAAGAGAAAGGAATTTAGTAAGAAAACTGGAAGCGACCAGAGACGTAACTAGGCCAGAATCAAAACTTGTTTAGGGCCCTTCTGATCTGTGTCTAGGTCTACAGAACAAAGAAAATAGCATTTTGGCTCGTATAGCTAATGCTATTACTAATGTTATAAAGGGAATTTAGACGAAAACTAGAAAATTGAGAATGCTGATCGACTGACCGTAGCTCATTTATGACAACTATAGCCATATTGAAAATTGGCCTGTGTTACGAGCACGATAATTGGGGCTTTATGGACCGCGTTAAGTTTCCATTTAAGAGCAACATTTTATGTTTTTATTTATATTTCAAACGTCGGGGGCCCTTTAAACTTGGGGGCCCTTGATACGGTTGCTAAGCCCCTGGAAGAGACAGTGTTGACTGGCTCTGTAGAGGTTAATAGAAAAGGAGGTGTTGTTACATAAACGTTATCGTATCTTGCGGGTGATGTTACCGAAATTGATGGATGCTTTTAAAAGTGGGTCGTGGAATTGTTTTAGTCACCGCAGTCCTAAAACGCAAAGAGGAACGAATGGAATATGTCGGTCTTTAGTCAGTCAAGTCTGACAGTCCCTTTCGGGAACACGATCATCAACACATTCTGGTGTTGATAACAATTTAAACTGTATGTTGTACAGTCACGAGCAATAGTATGAGCAGCATTCAAAAGCGATGTTCTGCTACTATATTGAATAAACTTTTGCCTTTTCATTAGAAAACTATTTTGGAAGCCATATTACATATTACGAAATAGGTCTTATTTCAGTATTTTACGATTAAATTGCGTTTGAATTTTGTTAAGTATTTACATGTTTTTGCTCGTGACGTACCACCAAACAATATTCAAGTTATTATACAATCATGATCTTCAACATCTGCTGGGATGCAGGCTCCTCATTGTGAGATAGAGTTGGTTATAATCCAACACGCTAGCCCATTGCAGGTTAGTAGATAACATATGTCTTTGAAATGCTTTTTTGTATTTTTTTTTCGTTTAATTATAAAACATAAATTTTATTTTAGGTAGATTTTCTCTATCATCAAATTGCTTTTAAATAATGAAGGTCTATCTATTTTTACAGATGGCTACCCTATACAATTAAAGTTAAACCGACCATCATTTTCCATTTGATCAAGTAATAATTTTCTAGAGAATATTTTTCCTTTCTTAGAATATTTTAGTGCCTTACTTATTATAGTAGTTTTTATAACATTTAAATTAGTTTAAATTGAATTTACTTCTTTTGGACGAACATTACACATTTCACATTATTTCTATTTATATGTGTTGACGTCAAAAACTGTCTATATCTAAGCAATTTGTGATAACACATCCTACTCTTTTATATACGTTATTTTATTTTTAATACGACAAAAGAAACTGTGGTAGAGCGATTCGCGTGTTCAACTTATATAAAAGTATCCATCTAAAATTTCGTTTGATACAGTGTGACCGAATATCGGTCGAATACCTCTATGCTTTTATTCATAAAATAATCTGAAGCATAGTTTTTGAGGTCGTAAAAATAATAATTTCTTACTCATTTTTTTTTGTTTTCATTTTTTTTTTGAGATAATTCCAAGTAAAATCAAATAGCTAGCTCTCTTAAAACCTGAATTGTCACAAATGTTCGAACAAAAGATTTACTCGGAATCAATGATCCACTAAATTCAACAAAGCAATCTTTTTAACAAACTTTGTCAAATCATCGGTCGAGATTCGACCGCACTACCTAATGTAGTTAGGGGAATCGATGTTACCGCAAAGGCGACGACGAATTGAGCTGTCGAATCGACCAAACCACAAATGGATGCCGTCCCCCTAGCACTATTTTGTACACAATCAAATATAGGTGACGAGAATTGGATAGGGAGACACAGTTAACTTTTAATACTAAATGCACAGTAGATTTTAAATAATATATTGACATAGATTTTTGGTATTATCCGTGTCATTCTGTATACTGTTCTACTAAATACAGGGTATTCAGTTGATTTTTGGTTTTAAATGTATAAATACAGAATAATTTAGTGAGAGAACTGTCAGATTTTTACTGACTAAAATCCACGGTGATCCTGCAATAGCCGTTTACGCTCCAAGCTCACGGTTACTTGATGAGACCCCGCTACCCATTTAGTGATACTTAATTAAAAGTTTGGCACTACCACTTTTTTTTGCATGGTAAAATCATCAAATGAGTCCTCCCACCGGGGCAGGGCGGGAGGGACTGTCAGACACATGTACCTCCCGGAACTTCCGTGTCCGGTGAGGACCTGCGTCATGCGGTAGGTAAGGACGCCGTGACGCCCATCCAGCCACTCCTCAAAGAGGGGTCTTACCGCCGCGATTGCGGCGTGCCCGTGGCACTATCACTAAAGAGAATTTATAAAATAGTTCTGGTTTAAGGTTACAATGACTTAAGGGTTTAAATTTTTTGTCAGTAAGATTTCGACAGTCCCTTCCGGGCAATTCAAGGTGGGACGATTCATTTGTTGATTTATCATCACAAAACAAAGGGTTTAAGGACCTGTTAGAATGTTTCAAAAGGCAAAACTTGGATTAATTTAAAATTTGGAGTCCAAAATTTTAATGGCTTTCAACCATTTTATACAAATTAAATGACCTATTTAATTTATTAGGTGCCTGACTCTTGTAGAGCGATGGGAAAAATACGTCTGACCAAAAATGTCAATATTGCGAAAATATAAATCAACGTAGACGCAAATTATGCAGTCGTACGGGATTCGTGTATCATTCACCTCATCTCATCAATCATCTTCACTCGCTTTCACGGTTCATTCGTTCGTTCACCCCTTCGTACCAAAACATATTGAATGATATAACATTATAACCATTCATTATGAGATTGAGCTTTCGTAAATCTACAATTTGCTGGAATCTGACTGAATGTGAAAATTTTATGATTTAATAAATGATACATTAAATTAACATTATTAATAAAATGGCACGTTAAATTTACAAATCAGACGTAAATAATGTGCTTCCGGACCGATTAAATAAATTAAGGGATTTTATTATTTAATTACACGCCCAATTAGCGAAACTCAGTCTGGTTATTGACAATGCGAAATTAATGACTTTGTTCTATTTGCAATCATTGATTATTATATTATGTGTGACTTGTTTCATGTTTCCTAACAACACTGTTGAAGTGTTAAATTAAATGTTTGTTTTCTAAATCAAGCACTGAAATTCATCCAGAACACAAAAATTTCGTCTCATCCGGAATTCTAAATAAAAATAACTTCCGTGATTCCTTTATTCCCTTACAAATTGAATCGAATTTAATGGAAATTGAAAATCCCCTATTATCCTTTAACTAAAGTCAAGGCAAGATAGGAACGCGTATTAAAGATGTCATCACAAGTCGGTAGAATGCAAGCTTTTCCGGAATTCATTGAACAGTAAAATAAGTACGAATTGAATTTCCATCACTCCACCTTGAACTTATGATAGCCTTTTTTTATCGTGATAAAATCATCTTATGAGTCCTCCCCACCCAGAGCAGAGCGGGAGGGACTGTCAGACTCGTACTGGCTAAAATCCACGGTGTCCTGCAATAGCCCTTTACGTTCCGGGGTCACGGTAATTCGTACAGTCCCGCGACCAGCTCATGATAGCCTAGTACTTTTTTGTACTGTTCATAAATTATTAATTTACTAAAGAATGTTCCTGTTGCATTAGTCAATAATTAAGATACCTTTGAGGTAAGGGTAGGTACTTGTAATTTGGGACCAAACGCAACGTCAATACTGATATGGGATGAATCGAGAAATTTTTAAGAATGTGGACCGAAAATTCTGTCCGAAACGAGAACAAATTCAATTTTACCAAAGAAAATCAATTGTTGCTTTCAGGTGTAGTGAACATTTTCTCGACTCTTGTAGTCCCCGGAATATTGGACTTCCACTACCCTGGTTTAATCTGCCAGCAGTGTCCATGGGGACTAAACTAATATTGCTACAAGCAGTTTATTGTTTCTTAAGAAAAACATTTTTTTGTACCGAAAAATGTGGGCTTGAGTTATTTCTGCGTTTGGATTTGGTAATAATTCGGTATAATGTGTTCTTCTACTTTCAAGATTCATTTTTCATGATTATTCATAGTTCAAGAAAATGTTACACAATACTTCCAACTACTTATTTTGTTCAAAACTGTTGTGGATAACAAAATACCTCTTAACAATAATGCTTTTAGTACGACAATGCCTTTCTAAGAATATAATAATGCTTTCAGTAAGTATGAGGACATTCTGATTATGATCAATTTATGAACATATAGGTACAGTGTGTTATAGCAATTAAATGAGTTAGTTGAATTTTATTAGAGTACAAGTCGAAAGAACTTTATTTTATGCAGGATTGGTGCAAAACACTCTTTACTAGTGTGGAACGGAACGCAGACGAATGAGTGAAAGGGAAGAATGAAATGAATTTAAAAAATAACGTTAGGATGACGGGGTTTCTAGACGAGAGCGAACGGAGTGGACGTATAAAAGACAATATAATAATTTAACATAGTTTTGTGGTATATTTATATTAAAAACACTTGAAAATTTAAAAGAAGTTGGCCCACAATATCCCAAATCCACATTTATAATATACTTCCTTTACAAAACTTCCAAATTCATAGAATCTATGAACAAATACGGAAGCAGTGGTGTCCCAGTGGTATCGGCCCCGACTTACGAGTTGTAGGACGTGGGTTTGAACCCAGACAGGCGTATTATTTCGTGTCATTTGTTTCATCACCACTGTTCTCAAAACGGTGAAGGAAAACATCGGGAAGGAACCGGCATGTCCTACAACCAAAAATTCGAAGACATGTGACATCTACCAAACTGCACTGAGCCCGCGATGGCCCAGTCCCTCCCACAAAGAGGAGGCCTGTGTCCCATCAGTGGGAACATTATAGGCTGATGATGATGCTGAACAAACACAAAAACCAAGCAGACAAATACACAAAGAAACAAACTCAGTTAATTTTGAACAAATTGTGAGCCCTATAAAAATGTTCCCTTTAAATTAACTCAATGAACAATTTTCTTAAAGTAAAAGTAAAATTGTAATGTTAACAACAGAACACGTTATAATCAAATAATCATTAGAATTTTACATTAGAAAAGGTAAAATGCGCTATCAGAAACATCGACTTGCTCCCGTTTCCTTTACATGTGAAATAATTTGCAAAACCCTAGTCCTAGAACCCAGTGAGGGATGGGAGGGACTGTCAGACTCGTACTGGCTAGAATCCACGGTGATCCTTCAATAGCCCTGTACGTTACCTGCGACCCTGGTCACAATTACCTGATAAAATACTCCCGCGACCCGGGTTATTTTTATTGCATGAAGTTCAAAAAATTGAAAGTATTTTTATGTTCATATTGAGACTTAAAGACAAGCCATGAGTTTCTTTTAGGGAAAAATACCAAAACATTTTTCTTTCATGTATCTTGGTATAATATTCTAACACAAAATTTTTCATACCACAAAATTTGATTTACAAAAATATTCAAAGCGAATCTCCCAATATTTTCGGCAATGATCGTAATTTTACTCTCTACGGGAATGGCTTGTGAATTTTCATACGTTATAATATTGTATGTTATCTACAATGATACTTACAAAAGTACGTTTAAAATAAGGACCTTTGATATGCCTGTGAATAAATTAATAACACCTACGTTGAAAAATCTGAAAATCATATATTAAAAATGTCTTTATTTTGTAATGTTTTTTGAAGCGAAAACTTCTTTAGCGGCGTTGTGCACTTTTTTGGAATGGGTAAAAAATGTTAAACTTGCGTCAGGACACGTGACCTGATCGAAAATTCATAAGACGGCGCAGGGCGAATGTTCGTGTTTGTTTATTACTATTCAAGTTTTCACTTCTGCCGGCACTCCCAGAGTGCAACCCGTCGTTTGTTTTTTACAATGGGGTTGCTGTTTGCCTTAATCTAACCCAGAAGCACAAGCGAGACCTTTGTTAGCTCACCCAGAAGGGATTGGAACTCCTGCGAACCGAGGGAACATAATTCAAATACAGCAAGTATCAGAAATATGTGGTCTTAATAAAATCGAATTTATTAAAATTATGAAATATAATACTAATATTACATAGCTGACGAGATTGGTTGGTTGAACGCGCTTATCTCAGGAACAACTGGTTCGAATTGGAAAATGCTTTTTGTGTTGGATATACATTGCCAAAAGGATCCGATGTAAATATCGAGGAGCAGCTAGTTATGTATATTCCATCAATGTTAAAAACATTCTGCTGGCAATCGAGTAAAAAATATTTCCTAATGAAACTTAACAATTATAAAATTATGGGAACTTACTATTGCCAAACTCCACAGAGCCGTAATGCTTACATTCGTCGAGAAATTCATAACTTGATACGACCCATTATTTAGTCGGGCGTACTTATACGAAATTTTGAAATTACTGTAATTTTGACACAATTATTTTTAATTGACGGTACGTAAACGGTTATTTCTAGCTTATTAAGGCACGTTAAGCCTGTGAGGGTGTTGTGCTCGTAAATTAACGGATTCCATGAAAATATCACAGGATGAAATTGATAATATAATTAAAGCTGGGTGTAGAAGTGCGGACGCGTGAAATTGACGCGGCCGTCCAAGGCAGCATGTGCAACTGCCACTATATCATTAAATTAAATTCAATTTATTTGGTGTTATTTTGAGAGAAGTGAAATTTTAAGCCTTTTACCTGGATTGTTATTGAAATTGATTTAATATTTGAATGAAAGTTGATGGTTTTCATTTAATAAATATACTGTATGAGTGTATATTTTTATGAAAGGCTATGTTGTCTAGTTCATACTAAAGAAATTAATAATATTGATCAGTAACTAAACCTTGATTTGCACAGTTTGATTGACTCTTTACAAACAGCTCAAATTGCCCTTTACGCTCCATGGCCATAATGCCCTTTTAAGACACGCGACCCCTAAATATAAACCAACACCAACAAAACCCAGTTTTCATGAATAGATTCTGTTACATTTTAAAGTTCACATGTCATCTGAAATATTGTCAGTTCACCCTCGCAACTCCACGCCACCCTCGTATCATTGACATAACTACATTTTGTGACAAGCATCCGATTTGCGCTGATAGACGTTACATTTCGCGCTCAGCAAAATTTTACTTGTTAGGAAAACTGAAACCGAATATTCCGTGTAATGAACAGACGGGAAGTAATGAAAAAATGTTTGGTCACTACCTTATCTAAATCATATTCTATAAAACTATGATTTTTCTTACTTTAATATTCAAAAAAATGTTTATGGTAATTACTTACCTACATCGTATCATATTTTATTAAACTATGATATCTTACTATAAAGATTTTTTTTGGGTAAACTAAATTGTGGCGCTGCTACTATGTAGTAGCAGCGCCACAATTTAGTTTATATGTATTCACTCACAAAATCATATCACAGACATGCAATATATTTTAGTTTTTAGAATATTTGACACTTATACCAGTCGACTATTAATTAGGTGCTACTATTAAGTAGATAATAATGCCATTAAAATTAATAATCTGATTAACTCACGCACTTTACTGTAAATGGTGCTTTCACCTATTGTGTTCTATTAAAGGTAAGTATACGCTATACCACGTTTGAACTTACATTAACAGAATGAATGTATGCTGAATATCACGTAAACGTAATATTTTTTGAACCCTCTATACTTTAGTACCCTTTACATTTTTAGCTGTTGCTATTTACTCATCATTTCAGTTTATAATGATGATAATGATGCACAGTCCAATATTATTTCACTTACCTACTATTCTAAAAATATTATAAATGTGTTTGTATGGTGAGATAATTATCACTCAATCACGTCAGAATGGATGAACGTATCTTCCTGGGCCTCAAGTCTGCTATTACAATAGTGTCAGAATGGTCTATCATTGATTTCATAATTGTTGATTTTGACAAGTTTGGTAATCTACTATTCTAATGGCGTCATTATGACTTTCCAATGGTCAACCACTGACATTCCATTGAAAGAAATGGCTTAGAATGGTAATCTCGTACATAATGACAAATGAATGACTGACGTAAGGGGTAATCTGCTAAAATTTTGACAGCTCCTTTGATCATTGACCTACCACTGGATCGTCATTGTGCAGTCATTGCTTTTAATAGCTCGGTTGTCGAAAAGAGTTTGTTATTTATCGTGAAATATTGAGTGGAGAAATGTATTCACTACGAGCAAATACTCTCGAGCTATCCGCAGCAGTGGATGCTAGAGAAAGAAGATGGGCGGAATGCAGAAGACGTCGTCGAGCCCGTCGCTTGACGAGAAGTAGTACAAACCCCTTTATTGATATTTCCGAGGCGGAATTTGTAAAAACGTTTCGCCTTGGAAAGGACTCAGTAAGGGGGTTAATTGAAGAACTCATTCACGTTATGGCCAGACCGCGTCGAAACGATAGCATATCGGCAGAAATGAAAGTTAGAAAGCTGAATTTGATTTTCATTGATTTATTATTCTGTAGCTTTAAACACGAAATAGTTGAGTAATGTTATATTTTTTATTTCAGATTCTAATAGCACTTGCATTTTATGCATCAGGGTCCTATCAAAATTTGATTGGACAGAGTATCCTCCATAATGTTGCAAAACAATTAAAAAATAAAACACTTAAACGAAAATAAATAGCAAAACACCGGCCGCTAGAATTGTAAACAGTAAGCACTAATGTCACATTTGACTTTGACAGCTAAACAGATCTAAACAATATTAAGTTTCACTTTTATCCGCGTTACACATTTTGATGTTTTTGCTATTTGCGAACTTCTTACTACTTCAGATTGCTTATAACATTATTAAATAATATGTAAAAATTTATATAAATGAAATCTGGCATGAGTAAATGTTCAAATTTAATAGTAGTTTTTCGAAAATCATTTCTACTACCGGGTTTTATAATAATGGCAATACAACAACGTCATTCTGCCACGATTCCATTACGAGACCACTGACCGACCAGTGATCGACATTATGGATTTAGCAGATTACAAACTTTTATCGAAATGACAATGGGATCGTGTTGGAATGACGAATTTATAAAAAATAGCAGACTTGGGGCCCTGGGATTTGGGTCAGATATAGATTATAGTCGGTAAGGAATAAAGCATTGGACAACGTCCTCGATTTATATAACAGCTACTAATGGTATTAAAGTACAAAACACTGAAGTTGGTAATACTCAAGGCAAATAGCTTTTCATCATAATACGTATATTAATTAAACTAAATACTAAGAAGATTAAAATATAATTTATTCTTAGTTTTTGGTTCCACTTGGCAGAATGCCGCGCGTACTTCCTCAAAACCAACACATATTAAAACCTCAATATTTTTTATTTATTTGACTGATATTTTTATTGTTTAAAGTTGTCCCATCCATCATTCATAGGTTCCTCCTCTTCAACCCTTCTCAAGTGGATGTTTGGTGTTGTTCTATAAAAATCATCAATCATAATTCATCACCTCGAATTGACTTTCGAAAGGTGTCAATCCATGTTTATTAATTAAAATAAAAAAATAAGTGCGTTCCGTTTTTGAAATGTTTGCTGTCACTTGGGTAAGGTTCGCAATGAATTTTCGGGAGAGAGGCAATACCCGCCGTATTATGTTTATTTCGATGTGATTTTGTTGTATTTCATATCTTTAATAGTGTGAAAACGATACATACAATCACTTAAGTTACATTCAAAAGCGATTTTGTCTTACTGTATTGGTTACAATAGTTATTTTATAGCCGAAAAAAGTACAATAATATAAACTTTTTATGGTTTAATGGCCCAAAAAACATGAACTTGTACCTAGGGCCGTTTTTAGTTTGATATCTATATTTTTATCACCAATTACTTGATTAATAATTTTTGCATTAAAAATAATATCAAAATTTTTACCCGCTATTTGAGAGGGAAATATCATTTGAATATAAGTGTACCCGTTTCACTGCTCGTAACTGTACTTTTCAGAACTTCATAAAATGCGTTCGCGTTCCCATCTCAATCTGTCAAAGAACCTTTATCTCCATTTTTGACATTGATTGTCCCTGATTTAAGATAGGGACTTGAATTTGAACCATTTAAGTGGTTCCAAGAATTAAACTTCCGATCTTCTTTGTGGGATTACCTTTATTTCTGATCATAATTTATACTTATAACTTTTACATTAATTTAAATGAAAAATAAATGCCACTATGTTCGCACACGCTAATGTTTGAAACTGCTCAACCGATTTCAATAAATTTTGTACAAATGAATGTTTTGTTCCATCTTGAAAGATGCGATTTTTGGGCTGATAGCTAGTTAGCGCTCTACAAAGTAAAAGTCGATCATTCTTTATCTTGTATGCAAAACGAACAGTACCTGAAAATAACGAACTCAGTACTTAAATTTACGAATTGTGCTCTAACGGTTTTATTTCTGACTTTGTTCATCTTTTCATAGTTTTCACTCAACTTTTATTGCGAAATTCATTTTAATTGTCTAGTTTTGCATATTCTTTGATATTATTTTAATTAATTTCGTAATCGTTCTCAACAAACTACTTTTAGACCATCTACGTGAATAATTTATTTTATATAAATGTTTTTTCTTTGAGAGAATTTTATCGTGTTTCCAGTACAGACATTGCTTGTTTGCGCTGGTCGTAGGAATGGAGTATATTTTAAAAAATCTAAGGCGTTCTCTCGAATTTTTTAATCCTTGCTTTATTGACACTTCTTCTGCATTTTGACAAAAGCTTTTAAAATGCAGAAATAAAAAAATAAAAAAAGAAGAAACACACCATTCTTCCACACTGGAACACAAAAGCCAACTGAAGGAACGCGTTGATTTATAATCAATCAAGTCTATTCCTTCCGGGCGAGAGGACTCATTTGATTATTTTAAAACGTAAACAATAAATAGTGAGAGGCCTTTGCTCATGAGCATGACGAAAAAGAGTAACAAAAACATACAATTATCTACTATGAAATTCAATACTTTGGTTATGAAACAACTTTCTCCCGTCAATATTTTCCTCAAAAGTGTAAGTATAAAATGTCATACCACTGGAAAAATATTTGGTAAGCAACCCCTGTTGCCCTTGTTCCCTAACTTATGCGTTTACCTACACTTTTCATTCTCGAGTCGCTGTCATGGCAGTGTTTTATGTTTATATTTTGTTTACTTACTATATACTGCTTCAAAAATAAACCGAAGATTGAGTTTGGACAGGACTTTGGATGGCAAAAGATTGAAATATGATCTTTCTCTGCTATTTTTTAACCCCGGCGCTACTCAAACAAAGGGGTGATATAAATTTGACCGCTATGTGTGTGTGTCTGCCTGTGTCTCTAGATCTTTTAAATGCGTGAGTGAACTGATTAGTAGGCGGTTTTTTTATGGAATTTTAAAGCATATTTTCTACAGACGATATTTAGATGTGTTTTATCAAAATTGGTTAAGCTTTTTCAAGGTACCGTGGCCCTTGAACTTAAAAGGTGACTGAAACAACAGGTGGATTTTTAATCAATAAAAGCTTGGCAATCTTCTCTGCTACACAGGGCAGGAGGTTTCATATTTTATTGATTTATTTATTAAACTTTATGCACAACACTGCACAACGTCGGACTTAATCCCGTAGGCATTTTCTGCACGTCTACCTAGGGGCATGCAGAGATAAAACATAGTAGGTGCAATAAAAAAAGAGAACCATTTACTAGAGATATAATACATAAATAGAAATAAATAAATACATACCTAATACAGCAAAATATACTCCCCAGACACGAACTGCCCTGTTTTTCTTATCTTAATATTCGATCTGTAATCTAAATTCCCTAGGAGCCACTCAGGTCTACTAATAAAATAGTACACAATGGTGCATACGTCACTCGGCATTGTGAACCCTTCGTGTATCGACAGTGACCTACTTCATCCGCTTGAGAGACGACTAGGTGACACATTATGTCATTCGTTTACATTCACTGATTGGCATAATAATAACTGAATATGTGAGGGGAAATTATAATGCGAGAGAGAATCGAGGCTAAATAATAGAAGCATCACAGGTTGATCTTCAAGGATAGATATGACCTACCTATCGTCAAGAAACCTCGACTAATATAATAAGTTTTCACCTCAGGTGCGCGGCTCCTGTAAGTCGTGGCGTGATGATATACAGCCTATAGCTTTCCTCGATAAATGGTCTATATTCACCACAATTTTTTGTCAATTAGAAACAGTAGTTCCAACAAACAAACAAATAAATTGTTCAGCTTTATAATATTAGTATAGATTTATAAGTCCAAAGCCACATCAGAGACCTATGGTATTCCCGTGTTGACACCAGACGGTGGCTACGAGATACGAGAAAGAGAGGAAGACCAACCGAGATATAGTCCCTCAGTACCTCGGTAATTGTGGATGTTTGACAGTATGACAGCGTCTGAAAGCCGACTAAGAAGGCAGGACTTGAAAACTAGTGTCACCTATAGGACACACGTATTATTATCAAACCTTTCGCGGTACACACGTCGGGCGAAAAGATCCGTGCGAAAAAAACATATGGTCGCTGCGACAAGCAATAATTGGCCGAGTAAAGCCTCATTTAGACGATGCAAGAACTTGCATGTGAGTTGCGGTACATTGCGAACTATTGAAGTAAAATGAATTCAGTTGATCAAACAAATACCGCAATGTAGTAACACTTGCATGTAAGTTCTTCTAATGTCTATTTGTGACTTAATGGGCGAGGGCACGTAGGGTTACAGTGCTACCCAGCTGGTTGTAGAAGGCTCGGTTCATGTAAAACACAGGTATTTAGACTAGAACTACACCCAACATAGTTGGGTTAAAGCTGAACAAATGATTATGTGAAAGAGAAATGTTCGTAAAGAAAGAATGTTAGTTAAAAATGTTGAGAATTTCAACGTCCTTTTTATACAAACTCTTTTGTAAGGTTGAAGGAAAAGTAAAAGTGGTATAAGTATGAACTTGAATATTTTCAAGATGGAGATGTGATATCAAAAAGGTTTTAGCATTATAGTGACTCTTAACTAATTATGAAGAAAAGAGAGCTTAGACAAATAAGTATTTATCAGCACACTACGATATTTTAGTTTTGTTGGAATGCGTGTCAGCCGTCTTTTGTTTTTTTTTTTCTTTAAACACTTTATAAAACTAGAAGTAAGTAAGCTTTATGAAGCAACATTCTCAATACATTTTGTTTAGCTAGTTTGGAAGGTCCTAAATGACACATATTGCTAAAATAATAATGCCAATAATGTAGAAAAACGAACCGCTGCCACTATCACAAGATTTATGTCCTAAAATGTATCTAAAATACATTTTATGCTTTCTGTTTGTGTTGCTGGACTTTAACAAAATTTAACTTTTTTATAAAACATAGTTTATAGACCAAGTTTCTGAATTATGTGAGGCCTAAAGAGTCCTAAATCGGTCTAAAGTAATGCTGAAAGTTGCATTTGGTTTAATATGTTAAAAAAAAGATTTAAGGATAAAGTGATTGCAATGAAATTATTTCCTTTATTACGCATAATAAGCATTTAAAAACAAAAATAATAAGTTAAAATTTCAAGTTTATTTAAAATACGCTTTCAAAGACAAGTTTTTGAACTAGCTTTTTAAGGCTCCGTTGTAAATGAGGAACCCTTATTTTATAATTACTTGAAATTAGTCTTCTTAACTTTGTTATTTTTATCGTACCGACGAGTTGGATTCTGGACTGAACGTATTCTTTGTGTAAAGATAATTCACAAGATAATTGTTTATTACTTGTGGAGCGACATATTTATGAAGATAATTAAATCTAATTAAAAATTCTTTGTTTTAATGATTTGATTTTGAGATTTCTGTTTTGTATGTATGGATTTGATATCTGAAATAAATAACGTTATTTTAGGAAGAAACGACATTATTAAGTTTTGAAATGTATCACCGAAACAATGACCTCATATCGGATTCTAACAACACTTCATATACTCGTACTTACCAGGAGTTTATAACCCAATAAAAGTAAACATCCACGTAGTTAAGGAAAATGTTCAAATAAACATTATAAGGTAAGAAACAGCGCGTTTTGTACGCGTACACTATTGACTTTAACTAGATGATTACTTTGAAGAGGATACCTTAGACCAGGTCATATAGGAAGCAATTAGTGGAGTGTATATTTTTATGACTCACTCTATAAGTATCTATGTAAATATGAAAAGGTTAAACTAACTTTTTGTATTGGAATTGAAAATAACAATTAATGGCGTTTACCAGTTTGAGTTTTTAAACGCTTTCCGCCTTATTACAAAAAGGGGTTTAACTAAAAACCCAGGTTTAATCTTGTAAAACTACGGTTTAAACAAAGATTATTACAAATCGTGGTTTTGCGATAAACCATGGTCTAACAGTAGTAGCTGTCAAAGGTGTGTCAAAGTTTCTCATAGCAAATTTTTCATTGTGTTGTAGTTTTTGTGTTATTTTCACCCAAAATGGATTGAAACAAGGTAGATTTCATTGTTATTACTCATTGTGGATTTAATTGTATAGACAATCGTTCTAATGGCGGTACTAAAGTCGACGTTTTATCTTAGTTTTGTAATACGGACAAATTTAAACCATGGCTCTGCAGATAAGCCTGGACTTGATAGACCAGGTTTAAACCAAGGTTTATTTAGTTTTTGTAATAAGGCAGATTTAGTTTCTGTGTTGTCGTTTTAAATAATCATTTATTTAGGTGTTATTTTGTGTTTAAAATTTAATCTTGCGAGATGAATTAATTTTAAAATGAAAAGCTTTTATTTCCTTTTAATTTTATGCTAATAATAACTGCCAAATACACGGATAGCAAGAATAAGTGTTGAAGAGAATTTTCGTTTAAAGCGGATAATTTATTTATGAATGCACTATATCGAGTTTTGATAAAAATAAAGTTGATCCAAGGATTACAGTGTTTTTTAATTGGAATTGAATTGGTATTGGTATAGTTCGCAGTTACCTCCTATTAAGAGGAAAATTTTGTGAGCTTATTTGTAGGAAACTAGCACTTCGACCGCGACTTCGTCCGCGTGGGTTACGTACTTTCCTAATTCCCCCTTTTCACCCCCTTAAAGGTTAAATTTCCAAAAACCCCTTCTTAGTGCTCCCTTACATTATAATAGGAAGCCGTGTGCAAAATTTCACATTCCTAGCCCCAGTAGTTTCGGCTGTACGTTGATATGTCAGTCAGTCAGTTCTCCTTTTATATATATAGATAATGTATAGTTTTGAAAATTCTTTCACCAGCAGAAAACTATGTTATTCCTGAGGTACATAAGTTATTATATATTTTATTTTCAGAGCCAGTACATTACTCCAGTATTTTTTTTATAGTTCATAAAACACATTGTTACAAAGTTTATAGCACAAAAAATATGACTCTTTCTCAGCAAAGCCTGTGTGACTCTAGCATAAACGCATAACACTCATTTGAATTAAAACCACTTACTTAAATGCGAATGCAAACCTCAACTTCAACCAGTGTGTTTCAAACGTGGTAAGCTTTAAGCCTAGAAATTATTCAGGCTGGTTTTAAAACGTCGGTTTAACTGGAGGTTTAGGTTAAACTACAAGCATTCTAATAAATTTTACAGAAAAGCGGCTATTTTAGCAGCTGCTTAATCTTAGTTTAATTTATGGAAGATTTAACCGATATGGTGGGATAGTAAAGGTACCGGCCGCCAGATTTACTTTAAGGACAGAATTGATGTGATATATGAAAATATATTGACCAACTGAGGGTTTGGCCTATTTCTTGATCAAAGACTCAACATTAAAAAAAATGTGGAAAAGTTCTTGGCATTTTAATTGATTGAATTAATTGATACAAAAAAAAACTGAAATATCAGATGTTGGGAGTAGGTACGAGTATGTACCGATAGTAGCATGTGGCAGGCTTGTAGATTCTACCAACCCCGAAATGAATAAACTTGAGTGATTTAACTGAACTGAATTCTAAAATGCTACTAAATATGTAGGTATTCGAAATGATATCATGTTTCATGTAAGTGTATCAATTCGATGTCAAACGCTCTCTCCGAAGTTTTTCATAACAAATACTGATATTTCCCCGATTGAAATCTGTGTTCATTTATTTCATCGAGAAATGAAAACCTTTGGTTTCATTTTTGAACGCTATGATATTAATCATTTTTTTGCTGGCCGATATTGTTTTCTCATGATCAATGTCTTAGAGAATATTAAAAAAAAAGATATTGGAGAGAAAAAAGGTAACAAAAATATTGGATGCAAAAAGATTTTTTACGATTAGTAAAGGTTTCTATAAATTCGACGTTTATTTGAGAAGTATGGTAAGTATGGAACAGTTTATTAATTCTTTATTATTTATGTGTAAATATAAGAAACTATTATCTTTTTGAAATATTGTAGAACTCGTTATAGTCGCGTATGTGCTAAGAAAAACAACAATGCCTTCCTTTTAAGTCAATTGATTTTTTTTTCTGGCTACTTTGGGAGATTTTAACTAAATTACTTCCTAAAGAAATATAAAATAAGATCACTTACAAGTATAAGTATATTAAATGTCGTAATCAAAGAGCTTAACCGAAGTTTAAACGTAACTTTTCTAATATTATCTCGACAATCGCTTCAGTAACGTTTAGAAAACTTTTTTATAGTTTTTCAACTCAGTGTTACGGAGTTTATTAGTTCACAACTCAAAGTAGAGCTTATAAAAGTGAACTTAGAGTCATTAATGAAATAATAATGGAAGTTTGGAGTTTAAAGATTATTATTGTTTCACGCCAGATTAATCAAAGGTTAAAAATTATTTATAGAGAACTTTCGATTTTTTATAAGTTTGACAATGTTCTTTTTAATTTGTTTGTAAAATTCATAAACAATTAACAGATAATTGATAGCCTTTTTATTATTCGGGAAATATAAGTTGAGAAAAAGAAAATGTTACGTTTTTGTAACAGTGTCTTGAAAATTATACAATTTTAAAGTATTTATATTATGTTTA
Organism: Agrotis puta; assembly: GCA_943136025.2. Lineage (NCBI taxonomy): Eukaryota > Metazoa > Arthropoda > Insecta > Lepidoptera > Noctuidae > Agrotis > Agrotis puta. The sequence continues at coordinate 4,648,876 of OW964177.2, forward strand.
GTCTACAAGACTTATAAAAGTCAGTTTTATTGAAAAAACGAGGCTAACTAAACTTTCGAAGTAAGTGAGCCACTTCACTTTGTGCGCAGAAAATACGAATGGCTCTATCTTGAAAAGTTTACAAACTTTATGTATCAATTTTTGTAGTTATTGTTTAAACTTTTCCAACTTTATTTTGTTGCTCTAATCTGTATCTTTGGATGCACAATTTATAACCGCTTATTTTAATAATTTAATTTAGTTTTGAATGTAATTTTTATGCATTTATTTTGCGTTTATTTATGCATTTTTACAACTCGGAATTTGTTTTAATTTACTAAAAACTTACTGCAATTTTCATAATTTAAAAAATCGGAAAAACTTTTCAAAATAAGACCCTTTTTTATTTTCAATATATATTTTTTCCACTTACCTGAATCGTATGAAGTGTGGTTTCAGCAACGTTGGCAACAGGCAGGCACTAGCGTCGGCAACAAGTGGTGCTGTGCAGTCGCCCGCCCTGGCGCCGGCTTATATAGCGCGCTAGGCGGCCGCCCTTCCCGCCCACCGCCCTAATCATCACCGGAATGCTACTAACATAGTTTGCATTTCAATTTTAGGCAACAAAATTGTATGATGACATTAAATTTAATACTTATTTTTTACTTTAGACCTTTTTTGCGTAAATTTTAGGTATTAGGTAATTTAGTTTGGAAAACGGATTTTTCTCTCATTCTCATTTACGTTTTAAAGTGTATGAGCTTATTTCGCGTATTTTGCGGAGTTGTATTACCTTTTTAATATGTTTAGGTGTAAGTTTAATCGCTGTACATAACTTTTTACGGGTGTAAGCTTTTAGAGCTTTCAAGTGAAATGACCAGCGCTTTTTAATTGCAAATTGTGTGGGAAGATATGTTATTTTCTAAGCTACTTAAAATAAAACAACAATTACAAGAACAGTTATAATTCAGTATTTTATTGCCATAAACATCTTTTTATGTTTTACTTCTTATTTTTATAGACTAACGTAACAGTAAAATATAAACCTTCGAGTGAAGTTAGTCTATAAAAAGTAAATAAATGTGATGTCTTTCCTTAAAGAATTATCATCGGTAACGTTACGCCTCAAACATTAATAGATTTACTCTAGTCACTTTAGGACATTGAGAAGATGACGGCGCGTTGTGTGACGGCGCGTTGTGTTCCACGCGCGCCTCAAGGAGTGTCAGCAAAATGACGGGGCCTGTAGAGGGCCAGAGCCTGCCGGGGTCGCGGGTCTTACCCATCACCGTAACCCCGGTACGTAAAGGGCTCGTGAAGGACACCGTGGATTTTAGTCAGTACAAGTCTGACAGTCCCTCCCGCCCTGCCCTGGGTGGGAGGACTCATTTGATGATTTTACCACGCAAAAAAAAAAAAAAAAAGGACATTGAGAAGATGTTTTTTGTTTAATTATTTGTTAATGGCTGATCTATAAATAGTTTGAGTACCATTTAATCTATGTTAAATGACACCTCCTTGAAAAGGATTAATATCTACTTGATAGTTCATTAATCGTGTTACCTGATTACAACACAATTAATACGGCCTAAGTATCTGAAGTACTTTTTTATACAAACATTTACCGCCTTTTTTTTAGCGTGGTAAAATCATCAAATGAGTCCTCCCACCCAGGGCAGGGCGGGAGGGACTGTCAGACTTGTACTGACTAAAATCCACGGTGTCCTTCAATAGCCCTTTACGTACCGGGGTCACGGTAATTCGTTAGTCCCGCGACCCCGGCAGGCTTTGGCCCTCTACAGGCCCCGTCACTATGCTGACCACAAAACAGTTAAACGTCTGTTGAACACTTGTCTAAAAAAGCTGTCAACGTCAAAACGGCATTTTACTTTGATATAAGGGTCATTTTGCAGTTGCACTTTTTTTACACAGATGTTCAACAGATGTTTAAGTTTTTGTGGTACGACGGTAACGATGGTACGATGGTAACTTTTTTTTTTTTTAAATGTATAATCATCAAATGAATCTCCCACCCTGGAAGTCACCCAGGAATCCGCCGTATACCCTCGATTGTTAATGTTTCAGGGTCACGGTTACCCATTTGGATAGTTCCGCTCTTTGGGCGTCCAGTTAGAGTGCTGACAGCTCTCTGAGGCGTGGAGGGCGGAACTTGGCGCGCTGTCAAACCGGTCATGGGCCCTGATCAGACGGCGAGTTACACATTACTCGCCGTCCGCATGCAGGTTAGGCTAACCTGTGAGTGAAACACTTCAAAAACAAATAAAATCAGTCAAGAACCGACGGTGACTGGTATAGAGACCTTTTTTTTTTGTTTTTAACATTTCAATAAATCTATTTGAAATAAGAATAAATGCTTTTTATTTATGCATACAATAAATTATAGCTAAAACTTTCTTGTTTTTATTGACAGTTATTTATTTATCTTATAATCTACAGACAAAAAATGGTATTTAAAGATCCGTATCTCAATACGCAGATTGTACGAGTAAATGTCAATTAAAAGTAATATTCATTCATTCAGGTAACCAAAGTTACATTTCAAGTTAAACTTTTTCTTTGAAAGTACTTCGTCGTTGTTACCTTTCTTGGAAGAAAGAGAGTTATGCCGGATTCTTACTGTCTTAAACTTGACGGTGTTTCTTCTTTCACTCTTATTCGAACTGGTGAGTAACCTTTGGGAAATTTGTTGCGTAACACAGTCGTAATCGCAATGTCTGTTTTTTCATAATAACGCCAACAATTCTGGTGCAAATTAAAAAATAAATTGGAAGTTGATATCTACTTAGTTTGAAAAAGGCAAAGATGATGTTTAAGGAATTTCCTACAAAATCACAGATAAATAAATAGTATTTAAAAAGACGATAACTTCAAAAATTTTAAATGAATTCGTTGGATGATTTGAGCGTAGTTGCGTTTTGTGAACTGTGTGTGCTTTTCTGCATTTCTGTCTATGTAATACAATGATTTATTGGCATTGCCAGTGTTTGTGAGTTTATCATGGTTTGCACACAAAATTAAATCTATTTTATGTGTAAATTAATGTCGGTTTATTTCGATTGATATTATAATAATTATGTAGTGACAGTATGTCAGTTCTCATAAAGCTGAGTGATATGAGCCCAAACACGATATAGCTGTTGTTAACTATTGAGGACCTCTTGGGACTGACTACACAACATAACAAAGATCTGGAGTTGATCTGATGATGATGACGCCATCATTTTATCTTCTCTAAATCTCTGCTATATAGTAGTGTTCTCAGAACTACATATGTTAACTTTGTTTCAACAGAATCGGTTCACAACTGAAAATTCTGTAGGAAAATTTACAATTAATCCTTTTTTTTCTACCCTTAGAGGCCCGGGCACGGTAAGACTCCTCTTTGAGGAGTGGCTGGATAGGCGTCACGCGTCTTGACCTACCGCATGACGCAGGTCCTCACCGGACACGGAAGTTTCGGGAGGTTCCTGTGTCTGATAGGGAGGGAAGAAACGCCTGGGTGTCACCACTGCGAGGATCGTCCGGAAGACACGGTGGAGCATACGGTGCAGGACTGCCCCGCTTGGGCAGAGCACCGCCGTGTCCTCACGACGGCGATAGGCGGAGACCTCTCGCGCCCGGCATTGGTCGAGGCCATGCTGCGGGGCGAGACGGAGTGGGAAGCGGTCGCCTCCTTCTGCGAAGCAGTCATGCTCGTGAAGGAGGAGGCGGGCCGCCTGAGGGAGAGGACAGCGTCCTCCCTCCACCCCAGCCGCAGTGGTAGACGCCCACGGCGTCGGACGTCGCAGGACGATCTCCGGCCACCGTAGGAGCGGGCATGCGGGCAGCGAGTAATGGGCGACTCGCTGTCTAACCATGGACCATGCCCGGGTCGACGGCGCGTTGTGTTCCACGCGCGTCTCAAAGAGTGTCAGCATAGTGACGGGGCCTGTAGAAGGCCAAAGCCTGCTGGGGTCGCGGGACCAAGGGATTACCGTGACCCTAGTACGTAAAGGGCTATTGAAGGACACCGTGGATTTTAGTCAGTACAAGTCTGACAGTCCCTCCCGCCCTGCCCTGGGTGGGAGGACTCATTTGATGATTTTACCACGATAAAAAAAAACCCTTAGAGGCAGATTTTACTTTTGAAATTTATATGGGACCAACTTTGAGTTATACTCTTAATAACTCTAATAAAAATATTTTTTGAAATTGGACCACTCTAGGAAACGTTAAGTTAAAAAAAACATGTCGAATTGAGAACCTCCTTCTCTCTTTTCGTCGGTTAATAAATAATATAAATAAAGATATTAAAAAAGCGTCACATAAATGTGATAAACATCTTAAATGTCTAAGGAAATGTGACTTATTTTGGGATTGCCAAATACAGAACGAATAAACGTTACACGCTCATATTTTATGAGCGTGTAACTGACATGTCTTGATGATCACGTGACCATTGGACATTTTACTTTCGCGAGTGTTATATGAATGTAATATAAATAGATTGATTTTTATTTTCCAGCCATATTTAGCAAAACAGAGATTACATCTTATATAAATTCATATTAAGTGAATCACGCGTTATTTTGCGAAAATCTTTGACTATTAAAAGCTGAAATTGAGTTTGATTCCGCAATAAAGATCCAAGCTTGAATGCAAAGCTCCTGTTAGCAAGTATTGCTGAACTGGGCCTATTTGGCGCAGCCGTGGGGCAATTTAATTTTAATTGTAAAAATAGTTTAAGGATTTACTTTTCAAATCATTTATTTGATTGTTTGTCCCAATAAATGTTATTTCTTTCATTCTTTCAACATTAAGCACATGTAAGAAATGCAAAAATTAACGTGTCATGCAACAAAACCAATGCTAGTTATTCCAATAGGCACACGTGTTAGTATGAAATATTTAGTAATTTAAGTTTCTGCCTTTTGTACAGTGGCCACGATTTCTATTTTTTTTTTTGTTAGCGTGGTATAGTCTTCAAATGGTTCCTCCCACCCAGGGCAGAGCGGGAGGGACTGTCAGACTCGTACTGACTAAAATCCACGGTGTCCTTCAATAGCCCTTTACGTACTGGAGTCACGGTAATTCGTGAGTCCCGCGACACCGGCAGGCTTTGGCCCTCTAGAGGGGGGCCCCGTCATTTTGCTCACACTCTTTGAGGCGCGCGTGGAACACAACGCGCCGTCGACCCGGGCATGGTCCATGGTCGGACAGCTAGTTGCCCAATACTCACTGCCCACTACACACATCGTCTGGCGACGACGGTCGCCGTGGGCGTCTACCACTGCGGCTGGGATGGAGGGAGGACGCTGTCCTCTCCCTCATGCGGCCCGCCTCCTCCTTCGCGAGCATGACTGCTTCGCAGAAGGAGGCGACCGCTTCCCAATCCGTCTCGCTCAGCAGCATGGCCTCGACCAATGCCGGGCGCGAAAGGTCGCCGCCTATCGCCGTCGTGAGGACACGGCGGTGCTCTGCCCAAGCGGGGCAGTCCTGCACCGTATGCTCCACCGTGTCCTCCGAACGATCCTCGCAGTGGTGACACCCAGGCGTTTCTTCCCTCCTCATCAGACACAGGTACCTCCCGAAACTTCCGTGTCCGGTGAGGACCTGCGTCATGTGGTAGGTCAAAACGCCGTGACGCCTATCTAGCCACTCCTCAAAAGAGGGATCTTACCGCCGCGATTGCGACATGCCCGGACCTCGGTTGCGACAGTCACTCCTTCCATACTGCAATGAGATCGCGCCCGAGCTCTTCCTGCCGCGCCTCGTCGAGGCAGCGGGGATTCGCCCCGGCGCTGCACCTCCACGCGCCACTCATAGACACGCTTTAGGGCAGTCGCCTCCAGATCCCAGGGCACTCACGATTTCTACTTAGTGTGACTTTAGTTCCTAAGCTATTACTGGGGAGTTTGTTGCGTCACTTCCTCTTTATAAATCTAACGATAGAAAGTAATGAGATGAGGCGTTATGGACTGCCTTTTATAACTATTAATCCATAAGCTTCTGATGGTCTTATAAAAAAAATTGAATTAATGAACCGTTTAAAAAAATATTTTGTTTGTCCCAAAGCTTTCCTGACTTTCAACCTTATTACTTTTCAATTTCGTGAAGTGAAGACTTAAGTCCATAGGCTACAACATAGGCACAAGGCTCAGATGTCTCATGTCTTCGACCTTTTGTTATATACTATATTTTCTTAAAATAATTCTGTTCTTATAGGCGAATAACAATAAAATCAAGTAGTCCCTGCTAACAAGAACTCCATAAAACATTTTAACCATGGCCAATTTTACTTTACTGTCAGACTTGACTAACTAAAATCCACAGTGTCCTTCAATAGCCCTTTACGTACCGGGGTCATGGTAGTTCGTGAGTCCCGCGACCGCCTTTCGGTAACTAGCAAAGTTATTCAATCTTGGTGAAGATTATACAGTATTTGTAGACTTTAAAAGTGACAAATATGTTACGTTCACTGTGCGCACAGCTGAAGATTGGAATTCCCTGCCAGAGTCTATGTTTTCTGATAGCTACAACCTTGGGATCTTTAAGTCAAGAGTGAATAGGTTATTTCTATGCAAGCGTGCTTCACCGTCAACCACATCAATGCTTACCATAAAGCGAGAAAAAAAAACAAGCGTATGGTCCGCCCGATGGAAAGCGCCACCGTAGCTTACAGACGCCTGCAACACCAAAGGTATCGCTTGCGAGTTGCCGACCTTGCCACTTTATCATGCTTTTTTTGAGGGAGTAAAGAAGAAAGAAAGAAATTAGGAAGTTAATCTGGCCGTCTTTTTTTTTTCATCGTGGTAAAATCATCAAATGAGTCCTCCTACCCAGGGCTGGCACATCTGGCAGTCTTGAATAAATTTTCGACATGAACCCGGGTGAAGCCAAGGAAAAGCTAGTGTTTTGTAAATTAAAATAACTGTATTTGAACATCAATATTTGTTCTTGTTAATATTAACATATAAAATGACGGTAAAGCTATATTTCATCTCAGTAATTAAACTGCCTAACTTATGGGTTTGCAAAGACCGCATATATTAAGATCCGGTTTAAAAAAGTTCTACAATGTAGGTAAGCCAACATCGTTTACTTTAGTGTGGTCTCGCCCTAAGACCTTAAATCATATTTTAAGTTCAGACCGCAAATATGTACTGATAGCCAATCTTCTATGTAAATTCTATCTATATAAATGAATGGCCGAAATCTACGAGTATGTATGAAAGTAAATCCAATTTGGTGCAGTTGTTCAGAAGTTATCTTCTGAACAACTGCACCAAATTGGATTTACTTTTTGCTCACCATTACTGATTTAGATTCTACATAATAATAGTGAATCTGTTTTTTTTTTCTGTTTTATTTGTAAATGTGGGTTGGTTCCGTTTTGGAATAAATTTGACTTGGATCCATTCACCCCGCTGCCCCCGTGCCGTGAACGGGGTAGATTGAAAAAATAGTTTGATCAACCGTGATGCCATGTCTAAATTGATACAAGAACTAGCGAAGCGAGCTCGGTACTTAGTCAGGCCTCGACTCGGGCAGGTTAGTTTAGAAAGGATTAGCCATTTTAAACCACCCAGTGATAGGAGCCCCGCTGAGCGGGGCTCCGCCGACCGCATCGATCGAGCCTCCGCGCGCCGCCAATTTAGCGAGATCAATGAAGCTATTTTTTCAATCTATCCCTTTGACGAGGTCGCGGGACTTACGAATTACCACGGTAATTCATAAGTCCCGCGACTTTGCGTACCGGGGTCGACCCCGGTACGTAAAGGACTAATGAAGGACACCGTGGATTTTAGTCCCTCCCGCTCTGCCCTGGGTGGGAACACTCATTTGATGATTTTACAACGATAAAAAATAAAAATAAAACCCGTTGACGAGACAGAGGTAGGGTAGGGTGGTTTTAAACAACCTGTAAATGTCAGGACATGGTTTGTACTGCACGTAAGAATATCCAAGTTTATAATTTACTATCCGTGCGAAGCCGGGGCGGGTCGATAGTAAGTAATAAAAATAATGAACGGCCCACAAATGTTATGTGCTTATAATATGGCAAACTTTTACTACACCATAAGATGACATAGCCAACGGTGCCAATATGGGACATTCTCACCATACGTGTGTCCATGAATGAGCTTCACTAATTGTTAGTTCACAAATATGTGTAGTTAGTTATATATTTCATTAGATGTCCCTTACTATGGGAGACGCCTAAACGTAAAACTGATTATAATATAAAAATGTAAGATAATAACTGCATTTGCGATGCGTTGACAAACTTACCACTACATAAAGTAGAAGAATTTTTTAATGATTATTATCTCTTGGCTCCAGGACTTAGATTCAACCTACGAAATGACATATACAAAAAACAAACAAAAGGTGAACCTGTTCGTTTTTTTATCGAAAAATTTCTTTTAATTATTTTATATTTAATTTGATATCTAAGTACACCTTTATAGGATTAAAGGTGCAGGCGGTAAGAAACGTCTCCGCTCCTCCGCGCGTTTTGGCGGTTGTCATACAAGCTGCTACTCTAAACCAAAATCGGTGTCACCGCCCAACTGCGCGGACGTGTCATGTAGTAGAAAGTTGTTCATTCAGCCACATTATTTTGTGTTTAAGTAAAAGTTCAGTTCCTCGTAATCTAATAGAAGAACAGTAATACAAGAAGCAAAAAATACTTCCAACAATCAAGTACAAATTAAGTTTTCAACTTTTCCAACAGAGCATAAGAAAATAATCTAAGCGTAAAAGTTTATGGTCTATTTAAAAGTAAATATTCGAGAAACTTAGATCGCAATAATTTAAGAAATTAAAAATCATTTAGGTCCGCAATATGCTCCTATTTTGGAGATTTCCACAAACGAGTTTAGAACAATTTAAAATTGTTTTTGCGTGGGCTAAAGGTGCCTAGCATTTGAGAATACTATAACCTCTAAAGAGAAACGTTTTAAATAATGAACGGGATTTAAGGAGCCGCAAATTGCTGGATATTTGTGAAATTACAGTTGCTGTTACAGCAGAAATTCATGATTGATTCTCGCTCTTTTCTGATAATTATTTCTTGCTTATTATTTTACTATCTGTTGGTGAATGTTTAGAATACAATTAAACTTTAAAGCTGTTATAATTTGAAATTAATTAACTTTTTTTTTTTGCGTGGTAAAATCATCAAATGAGTCCTCCCACCCAGGGCAGGGCGGGAGGGACTGTCAGACTTGTACTGACTAAAATCCACGGTGTCCTTCACAAGCCCTTTACGTACCGGGGTCACGGTAATGGGTAAGTCCCGCGACCCCGGCAGGCTTTGGCTCTCTACAGGCCCCGTCAATATGCTGACACTCTTTGAGGCGCGCGTGGAACACAACGCGCCGTCGACCCGGGCATGGTCCATGGTCGGACAGCAAGTCGCCCATTACTCGCTGCCCGCATGCCCGCGCCTACGGTGGCCGGAGATCGTCCTGTGACGTCCGACGCCGTGGGCGTCTACCACTGCGGCTGGGATGGAGGGAGGACGCTGTCCTCTCCCTCAGGCGGCCCGCCTCCTCCTTCACGAGCATGACTGCTTCGCAGAAGGAGGCGACCGCTTCCCACTCCGTCTCGCCCCGCAGCATGGCCTCGACCAATGCCAGGCGCGAGAGGTCTCCGCCTATCGCCGTCGTGAGGACACGGCGGTGCTCTGCCCAAGCGGGGCAGTCCTGCACAAATTAATTACCTAAGGGATGTGTCATCACGCTCTTCAGAAATATGAATGTATCATATTTAAGAATATTTGTTCTTCTGATAAATCATTTGCTGGAATTTAATGCACCTTTTTTGCTGTAAGTCTCTCCTCATCTATATACCTCCAGTTAGCGTAAATACTCATATTCAGAGAAGACAGTATTACATAATAAGCTGCATACTCTATAACAAAATTAATAAAAAATTAAATATAGTACATCTTAATAAGCGTGATGCTAGGATCTCAGTTAAAACATGGTTGTTACAATTAGACTACCTAAATACCGAAAATCTTTTGTCCTAATTCACAAACACTAATTAAACACATATACATACGCAAATACACTGAGTGTCTGCACAACCACACATACAGACACTTACACGCACACCAACACACACAGACACTTACATGCACACCCACACACACAGACACTTACATGCACACCCACACATACAGACACATACCTTCATACACACAAACACACACTGTTTATTTTATTTTTATTTCTTCTTCTTGTTTATTATTCACTATTGTATTCAGTGTTCAAACAAGGCAAATACAGCAGCACACAATGTCTGTTTATAGGGCATAAAATTAAAGAAATTGTCAGCTGAGTGCTATCTTCTGAGATACAGGCCTCGCCTAGTTCAGAAGATACAGTCAATATCTTGTGTTAACCTTTCTTTACCACCATAACGCATTGTAACTGTATTATTCCATAGTATACTGTTAAATATTAAGTCACTTAATTTTTATTGTAACTCTTGTTTGCTATGAATGGTGAGAAATAAACTATATTATTATATTATTATTCGTTTATTCATTTTTAAACATATTATTAAATTTTTAAATATTTCTTACAAAAAAGTAATAAAAAACATTTAAAATATAAAAATAGTGATCCGCCGGTGTGGGAGCAGGGTCCAAGCTACCGGTGGTTAGGGCTCCAGAGACAGGAACCTCCTCACAATGCGAGCCGTATCGAGGAGAACTGCCTTCTGAATCAGGCCCTTGATCCAACCCCCTAATGAGAGCCTCGAAAGATGTTCGTCGAGGTTCTTTGCCATCAGGCCATTGGCAGTAACGACAATCGGCACAATGATAGCCGAGCTCACATTCCACATATCGACAACCTCGCGCGCTAAGTCGAGATATTTGATTTGTTTATCTTTCTCAGCTTTCACGAGGTTCTCGTCATGTGGGATGGTAACATCGATTATCATTGCGCGGCGCGCTGATCTGTCTATCACTACTATGTCAGGCTTATTGGCGACAATAGACAATATATTATTATTATTATTATTATTTTTGTCATGTATTTTACATTCTCGGCGAGCCGGGAAGTGCTGATAAAACAGGCCTAAGCCAAGGAATTATCAGTTGGGACAGATGAAGTGCGGATAAGTGGAGAACATTGTATTGAAGATTGCGTATTTGTGTCAGGGTTGAAATTTTCTGGTTCATATTGCAGAAACTTTCTGACCAGCCTGCAGGTGTTTAATATAACTGCTTTTTGTAGTAAGTGGTAGATATTTGGAGGTAAGCTAAGAGATTTGAGGGACTGGTGAAGTTGTTTAGGAATAACTCCTGTTGTAGATAATACTATTGGTACTATTGTAACTTTTTGCAAATGCCAAAGTCGGGTAATTTCATCTTTTAGTTCTGTGTATTTGGTTAGTTTCTCTGCTATTGTCGTCTGTAGATTATGCGTATTTGGTACAGCAATATCAATCAAGTATCCAGTTTTATTTATCTTGTCTACAAGCGTAATGTCGGGTCTATTAAAATGAACTGTCCTATCAGTAAAAATGCCACGGTCGAAATAAAGCTTTGCTGAGGAATTCTCTAAAGTAATCTGTGGTTTATACTTATAATATGGTACAACTGAATCTATGAATTTATACTGGTGAGCTAATTTCTGGTGTATGATATTGGCTACTTGATCATGCCTGTGTTTGTAATCTGTTTGGGCTATTGACTTGCACGCTCCTGTGATATGTTGGATTGTTTCGGGGGAACTATTACATCTTCTACACATGTCGTTATTTAAATTCTTTATAATGTATTTTCTATAATTTTTGGTTTCAATTACCTGGTCTTGTATAGCAATCATGAACCCTTCGGTTTCTGGAAAGAGTTCACCCCGATTTAACCACGCGTTCGACGCATCTTTGTCGACATTACTGCGGCATAAATCTTGGCGATGTCTTCCGTGTAGAGATTTCTGAGTCCATTCTAGTATCTTAGTTTTTTCGTCGGTAACTTTTTCATTTAACTGTTCAGATGTATCCTTTAAATTTAGCGGTGTTAAGTGTTGGTCGTTTTGCGTAATAACTTTGTGGAGCATAGAAGTTTCGGATTTGGAAAAAAAGTATTGTCTAAGTGATTTAATCTGTCTATTGTGTAAGTTGAGAATGTCAATTAGACCTCTACCACCTTCCTTCCGCGGCAGTGTTAATCTCTGCACACACGATCTTGGGTGGTGTTTGCGAAATTTAGTCGTGGTGGTGTTAATTTTTCGTTGAAGGTTTTTGAGTTCGGTTTTGGTCCAATTGATTACTCCAAAAGAGTATGTAAGAACCGGTATGGCGAATGTGTTAATCGCTTTAATAGTATTTCGGGAGTATAATTGTGTTTTAAGAATTGTGTTTAGCCTGTGTTGAAATTGTTGTGATAATTTTTGTTTCGTTTCTTTATGGTGAATCTGTCGCGATTGTGTGTATCCTAGGTATTTATAACTATCTTGTTCATCTAATGGTACGATATGCTCTCCTGTTCCTAGGGTGTATTGATGTTGATAATTCTGTCCTGCTCTAATTGAATTTATTTTACATTTTTCTATACCAAATTCCATTTTTATATCATTTGAGAATTGTTCCGTTCGGTTCGCTAATTCATGGAGTTGACCTTCACTGTTTGCGTAAAGTTTAATGTCGTCCATGTACAGCAAATGATTTATATCAATGTTTTGTGCATGACCGTCTGTGGTCGTGTGTTGTAGCGGAAATCCTAATGTTGATTTATTTAATATATTAGATAGTGGGTTCAGAGCAAGACAAAACCACAAAGGGCTAAGCGCATCTCCTTGAAAAATCCCTCTCTGAATTTTTATAGGGCTAGTAACTATAGTTTCGGTAGGGGAGCTTAGTCTAAGTACAGTTGTCCAAGTTGTCATCATGGTTTTTAAGGATGCTACTATTGTCGGGTGTATTTTGTATATCTCTAAAATGTTTATAAGCCACGAATGAGGAACAGAGTCGTAGGCTTTTTTATAGTCGATGTACATACTATATAGATCAGCTTTGGTTTTTTGGACTTTTTTTAGGATAACTGAGTCTATGGTCAACTGTTCTTTGCAACCTTGGCTGAACTTTCGACATCCTTTCTGTTGTTCTGCTAAAATATTATTGGAGTCTATGTGCTGATATACAAGTTCAGAAATACACGATGTAATTATTTTATACAAAGTTTGCAAACATGTTATGGGTCTATATTTTGCTGGATTAGTGAGATCATTACGGTCTTTAGGGATCATAAAAGTTGTACCTTGTGTTATGTAGGGCGGTATAGTTTTAGGATCCTGAATAAATGAATTTATGTGGTTAAATAAAATACTATGGGCTGATTTAAATTGTTTATACCAATAACTGTGGATATGGTCTGAGCCGGGAGTTTTCCAGTTGTGCAGTCGATTAAGTACTTTGTGGAAAATTTCTGGAGATATATGCTCAAATGTCATTGCCTGAACATTTGTGTTACTATTTGTCAATTCTGTTTGTATCCAGTCTGCTTGTGTGTTATGCTCGATTGGTTGCTCCCAAATCCCCGCCCAGAAGTGTCGTAGCGTCTCTGAGTCAGGGTTACTTTGATCGATATTTAGGTTGTTATCCTGAACGTTGGAAGTTGCCTGTCTCATATTACGGTAGAAAAGCTTTTCGTCGTGGGTGAATTGTGCATTTTGTGTTTTCCTTTGTGTGCATGCTCTGTATCTTTGTAGTCGCCCTGTTACGACTGAGAGTTTCTGTTTAAGTGTGTCTAATATGTGTACGGGTTGTGTGTTTGGTTCTTCATGGACAGTATGAATTTTGTATTGCTCTGTTATTGTGTGAATGTGTTTAATTATTTTCCTACTTCTATTACCATTTATATATTGTGTTACCCTAGCTATTTTCGCTCGTAAGTCATTTAACTTTCGTTCTAGTCTTTTCTCCCAGTTAGGTTTGAATTGCTCTTTTGTTCTTTGGGTGACTGTTGCTGGTTGAAGGGTGATCTTTGCACCGTTGATTTTAGCTGCGGTCCATGCCGCACTGTATATAGTAGTCTGTAGTATATGGAAATCAGTTTCACTATTCAAATTTTCTGAAATGATTATTTTGTCTAAGTAGCTAACTATTCGTGAAAGTTTTTTAGATGGTTTTTGTTTAGGGATAAAATTTCTACTTGTAGGGCTTGTTTGATTAAAATATTGGAATGCTTGTTCGAATGTCTCATCTATAATAGGGTCTCTATCAGGGTTAACTTGCTGGTTAGGTACAAATTCTTCTAAAAGGTTGTCTTCAATTTGATTTAAAGTAGGTTGGGTTTCGTATGTTGAGTTTATGTTACCGCTGTTTATATATTGAATTTCTGAGTTGTTGCTGCTGTTTGACTCAACTATTGGAGCTTGTCTAGTGAAACTGCTAACGTTAATGCTATTTAATCGTAATTCTTCACTCACTTCCATTTTTATTGAATTTAATCTGTCATTGGTGATGTATTTATTATTTAAAATTGCTCTTCTTTGGTCAGCTATTCGCTGTTCGCTAAGATGAGCCAGTGCAGGAAAATTGTTGATGAAATCTTGATACATACGCCTTCTATATACTGTTTCGTTCCTTCCTAAATCTGTAACTCGATAATAGGACCGCATAATACCTTCGTTTTGTTCGTTGGTCCATCTCATACGAGTCTGTGTAGTGTTTTTTGTAGATTTTGTTTCTGGGGTTGTAGTTTCATTTTGGATAGGTTGTGTAGGTTGGATAGGTTGTGTTAGTGTAAGTGTTTGTTGTGCGTGATTAGTAGACTTTTGTGGTTGTTGGGTGTAACGGTTTAATTGTAGCTGATCTAGTTCTTCTTTAATTTCATTTCGTATTTCATCAATTATTTTAAGTGGTAGTAATTTGTTGTTCACTATAGCTCTGCGTTGGTCTCCTACTCTCTGTCGGCTAACCTGCATGTTCGGGTACTTTTCTATAAATTTTAGATGAAGCGGTTCGAGATAGTTTCTTCTGTCTGAATCTAATAGGGTTAATTGAAAGTAAGTGCGCATTATGAACTTATTCATTTCAGGTGTCCATCGCCTGCGCGTACTAGGTGCACTTGTAGAGGGTGCAAGCTCAGAGTCAAAGTCGACATCTTGCACAACACTATCAAGTGTGGAAGTGGTGGACAAGCTTTTTGCTCCTCTTGTCATGTAGGAGGGGCGAGTGGAAGGGATGGAAGAGAATAGTGAATTAGTATCATCGCCCGTGGGATCGGCTGTAGCTTCTACGCAGTGAGCCCGCCTGTTCAGCTCACTACGACCAGCTGTAACAATTTTATCGGTGGGAGCCCGCTTGCTCAACTCCTCACCGCCGATGGTTCGCATGCTGTGGCACCTAGCATCGGCTCCAGATGCGCCCCGGCGCTCCCCGGGAAGCGACCGTAAATTATATACTCTTTTATTGCTCATTTCTCCATAAAGGGTTACCCTGCCTTGTTAGCCGCGTAAGTTTTTTGTACAGTTGTACAGTACGCGTGTCCGCCCCCCACGTAGCTAGGTGTTCAGCTTGGACGTAAGGTTGGATTTTAGGGGGCTTATTATTATTATTATTATTATATTAAGTATGTTCTTGAAATCTTGTATGTCACTATTTATTTATCTATAATTGTAAAAAACAAAAACTTATTAGATGAATGAGGGTAGCCCAGAGAACCGAGAAATATGGCAGAAAAACGGGGAGACCTTTATCCAGCAGTACAAAAGCCGACCTCCAGTTTTCATCAATAACAACATAATTCTCAAAGAAATCTTTCTCACAAACACTCTCACACTCGAGAACATCTAGTAGGGCCTTCCTATTTTTTCTAACCTGACAATAGCGCCGCCGACTATGGGGAGACTGTGAGCAAACAAAAGAAAATATGATTGGTACGAGATGACGATAAGCCACCCACGTGCCGAGTCGACTTGCTGAGGTGTCGGATAACTAAGTTCCGGCACGGCAGACTTGAAAGGTGGGAAAATAGAGCATTAAGTATACTAGTTTGTATGTGAAGAAGTTAATGGTATCGGGGTCGTGTTTACGTGTTTATGTGAGAGGTGAAAAAAATAATTTTCTATCTTGTTAAGTTTTGATAGATACGACCGTTTTTTAAGCGTGGTAAAATAATCAAATGAGTCCTCCCCCCAAATTCACTGTTTTCCTTCAATAGCCTTTTACTTTTCAGGGTTATTGAGATCTATAGTCCCGCGACGGATAGGACCTTACACGGATTTATTGACAGGTTTAAATTCTGAATTCTGAAGCGCACAACCGCGACCAGGACCAATCATTATTTCTCTGGTTAATATCAAATAAGGCTATTATTAAAAAAATGAATTTTCCTTAGGTTTTGAAGATAAATGTTAATGTTAGTGTTAAGGTCCAATAATTTTGCGGTTCCTTTGTATGGAACGGTAACTAATCTGGTTTTCAGAGCTGGTATGCAGTTTGCATTCAATGTAGCAACGAACCATAAGTCATAACCAACTTTGGTTCCAGTGAATTCTATAGATGGCTCTTTTAGTGCCATAAAAATGGTTATTACATTATAGAAATGTATTAGCGAATAGGTGTTTAACGATTCATTCCCGAACGAATCCGTTCAGTACTTTCGGCGTGAAAGAGTAACAAATCATTCAAGCATTCTCACAAACTTTTACATTTATAAAACTTATAAGATATTTCCTTATTGTTTGCCGATCATATACCTACACACATCTATTAATAAATCATCAACCAAATCATAAAACGAATCATACATTTCTCAGCTCGATTATCGATTCGCCCTGAAGCTTTCAAGATGAGGTTTTTAAGTAACACTCTGAATCTGTGATGTAATGCCGACGCCGGCTAGTAATTCACTAAGCTATCAAATGAGATAGGTCAATAAGCCCACAAGTGGATCGCAAAACGTTTAACGATGTTAGACTGTGTAATATAGACGCTCATGCGGTTTTTTCTTAGAGGTTACTCTCGTAGAGTCATGCTTTAGGAACAGATAGTTGCTATGGCAACGAATGTCGCCTGTTATGCCTTTGTCAAACAGACAGGCGAGTCCGAAGCGATACCGAACCGACACGAGACGTCAGTCCGATAGTTCTGACACGCTATCGGATCGCTTTCGCTTTTCTATGTGACTGGATTCAAACAATTCCATACATTACAAATAAAAACGTCACGCTTCGCATTCGCCACGCCTGTCTGTTTGACAAAGGCTTTAATGTGCAATGGGAAGGATCTTGTACAGGAAGAGAATTATCGATAAGAGTAGATGAGGCGTGCTAACTTGATTCAAATAGGCAAATTCGTTAGAGAATGGGTATGATGTCTTCATTCATTCAGGAAGGAAATTTTCAAATCTCAAATGTCGGAGTCCGGAGCCAGACGGTTTTACTGTGTTCCGTCGGGGAGCAGGAGTTCGCTCCATGTTATGTCTCATTTTTGCTTCTGGGCTAGATTGAGGTCAAGAGCAGTCACTTTTTTTTTAAAGTGGCTCAATAAAAATAAGGTTAGAAATAGTGCCCCTTTTCGTAACTGAGCCTAATGTGGTTGGAAAAGGCTAGGTTGTTTAATTTCTTTTTGGTAATAAATAATTAGGTATTTACATGCTTAAGGTAAAGTCAAGTATCAAATTAACCTAAAAGGATTTTTTTTATCGTGGTAAAATCATCAAATGTGTCTTCCCACCCAGGGCATAGCGTGAGGGACTGTCAGACTCGTACTAACTTAAATCCACGGTGTCCTTCAATAGCCCTTTACGTTCCGGGGTCACGGTAATTCGTGAGTCCTGCGAACAACCTCAAAGGATAGGGGAAATACATTTATTTTATATTTCGAGAATGAAAAATAATTCTAAATGAACCAGGCTACTACGGAAGGGCAGGGAATTCCGCTCTTTTATCAGCTAACAACATGATTAAAAATGTAAGGGTGTAGCACAAACGCGCGATGGTAAACTACAGACTGAATATTTTCATTTGCATTTCACTGTCACGCGTATCGTGTAAGTGGATTTTCTTTTTTGACAAACAATATAAAATTAAAAAAACAGTCAAAAACGAAGTAACTATTTAGTTCGATTCTATTTCATTTCATAGGTAGGTTAATACACAAAACTATTGTTTGTGATTTTAAATTCGGACTCAATGGAATGTTATTGTTCATATCGTTTTACAATTTCCTAAATAGAAAGAGAAGAAAGAAAGAAAAAGCGTTTATTTGGGTAACCGTTACCGGAACACACAACATAAACAAAAAGAAGAAGCGAAAAAAAAATTAAAAAAATAGTTAAAAAACAACAACGAAGTAACAAATAACATAACATATAAATATTGACCTACTATGTGAATTTTCAAATCATTCTAAAGATCCCTATCAGTCTACATTTTCGTCGCACATTCGCGCTAGGCCCTATGGTCTTTTATCTTGTCCGGTACGCTCTCACCAGCCAGTTCGTCACTTCCATAACATGACAACATTAACCCTAACCGATTAGCGGTCTATCAGAAGTCCTGTGTTCTCAGGAACCTGATAATGTCAAAATTTTAACATTAACAGCAAATCACAGAATCATGACACTTGTAGAGCTACACAGTTTAGCATTTAATAATCGTTATCAGATCGTTTATCTAGTACAGTCATTGCCTAAATACGTGGAAGCACCGTTGTCTAATTAGTTGGCCAATCACGGCGCTTGTTTGAGAGCCTCTTCAGCTAAATGTCAGTTGTTTTAACTGTGATGACTCGGTGGCGTTTGATTGAGTCAGACAGTCGGACGCTGGAGTTCACGTCATGAGAAGAAAAACTTTTACACTCATGATGATGACGACTTTTTTTATGACGTTTACATGCAAGTAGATTAATGAGCTATAATTTTATTTCACTTAATTACTGTGAATATGTTTAAATACTAATGGTCCACAAATTTCTTCTCTCTCTAACTCTTATGCCAGTGATGGCTCAATCTCACACGAAAAAGAAGAAAGAAGAATAACTCACTAGTTGCGTTGTGATGTCCGGTTCTCTGACTTCTAAATACAATGTGTCATTTTCTTGATACCTATAGCTGTTGAATCAAGCTGGAAAATGGCAAGGAAATACGGAAAATTATCAGTAAAGAAACGAAGATTATCTGAAAAGATTTACATTGTAGGAAAGATTACCCATGTTTATGCATGCGAGAAAATCCCCGATGAAGTTTTCACAGAGAAAATGCTATTGCTTAAAAGGGTCCCTTATTCAAAAAAAGAAGGCATGTGGCTGATGACCTAGAATAAATTGGAGTAGGTACAGACGGATTTTAAACAGCTACATTGAAATCCAACATAAAAAAGAAGCAATTACATTCCAACAACCTAATGCAATCGAAAATGCAGATAAGTTGTGTGTCGTAAACGGAATGGTCGTGATAAATTGTAATAAAATCTGTAATGGGCAGCGCGAGGGCTGTCTCGGCGACAATGTGCGACACTTTAGACCGACACGTTTACTGCCTATAAACCCGTTATGACCTGTAACACTGAGGGCCTATGGACTGGGACGCATTTAAATTATTTGTTCATCTGTTGGTATGTGTGGAGATAAGCAAGAAATTATAATTAAAGGATAGAAAATGACAGAGATATAAAATACCACCTCTACCCTTTAATACGTCCAAAGGTTAAATTGAAAATGCATCCAGTATTTTTAAAATAACAGTGCCTATTGTATCATTCTATTTACAATTTTAACATTTTAAGCATTGAGTTGTGCGGGGTCGAAACGCTCAGGTCATGGGGTCCAAGTGCGCGTCTACTTTATAAGGAATTCTCTCGCCGTCTGGTTGTCATTTCGCGTGACCAGACGCTAGCTCTTTCTTTGGTCAAAGAATAAGCATTGCCATTCAACGGGGCAATGGTCTTTCTTCTGGGCACGTTTCTGGTCAGCGGAGGAAATAATTGGGTGATTGACTTTAAATCGGTTTTAATTATGTATTTCTTACATACGTACTCACGATCTTGTTCCACAGGCTTAGCTAGACACTACAGAGCGCCACCTGCTACGATCCTTACATACTCATGTTAGTTTTAATTTAATATTAGTTGATTTTGGTCAAAAAGTAGGTAAGACCAGATTTAACATTATAATGATGTACTCAAGGCGAGGAATTCAGTTCTATGGTTCACCATGGACATTACTGGTGAACCACTATTGATAGCAACGGCTTGGTCTACTATTGGGCTTACTTTGGGCTGCACCTGTCCCGTTTACACTACTCTACGAAGACTGAGGACATCGTCGAGTACATACGGGTGAAGACCAACTGGAACTTGAGGGTGGAGAAGTTGGAGGCGCGTCATAACACCAACTTTAATTCGTTTGTGGTGCGCGTTCCGATCCAGCATTTGGCGACCTTTCTCAAGGAAGAGTTTTGGCCGAAAGGTGTGCTGTATCGGCGATTCCGAGGCCGGCTACGCGACACCTCGCAGCGTAACGCGACACCCTCACTTCTTGTACAGTAGTTTTTAAGTATATTGTTTAAAATATTTATATGTGTATTGTGTTTTATGGGGCTTTAGTTGCCTTTAATAAAGGATAAAATTTACGCAACTGCGCACATCTCTAATGTTTTTTGCAATCAACTCAGCATATCGCAGTCGACTGCTGGAAATACGCCTCTCTCGGGCTGCTCCACATCACCCTGTCTTGTTTACTTACAATGTCAATAATCCACTCATATTTCAAACCATCTTTAAGTCGTAAAATAAAATAAAATATTTCACAAAGCAAATGTTATCTTTTGAGAGAAACATTTTATTGCTATTTGCTAAATGTTCGTTCCTAGAAACATTATTATTTTACGGATACATAAATGTTTTAGATATTTACTTTAAAGGGTTTTATTATTTTTAGGCTCATCTTAGTTCTTAGAAGCAGTCTAGACTTCAGATTTAGGCCCAACAAGCCAGCTTCACGGTACTTAAATGTGACAATAATATAACTGGCGAAATGTTGCTGCAGAACTGTAGATAAAGCTGTTCTATTTGGTCTTATAAGAGAACTTAAAATGAAACTTTCGAGTGTATAAATATAGTGTATTAATATTTTCTTTTGCAAAGCTGTAAGATGTAGCCGCGTTACTAACTTGCTCGTAAGATTTTACTACAACTAATTAAAAAAAAAAACGAATAAAATAAAGTCGAATTAAAAGGAATCTTTTTTTTTTCTCCGACTAAGTAACTTACTATATGCTTTTTTTACGTGGTAATTTCATCACATGAGTCCAGGGTAGAGCGGGAGGGACGATAGCCCTTTACATACCGGGGTCACGGTAATTCGTGAGTCCCGCGACCCCGGAACTTACTATATACTAACGTAAATAAAAACAATTTTAGTCTATATATTTCCACTACTGGGACACAGGGCTCAGGGCTCATATTCAGTGAGAAGAAATGGGCTATAATCCAGCAAGCGGGCTCAATGCGGTTTTGTTTCAGGACATGCCGATTTCCTCACGATGTTTTCCTTTATCGTTTTGAGTGCAGATGTTATGATAAAATAAATTAGACAAAGTAACCACCATTACCAGCCCCTGTCTGGGTTTAAACCCACGATCGTAAGTCAGGGTCACTACGACTGGGATACCTTACCTTACTTAATTAAGTACATAATACAAAGATACCAATCTTTGTATTATGAACTTAATTTAATTCCTCAACCCAGAAACCGATAAAGCCACAATATAGCCGCTTATTTTATGTCTCACCAAGTATCATTATTATTTGTAATGTTACTTTCTGATGAATAGAACAAATATGTGGTGCAAATGTCAAATGTTTACTTGAACGTGACATTCTTTCCATCTCTTTCCTATGCCAATACAGACTAGACACAGCGTCTGCTTTACTAATTCTGCGTAAATGCTTAGTAATAAAAATAAAAGATCATGATTCAGATTTTAGTATATCGGTGTGTCGATAATTCAGTTGTAGGGGAACAGTGTATAAGACGGGGATACTTAACACTAACGTAGCGCAAGCGCCAACAGGACGCCATTTGTTAATGGCCGCTTGCAAATGACGTCCTGATAACGCTTGCGCTACGTTAGTGCTGTGTTAAGTATGCCTAAAGAGTGTATGTCCCCATAATACGTCGCGTTATTTTCAAACAGTAAATTTGCCAAATTCATTAAAATTTGTAAGTATTTGACACATATTTGCGACGTTGCCAATTTTCAGAATACGCGCTCTTATAAGGAGACGAGATAAAGAGTATTCTGTAATAATATAGTGCTCTATACTTCGTTGTCTTTGGACTGAGCTCTTCAACCTATAGCTTTAGTAAAAAAAACATCAGTCATTCGGGATTCTTGTTGCGACACAAGCCTCTCAAGAAAAGGTTAGGGGTAAGTTCACCCGGGTCGACGGCGCGTTGTGTTCCACGCGCGCCTCAAGGAGTGTCAGCATAGTGACGAGGCCTGTAGAGGGCCAAAGCCTGCCAGGGTCGCAGGACTTACCCATTACCGTGACCCCGGTACGTAAAGGGCTAGTGAAGGACACCGTGGATTTTAGTCAGTACAAGTCTGACAGTCCCTCCCGCCCTGCCCTGGGTGGGAGGACTCATTTGATGATTTTACCACGAAAAAAAGGGGGTAAGTTCACATAATATTCAAAAACTAGCTGTTGCCGTATCATCATCATCATTATATTCTGCTGTACAAAGGGCTTTGAACCACTATGCCGAAAAATAATCCGAGGACCCATTCTTTTAGGACCCATATTACACAACAAAACTGTCCCCCGACTGCAATAAAAATGTTACTTTTTGTTTACCATTACTATTTGGGGTGCTAAGACAGGAAACCTCCACGTGCGCCCGTGGACTGGAGTTCCCCTTCGGATACGTCCGGGGGGAAGACCAGTTTTTCGGGCCGGTGCACCCTGGGATGCGGGCAAAAACTCTTTTAGGCACTGCGTGCCTAAGGGATCTCTTTGCCCGTATGCGAATAGCCTGTCGGGTGGATGCTCCAACGCGTGTACCTCTGAACAGCAGAGGGCACAGCGGCGGAGCGGACTTGCGGACGGTGAGTAATGGGTAAGCTCACCGTCCGACCAAGGACCAAGCCAGGGTCGGTGGCGCGTCGTGTTTCACGCGTCACCGACGGGGCCCCTTACAGGGCCAAATGCCTGCTGGGGTCGCGGCTTTTTTCTTAATCCAGGATACCGCGGCCCCGGAACGTAAAAGGCATCCGAAGAAACACGGGTGGATTTTAGTCAGTAAGAGTCTGACAGTCCCTTCCGCCCCGCCCAGGGCGGGAGGACTCATTTGATGATTTTGCCACCCTAAAAAAAAACCATTACTATTTAGAACTTTGTTTTTCTCTTTTTTAATTCACTCTTTGACATGTCAGATGTTTTATTCTTTTTTAATATTTAGACGTTTTATACTTTATAAGTTTCATTCTTGTGCATGATATTTAGCTATTTACTAATTTTAATTTACATTTTTGTTCTGCAAACAGCGTTCTTGAGGTTTTAAAAAAGCATTTATTTGTAGCATACACATATTTCATTTGCACAAGGTCTTCAAATAAATGTTTACTTTATTTTTAAGAGGTGGTATATTTTATTCTCAAAAAAAAGTTGATCTTTGGTTATTGATTGAGACCTCATTTACAAACAATCTACACCGTATACAAAATCAATTGTCTCTACCAAATGACGCGTATACATTCTTACACACACATAGGTAATATACACACATTTACAAACAAAATACCTACACATACTCAGTTAACGCTTCATCGTCCTCGGTACAAAAGAGACGAAATTCAGGAATCACACGCCAATGCCAGCGAGTCGATTGAAAACATGAAATACAAAGGAGTTTGGAGGTCACAAGTGTGAATTGTTGAGAGCAATTTTTGATTGTCATACGACATCGTGGTAAAAGTAAGTACCCACCAAAATAAATGTCTACAACGAACAGCAGGGTTGAAGTCATTTTTTTTTTGTGAGTGGCATCTCGCAGGTCATCCTAGAGGAAGTTGGCTTACCGAACTATCCTTTGGTGCTTTGAGTGGAAGGACTCCACCTAGGGGCATATTCCGCTCATTCAGATTCGTTTTTTTAAATAACTGGGGGAGCACGAAACCCGTATTTTTTGCTGAAATTTCGGGCAATATATTCTTTGTCGCTTACGGACATATGATTAGAAACACGAACTAAAAATTAGTGCCAACATTTGGACAGTTGTCCTCGCTCACGATATATATGTTGTCAAAGTCCATCAATTCGAAAGTAATAGAGAGTAGGATTCATTCAAAACCGAGTTACTTTCGTACGGACCCGTTCTTCATTGACGGATTAAAAGAGTAGACCCGCCCTGTTTCGTGCGACGCGACGACAGTTAAAAAAAAATTTCATTATTGCTGATTTTTAGAAAAAGACGGTTACATAGACAACAAGGAACTTTGTTTAATTTCTTTTACCTGCTTATAATTAATATATTTATAAAAACAGAGAAGCCAAAACATACATACGCCTTTTTCCTATAAAGACCTCAGAGTCAAGGTCGTAAAGTAAACTCTCTTCTAAAAGGTACTAAGGTTAAGGATAGTTTCCAAGGTTTTATTTTTAAAGAACTACGTGTTGAGTGGAAATGCATTTCATGTACCAACGAAGAGTTATTAGAAAAATCCTCATGTCCGTGAAAGTAAATGTGTGACGAGTTTCTGAGGAAATTGTTTTTTTGTGTTTAGTTATAATATTAAGAAACCTGAAACTTAGGCTGTTCAGTTCAATAGACGCCACGCAATTTCACCCACAACCTCTCCGTAGGTGTAATCGGTGTCAGAAGGAAGCCTTCAGTAACCTTTTACTTTTATGCGTGCTTGAAATACTACTTTATTAACATAATATAGGTCATAGTTCACATTGCAGATTGTCATATTATGTCTTCCAGTTCTAGGACATACTGGTTTCCTCGTGCTATTTCCCTTCATCACATACACTATAAATGAAAATCAGTGTAAATAACAACCTACTTTGTAGATATTCAACCAACCAAACAAACTCTTTAGCTTTATAATATTATTATAGATGTTTGATATCTTTTTTAAAGATACTTGAACACAATTATCTATACATATAATAAATCTGTAGAAGGGTCAATTCTGTACATTGAAAATATTGAAAAAATAAATAGCGGGGGGTGTTGCTGGATCGATACCAAACCCAAATATATGATTTAAAAATTTTTTGTCTGTCTGTCTGTCTGTCTGTTTGGGTTGTCTGGTTGGTTAGGGCAGGGCGGGAGGGACTGTTAGACTTGACTGACTAAAATCCACGGTGTCCTTCAATAGCCCTTTACGTACCGGGGTCACGGTAATTTCTGAGTCCCGTGACCCCGGCAGGCTTTGGCCCTCAACAGGCCCCGTCACTATGCTGACACTCCTTGAGGCGCGCGTGGAACACAACGCACCGTCGACCCGGGCATGGTCCATGGTCGGACAGCGAGTCGCCCCTTAGGTCGTTTGGCACTTACAATTTTTAGACAAGTATTCAAAAGATGTTTATCTTTTTTTGTGGTACGACAGTAAAAATCATAAGTCATATCTATATTTCCCAAAACTCAGGTCAATTGGCACTATATCCCTGTATTAAGGGCCAATTGGCGTATTAACTGGATCGGACTGCACTTAATGCCAACTCGAGGACTAATTAATTGAGAGCAACTCTCACTGTCGGTAATTCAGACCTCTAGCGCTACTGAAAATTGTGTTAAAGCTTCAAATTGTTTTAAAAGTTAGTGAGGATGGGCTTTGCATGAATATTAGGTATAGTTTCTTTTTCACGACAGGGTTTATACTTCGTTAGCTCATGTTATAATCACTCCAAATAAAGATTTTAAAAAAAGTGGAGCCAACCATTTTTTTTTTTTCAGATTTTTGTGTCTCTTACGACGACGGTACGTTTTGGAATTGTCACATGAGTCCGGTATCAAAATTATGACGAAAAAAAATTCCACAAACGGAATGACAGGATATTTCAAACTCCGCTATGCCCTTCTTCTAACTAAACCTGTATCAGTCGGATTGCCGTAAATCCCGAGTTAAGGACTTTCCTCCTTCACTACAATAAGAAACAAAGTAATTACATCCACATTTCTTATGAACCTACCCTATAAACGTGACTAATTTGTAAAGGATGTGTGTCACCACATAAACCCACACTCGTCTCAATTCCGATTGACAAAGGTCTCAGTTTATGAGCCATAAACCGCGTGAGCACATGCCAATAAGTGATCACTCTTACGTCTTACAGCTATCAATGCTGTGTAAACTGTGATTAGGATTTGGACTAAGTGGAACGAAATGAGAAAAGAACTAATCTATACGTATTACTTCAAACAAACTTAATTACTAAATACAACAGAGGCGCTTAGGCATCAAATAACTACGTTTTTATTCCCTAAAAGATTCCTTTTAATTTTTTTTTTTTTTTTTTTTTTTTTTTAAACCCTTTCCCTATAAGACGGTCCTAGGATGTCACCCGACCGGGCACGCCGCAATCGCGGCGGTAAGACCCCTCTTTGAGGAGTGGCTGGATAGGCGTCACGGCGTCCTGACCTACCGCATGACGCAGGTCCTCACCGGACACGGAAGTTTCGGGAGGTTCCTGTGTCTGATAGGGAGGGAAGAAACGCCTGGGTGTCACCACTGCGAGGATCGTCCGGAGGACACGGTGGAGCATACGGTGCAGGACTGCCCCGCTTGGGCAGAGCACCGCCGTGTCCTCACGACGGCGATAGGCGGAGACCTCTCGCGCCCGGCATTGGTCGAGGCCATGCTGCGGGGCGAGACGGAGTGGGAAGCGGTCGCCTCCTTCTGCGAAGCAGTCATGCTCGTGAAGGAGGAGGCGGGCCGCCTGAGGGAGAGGACAGCGTCCTCCCTCCACCCTAGCCGCAGTGGTAGACGCCCACGGCGTCGGACGTCGCGAGACGATCTCCGGCCACCGTAGGCGCGGGCATGCGGGCGGCGAGTAATGGGCGACTCGCTGTCCGACCATGGACCATGCCCGGGTCGACGGCGCGTTGTGTTCCACGCGCGCCTCAAAGAGTGTCAGCATAGTGACGGGGCCTGTAGAGGGCCAAAGCCTGCTGGGGTCGCGGGACCAAGGGATTACCGTGACCCCGGTACGTAAAGGGCTAGTGAAGGACACCGTGGATTTTAGTCAGTACAAGTCTGACAGTCCCTCCCGCCCTGCCCTGGGTGGGAGGACTCATTTGATGATTTTACCACGATAAAAAAAAAAAAAAAAAAAAAGGTTGTCACCCGACCACAGACAAACCTCAGCGAAGCTTAACCCTGTATAGTTGTTATTATTTAGTCATGATTTCCTATATAACTTGTTAACATCACTCTTTAATTAATCAAGAAACGTTGATAATGACGGTCAAATTTTGTAGAGCAATTTTGGGGTCGGTCGGCCGGTTTGATAAAACATATTCAAAACTGCCGGGATCCTGTCATTTTTGATGTTCTCCACAAAGCCAACAAATTAATTGTTTTATTGGAGTAATTGGTTCAGGCCGTTTCAATCTGACCTGTCTACTGGCGAAGTGTAAAAGTCGTGACCTTCATTTCATTTGGATAGAGGCTTCGAAAAGGGAAAAGGCTTTTTTGTGTGAAATCATATACTTTCAGCATTCAATTTCTTAAAAATCCAAAATAATAAGAAACATTTAGCATTATTATTATAAATACTGTCACAGTTAATAACACAATTTCTTAAGTTTTGGATCTACAGATAAATTAACTATTTTGCAGTATCGCTTATTCTAAAAGTACAATGATGCCCGGGTTGACAGCGCGTTGTGTTCCACGCGCGCCTCAATGAGTGTCAGCATAATGACGGTGCCCCCTGTAGAGGGCCAAAGCCTGCCGGGATTCACGAATTACCGTAACGTTAAGGACTATTGAAGGACACAGTGGATTTTAGTCAATACGAGTCTGACATTCCCTCCCGCTCTGCCCTGGGTGGGAGGACTCATTTGATGATATTACCTATTTAATAAAATAAAGGGTAGAATGATGATTTTAACGCTGTTGACACGAGCTTCGAAACAATTTTTGAAAGTCTGGAAGCAGAAAGAGCTTAAAAATAAACAAAATCACACACAGGCACTCAGTCCTTTACTTATCTTGTATGTAGGAAAATGCTGCCTGCTTTTGTTATTTTCAGCAGTGTTCCAGTTCATTGTGTTTTGTGTCTAAAAACAGCAATTTATTCATCATCTTTGCAAATTTTAACACTTCAACAGATTACTAACATCAATACGAATAGTGATGCAACAGCAAAATGTATTTAAATTCTTATTTTCTCTTAATCATTACAAATGGTTGTGATATTTCAGCCGTAAGTGCGGTTTGACCGAGCAGCTAATGAACCCTATTATTTTGATTCGCGAAACATTACGATTTATAGGAGTACGGAGAGGCTTATCAATCTAAATGACAGAAATGAAATGCGTCTGGTGCTTTTCTAGTTTTAGAAAAATGATTATAAGACTCAGTGTTAATAATTTTAGCAGGAAACTGAACTGCCACTGCTGGTCAAAATGTCCACACTCCTGTGCCAGTATTTACCGATTTTTTTTTCAGCAAATACAGCTGTATTAGAACAACATAGCTATGTTGTCTACCCATTGCAGTCCTATATCTAATTTTAATATTATAAATGCGAAAGTAAGTTTGTTTGTTTATTTATTAATAATTACCTTTCACGCCCAAATTAACGCGAGTAAAAGCTAGTTTCATTTTTTGCAATCCCAATTCATATAATTCAAGACTTTGATTTAGATGGAACGTAAATTAAAGTCTTATTGGGATTGCAAAAGATGATTATTAAAGGTGCCCCACCGATTTAGTAATTTATTTAATACTAGGTGCCTAATTTTTTCTTTAGATATTATTATTAAATATTGTAATTATTAAATACTCATACTTTCTGTTACTTACTTTTTCATAAAAACTTTCTGTTTAACAGAAAAATATAACCTCTAAATTTCTTAGTGTCCCTTGACAGTGTTAATTGTAATTAATAAATTCTATTAAAGTTCACAAAGAAAACGCTGTCACCTTTACAGATATTTTTAAAAATTACATTTAAACTCATAAATATGTCACTGAAGAGGATAATCTCATAATATTATCAAATTCATCATACACCAAATATAAAAGAAAAGCCAGGCTTTACATTTCATTGAAATACATAAATACAAGACGACAGATACTTTGAACATAATATTATCATGTTTGGAGAAAACAACTACCATAACTGTAAATGAAAATTGAAATCGTTGAGTATTCAGTTACTTACCTTTAGCGAAGAAAACTAACAGGTCCCTTGCATTTAAATGCATGTATTAAACTTTATTTTTGTATGTTATATTCTTCGATTAGAATCTGGACCGTTTTTCCAGAAACGAATAAGTATTTTTTTTGGAACATCGATTTTTAAGGATGCACTATTTCAAAACCACTGCAAATTCTGAAAGACAAAATCAACAGTGACCATCACCTGAAACGCGTCAAGACAATGAAACTAGGTCCTAGTAAACTACTAGCTACTAGGAACAGTTATATTTAGTCTCTGGGACGCATAGTTACCTAGGACCTAGTTTCATTGTCTTGGCGCATTTACAGTTATATTTAGTCTCCGGGACACTTAGTTACTAGGTAACTATGTGTCCCGGAGACTAAATATAACTAACTGTCTTTGAACACAGTTAAATTCAATAAATCATTCATTCCTGCAACGAAATTATTCAGAAAGGAATAACAGCGGTGCAGGAAAAGAAACGAATAAGATTCCGATTAGATATAAATGAAAATCAATGCCACTTTTCGTTGTAATTTTATAACTCAAGAACGGGCTCAGCTGTCTAAACTAAATTTTTAGGCTTTGTTTGGACTATTTAGTAGATGGTTTATGTGAAGTTTCCACAAAATCGGTCGAGCGGTTCTTCATTTATCACATTTTTTGTAACACGTGATGTAGTAGTATTAGTAGTGTAGTAAGTAGTATTTATTCTGTGGCGCTACGAAGTTCGCGGGGTCAGCTGGTAAGCATATTATTTTAAATAGACTTATGTTGTCACCAGTTGTTCATTGATATACCTTTAACATCTAATAAATGTGTATGTAACATTCCTACTGCTAGAACTAAGTGAGGAAATAGACTGTAATTGTGCCAACACAACCAAGTGAGAATGTGAAATGTCTCTGAGATTTTCGGTTTCCTGACGATGTCTTAAATTTATACACGATTTGTGAGCAGTGGTGTTGAAATAACCTACACAAATACTTAAGTATTTGCGTTCAAATCAAGCAACCAGATTACCACTTCCAACTCGATCGAAAATGACGAGATTGAATATCGAAAAAATGACCGAGATCTCTCGAGATTCGAGAACTCGCGACATCGAGATTGCATTGTCAAACTTACAGTAGTACACTCAGGGACTCACGAATTACCGTGACCCCGGTACGTAAAGGGCTATTGAAGGACACCGTGAATTTTAGTCAGCCAAGTCTAACAGTCCCTCCCGCCCTGCCCTGGGTAGGAGGACTCATTTCATTTTACCACGATAAAAAAAAGTACACTCAGTAAATTGGGGCCGTTTTCGTTAAACCACCAATTGTTCAAACATATAACATAAATGATTGAATGAGTCAGTTTTAACATAAACAGTATCAGCAATTTAATTATTTTGATTGTGGTTTTATTAGTCCAAGCCGCGATTACCGCAGACTGCAACATATGTTCTGGGGCTTTCGGTTAAAATAAATCAGAAAACTCATTATTATGAAAAATAATGACATAAGGCAGAAACTACGGAACGCCATCTGCTACGATCCTTACAAACTCCTTTTTCATCGTCCACGAGTGCCGTAATTTTATGTACGGAGTAACGACTTAAAAAAAATTAAAAAATAATTCCGATTGTACTTTTGCATTGACATTATGTACCTATCCCGTTAAATATTTTTAACACAAGTGAAACCGAGAGCAAATGCTAATGTTGAGATAAAATGTGTTTTTTTTTTATTACACTTATTAGAAACTTTTTTCATTTCAATTTATTTGAATTTTTTTACAGATTAGTATTAACTAAGAGACAAGTCTCAGTTTATACCAATTCTGTAAATTTTTCATTGTTTTTCAGATGCTAGCAAGAACTGTCAATAATAATAACAAACATGTCACAATAATATATTTTTCCTGTTAAACTAGGAAAAAATAAGATTTTAATATCACATTTGTACCGTTTTATACGGAATCTGTAAAGTTCCTAAAAGTAAAGGTCCGTACACAGAAATATTACGTTCTTGAAATCTGTATGTATTTTAAAAGCAACAAACAATACCCCATAAATAATTAAGTTAATAATTATTGAAGGTGAAATGAAAGCACCTAACTATGTATTTGATTTATAACACAGCCACACAAAAAAACATTTTTTGGTTCGGCCATAACCTCAAAATATACCCTCAATATTTGCTATATTTGGTTAAACTGCTAACCGTATTTATATGGCTTTAAAACCTAAAACCTTATAATCCTATATTACAGGAGCTCGATGACCTCTTGCTTAAATAACTACATAACCCATAGTCCCATAACTACATGACCTTATGAACCCAGATGTGCGGGAATAAAACTGACCCTAGATTCGGATTCAGCGACCCCTAAAACATATAGTACACATAGTGAGACCTCCAGGTCAAAAAAAAGTTTTTTTTTTGTGTGGCTGTGTAATGTAGAAAATATTCTAATTCATCCTCCTGCTTTTGAGATGCCGCCGTTGAAGTTGTAACGTCATGTTCTAAAAATTACAGCGGCACTGTCGCTAGCGGATATTGACCACAATATCATTAGTCTGTTGTTGCCTATAAAAATCATTCCAAATATTAATTATTTCTTAAATCCGCCCCTAAAATGACCCACTGACTTTTATTCATAATGATATTTTTCAAAACCAATCCGTCTTTTGTATCTGGTTCACTTTTAAGGACCGAATCCAAATCGGCAGAGCTTCGTACTCTACGCACGCGTCAAGGAGCTATCAGCAAACTAACGGGGCCAAACGGATACAGGTCGCAGGATTGTCTAAACAGGGTACCGTGATCCTGGAACGTAAAGCAAAACTGAATTTTTCTGACTAGATTTTAAATCAGTAAGAGTCTGACAATACCTTCTGTTCTACCCAGGGCGGGATGACTCATGTGATGATTTTACCAGTCAAAGACAAATAAGGTCTATCAATGAAAAGTACTATCAAAAAAGAAGAATGTGTATCCACACCCTAACGCAACAGAGCTGTGTAAAAGTGCCAACCAGATAAAGAACAAAAGAGTATTCCACGAACATTAAAGACATATGAGTAAGTTGCTCTTTGACACTCTGATAACACTAGTATTTATAAACACAGATACAATTTTGTTTAAGTATATTAGTCGCCATTTTTTATTGCAATAAATCAGTCATAATAACGCTACCGTCTGAGAAATACGTGATTCAAGATGTTTAAATATTCAGTTTTTGTTATATTTGTTGTTGTAAGTTCTTTTATTTAAATACTCGAAATGTAAAATATTTTTTCAGAGTTTCAACAATTTGTGTTGATATTCACAAGTGTTATTGTGAATATTTAATTTGGAATACAGGTTTCAGTAGTTCATCTATATGAATTTTTCGATACTGTATTAATAGTATTTTATTATTAATTGCAGGCAACAACGCAAGCTGATGTCCTCAGTCAAAGAGAAAACAAAGGCGCTTCCTTGGTAATTTAAAAACAATTTTTTTCTTACGTTTACATGGTGATTAACACTTTCATAATAACTGTTACCATTTAATATATTCATCCTGTTATGACTGCTTGATGAAGGTCGCCCTTTTAACCCACACTCCTCTTTCATGGGGTTTTTTCCAATCAGCTACCCACAAACGCCTCCAAGTCATAACACCTGCTTTTCTTGTCCTCCCTTTTTGGTGACACGACACCCATCTTCTCTGACACCCACTGCGTGATGACTGTGGCTTTCCACCGCATTATTTCCAAACCACTGCAACTCTTAAAAAACATTATCAATAGTGGCCACCACTAGAAAAATACCGATATAATGAAGTTCTACCCAAGAGGTCTCGGAGATGAATCTAATCGTCGTGGATTCAGTAACGTAATTAATAAGAAAATAATTGCGGAGGAATAATGTATGACGAGGTTTATACTTCCCTCCACATAAAGAGAGAAGACAAAAGGAGACAGAACAAAATAAGGCCAATAGGCACAAAAAGACGATAGTAGTACGGAAGGAGGTATACAACTGGGATAAGCCCGGTTGCCTAGTACCACGGTTAAAAATGACCACTGATATTTGACGGTTTTAAATTGTGACACCGGTTTGCATAAATAAACGAATGCATCCTTATTTTCCTTTTTTTTCAGAAACCATTATCAGTATGCTGTGATATACCAGAATTGGGTGATCCGAAACATCTAGCGAAATGTTCCAACCCTAAACTACCAGGCCCGGTAAGTTTTCCAATTAATATCTTTGTTTCAGTCAGTTTTTGAACTTTAAGTTTTATTAAAATATAAAATTCATAGACTTAAAAAAGTTTAATAGCGAATTTTCCAAATGGTATCCAATCATATGCACGTGACTAAGACAATGATGGGTATGTATGTGGATGGATGGATAGAGAAGACAAAACAGGATGAGGTGAGGATAGATGGACTGTATAAGGAATGATAATAAAGAGGAGTAAATGATGCCGTGACGTCTGAAAAGGGAGAATGATAAAAGAAAACATGTAGATGAACTAGTCATAAATAACATATATGTTTTGGATTTTAAATTACACTAAGTTTTGATAGGTTATATTGTATTATTGAGTTAAGTAATATGTATATCCTGTCAGTCATCCCGTAACTGGGTTGCTTGTGGAGGTCAGATAAGCAGCTGCACTGCCTGTACAATACTAGTATTCAGCTGCACCCAGTTAGACTGACGTCCATCCTTGATATACTTGGTAAAACGTGTGACAAAATGAGGAAAAACCAACCTCTCTTCCAGTGCAACGATGTCCAATGCGTTTTTGAAGAATCTGGTTTCCTGACAGACAAAAATACTCTGAACAAGGAAGCTTACAGAAGGCACTTGAAGCAATGGGAAGAGAACAATAAAGGGTGGACTGTAGCTGTTGACAAGGCTATTAAGGAATGTGTGGACAACGACCCGAGGCAACATCTAGACTATCCTTGCAAGGCGTATGATGTCTTCACTTGTACTGGCATTGCTATGTTGAAGGTAAGGAATACATTTTGTTGTCTTGCTCAGTTAGGGTAGAGGGTAACTCGTCCCGCTTTGAAACTGGGACCAATTTCTACATTTTCTAATTTGCTAATGGGCAACTGGACCCCCAAACACGATATTTTGCTGACGGTTCATTGAGTTATTTCGTCACCTATTACTTGGAATTAACGAGACTTTCTTAAAAAGTACCACGTTCCTATTGGTTTTATTCAGTTAAGATTGACAGTCCCTTTCGGTCAACTCAAGGCGGGGTGACACGTTTGATGCCTTTCCAACATTGAAAAGCGCTTGTTGTGATGATTGGGCATTTTACGAAATGGCCATTTTAAGAATTGGGCATTTTACGAATCGGCTATTTTAAGAAATGGGCATTTTACGAATTGGGCATTTACAAATTAGCCATTTTAAGAATTAGTCCATTTTTAAGCAGTTGGGCGTTTTCAAAATTGAGCATTTCCCGACTAAGCCTTTTATTTTTTATTCAAGGTACATTTGTTACTAACGTATAGTGCTTTGAAAAAATAGCTTAACCAATATTATATTTTTGTTTCAGAAATGTCCAGACTCAGCGTGGAAATGTTAGAGATGAATGTTGGAAGATACCTAATTACAATCTATTTACTTGTAAAATAATGTAAGGATAAATATTTTTTTAACACGGTATTATTATTTTTTTCTTCTTCAAGAAATTCCTTTTATTTCTGTGAAAAGTGTGATAACACTTGCTCGAAATATCTAAGTATGAGGATTTCTGTCATACGTTGTTTACTTATTTGTATTTTTAATTATAATAATTCGTTGTAAATATAATACGCTTCTGATCTAAGTAATACGTCAAGCAACGTACTGCAATTAATTAGTTCTTTGACTTTAAGATAACCGTTTGAATTACTGTGAATATTCTGTTTACATGTCATTTTGTTTGTTTGATATTCATTTCATTTCATTCATTGATATCAATGATGGTAATAGCACTTTGATGAGCAAATTTTAACTACTTAATTTTATTCAATTAGAACTATTAATCTTTGATTCCATACAACATAGTTAAAGAAACAAGGAGTTGAAAATAGTCACAACGCCTGTCAGCTAATTATAGCAGATTGTTGCAAAACACAGGTTTACATACCATATTTTGCTGTGTTGGCAGATAAAATTAATACCTAATTGTTGACCAAACTAAATAATGCCACAATCTACATAATTATTATTCCTACGTAATAGGTTTTTCATAGGTTTTTCAACTAATTTTCATGACTGTAGCATATAAACTTATGCTGCTAATAATGATGTTATTTTAATTACCAGAGTTCGATAAATTACAATAAGAAGAATTGAAGTAGGTACCTCACTGAAGTGCGTAAAGCGTATTTTATAAATAAAACAAATAAAATGGTGATTGTGGAACGAAGTGGAAAATTAACTGTGACTTTTTAAGTGAAACATAAAACAAAAACATGTAAACGTAAGTAATTGTAGGTACTCACCCTTTTAGCCTTTTTGCCAGAACCATAATTTATTTGGTGACAAAGAATTATGGTTCTGGCAAAAGTTCTAACTAACTTTTGTTAGGCATTACTTTAATAGGTATAAAGAACTTTTAAAACATTACCACGGCTATGAACTGTTGACAAGATCAACTAATTTGCTTGTTATGTTTTCTGTGGTTCGCCGTGCACATGTTGAGGAGAAATTATCATGCATAATAATGACATGAATTAGTATTTTATGTTCCCTCTACTGGAACAGAGGCCGCCTCTCTAAGAGAGACAGTGGGCTGTAATCCACCAAGCGGGCAGGAAGATGTCGCATATCTTTGAATTTTTGTTTCCAGGATACACTGTTCCCTCGCGATTTTTGTCACCGTTATACGCTTGACATTAAGATAAGACACGAAGATCTGCAGTGCAGTGTATGTGCAGTAAAATTACACAAAGTAGACCCTGTCTGGTTTCGAACTTATGACTCGTAAGTTGGGACTGTTTCCACAGGGCAACAAAGCTCTCAAAAAAAAACGACGGGTTGCACTGTGGGAGTGCCGGCGGAAGTGAAAACTTCAATAGGTAGTAATAAACACACACGAATATTCGCGCAAGCGTCCTGCGCCGTCTTACGAATTTTCGATCAGGTCACGTGTCCTGACGCGAGTTTAACATTTTTTGCCCATTCCAAAAAAAGTGCACAACGCCACTAAAGAAGTTTTAGTTTACTTAAAAAAAAACTATTAAGGCATTTTTTAAATTACACGACCTTAGTGTCATTATTACACCCAATGCAATTTATTGTTAGTTTTCTGACATGCGACAAAACGCAATGTTTTGATCGTCATCTTCGTAAGAGGGATTCCATTATTTGTAAACAGAGAGTAAGAATAATCGTGAGAATGCGACTACTTTTCATTTCACAGAATTTTCTCACATGCAACATGCAAATATTACTCCATCATCATCTACTGACAAAGACTTTCATTTTCATTTTTCGATAAACTTTATTAGGCATAAAAACAATCAACAAAAATGCACTTACCCTAAGATACATTAACACACTAAACATTACGGCACTTTATTAGGCTAGCAAATCGCCTTTGAAAGCTTATTAAATATAGATTAACACTGGTTATAACATAAACATAACACAACAATTTTAGGAACATATGGAATAATGTAAATTATTTAGAACTAATAATTTTACTGCTTGCATGTAGGTATGTCAAAAAGTATAATAACAAAGAACTATGATCACTCGGTGCGCACGACCAGTTAATGACCAGCGGACAGAGCCTCGCTGCCGCCCGCGCTCCGCTGTAAATCGGCCGGAGCGGGGACCCCAGCGGGCTCCACAGAGGTCAAGGCGCTGGTCGGGCGCACCTCGTTTGGTGGGAACAAAATATAGTGATGCGGCAGGCGGTAAGTGCCGTATCTGTCGATATAAGGTAACGTATCTGTAGTTGTTGAACACAAATTTGTAATTAGGGGATTTGTAGTAGTCATTAAGTTTTTATTATAAAATTTTGATGAAATTTTAATTACATGATTAAATAGCAGGGGAAGCTTAATGGATTTATGCAATAATTTAATATTCGTTTTGAACTTTGTGTTATAGGATATTTTAACGGCTTTATTTTGTATGACTTGGAGCAGGTTATGGTTTGAAAGACATGTGCTACTCCAAACAGGACAGGCGTACGTAATACATGGGCGGACAAGTGTAGTATAAATCCTCAGTTTAGTACTGCTACTTAATTTGCTTTTACGGTTCATGATAGGGCTTAGAGCACCAAGGGCTTTGGCACCTTTCAAACGTAAGTGTACAATATGTTTGGACCAATTTAGGCGGGTATCCATTATAATCCCAAGATAACGCACAGAAGTTTTCCAAGGTACTGAATGGCCTGCTATTTTCAAAGTTTTTGCAGGGGGTTTCCTGCCACGGCAGAAAAAGATTGCTTCGGTTTTTTCTTCATTTATTTTAAGTTTCCACTTCTTGAAATAGTTAAAAAGCAAATCCATGGAATACTGAAGGCGACCTATGATCAAGTCGGTATCATCTGAAGAGGTATAAGATGCAGTATCGTCAGCAAAGCAGGCTAACTTGGTTCGAGGTTGTATAGGAATGTCGTTTATGAACAGGAGGAATAAATAGGGACCTACAATGGAGCCCTGTGGAACCCCTGCTGGGATATTTTGTGGTAAGGAAGTGGTGTTTTCTATGTATACCTGGAATTGCCGATCCGCAAGGTAGGATTGTATAAATTTAATAAGGGGCATAGGTACCTTCAGAGTGAGTAACTTATGCAGCAGACCTTCATGCCACACTGTATCAAAGGCCTTTTCGATATCCAGCAGAAACATGCCGGTGGACTGTTTTAGGTTTAAATGATGAGAAATGTGTTCGCAAACTCTGGCCAGTTGTTGAGTAGTTGAGTGGGTGGCACGAAACCCAAACTGCTCGTTGATCAGAGAATGCCCA
Organism: Agrotis puta; assembly: GCA_943136025.2. Classification (NCBI taxonomy): domain Eukaryota; kingdom Metazoa; phylum Arthropoda; class Insecta; order Lepidoptera; family Noctuidae; genus Agrotis; species Agrotis puta. The sequence continues at coordinate 4,687,208 of OW964177.2, forward strand.
GTGGCACGCAAAATTCTATTATAAACTAGGGATTCGAAAAGTTTACCAAGAGAAGGTAGCAGACTTATAGGGCGATAATTTAGGGGTAGCGTGTGGTCTTTGCCAGGTTTTTTAAGCGGTATTATTTTAGCTTTTTTCCAAATGTTTGGAAAATACCCTAAACTAAAACAACCATTGAAAATTTTTGTTACATAAACTATCGCTTTTTGCGGCAAGTTTTTTAAGAGTAAGTTATGGATCCCGTCATGACTTACAGATTTACGGGTTTTAAGCTGGGTCAGGGCTTTACGGATCTCAAATGGCCTAACTAGTTTTATAAAGTCTGAAGAAATATTATACCTATTGATAACCGACATTGAGTACGATACCTTGTCCTGTAATTCAGAGTCCCAAACCCACTTTGTGGTGAGGTTCATATTGTCACCAAAAGCCTTTGCTAAAGCGTTGCATTGGTCTGCCGTGCCAGCTGTCAGGGACCCATCTGAGAGTTTAAGGGGTGGAATATTAACTGATCTAGGCTTGAGAGATTTAGTCACACGCCAAATATCTTGACTAGGATTATCAACTTTCGCCAGTTTAGTATTCCAAATGTTGTCAAAAAAGTTCCGGATATGCGCGTTAATATGTGTTTGTAGTAAGTTTATATTTCTACGGTTGAGCCTTCTAAAGTAACCATTGGGCAGATTCTGTTCACCACGACGCAAGTGGTTTTTGTAACGGATTAAATTAGAAATATATCGAGGAAGTTTGGTAGGTGTATCGCAAAACACAGATGTGGTGGAAGGTATGGAGGAATCTCTTGCATCAATGATGGTCTGCTGTAAATGATCAATGGCAGTGTCTATCTCTTTTTTAGATTGAAATGTCTTAGAATCAAGTGAGATGTTTTTATTAAGATGAGAACGATAATCACTCCAGTTAGCACGATCAAATTTAAAGAAGCGGGTTTTTGCCTTTCGGTACAGGGAGCCTCCAATAGTAAAAAAGATAGGATAATGGTTAGATGACAATGCTACGATCGTTTCAACATCGCTAAGACAACTAATATTTAAGGTCAGCACCAGGTCCGGGCGAGTTGGTCTGCGATTGGGGCAATAGTTTATTTGAGTAGGTAAACTAGGACTGTTTATGACATAATCTGATTCGAGCATGTGGTTAAAAAGTATTCTGCCTCGCGTATTTGTGTAGCTACTGAGCCAGTGAGAATGATTGGCATTAAAGTCTCCCATGATAACAACATGGGAGCCCAAGCCAAACAATAATTCAAGGTCACTACGAAGCAAAGGCAGATTGGGTGATTGATAAATAGATAACACAATGTGATCAATTCCAGATATTTTGACGGTGACGCCGACAACCTCTATGTTCTTAGTGTTAGGAAGACTTAAAGCTGAATGGTCAAGGTCATTTCTTATAAGAATAGCAACTCCTTGTCCACGGCCAGTGTGGTGTTTATCTTGACGGTAACATGTAAAACCCGGTGTAACTAAGTGACAGTTAGGAATTAATCTAGTTTCACAGATACCAATAATATCAACAGATAATACGCTTACCGCCAAATCTAGTAGTTCATGAATTTTTAAACGTACTCCGTCAGAGTTCCAAGATAGTAGGCGTAGTTCCGCAGAATCAGACATATTTACCGAGGTGTGCGAGTACAAGCATGACTTTGTCCAACCAAGACGTGCAAGCAGTAAATTGTGATTTGATGTTTTTTAAAGCTAGTAATATGTCAAACATCTCTTTAGTTGTATCATCATTGGGTTCCGTATTGGGATTATTTGGAACATGATTGATCGTTGACGTTGTGTCCCGGGTTCTTACAGTAGGCCACGATCTGTGATGTGAAGCTGTTCGTACTTGAGACGGATTTACAGGAAATGGTACAGGTTTTGGAGGCATCATTGAAGGGATAGGCTTACGCTCTAACGCCTTTTTCTTTTCGATGCTTTCCAGATAAGCTATTCGGACACTGCATTTCCTGTAGTTTGCTGGATGGGCTTCATTGCAATTACAACAGTGAGCTGGCTCAGACCGGTCGATCTTCGTGCATGAGGCAGTTGCGTGGGGTGCAACGCACTTCACGCAGCGAGGGGGCTTGTTGCAATTGTGGGATGCATGGCCAAACTCTTGGCAACGAAAGCATTGAGTGCCCTGAGCTCGGTTTGGTTTGAATTTGCTGATTGTAACCACACAGCTACAGAGATATCTAATTTGCCGGAATTTCGCAATATCGGCTCCTGCTGCTAACTGCACAAGAAAAGCAGGACAAGGGTTGTCCACTCCACTGCGAGATTTAAGGGGCTTCACTGTAGTGCCAGCAAAACCAAGCCTTTCCAGTTCTTCTGGCAATTCTTCCTCGACATAAGCTGGAAGTCCACGAATAACTGACTTAGGCAGCTTTTCGTCCTTTCTGGTGAAGGTAACAAAGGAGGCATCTTGACGACGAAGGCCATCCTTGACTGCTTGATGGCCGTCAACTGTGTGACATAAAATGGCAACCTTGCCTCCGGTTCTATACTGAAGGTGATACCGGGTAGTAAACTCGGCAATTTTATTCTTCAAGTCCTCATGGGTCCAGTTGGTCTTCATATCCAGAATAATAGGAGGTATGTGACCGGTCTTCTTTATTTTGGCGGCGGCTTTGATGTATAATTCATTACTGACAAAGACTGATAGATGACAAAAATGATCCAAAATTATTCCAGAAAATATTAACTTTTATAGATATAAAATTGTGTTTTTTTATAGTACTTTTGTACTCCAATTCGACAAAGACGGACTATACGCATTTAATAAAAAGTTACCATATTTAATTCAAGTGTCCTTACATGAATTAAAACTAACACGATTAATATCATTTATGGACACAATGCTAGTAACAGTCAATTATAGATTGTTCTTCCTTATGACTCATACAATAAATAATGGTGCTATATTCGAACAGTATAAAATAAATCGTTATTTAACAATGTACCGGAAAATAGTAATGGTTGATCTTGCAGAGCCCTAACGTTCATTGACAATGTAAATCTATGCGAGATGCATCTGTCTGATGTAATTAACACGCTAATTGTTAATGCAACGCACTACTGTTACTATAATAACCGATGCACAGTACATCATATTTCATATGGTAGGTAGTAATCAATAACAAACAACACAGGACCAAGAACAGATCCTTGTGGTACTCCGATTGCATTATCTTTATTGCTTCAACAACAAGTACTATTTAGGTGCATAACATAGCATTATCCGTTGGTTCATTGTACCTGCGTAATTATACGTCGTCAACAGCATTCAAGGTCGTGAGAGTACTTGACACTGATTCACTCAGCTTGATCGTAGGCCTCCTTGAGGACATCCGACATACTTCCACGGCTATTGTTGTTATTATGTCCGATTTAATGGTAATTAACTGCCGGTTTCGAATGAGTAATCGGCTTTCGATGGTCACAATAATGTTTAAGTAGGCTGCAAATATAGTCAATGAAAGTTTGATAAATACGTCTGTTATATAGTTTTACAACACCATACCCCGCAATCCTTGAAGATTAAAACACAGGGTGTACATTTAGTGGGTACACCTACCGATGTTTGAAAAAATATATAATAGTTAATGCGCATCCTCTTGGCCCTCATTCACAAATCAAATTAACACAATACATAGTTTAAAACAAGATGACACTTAAGATAGAATGAACTAATTTGCAGTTACATAGATGCATGCAAGTGATATAATTACTGCTTGCACAATCCAAAGATGTGGTGATTACTGATACAACAATACAATATGATTAGTACGAGTATAACTGCATATTTTGTTGCCATTCCAAAGGGTTCTTTCTGTTGGTAGTAATAAATACCCTTTGATAAAGGAGTTTAACGTCAAGGGAATGAAGATAGATACTGGCGTTAGGCTTGATTTACTCCAAAGAAATGTGGATCACGTCCGCAAAGGAGTAATTATTGGAGCTAATGAGAATGCTACGGGTGGCAGTTAATAGTCCATTTGCTGCAACTAACTTGAGTAACAAGTAAGAAATTACTTTTTGAAGTAAAATAAAAACTGCAGTTAGCGATTTGTTAATTGATACCTACCTACTTTGACTTGACACGATGCCGAGTTCGTAGAAAAATAATGTATTTGGATAAGATTTTGGTTTAGTATTTATTTAACTTCTCACTATTTTATAAAGGGGTAAACAAGGGTCAAATAAGAAAGAACTAGGAATAATACTAGAGTTTAGTATTTGAAAGAGTTATTATCACAAAGGCAATCAATAATGTATACCCTGTGATGCAATTAATTCATTCCCCAAAGGCTGTTGCTGTGTGTTTATTGCCCTTTGGTAATGTTATGATCATATTCCATTGATGCTAATTACGCCTATGGACGACATTTTCTTCTAAGGTTCTGTACATTTTGTATGTTAAAATAAACATTAATAACAAGCAATCGTAGTCGACTGAATGAATAGTCCAGTGCAGATATTTATACTTAAAATGAGTAAAAACTGCATAATCAAAATAATTTAGATATAATTATACGACATAATCATTTTATCCTTCACGTATTATTATGGTGTGACTATAATACTCACATATGATAGAACTTTGTCATTTATAAGTGCAAAATATTTGTTTGTGTTTCAAAACAATTTTCTCATGCAAGTGAAGGTGTTTGAGCAAAATCTAGAGGTTGACGTAAAGCTACGTTTTAATATTGTGATACAAACTATAAGTAAGAGCATGGAAACCATGCATAAAATAAAGCAGGTTTTTCATTAGGTAGTTTCATTCTCCTCTCAATATTTTGTTAATTATCGTAGAGTAGAAATAGTTTATAGAAATGACATTCCTTATTGGGTAGTGAATAAATTAATTGTAATTATTTTTAGTCCGTCAAGTAGAGTATTTAAAAATAATAAACACTTTTTTTTTGTTTTTTTTTTTAATCAATGAATTTTGACAAAGATAAAGCGCTCCGAAATTCGGGATTATACCGACCAAGTGACGTTCTGTGATTTTAAGAAGCGTTATATCTTCGCCAATTTTGTTTTACGTACCCAAACAAAAAATACGTGTCAAATATTTTTTGATAATCTTTCACACTTATTAATTTTTTGAGTGAAATAGCCTATTGCAGAACAAAAACATTGACTGTTCCCAATGCTAAGCACAGTTCTCTTCTCTCAATCCTCTTTTTGAGAAATGGGCTCATTGCCTTGTCTTGACGATTTCTTACATACTCTTTGACCGACACCTTGATGGTTTCCCGTGCTGTCAACAATGGCCCCGACCGGTAGTGGCGCGGTATAAAACAACTGGTGACTACGTCATGTCATTACTTCAGCGCGACACAGCATCATGATCAGATCCTGTCGTTGTTTAGTGTTTACTGCTGTGTTACAGGTAAGTAAAAATAAGTAGAGGAGCAGTGTATAAGATGGGGATGCAGGTGTAATGGGGACATTATATCTGGTTTTGATGCAATAACTAACTCCCAAAATAAAAAAATAAAAATCTTTCACAGGTTGTATTAGGCCAGGGCCTAACCGGCACAGACTCGGGACCACCTGGATTTCAAAGGCCACAATCATATGTACCAAAGCATTGTTTTGCTCCACCTCCTGGGGTAATTATAAATATATTTGTTTTCAGAATCTCACAAGAAACTATTTGTTACCCTGTATTTTTTCTGCTCATGGCCATCTTTAACTCTTTAGAATCCTATGTCACTTTAAGGCCTTTGGAGCTGTACAGAATGCACATGAGCAAAGTTAATTGAATTTAAAAAATATCACCTCGGATAAGTTAGTTCTTCTGTTCAATAATTAATAGAAAATAAGCATATGGATTGACTTATACAGATAATGAGAGCGCTTAGATTTTTTTGAAACTCCCTTGGATAAAATTAATGATTTGAGTACCCAGAGTACTCACTGAATAATTTGACCTGTGTCCCATTCTAGATAAAGGTGACCATCCAGTCAAATATCTAAAATACGTAGTTTTAAAATAATATCCTTTTTATTACAGGTAAACCTCCACACATGTTGTCCAATACCCCAACTATTTCCTGATGAAGACATGGAAAGTTGTGGAATTCAGAAATTAACAAAGGAACAATACGAAAATCCAACACCAGCTAGAGTAAGTGTTTATTATCTTCTGAAATGAATAAGCTGATCAGACAAACAGACAGATGGAGAAATGAAGTCCCGTTGTAAGGTTTCCTCTAAAGTTGATATGAAGCCCTTTTTTTGCTTCGGGGAAACCTTCGGAAGGTGGAGCAGTCTTTAGGGATAAGACCGTGAAACGTGGAATTTGTTCCTCACTGAAATCAAGTTAAGAAAGAAAACTAAAAAAAAAAGTTACCTTAAGAGCCGATGGACTAGAGGTAGTGCAGGGGCTGCAATTCTGAGAACCAATCTTACCAAATAGAAATATAGAAAACTAGCTATTGCCAGCGGCTTCGCACGCGTGTAACTCGAAAATCATCTGAAGTGAAGGTCGCGCTCGTGGCGACGCACGTGGTCGTGCGTTGTTCTCACCGCGATTTGTGTTATCACAGACCGTGAGAAGATACCATAAGATTTTTAGTAGACAACTTTCATTTGTTCATTTTCATTTTCAGATTCCCTGCCAAGAAAGTATTTGTTTGCTAAGGAATGCTAATTTACTCAAGGTAAACAATAGCATTGACTATGAGAAAATGGGAGATTTTGTAGACAGCTGGGCACGGATGGACCCTGATTTTACAATACCTATAACTAATGCAAAGAAGGTATGTTTAATAGAGGGAGGACCTCCATCTCCACCGGTTTGTGAACCAGACAGGATCTTCACGTGTTTGACTTCTTACGTATTATGGGTAAGATTTTCTACTTTTCATAAAACATAACATCATTGCTTGTGATCTCGAAACATTTAGGCAGAACTGTACTCACATTTCACCAGCTACGAGCAGTTTTTTTTTAATTATTTTCTAAAAACTCTTGCGCACGCTACGTGTTTATGGGTTATTGAATTAATGTATTCAAGATTTTTGAACAAGACCTGTAAGGCTTCCGTGAAGTTTCTTCCACACTTCACGTCATTGAGCTGTTTTTAATCAATTTGAAAGGATACGCAAGTGAATCCACGGAAAAAAGGTATCAATAGATAATACTTGTTTTTAATTTTCCAGAACTGTAAGCTAAAATTGGAAAGCGGAGAGGGCTGTAAGATTCTAAAGGAGCATATGGATGGATGCAGACCGTTTCTATCCGGTCCATGAACAAGAAATTACTGAATCTCGTAAACAATGAGTTTATTCGCATTGTACTTATTATTATTATGTAAATAAAGATTTCGATATAACTATCATTATTCATGGAATTATATTTTTAAATACTACAGTAATGTTTTTTTAATATGTATTTTAATAATATGAGTTCAACAAAATTATACAGATTAATACAGCGTATCTATAAAATATTGCTAACAGAAACAAATGTTAAGCTAATTACTCATCTCCAGAAATACAAAATGTTATAAACCTGGAAAATTACTACATCGACAACAGCGTCAGATACTGTAGCTGGTATTTATTTACATGAATCCACAAAAAAGAGTTCATCACCATTGCTCTTAATAAAAAAAGGGAAAACATCTCGAGGCAATTGACATGTCCTGGAACTAGACATTGTAGGACACCGCACTAGGCTAGTAATGCTAAATGTTATGCAATATGTTTAGTTTTAAGACGACCACAGATACTCTATAGAGCTTTGACCCATCCGTAAATGGGGTCGTTAAGCATACGAAATTTTGCATTTTATTGCTGCATCATTACTGATAACTAAAAACATTTCCAGCTATCGTGACCCCGTAACGTATATGGCTATTGAAGGACACCGTGGATTTTAGTCAGTTCAAGTCTGACAGTCCCCCCTGCCCTGTCCTGGGTGGGAGGACTCATTTGATGATTTTACACGCAAAAAAAACGCCCTTATGACTTGCAATTTCAATTTAAATCTACTTAAAATTCCAATGCATTTTTGTTGGGACTGTAGTTGAGTCATGTCGAAGTTGGCTTGAGCTGAACCAGAAACTAATAAAAGGAGATACCAACTTCTGCCACCAAACAACGAAAGTGTGTTCGCATCTAAATAATATTGTACGAAAGGGTCATCAAGATCATGAGAATAGTAGCCAGGGATGTCAATGTGGCGTTTTGGCGTCTCTCTCTGCAGTCATCCCTGATCTTGATCAGCTCCTGAGCTGCATCTGGAGTGGTTAATCCGCCTCCAACGTTTCTGTCCAACGCATCTCTTACCACCGTGTCGAGTTTAGAGCATGATGATTCCTTCACTTAATCGGTTCATTGAGTTGGTGAATGACCGAGTGATAGTTTGCCTACGGTGTTCCCAACTACAATCAGTATTAAAAGCTTTCATCGCCTCTGCGTCGTATGAGAAAGCAAGCCGATTTGGCGTCAAATAACAGTACGAAAAACTTCAAAGTCCATGGCCCACAGAAGTCCTTTTTTTTTTTTTTTTTGCGTGGTAAAATCATCAAATGAGTCCTCCCACCGAGGGCAGGGCGGGAGGGACTGTCAGACTTGTACTGACTAAAATCCACGGTGTCCTTCACTAGCCCTTTACGTACCGGGGTCACGGTAATCCCTTGGTCCCGCGACCCCGGCAGGCTTTGGCCCTCTACAGGCCCCGTCAACATGCTGACACTCTTTGAGGCGCGCGTGGAACACAACGCGCCGTCGACCCGGGCATGGTCCATGGTCGGACAGCAAGTCGCCCATTACTCGCTGCCCGCATGCCCGCGCCTACGGTGGCCGGAGATCGTCCTGTGACGTCCGACGCCGTGGGCGTCTACCACTGCGGCTGGGGTGGAGGGAGGACGCTGTCCTCTCCCTCAGGCGGCCCGCCTCCTCCTTCACGAGCATGACTGCTTCGCAGAAGGAGGCGACCGCTTCCCACTCCGTCTCGCCCCGCAGCATGGCCTCGACCAATGCCGGGCGCGAGAGGTCTCCGCCTATCGCCGTCGTGAGGACACGGCGGTGCTCTGCCCAAGCGGGGCAGTCCTGCACCGTATGCTCCACCGTGTCCTCCGGACGATCCTCGCAGTGGTGACACCCAGGCGTTTCTTCCCTCCCTATCAGACACAGGAACCTCCCGAAACTTCCGTGTCCGGTGAGGACCTGCGTCATGCGGTAGGTAAGGACGCCGTGACGCCTATCCAGCCACTCCTCAAAGAGGGGTCTTACCGCCGCGATTGCGGCGTGCCCGGCCCACAGAAGTCCTAGATTAGGATTAGGTTGATTCCCGAAGTGAACAACACATAACCTTTGAAATCTTTGAAGAGAAAGGCAGAGGTGACTCATATTGCTAGTCTTGTAGGGCCCATGAAATAGGGGTTAGGCCTATTGCCATCAACCGGACACATATTTGTATGTGGCACCAAAACTCGTAAACGGGTGAACGGATTTGAAGCTTTTTTTAGAGTTCCGTACCTCAAAAGAAACACCAGAACCGTTTATTGTCCGTCTGTACATCTGCCAAGGGTTTTCTCTAAAATGAAATGCGTGGGAAACTAAAACTAATATCAAATACTCAAGTCTACAATCCATTCAAGTAGAGAAAACATCAAATTTCTAAAAGATACGGTCTTTTATGAGGCTCGCAACGTAATCAAAACCTTTATTGACATGCCCACACTAAGAATTTCTCCTGTGTCATGGGTGCGTTTACAAAAATAGAAACTCACATACACAAACACGCAGACCCGGAACAACTACTAGGTAGGTCATACAAATATTTGTTTCGTGCGGAAATCGAACTCGCGACTCTATATATCACAAAAGTAAACCAATTATTAACTTAAATTATTTTGTAGTTGATTTCGTACAAAATGACTGCATTTGCCAATAAATATGTTTAATTTGATTGATTAAGTTATCCATTGATTGTGTCAATGATGATTATGGGTTTAAAGCCTTTGTCAAACAGACAGACGTGACAAGTGTGACGTTTTTATTTGTAATGTATGGAATTGTTTGAATCCAGTCACATAGAAAAGCGAAAGCGATCCAGAACAGCGTGACAGAACTATCGGACTGACGTCTCGCTTCGGTGTGGTATCGCTTCGGAAACGCTTCGCTTTCGCCTGTCTGTTTGACAAAGGCATAAAGGTGATATCAACTTAGATGATAAGTAATGCAGAACAACCATTACTTTTAACCATTAGTAACTATTAACCATTACTAATAATTGGGATAAGGGCAAGAAAATGATGATTCTGATTTTTGTTTTTGTTTCTTTTTTTCATCAAATGAGTCCTCTCTCACCCAGGTCGGGACAGGGTACCTCCCGTCCGATTTACTTCAATAGCCCTTTACATTCCAGGGTCACAGTTACCTCTTAACAGTCTTGCGACCCCGGCAGGCTTTGGCCCTCTGAAGGGGACCAGTCAGATTGCTGACAGCTCTTTGAGACAAGCGTGGAACACGACATGATGACAATGATGATGCTGATGACGTGTAAAAGTGTAAAAAGTATCTCTGTTTTTGTTTACAATACACAGAACAAGACGTAAGAAATGAAAGTCCAACATAGTTCTTCAAATCATTTGATTGTTCTTGGGTAGTGGAAATAAGGCCTAGCGTGAACACGCGATTTAAGAGTGAAACGCGACTAACGATTTTCATAATTATCATGTACGCAGGATCAGTTTTGAATGCAAGTAATGACCCGCTGGATTTTAGCAATCTTGGATTTCATATCTGATCAAGACTAGAAGAACTAGAAGTGTAGATATTACAACAGCGCGATTCAGTTTAACAGTTTAAATAGGCACTTCGATTCCCGCATGGAACAAATATTTGTATGACCTTTTTTTTTCGTAGTAAAATCATCAAATGAGTCTGACAGTCCCTCCCGCTCTGCCCTGGGTGGGACCAGGGCAGAGCGGGAGGGACTGTCAGACTTGTACTGACTAAAATCCACGGTGTCCTTCAGTAGCGTTACGTACCGGGGTTACGGTAATTTGTGAGTCCCGCGACCCCGGCAGGCTTTGGCCCTCTACAGGCCCCGTTACTATGCTGACACTCCTTGAGGCGCGCGTGGAACACAATGCGCCGTCGACCCGGGCATGGTCCATGGTCGGACAGCGAGTCGCCCATTACTCGCCGCCCGCATGCCCGCGCCTACGGTGGCCGGAGATCGTCTTGCGACGTCCGTCGCCGTGGGCGTCTACCACTGCGGCTGGGGTGGAGGGAGGACGCTGTTCTCTCCCTCACGCGGCCCGCCTCCTCCTTCGCGAGCATGACTGATTCGCACAAGTAGTTATTCCGGGTCTGGGTGTTTGTGTATATGAGTTTCTTATTTCTATGTTTGTAAGCGCACACGGCAAAAGAAAAAATCCTTTTGCGGGGCAAAGTTCCTGTCGTTGCGATATTTTGTGTTTGTTTTGGAATTTACTTAAATACTACTGAGGTGCTGGTAATCAGCATTAATGGACAGCTCGCTTTTACCAGGACCATGTTCTTTTCAGGTCAATAATTATTAAAATTGTGCAGGTAAAATTCACTTCGTTTACTTCTCCCATTTGTGGTAGGCCTGATTTGTGTACAAACAGCGAAATGATTTGAAGAATTCTGTTTATGATGCCTTTGAAACTGTGACATTGTTGACAATCATCACAGAGTATAAATCAGTAGCTTCTACAGCATATTTTCACTTCACAATGATACAGCATCATGATCGGATCCCGTGCCAACTGTTTAGTGCTAGCTGTTCTGTTTCAGGTAAGAACCTTCTGAAATACTGCTATATGTATTTTTTGTTGTATAACCTCTTTATTTGTTTACTTTGCCTCGTCCTAGGAATCTTTTGTATCATAGGTGTGTTTACAAAGATTTACAAATTTCCCTGCGGGAATCCAATTTGCAACACGCATCTCTGCAGTGCATCAAACTTGAAAATGGAACCTATGCTGTTAGGTATTTTAAAATTTAATCACATTTCATATTGGTTTTTTTGGTGGAGCTGAAGGTGTTGTATAGACTTGACTGACTAATAGATACCTATTGCTTCACTTGCCCTTGCGTTCTAGGGCTGCGGTGCTCTTATAAGACAGTCCAGCAATCACGGCAGGTGATTCACATTGCTGATGCACGTTAGATAACATTGATTAATGAATTAAGTATCATTTTCAGGTCATATTCAGCTACGAAGAAGAATATGATCGAAAAAAAAAACTTCCTCGAGATGCACAGGACTTAGGAATGTCTCATCCACTTCAAGCTTTAATACCACGACATTGTTGGCACCCACCTCATGGGGTACGTACATTTTGTTTTTAAATTCAGATTTTCTTCACAGAGAGTGTTCAAACTGTTGAACTTTTTTACAGGCAGACTTGCATAAATGTTGCCCAAGACCTCATCTGTATAGCGACGAAGTTTTGGATCTCTGTGGGATTGTGCGTGCGCCGAAAGATCCGAGCGTATATGAACCGAAACATATTTACAACGTAAGTAAAAGTACCACAATATAGTAGTAGAACATTATTGTCCTAGGGATGAAAGCAACTTATTTAGTCCCGAGACCGAGTTTGGTGCTCGAGCGGCGCGAGGAAACTAGTCGAGGGACTAAATAAGTCTTTTACCCGAGGTAAACACTGTCCTTTTCATTATGAATACAAGGAAAGTAAAAATAAGAACATGAATTATTAGTTACAGAAAAAAAAAATCTGTAGATCGGATTGCCGCTTTCCTGCCTTTTTTGTGCTGCAGTGTTCAATTATTCAATTATTTGGTCTGACTGGTATTATGGAACACCAAAGACTTTATTCTTTTGCCACAATTAAGTTTTCAAGGGAATTTATATTTAGATTTAGGCAGTAGGCCACAACAAGCAGATGAGAAAATGCAGAATATTTAGAATGACGTTCCACACTCGTAGTGTGTTCAACATAGGCAGATATCTAGCCAGATGGGGTTTGCAGAGGCCAATTTGAACTCGAAATCAGTTCATGGATTTATGTACTTGCTTCTTCAGGTTTATTCCATCCTCACATTTTTGCGGTTCATGGACATCGAAAGACCGACAGAAATATGTCATAGCACCCCAAAAAGACGAGAATCATGTTTTAATGACTTATCATCTTTTTTCCATAGAAGCCCTGCGAAAACGGAATATGTCTGATGAAGCATGCCAACTTACTTCTTGCAAATGGAAGCGTTGATTACGACAAACTAGGAACTTATGTAGACGCGTGGGCAGCCGCCAATCCAGACTTTAGTGAAACTATACTGGCGGCTAAACCGGTATGCGCAAGAGAAAAGGATGAATCTTGGAAAAGAGGCGTCCCGCCAGATATTTGTGATCAGGACAGAGTATTCATATGTTTTAGGTCTCACATGTTATGGGTAAGATATCGACATTTTTATTGGCCTTGTCCCGCTCTCACTTACATTGAAAATCGAATTCAGGTCTCGCACGAGGTAGACCGACGACATAGTGAGAGTCGCGGGCAACCGTTGGATATAAACGGCGGATTGTCGTTCGAAGGCTTTGTTCAGCAGTGAACATCTTGCTGATGATGATGATTTCACTCTTCTAAGGCCATGTGTATACAACGCGACGCATGTCTCAGATACCTTACAATTTGGGTATCTATTGACGCGTACTGGCGTACGAACTTCTATGGATTAGTTTGTATTGCGATAGTCGCCTGAACTAAAGTCGTAAGGTGTCGTATGCTTGCGTGGCCTTTTGTACGAAGGTCCTCATTGTAAAACAATTTATTATTCTACGCGAGCTCATTACCGTAAAGGTGCATCTACTTTTTCTGGAGATTCCGTAATAGTGATAATTATGTGCAAGAGACTGGTTGGTAAAACGTCGTATAAACCAACCACACACATTACATAACATAATCACGCCTGTAACCCCTTAGGGATTAGGCCAAGGTGGTTCCTTATGCAAATTGACTCAGAGCATTTAATGGATGTACTTTAAACCAATTTCTCTGAATAGTCGTAGCTGAAACTATATACTTTGTTATTGCGAACTTGTAAACAATCTGGACATTATTTTAAGATTATTTTCCAATGGCAGCAGACGCAGTTATATACTGCCAATTAAATATAATTTTTTTGTTTCCAGAACTGCAAAATAAAAGACCTCAGAGAATGCGACAGTCTTCGCGAAAACATAAAGGAATGCAAACCATATTATGATAATCCGAGGAAATATGCCAAAAAATCGATAATTTAAGAAAGTAACTTACATAAATTGTTGTCTTTATACAGATAATCAATATAAAATAAATAATTAATGAAGTGTGAACGCATTGCAATTATTTATTATTACCTAGATTGTAATACCCAATACTAATGGTTTGTGATCAGTGACGGCCCAGTGGTATCGGTCCCGATTTATGAGTTGTAGATCGCAGGTTCGAACCCAGTCAGGCGCATTCACTTTTAGATTACTGGAACTTTTATATTTTTAAGTCGATAGAACTTTGCTTCCTCGACCTCGACGAAAACGTCGAAATAGAACAAATGCATTTTATTGTATCTATTCACACGTCGGCGCTTTTTTCGAACTGTATTTAATTTTAAGTACTGGACAGTGACATTTAAGTTCAATTTACCTTTTTGTTAAAACTCAGCGCTTTTTTAACGCCCAAAATAAAAGCGCTTCTCCGAATAGGGCCTTAGGCTCATTAGTTAACTAACTATATGTTAAATGCTGTACAAGTTGTAACCATTTTGTTATTGAATTTTAACAATAGTTCAGTTTAACTATTGATCAAATTTCTGGACTAAAGCAACAAACTCCTTCCTATGTTCTGCTAAACTTTGACGTTAACGGTTTCCTGATAAGACAGTCTCGCAACCCGAAAGGACAGCGTGAGGCAGAGGACAGCGTCCACCTCACAAGTCAGTCGGCCACCGTAGACGCGGACGAGTGATGGTTGACTCCCCGACCGATCACGAACCATGCCCGGGTCGACGGCGCGTCGTGTTCCACGCGCCACTCAAAGAGCTGGCAGCAATCTGACGGAGCCCCCCTTAGAGGGCCAAAGCCTGCCGGGGTGGCAGAACTGTCTCATCAGGTAACCGTGACCCTGGAACGTAAAGGGCTATTGAAGGATCACGGTGGATTTTAGTCAGTACAAGTCTGACAGTCCCCCTTCCGTCTCGCCCTGGGTGGGAGGACTCATTTGATGATTTTAGCTCGATTAAAAAAACATAAGATCGCATCAAGCCTACAATTTCATAGCGGCGCACTATTTGGGAACCCCTGTAGTAATAGAAATCGAAGAACTACGAAAATATTATGATTTCTGATGCAACGCGAAACTACGTCTATTGTACCTAGTTTTTTCAAAACAAACTTCTTCCATTACTTGAATACATTTACTACGCCATTTAATGGCGTGATCAGGCGGCCTGTGAAACATTCGTTGGCCTTTTTTACTTTAAAAATACTACTAGAAGAAGTGTTTTTTTTTTAATTGTTTTGTGAGCATACCAAGTATTAGTAGTACAAATGAAGGCAATTGCTTTAATAGCATTTATCGTTTATGTAAGTATCATCTCTAGTAATTACTGTTATTTTACAAAATGAGCTTTTGTTCAGGATCAAAATCTCTACAATAAATGACTTCTTTTGCACGGATATCAGTTTTGTTAAACCCCATTATGTATTGTCTTTTAAAAGGTGTTACGAGAATGTCAACAGGATTCAGTCAATATACACGAATGTACACCAAATGCAGACGTTATGGTAAGTTAACATGTTAACATTACGCCTGTAATCCTTTTTTTTACGTGGTAAAATCATCAAATGAGTCCTCCCACCCAGGGCAGAGCGGGATAGACTGTCAGACTCGTACTAACTAAATTCCACGGTGTCCTTCAATAGCCCTTTACGTACCGGGGTCACGGTAAATCATAAGTCCTGCTACCCCGACAGGCTTTGGCCCTCTAGAGGGGGGACCCCGTCATGCGCCTGTAATCCTTGGGAATTGAAAAAAACCCCAGTAAATACACCCACCATTTCGCGAGATATGTTTGATTACCATGACGAGCCTATTGTCATCAATTAATAAATCCAAGCTACGTGGCTGCTACTCAGTAATTCCTGTGAATCGAAGTCCACATTACACCTGAGAGCGATTAAAAAACGTGGTTTATACCGGTCAGATTATTACGGGATTTTTTAAATTGAATTCGTGGAGATTAAACTAAACAACATTTAACTCAACCACAGTTCTTCGCTTTAGATGTAGTTGTAATTGATAACAGATTATTAACCAAATTAAACTTAATTTACCGCCATCTAGCTTCATCAAACGGAACTTTGACAACAATTATTCGTGACGTCGCGTCGGCATTGTTGTTCTGTCTAGCAAAAGTGCTGATGATTCTATATTTTCATACATGAATTAAATACACTAGATTCGCTTTTATTAATTTTATAATAATACACTGATCTTACACTCATTAGCAAAAAATTAGCCGAAGCCCAAAACGTGGGAGTAATACCTACAAGTAAATCAACAAAAGAAACTGTTAAACTCGGGTCATGCCTAATAAACACTGGCAATAATTCAGTTCATAATGTTTCTACTACTGGGACCCAAGAACAGAAAAAAGAGGTTGGGACACAGGACAACATGAACCATAAATTCTTGTCTTTGGACGTCTAAAGCTGAGTGCAGTTCTCTTCCAAATCTTTCTTTTTCCTGTGGCTTTTACCACCCTACAAATATGTTTTTTTCTTTCTTGTAGTATCGACTCTGCTGTGTGTTCCCTCCGTTCTTTACTCGAGAGGTTGCCAAGGAATGTGGAGGCGCAGTATTTGCACAGTTTGATGATACTAAGAATAATGTATCAGGCTTTGCCAGGGTTTCTTTTGATGTTAGTATATTATTTTTGTATTCACTTTGTACGTACCGTTCCTAACGTTTCCCAACGCTAAACTTTTAAAAACAGCCAGACCCGGAACAATTATTTATGGGGGTCATACAAATATTTGGTCTGTGTCCGAATCGAAGCCGCAGCACACAGCACAGCAAACGAACGCTCAGCTAATACGCCAACTGTGCCTTCAAACACATGACGGCTAAAGAATTGGATTCAACCGATGATGATGATGAAAACTTCGATGAAATAGCTTGGTTGTTAAGTACTGAATTGTTTTCAGTCTAGATTAATAGAATAGGTTTAGCAAATAAGTCCTGATTAAAATACGGATGAGATATCTTCATTTAAATACTGAATTAACTAACCTAATAATAATTATGTCCTGATATAAATTCCTTAAGATTTAGACAAGTACTAAACGAATCAAGTATGTATTTCAGTGTTCCCACTGGATTTGTGTCCTTGATAAATACTCTCTCCTAGGAGAAGACAATGATTTTGATATGGATAAGTACTTCGGGCACCTGGATCTGTGGGTATCACTGAACCCGATGTTTGCCGATGTCATGCTCGAAGCTAAGGTATTCTGCAAGGACGAGTTCCGACCAGACTTACCCTTGCATGTTTGTGGATTTTTTCATTTTCAAGAATGCATCAGAAACTATATAAGCACGGTAAGTTTGGCGTTTGGTTAGTAGATAATGTCGTTAAAAAGTACAAGTTTTAAAACTGACCGCAAACAGCAGTAGCTGACGTCGCAACGTGTCGCTGCAGTCATGATTCCGAACGCAACTGCAGATGGTCGCTCCAGTTTCGGTAGCAATACTGGTGGCGTCTTAAAGCCAGAGTAGTTCCAGTGTGTGAAGGAGACAGAGCTATACAAGTCGTCTAGCGCCACCTCGGTTCCTCACTGGAATAACGATGACTTTAAAACGTCTTGGTAGGCCCCATGATCTGCGACGACTCGTCGTTTTCGATCGTGAGACGCATAATCGAGCAACATTCCGTTAACAGCGAAAAGTATTTCATAGAAACCAGTTGTTTTACAGCGTCACACCCTGGATCACCCACGAACATGCCTACAGCTGCTATAATCAATACCATATGAGTGTTGTCTGTTGGGCTGCTTTCGTCCAGTTTTTCTACGCGAGGTTCACAATACAAGAGACATTTTAGTTCAGCTACTACTCATTAGATGTCGCTAGTGTTTTTGTTGTGGACTTAATTAAATCCGCTACATCATCAAAGCAAGTTTTTACCATAAGATGATTATGATCAACAGGCAACAAGTTTTCTAGAGACCTCTTAACATCTTTTAGTCCGAACTATGGCGATTGTCACACTAGCGGCGTATTCCGAGTTATCTTTGTTACAATAATGGTTATTCTTGGCTTTCTACAGGTACTATACTGAATTATGAAAAACAACACTACTGCGCTCACTATCAATACCAACATGTTATTTTAAATATTACAGGATTGTCCAGTCTACATACCAACACCTGAATGTGATGAAAAGAAGGAGTTTTTGAAAAATTGTAAACAATACTTCCGTGGGAGAAAATAAAAGAATTTAGCAATCATGTATTTTTTTTCCTTTGGGATATAATATTAGCAGAATATTTGCTATTGGGGATCATAAAAGGTAAATGAATAAGACAGACAGTTACTCAAAACATCGCATTTAATCTAATATTGAAACTCATGAGACAATGAAATGACAATACTCCACGTCAAACTTACTTACACTACTTAATCATTAGCTATTAAAGTACAATTTATGCATACATTCAACAATAATTCATCATTAGCATTCTTTTATACATACATGATATGAGACAGAGTAAAAGTACGTCCAGCCGTACAATCCTTATTGTACTGTTCAACGAGCCTACTCCGTACTGATACACTTATTAATACTGTCACGTAAATGCTCATAGAACAACTTTCATTATCACACTCACCAGTATTCCCTTATCACTTTCCTTTTAGGAATGTTATGTAAACTAAGCTAACAGTCTTTGTAACGCCTTCAAGGGAGAAGCCGAGGATTGTACCGCCCGAAGTACAATATCATACCAGAAGGGTTGTGCCTCACAAAATAGAGGAACGGTCGGTCGAACTTTAGTCGCGCCGGCAGCGCACTCCGGGCCGGCAAGCGCGCCTGTCTCGGCCTCAGGTGCAGCGGCAGGTGCATCGCGTCTCCAACGTCATGTGGATCGTGGAACGCTCTCTGGTAGTCTCTTGGCTCATCCCAATCGTTCAACCACCTAGTGCGACGTCTTTGTGAAACGCTCAAAGTCTCAGGATACTCTTCAGAGTGATGCTGTTCTCCAATCCCCTCCTCGCCACATGTAGCGAATGTGTTCAACTGAACCATGTCCGATAAGTAAAGATCCTTAGAAGGTCCATTTAATCCACCAAGATCAGCATGATCACCGTCGAATAAGTCTTTCAGCCCCATTTTCTTCAAGCTCAAAGAGACGTTGAAAGTTGACTTTTGAGCGAATCTTGGGATTTGCAGCTCCAAGCCAGTACGTGGAAGTAGAGTGCGCAAGACACGATTCCATGTGGGAGTCGTTGGTAAAGCATCAAGAAGTCTTTGTTCGAGTTTTTCTAAGTCATCAGCGTGTACCACATTTCCTTGCTGACCGGGCATTAGGAACAGCGTGCTGATTATCGTGTTAGTATTTCCTAGGGCAGCAGCGGTGGCGTCCAGGCCTGGGTCGTATCCTGCCAGGAAGCCGCTCTTATACACCACAGCTGGTACAGGCACCAGACGTCGCTGACGAACATTCGGAGACACCACGAAGTACATCTCACCGTCTCTGCCCTCTACCGATGTTCCTGAGCAGTCAGTCTGAAACATTAAAAGCATGAATGAGTGATAGTTGATTTTTAGTATGCTGCAGCAATATTGTTTTTAACTACTTAATTGTTTTTAAATAATTGTCAGTACCAAAGTAAAACTATTTATTTTATTTTCATTACATTGTCATCCCATTACGTCTACCGCCAGATACGTCACATTTCTGACTTTTTCAAACTCTCATAATCATGTCATTGTGACCGATTCATCATCACAACCGACTAGAAGGTGGATACTTCATACAGCTTTTTTTTTCAAACTTTGCCCTTCATCAGGAATTTCTCCTGTATCGTGGATGCATATACAAACATAGAAACACAATAACACCCAGACCCGGAACAACTATTTATAGGTCATACAAATATTTGTTCCGTGCGGGATCGAACCCACGGCAAGCTGCGCGGTAGTCAGTCAGCCACTACACCAAACGTACCGTAGCGATGTAGTCGATCAATCTATAACAAAACTTAGTTGTATAAAAAGCCAAATAGCACTCACCTCGAAAATATTAGCCGTAAACGCTGCTAAAGGAGGCTGCATAACAATGTTATTAGTTTTCATATATTCCGGAATTTTACCCCAAGTATACCTCTTGACAAGCAAATTAGTCCTTCTTCTTATTATATCACTAATTAATTTAAAGTTAATCTCTTCAACATGGCCATTGTAAAAGTGCTGAGCCCTTTCCTTGTAGAAAGTTAGAATTTTACCCTTATTCCTATCGCTGTAAAGCTCTCTTATAAATGCAGAAACTGCTACTCCGGATTCTGGAGTTGTTTCGATTGAGTCGGAAATATTTTTCAATGTAAAGTGGGGATTGAATGTAACCATGTCGTCTAATTTCAGAATTTCATTCATTTCTCCAGAGGTAGCGCCTCTGGCCCCCATGAATATCATGGCTAACATTGAGAATATTGAGTAGGGTGATAAAACAAAACTTCTTTTCTTGTCGATATCTTCTACCATCACGTTCCAGAATCTAAAAGCTAGTTCATTGGAAAGTTCAGTAAAGCGCGCAAGATCTTCGCCCAAATCCTTTGTCGTCACTTCTAATCCTTGATTTTCTTTAGAAAATTCTAATACAATATCTTTGTCTTCGTTATCTGGAATATAATGGTTCTCAGACTTGACCTTATCCTTAGGAATTTCATTTGCTTTTGGTGGCGAAAGAGTCGGTATCAATTTCCACGAATTATTTCGTTCGCTTATTAATTCTTCTTCATCAATGTTGACCTTTTGTATTTTTTTCTTGAAGTCGTCAACTTTTGGCAATGGTTCAGGAAGTTTATCTTTCTTATTATTTATATTAACTTTTTCAGGTGAATTAATTTTATTGAATTTTGATGGACTTATCTTTTGTGGAGCGGAAGTTGATGATGTAGTAATAAGATCTGGTAATGTTGTAGTCACTTCTGCACTGGAAACATTATCACTAACTGTCTCGGTAGTTTTATTTCCATTTTTGGTCAATTCCTTTTCAGGTTTTGTTTCCACACTTTCTTTTTGTACTTCTGTATTTTTTTCAGTCGCTTTTTCAATATTTTTTTGATTTTCTGTGGTTTTTTCAATGTTATTCTTGATGTCAGTGAAAGGCGGTTCTACTTTATTTTTATCATTTGTTGAAACTGAGATTTGTACAAAATTTTTATTAGTATCTTCTGGCACTTCTTCCTTTTTCTTTTCATCTTTCTTATTTTCGACTGGTTTTACCAAAGTTTCAGTTTGTATCTTCTCTTCAAGTTCATTTGTTTTATTTTTGTGTTCTAAAGGCATATTTATTTTGTTGCTGATGTCATTTTCCTTATTTTGAACGTCTTCTTTTGGAGAATCTGCTGGTAATTCTGTAGTAGAACTTGTTTCTTTTTTAACTTTGTTTGATATTTCAGAGGTTGATTCAGTAATATTTACGCTTTCTACCGTTGTAAGCTCTACATTTTTCTCAGTTGTAGTAAGTTTAATCTCCTTTTCTGAATTTTCTTCAACGATAGATTGTGGTGCTTCATTTACTACTTGTGACAATAAGTCGCCCATAGACTCAGATAAAATTGGGTCAATAGTTGTAGCTTCAGTAGCGACAGGCGTGGTAAATACCTCTACTTTTTGAATGTCGTTAACAATAACATTAGGTTTTTCAGTATCATTCGAAGTCTGAGTTATTTCAAATTCTTGAGTATCATTTTTTTGTTCAGATTCTTTAATCTCAGTTATTTTGATTTCAGATTCCTTAATCTCAGTTTTTTTAACTTCTGTTTCTTTTGTCTCAGTTTTTATCAATCCTGTTTCTTTTATTATATTGTTGATTTTTGTTTCACTATTATCTTTGTTTTCATTTTTACCATGTGGATCAATTGTAGATATTTTAACAAAATTATCGATATTTTTATCAGATTCCTCAGGAGTTTTTACGTCTGTTTCATTTCCAGCACCAGATGGTATATCCATATCTAGAACTTCTTTGCTTTCTAAATCCAATCCATTAAGTTTTGTGGTATCTAGTAAATTACTTGTAGTTGGAATTGGTTGATAGTTTCCACCAAGATCAGAAGCTATTTGACTTATGCTTTGTGCAACATCAAACATGGGAAGTAAAGGTTCTGGATCTTTTTCTATTTTATCATTATCATCATTTGGTCTCTCGTCCATTGTATTAAGTTTATCAGCAGACACAATTTCTGTAGATGACATAGTTGTTGATGGAGATACAGATTGCGTAGTTAAAGTAGTAACGTTAATTTTGTCAAAGTCCTGTTCTTTCAGTGTGCTTGAAACATAGTTGGGTGTACTAATAACAGGTCTACTTGTTGTAGCAAAAGTTTGAACTTTATGTTCTTCAGTGGTAGGTGCATGAGTTGTGGTAGTGACAGATCTCTTTGTCGTGCTTACGTAAACGGTAGAAGACTGAGAAGTTACGAATGGTTTACGTGTCGTGCGCTCCGTGATATAGTTTGTTGTCGATACTGGAATAAAAGTACTTATTTTTTCAAATTCTATTTCGTTTTTCTCAGTTGATGAAACTGCATTGGCATTAGGTTGGATTTGGACATTGATATTTTCATATTCGCGTTCTGGCAAAACGCTTGGTTTTTTGGATGTGCCTTCAGGTTCTAATGTGGTTATCTTCACAGTTGTTTTACTAGTTGATTTTGGGGTTGTTGGCTTAACAGTGGTTGTAGCTGGATGCGGGCTGGTAGTGGGTTTAGTTGAAGGTACACTTGCAGTGGAGCTTAGTCTAGTCGGAGAGTTTGCTGTAGTTGGTTTCTTGGTTGTGGTTGTTGAAGTCACAGGTATTTTAGTTGTCGTAGTGGTAGTTGGATCATTTTTTGTAGTCGTTGATGTTGCAGTTGTTGTTGTTGGTTTTTCTGTTGTAAGCTTGCGAGTTGTAGTTGTAGGTTTTCGTGTCGTAGTTGTTGGTTTGCGAGTTGTGGTTGTGGGTTTACGTGTTGTTGTTGTTGGTTTACGTGTTGTTGTTGTTGGTTTACGTGTTGTTGTTGTTGTTGGTGTCGGTGTAGTGGTAGTAGTTGTCGTGGTGGTCGTAGTTGTGGCACTAGTCGTTGACGGCACTTCTTTAGTTTCTGCTGTAGTAGGCAATTTCTCTGTAACCACAACTTTTTCTTCTCCTAAGGTTGTAGAGCTGCTAATAACTTGATTAGTTCCTTCTTTACTCAACGAATTCTCCTCATCTTCAACATTTTCTTCTAATGTATCTGTCTCAGGTGGCGTGACTGATCCAGACGCTTTGTCAAGAACGATATCAACTCCGGTATTTCCAAAGATTGAAGGCAAAATCAAACTCCAGGAATCAGAAACATCAGGCGTATCTAATGTCGGTTGGACATGCGGCCTGTTCTTATGAGCTTCCATTTGGGCTTTGAGAACATTTTGAACGTTTGTAACAACGCTATGAACTTTTGTATAAGGTGGTTGATTGATGTTGAAAGAGACAGTCGGTTGATTATCATTGGCAAAAGTTACTAAGCCTTCAGCTTCTTCGCCGGCTGCAACAATTGCTTGGATTTCTTCCAGAGTCATGAGCCTCTTGACAAGTTCTCCAGATTCATCGAAAGTGTAAAACTCATAGCGGTCTGGTGTGAGAAGGTTTACTGGACTGCCGACGGTAGCTGGCACGTTGGATGGTGGTGGCAGCGAGTTACCGACGGCATCAGCGACGAAGGGTAGCTTGGTGCGTCTGAAAGTTAGAAAAAGTGTGTAAGAAATTAGAGAAAAAAAATATACAACTTACTCGTATTTATATTTGATATATTTTGTTATCTTATCGTACTACCATGTTTGTTACATACATACTTTACATGCATACTTTTATGGAATAACTACTTAAAGAATTTAGATTATTAATACTCAGATAGTTATCTTTTTAACCCAGATTAACTACAGAGCAAAGGCTTCTTTTTCTTCTTTCCATCTTCGCGATCTAGTGCGATTGTAGGCCAATCCTTTTGAGAATGAGTCCACCTCATCTTGCCATCTCTTTTTAGGCCTAGGCCAGACAAGACAATAACAGAACTCCAGGCAAATAAAGCCGCTGGCTTAAGCTACTGTTTCTATAATCACAAGATTCAATACTTTACTTGTTATCATTTTTATCAGCCAGCACGCAGCTGGCGGCGAGCAGCAGACAGAGTGCGACTCGCATTTTGACCTCCCATACACTCAGCATTCACCTGAAATTGAGAATGAACTACATTATTTACTGAATAAATGCTTCCTCGATCATTACTAACAATTTCTTGTTAATTTATGGGCTCTTGTATTTTGAAATCTTTTATCAAACATTTTATGAAAAGTCAATGAAAACCTTAACTTGACTTGTCATAATAGAAATTAAGCATCAAAGACGAAAGTCATGAAAATAATTGATACGAAAGGGCTCATTGCCGATGGTGGATCGGACCACGCACCGGCAAGGACAGGGTTGGGACTTCCACCTGCAATGTGGACAGACTATCTGATGAAATCACAAGATCGCGCTGGATGCAAGCTGCTTCCTATCGGTCCTATTGGAAATCTAAGGGGAAGGCTTATGTTCAGCAGTCGATGTCCTACGGCTGAAATGATGATGATGAAGGCCTCATACACACGGACCGATCGTCCAAAAACACGACGTTCACGTTGCATGCTTTATATTTCCGCGATTTCTGGCGCCCTAACACGGCAATTCAAAAAGCATTGCCGCCAAATATCACATTTGTGGATTCTGTTTATGACCCACTAATAACCTAGTTTAGTCTTGTAACGAAACACAATAAACCATTTTGTATAGTTTGGGTGTTTGCCAAATAACACAGAAAAGTATGACCTACTGTATAACACTGAAATCGTGTTACAAAACCGAAATATTTTACAACATAAACTTGTTCTGTGAAGTAGTGCTAAGTATCTTATAAATTCTTTACAGATATAACGTCATGTGCTAAGAGACAATTATCTAAATATTGTTTAAAATGAAGTCGGACTTTGCTTTAGTCCTACTAGGGTTTAGCGACGTTTGTTTTTTATAATAAACTAGCGACCCGCCCCGGCTTCGCACGGGTGGACATTTATTTTTTAAGCTCTGAAAAAAAAAATGTTTTGTATGTATGTTTTTATAGGTTTTTTATTCGTGTTACATTTCTTTGTTTCGTACCTGCTTAACTCTTTTATTTCTGTTTTTAATTTTTTTTTGTTTTTTTTTTTTCTCTTAATTACCTTAATGCTTCACTATACACTATGTTCGCAGTAGTATTTGTAGATGGCATTAAAACATATTGGTTTTCAGGAGATCCTACTCGAGAAAGTGCAACATATAATTGGCCATGAGAAAAGCACTCTTTTCTGAGATCGATGCCTACCATTGAAAAAGTTTGACCCTGGGATTTATTTATTGTAAGGGCAAACGATACCTTGACGGGAAACTGTAATCTTTTAAGGAAATAGGCAAATCTGTCGGTATCATCGGGATCCGCGGAATGTGAGCGAGCTGTTTTCGCCGTGCGTGTCGTGCGACCCATCATTCATTTCAATACCAATTACAATTTTAAATTCGTAATATCTTTTGAATGGATTGTCCGATTGGAATAAAATAAAAAGTTATTTATAGCTATTGAAACAATCTTGCTCAATAAATAGTTTATTTGGATAAGGATTAGTATTTGACGATATTATGATCAATAAACATAGGCTTATAATTTTAATTACTTTTCTATGGAAAAGTGGTTATAATGGTTAAAATATAAATGTTTAGTTTATACTATCGCGGACTTTTTTGTAGGCATTATTGAGTTCTACAACTTTTCTATAGAAGTCAACCATACATCTCTAACCATTTAGGCAGCGTTCGCGAGAATCGTTAACGTACGGCAGTTTTTTCGACGCCTTACTCCACAATTTTCACTACCACGAAAAATCCTATCTATTTTTCGGGATAAAATATAGCCTATACGGATTCGGAAGAATCCCTCTAAGTAATGGTAAAAGATATTTTGAAATCGGTCCAAAATCGGTCCAGTAGTTTTTGAGCCTATTCAATACAAACATACAAAAATACAAAGGTTTCCTCTTTATAATATTAGTATAGATAACAGTGCAATGGAACTCGACTAATTTGATAATAGTTTTTAATTTATACTATGACGTTCAAGCCATCTAAAAAAACTAAACACCATAGTTTAATTTACAAGAAAACTAATTCAAGGTTTCTTCTAGCTCAACTGTCAAAAAATCATGACATTATCGAATATTTCCTTGCAAAATTTCTCATACTACGAAGCATTTTTGAAATAACTTAAGTTGATAACCAATTTTAGGCCAGTAATTTGAGCAATAGTTAAACTAATTATTGTTAAATTCCATATAATTTTTAACAAATGGTTAGTTTAACTATTGATAAAATAACTCGCCCTAATATAAAACTTAAGCTGTAGGGCACTGGATATATAGCAGCAGTTGTTCTAAATGGTACAGTGAGCACTCGTTAGAAGCCCGCCCGCATTGTTAGTAACTGGTAGTAAATATTTGTTTTGAACGGCAGCTGCAGCGTATGGACTACTATGCAGGCAAACAGAATTTTTAAGCCTTTGTTTTTACAAAAACGGTTATTGATAATTATAACAAATTCACTTAAATTCATGGATCGTAAAATTGTGAGCTGCGTAATGTAGTTCATAAGTTGGTTTGCTATAAATACCATAAAATATAAAAAGCTTTTATGTAGTTACTGTACTTATTATTATCTACGTTATTATAATTAGGTATATAAGTAAATGTATGGTCGTTAGTCTCGCCAAAACTCAAAAATGGCTCGACCAATTTGCATTAAAAAGTTACATTGTTCGTAGCATTCAGGTAACGTTTTTATATAAAAAAAAAAACATTATTAAATTACCTATAATACCCGTATCAAGCCGGTCAGATAGTAACTTGACTATTTCTTAAATTGCAAAATTGCTTAGCTATCTCACGTGTTCAAAAAAAACGTACGTACGTAACCGAATATAAACCACTCCATAAAAGCTTTACTAAAAAGCTTAACAAATTCCTATCATCTAATAATAAAGTAACATAAACCCAATTAACGAAAACATAAAAAAAATATATTCTAAAAACCCATAAACATAAGCTATTAACAAAACGAACTGTAAAATTGTGAATAAACCTGCTAAACAGGTAAAGTTACGGTCTTTGTCACGCAGAACTAGTTTACATCGATGACTTATTATCACCATCTTCACTGTTACTTGCTTTGTCAAAGATAATTTTAAATACTGCCTTGTAAACCCAGTGATGTATGTTGTCATAAGTGGAATTTTCGGCTATAGAAACGTCATTTCGTTGACGGTAGTTCCGTTGTATTTTGACAAGTTGTTTGTCGACCATATTATGTGTGTCACCTGACTCACGAGATGGAAGGTCATTCAACTTTAATGGTGACATATTTGTTATGTAAGGTAATGGAACGATTTTTTAAATTTTCTTGAATTTGGAACTCGAACTTGAATTGCTTGAAGGCCATGAGCAACTGTATTTATTTTAATCTTCTGTAGTTCGTTCATTAAAACTTTTTACTTGATACTCCTTGGAGATAAATATTCATTAACTTAATAGAGATAGTGTACAAACAAGATTTCTAGCAACTAGTTTTTCTATAAAAGCTTTCTTGGAACTAAATATAGATCTAGGTACAACTGATGTAAAAGGCAAGACTTAAACAGATGCAATTGGAATTCATTATGACAACAGAGAGTTCACCTTATTTAATTATGAAGAACGCCGTATTTTACAATTCTCATAAAATAGAAAACTGTAGATTCCACGTTGAGAACAATTAAATGGAGAGCAACGGTCAAGGCAAAACCATCTTACTCGTATCAATTACAACATTTGATGTTATCGCAACCTCAACAATAGCTATACGAGAAGCAGATGAAATAACTAAATGATGAAATATCAACAGTAAAAATGTGCAATGCAGTAATGTATGCAAGTAATATAAAGACGCATTTTCACTAGGGGACATCATTTGTTCCGCGATTCTGTCGCTCGATAAGAAAAATACGAGGTGCGCGCGATATCGCCCGATGTCGCTTGCGATGTCGCGAGATTTGTGGCTAGTCGACGCCGATGCTAATAAAAACTAGAAAGTGTAAGCAAGACCAATTTCTAGCGACATTGTCTCACAAAGTCGGGGGGACATGACACGTAAAAGTCCGACAACATATCTCTGCGATTTATATATGGCGAAAACGCAGCTTTAAAAATGCAAGAATGGTGGTCAATCTGCCTTCTTTGTATGAGAAGCAATATTTACCCTTTCAATGAAAATGGCAATAGAAGAAGTGGCATACTGTTGGACTTTATAATAAAAAGAGCCCCTTCGTGATGGATAACAGAATAGACATTTTATGGAGAGAAATAAGTGGAAACGTTACAGGCTAATTTATGTTCGTGCTTTTGATAATAATAGTTTGGTTATTTCTCATCACCAGATGTTCTGACTTAGTGCCCAGTGGCTGTTACTAGAGCCGCCTTTTATCACATGGCACTAACTGGTGGAATGTGTGCCATCGTCGACACCAACCTTTGCCACGCGGAAGCGGGTGAAGCCGCTGACAACAATCAAGGTTTTTTGAAGTGAAAACTTCTTTAGCGGCGTTGTGCACTTTTTTTGGAATGGGTAAAGAATGTTAAACTCGCGTCAGGACACGTGACCTGATCGAAAATTCGTAAGACTGCGCAGGGCGCTTGCGCGAATGTTCGTGTGTGTTTATTACTATTCAAGTTTTCACTTCTGCCGGCACTCCCAGAGTGCAACCCGTCGTTTTTTTTTTTAAGATAGGTTTGCACTTAACCCTAGTCTAGGTCAGGAGTGGCAGAGACAAAATCGACGATGAAGCGAGCTTCCCAGAAGTTGATTACTCTCACTTTGAAAAGATTAGGGTTGTATGCGTAGAGAATCACAGACGCCAGCAGAGAGTTCCACTGCTTTGCCGGCCGTATTATTAAAGACTTTTGGAAACACGTGCGAATTGGTGTCGTATTAGCTGACGCAATTTTTTTTTTGCGTCGTAAAATCGAGCGGGAGGGACTGTCAGACTCGTACTGACTAAAATCCACGGTGTCCTTCAACAGCCCTTTACGTTCCGGGGTCACGGTAATTCGTGAGTCCCGCGACAAAAGTAAGTGTAGCTTAAATGAACTTCACATATGTATGTTACATTTGGTATGTGAAGTTCATTTAAGCTGTTATTAGCATGGCGAAGAAAACTATAAGCTGCTCCTTAATCAATAGCTTCATTGTTCCAGATATCAAAATTTCCCGCGACCGGCGATAGTATTTAAGCAAATAATTATAAATTACTCGAATTTTAAAATGCGCATTATATAACGCGTACATTGTGAGGGCTACTTTTTAAAAATTCTAATCTTATATCGAACAGTCTACCACCTCACCTTCATAAGAGTGAATTCTATCGTCAATGTCTTCACAGGTTAAACTCCAAGATGCCAACATCATCATCAGTTACCTCACGCAATTCTGACAAGCAAGTAGATGATGCATCAGACACGACGTTACGGCAATGTTCCACGGTTCGTTGGTCGCCAACAATCGCGTCGAGCCGTTACTAGTCGCCGATGCGTCTCCGTGGGACAGTTATACTTTATTTGGATTAAGAGATAGATGACAGCGGATTTAGAGCGGAGAATTAAGTGAATAAATGTAAAAAAAACACCGCTATTTTTGTTTTTTTTTTCGTCTTTAAATAATTATGTTTGTTATTGTTGCAGGCTACGGAGTAGACCGTTACTAACTTTGGTAAAGTTTAGTCATTTTGTTGGAGATCGGTGGATCGGAGACTGGGAGTAACTGGGTTAATTAGCATCGAAAGAGCTTCTTCTTCTGCACGTTAAAATTCGTTTGATATTTTACCACGATAAAAAAATATGCGTTTTAATTGTTATGACATCTTAATTTTCTATCATGAATTTGTAACTACTTCACCGTTTTCCTTCAATCCTTTATACGTTCCAGGGTCACAGTAACCTGCTTAGATAGTGCCGCGACCCAGGGTAGTCAGACGAAGAATATGAATCAATTTTCTATAGGTAAACGTAACTGAAAAGGCCTTAACCTTCCAATTTCCCATTCCCCGCTCCCGCCCCCGCTCCCGCCCCCGCTCCGCCTGTAACTTACCCCACTGCACATGAGAACTCAACTGACATTGACACGACATGATGTAACGTGAAGTGGGTCGCACTCGTTACAGAACAATGCGCTATTAATTAATAACAGTGGATCAGTTTATCTATCAATCGATACGGTATCACTGCTACGTAATTGTGAGGTAACTTTTTAGCTCTTAATTACGGTATGATAGACGTATTGTGTTGAGATTTTCATAATACGGGAATGATGGTAATGAGAGATGAGGTTTTCAGTAAGTGAATTATCAGTTTTACGGTCGTCAAGTAAGATGGAGGGCAGGAAAATGATGATGAAGAATAGGGAAGGTACAGTCTTCAAAGTTTACCAATTCAATAGAGTAGAAAAAATTATAAATCCTTAAAACTTATGTAAATATAACTATATATGTCGAAGAAAAATAAATATATAATGTCGGATAAATATACATGCCTTTAAGAAATGTTCAAAAGGCTGGAGGCTATGCCATAACTTTGGGTTTGTCTATGTCAGTCTATGTGTCTGTCAGTAGTGCGTTCGTTCTAGAGCTAGAGAGACGGTGCCTGTGCCAGTCGTGCACACTGAGTGATAAAATAATACAATGGACAGCAGCCGTCTACAGAATCTGCTCGATACTACGACATATATAGTCTAACTTATTAATTATATATTTATTTATTTATACTTATATATATATATATAAGTATATAAGTTATATTATTAGATACTTCATAAAATGATAATGTATGTGTTTACCACCTAAGCCTACATAGTGAAATGCAATCAAGAATTTGGTATTGAGTATTGAAAAATAAATAACAATCAATTGAATAATTTAGCCTAGGTACTTACCACAACAAAATACAAAGATAACAAAACCTAAAACGTATAACTTTAAAACTTGAATCTACCAAACCCTTTCCATCTTAGCACTCTAATCCCACATCATTAAACTCACAAAGATAAAATAGAACATCATACTCTCCATTTAATATCAATCTCAGAAACGTATCTGGCACTTAACAGCCTGAAGTTAAAGCCAGCCTCAATGAATATTTAAGAGGAAATCTGCTGTAAAATTGATAAAATAACCGCATCAGTAGATCGTATCCGAGCTAAGCTTCTGACTGACGGCGCCTGTTGTAGCCGTGTTGCTAAAATATGCAACGAATCAGTCCTACGGTTTTAAACCAGGATGGGATTTGTGATATGACCTTTTTGGAGTTCCAGTGTCCAAGTATTTGCTGTGGATGGAAGTTACTTTGAAAAGGCCTGGCTGGAAAAAAAATTCTTATGATAGATTAGACGGTGCATTGTGAATACCAAGAAAAATCTCAGTGACAGGCCAACTAAAAGTGAGGTTATAATTCGAGTATTTACGGAACAGTAATAAAGTTCCGTTAAGCCAAAATTGAAACTTATTTCAGAAAAAGTTACAAATAAGTCAGTCGCCGAACTGTCTAAACAGGTAATCTGACCCTGGAAGGCAAAGGGTTACTGAAGAAACACAATCGATTTTAGTCAGTCCCTTCCCCTCCACGCACGGGTGAGTACTTACGTTTTTTTTTACGTACTACGTAAAAAAAATCAATAGCCCTTTAAGTTCCGGGTTCACTTTAGCTGTTTAGTCCCGCGACCCCAGCAGGCTTTGGCTCTCTAAAAAGGGCCCCGTCATAACTTATGCTGAGATAAAGTCAATTTTTAAAATCATCTTGTAGTTAAATTATTAATAATTCATCAACCATACGATTAGAAGAAGAAGTTAAATTATCAGCGATTTTCAATAATCGCCACTATTCTCACCAAATAACCACATAACTCATACTAATACATGCACCATTCTCATCAAGTATTAAAGTGGCTGGGGATGAGGTATTCTCTACGGAAGCACACTATTTGATCGATTCAATTGGAACGTGAAACCGCTGCCACGCAGGAAACACTGAAATGTGTAATACTTGCATTAGTGGAACGGGAGCTTTGATTAATTGATTACGTTCATTTGGTAGGATGTGTTTTGTACACTAAATAAAATGAACTTAGTCCTATGATGATTCCCCTATTATATTATTAAATAAATAAATATTCCACAACTATCACAAAATGCCATCTAGTCCCAAGCTAAGCAGAGCTTGTGTTGTGGGTATTAGACAACTGATAAACATATTTATATATTTCTAAATACATACATATTATAGATAAATTACACCCAGACACAGAACAAATGATCGTGCTCATCACACAAACATTTGTCCTGGGTGGGAATCGAACCCACGACCTCCGACATAGCAGTCGGGGTCACTGCCCACTAGACCAACAGGCCTGTCATATTCCCTATGGTGAAGATAGGTATACCCAATAAGTAAACACACGTTAATTTCGCCAGTTAGCGACTCAAAGTTTTTTTTTTTGGATTAATTTATTTCGTACAATTACATTTTCTTAATATTTTGATTAACTTTCGTACTTTTTTACACCTACTTTGCGCCCGTCGCATATAATCTTCGCAACCTCCTAAGGAACTTTTAAAAACACTAATTGTCTACAAACCGTAACATTTTATTGTATGATTGTAATGGGACAACTGCGTATTTTTTTTTCTTGCTATCCAAAGGGTATGCTACTTTTAGTAATATCTTATTCCTTATACCGTCATTTGGTTCACATGACATCGAAACTACAAACAACAGAGTACATCACTCTGTTTAGTCTGTAGCCTAAAAGTACTGCAGTATTTGACTTGTTCGAACTGCGCCTACCAGACTGGGCAGACTTCCAAAAGAAATGAACAAAAAGTTTAGGCTTGTTGGCACACAGTTTTCGACTTAAAATCCAGTATTACAAAGTACATGAATACTCTTTTACTTTTCCTTTATACAGTTTAAGGCTTTTTATGAATGTAATGTGTTTTAGGTTAGGCCCATCCATGTTTTTAAGATACTTTTAGGTCTGTATAATCCATTTTTTTGTTATTATAAAGATTGTATTTCTGTGTATCTTCTGTGAGCTTTTTGAGAAAATAAATTATATTTATTTCAAAAGTTGTTTCGCCCAAAGTAATTTCGACTGCTAGCAGGACTCGAACCTGCTTCCTTCCGTGAAAAAACTTTAGGGTTCGCGACGCAGGCGTTAATGTGTATAAAATACTAGCACTTTTCCCGCGACTTCGTCCGCGTGGGTTACGTACTTTCCTAATTCCCCCTTTTCACCCCCTTAAAGGTTAAATTTCCAAAAACCCCTTCTTAGTGCTCCCCTACATTATAATAGGAAGCCGTGTGCAAAATTTCACATTCCTAGCCCTAGTGGTTTCGGCTGTACGTTGATATGTCAGTCAGTCAGTTCTCCTTTTATATATATAGATAGAAGATGTATTTATTTCTGCTTTTTTTTTAAATAAGCTATGCATGTATTGGCAAGTAATCATGGCTGTCTAATAATTACGATATAAGGAATGTAATAATTTATTAATTATTTAAGGTACGTATTCTGTGAATATTCTGTTGAATACATACATTATAATATGTACAAGTTATACTACATAGAAGGCCAGGCCCTTAGTTACAGCTTCAATATGAATTAATTTCCTGGAATTACGTAGCCCTTATAATACTACCGGAATAATGAGCTTATTTAGGCCAGGACGCCTCCGGTTTGGGTCCGGCTTCCGTTCATTTTGAGTCCTAATTCCGGTTCTCAAATGAGCTCGACTGAAGTTATGACTTGTAAGTCTTTGGCCTTAAAAGAAAATTGAAGATCAAAATGGAATCATAATTATTCCAATCGACCAGCATTAAATATTGATCGTCAATTGTTTCTGTTTATATATTTCAAAGATTCGTCATCGGTGCAGCAGTTTGTGTATTTAATAGATTTTCAACTTAATGCTCTGAGAATAAAGTTGAAAATCTATAGAAGATAAGTTGTGGTTTCAACGCTGCTTCCTCATGCGATAATAAATTTTATTTTAATGAAAATAAAGTTAAAATTCATATGACACTGAAACTGCGCTCCGCTTCGTTGCCCTTCGCCGCTCTTTTGGTGTGAGTTGAGCCTAACTGCAAAACGACCCTTATATCAACGTAAAATGTCGTTTTGACGTTGACAGTTTTTTTAGAAAAGTGTTCAACAGATGTTTAACTTTTTTGTAGTAAGACCTTTTTTGTTTCTATTTAGTTATTTTTTTAGATTTTCCCCGCAGTGAAATGACACAGAAGCATATTATATAAAAAAAAAACAAATATTTGCGCTACAAAACATTAGGTACTTAGATATTTTATTCAATATCAACTTTGATCAAATAAGATTTCAATATTGGAATATTGTTAACTTACACGTGATTATAATTTACATAGGTAACGAAATCATGTTCTCAAATAAACATGTTATAACTTGTTCGGGTACACACGAACAAGTTTCAGTAGGTAATAGCTATCCGAGGTGAGTTTCAGGTCAATCATATTCCTAAACTGATTTGCGAGAGAGATTGCAAACTGAAAACTGAAATAGAAAGCCTTGATCCAATTTATATTTGTATAAAATTACACTTATGTGAAGGAAAAATAAGTTAACGTTTTATTTTGTATACCTAGTTATTCAATTTTATTTAAACTCCTGGAGTGTGTGACGTAAACGTAAAAAAAAACAAAGTATTTAACTTTCATTTTAAGTACTCGTATCCCACATTTACTCCATGTTATGGGGATTAATATATGTTATAAAACACATACACGGACACACATGGACATAAATGCTTACACTTGATACTTGTCCTTTCGGCGTACTTATTTAGTTTACTTTACCCAGTCGTACTTGCGCCTCTGATTGACCAAAGTGTTTCTAGCAGGAATCAAAAAAAAATCTTCATTGTAGACCGTTTTAAAAAAAAAAATCTTTTCCCCCCACTAGGAATTTTTCCTGTATCGTAGGTGCATTTACAAACATAGAAACTCACATACACTGGTTTAAGTTTGCTCCGAGCCTATAGGTTAGGCCCCCAAGCCCATCCCCCATTTTCGACTTCTTTTTTTTACGTGGTAAAATCATCTAATGAGTCCTCCCACCCAGGGCAGGCAGACTGTCAGACTCGTACTGACTAAAACCCACGGTGTCCTTCAATAGCCCTTTACGTACCGGGATCACGGTAATTTTTGAGTCCCGCAACCCCGGCAGGTTTTGGCCTTCTATAGGCCCCGCCACTATGCTGACACTCCTTGAGGCGCGCGTGGAACACAACGCGCCGTCGACCCGGGCATGGTCCATGGTCGGACAGCGAGTTGCCCATTACTCGCTGCCATGTTTGACTTCTAGAGAACAAATAAAGAACATCAGGCTATAACATCCCCACAGTTGGAAAAACTACCTAATTTTAAGAGGGAATGTGAAGTAATCCACCACTCGGGCCCTATAGTATTCTCACAGTGTTTGTAACCCGTTCAGCGAAACACAGAAATGCTCATATTTTATATGAGACAAAATTTAGGACACATTAACCAGTGTTTTTACTAAACGGGAACTTCTAATAGCTCGTAGTTTAGCTGTTGCCGTGGGCTATAGCTCGCCCATAGATCTGAGCTGCAGAGAGTCACAGTAAATCTCAAGTAATAGCCGCAAACTATGATTTGTTG
This sequence comes from Agrotis puta, assembly GCA_943136025.2. Taxonomy (NCBI): domain Eukaryota; kingdom Metazoa; phylum Arthropoda; class Insecta; order Lepidoptera; family Noctuidae; genus Agrotis; species Agrotis puta. The sequence continues at coordinate 4,723,320 of OW964177.2, forward strand.
CTTTTGAACTACTTTACAAAATCACTCCTGTTGCATCTAATGGGTGAGAAATTGCTGTAATAGACTTGCTGGAGGATAAGGTCAATTGACTAGTTAGATTATAGCTTAGACATATTACACTCGTATTCATAAAACCTTCTTAAGTCAAGTGCTTAGTGCTCAGCCCCCAATTCATACGTTTTTCGTTATCGACGCATTCTATTATAGCTGAGAGTATCGAACTTGAGTAGAAATGAGTCAGTAACTAAGAATGGAGGCTATCCCTAAAGATAGTCTGCTAATAGAGTACCCTGAGCAGCCAGCCTCTCTATCCCTAGCTGCAATGGGGTATTTTAATAGTCTTGGATATAATTACTTTAACGCCTGCTTTCCCGACCCGACCGAGGTGACCTATATCACACCTAGGGTGCGAGCCTATTAAAATCAATCGTGCAAGTATCTAGCCTACGGTTAGATAGCTAGAACACGAGGAAATTGTGCAAGGCGGAGCACGGGAGGAAAGTAACTTGAAATATTGATGACGAAGTAGAAAAGAAGAAAATAATGCTGATTATTTAGCCAAAGAATAAATTAGATTTTTAACGTAATAAAACATGGTCAATCAGCCTATAATGTACTCGCAACGCCAATACATAGGCCTCCTCTCAATGAGAGTGAATCTACTTCGCGCCCAATGAGGGTTGGCAGATATCACATGTCTTCGATTTTGTGATTCTAAGGCATGCCGGTTTCTTCACGATGTTTTCCTTCACCATTTTGAGAGCAGTGGTAATAAAATAAATAAATAAAGCAATGCACGCAGGGTTCGAACCCGCCATCACTGCTCTTCGTTGGAAATATTGCATATCCCAAATACAGCTTTAGTATTTTCTACAATAAAATCAATTTCTGTTGGTTTCAAGTTCAATGTTCGCGTGGCTCTAATTATACAGTGTAATTAGACTATGCACGTCGGTTACATGACACACGAAGAGGTACTCGTAAATAATAGGTTCCTACATTCTATACGACATGAACATTACTGCGACTGCACGAACGATGTAATACTATATTATATATTACGTATACGCAGTATAATGGTGTTTACTTAAACTTTCTATTAGTACTTAATAACTTGTACTATATTACTGAGTAATAATAGAAGCCACGTGATTATTGATTTATAAAACATAACATGTGATCTACTCTAATTCGGAAATTCAACGCTAAACCCAAATGTCAGACTCAACAATGACCTCATTTTATTATTTAATTCAGATTACACAAACAAATAAATCAGAGCTAAAGTTTTCACTTTAGATCATAATGGTTACGTACATAGGTAATTTAAAAACAAATCCCTTTGTGATCTAACTTTTATTTTTGAATTAATCAACCACAACCCAACTCCCTAGTTGCAAAGATCTAAAATCATGATCACCAACAAAAATAAATTAGATTACCGACTTTACGATAAAGTTTGCAATCCAGTAAAGTTGGCAGGATCTCTGAGCTATGAAGTTTAATCTAGCAGAACAAAAGTTATGATATCCTGAAGTTCTCACTAACTTCACGAGAACTTCACAAAACGAACATGATTAAGTGTTAGGAGAAGTCTTGAAGTACCAAGTTATGAGTAGGCACTTCCAACTTTGATTGGCTGTAAAATAAAATAAGCCATCTTCGTCGAGGGATGATATAATTTTAATTAACTTCTTATAATTAAATGATTTTATCTGTCATCTGCCGTTTAATGAAAGCACGCGGTAAGTAGATCTTGATGGTCTTAGCACTCAAGTCAGGCAAAGTGATTATAAAATAAAATGAATCATGAAATTAAATTATTTATACGACGTTGTAACTTAAGTAAAATATTTGAAACAACTTTTTAATAATCAGTCAGTCCACCAAGCAATAGACTTCTTACCAAATCAAAACAGTATCTCTATACCTCGTGTTTGACATAAAGAAGAATACAAAAACTTAACATCTCTAAAATATTATCCTATCCCATCAATGGTGCACCTACCCCGAACGGTATTACTTAAGCCTTTGTCAAACAGACAGGCGTGGCGAATACTAAGCGAGGCGTTTTTATTTGTAATGTATAGAATTGTTTGAATTCAGTCACATAGAAAAACGAAAGTGATCCGATAGCGTGACCGAACCGATGCGAAGACGTAGCGAAGGCGTGTTTGCTCTGTTTGACATCGTTCATAAAAGTCAGCTAATACAACTGTCACGCCTCGGTTCGCTGCACCCAGTTTGACGTCTTGTATCGGTTCGTTATCGCTTCGGTTCGCTATCGCCTTTCAGTTTGACAAAGGCTTAAGGGCGAATTCTGCCAATAAACTGAACGTAGTCACCAAATCTGAAACACATTTAACAAAATTATTATGAATTTTAAATCTCTCAACTCTTGAACGCCATAAACGCGCCAATCTCTTTTTGTTTCAACAGCAAAACCAACCCTAAGTACTATCACCACAAACATGACACTGGGTCACTCACTCCTCAACTTTGAACAAGTACAAAGTTCCTAACTGAACGACACGGAACTGACGTAAGAGTCTCAAACTTCCCCGTATACCTCACTGAACTCTTCAAGTTTCCTTCGAGTTACATCGGTGAGTAATGGCACTATTAAACATATAAATGTAGGCTGTATTGTGTCAGATGTATTTCTGCGCAGTGTTTGTTTCTTTCTTGTTTTTTTTTTTGTCCGGGTTATGGATGGTGCAGGATCCCGTAATTGCCAGCATTCTTTATTTCTTCTGTTAAAGCAACTGGTGTAATGATAGTATAACACACGAAATAAATGCACGGATATATTTTATTTTACGTCTGCGTTATTTCGAGAAAATTATGTTTTTCGTTACTAAGTTTACGTAAAAAAAAATACTTAAGAAAGAAATAAAAAAGCACATGGAGAAATCAAAAAACTGATACACCTCAGTTGATTTAAAACACGAACAAATTGAGAACCCACTGCCACACCAAACCGAAGTTCAACCAAGTTCAACAATGTAACAGAACCTCCGAACACTGCATGCATTTCACATAAATATCACCTTCCACATACAGTTACACAAACTGCCATGTTGTCTCAAAACTCATAACTTCCTCATTGTAAATTACATAAACAAATGTCAAACAAATCTAAGTGTTTTACAACGTTTTAAGACCCGTTACACCGGGACACAGATGAGGCCCCGTTTAGAAATCATAAAAGCGAAATGTGTTTGAGCAAGCATTTGTCTAGCTAATTCGTACAAAACATGAATTATTAATAACAACAGTCGGATGTCCCAGAATGAGGGTAAAGACGACGTAAACGGTGACAAAGATTTAGAGGATAAAACATTTGTGGAGCCTCAACAAAAGGATTATGAGGACGTTAAAAATGCAAAGACATGTAGAGAAGATTAGACCTCATTTCCCCTCATCTCTCATTACCCCGGGTGCGACTTAGCAGCGTGGGTAACGTGAAAGGGCAACAGAAGGATTAATTACCAAAATGTCTGGGTAATAACGCACATAAGCACAAAATAGCCCTACTTAATCTTGATTACATTATTTTCCTGAAGAAAGTAGAACTTATGAGTAACGAAACTGGTGAACCAGGGCTAAATCTAATTAGAAGCCCGAACAAACATAACGAAAGATGAGAACAATATACTGTAGCAATCCCCATAAGGAAACACAGACATAAAGGTAGATAGATGAAAACCAGCTACTCCATTACCCACCACAGACCGTAAATTTAGTTCCACAAGTAATCAATAAACTTACACTGGAGTGAAGACAATTCCAATAATACCAAAGTTGATATAGTGTGAAAGTGAGGAGCAAGAGGCAGGTATTATGCAGAATATTGCCAACGATCGCGTAACGTTGTGATGTGATGTATCGCTTGGCAACACTTGGTGCATTTGTGCATAAGGCTGCCTGTCCATCGACGCAGTGCGTGTGAGCGGAGCGAGAGAATAATGCGGAGTAGCGCTGTAGACTGTGTTTATGCATTATAGTGGAGTGGACCTAAGCCTAAAACAAGTGACGAATCATTGAAGGCAAACAGACTCTGCTTTTCAGCACATTACACTCCGCTCCGCTTTTAAATTTTAAAATTTATATCTACTTACTCACAGAAAAGTACAGATGACTAAGAAATAGGATACTGTACTGCGTGTAGCGGGATCGATTCCTGCACGGTACTGATACTTATATGGCCTATGTGTTTAAATGTTTGTTATCGCATTCACAGTACAGAAGAAAGTCCTAAAGCGGGGAACGGGGATGTAGGTTTATACGTAGTTTTTTTTTTTTAACAAACGTGTATAAATAACAACGTATGGAATCCACCAAAACTGAGCGAATCGAAGTTTAAATTATATGCAATTCAATTAGTCAACATTTCCACAGCTCCGCTCCGCTCCCGACTCTTTCGCTACAATGAACAGGCAGCTTAAACGTAGCGTGCTCGATGCTGATTGAAATTATACTAGTAATCTGCAATACACGTGGGAGTAACACAGTGAGAGTTCCATTCAAATTCTGAAGCGATGTTATAGATTGGCGAATTTGCATAGCGTTTAATAAAGACCGAGTTGTTGAAACTTTTCAAAGTGTGATGTAAGATATTCTACAATCACTGGCTACAGTTTTACCGATCACGCGCTGTATAATTTAAAATTGTTAAGTTTCAATTGCTTTACAATTTTCATCGTAAATTGCTTAAATTTATAAGTAGCTACCTATTTTAAAAATCTCTGCACTATTGCAAATTATGAACTTGTCAAATTAATATTCATTAAAATCAGTGATAATCACATCATATTTTCGAGTTTAAAAGAGTGAGTGAAATGTGAACACAGCAAGGTAAATAATATAATTGCTGTTAATCGCCTTACAACAAAATCTCCACAACCAAGTTCAGAGAAATCGGAAGAAGAAACAAATAACTTGCCATCTATTAAGAACGAATTATCAAAAGATGTTCTTTCAAAAAGACTAGCTAGCTTAATCTGATAGAAAGCCTAGTGTAGTGAATAAGAGCTTAAAATCATTGACAATGACTTTGTTCAGCGATATCAGATGGACTCTAATCGAGACACCAGAGAAAGCGTTTTACATTAAAAATAAATATTCACTATCGTGAATTGAATTGGAATAAGGAGTACTTAATTATAACATTTCATGACATCGCGGATCTCCTGAATTTCAATTTCAAATAAGACATTTGAAATAAGCCACTAAACGTAAGCGAACAGGTAATGCATGAAAAAAAAAGCAGTTTTAAAATCCTCATTTCTAATAAATCAACACTACATAAATATGCTGTAAACTAAACAAACTATAATAAATCTAACACAAAATGAAAGGTAACTCTATAGATCAAATCAATCGACAATAGAAAGCCTCCGGAACAAGTGTAAAATCCTCGACAAAGCCTTATTCTTGTGTTATCAGATGAGCACAGTGCAGTTGACACTATTAAAGTAAACTAGGCAAACAGTCTGGCTGAAAGTAAACTCAGAAGTAACGGTAAAATACTCGCCAAGGTTCAACGAACGCACCCAAGAAACAGCTCCTATTTGTTTGCGGAAAAAAACTCCATAATTACGAGTACGAATCGTTCTAAAATTTATAAGCCTCGGTCTGAGCATGACTGTAGTCACGATTGGCGAATTACTCGCCCACTCCGTTACGGGAGATTATAAGATAGCTTCACTAATTCTAGCCGAAGCGAATTGGGGCATATTAAAGTTAAGTCATAATATTTTTATTTTTTGGAGACCTATGGGTTATTATGTTGTTGAAAAAAGGTTGAGTGCTTATCTCTCTGCCCACATTTTTTAATTGAGATATGTATCTGCCCTTTTTTTCGTTTGTAGTTGAAACAACCATATTTTTCGCGAACACGACCCTTAAGCCTCAGGATTATACGTTTTATAAAAGGTTAACATTGTGATTTGTTATGTTTAAAGTAAGTGTAGCTTTTTTTTTACGTGTTAAAATCATCTTATGAGTCCTCCGCAGAGCGGGAGGGACTGTCAGACTCGTACGGACTATAATCCACGGTGTCCTTCAATAGCCCTTTACGTACCGGGGTCACGGTAATTCGTGAGTCCCGCGACCAAAGTAAGTGTAGCTTAAATGAACTTCACATACCAAATGTAACATTGTTATTAGCATGGCGAAGAAAACTATAAGCTGCTCCTTAATCAATAGCTTTATTGTTCCAGAGATTATAATTGCACTAAGGTTTACCTCCTACTAAATATACCGTAATTCAAATTATTCCAAGTTAGTTCAGCCACCATGATCACAGAGCAATAAGACAATGCGAGCAATTAATTCAGGAGTAGATAATAATATATTGTACCATACAAACTTTATTGGGTCGAAGTTTCTCTGACCTAAATAAATAAAATAGTTACCGAAGCTGCAGTAACAATATAAATAATTTATTTTTATGGCCCAGGAACGTCGATAAGTAAATTACATTAACTAACTTTAATTAAGTTTGCTCCGGTAAAGGCGCGTTTACATCGAGCAAGTTAGCGGTCGAGTTGTGTGTATTTAAAATTAATAATAATTTGAAAATGTTGTTTAAACTGCCAGAGTAACTATTGTCTGGCTTACTGCTAACAGACCGGAGTATTAGCATTAGAGTACAAATAGTATTTTCAGTACTGTATAACCGCTAATACTACCTACTCTGCCAAATATTACACACCCCAAAGTTTCGCCTATGTAAGCAGGGCGAGCTTATTGTATTATTTAACAGTTCAACCCTAAAATTCAAGGACCTCCCAACTTACTTTGATAATTATTTAAATTCGCGTCTGCAGTGGCTTCGTAGAAATTATACCTATTAGCATCCTTAACTTGGACAATATTCCGACCTACGTTGGTTAATATCAGATGATGTTGGGAAGCAAAAATGTTAGGGACATAAAAAAATATATTTTGGAAAGTGTTTTCTCTGGTACATTTAAGCCAAGCACGCATAGCGAATTTTGGTCTCGTAATTGTTTAAATTCAACATCAAATTCAAATTAGAAATAAAGTAAAATAAATTGATAATTGTTCCAGAACGCGCATTAAAACCCGTTACGAAAACAACCCAAACTTAGCCTTACAAAATCTACTTATGGCAACCAACTATCGAAATTTGATCATAATGCATTAAAATTTTAACTTTGTGACAATAGTAAGCATGATATAGTCTACATTGTTAATTTACAGAAAACTAACTATTTATTTACAATTTTTTATCATCATCAGAGCGCGAAGTTTGCGTAGCTGGTTACTGAAATCACTTCCTCCGATTACGCGCGATCTTAAGAACTTAATAACTAGTAAAGTGCGCGTATTCTGAAAGTTGGCAACGTCAAAAAGTTGTTAAATATTAACACGTTTTAATTAATTTAGCAATGTTACTGTATAGAAATAGCAAATATAGCTCTGTAGTGCACTTAAAAAATTGATAAGGGAATGCAATAATTAATATCGTAACACCGAATATATAGTTTTAGATGTAAAAAAAAGCCTTTTATATACCTGAAACGAATACAACATCATATTTTGTGTTTTAATTGTATTTCTATATCAATGTTTTAACACGTAAAAAATAGATATAAACTATATTTTTCGATGTACGATGGGTTTGCTCTCGACCTTAGTCTATGTCAGGAGTGACAAAGACAAGGTGAACGATGGAGCGAGTTTACCCAGAAGAAGCCTGTTCACTCTAACTTTGAAGAGATTAGGATTGTATGCGTTCGGTAACACAGACTTAGGCAGAGAGTTCCACTCCTTCGCTGTTCGCATTGTAAAAGACGTTTGGAAACGCTTAGTACGTCTAAAACAGAAACTACAGAACTACACCTGCTACGTTCATGATCTGCTAACTAATAAACCCGGAAGCACACTAAGCCATCTTCTAGTTGCCGCTGGCACTTGATTCCGGTTATAATGAAAGGAGGCGAATAGGTCGATGTATCAAGTAACCAAGTTACTGTGACATCACGGCCAACTAGCCATTTAAGTTCACCATCTGTTTTGGGCCATCCTCGAGTATTCTGAACAAAACATTGGCGATTTCACTGTTGAGTTGATGACTCAACTGACATTTCCGATACAAGAAAGTCCGTTTAAATTTAGAACTTGTAGTGACTATGGGTTTATTGACTTTTTGTGTTCAATAATTAGCAAAAAGTATTCAACCTTTATTGGGCACTCGTTTGAAATAATTATAAAGACTGAAAGTGGTATTATTTCCTACTACATATTATTACCTTCCTTTAATGTTATCACCTTCAGTGTCAGTTCAGGGGAACACCCTATTAACATCAACCAGGCACAAATTCAAACTTTGAAGCAATAATAGAGTACGCCCTAACAGATAGAGAACCTAAATAACGTTTTTGTCCGAACTTGGAGACGAACCTAAGACCTCATTCTCAGCAGAAGTGTTTACAACCACTAGATCAAAAGAGAAAAGAGAGTTACTTTAGGAACAAAGACAGCGGTTGCGGGACTCACAAATTACCGTGACCCCGGTACGTAAAGGGCTATTGAAGGACACCGTGGATTTTAGTAACTCAAGTCTGACAGTCCCTCCCGCCCTGCCCTGGATGGGAGGACTCATTTGATGATTTTACCACGATAAAAAAAGGAACAAAGACAGAAACGACAGGTTAACAGTTCTAAACAAGCTAAAAACTTTAAAAGTAACCTATAATTAGTTTCCCTTCCGTTTCTTTGGACCACAACTTTGTCTGCTTCAAAGAATCCAATATAACTTGGAAGAGTTACAGGGAAAGGGCGGCTCCCCACAAACTGCTGTCTCATAGAACTTACTACTCCTTAAATTGTCGAACATTCGCTTTTGCAACATTTATTTCGAATTGCTTCTCGAAGTTTAGTACGTAAACGATTTTATTCGGCACGTTCTACACAAATAGTAACACTAAATTATTTATTGTTATTTTATATATATAAGAGACCCGTCCTGCTTTCGCAAGTGTGCAATACAGGCATCATTATAACCATTCCTCTTTAATCACTCTAGCTATTCATAAAAACTGCATTAAAATCTGTTGCGTTTTTTAAAAGATTAATGCGGGTTGCAAACCGAAAGCTAAGCCAACTTAGTTTAGCTAATTTTCACATATATGTGAGCTCAGCTCAACTAAATTAGTCTGGATGGGTTGCAAACCGAAAGCTAAGCCAACATAATTTGGCTTAGTTCGCATATATGCGCTAAGCTAAACTAACTTAGCTTAGATCTTGGTCGGAAACTGACAATTAGCATACAGAAGCCCAAACAGACTGTTTTAGACAATGTTAAAATTATTAATTTTATGCTGTCCCTTTTCTAAGCACCCCATTTCAAAGCTTAATCTTTGAAAGGTAAAACTAGGATATTTATCAGGGATTTGTGATGTACTGATAATGCCTACTTTCTAATCACCCACTTCTCGAAGAGTCTGATAGATGAAACATAAATAAATCACACAAATATCTGTCCCTATTCGAGAATCAAACACGCAATGCTAGGAAGGCGGATACTTCATCATAACGGTATTTATTTCTATAACAAAATAACAAACGTATTGCTGAGAAAATGTATGTGTTACCAGACCCTGCCCCTATTTCGCATGGCGCCACATACTCAGTCCATATGTATCATTTCTATCATAGTTCATAGCATATCAAGATTTGTTTAAATTGATTTAGTTATTTCGGAGATTATCGTGTACCTACAAATATTTGACACATAATTATTATCATGAAAGGAAATGATCTATACAATGAATTGAAATGATAATATATTTATTTCATTAGCAGGTATGCAAGCCTGCCAGAGTCGCGGGACTAACGGATTACCGTGACCCCGGTACGTTAAGAGCTATTGAAGGACACCGTGGATTTTAGTCAGTACAAGTCTGACAGTCCCTCCCGCCCTGCCCTGGGTGGGAGGACTCATTTGATGATTTTACCACGATAAAAAAAAAGCAGGTATGCATAACAGTTTTATGCGTCTTTTTATCACAGTTATTATACTATTTTTGATATTGTCCTACACTGTTTATCACTTTCATAGCATTGTCATACTTCAGGAAACTCTTTGGGAGATAACTCTCTAACTTACTCGACACGAGACACAAACCGTGTCGGCAAACATAAAGGCTTTTAGAGCACCACACTAAAAGCTACTTTGGTAAAGCTACGATACTAGTTACTAAAACATGTTACTAATACAGGAGCCGCCATTGTGACACCATGTTTTGGCGGGAATCCAACGCGGGAAGGATTGAAATATTAGTGCAAGCAAAGAGATTTTGTGCTGTCAGTTAGTAATGAATTAAAGAGGGTTGTGAATCATTATGTTTTATCATTTTCATAACATTATTGTATTTATAAGTGCACTCAAATGCAGAGACGTAGCAAGGATGGGGCGAAACGGGCCCTTGCCTTCGGCCTCACACTTGAAGGGGCCTCGCATTTTAGCAAAAAAAACCAATGCAACGGCGACGTCGGCGATCATCGACTGTACCACCTCGCAAGGGGTGTAAAGATAATTCCAACTTAAAAAAACTAGCAACCATCACTAAACAGTGCTCAATTAGTAAAATGTGCTTGTAAAACTGCCTTTAAGAAATCTAGAAAATCAATAGGTACTTTATTTCAGAACATTGTCACCAATTATCATCAAATTCTCTTTCAAAAGCTTGAACGATTAATCCAATCTTCTCAAGACATTATCGACACCTAACATAAAGACTTCCAATTAAGTCACGAATAATGGAAAAGACTCAATAAATCCCGATTATCGGATTACAAGTGGAAATATAAAGACTTCTACAGCTTTCTGCGTGTCAATTTAGGTCGCAGTGGAAGTTTCTAGGTCATAATTGTCGGATCTTTCAGAAGCGCTTGTGGTGCCATCTAGAAAGGAAACTTTTGTTTATTGTTCGACATTTTAAAGCCGACATGATCACATGACTTGGGCCCAGTTTTGCGGTGGCATGGCGTCGAGAAATTTCGATAGTTCCAAGCTTCCAGTTTCCTGACACTTATTTTTGAGTAGAGCAGCCAATTAAGATTGGATATTGTGGGGAATGGTGAGTACTCAATTTAATTGGTTTGTTCTAGAATCGGTGTTATAGCTTTTAATTACTCGAGTTTTGCTTTTCTAACTTTGAAACACTAATACGACTTAGATATTATGTAAAGTGTCATCTACGATATTATTTCAGAATAGTTAATAATACATACATACATAACATCACGTATGGTTCCTGAAGGTATACCTGAGGTTCACCCATATTTCGTCAGTTATGTTTGAGACACGAATGGCGCAGTAGCCGAGGGATCAGCAGCTACTTTGCGTGTCGCGGGTTCGATTCTCGCAAAGAAAAAAAACGCTTTTTCCCCACTGCTCAACTAAACTGCTCAACTGCTCGAAACTGCTCAACTGAGTTGTGCCGTTTACATTCCTTACTGCTCAACTACAAACAGCTCTATTTGTATTTGAAAAGTGGCCTGTTTGTATGTACTCGTAATTAATAAGAAGATCTATCTCTCTCTGTCATCCAGTTATCAATCAACAATTATTTTCATTTAGTCCTAAACAATTTGTTGCAAAATTGTTATTTGCCATTTGTTGGATGACATCGCCCAGGTTAAGTTAGGAGTACGTAAGTTTGATATATTTTCAGGTCTTCATAATACAAAATGTCATCTCTACCAGACACTGTCTTGTAACTGTTTCAAATATTTTTCCCTATGTTCTTTGTTTTAGTTGAGCAGTAGGTAGGGAACAGGAATAATGCCTAAATTCTGAACTACTGAGTTTGGTTGAGCATTGGGGAGTCACTGCTCAACTATTCGCAGTTGAGTACTTATAGTTGAGCAGTGGGGAAAAAATATTTGTATGACCTACAAGTATATATGTCTAGCTTTTTGTGGTTACGAGTTTAAATGTCTGTTGTTCCACGACACAGGAGAACTTCCTAGACAAGATCTTTCTAAAAAATAGGTTTGTCTTCTACAATTTAACTCAAGGAAATAAATTGAATTATTATTGTTTTCTATTGACGTTAGGTGCTCCCATTCCTAGACAGTGATATAAAATCATTTCATCACTGCGATTTAAGGCGAGGTAGTTGATAATTAGTATCAAATTGTTTAATAATTTAACTAATAGTTAGCTTAACAACTGATCTAAGAGCTGGTCCTTCAGTGTGTCAATATAAGGAACAATTAACTTCTCTGCCTCTGAACATACATCACGAAATTTTACAAAATGCTGTAAACATACAACTGATTCCAACATTCAATGCAATATGTTTCCCGATATCGAAACGTTCCATTTTCCTTCACGATTCAATTTTTCCAGGACAATTGATGTTTACTGGCACCGATGCGATGCGGTGGTTGAATTTAGAAATCCTTTGCACGATTGTGTACATTTCTCACACGTTGAACATATAATTTAGGGAATTGAGCATCAGATCAATCAACTATCTCATGTTAACTAAGGCAGTGTTGGTTAATCAATAGTTAAACTTACTATTGTTAACTTATTATTGTTTTAAACTAACATATTTACTGTATTTTCTAGGCCATTGGCTCAATGAACTAGAAAACTGCAGTGAATAAGTTAGTTTTTAAATTGAAGTTTATTTAAGACGCCTTTTAAATGACATTACTACTATATACAAAATTAAGATAGTGTTTTCTCAACACGAAACAGAGGCTCTCATCGAAATCTGAAAGGCTTAGAGCGAATTTCGACGAATGAAAATAAAACTGAACGGGATTAGCACAGTTAAACTGCGTTTAAGAGCAATCAGTAATTAGTAGAATTCACTCTTTATCTTTTATTATTTATCTTCTTTTTTTTGAAGTGAAAACTTCTTTAGCGGCGTTGAGCACTTTTTCTGTAATGGGTATAAAATCTTAAACTCGCGTCAGGACACGTGACCTGATCGAAAAAGCGTAGGACGTCAGGACACGTGACCTGATCGAAAAAGCGTAGGACGGCGCAGGGCGCTTGCGTGAATGTTCGTGTGACTCTATTACTTTTAAAGAAGTTTGTATGCTGGATACATTCGTTGCTAGGTAACATTGTTTATAAAAGATGTACGTCACATTGGAAAATTATTGAAATAAAAAGTCAACCATTTTTGCGAGTTTTACTAAAATCTGTTCACAAGATATTTCCAACAATTACTAAATTACTATTCAAGTTTTCACTTCTGCCGGCACTCCCAGAGCGCAACCCGTCGTTTTTTTTTTAGGATCATCTGTCATAGCGAGTTTCCTCCGTGCCTCGGAAAGCACGTAAAGCCGTTGGTCCCGGCTGTCATTTGTAGATCTTTGACAGTCGTTACTGTTAGTCAGAAGCTCTAAAGTCTAACAATCAGTATTACCATGGGGTATCGTATTACCCAGTTACTGGGTCCGACAGGCAGTCGTTTCATGTAAAATACTGATATCCAGCTGCATCTGGTTTTACTGGAAGTCAACCCCAATATAGTTAGGAAAAGGCTAGGCAGATGATGATGACTCTATCTTTTATGGACATTCCATTAAGAGAATCGAAAGCTCCAATGGCCGATGGCTGCTTATTTCTATGCAAAACGCAATCACAATAACGTTACACAACATCGATGTAGCTTCGAGGAACGTTACAACCCGTTCTCCGGTTTTTCTCTTAAAAAGGCACTTTGTATTCAAAAAACTTTGATAGCTTTTAAAATACTATTTGAATACACTTTCAGCGCAGCCCTAGTTTTTGTTTGCAAAAAACGAAATGGAATATTAGATGTGTTTTTCTCACGGAACTTTTATAAAATTTATTAAGACCTCTATAATTGAGAGTGGACTTAATTAATCATAGAGCAAGTTTCATTTTGAAAGACCTTTTTAAATTTTTCATCTTTTTATTGGATTCAAGGCCCGAGTTCGACACTCAGGTAGTTTAACCTAATATTAAAGAGTCCTTCATTCCTGTTAAAATAGAATAAAAATATTTTCTAGGTAAATGTTTAAGATTATAATTTTGTACATTTTAGGCTCGCTTCTACCGTGTTCATGATATATCTTCTAAAGACTGACAGGTACAATGTACAGTCACCTTCAGAGAAATCACCCCCTAACAAAAGGGGAGAGTCTCTGAAGCTTAGTATACGCATCTATATGTATAACTACAGATATTCACTTGTTCTTACTTGTTCCACATTCTTACATCAGGTGGCCTAAAAAAGTTATTTTAGCGAATCACAAATGAATTGCGATAAAATTCGCAAAATGGTCTATTCTATTTTTTTGATTGTCAAAAATAGAAATCTGGTAATATACCACTTCAATCGCGAGTACAATAAACCCGGCCTTTCTGTAGAGCATTACCAATGTTCCTTCTTGATTTTAATATAATGAAATCAAGGTAATAATGTCTCAACATAGTCTGTTATATACCCCAAAACACGTTGAAATCCAATACAAATTACCCTCCTAACAAAGCCACTATTAAAACCATCATGTAAAGTTGTTGTACAATATTAGTTCCGCAACAAAATCACCGCTCCCATATTCATATATATATAAAACCGTATACAGGGTGAATATTCCAACTGGGTGTCGAAGGTCAATCCGAAATTATGAGGACTAGCGATTTTGATGAAACTAAAACTGCATCATTTGATTTTTCAATATAAGTATTCCTAACTAGGAACCAAACGTGTTGATTTTGAAAAAATCACAGACTGTATTTTTACACTATCCAATAATGACGCTAATAAGGATTTAATTCTATGAAGTAATTACTTCAATCTTAAGGAAAATGATATTTATTTTTAATAAATCGATTAAATTTTTAAATCATTGTTTTCTTTTATGACACTCACAACGCTCTTCTTTACTAGTTTACAACATGGCATTGTGTTCTGTGTGAAAACTTAATGTGAATTGTGAAAATATCAGCCTGTATACTCACAAAGCCGTATATACTCATATAACCGTATATACTTATATATATATAGCCGTGTGTATGTAAGTTTATACACGCATATTAGGGGCTATCGGCGTGTCGATTAGCCCTTAGGGATAACGCGGTCTGTAAGATATAATCAGACTTAATTATACTCAAGGTTCATTGGATACGGAACTAGTTGTCAACAGTGTGGGTTCTGTGTGCAAATAGTGATGGGCCTTTGGAGTTAGAGAAGCTTGTTTTTGCTAATTGTTTTTTTTTTTGGCTCTGGTTTTTTCGGTTCTCTGGTGGGGATGGATGTATATCAAGCAATTTTTTTATCAATAATTAAACTAAATTTTGTTAAAATTATTAAGGATTTAACAAATTGTTAGTTCATCTAATGATCAAACAATAATTCTTAATTCAATGACGCAACTGTTAATCGATTTATATCCATTTTAAGAGATATCTCTATTAAAAAATAAAAGATAAATCAATACATGTTATTTGAAAACTATGCAGGTTTTGAAGCCTGATCAAATCTTGTCCCCGATCAAAGATTTAATCGATCTCACAGACTGTAATCTGGTGATTAGGACAACCTTTAGAGAAGTCAGAAAGTCTAATCGAAATTAAATATCTATTTATCTATATTTTCTCTTACATTTTCTAACCGTGTTGAAAACAAGGAAGCAATACATCTCCTTTAAAATCGCCGTGCTATCTACATTGAGAATCATAAACGTCGTGCGTTCGTTCCTCGATCCTGACGGCTTCAGATAACCATCTATCATCTGACGTCCAGTTAGAAAACCAGTTGACGTCAGTTAACGTGTAGTTATGCGTTAAACTGAGTTCTACCTCGGGTTATTGGCACAGGAAGAGTTTATTTAGATGTTGGTCTTAATTGATTAGAGCAGTGGTGGTATCGACTCGAACAGTAAGGCAAATTACTTTGTGTAATTTATTTCATCAGCACTATTTTCAAAATTCGTCAGGAAATTAAAATTTCGGAGATCTGTGACATCATCCAATTAACACATAGTGGGGGCCTGTTTCCTAATAGTGGCAACATTTTAGGCTGATAAGTGATAAGGTATGTTACTTCTTAATTGATAGGCAAAGGATCGCCTTCGCTTTAGTAAAATTGTATCATTGAGGAACTGTAAAGGTGGATAAGTCGCTATAAGTTACCCTGTTAGTGTAGAAGTGTTCATGGATACAACAATCTGTTACTGGAAAAAGGTCAAAGCTTAACACCAACACAAACTTATATACTACAATTACATAACGTCACCCTTGTACCTAATCCCTAAGGATTATGTAAAGTTACCTTGACGTAAGTACCTATACATGAACAGGTGTACGTATTAGAACTCCGAAGTCTTAAATACCTAGGAATAAAATGTTCAAAACATCGAAAATTTTAATATCAATCGAATTGAAATTTGGAAAATTGTTATATCGAAGCTTAAATATCGAAAATTGAAATGTCTTGTGATTCAAATTTCGAATGATTAGTAGAGTAGGTATATTACTTTTTGACATTAAGATACGTACCCATGTACATTTCATATTGGTATTACATTAAATTTACTACTAATTGAATGATTTCCGACATCTAAAACAAAATAAAGAGACTGAAAATTCAAGCACGAGTATCGAGTAAAAAAACAAAAGAAAATCAAGCAGAACTAAGAACCGAATAAAGATTATGTTATGACAGATAACAGATTCATTCAGCCGAAGAAGTTCGTTGAAACATTTCTTTATTTAATACCACCAATTCTTTTCTTTCATTCATAAAAAAATCAAATCAATCGGGCAAGCGAGAAGTGGGTCGAAATCGACTGGCTACATTTTATTACGGACGATAGAACATTGAACAAGTGAAATATAATAAAAGATTCTTTAAGTTAAAATTCACTGGGCTCTTTGCTGGGGTATTTTCAGAGAATAGAACTTAAACCTGAAATGCAGCAACTGCCAATCTTTATCACAGAAGCTACTACAGTAGAATTTTAAAATATGTAAATGCTGTTATCGTGGTTAGTGTTAAACTGGATTTGATCTGAGTTCTTCAGAATCCGTTTCTCCACTGTAGAAATAGTCAGTTAGCGCAGTTTTCTGATTAGTCCGTGGCTGCTACTGGTAAATTCCTAAGACCCGGGAATAGAACTCGGGACCCCATGCATAGCAGTCGCGCTTCATAACTACTAAACCAACGAGGTAGTCTAAGGCTACTTTTCCACCAGAGATGTGCTATGCTACGTTGCTATGGATGCGTTTGATATCCACCAATCATATTTATATCATTGGAGCACATAGCTTAGAACTGGTGGAAACGGATTCTACTAAGAAATGTTTTGTATATGGAAGGATGCGTGCTATGGATGTGTGCTATGGATGTGTGCTATGGATGTGTGCTATTGATGTGTGCTATGGATGTGTGCTATGGATGTGTGCTATGGATATGTGCTATCGATGCGTACTATGGAGGCGTGCTATAGATGCGTGCTACGGATGCGTGTTATGGATACCTGCTATGGGTCGTCGCTTCCCCACTATTGTTGTATCGTATAGATCGAGCGGCGCATCTATCTCGCGCGGTTACTTTGCGGTCTCGATTTTCATAGCATATCTTATTCACACTGCTACATAGCTTAGCATCAGTGGAAACAGGCACATAGTTTCGTAGCTTAGCTTGTACATTCTCGCAGCATAGCTGCATAGCACATCTCTGATGGAAAGCACCCTTATGCTGACTAAAATAAAAAAAAGGAATTTCGTAATCTACTTTTTTGGATTGGTAAAATGGGTAAATGATTCCTTCCACCCCAGAGCGTCACTTCCGCTCACACCCAGGTGGGGTAGGGTGAAAAGGACTATCAGATTCTCACATACTAAAATCTTATCGTCTTACTACAAAAAGACTTACTAAAAAAGTGTAACTGCAAAACGACTCTTATATCAATGTCACAAATGCCGTTTTTCAGTTCACACTTTTTTTACACAAGTGTTCATCCGATGATCAACTGTTTTTGTTTGACGGTTAGTTTTTTCTTTACGTTCTTGGTAAACAGTCCTTTGAGCCAGTTTTATAATCTTTGAGTAAAAAATTGTTCTGTTGTATTTTAATGGTCCCCGTACATCAATACAGGCAAATCGCTTTTAATTACTTCCCCGATACAGACAGATACAGATGCTGTACATAGTATAGTTGTGTAAACTACATCCCGTGGTACTGCGGAGCTCAGCAGTTATCCGCTAACGAACGCGCGGCGACGGCGCAATCTCCGGTTCTTTGCGACTCTAAGCTAACTACAGTGTATTGATAAAATGTTGATAGTGAAGAGATGGGATTTATTCTGGGTAAGGATATAGCAGTAAAGATTTTTTTTAAACCATGATGCGTGGATGAAGATTAAAAAAAAACTTGATCATATCGGAAAAAGAGTAAAAAAATAACTCAGGTGGTTTGGAAAATTCTAAAAAAATGTAAAAAAAAAACGACGGGTTGCACTCTGGGAGTGCCGGCAGAAGTGAAAACTTGAATAGTAATTGTTGGAAATATCTTGTGAACAGATTTTAGTAAAACTCGCAAAAATGGTTGACTTTTTATTTCAATAATTTTCCAATGTGACGTACATCTTTTATAAACAATGTTACCTAGCAACGAATGTATCCAGCATACAAACTTCTTTAAAAGTAATAAAGTCACACGAACATTCACGCAAGCGCCCTGCGCCGTCCTACGCTTTTTCGGTCAGGATCACGTGTCCTGACGCGAGTTTATGATTTTATACCCATTACAGAAAAGTGCTCAACGCCGCTAAAGAAGTTTTCACTTCAAAAATTCTTAGTCATCTCGCCATCATTCTTTGTATTCATTCGATGGCTCGATTATTTGTTTCATCGTATGTCAACTTTCATTGTGACAGGTTTTAGTAAAATGGTGAGAACAGCTGTTTTTTTTTTGCAAGTGTTGACAGTAACTGTAACCTTCAAACGCAAAGGGCTGCTGGTGAATTTTTATTCAGTTTTAGTTTGAAATTCAATTTCACAACACAAAAAAGCTTTTGAACAAAAAAGGGACCAAAAAAATGACACTACGTATACCTAAAACTAAAAATCCTTTTACCACGGCTGAAAACCTTTGTTTTAAAAACTATCAAATCGGCCCAAACTAGCGAGGTAAACCAAACAGCTCTTTATTTCATGGTAAAAGCCCAAAAATCAAGTACAAATAAGTACATATCAACAACAACTCAGACAATTCAATTACCACACTGGCAAAAGCTACCTTATTACTTCTTACTAAGGCAACTATTTCAATCAACAAACCATTAAACACTTACTCGGTGACCGTCTCATCCTATACTCGTACTTACATAGGGTTGCCATGTTGTCCGGGTTTCCCCGGATTTGTCCGGGGGGGCTGATTTGTAGGCCGGAATTAAAAATTTAAAAAAATTATCTTGGACCGCCCGCAACGCACGCATCCGCCCGGATCCCCTCCCCCCCTCCCGACGCACTTTCCACGACTCTAAAATCCGGGATTTTCACGCGTCCTGTCCTGTTTTCCAAATTTTAGAGATGGCAACCCCACTCATACATCATGTCTACTATCCATCCCACCGTAATCTGATTTTGGCTAGATTTAACCAGATCTGAGATATTTTGGTAGCGTCTCACGAAATAGGCACTTTGGCTAATAAACAGGATTAGACTGCTATCATTACTATCTATCTATTTAGAGATCTCCACTCGTTTATCAGTGTTTGAATTAGATTTTGGAGTTGAAAGATTTAAGTTTTAATAGTTTGTTTTTAGTGTATATAAAACTTAATCTACATATTTAATACGGTGAATATTTATTTATATGTGATTTTAAAATCAAATATAGCCTGTGACACTTAAAAATAATGCAGCAATCTACTGGTGATATAATTGTCAAAATCGGTTCACAAATTTCAGAGATTACTTCCCGCAAACAAACATACAAACTCAAAAAGTTTACATCTTTGTATTATTAAGACGTCCACAAACTAAAACGCCGAACGACAATCCGCCGCTTGCTTTCATCGATTGCTTACTGGACTTGCTGTGCACGTATTAAACTTACTTGATTTTATACCAGTATCACGATCGATTGGGGCCTGTAGAGGGCCAGAGCCTGCCGGGGTCGCGGGACTTACCCATCACCGTAACCCCGGTACGTAAAGGGCTCGTGAAGGACACCGTGGATTTTAGTCAGTACAAGTCTGACAGTCCCTCCCGCCCTGCCCTGGGTGGGAGGACTCATTTGATGATTTTACCACGCAAAAAAAAAAAAAAAAAAGTATCACGATCGATTGGGACACATACCACAGGCGAAGCTGCAGGCATAAGCTAGCAAAACATACCCTTTAAACAAATTTTTTTTAATATCATAATAAATAAGTATCTTCATCAATAATTTAAAGTAAGTAACGCTGAATTACCTAAACGCCCCTTTTTCAAACCCAAGAGAATTACTGTCCGAAAAATATATCCGAACACAATTCTCCCAGGAGAACCCTTTTAATATTGATCACGATATACAAGTACGTGCGATATATTACGAAATAAATGCGATAAATTGTTGGGAGAATTCGACGGACATCTAAAGGCGCTGTTCCACAATGGCCCACGGCTAAGCTACGTATGTGTAGCTTATTATAGCTTGTAAGAAAATAAACTATGTTTAATGCATTATTCACATATAGTAGAACCACCGCAACTATCATATCAAAGCATATCCTACCACCATTACTCATAATTATATTTTTTTTTGTGTACAAGCATATTTATTCGTCTGGTTTTAAGACGAATGTAATGTAACTCTTGCAATACTATAATTATGATGCTGTCGGGAATACCTTATTTGACAAATATGATGAAGAGTTATGAGGGAACAGATACACATACGTACATAAACCTTTTTTTTTGGCGTCGCCTTTTACAGGGTAAAAAGACTGGCGTAGCTTATAGGTATGATAACATCTTACGTATTAGTGGACGATCGACCTAAAACATTGCCGGCACAAAAGTGTCGCTCATTAATCATCACAGAAAAGAATATTCGATGTAACTACAATAAAATTAGCGGTGACCATCAAAGTAATAGAGGTAGTCCATTATTTTATTATTTCTCTATTAAGTACATCGTGGTGAATAAATGGGATTATACCTATGAATTTCTACGGTACATTTTTCGTAATTATTTTTTACCAAACACGTCATTGAAACATGTTTGCATTCATTTTGCACCCAATAATCATGTGGAGTTGACATCAATGCAAACGCGTGATGAATATAAAATGTATTTAAAATTAATTAAAATATATTTTATTTCACATAATAATTAGCAGTTAATAATCGTTATAAAGTTGCAGTACTTTTAGTTCGCAAGCTTCATGAAAAGCTATCAAAAACAAAATTGGCTATCATTCAGGAGGAGTTGGGTTCCGACCACAAATGTGAGACATATTATCATAATCTTATTGACAGAATTAAGCAACCTACCTTAAGATGGAATGCAAAGAACAACTGAATGAACAGGTTGGATTTAGTTCAGTCTTCCGCTCACACAGGGCTCCAGGTGGCCTACTATATACATCTTAAAGTGAGAGTAATTTCAGTGTGGGAACGAGGTGGCATTAGACGGCTTATCTGGTCTCTTTCCCACACTGGAATTACACCTGCTTTAAGACATCATCCAGGACTCATATTTACCAAATCATCAAAAAAGAAAGTTGAGTTATGTACTATTTATAAGCATTTAAGATGCAATTAGTTGTGTTTCTTGTTGTCGCCTTCTTGATTTACGATACGTGGCTTTAGGCCAATAAACGACTCATAACTTGTAATTTGCATAGGTTTAGTGCATTGATACATTATCACAATCACAGCATAACAAACAGACCCATATTATTTAGGTTTATTAAGAGAAAACGATATTAATATCTGATAATTAAATAGATTTAAGTATTTAAACTAAAAGGGAAGAATGATGTGAAAATAGGCTAGTCTCAACATTTGAATAAAAAGGCTAAGCATGCAAATAGCATGCCGGGGTCGCGGGACTTTTGTATTACCGTGACCCTGGAACGTAAAGGGCTATTTAAGGACACCGTGGATTTTAATCAGTACGAGTCTGACAGTAGCTCCCGCCCTCCCTGGGAGGACTCATTTGATGATTTTACCACGAAAAAAAAAATAGTTACGTTTCTACTTACCTCGTTGAGGTTTTCAAGCATCATGTTTTATTGTTTTACACCTACAATTAAGCACGTTTTGAATATAATCGCTCTGCCCTGGGTCGAAGGACTCATTTGATGATCTTACCACGTTAAAAAAAAGTATGCAAATATCGTGCCAATTTCCACATTTATTAATCTATAGAAACTTAGAACTGTGATGAAATATTGTAAACCATACACGATTTTCTAACATTTTCACGCCTTAAATAAACAATAACCAATAAGAAAATAATTTAACACAATATGAGCCTAAAAATAAATTAATATTTAATTTAACTAACAAGACAATGACAACTGTTATTGAAAATTAATTTACACATGCTAAACCTTAGATTAAAAAATGTTTTAAGTGAAGCCACTTTTTTTAAAAGTGAGAGTGAGCGCCATACACAAATTTAAATGTTTTATTTGGAGATGTTCACTTGTTTTGCGTAGGAATCGAACGTCGCGGGAATTTTTTACCTCGTTTTTGGCTTCAATTCTCAGTGGCCTACTATCAATCTGGACATTTTATAATCTAAGTGCTAAACATAATTTTCAAATGACACTTGACGGATTGAGGTCATTGACCTGCCTATTCATATCTCAGACGCGTTATGCCTACATACTTAAATGACTGCATAAATAATTTGACACAGTAAAAAAACATAGGTCACCACCATATAATACACAAGTTCAGACGAGTAATGCATAATTTCTAAGCTTTATTTATAACTGTTCGAGAAAATGACTGACAGGTTTTCATGAATAAGAAGGCTAGTGTCACACCGTTTATTGGTCTTTTCACTATATAAGGCCGTATACACATTTAATAGATGGCTTACTTAGCTTGTGTAGCTTAAGGCGAGGCTGCAGTACTTATTAATATTTTTGAATGCCTGAACATCTAAAAATCCAGATCATTATTAAAAATGGAACAGACATATCTTCAAGTAAATTGTAAAGATAGAAACGCGATTCGGAATAATTTCGATAAAAAAAATGACACACTAAATGACAATTTTAAACGAGTACTGTTTTAGAAATTCCGTCATGAATTTATATGAAAACTATATCAATAGATACAACTTTTATTTGAAAAATGCTGAAAATATATTTTATAATTTTGTATCTATTATTCAGAAGAAAAATCAATCAAAATATACCTAGATATAACATCGCTCGCATATTGGCGGAGAGTTACGTCGTGCGGTCATATTTATCTAACTGTAGTGCAACCTCGCCTTAAGAATTCTCAAGCTTGAACCGCTACATGCCACCTTACTAACGAGGAACCAGCGCGTGGTGAATTCTAGAATTTTCTTTTTTAATGAATAGGTGACATATTTTTCTTTTAACGTTGAGTAGTGATAAGGTTTCTACGAAAGGGTATGCGGCTTGGGGTCAAGTGAACATAGAAAGGCATTTCCTCAACAGAAGGTTCGTGGGTTGAAAAGACCATTGCCATTTGTTTTAATTTTGTGTTAATGTCCAACAGTGGACTGCGATAAGCTGAGTTGATCGATACCTAATTTGATATACTCGTAACAAAAGTAAAGGTAATTTTTTCCATTATGGGCCATCGATTTATGCGTCTGGGAGGACTGGGAGGTCTGGAGCGCAGAGTGGGGCTAACCCCTGTCCCAAATCCACCCAGCGGAGCCCCATGGTTATGGAGATACCCATGGTTAAAGTTTTGAGGTTAGGTTAGGTTGAAACACTAATTTCCATCAATATGAACTCTAATTTCCATTGATTTATGGAGCGTGCCTACCCCCCTGTAGCAACTGCATCCTGCGAAACCTCATTTAACCCACAATTCTCTTGAAAATTAGAAACAGTCAGTTATATATTTACAAAAGCAGCTATATTGAGTTACTTGTAAATAATTCAAATAAGTAGGGTAGTTAAAACAGCTCCACATTTATCACTTTGTCGCCCCGTCCACTATCGACGCTCATTGTAGCCCATCGCACGTCTAACCCGATTTCTCCTCCTTTTCATCTGTTTCAAAGGGAAGCCACTAAGAATCGGCCTACATTCCATCAATAATGAATACATTACATATTGAGATCGGACAATAGTGTCTCTATGTTAATTCTGTAGGACATAGTGGAATGTTTAAGGTAATGTATGTGGCTCTCGAGTTTTCTCTCAGAATGTGAAGGTATGGGAGAAATGGTATGTAGGTTGTGAGTCTATGCAACTATTGCAAACGATCTTTGACAAATCGAACGTTCATTCGTCATGCTGCTTTATCTTTAGACCACAAATGAAAATTCATCCACAAAAACTATTATAATCAAGTAAAAGTTTGAATATTATCATAATCATCAAACTAAGATGATAATCTCTTTAAACAATTGATAATTTCTATTAATTTTTTTAGGGAATCTGCATTGCGGAGTAGGTACTTGCTATAAATTATACTTATACACATTATGTAATATGCAAAGTAGTCTAAGTATCACAGTTTTTGCCTAGCAAATCGTAAAAAGTAACAGCGCAAACCTTATAGAAATAATGCTAAAAGTTACAAAGATCTGCTCCAAAAAAAGATTTTATAAACCCTGACTTTAAAGCTATAGAATTACAAAGATGAAACACAAATTACTTTAGAAAACAACTTTTTCGGAGAAAATAACAGAAAGCTGTGTCAATCTACCTCCGCAAAGGTAAACATCACAATAAGAATACTACAAAAGGCGGTACACATTAATAAATACAAAAAATGAAGGCCAAATGCGTAGGCAGAGTATTTGCTGGCCAAACATAAAGTATTGACATCTCAAATAAAGCGAAAAAGGTAAATTAGAGGATAATAAATTAAGATTGGGTGCGTAGGTAGAAGAATCTTGAGTTAGGGTCAGTCACCTGTGACCGACTCAATTTTGAAAGCTTTGTACTTTATCACTGCAATATTTTAGGTCTTCTTTGTGAAATGGAAAGCGCTTTTATATGCTAATAAAAGGGGCTTTAGTTCTGAAATATTTGGCCCTCTGAGATATTTAGACAGTCTTCTATTTTAAAAGAAAAACGAGCAATAATTATGAAGTTATACTACTAGATTTAATAGCTCATAACCAAAATTAGCTTTAAATGTACCACTACTAGGACACAGGTCTCGCTTGGAGAGGAAGTGGACTTTAATCTACAATACGAGCCCAGTGCAGGTTGATAGATAGTAGGTACCTACATGTTTTTGAATGTTTGGTTCTAGGACAAGACGGTTTTCTCACAATGTTTGTCTGCACCGTTTTGAGAGCAGTGGTCAGGAACTAAATTATGCAAAGTAATGCACCTATTTGGGGTCGAACCCACTCATAAGTTGAGGCCTTTACCACTGGGTACATGACCACCATTGCTCCTGTCCTAATATCTCAATTTAGGTTAAAGGTCAATTTTTAACTTCATAAACAGATAAGTTCAAAGCATTGATCGCATTGCGTTATATAATAGATTTTAGAAATACAAAAGACGTTTCAAAGAATACTCACACACAGAAAATGTTCGTTACATTATTGTAGGACCTACTTACATTTACCCGACCTCCATATTATAAGTCTCAATATTATAACCAATCTTGAGTCAGAACAAAAAAAAAAGACATTACATTCTGTGCAAACAAAACACATTACAATAATAATACCAAAACGCACATTTACCTATAAATATCCCAGAAAACAATCAGAATATTACTCGTAAACCCATTATTGAATAACACTGCACCGTTTTCATTCGGTTACAAATAAAACGTGCATTTTATCTCGTCGATATAAAATGCATGTGACATGATACGGGTGTCGTCATACGGGGCGAAACTTATTGCTAACATTGTTTATTATCACTACATTAAAATCTCTTTATTTTCATAGTGAAAGTATTACACATATATGGATAAAAACTGTAGGTATTTAAATGTCTGCCAAGTTATTTTATATCGTTAAATATTATGAATGAAAGTAGCTTCACATCATTATTACATTCTGTTTTAATTGATTGTTTAAAATGGCCATTTAAATGGGGCACAATCCTCTTAAAAACTAATTAGCCTACGTCTTATCTCAATCTTAGTAAAAAGAAATACAGTACATATTATTACTACTTTTTTTGTCATTATTCTCCTGTCCTAAAAGAAAATAATAATAATAAAACCATTTTTTCTTACCGCTTAATCTAACAATAAAATTATTGTTCAATAATAAATATATGCATGTTCTACAAGCAATACATCCGACCATTCGCTTCCCACACATTTCAAGAGTCTCAATAAACTCAAGTAGTGTTCCACACATAACACTAACTTAGTGTCGAATAATTCGATTTCCCTCCCATTTATGTGATTGTACTGCTCTAACTTAGAACTAACAGAATACACCAGCTAAGTAGAATAAGTACTCTTTCCGAATAGTCGCTTGCCAGGCAGAACAGCGGGTCTAAAACGACCATTCAAGCATTATTATTAAATGTGATTCACTTCGTGAATTTCCAGGAACGTCATTAGCAAACAGTTCTTCTAACATTTTTTTTCTTTTATTCTTCTATTAACATAGAGATAAAGCATGGACTGAGCATTAGCTGGTTAAAATTGCTCTCTAAAAAGAGCGAAATCAATTGTGGGACCACCTATCTCTTTCATGTACGACATTGATAATGTATTAAGTAATTAAAGGAATTCAACAATTTTATTTGACATTTGGCTAAGGGAAGGTTCAGTCCATAATGTTCGTCTATGTTCAGATATGCAATTCTGCTTGTGCAATTTTATGAGAATTGCTAATTGCTGCTGCTGAAAATTGACGAAGTTAATCATTAGTAATATTGCAAATTGGCCGGTTTAGACTCGCAGAATATACCGGCTAAGTACTCTTTCCGAATAAATTGCTTGCCAGGACAGATCGTGTTAGCACGCTGCTATTTAGGTTAAAAAGCTGAAAACTTCAAGAAAGCTCTGCTATTATTTTAAAATAATTGTTTGTGAATGTGTAGGATTTGTATGCACGTTTCTTTTGTACTTGTTCCATGTTTTCTGAGAAAATTTGAGGTTGTTGTCAGGCAACAGATAACAGAGATTGCTCTCGTTTACCCAATTTGCGGGAAGATTGTGATAGTTTATTTAGAATCCTGCATTTTATACAAAAGGGTATATATATATATATATGTATACAATTACTGCATACATAAATAAAAAATCTGTTTAATCCGTAAATTAGAGTATTATTTTTTTAATCATCGAATATTGACTAAGATAAAATGCTTCAAAATTCAGAAGTGGGGGCTTGTGACGTCATAATGCAGTAAAATTGTACCGACCACGTGACGTTTTGTGATTTTTAGATGCTCGATATTTTGGTTTACTTAATAAAAGCAAAAATACGTGTTAAATATTTTTTGATAATCTAATCTTTCGGACAATTTTTTTTTCAGTAAAACTGTTTATTTGAACCTTTTTTATCTCATTTCTAGTACATGTAGACGCTAACTACTACAAACACACAAAAACTTAGAAAACCAAACAAACTTCGCAGACAGTGTGGGGTCGAGAATGTTTACAAAAACACTTGAACAAAGAAAAACAGCTTCTGTTCAAGACTCTTAAAAACAGACAAGAGTCGACGATTCTCCACACACCACGTATAAATACAGTCAATCCATGACCCCTATTTATTTTAACCCAGTTCTCACTAGGGGCCACGGTTACCTCTATCATGCCTTAAGTCAAACAGACAGGCGAGTCCGAAGCGATTCCGAACCGAAGCGAGACGTCAGTCCGATAGTTCTGTCACGCTATCGGATCGCTTTCGCTTTTCTATGTGACTGGATTCAAACAATTCCATACATTACAAATAAAAACGTCACGCTTCGCATTCGCCACGCCTGTCTGTTTGACAAAGGCTTCAGGGAGAGGTAATCTAGCTACTCACGACGCCCCTCTAATGTCTCATTTCACGCGCGGTCACAGTCATAACTTGGCGCAAAGTAACGGAAAATTGCTTCTGAGGCATCTCACACTACGTCGTCGGATCGTCGTGTCAAAATAAGGCAGACCGCACAACAGAGATCCTTATCACAAGATTTCTGTATATTTTTTACAGCGTTTTTTTTTTACTTGGTATAATCGTCAAATGAGTCCTCCCACCAAGGGCAGAGCGGGAGGGACTGTCAGACTCGTACTGACTAAAATCCACGGTGACCTTCAATAGCCCTTTACGTTCCGAAGTCACGGTAATTCGTATAGTCCCGAGACCATTTACAGCGTGCTTGAAGTATTTACTGCGTTTATTGTTTGGAAAATTGAAAAACCGCCTATAGTTTACGAACGAGTAACTAATTATTTTCCTTCTTAACGTCATAGTTCCAGTTTACGTCACAAAGACGGAAAAGTCATAATAGGGCCTCTAAGCTGTATACAGCAAGCGATCGATATTATTTTCTTATTTAGCCCTTTTTTTAGCGTGGTATAATCATCAAAATCAAATTAGTCCTCCCAACCAGGGCAGGGCAGGAGGGACTGTCAGACTTGTACTGACTAAAATCCACGGTGTCCTTCAATAGCCTTTTACGTTCCGGGGTCATGGTAATTCGGTAGTTCCGAGACCCCGGCAGGCTTTGGCCCTCTAACGGGGGGCCTCGTCATATTTAACCCTTCTACTCCTTTTTCTTCCCGCGAATTCAGGTGTCTTAAATTTCATCACATTAATGTTTTAAATTCATCCTTACATTTTTTATTGTTCAAAAAACCCGGTAACTGTGTCGAGAAGGTGAAGTGGGCAGTTCTTCAATGTAAAATAATGGAACGTCCGGTTTGACTGGTGGGCCACCCCAGTAGCAGTACTAATTGTTGTATGTCACTCTAGTATGCAGCCTGCCTAAGTGTATGAACATACTTGCGACCCACGCTATTAGACTTATTTGGGTATGTAAATGTTATTTTTTTGGAAAATGTTATTTTAGTATGTAGTGACGGTTGTAATAACTGTTCTCAATACGTAAATGGTCTTGTTTTGACTAGCCCAAAAATTTTTTTTTTGTTACGTACTTTAATTTTTTTAACGTAGTCATTTTTGTATTAAACTTTAAAAAAGCTAGTGCGATTAAAGAAACCTGTTAGTTTTATAGGTATAGCCAGTAATATTAAAGGGATCGAAGGGACGAATCGAATTATAAATACAATGTATGTGCTCTTATTTCTAATTAACTTGAGATTTATACTCCAATCCCAGCAAAAAATGCTTATTTTTATAGGCCTTTAAGAGAACATCGTCAAAATGACACTTAAAAACCCAACATGCACCACAAAAATTCTAAAAACCAGTAATTGCGGCCACAGAAACCACACCATCACCATTTGGCTGACCCTAAGTAGCTACAGGACTACCCATCACGACTAATGATGACACTTTGCGGTCGCACATCCGTAGCTCAGTCGCTAGCGTGCGCCCAACCTATTGGGGTAATGGAAACGTTGGAAAATTGCCCTAACTCCATCTTATCGAAGATGTATAGATTTTTTATTGGTCATATCCGTTCGCCCTTGCCAGTAAACTTCATTTTAGCAGATTAACCGGTAATTAAATGAAGCCGGGTTTATTTATTTTTAGATCGACGTTCTTGAGCTTGTAGTAAAGTGGATTAAGGGAGTAAGGCCCGTTTATGATTAAACGGGTGGGTAGTGTAATATTCTGTACTTAATAAAGAAATGAATCACCAAGAGTTTTATAGGAGTTTATGGCGTAACTTAGTTGTTATTTTTATGTGTTTATAACTTAATTGAGATATTGCTTTATTGGGTTTTAAAACAAAGTTGCAGGTACAGGTAAATTAATTTTTTTTTCTGCCATTTTTTAATTATGTTCTTCCAAAATAATATTTAAAGAAAAATGTAATTTGAAGATATCGATATTAAATTATTTTTCTTTAAACTTATACATATATAAATAAAATAGTTTTATCACTTACTATGTTGAAACTCGTGACATGAGTGAACCTGCGGTCTAAGCTAGTTATCTCGTAAAATGAAACAGTGAATGTATTATTCAACGCTGTCAACACTGGCTTCCGGGAGACAATGAAATAGAGTTGTAGCTTGATGCAGCACTACACCTTCCCATGTGGAGGGTAGTTTTTTTTTTTAAATTAAAGCCGTAGAAAGCTACAATGTAAAACTTTCGGTACAGATTCCGAAGAAATATTTCTATGATCTACAATGATTTGTTCCGGGGCCAGATGTGAAATTAGGTTGGTAAAAATATCTAGTTTAGGCACGAATTTAATTTACAAAAACCCAAAAATCACTTTAACATAAATCGTTAAATATCATTAAAAGAGGTAATGTTTTAGTTACATGCCTCGTAAAAAAGGTAATATTTTACCCCTTATTTTTAGTCATTTGTACCTGGCAACACTATACGCCAAAGGACACATTACACGTGATTCGTAAGAAGACCTTTGGGATTAATTAGTACCCCGTACCCTAAAACTGGACCGCTTTGCTTAAAATATAGCTCTTAAACATATACGAAACTTAATATGAAAACTTAAACTTAATATGGCAAGTAGCAACGTGAGTACGTATAATAGCAGACATAAAAAGATACTCTATAACATAAACATTACCTAAAATTATGCTTTTACGGCGTCTTTATGAGCTATGCTTTTATGCAACAGCGACGAATAAACTTAAAACTGAATACTTACCATAATATGGTAAACTTTACTCTTAGAGGAATCATAAAGAAAAATAACACAGCTAGATCATAGAAACTCAGTTGCACATACACAAACACCTAGACCCGGAACAACTACATAGAGGTCATATAAATTTGTGTTCCACGTGGAAATTGAAATCGAAATCGCAACCCGCAGCGCATTGCACAGCTGTCAACCGCTCATCCTTTGCTCCAGCGATGTCGTCATCATCAAATCTAAATATACATTAAAGCCTTTTTCAAACAGACAGGCGATAGCGAACCGGACCGAGTCCGAAGCGATAACAAACCGATACGAGACGTCAAACTGGATGCAGGGAACTGAGGCGTGGCAGTTGTATTAGCTGGCTTTTTATGAACGACGTCAAACAGTACAAATACCCCTTCGCCACGTCTTCGCATCGGTTCGGTCCGGCTATCGGATCGCTTTCGCTTTTCTATGTGACTGGATTCCAACAATTCCTCACACATCAGTCACCGTCAAGTCACCGACAACGGATCGGTGACGGTTTGTATGCGTATCCACAAACACCAGTCACCATCACGTTGTTCGTCATTCTCGTCGCCGGTTTGACTAAATCATTGAACATATACATCAGTCAAGTTACGGGTTGGTCTGTGATTAGGTGTGTGTCATGCTACAGCACACGTGTGGCAATGACGGTAGCACGATGCTGACTGAACTGAGACGTGACGATCCCGGGTGTGTGGGGATAAAAGTATGATACTTGTATGGAATTCTTATTTGACGTGCCTGACCGGTGACGTGACTGATAAATCACGTGCATGACGTTTTAGAACAAAGTCGTGTGACTTTAGGACTATAGAAACATTGTTTTGAATCCTGACTGGTGACGTGTCTTGACGGTGACTGATGTGTGAGAATGCATCTTAAATCTGATTCGTCAGCAATATTACCTAAATAACATATGCCCGCGGCTTTGAGAACCTGAAATTCAACAGGGATAGAAAATATCTTAGATTAGCTTAAAACCTAGGATATTTATCTGTGTCAAATTCTAAAATCCAAAACAGCAGTTTTTGTGTGATGGGGTCAAAAAACAGTTAAATTTCACAGTATTAATCAAGTCATACTATTGAATCCATCATTCATGTTTTATAATGTTAAATAACTCTCTCGTCCTTAAAAGTATCCTTCACAAAAAAATTTAGAACTTATATGAATACAAAATAGTCGTTCATTTAGTCTGAAACTATTTTCATGTTTGATGTCACTTGTGTATTTATAAGCTACATGAGATATTTCGACTCAGATATAAAACAGTAATAAAAACTGTGCAGAAACCTAGCTGAACTAACTTTTTGATCCATTTCGTTTTTTTTTTTTGTATTTTGGGTAAAATGTTTTAAAATTGTATATTTATTTATGTTACGCGGCGTCCTGCGTGAGCGACAAATACGACACGACGCAACGCAACACCAAGTAAATATTATAATAATATTAAAATAGCTGTTCAAATAGATCGAATTGTGTCGCGTCTCGTCTTATTCGTCGCTCACGCAGGATACCGTGTTAGGGTCAGTTCACATCAAGACGCGAAACGACGCGACGCGACAGACGCGACTAAACTGGAAATGTGTATCTATCCATGTAGTAAATAAAGTTTTATTTTGAGTCGCTCTATTGAAATAATTACGCGCAGCGTCGCGTCTCTATAAGAATTGATTCTTAGGATAAAAGTTGGTTGAAAAGTAAGCTGTTTTTTTTTAATATACTTTGGCAAGCAATATACTTACGAATTACAAAGAAATTGTTTACTACATTGATGGATGGTAGTTCGGTTTTCGTAAGACAAAACTTTTTGACAAACTCTTTTGCTGACAACGTGTTATTTTTCAACTTAATACTAAGACATTATCATTATGAAAAACCGGCCAAGAGTGAGGCAGACTCGCGCACGAAAGGTTTATAACTAAATATAAAAACTAAACACTAAATATAAAAACGACAAAAAAATCACGTTGGTGTACGGGGAGCCCCTTAAATATTTGTTTTTTTTCTGTTTTTTAAGTATTTGTTTTTATAACGCCAACAGAAATACATCATCTTTATCATCAAACTTCAACTGTCTATCACTGTTCATTAAATACAGCCTGGTGACAGACAAACGGACAGCGATATCTATCTATCTATATCTATATCTATACTTATAATAAATCTGTAGAAGGGTCAATTCTGTACATTGAAAATATTGAAAAAATAAATAGCGTGGGGTGTTGCTGGATCGATACCAAACCAAATATGATTAAAAAAAATTTTGTCTGTCTGTCTGTCTGTTTGTGCAGGCATCACGTGAAAACTAACGGTTCGATTTCGATGAAACTAGGTATAATGATTCCTTATTATCCTGGGCATAACATAGGATACTTTTTATCCTGGAAAAATACGTAGAAAAAAAAATTATTTTTCAGTTTTATTCATAGACGTTGTTAATGCAGCGCCATCTATGAGCGTCGAGCGTCACTAACACACCCATAGATTGGGTGTCGTCCCAATTGGCTCATAGATGGCGCCACGTACAATAGAATTAAATAATTTTAAATTTGTATAATCTATGTTTTTTTTTTATTGTCTGTGTGAATCTATACATATAATAAATCTGTAGAAGGGTAAATTCTGTACATTGAAAATATTGAAAAAATAAATAGCGGGGGGTGTTACTGGATCGATACCAAACCCAAATATGTGATTAAAAAAAATTTTGTCTGTCTGTCTGTCTGTTTGTGCAGGCATCACGTGAAAACTAACGGTTCGATTTCGATGAAACTTGGTATAATTATTCCTTATTATCCTGGGCATAACATAGGATACTTTTTATCCTGGAAAAATACGTAGAAAAAAAATCTTATTTTTCAGTTTTAGTCATAGACGTTGTTCTGTAGAACCGCGAACACACGTTGCATTACCCGCAGTGGATTCAGCGCCGTAATATTTTTAAGATGTCATTGTCAGAGTTACTCAAAATGGGGAAATAAACTATCCACGCGAAGACCGACATCCGCGCGGACGGAGTCGCGGGCGGAAGCTATACTATAATAAATCTGTAGAAAGGTCAATTCTGTACATTAAAAATATTGAAAAAATAAATAGCGGGGGGTGTTGCTGGATCGATACCAAACCCAAATATATGATTAAAAAATGTTTTGTCTGTCTGTCTGTTTGTGCAGGCATCACGTGAAAACTAACGGTTCGATTTCGATGAAACTTGGTATAATTATTCCTTATTATCCTAGGCGTAACATAGGATACTTTTTAACCGACTTCAAAATAAGGAGGTTATCAATTCGACTGTATTTTTTTTTTGTTACCGCATAACGACCGACTGGGTGAACCGATTTTCATGATTCTTTTTTTGTTTGAAAGCTGGTGCTTCCCGTGTGGTCCCATTGTCACCAAATCAGGATCTGATGATTGGATCTTGGAGAAATCGAGGGCAACCCTCAAATTTTATAGGCCCACGCATCGTTTTTCGTAAATCTTATGAAGTAATTCAAGTACTTGCGTATGGTAATCATCATCTTATATAGCTGAGCTGATGATGGAAGGTACAACTCCTTAACAGTAAGGAGCAGGCATCGACTGATTCATTGTTCGCATATCTCCGGAACTACACATCCGATTTAAATAATTCTTTTTTTTTTGTGCTGGGTATTGTTCCACTTAGGGAATACTGAAAGTTTCATCAAAATCGGTTCAGTAGTTATTGAGATAGGGAATTTTATTAGCTTATTGTGTACATGAGGGATGTTATTACCAGTGCTACGGATTATATTATATGTATTTGGCAAGAATTTGGGTTGAATATTTAAACTAAAAAGAGAAAAATAAATCTTTTTCAAAAAAAATGTAACCGCCTTCAAAAAGAACCACAAAAAAGGGTAAAATAATCAACAAAATAACTTTTATTTCGGAAGTCGATTCCGAAATAAAAGTTGAAGTTTGAAGTTGAAGGCGGTTACATTTTTTTTTGAAAAAGTTTTTTGTTATCCTGGAAAAATACGTAGAAAAAAAATCTTATTTTTCAGTTTTATTCATAGACGTTGTTCTGTAACCACGAACACACGTTGCATTACCCGCAGTGGATTCAGCGCCGTAATATTTATAAGATTTCATTGTCAGAGTTACTCAAAATGGAGAAATAAACCATCCACGCGAAGACCGACATCCGCGCGGACGGAGTCGCGGGCGGAAGCTAGTACTATAATAAATCTGTAGAAGGGTCAATTCTGTACATTGAAAATATTGAAAAAATAAATAGCGGGGGGTGTTGCTGGATCGATACCAAACCCAAATATGTGATTAAAATTTTTTTTGTCTGTCTGTCTGTCTGTTTGTGCAGGCATCACGTGAAAACTAACGGTTCGATTTCGATGAAACTTGGTATAATTATTCCTTATTATCCTGGGCATAACATAGGATACTTTTTATCCTGGAAAAATACGTAGAAAAAAAATCTTATTTTTCAGTTTTAGTCATAGACGTTGTTCTGTAGAACCGCGAACACACGTTGCATTACCCGCAGTGGATTCAGCGCCGTAATATTTTTAAGATGTCATTGTCAGAGTTACTCAAAATGGGGAAATAAACTATCCACGCGAAGACCGACATCCGCGCGGACGGAGTCGCGGGCGGAAGCTATACTATAATAAATCTGTAGAAAGGTCAATTCTGTACATTAAAAATATTGAAAAAATAAATAGCGGGGGGTGTTGCTGGATCGATACCAAACCCAAATATATGATTAAAAAATGTTTTGTCTGTCTGTCTGTTTGTGCAAGCATCACGTGAAAACTAACGGTTCGATTTCGATGAAACTTGGTATAATTATTCCTTATTATCCTGGGCATAACATAGGATACATATTATCCTGGAAAAATACGTAGAAAAAAAATCTTATTTTTCAGTTTTATTCATAGACGTTGTTCTGTAGAACCGCGAACCCACGTTGCATTACCCACAGTGGATTCAGCGCCGTAATATTTATAAGATGTCATTGTCAGAGTTACTCAAAATGGGGAAATAAACCATCCACGCGAAGACCGACATCCGCGCGGACCGAGTCGCGGGCGGAAGCTAGTCCTATTAATATGTTCCTGTTTTACCCTTTGGGTATAAAACTCTAAAAATTTTTAATATTTATTTCAGAGTATGTTAAATATGTATGTATGAGCAGCGCATATTTATATCATGCATATTTGCCAGTCGGAAAATTAATCCAAAGAGGTTCGTATTTAGGCACGCGTCAATGGATGCCAAAGTCGTAAGGTATCGGAGACTTGTGTCGCCTTGTGTACGAAGGGGCTTAAGAAGCGCATCCGCAAAGTAATGGTGCCAGTGGATGGATGTGACGCGATGGATAAAAGCCCAAAACTTAAGGCAGGCAGAAGTTAGTTAGATAACAAAACGACGAAGAAGAAGAATATCAATATTCACCTACCCTCCAGGTATTACAAGCACGATGTTACAAACAATGAACAATGTTAGAAAAGAACTTCAGTTTGCAGAAGGAAATTAAAATAATTTTCCTACAACAAACCTAAGAGAAAGAAAAGCGTAGACATTTTCTCATTTCGTTTCTTTGTTGATTCATAATATTAGCTTCCTTTATAAACATCTGGTATGGAGTGTATCAGGTGTGTTGTTCTGTTGGCTTTTGCTATATGAAAATAATGTTAGAATATTAGAGAGAATATTAACTGTAGTATTGTTAGGGTTGCCGGGGTCGCGGGACTCAGAAATTACCGTAACCCCAGTGCATAAAGGGCTATTGAAGGACACCGTGGATTTTAGTCAGTCAAGTCTGACAGTCCCTCCCACCCTGCCCTGGGTGGGAGGATTCATTTGATGATTTTACCACGATAAAAAAAAACCACATCGTCGCATCTCGGTGTAACTTGACCCTTAGATTATTAACTTTCTTAGTAAGTAAAGGTCGGATGAAATCAAATGACGACAATGAAATAAAAAAAAGTGTTAGAAAAAAAAAGACAGACTGAAGGATCAAATTTCCTAGACTGCTAAGGTTTGAATCCGCGGTCTTTGTCGTAGTAGGCCACACTTTAACCAATGAGCTATTTATTTAGACAGCGGCGGCAACAAAATGAAACATATTTCGCAGCATGCCCCAGCAGTCACAATCTACATGGTTTCCAGACGCAGTTTAATTAACTCTGAAACCGAAGAAAGTGGCGACATCTCACATGAAAATGGAAGAACCCACCACATTCCCTTGAGGCAATTTCTATCCTAAAAGCAGATAAACCCGCGGGTATAACCCAGTATCCAAATAAATAAAGAGATGCAAATAACATTGTTGCTAAATTAAGCAGTTGTAAACAAATAAACAATGTTGAAGCAGAGTAATATCGCGCGACAAATTTGTATTTGTTATTTGAACGCAAATTAAATGTTTACACTAGTGACGCGATGGGACTGTGAACACAAGATGAATTTCCATGCTACAAGTTCGAAGTACCTAAATTAGATACACGAGTATTACATACGCTTTGTGCGACTGTTTGGTGGGGATTATAAAAACGATCTAGGCACCCCAACCCCCTAATCGCATCGGCCGACCGATACGACCCATCGCGTATTAGTAAAATTCGCCGACCAAGGCATACCCTAGTCACCCCCGATGACCCCATCACCCTCCTCCAGGAGAGCAGTAGGGAAACCAGTACTATCAAAAAACAAAGACACAAACCGATTCCGTCATTCCGTCCTCGCCGCCGAGGACGCCCGTGGCGACGTCCGTATCAATGCCCTCCCCGACCCTTGCAAGAGCCAGCCCGCGATGCTGAGCCGTAGCTTTAAATTAGCCCCTAATTAATTATATCATTGCGATCCAGCCTGTCCCTTGCTGTCCTCCCTCAGTGACGCCCTAAGCCGAGGTCCGAACCCCACAGGGCGTGCCCTTAGCGTGTGGTCACTTAGTTGTAGTTTTTTAGTTGTAAGCCCCTGGCTGGAGGCCTTAGAGTAATTTAAGGCATCCACAGAAAAGTCCGGTTAAGCAGCCCACAACCTCTTCTAGGTTTACCATTCACAAAAAAAAAAACGACGGGTTGCACTCTGGGAGTGCCGGCAGAAGTGAAAACTTGAATAGTAATTGTTGGAAATATCTTGTGAAGAGATTTTAGTAAAACTCGCAAAAATGGTTGACTTTTTATTTCAATAATTTTCCAATGTGACGTACATCTTTTATAAACAACTAGCTTTTGCCCGCGGCTTCGCTCGCGTAGAATGTGGTCTGCCTCATTAAGTTACGTGACATTTTTTTTAATATTCATATTTTTTTTATGTAACTTCACATCGTACATCCCAGATTTCTAACTTCAAAATTAGTTTCCATACAATCTTTGAACACCTATACCTAATATTTAGAGGGAATCTCTTGAAGGTGGAATTATCTGGATTCCTTTCTAAGTGCTCATTATTTTAGAGGGCCAAAGCCTGCTGGGGTCGCGGGACTTACGAATTACCGTGAACCCGGTACGTAAACCGTAGCACTGGTAATAACATCCCTCATGTACACAATAAGCTAATAAATTTCCCTATCTCAAAAACTACTGAACCGATTTTGATGAAACTTGCAGTATTCCGTAAGTTGAACGATACCTAGCACAAAAAAAAATATATTTAAATCGGACGTGAAGTTCCGGAGATATATGCGAACAATGAATCTTACTGTTAAGGAGTTGTACCTTTCATCATCAGCTCAGCTACATAAGATGATGATTACCATACGCAAGTACTTAAATTACTTCATAAGATTTACAAAAAACGATGCGTGGGCCTATAAAATTTGAGGGTTGCCCTCGATTTCTCCAAGATCCAATCATCAGATCCTGATTTAGTGACAATGGGACCACACGGAAAGCACCAGCTTTCAAACAAAAAAAGAATCATGAAAATCGGTTCACCCAGTCGGTCGTTATTCGGTAACAAACTACTGTTATGGAGTTGTACCTTCCATCATCAGCTCAGCTACATAAGATGATGATTACCATACGCAAGTACTTAAATTACTTCATAAGATTTACGAAAAACGATGGGTGGGCCAATAAAATTTGAGGGTTGCCCTCGATTTCTCCAAGATCCAATCATCAGATCCTGATTTGGTGACAATGGGACCACACGGGAAGCACCAGCTTTCAAACAAAAAAAGAATCATGAAAATCAGTTCACCCAGTGGGTCGTAATGCGGTAACAAACATAAAATTGATAACCTCCTCCTTTTTTTGAAGTCGGTTAAAAACTATCCTATGTCCTTTCTCAAGTTCCAAACTATGTCTGTACCAAATTTCAAACAAATCGGTTCAGTAGTTTAGGCGTGAAGAAAAGACAGACAGACAGACAGACAGACAGACAGACAGACAGACAGACAGACAGACAGACAGACAGACAGACAGAGTTACTTTCGCATTTATAATATTAGTTTGGATGTTACCTAGCAACGAATGTATCCAGCATACAAACTTCTTTAAAAGTAATAAAGTCACACGAACATTCACGCAAGCGCCCTGCGCCGTCCTACGCTTTTTCGGTCGTGTCCTGACGCGAGTTTAAGATTTTATACCCATTACAGAAAAAGTGCTCAACGCCGAAGTTTTCACTTCAAAAACGATGTGACGGAGATGTGCATTAGCCCCTTCGTACACAATGCGACGCAAGTCTCCGATCTGATACCTTACGACTTTGGTATCCAGGCAACTACCGCAATACAAATCCAAAGGGATTCGAATATAGGCACGCGTCAATGGATGCCAAAGTCGTAAGGTATTGGAGACTTATGTCGTCTTCTATACGAAGAGGCTGAAGCGTATCTGCGAAGTTAAGCATTGTTTTCCGAAAACGTTTATCAAAATGCTTAGTTGACCACAATTACCAGATCTTATGGCACCCGATAATGTGGTCACTAGATGGCGCTATTATCGCACACACAGCGTATTGTTCGGTGGTTTTTATCAACCGAACTAATACCACTTGTTTAGTCAATCAAGAACCAAACTTCTGCCACTAAAAAGTATCATTAGTT
The DNA here is from genome assembly GCA_943136025.2 of Agrotis puta. Lineage (NCBI taxonomy): Eukaryota > Metazoa > Arthropoda > Insecta > Lepidoptera > Noctuidae > Agrotis > Agrotis puta. Next base: position 4,763,320 of record OW964177.2, read on the forward strand.
CACTGCTACATATTTAATAACCGAACTTACTACCATAAAAACATAAGTTCGGTCAACCGGACTAACAGCCGAATTGCTGTCACTAAATCTTTTAATTAAAATTTTGTTTGAGTATATTATGATTGACATACATGCAATTCTTTCTGCAAAACAAACTTAGAGTTTTTAGAAGGGCCAACTGAAAAAATCATTTTAAGCTTCTGTTAATCAACAAAATTCGATACTCAACACACTAAACCCTTTTATTCCGTCGGATAAAATATTATGATTATTATTTATTCATTATACTGCCATACTGCATACTTAATTACAAAATATTCGCGAGCGCTCATTTATAAATGACGAATCCCGTACTTCATATTTATGAAAACTGAACCGGTTCGTTAGTCGCTGGAATTAATTTTAATTCATTGATTGCGCTGTTATGTATGTAGTGTGCTTAAGGCTTTATTTATTATGGAGTAAACAGTTTATTTTTGTTCGATCTTTAAATAGTTCGCCTCCTAATAAACTGTCAGACGTTTTGACTAAAATACGGGGTGATCATTCAATTGGCCTTTACGTTCCAGGGTCACGGTTACCTGATAAGACAGTCCCGCGGCCCTAGCAGGCTTTAGCCCTATAAGGGGAGCCCCGTCAAATTGCTGACAGCTCTCTGAGGTGCGCGTGAAACACGACGCATAGTCCATGGTCAGACGTCAAGTCACCCATTACATGCCTTCATTAGCAATATGTGTAGGTATTACTATGCCAAACCTATTCTTTATTACAGCAATATTGTAGTATTGTTGAAAAAAAACACGATAATAACTTATAGCAAACTCAATTACACTGTGCGTAATTATAGATGATTTTTGTTGTACTTGTTTAATTTTGATTTAGTCTAAATTCATCTTATGATAAAATATTCTAGCTTTTTTTCTCTATTACTTAGAATAGAAAACGCTCGTGCTCCTTTACTTAGGAGACTCGGTCTGAATATGCCCGTTCTCCTTTTGTAAGAAATTAAATAGTAAACACTTCAAATAGTATATATTAGTTGCGGCTGTGTATTTATAGTTAATACATAATATGTTAGTTCGCTTTAATGCTAAACTAGAATCTTCCGTCTTCTCCTAGCTATGATAGGTACCTTTTCCTAATAATAAGTACAAAATAAAGCCAGTCAGAAGAATTCATATCAAACTTTTTTAAAAGAAATAGATAACGTACCCAATTACTATTGACTTGCTACAAGTTTCTTTCTGTTATCTTTTGTTCTAAAATGTATTTTAATCATCTTTCATCAGAGTTTACTTTGTGATAGCCTTCAGCAACTTACTGTTTAATTTCTAGACAGTTTATAGGGATAATATTGAGAGTCTTAGCCGCTGAAGAGCCCGGAGGCCTAATATTGACATTTATCTAAACTTTAGGTACTATTAAGCAGAAACTGGAAACGTAGCTCGTTAGAATATTTGAAAGAGCCTGAATAAATCTTTCTAAATATTAGTATCTTGGGTCGCGGGACTAACGGATTACCGTGACCCCGGTACGTAAAGGGCTATTGAAGGACACCGTGGATTTTAGTCAGTACAAGTCTGACAGTCCCTCCCGCCCTGCCCGGGGTGGGAGGACTCATTTGATGTTTTACCACGATAAAAAAAAAATAGTATCTTACATTTATTTTAATACTAAAGACCAGAGTCTACTCTGCTTGACACTACGTGGTTTCAGAGGTTCTAAAATGGCTATTTTAGCAGCGTTGCTAATGCGACGACACGGTTGGCGCAATGGCTGAGCGATCGAGTGCTGCGGAGCGTTCGGGTTTGATCTCCGCAAGGAAACAAATATTTGTATTTTTATTGGAAAATAACCCAACAATTCCTCGAACCCTGGGCAAAAGGAACTTTCAGTTTTGACCGACTAAAAACCAAACTCTTTGGTTTTTTCAGCTACCCTTTGCCTTCCAGGAACGCGATGCTCTTTTAAAACAATCCCGTCAGTATTTACCTCGTACCTACGTGTTTGTATTAAACCTATCATTGTACAGATACAACCAGATATCTTCCAAATCCCGTCCCATCCCAAGGGGGTCGTTTGGGGTAACTAAAGAAATATATCCAACATATTGACAGCTACATTTACCTCACACCTGCGCACTGATTAAGATCTTATATGTACAGGGTAGTTCCACCTTTACACCCTGTAATTTATTGATATAGGTACTGGCTGTGTTCGCTGAAAACCTTATATATATTTTTTAATATTATAACATTCTTCAATGAAGCCAGAGAAGTGACGCAGGTTCGATTCTCGCACGGAACAAATGTTTTGTATGCATTGCTGGATATTTATTAGAGTTCAGATGAATGTAAACGATCCAGAAATAATGTATGGGGCAACGTCTTCTTTTATTTTTAGAAAATAATTAAATTATAGACAGAAGGTACTTGTCCTTCCTATTTCTTTAATTTTTATTTTGTCCTTACTTTAGGACTTTTCTACTCGTAACTTTCTAGTAAGGAAATATTGAAGTTCAAAGTTCGATAAATACTTTTTACGCCTTCGACCAATTACTCTGTACATCAGACGTTGAAAGCATCATGAAGGGGTTTATTTACACCCTGTATATCCAGAAAGATCAATGGTATCCCCATCCACATTGAGATAACTGAGTTTGCAAGCTGAATCCAACTAATATTAAAAATGCGAAAGGATGTATGTTTGGACGGATGGATGTATGTTTATTACTCAATCACGTCAAAACGGCTGAATATATTATCCTGGTAATACGTTCCCGTGGGATAACTTTTGAATTACGGGCGAAGACACTGACAACAGCTAGAAATTTAATAAAGCCATAATACGTAGCGTTGGAAATAAAAAACTTTTTTCATAAAAGCTGGTTTCTGTGCCTATCTAAATAACAATCAACTATTTATTTTGCCTTTTGTGAAAGTCTGCCTGTCTCGTTACCACAGTTAGCTAAAAGTTTCTCCAATAATTTCAAACCTTTCAGTTCAGAAAATGATACAAAATCTAATGTAATATTTAAGCTGATCGCACATTTGACAGCAATGTACGCATCGTACGCGCCGTACGCACCGCTTTTTACAACTCGTTGTATGTAATTAATGGCGCGTTTAAATTATACAAGTTACTTGTATACATGCTGCAAATTTTATGCAACTTGAACAACCTGCATACAAGCTACGAGTTGCTAGTACATTTTGTTTCAAGCAATTATCAACCTACTCAGTTGGGAATTATGCAAGTTACTGCATACGATTTTTTTTATTCAGCTTTTTTTTGGGCTTTTATCCTTAATTGGAAATGCAACCCCACTGCATACGATTTGCACACTCTCGAAAATATTTTTTTAATTCAAGCTTTATGACGTCATACTTGTATGCAAGACTTGCCTAATCGACATGCGCTTTAAGTGAATAACCACATACTTTACCCACACCGTACGTGTCGCTTTTCGTAAAATGCTGTAGGCATCCGAATATTGAAGGAATGGCAAGGATTCTGATGCCATCCTATATTAAGGTGCGTGCTGCGCGTACGATGCTGAATTAATGTGCGACCACCTTTAGTTCATATCTAGGTTATTACAGAAACTTCTCTAAGTGATATTTACATGTTTTATCTCAATATTCGTTAGGAAAGAAGTTCGAAAGTACACGGTACCTTTTATTTAAATTCGAATAGAGAGATATTGTAATAAAAGTTGACGCAAACAAATGGGAATATTTACACGGCATGATATTTTGTTCAAAATGTACGATGTATGAATACGTTTGAAAGCTTTAGGGACCTGAGTAACAAAACAATATGCGAATGTTCAGCTATGTGAGCAACGTCAAGTTAAATAATGTTGTGTTGATACAATTTTACGAAAACTAATTGAGTTTAACATAATTATAGGTCTCAAAAACAAATGAAGGGCATTTTTCAATATATAAAATGTAAACTAGTGTAACCCCTACGTAGATCCAGAAATTGTGCATCTTAGTTGTCTATTAAAACCTTATTCGCATAGTATAAATTACACATGGCCTGACAGTCCCTTCCGTTCCGAACGGAAGGGACTACATGAACCCTATAAACATAACACTCCTTTTTTGAGCAGTCGTATGAACATAAATTAAAAACTTTCATTCGTTTTTAAGCACTTGACACAACTTTATCTTTCAGTCCCTCATACCAAGCCTGCTGCCTATTTCAGCTGAAAGTTTCTTGTTTGTACGTAACGACTAAGTAAGCCGACGGGGTCGAGAGGCCTACATTCAGCACAAAGGCGGCTCGGATGACGATGACGACCAATTTACCTCTCACGGCCCTCATACAACACTATGAGCGAAGGTAGCTAGAAGGTAGTTCGTGTTTTAATTAATTTAGCTACTTGAGTTGGGAGAATAGGTCAAATAACGTGTCAATAAAAGCCAATAGACATTGAGAGATTGTGTCAAATAATGCGTTAATAAAATAAAGTTTATATTGGGAGCTTGAACGGCACTTACAAAAACGAGCGAGTCTTAGCCCCTTTGCAAGCAACGCGACGTAAGTCTCCGATACCTTACGACTTTGATATCTATTGACGCGTATGTATGTACGAACCTCTATGGATTTGTACCGCAATAGTCACTTGGATACTGAAGTCGTAAAGTATCAGAGACTCGTCGCGTTGTGTACAAAGGAAGTTACAGTAGTCGCATATGATGCGTAACTTTGCCCTTTCATTCAAAGACGCGTCACCAATATTTATTATACATCAAAAATACAAAGCTATTAAAATTCAATAACAATTATTGTTTTACTTTAAAGTCTAGTCGTGTTTAAGTTACCTATAACTGTTTTATTAGCCTTACCTACCTAGATCGTTACATAAACTCTTAAACTTCATTTAAAGGAGACCTTTTCAGTTAAGTTTTTCTTCAATTAGGTTTCAGTTTACTTAATGAATGAAAGAATAATGGCAAACTATCATGTGAACAATTTGCAGTTAGTTTTACGAGGTTCATGTGTTTAGATTCTGTTAATTGTATCAAATCCTTTTTGTTAAATGAAATGGCTACCCGTTTCAGATATACCTATTTGAGAATTTTATTGGCCTTTCTGAATAATGGAATGTTAACATTTTCTTTGTAACTGTACTTTTAGGCTGGATAAACAAATATATTTCTTCAAGTAAGGTAAGGTGGTCGCGGGACTGACGAATTACCGTGACCCCGGTACGTAAAGGGAATAGCCCTTGAAAGACACCGTGGATTTTAGTCAGTGCGAGTCTGACAGTCCCTCCCACTCTGCCCTGGGTGGGAGGACTCGTGTAATGATTTTACCACTTTAAAAAAAAAAAACAAAATAAGGTAAGGTAATTATTAAGGTACTTGTTGAATTCCAGCTTCTCTAAGCGAGGATAGAACTAGGTATCATTTATAATAACTTAAGTATTAGATAACTTTTTGCTTCTACGTCGTTTATTTTTTTTATTTTTCTCTTAGTGAATTTAGGGCAAAGTAAAACAGTTCTTGCTTAATACAAATTACAAAGTGCTCATCCCAATTATTAAGTTTTGTTTTGCTTTTTGTACAATAAGCCACAATTGCTTCTAACTTCACTTAAACTAAGAAACTAACTTGCCTTCTAATAAACCACATTATAACCTCCCAAAAACTATAGCCTAAACTGCCTTTAACTTACAACAAACTGTTCTAGAACTTTCCAAAGATATTACAGAAATTTGCCTAACATTAGAACTGGCAAGTTACAATACAATCTGTGTAATGTTGCCCTATTACAATAAAACGAAAGTACACTCTAAGGGACGCTTGATTATAATAAAAGGAATTGTATTTTCTATGACGTCATTACTAGAACGCAATCATCCTTTCTATGTACTTTGTTCTGTTACGATACACTTTTCAGACAAATGAAAGGTCTGAATAGATCGTTTTTATAATTGAAATTTGAGTTGAAAGTCACTATTTCAGCTAAGTAAGTACTTGTAGAATTAAGCTGTATGAATAATTAAGAGATCGAAATACTTGATACAACTCTTTTAATATTCTGTTTAATCCCGCTACTCCTTCTTATCTCAAAGAGCGTTTTAAGTTTCTATACGATGCACACACTAGAAATTTGTGGTTGTCGGAAAATTTGATACTCTTGATGCCTGTGCACTCCACAAAATTTTATGATTCCTCTTTCACAGTCCAGGCTGTCCGTTTGTGGAATGCATTGCCATTGTCAGTAAGACAAGCCCAGTCACTGGTTTCTTTTAAAACCTTAGTCGTAATTAATTTCCTTTCTCTGTAATGTATATACAGGGTGTAAGAAACATCGACGCACAAACGGATCCAAAATAAAATCCAACACTGGTCGTCCAGAATCATGTCCTGGACCCATGGTAACCGTTTGTGCGTCGATGTCTCTTACATCCTGTATAATTATATATATTTAAATATGTATGTGTATTTTATATTATCAGTAATGTTTATGTGTATTATATTTTATCATAGGTAACTAGTTATTTGTTGTGTATCACTGCCCTCTTTTTTGATGAAAGTTCTTTAAGTCCATCTAAAGGTTGTCTGGAAGATATCGCTATTAGCGATAAGACCGCCGTTGTACAGTCACGAGCAATAACATGTAAACACTTAACTAAAATACTGGTTTCCACTTTGAAATAAGACCTATTTCGTAATAGTATGGCTTCCAAAAGAGAAGTCTAATGAAAAGGAAAAAGTTTAATCAACGTGGTAGCAGAACATCGCTCTTGAATACTGCTTAGTGTATATATACTATTGCTCGTGACTGTACCCTTAGAATTAACAATAATTTAAATTTGTATTTTTCATTTTGATGTACTATAAAGTATATTCTATTCTATTCTATTCTAGATATTTTAATTTCGATGAATTATAAAAAATGAGAAAACAACGCCATCGAACATAATTTTCTTCTAGCCCTTGATGATTTTAGAGCATTCATTAAGAAACACAAACAATACTCACAGGTTATGCTGTTCTCTTGATCCTGATGTAGATCTGAAAATAAAGAAAAATAGGTTTTTAGCATAATTTCAGATTAATATAATTTCCAACTGATGCGAACGAACCGATTGCAGACTGGCTGCAGCCATAAGATAATAATAAATACCACAGTACAGTACTAATATGACGGTATCTCATGTCACAATAAAGCCTTTGTCAAACAGACAGGCGTGGCGAATGCGAATCGAGGTGTTTTTATTTGTAATGTATGGAATCGTTTGAATCCGGTCACATAGTAAAGCGAAAGCGATCCGATCGCTTGACCGAACCGATGCGAAGACGTTGCGAAGGCGTATTGGCTAATACAACTGCAACGCCTCGGTTCACTGCACCCAGTTTGATGTCTCGTATCGATTCGTTATCGCTTCAGACTCGGTCCGGTTCGCTATCGCCTGTCTATTTGACAAAGGCTTAAATACAAAATAGAGTTAGGCTAAAGCTGTATTAGGCAGCGATTTGCGATGTGTCAGAATGAGAGAAACGAGTTACGTTATCGCTAATGTGCGATTTAGCCATATACGTGAGCATTCATTTATTTGTTTTGATCACTCATGTGTGCGCCTTCGTGTAGCCTTAGCCTTAGGTGACTCTTGTATACATTTAACTACACAAGAATAATTAAGAAAAAAGAAAAAGTAAGAAACATAAACAACAACATCAACAATTCAACATCAACACAAGAACACATCTTACATAATTAAAAACTCACGAACCATTGAATACAGTGTAACAAATTGTGATTAAAAAAAAACTAAACGATCGGTTGCACGGACGCATGTTGCTAAATAACGGTTATTTAATAGCTGCTACGCACATCACCTCTCTATGATATAAACGAGACTTCCGTTATTTGAATTCAGAATCTTTTGTTTAGATCAATGTTACTGAAACACATACCCTATAATTTAATTCAATTATTTTCCATTTCAATTAATTTGATTTTGTAACTATTTTTCTTTTTCTATGTTTAAACGACTGTTATTGGTGTAAAAATAAACTAACACCAAGTCAAAGTAATCGGTCGCGGGACTTACCAATTACCGTGACCCCGGAATGTAAAGGGCAATTGAAGGATACCGTAGATTTTAGTCAGTACGAGTCTGACAGTCCCTCCCGCTATGCCCTGGGTGGGAGGACTCATTTGATGATTTTACCACGATAAAAAAAATTCAAAGTAATAAATCTTTACTAGCATATTTAAGCATATTTTTTGGAACAGCCAGCCAAAAATATTGCAGCAAGTTGCCTTACTACATATTTTGACTTCGCTGTAAACGTATAATCAGTGTAAAGACAGCAATGTATCACAAATAAAACACCTACTTTATAATGTTGGTTATGGTCACCCCAAAAATAGTGAGTCTAAAGCTAAAGTGTAAAGTTACACCCTGTAAAATATGAATAACCGGCTATGACATTAAACAATCAGATTCTAAATTCAAGTACAACAAAATACCTGTTATTAAATAATAAATAGCAGTTTGCAAGTCTCTACAATATGAGATAAGCTTAGCGTAAAAGACTTCTTAGTGGTCAGCGGGCAGTAAAGCTTTGAGTGGGTATTAGAGTTGAGCTGATCAACTAAAGCGAACCGGGATAAACTGAGCGGGATTATGATTTTGTACGGAAGTTTTATGTTTTGCAAGAGTGTATTTTATGTTTTGTTGAGTTATTTGTGAGCTTAGTTTTTAATTTGACATGATCACTGGTAAAATGTTTTTCGTTACAACTTAAAGCAAAATTTCGGAAACTCAAAGCATAAAAATGATAAACATGAAAAATACCCCATTATACGTTTGAATGATAGTTTCGGTAAACGTCATGTTTTATCTGCGAAGTTGTTTAATCTAGTATTATTTATTAACATTTTGTGAACTCGTACTAACGAAAGGTTTTTTACTCTGTTGTTTTTCCTCAGAGTATTTTCCCAAGTGCTACATCGAAGCGTCAAGGTAATAAATTATTCACGGCGAAGATTAATTTGAATGCATGAGAAGTAAAGTATTAATAATATGATATTAAGTTACTTTAATAAACGAATGCTTCGCAAAAGTAGCACACATGCACTTATAGTTATTTCAAATAGAACTCAGACAATTAGAAGATTTTTTTAGCAAGAGAAAACATTTCATATCCTTATCTCATAACAAAAATATATCGTCACGTTTACAACAGCAACTTTATCGATACAAAGTAAGTAAATAAAAACTGCATCACTATAAAACAACCCTGTCCTCTTCCAACTAGCGCTAAAATCGATAACCCATACCTTGCTATCCCTATCTATATCAAATTATCGGTCTTCGATCGCCAACGCAGTCTGGTTAACACGCTTAAACATCCGTGAACAAGTTGGCACGCCGGCAATTCCGGGAATTCCGTATACGCGATAATGTAGCGTAGCATCACTAGCTAATAGCGATCAGAACATCCACTTAGAATCGCGTTAGAATGTTCACGTAATCTTTAAAGCGCATAGACGTGGTTTGCGTTTTACTTGCATTTTCAACGTATCTGATCTAACTGATAGTTGGAGCATGGTTAAGTTTAGATAATTAAGCTCCAACATGGCTAAATATAGTTTAATAGTCAGAATAACAGTGATTGAGTATGTTAATTTTCAGAGTTCCATAATGAAAGCGGAATGGATGATGTCAATTTAATGTCATTATGTAACCAACAGTCCCAAAATATAGTAGTTCAGATGTCAATATCACTTCCACCATCCACAGAAAACATGAATAGATTTTGCGAGTAAATATGAAAGAAAAATGAGAAAATGACGCTGTTAAGTCTGACAGGGGAATGCGGAAGAAGAAAACTTGCTGTGCCGACCCCAAGAAGACTGGGATAAGGACAGAAAGATGATGATCATCCACAATCCTATACGGGTAAAAATTACCACTAGCATTATCGACCTGGTTGAAAGTCATTGTAGAAAGTACGAAAAGCTTGAATGACTACAAAGAATCATTACTTACATCAATTTCATCAAGTAAATACATACTCCCAAACAATGCTTTTTTTTTCTTCCCAGGGCAGGGTGGAAGGGACTGTCAGACTTGTACTGACTAAAATCCACGGTCTCCTTCAATAGCCCTTTACGTACCGGGGTTTGTGAGCGCCGCGACCCCGGCAGGCTTTGGACCTCTACAGGCTCCGTCACTATGCTGACACTCCTTGAGGCGCGCGTGGAACAGAACGCGCCGTTCTCAAACAATGCTTCGCCTAATTTTGACAAAATCCAGCACAAAAGAGTTAATTTGTTGCGAATTGTACCAAATGGATTATCTGCTAACAATTTAGTTACACGTACTGAAATATGCAGTAACGAAGCGTAAGCACGTCGAAGCTCGCTTAATGGCCCACCTACACTTGTAACCCCTATTGTTCGCGGTTATGTAATTCAAGATCATTGTGCCGATATTACATGCATGCTGTAACTATATTAAACCTCTGTGTGGTATTTCATGTGATGTAAGCTTTGAGTAGCGTCTTTTGTAGTTAATTAGGTGATATTAATTTGATGTTAGATCAAGCTAGGATTTATTTCACATGCTCAAACGCGAAATAACATGCATTAAAGCTTTATTTAGACTAATTTAGACGATATAAGAAATTGAATGCAAGTTGCATGAAAATTCGTCTACATTGCGGACTTATAATGGAACAGTAGTAACTTGCATGCAAGTTCTTGTAGCGTGTAAATGGACCTTTATGCCATCGCAAAACTTGCAAATTTGTCCAATCGTTTTTTGGGAGAAAGAATAAAAAACATCCATTCATATATCCCTCCGTCCTCTCAAACTTTCACTTTTAAATAGCTGTTAAATAACGCGTTTCAAAGAATTTTATTTATGATCTACATTTTACCAACAACTTACAAGCAGTTGAAAACTTATCTTCTGTAAACAACTTAAGTTTGCTGTCTTTTGATTTAGATTGTCCAAACTTTTCTTAATTTTATTCATGAGATTTTAAAAGCCTTTTAATGGTTTCTTTCTATTTATTACAATCAGTTAAAACTTCTTAAATTATTGTCTCTCAAACAATGTTTAAATACTTTATAATAATTTTATTTACTTCTGGCAAGAAAGATCATTAAAATTTACACTTGCATTATATTTTTAAAGCAAAAGGAACTTAATACTTCAGAAACCGCAAACTCAAAGCATCGTCCATTTTGTTTTTATCCTTATTTTTCCGAACGCATGGTAAATCAAATTTTCCGGTTATATAAATATTTCGCTGTAAAATCCGGTTTTAAAATTACATTTTGACCAACATTACTAGTTTACACTGTAAAATCCCTCAAAGCTTTGTATGTTCATGTGTTTTTTGCGAATGTTACATTACAGAAAAACAAAACGAAAGCTTTTTAGCGAGCATTCTCTAACGAGCGTTTAGTCAAGCTTTTTGCCGAGAGCCGACTGTCGAGTCGGATAATCACCATTTTCATGTAGAAACATTTTTAGACGCACATCAACAGCTGTAGCGTTCGCTAGAAAGATCGTAAAAATGTTCGTAGCGATGTTTGGCTCTATGCTTGACTCTGTTCGTTGTTCAGTTCAACAAAATTAAAAACGGCGAATGCTCAATGTTCTGATACAAGTGAATGCTCACATCTATCAGCACCTTTAAGGTATTTGTCGAAAGTACCGTAAATTGAACAAAACACGTCTCTCACACTATCATGATCCATCAGCCTGTATTGGTCCACTGCTGAACATAGGTCTCTCCCAATGTACGCTACTGAGTCTGGTTCAACTCTTCTCATCCAGTTTCTGCGGGCTGCCTTTTACAGGACTTTAGTCCACCTGGCCGGCGGACACTAAACACTGCATTTGCCTAGCTTTTTTTTTTAAACCGTTACCTTACACTAGGAATTTCTAATGTGGCGTGGGTGCGTTTACAAACATAAAAACTCACATACACAAACACCTAGACATGAAATAACTACTTGCAGATCATACAAATATTTGTTCCGTGCGGGGATCGAATCCGCAACACGTTGCGCAGCAGTCGATCGTTCAACCACTGCGCCAACCGTGCCGTTAGTTGCGGCCTCCACTAAAGGACACGTCTACCCCAACAGTTATCTGTCCTACGAGCGACGTGGCCAGTCCGCTGCCACTTCATCTTCTTAATTCTTTACTTCATGTCAGATACTCTGGTATTCTGATGGATCACCCGAATTTCTCGAAAATAATACTGACTTCTATTAATATTATTGAGTTCTATTCTCAATTTATTTGTTACTAGCGACCCGCCCCGGCTTCGCACGGATGGACATTTATTTTTTAAGATCTCTGAAAAAAAAAAATTCCGGGATAAAATATAGCCTATACGGATTCGGAAGAATCCCTCTAAGTAATGGTAAAAGAAATTTTGAAATCGGACCAGTAGTTTTTGAGCGTATTCAATACAAACATACAAAAATACAAAGGTTTCCTCTTTATAATATTAGTATAGAAGTATAGATATAGATTGACAACGATAAAAAGATTAGGAGTACTGTTTATGTTTGGTATTTTCGTCATCGTTTGATCACCTTTGTCGTTGTTAGTGCCAAGTATTGTGAATATTATGACAATAATCTCTTTGATACGTAAGTTCGATCATTTCAAATCAATAGATATAAATACAGGCATGTTTTATTTAGAATAGCATTAACAATACCTCTTGTTCCCTGAAAGTGTAAGCAGAGATATTTACCTCTATACTACAATAAAAAAATATAACACGTATATGAAAATAAACTAGAAATTAAAAGCTTATTTTTGTTATATTTTTTCTTTTTCAATGCAAACGGCCCAAAAACAGAAGCGAGAATCGTAGATCACCTTATATCCACACCAGACATCTTTGATTGTATTAACCCGTTGCATGTGAACATCGATATTTGTACACATTTATAACTATTCCCTTGCTTCGAATTCGCCTTAGAACACAGGTTTCTTAGTACTTAGTAATCAAGCTTTACCACTGAACGCTTACTTAGAAATGAGTAGAGATGTATCCACTTGTCGGCTGAGAGTCTGGGACGATTTATAATGAACTTTAAAGACTTACTTATTACGAGTTTTTACTTATAATTAGCCCTATTGTTTATTAAATATTTATAAAAAGTCGTCCTATACTGTTTGAACTTAATTCAAAAGAAATATAATTTATTTACATAAACATATTTCAGTAAATGAATTCAAAGGTTTTATGAATCTTAAAAAAGGGGAGTAATTTTTAACAAATGCGAAGTTGCCTTGTTGGTTATACAAACTATTTTGTGAAGGTTATATCTTCGAATGAAGCGATGCAGTTTAGTAACCGCACCGCGTAATACATAATGTACAGTAGAGTTCTAAAAGATCAATTTTTTTTAACCTTTTTCTTACTTCATTAGGTTTCAAAAGAGTACACATACTCGTATTTATAAACTAGAATGTCAATAAAGTAAGCAACTAACCAGTGCAGGAAATGTCACTAACATTAACACTACCGATGACAATGATCGGCCGACTAGGTATCTAAAGTTTTTGCAACCGACTAGTCGGCTAAACTCACATCTCTAGCAATAAGCTAAGGAATAAGCAAAGATTTAACAAGTCGGCTTACGCTGAGCGCCGCTTCGAACTTAATTATAGCTAACAGGTATAATTTGTTCGCCTTTAAACTCGTTTAATAAGTTTATAAGAGTTTCTGAAGTCGTGTCTTCATTTCCTTGAGAAGATTGAGATTGCAGCGGCTCTTTGATTATAGTGGTCATCGAGGTTGGATTGTAGTTTTTTTTTAAATATTTTAGAGATTTTGGATATCGTATTGTGTGGATTTAGTGAACTTTGTACATAGTGTTTATGGGATTGCCATAATATCATTTTGCCGTTTTTTTTTTTGCGTGGTATAATCATCAAATGAGTCCTCCCACCCAGGGCAGGGCGGGAGGGACTTTTTTTTTTGGGACAAACCCAACGCACTATTCCCTAACCACTGCAACTCCTGTAAGCCAGAATCAACAGTGGCAACCAACCAGAAAAGCGCCGACACACGCTCGACGTGTCCCAGAGAATGAATTTACCAGTCTTGGATCCTGCAACGAAATTAATCAGAAAAGAATAGTGGAGGAGTAGGAAAAAATATATGTTTCCACTTCCCTCCATGCAAGCAGGAGACAGAACAAAACAAGGCCAATAGGCACAAAGGGACATTACAACTGGGAGAAGCCCAGTTGCCTAGCACCACGGGTAAAATGACTACTAATATTAATGGGTCCTAAATTGTGAGCTGCTAAATTTGATTCCAATAATAGGCATGGCAAAAGGCAGCGGGAGGGACTGTCAGACTTGTACTGACTAAAATCCATGGTGTCCGTACACGGTAATCTCTTGGTCCCGCGACCCCGGCAGGCTTTGGCCCTCTACAGGCCCCGTCACTATGCTGACACTCTATGAGGCGCGCGTGGAACAAAATGCGTCGTCGACCCGGGCATGGTCCATGGTCGGACAGCGAGTCGCCCATTACTCGCTGCCCGCGCCTACGGTGGCCGGAGATCGTCTTGCGACGTCCGACGCCGTGGGCGTCTACCACTGCGGCTGGGGTGGAGGGAGGACGCTGTCCTCTCCCTCAGGCGGCCCGCCTCCTCCTATATAATTTTGCCTTGCAAAAAAAAAATAGTATAAACAAATATAAGTTGCCAAGGTAAAAAAAGAAGAAGAAGGTATTCATTCTAATCCACAAATGAAAGAATACTCTTTATTATGTACACCATGACGTACAAATAATAGATAGTAGTGACCATTCAAGTCAACCTTTAAAGGAATAAATGGAAGAGGAAAACATTATTGCACTATTTATGGTGTGGTCTAAAATTAAAATCAAAAGTGCCATTCTTATAAAATCGTATTTTAAACCCTAACCGCACACGTTCCATTCTGAACTGACTTTTGCAAAGACAAAAATGCCTATTTCATTAGACAGTTCAATTTCAAATCAAACGTAGTAACGTACAATGAAGTACAAAGTTGCAATTTCTTCGAGCGACCACATGAGGTCAGTGTAAGCCTGCGTCTGACAATCCCTGCGGTCTGAACGTTCATGCAAACGTAGTACTGCAATATCGTTTATTATTCAGACCACTGTGAACAAACAACACCCCAGAGATTGCACTAACACCGAAACAACATTTCCAAAGACTTTGGAACCTCCAAAGTCTTCCAAAGTTCTTTCAAAGATTTTGTTTCGTCCGAGTTTATTTACTCTTTTAAAGTTCAGACAGTGAATTGTTCTGTTTTGACTTTATTTTCTTTGGAAGTTAAGAATTTCAGTACAGTGAGGGAATTATGGTGTTAGCATTGTGTTGAAATGATTTAATTTCTGTTTTGAAACCGCGAAGGTTGTATTTAATTTTAGATGATGGAAGATTTCGAATCACGTTATTAGAATAATTAGTCTAGCTGGAGCACAAATGTTGTTTATAATTTTGTCTATAAGCAACAGCTTTAGTTTTTGGGTTGATAAAAATCATAAGTCCTCCCGTTTTGGATTGAACGTAAGAGACTATCAGACTGACGAAAAATCAACCCTATTTCTTCGGTTACCCTTTGCGTTCCAGGGTCACAGTATCCTTTTCAGATTTTCCAGCGACATAGCAGTCTTTATAAAAAAAAAGTCACCGATCCTACTTTAAAAAAAAAACCAGTGATATCCCTTACTATTAATGTAATTATAACTTTCACTACAGTTACATTACAACAAAGTTGTGTTCAAAAACCCCGTTCGTGAAAGACAATACATAACTCTCAGATACTTGGCACTCTCCCATTACAGGTCCTCGCAATTCTTCCCGCAAGCACTGTGTTTATCGTATGAATCAATGAGGGTATTACGTGAGCGAACTGACCAAAATTGGTCTGCGGTTTCCGTGATCCAATTTGTTGGTCTCCGGAGTACAGTGCGGACTGTTCCGCATCGCAAACTATAGAGTTGTTCGGAGCCTATGAATTGTCAGCTTCATTTGTTACTGGGATGTAGAAATGAGAAATGTAGTCGTGTTTTGTTTAATATTAAGTCTTGCATTGGTAATTGAGATACTTTAAATTACAAATATTTTAATGTTGGGTAAACTTGTAATGATTTGTTGATTAAAAGGGTCTAAAAGGGCTTTGAAGGTTTTAGCTCTATCGGTCGCCCGCAATTTAGTTTTTTTTTCAAAATCGCAGTTTATATCGCGGACACTTAGACAAACAAAAAATATAATGGATATAATGTCCATTATTCCCCGAATCTTTTGACTTTCAGTTGTGCAATTTTAAAGTCAATATTTTTGATGTAATGAATGCAAGCGCTACTGCTGAGCTCACAAGTCTTGGATCTGTTTCGTCAATTGAACCCAGTGTTTTTTTTGGTATCAGAATCTTCTTAAGAGATTGATCTAATATTTAGCAATAGGCTTGCTCTCTCAACGTATCTTCTGCCCAAATCTTCGGGTAAAAACGCGAATTTTTATGAACGATACTAGCGGGCGCCCGCGGCTCCGCACGCGTGAATGTCGGTTACCGCTGCAAAAAGCCTACTCAGGCGATCTCAGGGCAGTATAGAGGGAGCGACTATCGCAACCGAGGTCCGGGCACGTCGCAATCGCGGCGGTAAGACCCCTCTTTGAGGAGTGGCTGGATAGGCGTCACGGCGTCCGCAGACGACGCCCTACCGCATTACGCAGGTCCTCACCGAACACGGAAGTTTCGGGAGGTACCTGTGTCTGATAAGGAGAGAAGAAACTCCTGGGTGTCACCACTGCGAGGATCGTCCGGAGGACACGGTGGAGCATACGGTGCAGGACTGCCCCGCTTGGGCAGAGCACCGCCGTGTCCTCACGACGGCGATAGGCGGAGAACTCTCGCGCCCGGCATTCGTCGAGGCCATGCTGCGAGGCGAGACGGAGTGGGAAGCGGTCGCCTCCTTCTGCGAAGTAAGCATGCTCGCAAAGGAGGAGGCGGGCCACGTGAGGGAGAGGACAGCGTCCTCCCTCCACCCCAGCCGCAGTGGACGCCCATGGCGACGGACGTCGGCAGACGATCTCCGGCCACCGTAGACTCCGGAATGCGAGCGGCGAGTAACGGACGACTCGCTGTCCGACCATGGACCATGCCCGGGTCGACGGCACGTTGTGTTCCACGCGCTCCTCAAGGAGTGTCAGCAAAATGACGGGGCCTGTAGAGGGCCAATGCCTGCCGGGGTTGCGGGACTCACAAATTACTATGACCCCGGTACATAAAGGGCTATTGAAGGACACCGTGGATTTTAGTCAGTTAAGTCTGACAGTCCCTCCCGCCCCCTGCCCTAGGTGGGAGGACTCATTTGATGATTTTACCATGCAAAAAAAAAAAGGAAGACTAAAAGTCGCGCTGATAAGCACGGTTTGTAAATAACAATTATTGTCTGTCAATAAGGTCGAACAGTCTGAACGTCTATTCGCATCAGCAGCCGAATATTGTATGAAGAACGCGCGTTTTTTTTTGTGTATGACATCACGCAGGTCAAACTCTAGTAGGTTGTGTACTGCTCAACCGGACTTTTCTGTGGATGCCTTAAGATTTTAAGGCCTCAAGGCCCGCGGACCCCGCCGCCTTTTTATACCTGCCGAGCGTCGAGCGCGGCAACCGCTACACAAAAAAATAATCCTTATAGCATGATTCTGTATTCACGCGCGATGACTGATTAGCGTATTTCATGTATAACTTTGGTGTTTCTGCACCGATTTACATGATTCTTCTTTTATTGAATAGATAATAATGTTAACTTTTTTTAATTAGGGATGAGTGAGAGTGTTGTAAACGTAAGAGTAGACAAATATAATCAGAAAGCTCCGTATTGCTAAGCTATCGGGAGTTTCACGTGTTATTGTGAGTCAACCATAAAAGATAGACATATGCTGTCAAGGAATATTTTTATATAATTTTAAGGAGAACATTTCCGTCATACATGATTTCTATGTACCTTTAACCATTAAGGCTGCACACGCGACAGAAGCTTAAAAAATTGAGTAACTTCTCCCGTTTTCCCAATATTTCCCTTCACTGCTCTGCTCCTATTGATCGTAGCGTAATGAAAAGTATACTATAACCTGCCCAGGAGTATGAAGAATAATTGTGCCAAATTTCGTTAAAATCCGTCGAGTAGTTTTTGTTTCTATAACGAACATACAGACAGACAGACAGACAGACAGACAGACAGACAAAAAAATTTCTGATTGCATTTTTTGCATCAGTAGCGATCCCTAATCACCCCTTGATAGTTATTTTTTAAATATATTTCATGTACAGAATTGACCTCTCTACAGATTTATTATAAGTATAGATAATATGAATATAAAATAACGTTATTTTCAGGCTACAAATCGTTCAAACAGAGAACATAATTTACTTATTGTTCATTAATAAACGACCTGCTTTTCTCAAAAGCTAACAACCTATTAGTTTAGTTTTACAGCTAAACTAATAGGTTGACAAACACGAACTAAATACAAATTCAATTAAAACGCTGAGCTATATATTTAGCTTTTTAAACCCCATTTTATTTTTATTCATTCACGTTAGAGTGCGGTTCTCATTTCAATGTTTGCTGTAGCATGTGACATGGCAAACACTTGGAGTGTGGCGCCAACATAACCAACATGACCCATATAACCAACATGTTGGCCACCGTGTTGGTAATATACCGTATTTACGGAGGGCTCTTAGCAAATGTTGAACGTGTATGCACAGACAGCTGCAGCACTATTCTATGAATTTTCACCATCGAGTGTGCTTTGGATCCGCTCTGAAAATAGTTTTCAAATTTGACATTCGACACTGTCCGATGCCGAAGTGAGTTTTATACAGAATAGGGATGGGAAATGGTGAATCGTACGATCGGACGTCATTTTTGACTTTATCGATATGCCTGGTGAGAAAATTGACAACATTCCTGTGGTTTAAACATAAAACTGCGTGCATCTCTTATCCATCTATTCCCCGCGATCTTGACGATATCATCAACCCAGCGGGTTACTTAGATACTTCCTATAATTATTATTTATTTTCACTCATAAAGGCCGCTATCATTTGGGCATTTAATTAAAAGATGAAAGTTATTAATCAATACTTGATATAGTGTTTCGAAGGTAATCAAGTTTCCTTTCTCTGCCTCATTGAGAGAGGCATGCACGGATCATTAAATTGTAATACCGATTGTCAAAATAATATCATTGTGCAAAATTAATTTGACCCGTCAACGAGTATGACACAACACAACAAGGTTGGTATTGTCTATCCTAACCGACAATGATTATAATTAAGACCTGAATGATAGATTCGTGAAGCAACCATGTGTGAATGTCTTCCACGTTGCACAATTGAACTAAATCAAAGATGTCTTAAATATGTAGTGTCGCAATTCGCAGTTTGCTAAGATAATTGCGAATTTGTTACGTTTTGTTTCTCTGACAATACGATTGCTGTGTGGCTTTTGATTGACTCGGTGAACTTTGCTTATCAAATTTTGATCTCGATTGTGTATTATGAAATAGTTAAGTCACAATAAACAAGTTTATTATCTGCGAGGAGCTAAATTATTTAAATTATAAATGCCAAAATCATTAAACGAGTCGCGCTCACGTAGGTGAGTGGATGGGTGAGGTTCTTCCGTATTTCGGAAAGTATGTTAATCCGTTGGTCCTGACTATCATTTGGACATCTTTTACTTACTACGTTACTGTTGTAACGACTGAAAGAATCACTGACTAACAAGTCAGTGGCCCGAAAATCTGGCAACGACATCCAAACCGAACTAAGGGGTATCGTATCATTTATCATCCAGTACTAATTAGTTTGTAGAGGTCAGATTGGCAGTCGCTCCATTTAAGAAACTGGTAGTAATATGCTGTATCCAGTTAGAATGAAAGCATATTCTATTATACTAGTAGAGGAAACGCTAGGCAGAAGGTGATGCAACCATATCTGTTTTATGTATAACAAGCCTGTATGTCATGGGCAACTCGCTGTCCGACCATGGACAATGCCCGGGTCGACAGCGCGTTGTGTTCCACGCGCTCCTCAAAGAGTGTCAGCAAAATGACGGGGCCCCCTCTAAAGAGCCAAAGCCGGCTGGGGTCGCAGGACTCACGAATTACCGTGCCCCGAAACGTAAAGGGCTATTGAAGGACACCGTGGATTTTAGTCAATATGAGTCTGACAGTCCCTCCCGCTCTGTCCTGAGTGGGAGGACTCATTTGACGATTTTACCACAATAAAAAAAAGCCCGTATGTCATTGATATTCAAGATCAGTCTCGTAGGGCACTTTGGATTGAGATGTGAAGTAAATGCTAACATTTCCTCGTAAAATGTGGATCGCCTGAGATTTTCTCGCCGTTGGAAATGGTAGTAAAACAGTTGCTATCGAGGATTCTAAAATCGAAACACCTCAATGTGGCACACTTAGTAACATTGTAAAGAAGAATGTTATTTGTGGGACACATTGGAACAACGATGAAAGTAGTACAATATGTTAATAAACCTATCCCAAAATAGGGCACAACATTATATTTATCAATTTATTACCAAACTAAAATTTGAAACTAAATTTCCTGAAAGTAAGTATATTTGAGCTGATTCGAGGTAGCACACCATAATGCCTTTGTCAAACAGACAGGCGAAAGCGAAGCGTTACCGAAGCGAGACGTCAGTCCGATAGTTCTGTCATGCTATCGGATCGCTTTCGGTTTTCTATGTGAGTGGATTCAAACAATCCATACATTACAAATAAAAAGTCACGCTTCGCATTCGCAACGCCTGTCTGTTTGACAAAGGCTTTAGAGCTTTTGGAAGTAGAAAAGCTTAAGATAAAAAAAAAACATATTCATGGATTTTGAAATGCACCTTTTTTGTTCCCAAATTAAAACCATTTCCCCCAAAATCTACCAACTTTATCATTTCTGGCACCTCTATATCCTAAAATTAGAATGTAAAACGATTGTGTAACGTTTGTTTATGACATCACTATTATACGACATCTACAAGCGACCGGAGTGCTGCCACCCGTTCCCCTGTATTGCCATATAAATTTTATTTCAGTTGGCACAGTGGCTGAGCGATCAACTGCCGCGCAGCGTGTCGCGGGTTCGATCCCTGCACGTAACAAATATTGTATGACTCAATTAGTTGTTCCGGGTCCGAGTATTTGGGCATATTTATAAACGAACGAAGCAAGAAAACATCTTATTGTGGAGCAATGTTTAAAATATAATATATTAATTAAATAATTACATAAATTAAATCTTATTTTGATACCAAATAATAACTTCACAGGTCAGACAGTTATTTTTTACATATTCTATGAATAAAGTTCATACTTGTACGTATCTGTGAAAGTTCGTTATACGGATGGATCCGTATTCTGTAATCTGTTCTTCGGCTTCAATTTGCGGTTCTGTCGGAATCTTTATTGATTGTTGGTGCTTCCGCTCCCGGTATTAATAAATGAACTGTGGTAATTGAACTAGTTGTGATTGAACATGTATACGATTCTGCGATTTCAATGAACATTAATACAGATGCTTTTAATTCTCTTGATCATGGTAAATCGTGTGCAACTATAGATATTTTTGTAACTCGCCTCACGATCGAACTCCTGTACATCTGTAAAAAAATACTTTAAAAAACTTCAGCTGTTCAAGTCTTTATCCGATATATTCATAACAACATATTGATCGACAGAGTCAGATAATTTGTCTCTAGATACAAAGGATCAAAAGTATGGATCTTTGTTGTCACACCGTGCATTGATGCAAAAGGATGCATTCGGCATCCACCACGGCTTTGCAGTCAAATTCTAATCGAACCCGGGATCTCATTCTCATCAGACATGTTTGTTACCACTGCTATAATAGACCAACTAGGATCGTGAATATGTCACACACTTTAAATACACAGGAGAATATTGCTTAGCTACGTTTTATTTAAGGTATAATAATCTAGCACTTTATATTACCACCACAAGGATTTCATAACAATTTTAAGTTACCGTTCAAATGGCCGTTCCGGTCTTTCGAACACAATAGCAAAAAACGGAAGACGAAATTTAAAAAATCTCCAGTCAGGTGAATTATTTCCGAAATCAACTTTTTTTTTGGCAAAATGTAACTGTAATACTTTTATGAAACAAAATACGGCTGTAGCTTTTAACTTTTCAGTTTTACGGACGAGTTATCTTCATTTCAATATTGTATTTTGGCCGCTATAACAAAAAACGAGATAAAAACTATTAGGTATATGTGTTAATCCAGGTTATAAACCATCTGTTCAACTAGTTCTGTAGTTGTTGCGTGAAAGAATTACAAACATCCATCCATCCTCACAACCTTTCGCATTTATAATATTATAACTAGATCCACAGCGACTCCAATATTTTAAAGTGGGAAGATTTGTATTTTTACTTGTAATAAAAAACACTAAAAAAGTTAAACTAAAAAACAACTACAGCATTTTAAAAATTCAGTCATCTATCTAAACTTACATTATCAGTGTATAGCGTAGGCTATATTTTATCCTTAAATGCAGCTGTGCAAGGCCAGGGCGGGTCGTTAGTATTTAATAAGCATGCTTTAACAGCATCTAATGGTTGCAAGTTCAACTTCTGAGTATGAGTAGCAGGGTTTAAATGAGATAGAGTGTTATTGGGTTTTTCCGCCAAGAATCCTCAGTAACGGCCAAGGAGCCAATATTAATCGATAATTCACTCGATAATGACTGGTATCATCAAAATTAGTCGGTATCGGTACTTTAAATCACCAACTAAACAATCGCTTGAAAGTTGCCCATCTGTACTCAACTTTACGCCAACATTACTGAGGCTTACCGCACTTGTAGATAACGGTATTCCTTCACAATTATCCAAGCATGAATTGTCGCCAATTAAATCTATAGAACAAGAAATTTAACAATCAGTCGTATATTATTGCCCGTTTACCAGCAATTATTGAGACAGTTCAGCGGTATTATATTCCAATACGGGACTTGTGGGTTACCAAGTAGGGACATTTACCTGTCGTTTCCCTTATTGATGAATAATATAGTTACTTCCGCAACGGTAAAGCTTATTTCAGTGATGATGATGATGTTGTAAAGAAAATGTATGTCAAGAAAACAAAGAGTTTAAGTTTTTTTTGTACTACAACGTAGTATAAATACAACATTATTTTTTGTTTATGCGAAACCCGATTCACCTGTCTTGTATTTTTGTGTAAAGAATCTATGTATTAAATTTCATATTCGTAAAAGAAAGAAAAATCATAAAGATATAAGCTTAATATGTTACATGGTTGTCTGTTTCAAAATATGCTAATTTGTCGTACACTCATTGATAATAGTTTGGCAAAAGGAACCTAACCGTAAAGTGAAATTGTAATTAACTGGTGATGAAATTAATTAAAATATTTTTGGATAAAAATATAACATGGTGTAAAAATTATTGGAAACGATTCAGTTATGTAACCCGGTGAACGAAGGAAGTGAGAATCTTAAGATCGCTAGAAACGTTAGATCGCTCGATGTGACGGTTCTTGAAGGAGGCCTATGAATAGCTAATAGCGATGGACATCTTTCAGCTGATATGGTAAAGTTGGTGAAGAAATATTTTCAGTCAATACAATGGACTTTGAAGTGTGACGATTTTTACAACTTGTTGGCGTAATAATTCCTGATACTCCATTAAAAAGAAGGAGCGTTCGACCAGACGGTTGTTGTATCTGATTTTTTTTTTAATATTTTATGATACAGATATTTTTACATTTCATCGTATTTATATATTGTAATATACTTTATCTCGACGAAATTATACCCATTACACAATAAAGATACACTACTTTGACAGGCCTGTTGGTCTAGTGGTTAGTGACCCTGACTGCTATGCCGGAGGTCGTGGGTTCGATTCCCACCCAGGACAAATGTTTGTGTGATGAGCACGATCATTTGTTCTGTGTCTGGGTGTAATTTATCTATAATATGTATGTATTTAGAAATATATAAGTATGTTTATCAGTCGTCTAGTACCCATAACACAAGCTCTGCTTAGCTTGGGACTAGATGGCCTTGTGTGATAGTTGTGGAATATTTATATTTATTTACTATGGCAACCAACAAAATTAAAACACAAGGTCAACTAAAACCAGTGTCATCCAACCAAACAATTTCAGATAAGTGTCCCGTCTAAACACAACCTTACTTGTACACGATGTGGCTTACCACAGTCATAACGGTGCTTGAAGACGAGCTGAGCGTGAACGATGCCAATTAACTTGATAGTACCATCGTAACGTTTCTAGTGTTGTCAATATAGCCATGTTGAAAGAATATGGGACTATTGAACAGTTCTCTTCTCATACACGAATTAGCGGTTTAAAATATTGGGCCGATGAGAGCCCGGGTCGACAGCGCATTGTGTTCCACACGCGCCTCAAGGTGTCAGCATAGTGACGGGGCTCCCTGTGGAGGGCCAAAGCCCGCCGGGGTCGCGGGACTCACGAATTACAGTGACCCCGGTACGTAAAGGGCTATTGAAGGACACCTCGGATTTTAGTCAATACGAGTCTGACAGTCCCTCCCGCTCTGCCCTGGGTGGGAGGACTCATTTGATAATTTTACCACAAAAACAAAAGTACCTATGTGAGTTTTTTTTTAGTTATTGTGTTTTAAAATACAATAGTCTCAATAAAGTGGGTGCCGGAGGCCGAAGCCGGCCCAGAAAGAGGTGACGAAACAACCTGGACGGTATTGGGGTAGGCCTTTACCCAGCCGTGGGAAAGCATAAACGAAAAATCTAAAAAAAATAAAAAAAGTCGTGTCTATATTTTAAATAAGTATACTCGTGAATCCCAAATTTCTAACCTGTCCTAAACAGGTGAGGTGTACGATCATACCCCCTTCATACTTTGAAAAATTGTTCTACGAAGGAATAGGTAGATCTTAACGGTGAGAGAAGACAGGTGTATTTAGTTAATAGCTGCTGTAAACATTGCTTACATAAAGAATTATAATGGATCATAATACTTTTATAGCACTGACACTTTTCTAAGTCGAAAAACCTGGATCAGGATTGAATGAAATTACTCGTACGTTTCGTAGTGCCCACAGGCACTAAGAAACTGTGCAGTTTGAACTGTACCGTTCAATCGTAACGATTATTCGTAACGTGTGCAGCAGCCATTACTATTCGAGATTCTCGGAACAGAAATCAAACTTGTAATAGTAATAAAAATATTCAAAATTGTGTTTCTTGATCCTACTAAAAGATTAATTATGAAGATTTTTTTAGTGTTAAATTACATTTCAATATAACTTTGAGATGGAACTAAGTGCCTTATTTTTGCCAGTCTGTCTAGGGACACTTATGCAAATTAAATTATTATTAAGGAAAAATTCTTATATCTTAAATGAAGTGATGTTGTGATCGCAATGTGTTTTTCATCGAGATATTATAAGATACGATAGACTGAAAATTTTCACGATGCCCTTACAGTAATTAGGCGAATACCTATTTACCGGCGGGGTCTTCGGACTAGAACGTAAAAGGCAACAAAAAGAACAGTGTGAACTTTTATTCAATAAGAATCTGACAGTCGCTTCCTCTGGAACTCGTTTAATTGTATTGTAAGCGGACTCATTGAATAGTTTTATAACTCCAATAAAATGCCATTTTTTTTGCAATAAAATTATCAACATATTGTATTAATGAAACACCTCCATAAAATGAAACTAAGAAAGTATAAGGAATGGGGAGTCCATTTGACATCTAGTACTCGCTCCAATTTCCTGCTTCATATAATATTTCATAGAAAATAGAGTAAATGGTACAGTTTCATTCATAAGTCTGGGAATGTGTGTGAGCCCTGCAGCCTGCATTAACCGCTGCTAATGACTGCTCGTGTTACATTAGAGCTTACTGCAACTTACTGGCTTCTTAATTAACTTCCTTACTCGCCAGATTTCCAACAAAGTCATATTTTTGATAGCAATTAGTAGAAATAAGTACGACTTTCATCTCTATTTAATTTTAGTTAAATTATTACAACAATTATGTAATACTAACATTTGTAAATATAAACTTCCCGTGGTACTACTGTTTAGGTTGGTACTAATGCTCATAACTATGCTACAAAAATACACCAATATTAAAGAAGAAGGATTTGATTGTTAGTTTGTATTGAATAGGCTCCAAAACTACCTACTGGACCGATTTCAAAAAATCTTTCACCGGTTGAAAGCTGCTGAGTTGGCGAGGCCTTTGTCAAAAGCTAGTAACATAAATGCAAAAATAAGTACGCTTTCATACAACCGTTTTCAGTGAATGAGTGTTAGATAGGATCCTGGAGATAGTTATAGATTACTTTTTTCTCTCACTTTTAAGAAATACATGAGTTGGGACAAACGAAGCCCCATAAGAAGTCACATAAAGGGAAAATATTTTAATTTTATATTTTTTCCTAAGATTTATTTGGGACGTTCTAAACTCCACGAGTTTCTGTTGTGGAGCATCATAATCTGTCTCACTTTAAAGACAAGAACACTAAAATAGTATCACAATAAACTCAATGTAACTCATATTTCATCGTTCGACATGATCTAGGTTACGTTACAAAACAATATGGAGGCACTGAACACTATCTCATTCCGTTTAGTCACGAAGTTCTAATCTAATTTCAAGAACTAAGCTTTCTCTGTTAATCTAAAATAATATCTTAGCACAGAATTTTGCGAAATTTCAACAGACTTTTGTGTCAGGAAACTTCGAGATGTGTTTAAAAGTTTATTAAAGTTCTAACTCGGACTTAACTGTTTTCCCTTTGGTGTCATTAGCACGGGGCGTCCTGTCACTTTATTCTTTGCTAAAAGTTTATTACAGCGAGACGTTATCTTATAGAACTATAAAACAGAATTAAAGGAACGTTAAGTGGTTGCTTAGCACAAAATTACTTTTCAGCAACCACTAGGTTGACTAAAGTGATGATTGTCATTGCTTTATTCATAGACAACTCTTTCGATTTGTCTATTAAAATAATTCCAAAACCATTGACATAACCAAACCTGGTTTGAAAAACCACAGACAACTGTCTCTAGATTTTGAAGCTTCTGAGATAAAAAAAAATTGTTTTAAAGAAAATGTTTTATCAGATTTGTGAGGGTGTTGTTACCTTTGAAACCTTTGTTTGTCGTTTTGTGGCGCTTGTATGAACCAAACGCCGATTTGGATTATTCTTACCCCAATCAATTTATCTTAATCTTGCGAACTTTAAGGATATAACAAACGACGTAATTCGTTAATTATTGATTTGGTATTTAAAATTCGGTTGTCAGTCTTCATTATGAATTACTGTTTCCGTTTTTATCGTGGTAAAATTATCAAATGAGTCCTCCCCAGGGCAGAGCGGGAGGGACTGTCAGACTCGTACTGACTAAAATCCACGGTGATCTTCAATAACCCTTTTCGTTCCGGAGTCACGGTAATTCGTAAGTCCCGCGACCCCGGCAGGCTTTGGCCCTGTAGAGGGGGGCCCCGTCATTTTGCTGACGATCTTAAAGGCGCGCGTGGAACACAACGCGCCGTCGACCCGAGTCCGTGAAGAGCTTACGTGAAACTTTAAATAAGTGAAAATGCGTATAACCCTAGAAAGCTGGGTTAAATATAATGATGTTACGTTGTTATTCTTCTGTAAAACACCCCAACCACTAATGTGTACTACACGGTCGAAAAGTTTGCAGCTGAAATGGGATTTAGTGAACTACTGCGGTTACTAACAGCTGAATTTTACCTAATTTACAAACTTCATAGAATAGCTATTTGGTAGCGTCAATTTATATGTTTCCAAGAATCTGAAACACTGTTATTTAGTGAGTAATGTATCTATGAGCTTTCGAAGTTCGGTTTTCTATGAATGAATAATAACGTCTTATTGAACGAAAAGCTTTTTACTATTAATCCACGCGGGTGAAAAAGCTATTATAATTAAGTACTGTTTAAAATAAAAATACTAGTTCAAAGAAGACATCACAAAACTTAAACAAAAAACCTTTTTTTACGTTACCTTCAAAACTAACCCTCATTTACAAAATCAGGAAATCGGTTACTACCGTGAAAAATCTACCAACCTCCGTGTTGTGACTTCACTAAGTCTTAACCCCCGGCTGACGGAAATGAAAGGGTAAAAAAGAAAACAGGTGCCAACGTCGGAGACTTGATAACTGAATCAACGCCCGTACAAATGCAACGGACTGGGAAACGGTAATGACGACAAACTAAATTGGATACTGAATGTGGATACAGATTTTTCTTTGCTGGATTTATAACTGTATATTTTTATGTAGTGTAAAAAACATTATTTATATCCCACACGAATAAAACGTGGGACTTTATGAATGGGCGTGTGAAACGCAGACTGTTACGATGAATACGTTTTCATAACGGTGCAATAATGATAAGAGACAAAAATAAATCTAATTACAAAAAACATTTCTTGTTTTCGGTGAGGGGGAGTTCCTATGCCGTTATCATAAAAGTACACTCTAGTCAATAACTGCATCATCACAAATTACAAACATATTTTTACACTAACTGGAAATAAAATGAAAAATATTATTCTCTCTTGAATACTTTTGATATAGTTAAAAAATATTGTATGTGAAATATCAGTAAACAGTTGTAAACAAATAACTCGATTTATCAACATACATTTACGAACATACACTTCATTGGTTGAATTGAATGAAGACACTTATTTGACTTACTACTATTTTCTAAAGATTTATTTTCTGTTTTATTTTTACGTTTCTATTGAATTATTTTCAAACTTTGCTATTTTTCTAGATCTTTTTAATGGTTCGTATGAAAAAGGATTAGGTAGATACATTTTCGTGGGAGTAAAACCATCTGCCATTAAGCTCTTAAGACTGAGGACAAAAACACAACAAAAAGTTTTAGACGAATAATACAAAACACGTGCAAAAATACGCAAAAAGTTTTTCTAACAACATCAGAGATACTATAATCATATACCATACTCAAAAGAAGATATTGTGTCGTATTATTCTACACGATCCCTATCAATCTTTTCTCCCATCTTGTTACATTGGAGTCCTATATCTTAGCAACCTGAAAGAAATCTTCAATAATGAAAGTGTGTATACATTGACACTCGACACACAAAACTTGATCCCCACTTGTAGGTCGATACATACATACGATAGACTAACATGGATATTATAGTGATTGGAAACAATAATATTGATATGATCGGGTAAATAACAGCTGAACGGGTCAATCTTGTAGGTTAAACAACTTTTACCGAGGTCACCCATTTATTTTATCAGAATACACTTTGGCAGTCCTTACGGGTCTGACAACCAGTCTTAACAAATGGTATAATTTCAATGTCTGGGTTTTGGAGGTTATAAAGGCAGATGCTTCAAACCGAAACAAACAAACAACAAGCTTTATCTCAACTAGGGAAAAGCCACGTCAATAAGAAAAATCGATACAAAAATGTGGCTTAGCGAACGGTAATGACAACGATTGTTTACAAAGTTAATTAGATGCTAAATACCAAGAAAAAAGTCGTAAAGTTTCATTACCTATTGAATGCAGATGAGGGTGTGAGTGTGCTTAATTAATAAGTAACAGTTATTGTTTCTCAACGGATAACTGTGTGGCAGTCAGGTAATGACCGGGTGGAGTCATTCCCACGCCGAGTCCGCAATTGAGATAGCGTGCATCCAAAAATGCTCGATATGCTTCGATGACTACGCACAAATACTTTTTATTTTTTTCTCTGGCTGTTTAAACTGTCTGGGTAAGAAAACGAGTGCATCTACAGAACCCTGTTTTATTTAAAAGACGGTAATGTTTGTCACTCTGTAACAGTAATAAACTATAATATGAGGTAATTGGGTACGAGGTCTTGGGATTTTTTTTTAATATTTAACATGTTTATAATAAAATAAAGAACAAAAAGAGGCATTTCTTTAAAAATAGGGTTATTCTTTTTAAGTTGGCCAACAGGGGAAATCCATAAGCCCCTTCGTACACAATGCGACGCAAGTCTCCGATACCTTACGACTTTGGTATCCAGGCAACTATCGCAATACAAATCCATAGAGGTTCGTACACAGCCACGCGCCAATGGATGCCAAAGTCGTAAGGTATCTTAGACTTTCATCGCCTTGTGTACGAAGGGGCTTAGAGATACGACAAAATGTTGTAAGAAGACTTTAGCTCTTTTTTGATGTTAAAAATTATTTTGGCATATTTATTTTTTGGTCAAGTTGTCCACGAAAATCAATGAAAAAGGCAAAAAAATGAAATGCCTTTCGACTCTTGTTTCATGTAAGGATCATTTAATTGTATCGGAAGAGAAAAATTGGTCACAGGAAACATATTTTTTCATACAAACTGTGTGAACGAAAAAATATGTCTCTCGTATTTTTTTACCCCGCTGCCAAGGAAAGGTTACATTTTTTTACTAAAGAAAAATGTAGGGTTGAACAAAACCTTCTTGTTTCGACTTCGGCCCGATTTTTCCGCAGCTGCAAGTGTTTTCAGTGACGAAGTGGGACGTTCGTTTGACAAGTGTCAACAGCCGGACTGTCGACAAAAGTCGATGGCACTCGTAAAATGGAACGTAAACCTGTTGAAGTTTTGTGCAAAATGTAGAGAAAACAAATACAATAAACGAAGGAAAAGGAATAATGTTTTGTAGGGAAATAATTAAAATAAATTCCTTGGCGTAAGGGTGTGTCTACAACAGCGCACTTACAATATTCTAAACAATTTTATAAATGACTTTTTTTTTTTTTGCGTGGTAAAATCATCAAATGCGTCCTCCCACCTTGGGCAGGGCGGGAGGGACTGTCAGACTTGTACTGACTAAAATCCACGGTGTCCTTCACAAGCCCTTTACGTACCGGGGTCACGGTAATGGGTAAGTCCCGCGACCTTTATAAATGACTAAGTAATTTTGTTTTGTTACCTTTTCACGCCTCGACCAATGCAGGTCAGGTGTACAAAAATAAGTATTCATCCCAAAAACAGTACAGTACTGTTCTCGGGTAAAACAACAATGATGATGATGCTACCTAGCCGATTTCAGCCACAGCGACTGCAATCGATGGCTTTTTATAGTGGTTGAGAGCTTTAAAAAATAACAATAATGTTCTTATGATACTTCATAATAGATGGCGTCAAGTGTCACCGAATTAGCTGACAAATTCTAAATTAACACGAGCGAACCTGCTGTCAAAAACAAGAGTACTATAAGTTGTTGTTCAGAGAATAGTCGAAGTTTAGTCGTTTACACCAGTACAATGTACAATTAAGTTGCATATAACTCAATAATAACAGATAAACTATAACTTGGTTGAGACTCTAAACTTAGCTCTACACTTAGGGCTTAGAATCTAAACAAAGATAAAAAATAGCATATATTTTAGTTTAAAACCCTGAGCTAGGTGAGACCTGTGTTACAGGAATCAGTGCCTTCACCCGTTCTTAATAACGTTCCCGTTCGAACAAATAATCACTTAAAACTAAATTTAATGCAGGCCGCTAATGTGTGGTGTGTGTTGTGCATGTGTGTTTGTGTGTCTGTGCGCGTATGTGTGTAAGAGTGCGTGTGTGTGTGTGTGTGTACTGGTCTGTGTGTGTTATACATACATAAACATAAATTATAGTTACATAAAGATAAAACTAAAACAAAATATGAAACCGCATTTTGCATTTCCACGTACACCTTCATGCCAAAGGATAGTTTTTAGTAAGATTAAAAGCGTTTTGTAAATAACTTGTATCTTGTGTTCTAGATATTTCATAAAGGCTTGTCGAAAACACTAACGTAGAAGTTCCTGCTTTAGGTATGTGAAAATAGCGAAAAAATTGTAAAAGGAAACTCAGTACTTTTTACATTTTACAGATTTTTTTATAAACCTTATAGCTAAGCAAAGTACTATCGTACCGGGGCCCCCCTCTAGAGGGCCAAAGCCTGCCGGGGTTGCGGGACTCACAAATTACCGTGACCCCGGTACGTAAAGGGCTATTGAAGGACACCGTGGATTTTAGTCAGTACGAGTCTGACAGTCCCTCCCGCTCTGCTCTGGGTGAGAGGACTCATTTGATAAAATTACCACGTTAAAAAAAAAGCTAACTATTGTCGTACAACCTGGCAATTCCGTCAGTCTCCTGGGCATATTATTCGGCTACAGCCTTTAAGAAAAGTTTTTAGTGCCATATTTTAGGTTATATTATTGTTTCTTCTTTATTTATTACAACGCGCACTTTAACCTATCTCAATCTATCTTTCGTTAATGGATTTTCAACTTTATTACAAAAAAAAGAAGATGTTCGATGGGAGAAGATTAAAGATTGGAAAATGTCTTCTTTATTAACTACGTACAGGCTTGGCATCTTATGGAATTAAAAAAAAAACTTACAAAGAAATCTTTTAGTATTCTTCCCACAATTACTTTTTTTTTTGCTTAGAAGTAAATCTTATTCTCCGAAGAATTATTTATTAAAAGCTCTGCTTATATGTCTTGGAATATTGAGGGAATTTTCACGCGTCGTGTTTTACGACAGAACGAGATTAGACGTTACTTTCCTTAAAATAATATAAAAACACGTGAAATTTTCATAAATTATACCTAACCTATGATATTTTATGTGGGCGTACAATACAAATATTTTTTCGTACGGATTGTACACGTTCGTCAGTCCTATTTATTTTTATTAAAAAAAAAAACAAGACCTTACCCCACAGTAGGAATTTCTCTTGTATCTTAGGTATGTTTACAAAAACAAAGAATCTGCTGGGTACGTTTTCTAATACTTGGCAATACTAAAAATGTAATGCTGTAATGTCGTTGTTTCTATAAATGAGTTTACATTTCAATATTTTAGGTTCATATTATTAATTTAATACAAGAAATATAAACTGGTTAGTAAAGTGTCAACCGTCTTAATTTTGTAAAGGAACATTCAACTTAACAACTAAGTATGTTTATTAATTACATACGAAAATTACCATGTATGATGTTTCAATATCTGACATTATTTTAACGAATTCCAAACGAGTAATAAAAATAAAATAAATATAAACATTACTGAAGTTCACACATAACATTGTCCTTATATTTAAATAAACTCCAGACTAAATTATCTAGGAAACGTTACGTACTTTCCTAACAAAAAGTTAGAAAAGTACATTTACAAAAAACTAATAATAATAAATAAATAATAATAAATATTCCACAACTATCACACAACGCCATCTAGTCCCAAGCTAAGCAGAGCTTGTGTTATGGGTACTAGACAACTGATAAACATACTTATATATTTCTAAATACATACATATTATAGATAAATAACACCCAGACACAGAACAAATGATCGTGCTCATCACACAAACATTTGTCCTGGGTGGGAATCGAACCCACGACCTCCGGCATAGCAGTCAGGGTCACTAACCACTAGACCAACAGGCCTGCAATAAATAAATGAGAGTTGTTAGTTCGAAACTAGTAGTGTTGTGTTAAAAAATATCATCTAGTATTAATAATGATGTATACGGCGCTGTTGAGAGTTAAGGCTACAACACATTTACGCACTACCCAAAGCTTAGAAAAAGTTGCATGAAAAATAAACTGAACTGACATTTGCAACTAAAAAAAACCAGGGCCGTGCAAAAGCGCTTTGGGATGTCGAGATCGTCAAAGTCGCGGGAATCATACATATGAGAGGAATGCACTGAACTGAGAAGTATGACAGAAGTAAGGGTGGCCGTGTATCCAGTGGCCCAGTAATGTGTAATTCCGGACGAAAGAAATTATGACAATAGTGCAGAAACTTCTCGCAATCCTGACAAAAAGTTGATGTAGAAATCCAAAACACGGTGTCTAGTGGATCCAGTGGTATTTACACAACAATTCAATTGCGCGTACCTACTCGTACAATCATTTTCGAAATGAATTCTCCTGATTTATTGCGAACCACGTCGACTGAATCATTACAGAACACGGAACACGAAATTTCGCTAATCAATTCCGACCACTCGCCGCTCAGCATTTCCTTTTCGAAAATGGCACGAAACGAGCGAACGATTTGAACGGAATTCGAAACTGGAGCGTTTTAGATTGTATGATATATCGCGGGTGTATGCCCGTGCCCTTACACCGACCGCAAAGCAGTGCCCGAGGGTTCGCGCCATAAACACGCCTTGCCAGGACTTTTTGCTCACTCCAGAAAGTCATTACAGCCTAGTACATGTTTTCATTATAACCCCCGATACGCTGTAAGCCGTTTGTAACTAATAGTTGCGATATTTACTGCGAATGGTTCTGAGATATTGAAGCGGTCGCAAACTGTTTTTACTTCCAGCTTATTTATTTGATAAGTTATTGGACCCCTCCAATTTTACCGTCCAGAAAAATTAAAGACCCGAAAAGATAAATGGCTCAATTTATTTCACGCAGCTTTAAACAGTACCTAAGAAAATAAATGTTACCACGCTTCAAAAACGGAGCAGAAATAAAAATCTACCAACATTATAGTAGCAAGTATTTTTACTATAAATAAAATGGAGATACAACAAGCATCCATCTAAAACTGGATTTCTAAATCTGAATACAGATTCCAATTCCATTGCACTTGCCTGCTTTTTTTCCCACTGTCCTCGTTAGGCTGTCGGACATCTCTAATCAAACCGGACCCCTATTTAATTAACTGGCAACTCTCAAAGAACTATCTGGAATCCTGAATCCATTTACATGACATATAAGTGATTAAATCTGTAGGTAATGTAAGGGTAAACCTTTATAAATCCACCTACTCAAAGGATCTGATTTCTTTGATCATTCAAATGCGGATGGAATATTTTGAGCTTGTATCCCCAAAACAGTCAAAGGAGAAACTGCGAAACAAGAATTTTTGTTATTTCATAACTACAATATTATGAATATTTCTGTTAGAAATGTTTTTAGACGACCGAATTATGCTGAACATGTCGAATAATGTTCGGGATTGTGCTTTAGGCGCTTCGTAGGGACGATAAGTGGATGATAGTATATAAATCACGTAGTTTTATTCCGAGAAAGTGGGACAAATGGCAACATTATAAATAGTGCTCGCGAAAATGTCTTAGGTAATACAACCTTTAGTATCCAATCTAACGTCTTTAGCATTTGCATAACAAAACACTTAGGTTTTAGAAGAATACCCATTGCCTTAAAACAGCCTTTATATATAAATATTGTAATGTTATATCAGTTTTACGAGATGTCCAATTTGCAGCAAAAAAAATAATACAAAGCTATGATAAGTATGAATTCTGATTAAGCAATTTATGTTGGACTCTTACGGATGTATCATAGGCGAGCAGTGTCATCCAGGCCAGGTTTTGAACAGCCAGAATAAAAATGAAATAAATTAATTCATAGGTCAATCAAAAACCGTTCTAAGACAGGGTAATTTTTTTTTTTTTTTATCGTGGTAAAATCATCAAATGAGTCCTCCCACCCAGGGCAGGGCGGGAGGGACTGTCAGACTTGTACTGACTAAAATCCACGGTGTCCTTCACTAGCCCTTTACGTACCGGGGTTACGATAATGGGAAAGTCCCGCGACCCCGGCAGGCTATGGCCCTCTACAGGCCCCGTCATTGTGCTGACTCTCCTTGAGGCGCGCGTGGAACACAACGCGCCGTCGACCCGGGCATGGTCCATGGTCGGACAGCGAGTCGCCCATTACTCGCCGCCCGCATGCCCGCGCCTACGGTGGCCGGAGATCGTCTTGCGACGTCCGACGCCGTGGGCGTCCACCACTGCGGCTGGGGTGGAGGGAGGTCGATGTCCTCCCCCTCACGCGGCTCGCCTCCTCCTTCGCGAGCATGACTGCTTCGCAGAAGGAGGCGACCGCTTCCCACTCCGTCTCGCCCCGCAGCATGGCCTCGACCAATGCCGGGCGCGAAAGGTCTCCGCCAATCGCCGTCGTGAGGACACGGCGGTGCTCCGCCCAAGCGGGGCAGTCCTGCACCGTATGCTCCACCGTGTCCTCCGGACGATCTTCGCAGTGGTGACACCCAGGCGTTTCCTCCCTCCTTATCAGACACAGGAACCTCCCGAAACATCCGTGTCCGGTGAGGACCTGCGTCATGCGGTAGGTGAGGACGCCGTGACGCCTATCCAGCCACTCCTCAAGGAGGGGTCTTACCGCCGCGATTGCGGCGTGCCCGAAGACAGGGTAATTTAGAAATACCCTAGAATTTTCGCAGACTCAAACTTCATAGTTAAGTAATTAATAGAAAAGCAATGCATATTTTTTTTAACGTGGTAAAATCATCAATTCCGTCCTCCCACCCAGGGCAAAGCGGGAAGAACTGTCAAACTCGTACTGACTAAAACCCACGTTGTCCTTCAATAGCCCTTTACATACCGGGGTCACGATAATTCGTGAGTCCCGCGACCATAGAAAAGCTATGCATAGGCTTAGAAACAATTACAACCAATCTCTTGTAAATAGGGGTATAGGATTACGTCACACGATATTGCAATACCAATATTGGCTCAGTCGCGTTATCAGGTATTCCGTCTATAAATTATTGGCATACGTCTTGACGATAACAAATTCGTCTTACATGTCCGCTGGGATGCTGCGATATTGATGAGATAATATCTACCCACATCGTTGTTCTAAACTAGCTTATGCTGTACGACTTGGCCTGTGGAAATATCCAGGACGAGAAGCAGCCTAAATCCAGGCTTTCTAGTTCTTTCCACGATCTATTTAGTCATTAAGGAGCTAAAATATGACAGACAGTAACTTTCGCACTTAAATTAAGATTGCAGTACACAAGCTCTGAGAAAGCTTCTAGAATTTCCAAGTTACCAACGAAATAATGGATAATATGAATTACAAAATAGTATTTAATGTTTTCGTAGTTAAAGCGAAGCTTGAGAGCTTTGTAGTAACTAAGTCGTGTTTAAGTGCGCGCTTAGCATACTGATAGAACCAGCATTATGTAGTTCAGACGTGCGCTACGTTCAGTTTTTTAATCACTGATAATGTTAACTAGATTTCCACGTGACCGAAATATTGCGACAAAGTAAGCGTTCATAGTAGACTAAAATAATGTGTTGTTTTATTTAAATTAATTGTGAAAAGTTTCCTTTTCGCTCCGTGTTTATGAAAACAGATGAAAATCGCGTGAAGTTATAAACCGTTTTAGTAACAAACTTTCATAAAAGGGTATCCGACTATACGTGTAAATCTGTTCAACGAATACGAAAACCCGATCCTCAAAACTAAAACTTTTGTTTCCACCAACATGAGAACCACATCCGTGATACAATAAATTATACGTACAGTGTTCACACACAACTGCAACGTAAATGTCTACGAAATACAACACCAACAGTATCCGTGATTGACAAAAAGCCTCATACCTCGACTAAAGCCAACATTGCCCGCGCTACAAAAAAAAAACATAACTTGTCGGTTATTTAACTTTGGTGTGAAAGAACTCATGACTATTTTTATCTCGTTCTACAATACAAAAAAGCACATTCGTGATTCGATTACCACGATTATTGACTCGACTTTAACGTGCAGCTACTTTTTAAACTCACAAATGCATACTTCGATGTCTATATAAT
Source organism: Agrotis puta (assembly GCA_943136025.2). Taxonomy (NCBI): domain Eukaryota; kingdom Metazoa; phylum Arthropoda; class Insecta; order Lepidoptera; family Noctuidae; genus Agrotis; species Agrotis puta. The sequence goes on from OW964177.2 coordinate 4,801,073, forward strand.
TTTACGTCCTCTAGGGATGCGAGGAGATTTAATTCTGAATCCAGTTATCCCAAATGTTTTGTAGTTAAATATTTATGTAGCATTACAATAACCTTTGGCATTTGGAATCATAGACAGTTATTTGTTCCCCGGGGACTTAAGGGAAAAGTGTTTAATATTTGATGTGGTTCTGTAGGTTCTTCTTTTTTTTTTTGTTTGTTTGTTGCCAGCCCTACGTAACATAGCAAAGACTGTAATGTGTATCGGAGTGTGGAGGGACACAAAAAGGATCTATTTTTCTCTTTCCATCGTCAGGAACCAGCCGGGCTACTTTTATCGCTGTTTTACTGTTTGCAATTTAACTTGAAGCGTTAAACTCAACGCGAACGAACAAACAACAATAATAATAATCACATTTTAGCATCAATGTGTGTCACTTCTAGAATGTTGTATTTGTTACAACTTCGTTTCGTTTGGACGTCACACGCCATTTTTGTTAGCTTCTGCTATTGTGATATTTTATCAGAAGTTGTTTTCACTTTATCTTTAACATAACAAAAAATTGTAAATCGAATCGGGAAAATGGGCACAAGACAGAAATTCACAAAAAGTATTATAATTGCCCTTACCTACAACTTGATAGCTCAACTAATCAATAAACTAAATAATTTCTGAAACCAATTAGATTTACCTCCATTACTCCAATAAATAATACTACTCGTACATTTACTATCGAAGTACTAAATGGATTGAATTGGACTGATTACAAATTCAAACTATCTCGGAATTATTGTATTGAGAAACGAATGAATGATTTAAATTACCCCGGTTAACGGAACCCTAAAGGCTCCAAATGAAATGTAAACATTCGTATAATAATGTACGTATCTGGATATTTAAAACACAATCATACCGCTCAGAAACCTCTCCGTAAGAAAATAAAAAAAGCTTAGAAATGAATTGGAAACATAAAAATGATATATAAAACCCATAAAAAATAACGGGGAGGATAAATCGTATATCCTCAGACAGGAATGAATACATTGTGAATGAGCCATGGAGGTTGTATATCTATGTATAGCAATTTGTGTCTCATATCCTACAGTAAAATTTATGATATTGGAAACCTGTCAAATGTACAAAAGTCCGCAGGCCGTTAGAGTTGTGACCTAATTTTTCTATAACCTGCAATGCAGCGGTAACTTACATCACTATTTTAACGGAAGAAAAACGCAATCTCAAAATGTTGGGACCAAATAGTCCTTACCTAACTTTCTTCTTTTGTACTTCTGTGCAACTATAAGCCTTTTTACGGAAGTGTGGAAAAATAAAGTTTTATTCAACAACAATTAAATTCAAATAGTAAATAAACCATTGTTTTCAAATTTTATTATTTTTGACCAAAATTTGAAACTAAAGTTAATAATAAAAGCATCAATATCAATGGGGGGGTGTATACTGAATTTGTAACTACTAAAACTATTTTGAACTTATTAATAAAAACATTTGCGATTTTCTTAATCGTCCAATCTTAATTACATTTTAGCTTGAACTTAATAGTTACGTGTTGTCTCGTTTTATTAAAGGTAAAGTTCCAATTATTAAACTAAAAATAATGTGTGTCTCGCTTTCTCCAAATCATGATAGCTATCTGTCGAACGATTTGGGAGAGGGATTTGCCCAGCAGTGGGACAGAACAGGCTCACATAAACAAAAAAATACGGAATGCACAGCTACTTTAAGACAAGCACGCCAGAATACAAGTCTACCATAGCCTATAAAGAATACAGGCAAGATGTTATATAACATTCCTAATAACCGATTTAATACCCGTTTAAACGGAACATAACACGTTTAATTCCGTTTCCTTTAAAGACTCAACATAACATAACCTACCTCAATGCCGCCGCAGTAATTTCAGTGCTAAGTTTATAGTTACGTTGGTTGCATACAAACTTGTTACAAACATGTTCTGGTCCGGTCGTGACCGTTCATGTCTATTGACCAGACCTTATAATGTATGCCGGTTGTTTTTACGAACTTCGAAATTCGTGCATTGAATGTCGATTGGTTTTGTTAAGGAAGAAAGTTGATATGCCGTGATTTACCGCCTCCATCTTTTGGCTAATCTATCGTGCTCTAAATATTGGATCCATTTTATCTAAGGTCGGATATTAACCCAAGGGAACAAAGGTTCTACCGGGACTTAAATTATGTACTTACATGAGTTAGGGCTCATGAGACATCATCAGCTTAATCTCATCGAAATCCGTTCATATGTGAAAAAGTTACAGCTAGATAGATAGTCGTACTTCATTTACCGCTAACTTACTTTAGCATTAATATTATTAATTATAAAAAGGAAACTTAATAGACAAACACTATTAAAAAAGACGTATTCTAATAAAATTTAAACACATTCCCACACAAGTGTTATTTCCACTTGAAAAGCTATTTCTTTCAACTCACTTTACTGACCCATAAAAGGCAGGTATCCTTTCATTTTTGAGCGCTTTGCACTCTCGCGGTAAAAGCATGTGCATCTTTCACTTTCCGCCATCGTAAATGGCACATATGCAGGTACAGCATTTGGTTTTACGACGTTTGTTTATAGCCTGGTCGAGTTACTATTACATACTATTGTTCATACAAAACCGAAGGTTACCCGACACATCAAATCGGAAACATTCGAGCTTTACGCGTGATACAAATATGATTGTCAACCTTTTTTATGAGGGATTGTCTGATGGCTTCCTCGGAATTGAGTGAGTGGTTGCTTATTATTGGGAGACCTTGTAGATAGATTGAAGATTTGGCAGACGATAAATCTGAAGAATTGTGATGTGTGAAGCACAATGAAATCGTAGTTGCTCTTGAATTGAGGTGAAGCTAATGAGATTGATACAAAAAACCACTAAATTATGACACGGACTGGAACATTGTGATTGATTGTACATAAAGACACAATATAGAATCTTGAATCAAACTGAATGAATAAACTCAATCGGATACCCAGTTCTCTTTCGCGATAAAATGTTGAGCCAAACAAAAGACACTCCATAAGAACAGTGTTCGTAAACATGAGCTTGAAAAGACACGTTTAAACTGTGAGATTTTGTTGAGAACCAACCAAGAACAAACTTCTACACAGGGAATCTAAAGCTTGGAACTCACGGCCACATTTACGAACGAATCGTGACGTAACAGAGACGTGATTCTAAAATATTTTAATGCAACGCTTGGTCTATTCTGAAATGCAATCTCGTGTTCACGATGTTTTCGCTCAGTTGATCAGATCGCTGTGGTTTTGTGATATGTATCGATTAATGATATGTAATAGTAACGTGTTTGGGCTATCACATCGCATGTCTATTGCAGTTTTATACATAACTGATTTCTTTGATTTTAAGTCTAGAATTTTCTTCAATATTGGTAGAGCTAATCTTCGATTACGCTTAGATAAGTGGCAACTTCTTTCATAACATTTCGTATTGCCTAAAAAGATTTTTGACAGAAATGGCATGATTTTTTTGTTAGTAATTAATCTTACTTTTACTAGGCCCTCAATTAGGTAAATACTTCTTTTTTCCTCTTGCTGAAATGAAATACATGTGTTTATCCTCAAAGTATAGGGAACTTATGTCCTGTGTATCCTGTCGATTGTTGGACACTTCTGAAAGCACCAAACCTGCAGTCCAGCTTTAGGAGGACACAATTCCGATTGCCATTGACAAGCTAAGAAAAAGACAGAACACATTTCTCTATCTATTCCTACACCAGAAAAAAGTAGTTCCAGAAGAAAATCTTTTCATTTCATACAACATACATCGAAACCTTTTTCGCACCCGCAAAAGAAATACTATCCGATCCGTTTCGCAATAAACTACAAACAAAGGTCGGACAAACTTCTAATCCTGGGCTTATCCAAGATGCTCCTAAACTTGGATACGACCACGGAATAAACTTATTGTTGGACTTTCATATAATATTATCGAACATTATATAACATTGAGATATATAGCCAATATTTTTTATGGATACATAGTTATAGTTTTTATTCTATGAAGTTTTAATGCAAAATAAGGAGTTTGTTAACACATTCAAAAAAGGTTAATTGGCGATTTGGATTAAATAAATAAATAAATAATAAATAAATATTCCACAACTATCACACAACGCTATTTAGTCCCAAGCTAAGCAGAGCTTGTGTTATGGGTACTAGACAACTGATAAACATACTTATATATTTCTAAATATATACATATTATAGATAAATTACACCCATTAACAGCTAATGTGTGTGTGATGATTAATAGAACTCTATTAATCATCAAATTCGTGAAATATGATAACTTCAAATGTGTAGGAATTTATTGTGGTTTTAGTTCTTATGAAGCTTCTACTGTACTTTCGGTAGCAACAGACCAGTTAGTAGATTTTTAAATAGGCCGACTGATCTTCCACCCACAAACCAGTAACCGGGTAATACGATAACCCTCGGTAAGACGACTGTCACTATTTCTAATTAGATTATCATGAGATCTAAATCACGTAATTTAACGAGCGTTTGTTTGTCAGAACTAAGGAGAAATCCGTTTTATATTTACCGTACGTTTATTAGCTTAACAAAGACTTTAAAATTATTAAAAAAAAAACTCATGTATGGCAAATTAACATGCAATATTTAAATAGCAACGTTTAATTAAAAACAATAAAAACTTTCAAAGAAACCTTTGCAGTCCAATTTACCAGTAATTCTAGTACAGATCTAATCATGAGTGCACAAGAAACAGGTCATCGACATAAGTGTGTTAGTAATGAACTAAAAAATGTAGTTTAAAAACTTTGTCCGTCACGACTTTCCTCGCGTCGTGACTCTGTAATGGTGGTCTGCGAGAAATTGACAAGCTCCCGGCGGCCCTTGTATTGTACTGTTATAACTGTGCTAACGAGCATACGGCAATAGGCCTGATTTGAGACAATTAAATCCATATAGGTGATAAATTCTGAAGGGGGGGGGGGCCTTAGAAGGCCAAAACCCTGTTGGGGTCTGTCCTGTGGGGGTGGGGGACTGAGTCGTGTGTATATATATATATTTCTTCTTTTGTAGCACTAATTTTAGTAAGGACTTCCCCCTTGTTAGCAGGCCTACGTTTTTCTCACATATCTAAGTATTCAAAAATTGTAACAATCTGTTTGTAAAACCATAACATATTTTAAAACAGTAACCATGGAGTTTCTTGCCGGTTCTTCTCCATGGAATCGACCAACCCGAACCGAGCACCTGCTGTCGACGTTTTATAAGTGCCCTCATGGGCCTATGTGAAATAAAAACTTTTGATTTTGATTTTGACTGTCTAATCAGGTACGTCCGTGACCCTGGAACGTAAAAGGCTATTGAAGGAAAACCGTGGATTTAAGTCAGTACAAGTCTAACAGTCTTATGTCGCATGTCTTATGTCCCGTCTTGCTTTGTGTGGGAGGACTAATTTGATGATTTAGCACGTTAAAAAAAAAGAGATGGTAAAGTGACTGAGACCCTCGTAATCAAAGGAAGTATGACACAATAGAGAGACCTATAGATCTCCCTTTTGTAACAGTGTTACCAATGATGATGATGAGAGTATTTCTTTTTTAATTTTAAAAGGTTTTGATATTTCGCTGCTGAGCAAGGATCGCTACCATATCTTTCCATAATCCAAATTTTTTTGGAACACCGCCTTTAAACTGATTGAGACATGAAACGTTTATGAATGAAAAATAAATTAAATATAAATTGGCTTTAAGATTCTTGATGTTATTTTCTATGAATATTTAAACAAAAAAAGAAATGTCTACTATTACTTACTAAATAAATAATGAGTTTGCATAGAAAATAACACGACCCAGTTTTTGCTATTGAAAAGTTTTGGTACTTCCATACCAAAAGTTTTCAATAGCAAAAACTTGTATGGAAGCTGTTGACACAATTTTAGACGACAAATTCAGGCACCAAATTAATGTGACTCGCTCTTAAATAAAATCCTTAAAAATCAAACAAAGAAAAAAATAATGTACATCATAACTTTCGAGAAGAACCACAAAAACGAGCTACTCATGGGAACTGAAAATAGAGTTTTACCAAGAAAAGTTCCGAGTCCCTAGGTAAATAAAAGTGTTGGAAACGAGGTATGAGATCCAAGTTTTCTTCTAGGAATAAGGCTAGGAACACATGAACGCTCTCGTACTACGAGAGGTAGTACGAGAGCGCGATGTTAACGTGAGGTACAAATGTTTTTTTTTTTAAAACACTGTACTACTAATTATACTGTACTAAAGTGCTTATCATAAAAAAACTGATATAATTTTGTTAATAGATTTTATTCACCAAAAAACGTCTCCAAACACTGTTAAGTTGACTCGTGCCATGGATGCGTTTACGAAGAACTAAATCATATACACAGACAGCCAGACTCAGAACAACTACTCGTAGATAATTCAAATATGTGTTCCAAGCGGGATACAAACCCGCTACACGCAGGAATAGGAAACTATAGTCCAGGGGTGGCCAACCGGTCGATCGCGATCGACCGGTCGATCGCGACTATTAGTCCAGTCGATCGTGGACCCATATTACGTTGATAAAACATCATCAACTCAGACTTCCATTCCAAAGTATTAAGTAAATTTAAGGAAACAATCTCATGTGATATGAAAAAGAACTTCTAAAACTGTTCAATAAAAAATACTACATGATTGTGTACTAATCTACTCGTATGCTGTTTCATTTAATATTTCAAGAAGATTGGTAGATAATAATAATTGGTAGATCGCACAGGGTTTCGTTAGTAAACAGTAGATCTTATGTCTAACCAAGTTGGCCACCCCTGCTATAGTCCTTTCACAGTTATTATGTATGAAATTGATCTACCACAAATGAATACTACGACTTTAAGATTAAAACCGTTCCTTTATAACATTAAATTAACACTGCACGCCCGTTCAAGTGCGTCAGTTCTAGAAGCAGAAGTAAAGCTTAGAATACACGATCTCTGGTTTAACGTTACAGTTCGTGACATTGTAACAGAGAAGTGCAGGCGAGACTTTGCCAGTTCAGTCTCGCTTTGAAATATACGAGCGACATGCGTGTGTTAAGTTTCTCTGTATGTTAGGTTGTATCTTGTAGATACGTATCTGAAACTTGTGTAGTGTGCATTTGTTAAATGTGTTGTCAGAAACATTAAGGAAGTAATATAAAGTTTTTGTTGTAACCGCCTTTTTTAACTTGATGAAACGCGCCATTTTTTAACAACTTTTGCTCATAAAAGACGAATAGCTCTTGAAAGCTTTTTAAATTGAAACTTTTTTTAATAGAATTTCTTTTTACATATTTTTTATATTTGTAAAATATATTAGGGTTTCATTTCAAATCAATTAAGTGCTACATGCAAATTTAAATGAAGATTCGAACGAATTCAGACGTAATACCTCTAAACTTAAGTAGATATTATACTTTGTACTCATTCATTCTAAAAAATAAAATTAAATGACGAACTATAAGTTAAGTCTTTTAATTAAACTCTTAATTGGACCGGAGTTTACCTCTATTCCCTGTTATTACACCGAAGCTCCTTGTAGAACAATACCTAATAGTAAAACTTTCTTAATGAAACTAACGTAGTATTAACTTTAAAAGATTTATCCTTCTCGATCGTGTACACCAAACTTTATTCCGACACCGTTTCTTATAATAACTTCTTTATTCTGTTTTCGAATGAAAAAAGTTATTGCAAACAAGAAATTTTATATCCCTTGACATAAACAGCCGTAAAAATTAATATAATGAACCTCCATGTTACGTCCTTCACTGAACGCATCCGTAACAAACATTTTAAAAGCTCGGAAAATTAAAAAGTTTTTGAAACGTGAACATGCATCCAGATTATTATTTCTGTTTTCAATCTAAAATTGTCTTATAACGTACAATTAAACTAATAAAATAAAATGTATGTTTTAATGCATAGTCCGCATATTTTTAATTAATTACTCACATTAATTACCTTATGTTTATTTATAAATATCACAGTATATAAGTAATTACACGAATATTTAAAGGCAATAAAAAAAGTTTCTGTCATAAATCTAAACATAATAAATAAAGTTAAAACTTACCAATAATAACTCGATCACTGCCGTAAAAACTTCAATCTGAGGTCATTAGAGCATTTTAACTTTAGAACATAAACCACGAATAAATTCCCGCCTACCTATTTTTTTTAATGTCCAAGTTTTTTTTTTTATATTCAAACGTCGAATGTCATGCGTCTGTTGAGTTGAGCGAGTGTAGTCGCGCGCGGGCTCCGTCTAGTAAAGGCGGCAACACACTGCGAGAGCGTCAGGCTGCGCCAGTGCCCCCTCCGGCTATCACTCTACTTTCGGTTATTCTCTCGCCTCCCTCGCGACAGAGACCGATTTATCACGGTGGCGTATCTGTGTTAGCTCCCAGACAATCCAGACTCAACTCGATGCTCACCGTGCAATCTTACTTATACAGACCAACTTATGTACCGCAAAAGTACACTTCTTACTCCAAGGAAACGTCAGTGACCGCATAATGTCGCATATAATGAGTTTGGATGCAGACGAAAATTGTTCGGTAGCCGAAAAAGGCGAATTAGTTGCAATTGGAACGGGTTTTTTTTATCGTGGTAAAATCATCAAATGAGTCCTCCCACCCAGGGCAGGGCAGGAGGGACTGCCAGACTTGTACTGACTAAAATTTACGGTGTCCTTCAAAAGCGCTTTACGTTCTGGGGTCACGGTAATTCGTTAGTCCCGCGACCATCGGGACTCGACTTAGCGAAATCATTAATTTTATCAGATTCTTAACTGTTTCTTGCGTGACAGGCCGTTGACCTCTCACACTGGTCCAGTTACAACGGTCCAAACATGTAAAACGCTCATTAGTAGTAAACAATCTGTTCTACAACGTAGCATTAAGTTTTTGTGCTTTAAGCTTAAAATCTGTAATTTATAGTTTCAATTAGGCTTTAGAATACTTGAGTTCGTGATCCGGATTACTTGAATAATACTAAGTTATGGCTGTTTTAATTTTTGTGAGTCATATGAAGCCTATTCCATAAATTATGATCAGAATCAGGTATTCCATATTTCGATGTACAGACCCCAAGACTCGTATTAGCCGTATCATCATCAATTATAAGCTCACATAATAATTAATTAAGGAAAGCTCCGATCACGCTACTAATATATTTATCTCAGCATTAATAATGACCAACATGACGGTACAGATTCACCGCTGACCCAATTTCTTCGGCTGCAAGTGCTATGCTATTGTTTTGTTCGTTCGCGGACGAAAGTAAATTTCTCCTAATAGGTCAACCTGAATACATATCATGTACACATTAGTATGGGAAGGACGTGTGACATGCACTTGTAAAATGTACATACGTAAGTGTACATATCAATTTGTAAAGTCATTATTATTAATTAATTAAAGGAGGTCGATGCTGTTTAGAATATTGCATTCTGGTTTATAAGTGGCCAGTGTTTATTGTATCGGGTTTTTTTAATAACCATGCATTCTGTTTGTTAAATTACTTAAACGATAATTTCGTCTTTTTTAGTGTGGTATGAAATTGATATTAATTATATTTGAATGTGGAAAGACTGGCGAACTGCCAACGTTAATTATTCAAATATGACAATGGAAATAAAAACCTCTTCAGTATAACAAACAGGTTGTAAAAGCTGTACCTTACTCTGCGTAGACCTTTGCGAAATTGAATTATGATTGTAAACGATCTTTTTAACATTTTGCGAAAAAAGATTTTGTTTTTGAAGATAAGCCTTTCTTTTTTCAAAATTCTGTTTTTTTTGGTGTTTACTTTTAAGAGGAGCTCGTGGCTAAATAATTACAGCCGCACAGACCAATCTTCCGGGTTATGCCGCGCTTGCCGTGGTTGGTCTGTGGATGGGGACCATCTGGATGTGTGATCAGAGTGAGTGTCCTCCGTGCCTCGGAAAGTCGTTAATCACATTCAGAAGCTCGAGAGTCTGACAACCAGTCTTACCATGGGGTATCGCGTTACTCAGTTACTGGGTTGTAGAGGTCCAAGGGGCAGTCGCTCCATGTACAATACTGATATCTAGCTACATCTGGTTCAACTGAAAGCCGACCCAGTATATTTGGGAAAAGGTTAGAGAGATAATGACTTTTAAGACACTTTTTTTAAAACAACTCTTCTCTTCGTGTCTAATGTCATATCTCAAAACTCGTTCCATTCTTACGTACAAAAACACCACAATGTTCGACCGTGCCGCGTCCGGGGCCCGGACACGGCACACGGCCCGGACACGGCACGGTGTAACGTGAATCATCCTTAAAATCAAATTCAAAAACAGAAATCAATTGTCAAAAGCCAGACAGAAACACAAACAAGGTTCTATTTGCAGAAGGATCTGAGTTATGACCGGCGTAATGCTCGCAAAACCAACACAAAGGTACACGACCTTCGTAATCATGTCAACGTAAGCTTCCCACGAGAATTTTAAAAAGTAAGTACAAGTAAAAACCACAGAATTGTGTCCTTCATCTAAAATTTAAAACAGCTGCCTCTCTGAAGTTAATTGCTGGTGAACCGAGTATTTGCAAAACATATGAAATGTTGGTAGACTTCAATTGTTCTGGGATACAGTGGTAAAAAATTTGAATATGTAATTATGTTTTCCTCCATACGGGACTAAATTTTGCATTATTCTTGGCTCTGTTTTATATTTAAAAAAAAAACTCTGTAAAGTTGTCCTGAATACCAAGTCAGATACGTTTGAAATATAACGTCCATATGTTTTCATAATACACACACGCACGAGGAAAGCTTTTAACAACATTAATTCACTGTTAACCACATAAATGTACGCATACGTACTTATAACGATGATATACGACGTAGGTATATATTACCGGATCCGACTAAGTCATACAAATCACGATTTAAATCGCCCAAAATTACACTAATTTACTTTCAACGACCACAAAACTTGGAAAGCCTCCTCCAAGCTCCTTGAAAAGCCTTGACTGCGTCTAAGGTATGCACGGCACGTCTTCTTGAAATATATGGAAATTAGAGAGCTCGCCCGTGCCCTAGTTTGTTCCAGTAATTCACTGATCTATTAGCAACTACCGTGACTTGATTAGTCCTCGATTTGTAAAAGAACAATGCCTACAGGGCTACGAGTACCTACACAATCACTAGACTTCGTTGCCCTCGATTTTCCAACTAATTTCAAAGTGATTAAACTTTGCCCTTTTCAGTCCTAATGAGCTTGGCCAATTTTGTAATCCTAAACATTTTACTTAGATTTGCGACATTTGAATCGAGTCTTCATTCCTTCGGGGTAGTATCAAAGGGTCTGTGGACGTTACTTTCAATTTGTTTTTGTTGCTCCCTGGAACTTGTTTTGCTAAGCCAACGTTGCTCGTTTTGCGTTCGCATTTAATTTACTTTGAGCTTCTATACAAATAGGTAATCTTGTGATATTTAATGTAGGATTTGAAGAATCCAAAGGCTTTTTTTTCTCCGATATTTATTATTGGCAACAGCATTATAAAAAGGCAAACAAAAGAACAATGGCGAATAATAGTGATTCTAGATAATTGAATACAACCTTTTTTGATGTGTGATTAAGACTGTGAGGTTATTGGTTTGCCACCAATCAAATAGAACTGACTTACAATACACAGCAAGAAAACTAGGAAGCATTACAGTAAAAATAACATTTTAAAAGTAAATAACTTTATAACGAATAAATGGATCCTAATTCTTACAAAGAACTAACACTTAAACAGATTATCGAAGTATAAGAAGTTGGAAAGGCTAGACCGCCCTGTTCCTCACTCTAGGGAAATCTAACGCGCTTGGCACCGCAATGAGCTTCATCATAAGAAAGAACGCCAACGTCCTTTATTTTCTACACGTAATTACGTGTCATCCTATTAACTTTGAATAATGTGAGTACTAACAATCCCTGAAGAGCGATTGTAGCAATATGTTATTTTTTTGCCTACATTTTTATAGAACGGTCATAAACTCCCAATTTGTTTGAATTTGGTTAGGGGCAAACTGAATACGAAATGCGAAAATTCGTATATTGTGTTAGAAATTGGAAAAGTTCTGAAATATGTCTAGTCTGTACCGAGTTAAATATTATTATAGGTGAAGGTACCATAGTGTATCTCTTTAATAGATATGGTAACACCACAATAAGTCTGGTAACTCACTAATGTCAACTGTCAGTCAATTCGAATGGCGGGAACAGAGACAAAGACAAGAAGATGGTGATGATGATTTATTTATTAATATACCAAGTTAACCTATAATTACAGGGCAGTTAGCCAGATAATGCGAAAAACCAGAATTTAAACTAAAACTAAAATAAATGATATTACATTTACAACTAAACTAGAAAAATTAAGCTTTCAGAATAATTAAATTACACACAGAATAAAAATAAAAACAAACACATTAATATTATGTAAACTTTTAAAACATAAACACATACATCACTACTTTACCTTAACTTTTATTATTTTACTTTATTATACATAATATTAATAGTAATTATTTATTTATTAATAAATACTGGAAATAATATTAACTTTAAACCAAAATCAATTACGTATAACATTAATCGTCAAAATGCCCATCAAATAGCAATAAAAACATTTTACTTCAATAAACTATGCTTTTTTTTATTTTATATAGATTCGATTCAATTCTAATATTGAATGTCCTGTTATCTTGTACCGTGCCATTGCATTAGCTATCCGATTATACGGTCCATCTTCACTGGAAAGTACGGACAAAGCAAAACTATAAATCCTGCCATAACATAAAGTTGCAGGAAATAAATAATTCGTTATTTCTGTCCCTTTCACAAAAGCAACGGTAAGCAAGTAAATAAGCATCTCTCTATACGAACTACTCATTAAAGTATAAAACTGGCTGAAAAAGTTTGAAATAGACTTTAAAATTGGGTTCCGTCCGTACTGAAAGAGTTTTTTTTTTTTTAATATTACAAAAATAGAATCGCGTAATTCAAATAACATAAAAGTTGATTCGAGGTGGAGTATTTATAACTGTTTTCTTTTTCTTACATTAACATACGCTAATGTCATCTAAATTTTATTTAAACTTCACATAAACTGACCAGCCAGCACTGTTTCAATTAGCAATTTCAATTATGTAATTGGGTCGCTATTTCAACCAAATCAAACAACTGGAAACGTCAAACTGCCACACTGAAATAAGGGTAGGTATGACGACCGAGACAGATAGACAGACGGGCACTCACAGGCGTTACACGAAGACCGTCTCTTCCGACAGTTTGACGGATCCCTAAAAACAGACAATGAAACAAGAATACGGTAAAGTTGTAGAAGAAAAATTTCTTCTCCTTGAGTTACTTTGACTTTTATCTCTGTATTATTGAAGTTTTTTTATTTACATTCAGTTTTTATTATGTTCCTCTTGTCTTGTAAACAGGTAGATATTGCATAAGTCTTGTTCATAACGTTTGAATTTACGTGTTAGTATGTTAAAATGTATTATAAGTAAAAAGCTTCTTTTTCTTTTGTATAATAAACCTCGCTTAGTCTTTTCATGTTTGATTTATTCATATTTTTGGTTAGGAAAGCTAAATCTCGGATTAATATTGTTTTTAACCGCAATATGAATTATCCATCTTCTAAAAAAAAGGTTTTGAAACAAAGTTTCTTTTTTCAATTTTTTTTATTACACACTTTAAAAAAACCTAGTAAAAAAATGCAATGTTTCATAACTATTTTGATCTTCATAAACTTAGTCCCCTTCGACAATCTCATCTATCTTGGTGGACTCATATGATGATTTTAGCATGCTAAAAAAACAATGTTCCAGGGTTACAGCTACTTGTAAGGACAGTCCCGCGACCTTGGCTGGCATTTTCAAATAACCTTACGATATATATTAGTCGTCAGGTAAGTATCCATCTATATATATAAAAGGAGAACTGACTGACTGACATATCAACGTACAGCCGAAACTACTGGGGCTAGGAATGTGAAATTTTGCACACGGCTTCCTATTATAATGTAGGGGAGCACTAAGAAGGGGTTTTTGGAAATTAAACCTTTAAGGGGGTGAAAAGGGGGAATTAGGAAAGTACGTAACCCACGCGGACGAAGGCGCGGGCAAAGTGCTAGTATATTATGTATGTTTAGATCGTCGGAGGTCGGATTATTCCGTCGTAACTCTTGTTCACACATATTCGTTGTCTGTAAGTCGGCTCAAGAGGGTTACGGTAAGCTTTGAGTTTCGGGTTAGCTTAGCTACGTGTCATTTCTTACACCACCCTGTATCATAAGGGTATGAGGTCACTAAGTGGCTTCGTCGCTTTTATTATTCGTGGATATTTTCCGTGTTTGGTGTACGTTTTAATGATTTTTCGCATTGTTGATAAGTTATATGGGAAGCAATTACAGGCTAGGAAAAATACAAATGTTTCTATCATATCTAGGAAACAGGCTGCGGCTGGGATAACTTATCGTTTTTTTTCCTATGACCTTTGTGTTCTTTAATCCTAATCCAAGTGCTATGGTACTGGTCGCGGGACTCACGAATCACTGTGACCCCGGAACGTAAAGGGCTATTAAAGGACACCGTGGATTTTACTCAGTACGAGTCTGACAGTCCCTACCGCTCTGCCCTGAGTATGAGGACTCATTTGATGATTTTAACGAAATGAAGTTATATGGTAAGTACTGATAAGACAAAGACATGAACAAAAATTATCAAACTATAGAATATTCTGCCTGTAACACAAAATAGTAGGCCAGGCCCAATACTTATTAACTATTAGTAATTTTTTAGCGTGGTAATATCATCAAATGAGTCGTTTCGGTTTTCGTGTCGGTTTTAGTCAGTACAAGTCTGACAGTTCCGAGGGACTGTAAGACTTGTACTGACTAAAATCCACAGTGTCCTTCAATAGCCTTTTACGTTCCGGGGTCATGGTAATTCGTTAGTCCCGCGAACATTAAACGGAAAATATTGACAATATGATTTCTTTAAAACAAAAAACTTGTTCATGAAATATTTTAAGTGTCTGAAACTGGAAACAAACTCGTATAAGATAACATCAAACTCGTGTTTATCAGATCACGGTTGGTTCGTTTGTTGGCGGATTATACTCGACTTACACTTAACACAAGTACACACCATTGTTGTCGCACGAAAGAAATTATAATTAGGTATGAGGATTCAAGATGGCGGAAAATTTGAAGAAATAGTTCGCGGAACGACTCAAGTTCTTTTTGTTTGTTGTTGTTTTTTTAATGTATGTAATTGTTTGAATCCAGTCACATAGAAAAGCGAAAGCGATCCGATAGCGTGACCGTACTATCGGACTGACGTCTCGTTTCGGTTCGTTATCGCTTCGGACTCGCCTGTCTGTTTGACAAAGGCTTTAGTGTCTATGTTTACATTACATCAAATTGCATTTGAAAAATGTAGTATCACGAATTTTCCGCCGGTCATGAGTGATGGCGCGATCTTTAGATTAATTAACACGCTTTATTTGTGCAGATGGTATAAGTGGTAGTTCGAATATTATCTCCGGGCAACGTAATATCGATGTAAATGTGTAATACCTATGAACTACATTTCATTCAATTCTGTTCAGTCATTAAAACGTGAGAGCGTGACAAACTAACAGACGAATAAAAACATCCTCAATTTAATATTACATAAATATTCCGGGGTCGCGGGACTGTCTAAAAAGGTTACCGTGACCCTGGAGCTTAAAGGACAATTGAAGGAGGTATGGCATGGTAGATTTTAAATAATTTGGTTGAACACGTTTGATGATTTAACCAACTAAAACAGAAAAAGGATTTAAATAATATTTTCCGAGTGATATTTACAAGTATCTATCATTAGGTGTTGCACAGGCAATAAATAAACCGTCTATTTATATAAACATTCTCCTTTTAGTTAAATATAACTATGGTGTGCCAATATCAGTCCAATAGTGTCCTAGTCACGTACCGAATAATCTATGGGGTTCAAAGTTCGAAGATCTATAAGTCGATGAGATCAGCCGTAAATATCCCACAAAGTTGCTAAAGATATTAAGAGGAATTGCGAAATAGTTTGCATTTCCTACTTTAAAGAAAGCTGTTCTAAAGTCCCAGACAGCAAAATAATACAGTACAAATCCTCACCATGATCTGTGAAGACTTTTCCCAATTATGTTAGTATCGTCTTTTAATCAAATATCGCTGGATACCAGTAGATATTTTACATGAAGCGATTGAGCAAAACAAGTCGCAGATCTCTTTACGATTTATCTCTTTCTCTCTCTTTTATAAAAACGTTGCCCCACACTAAAGTTGTGGAATATTTATTTATCGATGAGATGAACAAACGGACAAGAAAGTCGAGAGTACATAAAATTCAGGGATCTAACCTTTTTGTCATGCTCACAATTTTGACTTAGAAAACACTCAACAATGTTAAACCTTAACAATCTAAATCTCAGTAATACTCATTTAACTGAATTCAAATATAAATAAACCGGTTGCAAATATTGATATTGTTAAATTTCAAAATACTAACAAAGGCAACTACGATAAATGCTCTATGTACATTTTTTCAGGTTATTATTTTATAAGAAGTGTTTAGTTACTCTTAATTCACATATTACAGGCCTGTTGGTCTAGTACTTAGTGACCCTGACTGCTATGCCGGAGGTCGTGGGTTCGATTCCCACCCAGGACAAATGTTTGTGTGATGAGCACGATCATTTGTTCTGTGTCTGGGTGTATTTTATCTATAATATGTATGTATTTAGAAATTATATAAGTATGTTTAGCAGTTGTCTAGTACCCATAACACAAGCTCTGCTTAGCTTGGGACTAGATGGCGTTGTGTGATAGTTGTGGAATATTTATTTATTTATTTATTTAATGCTCTGATAAATGCTCGCAGCTTTTAAATTCACCACTGGTGGAACTCACGCTTTTCCCATCGAAATAACTTACTCATAATCTACCACACGAACTTCTTATACGATAAGAACTATAAATCTCACGAAAACTAATAGTTGGAACTTTTATTATATACAAGTGCATCATAATTGTGGTCACCTTTTAGACAGTAACATCTAGTAACATACCTAACCTATTTTAAACTAAAGTGCAGGCATCTGCAAGATAAAGTATAAAACTACTTTAACACCAGATTCAATAATAATGTTAAAACTTTAGACAATAACATTAAATACGTCTTATAAACGTTCCTTAGAAAGAACAATTTATGATTCACGGGGTAGGATTCTCTTAACACTTTAGGGATCAGTGGAGCCCCGCTTTGACTAACGGGGCCCCCTTAGCCTGCGCCCCCCCCCCCCCCTTTAGAGGGCCAAAGCCTGCCGGGGTCGCGAGACTGTCTTATCAAGTTAC
The DNA here is from genome assembly GCA_943136025.2 of Agrotis puta. Lineage (NCBI taxonomy): Eukaryota > Metazoa > Arthropoda > Insecta > Lepidoptera > Noctuidae > Agrotis > Agrotis puta. The sequence goes on from OW964177.2 coordinate 4,818,552, forward strand.
GTTAAATAATACTGCATATTGTAAACGATCCCGGGGATACTTTTGGATCATACCGTGAACTAAGCCGATGACTTAAAAGTCGTTTTAAAGGGCGCTACACACGGCTAAGATACTATAATATTTTATGTTAAGATACAATATCGCTCGCCATACAATTCAATTGACTATTACATACGAATAGAAAATATTTATTTCATAATTTCTTATCGTAAGATAGAGAGCGACATGAAAATTTATCGTAACATAACACCTTAAGTTATTAAAATATGAGCCATGGATAGGACATGTGCAGTCGCTAAGAAAGCTTACAATATAATTATTATCGTATCTTCGTCGTCTGTGATGGCCTAATATATATTAATTTTAAATCTTAAGATGAATATTATACACACATCAAAAGTGTCTAGGGATCAACATATATTTTTGCAATAACTTTTCTCCTGATTGATATTAATTAAAAATTTTTTTAAGGATTCATCAAATAAAGTGTTTTCGTTTGTCACAGTAACGATAAACCAAGTCACCTTTGCATTAATAAAGAAATTTGCCATTTTCCTAATAAAGGAATTTTTGACATTTGAACCACTAACACAAAAGTTCGTAAAAAAGACTGAAATAACAGTTTTCTTTAAAATTTTATTGGGTAACTTAAACAATTAATAATCCGTGTTTCTACCGCGAACACTAACAACACAAGAACATCGGTTTGGCATACTCAAAATGAGTTCATCCAAATCACGCTGTGGAATGGCCGCCCATGTTCGTTGCAACAACAAAAAAAGGTCTTCTTGCGACTGGATACCCTCCATATTCGGCAGAGCTCTTCTCTGTAGCATATCCCATGCATGCTCAATCGGATTCAAGTCTGGCGACTGAGCAGGCCAGGGCAGGACATTGATGTTAGCTGCGGCGAGAGTCTGTCTTACAACTCTTGCGGTGTGCGGTCGTGCATTATCATGCATTAACTAAAATAAGGGACCGATTTGCACTTGTAGAGGAACGATGACGTCTGATACAATCGTCTCAGCATAAATTTGAGCGTTGAGGTTGCCTCTGATCCAAATCAACTCAGTTCTTCCGCCGATCCAAATACCCGCCCATACCATGATGGTTCCACCACTATAAGGATGGACTTCCTGGCAGGATTTTAATCGCTGTTGGCATCCAGGGCTTCTCCAGTGTCGTATACGTCTTGTATCCGGTCTCATACCAAAACGAGACTCATCAGAAAAGCACACGAAACGCCATTGTTCTTCTGCCCAATTTCTGTGTTCAAGAGCCCATTGATATCGAATCCTACGATTGTGCATTGCTATAGGTGGTACCCGTAGCGGTCTTCGGGAATGAAGGTTCACTTCATGCAAGCGGTTTCTGACTGTTTGGTCGCTAATTAAGTTCCCTGAAGAGTGATGAAGCCTCACGGCTAACATCATGGCGGTTATTGTTGGAGCTCTTCGAGTTAAGATTTGAATGTATCGGTCTTGTCTCCGTGTGGTGCAGCGATACCGTCCTCCATGGCGCTCAGCCACGGTACCAGTGCTTCGGTAACGTGTCCAAAGTCGACTGATAATACTCTGACTTGTATTCAGAGCTAAAGCCACAGTACGTTGCCGGGAACCAGCTTCTATCATTCCCACGGCTCTGAGCATTTCTTCCCTGCTTAAATGACGTCGCCGCTCCATAATAACGTTGGTTTTAATCAGTAGTAGGGAAACAGTAGCACTAATAATGTCTTCAATGCGTTGTATGTTTTTATAGGGAAAATATTGACAGCTGATTTTCATCTTTTACTCGAATTTGATTCACAGTTCCTGATTCAAATTATGAAATGCACCAAAAAGGATCCATATAAATTTATAAAATCATAAATTTATTACAAAGCCACATCTCAATCTCAAGAAATCCGCATAAAAATGCTTGATCCCTAGACACTTTTGATGTGTGTAGTATCTTAGCCGTGTGTGCCGTTAATTGGCAAACATTCTTATATTTCTTTGCAGCTATGGGGTTTTTCTCGTTTGTCATCAATTAACTGAAAGTCGTAAGTTTTGACATAGCCTACCCTTTACATCTCTCGCAACATCCGATCCTAGGTTTCAAAGAATTCTTAAATCTACCATTTTTCTTTCACATCAAACTTCAAAAATACTTTTGTTAGAAAATAATATTGAAGGGTCTACCATTATAACCTTGTACCTTACTTACTCCTATTCACTCTGTACAACCCGTTTTTTGAACTAAACCAAATTATATATACAGGGTGTCCCAAAACTCAACGTCAAGCCGAAACGGGGTGACAGGATTGATCATAACCATCACGAGAAAAATCTGAAAAAAAATCTATCCCATGCAGTTTGAAAATTATGGGCATTTTAAGAAAAACCTAGAAATTTGATCAAACTGTACCATTTTTCGGTTATTGTGGTTATTCTTTTTTATTTTTGTTCATTTGAACTTTGGAAACGTAATCCTAAATAACATTTCTAGAATCTCAATAAAAAATAATGACACAATTGCCTCAAGTTTCCGAGAATTGAGACTATTTGTAAAACTACGAATTTAAAATTTTCAAGATTCGTCGACTTTGACAGGCCCTCCTATAAAAAAAATGTACTAGAGTGCCTTGGCAAGTGGCATTAAAAGTTGGCGCATTTAATCTGAATTCTAAAATGGTACAATACTTGTTAGTTCCATACAATAGGAAAGAGTAAAAAAATTAAAACCTCAAGTAACCCGATTTTTGCTATCACATTTTACTCAGTTAAAATGTTTTTAATTCGCACAAGCTCTAGGTAGGTTCTTAATTTTAAGACAAAATTATGAGAGAGATGGATAATGGGTATGTTTGCCATGAGTGAGCGAGACAGATAGTGACGCCACGCATTGAGACGGAGATGCGTCGTTTAAACGAGTGCGAATGAAACAGATAGATGCTATGGCATCTATCTGTTTCATTCGCACTAGTTTCAGCCAAGCAAATGGCTACGCTACCAGTCCGACACCAACCAGTTAGTACGTTTCGCTCATTCGTCTACTGCGCACGTTCGTATTCGCTTGTGTTGATTTAGTACTGACAACTTTGGCTTCTCTTTTTGGACTTGAATCTTTGTAAATTGGACTTGTTGATAACATACCGGCAACTTTGGCTTCTCTCTGGACTTTTGTGTTGGCATCCTTTTTATCTACCATGCCTACGCGCTACACTTCGCAAGAATATGCGAACATGCACCTCATTTATGGGGAATGCAGATGCAACGCAAGTGCCGCCGCTAGACTTTATCGTGAAAGATATCCAAATTTAGAGCGCTACCCGGATCACCGAGTGTTTGTTAATGTGCACCGTTCACTCACAGAGGGCGGCCATTTCCCGAATCAAATACAGGCTGGAGGTAGACCTGTGTTTCCTTTCCAGGAAGAAGTATTGCAAGAGGTCGCAGGTGACCGAAGTATTTCCGTACGTGGAATTGAAGAAAGAACGGGAATACCCAAAAGCACTGCTCATCGTATTTTACAAAGAAACGAAATGCATCCGTTTCACGTACAACGAGTTCAAAGTCTTCTACCTCGAGATTATCAGGAAAGGATTTCTTTTTGTAGAACAATGCTACAGAGGCATAATGAGAATCCCCAATTCATCCAAAAAATTCTCTGGTCCGATGAATCGACATTTAAAAAAGATGGTTACATGAACTTGCACAATTATCACGAGTGGCATGTGGAGAATCCACATTTAATGCGAGAAGATAGATCCCAGTATCGTTTTAAAGTAAACCTGTGGACCGGAATTTTAAACGGTAAAATTATTGGGCCTATTGAACTGCCTGAGAACTTGAATGGAACTAATTACCTACATTTTTTAAGAGAAGATTTACCAACCCTGTTAGAGGACGTACCACTAGCAGATCTTCGCGACATGTGGTTTCAACAAGATGGCTGCCCAGCGCATTTCGCAGTGCAAGTAAGAGATTTCCTTGACCAGGAATATCCGGGAAGGTGGATTGGACGTTCAGGCACTATCTCGTGGCCCGCCCGTTCACCAGATTTAAATCCCCTGGATTTTTTCTATTGGGGAGTTCTCAAAGAAAAAGTTTACTCAAAGCCCATTGAGAACGTAGCCGACCTGCGTGAACGCATTTCTCAAGCAGCTGAGGCGATCAACTCTCGAAGATATGCCCGACTTATAAGTAGATCTTTTTTAAGAAGATGTAGGGCTTGTATTGAGGCTGATGGTAAACAATTTGAACATTTATTGTAATAAAAAATGTTATTTCTCCATCTGACTTTTATTCCAACAAACCTAATTATTTTACAAATTTTACTAACTTTTTTTCACTTTGATAAAAGTGGCGTCACTATCTGTCTCGCTCACTCATGGCAAACATACCCATTATCCATCTCTCTCATAATTTTGTCTTAAAATTAAGAACCTACCTAGAGCTTGTGCGAATTAAAAACATTTTAACTGAGTAAAATGTGATAGCAAAAATCGGGATACTTGAGGTTTTAATTTTTTTACTCTTTTCTATTGTATGGAACTAACAAGTATTGTACCATTTTAGAATCCTGATTAAATGCGCCAACTTTTAATGCCACTTGCCAAGGCACTCTAGTACATTTTTTTTATAGGAGGGCCTGTCAAAGTCGACGAATCTTGAAAATTTTAAATTCGTAGTTTTACAAATAGTCTCAATTCTCGGAAACTTGAGGCAATTGTGTCATTATTTTTTATTGAGATTCTAGAAATGTTATTTAGGATTACGTTTCCAAAGTTCAAATGAACAAAAATAAAAAAGAATAACCACAATAACCGAAAAATGGTACAGTTTGATCAAATTTCTAGGTTTTTCTTAAAATGCCCATAATTTTCAAACTGCATGGGATAGATTTTTTTTCAGATTTTTCTCGTGATGGTTATGATCAATCCTGTCACCCCGTTTCGGCTTGACGTTGAGTTTTGGGACACCCTGTATAGTCCAAATATAATCTTCGCAAATATAATCCTATTTCTCCTTATCACTTTTGATTAGGAAACCTTTGCCTTTCAATATTTCCAACTTTGACTCTGATAAGGCTCAGGTACTGCGGTAAGATCATATCGCATTTATGAGCTTCCCTTTGCTGGCCAATCTTAATACCTTTTACAAATATAGCCAGGATTAAAATAATATATACAATGGCCAAATCCTAAGTCATGATTCCACTGCTGGGTCAAGCATAGATAATAAAGAAGTTGGAGTCTTATAGCCTCCTCATTATTAAAAAGGCTGGAAAACATTCCACCTCATGGACTTGCTGGGAGATGACTGATATAACGTGTCTTCAGTGGTTTTGAGTCACGATTTGTTTTGACGTGTTAAACTCATCCAATGAGTCTTCCCGGCCTGGGTGGAGTTGAAGAAATTGTCAGACTTACTAAAGTCCACCCTTGTCCTTTGCTTTCGAGGTCTCCGGCATCCTGCTCAAACACTCTCGTGAACCCAGCAGGCTTTAGGCCATACTTGTATCCTCAGAAAGTTATCATTCTACGTTTTCAAAACAGTGGTGATGAAATAATTATTTTGTTTATCTTGGTAATAAAACTGTCGTGTACTGAATACAGGGTTCAACGTTTCTAAGATATTATAAACATTCAGATTCACTGGCATATCTGCTTATGTGTGTCGTGACTGTCAAGTGCCGAAATTTCCCCGGGGCCGCCCACGAAATCGGCAACTTATTCGCGAAATATATGATAAATTTAATAAAATGTAACGTGGAATTTGGCTGTGTCATATATCTGCTATGTTTGGGTCTGATATTCCTCATTTTTCATGTTCGTCGCACATAAGGCAAGATATCTAGACTGTACTAAACGAAAGTAACTGAAAATATTTTTCAGTCTAGGTATTTTTGGTTAGCAACTGTACTGGTATCATTTTCACTCTAGTAACAAGGTAAACATTTGATCTACACATATATCTTTATTTATAGGAACATGTGTCTTTAACACATGCGTTCCCTATAGAACATTAGTCTATTTCTTATTTTATTATCGACTTGGCTACTGTGCTCGAAAATACAATACTATTCAAATCCGATCTAAAAAAATATTCCAAAAATTTAACCAACAAACAACACTAAAAATTAAAACAAACATGCAAACGCGGCATGAATAATAAAAAGTCAACGAAAACTACGCTCCGAACTAGCGCTCCAACGTATGAAAAATACGGACTGTTATTCGTGGGCACCTCCACATGGTTAGCCTCACCGACCCCAAACATAGTTAGTAAAGCGCTAGGCTGGACTAACTCGCACCAGCTAAATCAGCTTTATCCAGCACTGGAATAATTTAACTTCCGCTAAACCACTGGTTTGCATACCGGTGTCGTTTTACTTCTTTTTCAAGTTATACACGTTAACTGCGGAAACTAAAACCACAGTGTGAACGATGAGTTACGGGACTTGCCCGTTACGGTGAGGCTGTGAAAACAGCGGTTCCGTAAAGCGATTTTTGAAGAAAATTAATGATTTGTCGTACTAAGCTCTTATTTGGATTTAGTTGTGTGAAATGTCTCAAATGAAGTCTAATGCCTGCATACTATAATTGAAATTTGAGATTTCTGGAGTCGCTTCTTTTAATGTCGCTACAAGCTGCCAGATAATTACTTACTAGCATCTTCCACAGCTTCCACTATAACCAGTTATGGGTTTAATATATGATATTAATATTTTCCACCTCGAAGTTAAACAGTCAACATGTAAAAGTTGAACAGAATTAAGTCCAAGTTATAAATGATAAGTTGCAACAAACGGCAAAAATTTTACCGTCTGTCGCCTGTGAGTACAATCGGGATTTTTATACCTTTCGTCGCCAGAGGTGACAAAAACAGTGATGAGAAAATGGAGCACTCGGATTAAATCACCTCTGTGTGTCCATTCCCGCCACTCTCAAAGCTTCTCAAAGTTCATTACAATTGGTCACTTAGTTTTTACCAGTGGTGTTGGAATGGAACATCAAAAAGTAGCGGTCTCCCGAACTTATCCACCGTAACGGCACGCTCGGACTTCACGCCTCAATCGTTTAAGGGTCTCCAGATAAAAAGAGAAGAACCCAAAGAAACAATACGATTAGTCTTTCTCTTCAACCTGTCTGACCGTGTTAAATTAGGTCAATGAACTCGGCTTGTATTTATAAAGTCGTGAAAATAAAAGTCTCGAAGTCTGGTGGATCTGATTTGTGGTGCAAGTTTTTGTTGAAGAAGTGTGTCACAGTTGATGGGTTTTTTGGAATTTGAAGAAGATTTATTTAATGGTCGTTGGGTGCAGATTAATTCAGCAAGTGGCGATGTGACGAATTGTGACTATTGTAGAATAATACATACATAATAACATAGTAACATCAGTAAACGATGGATGCAAGTGGTTGATTGTTCGGCCTAGTGGTCTAAGAAGAAGGCCTATGTTCAGCAGTGGACGTCTGCCATGCAGGTTTACAGAATCTCCAGAAACATCATGCTACAATCCTTAAATAGGTACCTCGTAGGTGCCTCGTTCACGTTAATACGTCTACTCATATATCCACACCGGTTGCGTGTACTACGTACGACGATGCTAAAACTATGTGACCTTACGATAAAGTGGCTACGGATTCCACAGAACACTTCGCAAAAGTCATTAACGCATCAAATGTACGCAATATGTAATAAATCTCAAACATACAATTTATTGCAATAATCTAATTGCATATAGACATACATCACAGATGAGGTATTGCGCTATGAATTACCTACGTCACATTAACATTCATAATGATGTTTGTACATTATTTAGTTCTCTTGTGTATACCGAATTGATGCGATGAATTATTGATGTCCCTTCGAGGTGGCAAGTGTACCGTGTTTTGTAAGCCACGAGGAATTTCGAGAACTTTCTGAAAGTAAAAAACGTAGTGGTTTACAGTTTAAAATTCATGAGGTTTTTTGTTGTGATTTAAGGGACAACTAAGAATAGAATTACCTTGGCGCCATATTGTGAAAAACAATCATATGAAAATAGTATTAAAAGATAATAATGATGAAAAAATACATTTTTTATTCAAATAATACGTAATATATCTTAAGATAAATTGTAAGTTTGAAAAAGAAATCAATATTATTGAAAATTAATATGCATTTTTTTTTCTTTTAACTTCATTATTGTAACAATATGGCGCCAATGTCATCTTATTCTTAGTTGAACAGTTAAACAGGATTATTATTTTTTCACATTTTGCATAAAAAAATAAAAATAAACTTATAACTAAATACCTTGATGGCTGGTCCGAAGTGGCACTAGAAAAGAACACTTGGAATGATATGGGGGAGGCCTTTGCCCAGCAGTGGGACATAAACGGCTAATAAAAAAAAGAAAACTAAATAATTATCAGTAAATTAATTAAACTAATTAATTGCTAAAACGAGGTTGGTTAACAGTATAAACAAAACGTGATTAATTCCGCTGGTCGCGGGACTGTACGAATTACCGTGACCCCGGAACGTAAAGGGCTATTGAAGGACACCGTAGATTTTAGTCAGTACGAGTCTGACAGTCCCTCCCATTCTGCCCTGGGTGGGAGGACTCATTTGATGATTTTACCACGTAAACAAAAAGATTAATTCCTTTCTCTTGATTTCTTTCTTATTTAACTTAAAATATGTCCTAATAACTCATAATTTTATTCCAAGGCATACAAAAAGCTATGCTTATTTACGACTTATGAGAAAAATAAATAACTTTCCGCGATCTCCTTTCCTCTGTATCTTTTGAATTTATAAGGAAATTTATTAAAACAGAATTCACATTAAATCATCTTTCTCGTTGAGATTTTTTGTATTTGCGACCAAGTAAGGATAATGTGGTTAAGCTAAACACACCATAGTTATTTTTAGGGTTCCGTAGCTGAGAAGGAAAAAAACAGAACCCTTAAATGATAAATTCGTTATTTGTCTGTCTGTCTGTATGTCAGTATGTCAAAACAATTTTATCAGAAAGCGTGGAGATATCAAGTTCACAATTGGTACAAAATACGTAGGCCTATGGTCCCTTTTAGCTGTAAAAAAGAACAAGCTTCTAAGTAAATGCAATATAAAAATATTTACGGCTATTCATGCTAAGTACATCAAATAAGTGCCTTTACATAATAAATGATCACGTTTATTTCCCGTGGTACTACCAGTAGTACCACGGCAAATTTTGTGGTGCTACTCGTTTAAAATGCCGGGGTCGCGGGCTGTCTACACAGTTAACCGTGACCTTGGAATGAAAAGGGCAATTGAAGGAACACAGTAGATAAACGTTATTAACAGCTATTATTTCTAAAATATATTTTTTTTTTATCGTGGTAAAATCATCATATGAGTCCTCCCACCCAGGGCAGGGCGGGAGGGACTGTCAGACTTGTACTGACTAAAATCCACGGTGTCCTTCAATAGCCCTTTACGTACCGGGGTCACGGTAAATCGTTTGTCCCGCGACCCCGGCAGGCTTTGGCCCTATACAGGCCCCGTCACTATGCTGTCACTCTTTGAGGCGCGCGTGGAACACAACGCGCCGTCGACCCGGGCATGGTCCATGGTCGGACAGCGAGTCGCCCAAACTTCTAAAATACTGGGCTTTCTTTGTTGCAGACACCAATAGTAAATTGTATCGTAAAATAGAAATTGTCTCCGATATGAATAATAATTTACGACTGGAGAGCAATATTGTGAAACGGTTAAGGGAAAACTGACATGTTAAAAGTTTATATACTTTGCTATTAACCATGTCCTGAACATAAAAACATGTAATTGGAACCAAGTTTCTGTTAAACATGATCTCATATTTTTTTTTGTAATAAAAACCTTTAGCTTTTAACTCTGCGTTGATGATTTTCCACGATCATCGAGTACCTAATATAATCTACATAGAAGCTCTACATACTCGTGGAAGCCAACTCATCATTTATTCATTACCATCTAAATCTGGCTTCACACATTGAACACAGAACATAAGCCGCAACAGCAGTAGTTCTAGAATCATAGATAATACAGACTATACAGAGGTGCCAATTAGGCAGAACAACGCCAGCGCGTCAATTTGACGGTCCTATTGATGGCGTAATTGAGGCTGTCGGATGGGAACTATGTAGATGTATCCGAAATTTGCTGTCTACAATTGTGGTGTTAATTTAGTGTTCAATTATTCAACACTTACGACTATATCAATTTGTGGCGATACTAAGTTATACGTCTTAACACTTTGACCTGAGCAACGTTATAATACGTATTTGATAAACGCTATTTGACACAACGTTTAATCGCGTCAGTAAAAAATATGTCGTTCTTCAAAGGACTTGAGGCTTATACAAATTCCTTCAAGCTGACAAGTGGACCGCTAGCGCCACTCCAGGTTAGTTTTTTTGTGCACTTTATAAGGTCACCAATGGTCATTTATTTTGTATGAGAAAATAGTGCGTCGCGCAACAAACATTTGAATACCCAGGTGCTCAGCTGAAAGTGTTAACTTCTTTTATCAACCATTTCGAGATACAAAATATGACTAAGTATGAAAGTCACATCAATCCTACAACGTGGAATGATGAAGAACATAAAATTGTGAAATATGAAGTCTGAATCTGGATGGATGTCACAAAAAATGCCACTTTATTAAGTTAATAATATTAAGATAAGGACAGAATATGAAGTTTCACACACGCAATATTAATGCCATAATTTAAAGCAAAGAGGAAAACGTCACAGAAGTGGAACTCATTAATAATTTGGACCGCGCGAAATGTTCCGAGAAAGGCAACAATTATAGCCCCCGATATAGTAAGTACCCAGTGTTGCAGGCGTCAGCATTTGCGCGAGATGTGCGTCCCGACTCACCTGTGCTCAGTACAGTCACGAGCAAATATGTATATACACTTAGCAGGAATACAAAAGCGATGTTCTCCTACCATTATTGATTTATCTTTTGCGTTTTCATGAATCTTCTATTTAGGAAACCATGCTATCACGAAATAGGACTTATATTAAAGTAAAAACCAGTATTTCACGAGAAAATCGCGTTTGAATTTTATTAAGTGTATACATGTTATTGCTCGTGACTGTACGCCGAATGTCCCGATTTCGTTTTTCTTTTAATATGGGTATGGTCTTTACTCTAGTCTAGGTCAGAGGTTTTTGGATTTTGGATTCTGATTGTTAGTTAGAGTCAGCTCAGACCGAGACGCGACGCTGCGCGCACATGTCGATAGAGCTACTCAAAATCTAACTCTATTTCTTACACGAAAAGATACACATTTGCAGTATCGTGTAAAAAGTAATTTATAATTATCATTCTGTAAACTGTTTTCAAATGTTGCTACTTCGAGGCAAGCCAGCCGACAGAGGAGGTAGAGGTGGCGAGATGATTCAAACGAGTCCTGTAGTGGCAAACAGGAGGTACATGGGAACCCATGCCTAAGGCGTTTGCCCAGCTATGGAACATGAATGGCGGTTAAAAAATATTGGTTGTTTACTCTGATTTATCAAAAGCTCGAAACCCAGGCGATGTTTTTGTGACCATAAACCAAAATCCTGATAAACCTAACCCTTTATTCTGAAATTAAACACACATGCCCTGGCAACACTAAGTACACATATACCCTTTCTCATTAGTATGATCTTCCAGCTGAATATTAAAACCTACGGTTGCTGTGGAGCGAGAACATGTGTGGTCGCATGTTGTACGTCGAGTTAAGAATAATTTGATTCGGTAGATCTGACTTTTAGAATAGTGACATTGGTTTACAATGACAATATAGTAAACTGGTAAAGGAATAATAAATACTGTTTTTTATTAAATTAGTAAATAACTGTTATTGTTTGTGTTATTTAAAATTCATGCACAAATATACATTGTACCACAGCAGACTTAATGCCTTAGGCATTATCTACCAGTCTACCCTATGGCAATGTAGAGACAAAACCAAAGTGACCAGATGAATTGTATTAAACAAGAAAGGACAGATATAATGATTATTAAAACCTGTTGGTCAGAATCCTAACATTTCCGTCATACATCCATAACTTGGTACCTTTCGGTCATAGATAAAGACGGTAAAAGATTTTCAGAACGAAACATCAGACATATTTTTGCGAAAAGCATTTTGCAATTTGTCCAACCTTATACGAATAGGCTTTAATATAAATCAAGCTTATAGTAAATTAATTCTCACTTTCATATTAGGCATGCGACACAAACTTGGCACAATCGCCCAAAATACATAATATCCTACAGCAGACCATAAACAGAATTTAAAACTATTCATGTCCAGACAAACGTGTACGTAACTCACCCCCAAAAGGATACGAAATAACACTAACCCAGTACATTACGAACCTAATGTACTACATTTCCCACATAACGTCAGAAATACGCGGCAATCCTAGTAAATTGCCTCACAAATTCATCCTTTCAAGCCGAGAATTGAACATTAAGCGGCTCTATCAGTTTTATGTGAAACTAGCTTCTGATTACGGGTTTACTTGCGGAAATCGTGAGATGAGTCCTCCCTGGCTGGGTCGTAACCCAGCCAGAGAGGACTATAAATATACATGAGGCCTGAGGTCGTGGGTTCGATTCCCACCCAGGACAAATGTTTGTGTGATGAGCACGATCATTTGTTCTGTGTCTGGGTGTAAGTTATCTATAATATGTATGTATTTAGAAATATATAAGTATGTTTATCAGTTTTCTAGTACCCATAACACAAGCTCTGCTTAGCTTGGGACTAGATGGCGTTGTGTGATAGTTGTGGAATATTTATTTATTTATTTATTTATATAAGTCCAGATTTCCTCACGATGTTTTCCATTCAAAAAACAATGGTATTTGCCCGGGTTTGAACTAGCAATCTTGTGCATGAGGGGTGAAGCAGTAGTAGCTATTGTAAATATAAGACCATCATCAGACTATGTTCCCACTGAGAGAGAATGGGCCATAAACCACCACGCGGGTCCAGTGTGGGTTGGTAGATGTCACATGTCTTCGAATTTTTGGTTGTAGGAAATGACGGTTTCCTCACAATGATTTCCTTCACCGTTTTGAGAGCAGTGGTGATGAAATAAATTACACATAGTAATGCGCATGGCTCAGTTCGAATTTTCATCAGGAATTTTACTTTAGAAGAGCAACAAACATTCATGCATCTTGACAAACATTCGCGTTTTATTCGTATCTAATGTGAAACTATGTTACAAGAAGGTTGAGATTAATTGAAAAAGATTAAAGGACATAAATGTGCATGAGTACAAAGAATAAAGAATTGGACACACTTTTACAGAATGAAACTGAAAGCTATCAAAAGAAGGATGGTGATTGTAATCATTTGTCAGTGTCAGCACACAACAGTACGTCAATACATATACTGTCTACAGTTACTTAACACTCCATTAACTGGATCATCATCTTTTGAAGGCCTTATGGTGCATTTCACTTACCAATGAAAAGGTGGGCACTGCACTGAACAATTATTTACATACATGATGGACAACTAATTGATCCTGGGTGTTTGTGTAAGTAAATTTTAATGTTTGTAAAAAAAAATAAAAAAAAAATAGAAAATAATTATTTAAATTCAATAATAATACGTCCAAAATCATGTATTTTAGCCTTACATCGTATGATATCAGCGCGTTAGTCGTCGAAATTCACTAAAAACCTGTATAATAATTCATTAACACGAAACTAACTGCACTACAAAGTTTCCCAACTGAAGCTCATAATACCAACAGAGCACTAATAATAGGAGCATTACATTCCTGGAGAAAGGCCAAACATTGTGTCCCTCCCTAATGCAACCTACTTACAACTTGCTCATTACACAACGCAACCGCCAGACTGGAAGCCTCGCATTATTTAAATAGTAATTTCATTTTGAACTTAATATTACATTATGCTTTAACTCGTGCAGGTAAACGGGAAATGTATGCGCGGATATTTTTAAACTTATGATAGCTAGCTGGGGAATAAGGATGCTATTTGTAAGAAAGTTGGTCATGCAAGACATTTATTTCTACTGGGATAAAGTGTACATGATCATGATGACTGAAAAGGTGTTCACGGCAATCTCAATCTAGCATTAGGGAGGGAAGCATGTTATAGCCAAAGGCGAAAGAAAAGATGGTTGGATTATGTAAGGAATGGTAAATATGACGTAATGGGTGAAAATTAAAGAAGACTACACGTTGTTTCAACCCTAAATTAACAAAAACGAGTACGGTGTTATTCAAAACTTGTTCCATTGCACGATTGAAAACCCCAATAAAATCGATTAAAGAGTACCATCAGCTCGAAAAAAATAAACTGGCTACATACCTTGCCGGCTACTTTTTTGAACGCTCATGCCTTCCTGTTACAAAAAAAAATATCAGTATCAGTATGTCAATAAAGTTCATAGTAACTTAATTCTCTGTTGTGTTGTCTGTAGACTCAAATTTGCACGTGACCTCTAAACTAATTTCGCATAGTGCTCTTGTTTAGTCTACCACATGAGAAAAAACTCTTTTTCGAAAGGACAGAGGGCAATAAATTACAAAATTATGGAGGATTATTTAATCCATTGTAACACCTATTTTGAAGATAAATATTTGTTTCGTAAATAAAATACTAATTTGCTTTGGTCAGGTTCAACAATGGCGCATTAAGATTCACCGAGCACATTGCAGGTCTAATTAAAATTTTCATCACTGTAAGAAGACGTGGCTCAATCAAATGATGTACGCTGGAGAATGTTTTTAAGTATTTTTTCTTATGCTATGCTTTTGTTTGTGGTGTCAAGGTTATTTTTTATTGAATGTAATGGCGTTGTTTGGCAGAAACTTTTATTAATTACAACCATTATGGTCATTGTTAGCTAGTTTTTCTGTCGGGATTATGAAATAATAAATAATAATAATAATAAATATTCCACAACTATCACACAACGCCATCTAGTCCCAAGCTAAGCAGAGCTTGTGTTATGGGTACTAGACAACTGATAAACATACTTATATATTTCTAAATACATACGTATTATAGATAAATTACACCCAGACACAGAACAAATGATCGTGCTCATCACACAAACATTTGTCCTGGGCGGGAATCGAACCCACGACCTCCGGCATAGCAGTCAGGGTCACTAACCACTAGACCAACAGGCCTGTCATGTCATTAAATTAAGAATGTAGCTAATGTCAATCGATTAATTGTCCATTGAAACTTTATAGATCAAGTCATCAAATGAGACCTCCCACACTGGGCAGGACAGGAGGGACTGTCAGACTTGAACTAATTAAAATCCAGTTCCTGATGAGACAGTCCTATGACCTCGGCAGGAGACAAAATCATGTGCTAAATTGATCTACGAAACCTAAAATAACTGTTGTTTTACACAAAAATCTTTTGTCTAAACTGTCATAATATTTGTAAAGTAAACTATTACAAAGCATCACAATACTGCCTGCCGGGGTCGCGGGACTAACGAATTACAGTGACCCAGGTACGTAAAGGGCTAGTGAAGGACACCGTGGATTTTAGTCAATACGAGTCTGACAGTCCCTCCCGCCCTGCCCTGGGTGAGAGGACTCATTTCATGATTTTTAAAAAAAGCATCACAATACTACTCCTGGACGCTGTCAACTGGTAATGTGCCCAAGAGATTGGCGGCGTTGCCACGTTTTTAGGCCTTTATTTTACACTAGTGGGCGCCCGCGGCTCCGCCCGCGTGAATGTCGGTTACCGCTGCAAAAAGCCTACTCAGGAAAGACACGGTCAGCAACATGATTCCCAGGTCTATTCACAGACACTGACACTAACATAGACGACGCAGTCATCGCAAACAATCGACATAGATAGATATTGTGTGTCGCGGACTTTTTTGTAGATATTTATAAGATCAACAATTAATTAGAATATTTTATGGTTCTATCTTTTATAGTTTAGGCAGCGTACGCAAAATAAGTAACTTTTCTGGTTGTTATCTTACGGAACCCTATTTTTCTCCAAAATAAAATATAGCCTATGTTAGTAGTTGGATAATGTAGCTTTCGAATGGTGAAAGATTTTTTTAAATCGGTCCAGTAGTTTTTGAGCCTATTCATTACAAACAAACAAAGTTTTCCTCTTTATAATATTAGTGTAGATAGTGTAGACTACCAAAATAACTGATATTCGTACCTACTATTGCTTCAACTATAAAGAAATAAAATGTAAACTAATAATATATTTAAACACTACCAAAACCTCTAACACCTATTTCATAAAATAAAAACAAAACAAATCTAAAAATAAACTATTTAAAGACTAAAAGTAAAAAGGGGCACACCGCAATCGCGGCGGTAAGACCCCTCTTTGAGGAGTGGCTGGATAGGGGTCACGGCGTCCTGACCTAACGCATGACGCAGGTCTTCACCGGACACGGAAGTTTCGGGAGATACCTGTGTCTGATAAGGAGGGAAAAAACTCCTAGGTGTCACCACTGGAGCATACGGTGCAGGACTGCCCTTCTTGGGCAGAGCACCGCCGTGTCCTCACGACGGCGATAGGCGGAGACCTCTCGCGCCCGGCACTGGTCGAGGCCATGCTGCGGGGCGAGACGGTGTGGTAAGCGGTCGCCTCCTTCTGCGAAGCAGTCATGCTCGCGAAGGAGGAGGCGGGCCGCGTGAGGGAGAGGACAGCGTCCTCCCTCCACCCCAGCCGAAGTGGTAGAGGCCCACGGCGACGGCCGTCGCAAGACGATCTCCGGCCACCGTAGGCGCGGGCATGCGGGCGGCGAGTAATGGGCGACTCGCTGTCCGACCATGGACCATCCCGCAACCCCGGCAGGCTTTGGCCCTCTACAGGCCCCGTCATTATGCTGACACTCCTTGAGGCGCGCGTGGAACACAACGCGCCGTCGACCCGGGTCTCACAACTTACCGTGACCCCGGTACATAAAGGGCTATTGAAGGACACCGTAGATTTTAGTCAGTCAAGTCTGACAGACCCCACCGTCCTGCCCTGGGTGGGAGGACGTAAGAGGAGACAAATATATTCAGAAAGCTCCGAACTGCTAAGTTATCGGGAGTTTCACGTGTTATTGTGAGTATCGTGTTCCTTGACAGCATATGTCTGTCTTTTATGGTTATAAAAGACAGACATATGCTGTCAAGGAATATTTTTATATAATTATAAGGAGAACATTTCCGTCATACATGATTTCTATGTAGCTTTAACCATTAAGGCTGCACACGCGACGGAAGTTTAAAAAATAGAGTAACTTCTCCCGTTTTCCCAATATTTCCCTTCACTGCTCTGCTCCTATTGATCGTAGCGTAATGAAAAGTATACTATAACCTGCCCAGGAGTATGAAGAATAATTGTGCCAAATTTCGTTAAAATCCGTTGAGTAGTTTTTGTTTCTATAACGAACATACAGACAGACAGACAGACAGACAGACAGACAGACAGACAAAAATTTTTCTCATTGCATTTTTTGCACCAGTAGCGATTCCTAATCAACCCTTGATAGTTATTTTTTAAATATATTTAATGTACAGAATTGGCCTCTCTACAGATTTATTATAAGTTTCTATAACGAACATACAGACAGACAGACAGACAGACAGACAGACAGACAGACAAAAATTTTTCTGATTGCATTTTTTGCACCAGTAGCGATTCCTAATCAACCCTTGATAGTTATTTTTTAAATATATTTAATGTACAGAATTGGCCTCTCTACAGATTTATTATAAGTATAGATAATATATTTTTCCTCACATACATAGGGCTCAAAAATGAAGTCACGAACACCTTTAAAGACTTTCTTATGAATGTAAGTAGCACTCAGGATTTAGGAAATTCTAGTTAAGAATCTGTGCTTGACATCTAACTGGTCCAATGACACAGATCTTTGTGCACAGTGTTAAAAATATGTGTGTTCATACAAACAATAAAATCTGTAATAATGGCAGATTATACGTTGTTACATTAAAATTACGGATTATGTTTATACACATCATATTTGACTCGAATTTAAATTAAACGTTCATAATTATGCAAATTTTTTCGTAACACGTGTTTACACAATTGTTTTTTTTTTTCAATATTTAATTTCGTTTTCAAACCTATTTTATCATCAAATTTTTTTTTAGAATAACGACGAGTTAGTAAAAAAATAATTAAAAAGTAAAACTTTCATCCATATGGAATTTGCCCTTTTTTTTTTTTATCGTGGTAAAATCATCAAATGAGTCCTCCCACCCAGGGCAGAGCGGGAGGGACTGTCAGACTTGTACTGACTAAAATCCACGGTGTCCTTCACTAGCCCTTTACGTACCGGGGTCACGGTAATCCCTAGGTCCCGCGATCCCGGCAGGCTTTGGCCCTCTACAGGCCCCGTCACTATGCTGACACTCTTTGAGGCGCGCGTGGAACACAACGCGCCGTCGACCCGGGCATGGCCCATGGTCGGACAGCGAGTCGCCCATTACTCGCTGCCCGCATACCCGCGCCTACGGTGGCCGGAGATCGTCTTAGAGGGCCAAAGCCTGCCGGGGTCGCGGGACCAAGGGATTACCGTGACCCCGGTACGTAAAGGGCTAGTGAAGGACACCGTGGATTTTAGTCAGTACAAGTCTGACAGTCCCTCCCGCCCTGCCCTGGGTGGGAGGACTCATTTAATGATTTTACCACGATAAAAAAAAAAAGCTATAATTGGTAGACGAATGTCCCATTCTCAAGTTTTTTGCTTAGCAACAGATTTAGCCAATAATTTTATTTATATTGAGAAAATCATTCACATCAGTTTTCCAGGTTGACTGGCACACTGTTAAATATAAAGTAATTTAACTACATATTGTTTATTCAACGATTTTTAAAAGAAAAACATAAGCAATATTTTAGCAACAAAATATCAGCACATACCACACACATTCTTCCACTCTCATAAAAAATGTAAGAGTCGTTCAACACAAACATTATACAATTAATTAGTCTATGATTTGGCAGACCGCGTGCGCTCATTGCCGTAATCCGTCATATCGTGAGAATAGATGCGCAGGCGCTGGTTTTTAGCGTTCCACACACAACAGGTGCCAACGGAACTTCATTATTTACGAGCTGTATCTTTTGACATAGATATAATAGACACATAAAATTTTCAAAGTGGTTGGCTGTTTTAACTACAAATAAAAAAACAATGATTAATTAAACAGTAGATTATTTAGAGGTTTTCATTTGTTACTAAATTGTGAAAACTATTTTATAGAAAGTAAAAAAAATTGACAGTTTCCCGTGAAACATGTTTTTTTTAGAGAACTCTTCGAGTGCAAGCCCAACACACTCTTGACCGGTATTTTTATAAACTTCGCAATATGGCCGCCGCCCACAAGATAACATGACTATGTACTCGTAGATGCCATCATAATTCGCACACGAATTTAATTGGTAACATCTTAAGTAATATGATATAACAATGGCTCCCTGGATATTGCATTGTCAGTTATGTTTGTTTGATAAATTAGATAAATGCTGCAATAAGTAGGTAATTGTTATGAAGATGGTGCTCTTGAGTAAGATATGAGTGATTTTTTGTTGATTGTGTTGAACGATTTCTTTCGTAAGGTCTTGTAAGATAGCTTATAATTTGTTTTGTTTCTTCACATTTTCAGATTTGATCTTTGATATTTTTTTAAGTGAAAACTTCTTTAGCGGCGTCGTGCAATTTTTTTGGAATGGGTAAAAAATGTTAAACTCGCGTCAGGACACGTGACCTGATCTAAAATTCGTAAGACGGCGCAGGGCGCTTGCGCGAATGTTCGTATGTGTTTATTACTATTCAAGTTTTCACTTCTGGCGGCACTCCCAGAGTGCAACCCGTCAGATTTTTTTTTATTTTGAACATCAACATTTGTATATATACTACATTCACGAACATTATATACAGTATAACATATTTTCAGTAGTGAAAATAATAATCCTAGAACTTAAAATAAACAGCACAAAAATTTCGCAGAAATTGTACAGCACGGTGCACACGAAAGGAGTAATATATTCCACTCGAACAAAAACTACTTTGAAACGTATATTCATAACATACTTATTTGACAAAGAGGCAATGGAAACAGACGGTACACGCGAGACAGAGAGTTCACAAAACTATAACGAACGAACATATTGTACTGAAGGTATGAAAATAATGAAAATCAGCTTCAGTTGGCACACTACTACCATCTGGCATTTATACTGAGCTGAGGCCCTTTTAGCATTAAAAAGTGTGTTTAATTATTCTGTTTCGTTTACTTTAATCATTCTTTTAATACAAATAACCACAATTTTCAGTCTTTCTGTATAGAGTGATTAATTTTCTTACTTTTTTTTTTAAATGTAAGGAAATCCAACGCTCTCTAGGACAGAATTGTTTTAGGAAACCATTTTGGAGTCTATGCATGTAATAAAAGAAAAGAAATTGACTTATTTTAGTCTTCGCCTCTGTTATATAAGGCTTATCTCATTTTCATTGTATAAGATAAAAAACAGAAAACATCGCCCTTATATCGCGGACAATATATTATAGGCTGCCAAAATTCCAAATTAATCAAAATTGTAGTGATATTTATTTTTATGACATTTTTTTTATCGTGGTAAAATCATCAAATGAGTCCTCCCACCCAGGGCAGAGCGGGAGGGACTGTCAGACTCGTACTGACTAAAATCCACGGTGTCCTTCAATAGCCCTTTACGTTCCAGGGTCACGGTAATTCGTACAGTCCCGCGACCATTTTTGTGACAATAAGTTTCGGACTGCAGCTGTCAGGTTACAAAAACTGCCTTAAGCTAGTGTATAAACCTGCATCTGTTCCGTTCATAAAAAAATATAATAGTGTGCTAGGTACCGCAATTGCAATTCATTTCCACTAGGAAACAAAAGAAGTTCAATAGCACGGCACCCGACCCCAGGGAATTAAAAATATACAAGTTAAACATTTTTGTTCATGCAATTTTGAACTATATTAGCTTGCAATAAGCGTAACAGAACGCATGTTCATCTTTCTGTTCTTATATGTACAGTACGTCAATAACTGCCATGCGTCTTTTTCCACCAACATCTTAGTATTGTCTTTCTCTACCAATCAGCATTCATAACATCCTAAGTCCGAACTAATATTTAATGTTGCGTTTTCAAGCCTAAATCACTGAACCGATTTTAATGATTTTTGGTATAGCGAGGGATGGACTTTGGAGTCGGTTATATTATATGGCCTTTAGGCATAAAACTTGAAAGAATACAAATAGGAGGAGGGTGAAACCGCGGGAAAAAGCTAATTCAGATATATTTCTTATCCATTTAAACCGTTCACCTTTTCTTATAACCACACTACGATATATCCTTTATAACAAACTTTTATCTTTGACAGCACTAAAGAAAAGGGTTCCACAAATCGAAATTGAATGTTGTAAAAAATTCCCCACATTTTATTCAACTGGCAACACTTAGTTGTTTGTCTGCACACTATGTCTAGTGTGAGGAACTTTCTCTGGAACGAATTGCGTATAGTCTACGTAACTAATTATTGAATGTGTATACGACAGTGTGAATGGTGACAAGATTATTTACACAGACATTTTACCTGTCGCCAATTGCCCGTCTTCTTTGTCTCAACTAATATAATACTAAAACATAGACAATATTTCGTAATGAATTCTAAACACGTCCGGGAAAGGAAAGCTTTGAATGGGAACAATGTTAAGGCATTAATCGGTTCTGATTAATCAAAGTCTTCTTCCTTTCCGTAATACGTTTTGTGACTGGTTAAATAATAGTGTTGTAATAGACAAAAAATGTTGGCAATAGACAACTAATTTATATTGTAAACCAACCATAGACAAAACAAATGTTAACCGTGAATTTGTGTCTGACACTTTCGCGGATAGCGCAAGATTACGTGTCAAAATTGAATGAATGATTTAGCAGGAAGAATAAGTCCTTGTTTCATCATGCAAAATGTGACTAGTGAATGAATAAATGAGATGAAAATTAGCCTAACTTCTGCCAAAGCTTTTAGGATGACTGATTTTGTAGCGGTATAGGTCGCCGGAAGACGCTGGATGCAGGTCGCTTCCAACCGGTATATGTGGAGATCTAAAGGGGAGGCCTATGTTCAGCAGTGGACGTCCTATGGCTGAGATGATGATGATGATGATTTTGTAACATTGAATGCAAACTTTAAATAAAATGTGTATAATTATGGCTGGAAAGTCGTACTTAATCGAGTTGGCTTATTTATGAACCCGTCATTATCATTTTAACTACGAAGTGGTAATGGGTCTATGAATCTTTATATTTTATACACTTTTGTAGAAATACTGTGTGTTACAGTTGTTTTAAAGTGTTAATAAATGTGTTTTAAGTTTCATAAAAAAAATACGGAGATAAACGTTCTAACTTCTTCTTGACATAAGCATCGAGGTAAGAAAAAATGTTTTTGCCTAATGATGTTTTGAACATAAATTCAATCAATCAATATTTATTATCTACAAACTACCTCTTCGCGAAAAAATTCAAAATTATTATTAACTTATTGCACTTTTCCACTTGTGAATTTACTAACCCTAAAATATTACGAATAAATCATAACAAACAAAATAAGTATTACAAACAGTACCAAGATTTTGGTATACAAAAGCTTGTTTATCCGTTTGAAAATATGTATACCAAATTCTAATAACATGAGTTTATTCAAATAAGTCTCGCTCGGCTGGCTGCTCGGAAAACATATTCGCGGGAAATCGTTTGAGCCATTTTGATACCGCGTTTCACGTTTGCGAAACGCCCGTTTTGAATTTCGAATTCAATTTGAACTATCGCACGTTTTATGGCTATGTCTAGTAATGAAGGTATGCATTTTGTAGTATTTATTCGCAAACTTTACCAGAATTCCTATGGAAGTGAATTCTTTGGCAGATAGTAAACTGACTTCATCCACAATTATTTGCTATACGAATCTTGAGCAAATTAGAACTAGAACTATACGTGCGTTCAAATGTTTTGCCATTCCTGTCCTTTTTTTGTCACTTATTAGTTATATTTTAAATATGTAAAAAATATACAAACAAAAGTGGCCCACAGTTTTCGCGGACAGGGTAATTCCTGTTATTATTATTGAAATCAAACTTTTACTCAAAAAATAAGACCTATAAATATTCGTAATATTATTTATCCAACGTCCTTGTGTACCGTTTGCAGTCGGCCACTGCAACTGAGAGTTCATTAATTAGAAACCATTCTAGTTTAGACTCTCAATCTTTTAAACATAGGTAGCTTTTGTGTTGTTAACATTTATTCATTTTACTAAAAGCCTTACTTACACCTTAAACCATTACGCACTTGACAAAAATAGCACAAAGTATCTGAGAGTGTAAAGAGCGCCTGCAACGACTACAATGAGTGACCTCGTTTCCCCTCTAGAATATTCACGGCAAGATGACGAGCTCTAACAGTCTGACACTCTGCCCTTCTAGCCTTCTTCCATCACTCACACATCCGCGTCAAAACAATTGTTTTGTCTATGCCTTTGTCTTTGTTTCTCTTTTGGGCCATCAGATATTAAACAAACGTAACGTTACGTATGTAATCCCTAAAGGGTAATACAGAGTATAAGTACACCTACATTTCATGAGTTATGTTTAAGTTATACATTACTAATTGTTGCCAGCGGCTTCACTCGAAAACTATCCTACAGGAAGATAAATCGGGATAAAAACTGTTCCCTTCTGTTAATAATGTTGGGTTTGAACCCCGGTTTTGTGGAAAGTAAGCAATTGCTGGGATTCCGGACTCACCATGTTTGTACAGATGCAGAGGACCGCTAGAAGGTCAATCGGACCTACCCAAAATGTCTCTAGAAAGATCTTATTGTCAACTTAATCATTATATTTCTAGGGGAAAAAAGAATTTTAAGCGGCACACCCAAACCTAAAATCTATTTTTCGTCGTGCTCCTTGAGTCGAGCTACACTATAACTGATAATTGCTTGCACTGACTGGACAGGTCCACACAAACCTGTGTGGATCTTCAATCGAATCATTTCAATCGAAGAATCCTTACCCGGACATCATCTAAGGTCCTTTTGAACGCAATGAACTTATTGTCAGACACACAAGTTTCACTCTTTCGTTATAAATAATGCATGTGACAGCGAGTGTGACCATGACCGTACAATCGCCTTCTGCATACTAAAGCTTTGATACAATGGCGGCCATTTCTCCAACGGATTTCCCGTGAACTTTTGTTTTTAATGTTAACCTTAATAATGGGCTGGGAAGTGGTGATTGAAACTGGTTAGAAAAAATTAAACTAACGATAACTTAATTGTTTTTAGAGTTTTTTTTTTTTATTAATTGCGTTGCAAGCTTAAAACAGTTTAATTCATTCTTCAGTCCACGTCAAGCTTCATTGTCTCTTTTCTGGTGGTCTTCACTGTTGATTCTGGCTTTCAGGAGTTGCAGTGGTTTGGGAATAGTGCAGTGGAATTTACCCCAAAAAAAAAACCTATAACGTTCCCTCCGCTTGGACACAGACATAATTATAATTATTATGTGTTTCTTTATCTATTAAGAATAGACATTTAAGCCTTTGTCAAACAGATAGGCGTGACGAATGCGAAGCGATGACGTTTTTATTTGTAATGTATGGAATTGTTTGAATCCAGTCACATAGCAAAGCGAAAGCGATCCTATAGCGTGACAGAACTATCGGACTGACGTCTCGCTTCGGTTCGGTATCGCTTCGGAAATGCTTCGCTTTCGCCTGTCTGTTGGACAAAGGCATTAAGTGAAACTTTGACAGTATCTATCTAGTAGGGTACATATATCATTCCAGTGGATACAAATAACCAATTGAATGAACTGAAGCCCATACTACAGCGACCGAAGTATTCTATCCAATAACGAACAACGCTCGCCTATTCACTGAAATTATTATCCGAATTTCTGAGTACCTTTTGTTATTTTGTACTCGCAGTCTATGAAAGTCTACAGTACAACTTCATAGCCATTTTTGTATTGAAAATTGTGAAAAAGGTTTGCAATTTTTGAATATTGGTCTACGGTTTGGTTTGCGTTTGTTTTTTGTGATACGTATACACTATACAGTATATTACTTTATATGAGTCACGTATTCAAAATCATAAAAGAGTATCCGAAAATAGTCCTAATAAAA
Source organism: Agrotis puta (assembly GCA_943136025.2). Taxonomy (NCBI): domain Eukaryota; kingdom Metazoa; phylum Arthropoda; class Insecta; order Lepidoptera; family Noctuidae; genus Agrotis; species Agrotis puta. The sequence goes on from OW964177.2 coordinate 4,843,780, forward strand.
TATAAACAAAAAATAAAAAGGTATCATTGCTCGCAACGTGTATCTATTCTAGGAATTCAATCTAGCATTAAATATGATCCAATTGTTAACATTTAACTACGTTAATGTTTACAACTTTACGTACTTATTCTTAGTTGTCTATGGTTTTAAAGATATTTATTACTATTGTGTTGTATACAGGGTAGGGCACCTGGCAAGGCGTGGTGACGGCAGGTGGAGTAAGGCTGTGACAGAGTGGCGTCCAAGAAGTGGAAAAAGAAGTGTTGGCCGCCCGGCGGCGAGATGGGTAGACGACATTGTTGCCATCGCGGGAGTGTCCTGGATGAGGCTGGCCCGAGATATTGGCACAAGCAAAGGGAGGCCTATCCCCAGCAGTGGGTGACGACGGGCTGTGGATGATGATGATGATGTGTTGTATACTGAATCTCCTTCATAATACGTCTCTCGTTTAACCAACCACGCTACATTTTGTTGGCAGTTTTCCACATCATGGCGTCCTCGAGAAAGCCCAGCATGGCATCTGCGTAAGTTGGAAAGATCTTAATTAAATAATTCATCAAGACAAAGTCAAAGCATTAACCGGAGGTACACCTTTAAACCAACATGCCAAAAATTCAGACCCATGGGCCTATTGAATCTGGGGTCACAGGACCAGCTCTGAACGAAAAGGGCAACTCAAGGGACAGAGTGGATTTATGATTTAGTCAGTAAGAATCTGTTAGTCCCTTTCGCTCCACCCAGGTTAGTAAGACTCATTTGATGACCTTACCACACCAAAAAAGGATGAACAATTCCTGAGTGTTAGAGGTAATCTTAAAATAATACATACTGCATTAACTAATGAGAACAAGAACACCGACACTAAAGTAAAACATAGTTCCCAAGAATATCAAAACGTATATCAAACATAGATTGTAAATAAAGTATTCGTCAAAGTTTCACTTCCGTAAGACCGGCTTACGGAAACTTCGGGCGTCTCCGCCGAAATAGGACACACTTGTACCTATTTACTTTGGCCCAATTGCTGTGCAACCGTTACTAAGTACACTGACATAATTATTTTGTACGTAATACCTACATATTTACTTATATCTCTACCAATATTTAGCGTTGCCAGGCGTCCGTATAAAGCCGGACACAGTGAGGCTTTGTATTTGCGTGTCCAACCAAATAAGACCGTGTCCGGCCTGTCTGGCTTTTGTTGATCTTTGGCTTGTTCAGTTGAACCAACCCTTGCTTTCATTTATAAACATTGGTGGTGTTATACTAGGAAAAAAAAAAATGAAAGGGGGTCCGGTCTTTTCACCTAAATGTTCGGCTTAATTGACTGGTCTGTCCGGATTTCGGTTTTAAGACCTGGCAAGCCTAACAATATTAAAAATCCGAGAGTAAGTCTGTCTCTAAGTCGGCTACTTTTTCGAGACAGCTGAACTGTCGCGAAGCAGTTCAAACAGTAAATCGTGACCCCGGTACGTAAAGAGCTATTGAAGGACACCGTGGATTTGAGTCAGTACGAGTCTGACAGTCCCTCCCGCTCTAGGGGGGTGGGAGTCCTCCCACCCCCCTGGTGACAAAATCATCAAATGAGTCCTCATTTGATGATTTTGTCACCAAAAATAACGGATTGACCTAGTTTAAGATATCTAGAAAATTATCCAACCTCATAATACTTTGGTATGGTAAATTAGCGAACACCGGTGAAGACGCGGGCAAAGACTAGTTATTTATAACTGTATGTGGTCTTATTGATCAATGTTTTTCATGCATCTACCAACGCAAAGGTTTAAGTTAGACAAAGAGACAAAACACAGCGATGCCTATTGCCTTTGTCAAACAGACAGGCGAAAGCGGAGCGTTTCCGAGGCGATACCGAACCGAAGCGATACGTCAGTCCGATAGTTCTGTCACCCTATGGGATCGCTTTCGCTTTTCTATGTGACTGGATACAAACAATTCCATACATTACAAATAAAAACGTCACGCTTCGCATTCGTCACGCCTGTCTGTTTGACAAAGGCTTATAACTTGATGGGTGGTGATAATAGTTCACAGGGATGTTTTCTCAGCAATATGACAGATAAGCGAACATCACAATGGGAAGATCTTATGAGGAAGTTCTCCGAAGCACACAAGGAACAATTCAAGTAAGTACCCTAGATTCATCACCACCATGTTAGCCAGTGGTAGGCCCAGTGGTATCGGCCCCGACTTACGAGTTGTGGTGGTGGTGATGGTTTCGAACCCAGCCAGGTGCATTTACTGTGTGTAATTAATTTCATCACCACTGCTCTAAAAACGGTGAACGAAAACATCGTGAGGAAACCGGCATGTCCTAGAATCAACAAATCAAATCAACTAGTCCTTTGCTTCTGATTTCCAACGGATACCCACGGGCTCCAACTCATCAATGGTCCAATTCATAAGAGGTTGACGTTTAATACGCGGCCATTTATTGTTCCTTTTCTATAAATATAACGAGAATTCAAATAAGTACATCAATGGAGAAACTTGGAAAGATGGCTCAAAAGGGTGCATCTTAAAGGCCTATTCAAACCTAACCGGTGTTCGCTGCCGCTGTGAGTAAAGGTACTTACTGACCGGGTTTCGCTCAGGTATTTAGTATTGTTCCATAGGTAAAGCGACCTAGGGCAGTATTAGCTGCCACTGTGGGTAGAAACTCATACCGCGCGGGTTTAGTCGCAGCGGAAATCCGATTTGCACACCAAATTAGTAATGTTACCGCATACCCACTCGATTTTCCCTACCGATGATAACGAATACCACTTCAGTTTGAATAGGCCTTTATGGGGACTATGAATTACTGTGGACAGTAAAAAGTGGAGTTAATGAGTTTTCTAACAATTACTCCCTAGAGCAAACGAACTGGACATACCTCGGGCTGAACGTTCCGCCAAGTTCTTCCCAACGGGCTCCAAGTATGAAGGCTCATGGGATGTGCTGGGAATGAGTGGCTATGGAATCTACACATTTCCCAGTGGTATGATAATTATGGTTTTGTGTATACTGGGTAGGTAAAGTTAGCTAATTGAGAAAACTTTTGCTGAGGCATTACTGTTCTTTTACTAAAAAGAGATTGTGTTAAGATGCGATTCTACTGGTATGCGGCGTTGTGCAGCAAATTTGTACGCGATCATGCCGGTGGACACAGAGGCTAAACGCGATGCTAGTTTAGTACGCGCTCTGCCGAATAGCACAAACTTAATGTGTCGCACACTATTTCGGTGGAATCGTACCATTATGTACGAGTATTACAAGCATGCACTAAAAAGATGACAAAAATTCATGAAAGTTTAAAATATTGGCTCAAGTTCCTTTAAATTCCCTCGAGTTTGTTATTATTATAAATAGTAGAGATTGCAGACGTCATCTAGTTTAAATTTTTAAATTTATTAAAATCGTCGCTTTGCACTGGGATTTTTTTCCTGTATCGTGAAAAGAAAGAAAAAAAGAAAAGAGATTTATTGGCACACACAAGACAGAACAAAAAAATTACATGAATAAAAACAACAAAGGAAACAAAATATATACAAGAAAAACATCAAAAGGTAAAACCAATAAAAAACAACAATTAATCCTGTGCGAGGCCAAAAGGCTCCTATCTCAGCATGTGTGTGCGTGCGTTTTACAAATATTTAACTCAAATACACAGACACCCAACCAGAAAAAACACTTACAGGCGATACAAATAATTGTTCTCAGCGGGGAACAAACCTACAACGTTCAGCGCACCAGCCAAACCTACTAACAGAATTTATAATATGGTTTTAGAACTTTATTTCTCTCATAAAGAATTAACAATAATTCACTTACTGAGAAAACATGTTTAAATACAAAAAAAAATGTGTAAGCGTATAGAAATAGACGTTCAAAACTAATTGGGTACAAAAATCATAAGATACATATTTTAAAAAAGAAAAATTAGCGGGTAGACGATCACAATCATACAAGGATCTAAAAAGTGATAAGTGATAATAACTAGATGTAGCATTTATGGCAGTGTACTTGTTTTTATTTTATTTTTTTATTTAATGAATCTTATTCGGTGACGTGAAATTTTAATAGATTTTTAAAATTTCATTTAATTCATTTTTGGTTTCTAGGAGTAGTCTACGAAGGTAACTTCGAAGACGGCATGTTCCATGGAAGAGGTGAGTTTCGATATGAGAACGGCATTATCGTGCGTGGCAAGTTCGTAAAAGGCATATTGACTGAGAGGACGCTCCAAGGTGAAAACACGGAGTACAGTGAAAACGAATGGATGTACTGCAAGATGCCTGATAGAAGGTATGATAGTAGTTTCTTCTTGAGAAACTAGAGGTAGAACTTTTAACTAGATAATTTAATTTGAACTTTATACCCACATATAAGAGGTTTCTATTTAAATCATCAACGATTCATATTCTAGAGAACGTCGTTTAAATCTTGAAATTCGAAGACAAATTCATGACTTTACAATTTCTCCTTGCAATTTTGAAGCTAATGTTGCTTATTATAAAGTTAAAATCAGAGAGAGGCCTTTTCATAAATTTCCAGTTTTTGTGACGTAAACTGGAACTTTGAAATTAATTTCAAGAAAAAAATTAATTCCTTCTTCGTACACCAGAGGCGCTGTTCCATTTTTCCGTACAATAAACGCAGTAAATACTTGAAGTACGCTATAAATAAAATACCGAAATCTTGTGATCGAGCTACAGTATATACGCACATAACTTCCAAACAATTGTACCAAAGAGTTTTTTTTTTTTTGTTGTGTTCACTAAACTGTCAGAGTTTAACTCGAAAGAGTTGACGTAGCTTTGATCTCCGAAACCAGGTTCACACCAAAAACCCATTTCCAACTTAAAAATTACATGGTGTACACTACAAACCACCCTTCTGGTAATTCACATGGAGGAACTGCGATCATAATAAAAGAAAACATCAAACATTATGTTTTTGGGGAATGTAAAACTGAAAAGATACAAGCAACTTCGATCAGAATCCAAGACACAAAGACGGAAATAACAGTGTCTGCTATTTACTGTCCGCCTAGGCACACTATTACAAGTGATGAATTCAAGACTTACTTTAACACACTAGGAAATAGATTTATTTGCGGTGGAGACTGGAATGCTAAACACGTGTTCTGGGGCTCCAGGCTAACCTCGACACGAGGTCGACAACTCTATGTAGCTACGAACGACCTTAACCTTCATTGCGCTTCACATGGTGTTCCAACATATTGGCCAACAGACCCACATAAGCTACCAGACCTGTTGGATTTTTTCATCACCAAAAATATCCCGCTCAGACAAATAAACATTGAAGAATGTACTGACCTGTCATCAGACCACACACCGGTAATTATAAATATTCACTATAAAGCCATTTTTACTGAGTACATACAAAGGCTGTATAACTACAAAACAAACTGGGACAAATACAGAACCAAAATAGCAGATTCCATCACATTGAACTTGCCATTGAATAACGCAGATAGTGTAGAAACAGCCATCGAAACTTTCAATAAGCTTATTCACTCAGCTGTCAAAGAATTTACTCCTGTTTTAAGGTCGAAAACAACACAAAACGCCCATTACCCCAAACTCATAAAGGATAAAGTCAATGAAAGAAGACTGCTACGAAAAAAATGGCATTCTACAAAATACCCCTGTGACAAAAAAGCTTTCAACAAGTCTTCTGAGGAACTCAAACACATGATCTCCCAGGCCGCAAACGAACGTCTACAAAAACAACTGGCTGAACTTACTCCTAACAAAGATACTAACTATTCACTATGGAAGATAACAAAAAGGCTTAAACGACCGAAAGAACATATACCACCCATAAAAGCTCTTGATGGCAAGTGGGCAAAAACAGATCTTGAAAAGGCCCAAGTGTACGCAGAGCACCTAAAAACCATCTTCAGCCCCCTACCAACCAAAAATCTAGTGCACGACAAAGAAGTCTCAGAATATCTAGACGCACCACTGCAAATGAGCCCACCACTAAAAAGTGTTAGCCCTAACGAACTATGGCGGGAGATCCGGAGACTAAAGAAGGATAAAACGCCAGGCTACGACTCAATTGACGCACAATTACTTAAGCAGCTGCCCAGAAAGGGCGTTATCCACATTGCGGCCATCTTTAATGCCTGCCTAAGACTAGCAATTTACCCCGCTCACTGGAAAATTGCGCAGGTCATAATGATACCCAAACCAGGCAAACCCCTCCACGAAGTTAACTCCTACAGACCAATAAGCCTGCTCCCTGTACTGGGTAAACTCCTCGAAAAAATATTGCTGAACAGGATGCGCCCCCATCTACCGGAACTTATTCCTCTTCACCAATTTGGTTTCCGAGAGCAACATGGAACCATCGAACAGATACACCGTATTACGGATACTATAAGTCGTGCACTAGAATGCAAGCAATTCTGTTCCGCTGTCTTCTTGGATATCAGCCAGGCCTTCGACAGAGTGTGGCACGAAGGGCTTCTCTTTAAACTTAAAAAGCTCCTGCCTCACTCCTTCTTTCCGATTCTTCGGTCATACCTATACGGTAGATGCTTTGAGGTAAAGTTTAATAGCGAAGTTTCTCATTTAAATGAAATACTCTCAGGAGTACCACAGGGGAGTATATTGGGACCAGTCCTGTACTTGCTTTTTACCGCGGACCTTCCAACACATGCTGATACCATAACTGCCACCTATGCAGATGATACAGCCCTTCTGTCGGTTCACGAAGATCCCATCATGGCGTCAGCCAACATACAAACCCACATCCATGAGGTAGAAGAATGGCTGGATAAATGGCGTACTAGGGTAAATCAAGGAAAATCTGTCCATGTGACCTTCACCCTGAGAAGGCAGACTAGTCCCCCAGTTACACTTTACAATGTGGAAATTCCTCAGGCTGAAGATGCCAGATACTTGGGTATGCATCTTGATAAAAGACTCACCTGGAGAAAGCATATCTGGACCAAGCGTAAACAGCTGGATATGAAAGTAAGATCAATGTATTGGCTAATAGGTCGCAAATCGAACCTCTCACATGAAAGCAAGATAGCTATTTACAAGACCATCCTTAAACCAATCTGGACTTACGGAATTCAGCTGTGGGGTACTGCTAGCAATAGCAACATAGAGATTCTCGAAAGATTTCAAAGCAAGACATTGAGAGCCATGCTAGATATACCCTACTATGTGAGTAACAAATACATACACGAGGACTTAAAAATCGCCACCGTCAAACAAGAGATCGCTAGATACAGCGAAAGCTATCAGACGAGAATATCAACTCACGTCAATGAACTGGCATCAAAACTAGTGGGCACAGGAAGTATCACACACTCCAGATTGAAACGTAATAGTGTCCCAACACTTACCGTGAGATTTGGTGACACCAGATGAAAGGATTTCATAGGAATTCCTTCTGCTGACAAGACAAGGATCAAGATACCTCATCTGAATGGCTTATTGTGTTGACACAGATTGCCAAGTTGCAGAAAGAATAAAAAAAAAAAAAAAAAAAAAAAAACTAAACTGTCAGAACAAGGTTTGTATATGAAAACTTTCGGAAAATTTACCTGGTAGGTCGATAATGTGGGTAAACATTGCCAGGGCGAACCCGGAGAGAGCCGCTTGTATATAATATTGCTATGTGGGTCAGTGGTTTTGAGTATTAGGTATCTATTGTGTGGTTAACGCCTACCTATAAGCTGAAGCAAAATGTAATACTCTTTTTTTTTTTTTTTTTTTGCGTGGTAAAATCATCAAATGAGTCCTCCCACCCAGGGCAGGGCGGGAGGGACTTTTTTTTTTTTTTTTTTTTGGGACAAACCCACCACACTATTCCCTAACCACTGCAACTCCTGTGCGCCAGAATCAACAGTGGCAACCAACCAGAAAAGGGTCGAGACAATGAAGCTCGACGTGTCCCGGAGAATGAATTTACCTGTCTTGGATCCTGCAACGAAATTAATCAGAAAAGAATAGTGGAGGAGTAGGAAAAAATATATGTTTCCACTTCCCTCCATGCAAGCAGGAGACAGAACAAAACAAGGCCAATAGGCACAAAGGGACATTACAACTGGGAGAAGCCCAGTTGCCTAGCACCACGGGTAAAATGACTACTAATATTAATGGGTCCTAAATTGTGAACTGCTAAATTTGATTCCAATAATAGGTATGGCAAAAACGCTTGAACGCACGGAAGTTTGTTCGAGTTTCAACAAGGTCCGAGTAGTAAATGACTCCAGATGTAGTCTGAACAGTGTTCAACATAATATTACGTTCGTTCTGCCAAAGAATACACTCCCATAGAATATGATGTGCTGATTGTTCATATTCACAGTCAGATGTCGAACATTGACAAAAAGGCGAGGGAACAAGCTTGAAGGAAAATAATTTACTTTTAAAGTTACCATGTCCCGTGAGAAATTGGGCAACACAGTGATCCACCTCCAACCACGTCCTAGCCAGCCGCTCACGAACGGATGGAAAGAACTGGTGGAGGTGCCGCCCCTTGATAGAATTATCCCACCTACTTTGCCATTCGGATAAAAGATCCTCCCAGACGTCGCTCTGGGGTTTGAATAATCTAGATATCTTATCACGGTCACGTTGAGGTAGAAAATCAGCATCAGTGGTCTCCCGTGTGGAAAAGTACATTGCAGCACGTCGCTGTACTTCAAGATCGACTGGAAGAACACCAGCAAGTACCGGTAAAGCTTCAGTACTGACGGTTCTATAAGCTTTACTTAAGGGCGGGAGGGACTGTCAGACTTGTACTGACTAAAATCCACGGTGTCCTTCACGAGCCCTTTACGTACCGGGGTTACGGTGATGGGTAAGACCCGCGACCCCGGCAGGCTCTGGCCCTCTACAGGCCCCGTCAGTTTGCTGACACTCCTTGAGGCGCGCGTGGAACACAACGCGCCGTCGACCCGGGCATGGTCCATGGTCGGGCAGCGAGTCGCCCATTACTCGCTGCCCGCATGCCCGCGCCTACGGTGGCCGGAGATCGTCTGGCGACGTCCGTCGCCGTGGGCGTCTACCACTGCGGGTGGGTCGGAGGGAGGACACTGTTCTCTCCCTCACGCGGCACGCCTCCTCCTTCGCGAGCATGACTGCTTCGCAGAAGGAGGCGACCGCTTCCCACTCCGTCTCGCCCCGCAGCATGGCCTCGACCAATGCCGGGCGCGAGAGGTCTCCGCCTATCGCCGTCGTGAGGACACGGCGGTGCTCTGCCCAAGCGGGGCAGTCCTGCACCGTATGCTCCACCGTGTCCTCAGGGCGGTCCTCGCAGTGGTGACACCCAGGCGTTTCCTCCCTCCTTATCAGACACAGGAACCTCCCGAAACTTCCGTGTCCGGTGAGAACCTGCGTCATGCGGAAGGTAAGGACGCCGTGACGCCTATCCAGCCACTCCTCAAAGAGGGGTCTTACCGCCGCGATTGCGGCATGCCCGGACCTCGGTTGCGACAGTCGCTCCCTCCATACTGCCCTGAGATCGCGCCGGAGCTCTTCCCGCCGCGCCTCGACCTGTCGAGGCAGCGGGGATTCGCCCCGGCGCTGCGCCTCCACGCGCCATTCGTAGACGCGCTGGAGGGCAGTCGCCTCCAGATCCCAGGGCAGCAATCCGGCAAGGAAATGTAATACTCTTACATTAATAATCTATTTAGACTGATATAGCATGTGAGGACTAAAAAAACAGGCTCTCTTTAAAACCCCTTAAATTAGCCAAACGATCTGTTTCACAAATATAATTAAAACAGAGCCGGATAGGGCCTATCATGACTTTTCTCGTTTTTGACGTACTTTTGAAGGAAAAAACAGTTCCTCGTTCGCACACCAGAGGCGGTTTTTAATTTTTCCATACAATAAACGCAGTAAATACTTCAAGTACGCTGTAAATATACAGAAACCTTGTGATAAGGAACTAACCTATGAAAGAACCGGATTTTTTATGTTAAATAGTTTAGAATTTTACAAATTAATTTTATAACTCAGATCCTTAAATAACCTTTTGTTATAAAGTCGTTAATTTAAAATGTTCAAATTCCGTAGAAAATTATAATTAAAATTTTCATTTGCGTCCTAACTTTTATCGAAACAAATTAAGAAGTTTTTAGGTTAAATCCAATTCAAATTAAGTTAAACGTTTCACGTTTTAATTATTATTTTATAGTTATACGCGTAAGTAATTATTATTTGGATATAAGTATTTATTGTTCAAAGCAGATTAAATAAGTTCTCAAAGTTGATGAACTACTACAAAACAATTAATAGTGGTTCAAATGAAAAGTAATTATTTAAAAACGTTTATAAAGAACTAGCTTTTGGTGGTGGTTTCGGTTGCGATCTACAGATCGTAAATGAACCACTGGAAATTTCTTATTGAAATGATAAATATAGCTATAGCTGGAGACCTCCGCTTTGGCGAAAGTGCTTGAGGCACGCTGAAAACTTTCTCAATAGTTCTTCAATTATCCCTTAACACAAAAATGCAGACATGGCTGATAGAAACTGGTATTAAACGAAGCCAGACGTATTTAGGGGAAGACTGATTTGACTGATTTTGTAAAAAAAAAAGGTAGATTTAGGCCTACTGGCTGTCAGTGGAATTGCTCAGCCGACAGGTGTGATGCCGTTGCCTGGGGTGGACCACTAGGAGCTGAACTAAATCTTACAAAACAAAACATTTATTGCAGATTTGAAATAGAATACGAAACGGGTCTGAAGGCTGCCGGTAATGCAAACTTAACAGCTACTCTGCCGACCAGGGAGATACCTCCCGGTCACTATGATACGGGGGATGGCTTCTACGATCCCAAGACGAAAGTTATCTATAAGTATGATGACATGAGTGCGATTGTGAGGTAAGTTTCTATAATAACTTTGCTCAACAGGCAGAATTCTGATACGCTTTAGGTTCACAAGTTTAAGACACGCCACTGTCGGGGAGGTACTACGCGGACGGGGCGTCCTCGACGACGTTCCGCGAGACGCAACTCCTCACCGATTACGGTTGCATCTCAATTACTCCTTTCTCTCGCGTCTGGCACCGGTTCAGGCTATGTAACGAAGTGAGGGAAATGGGAAGTAGTCACCTCCTTCTGCGCAGCAGTAGTGCTAGCGAAGGAAAAATCAGAACGGGTAAACGAGAGGACATCTTCTACCTCACGCCCAGCCATCGTGGAAGATGTGGCGATCTATTGGCGCACGCTTGCGGACAGCGAGAAATGTGTAGCTCGGCGTCCAATTAAGAACGAGGGCCGGGCTCACTGAACGTCGTATCCAAATGCACCTCTAGGAGTTGTTAGCAAACTACGATTACAGTAGTAGTTTGCTAACAACTGGCCCTATAGGCCCAAACGCATGCTGTGGCACGCGAGCCTATGTGCCTACCTGTCGAGTAAGCAGGATACCGTGGCCCTGGAACGAAAATCTTCCCAAAATAGGTCTCTGCCTGCTGCCAGGTGATTCTCATGGCCCATGTACGTTATGTTAAGAATAGTATCAAAAATAATTAATAGAAACAAAAAAGAACACTAACTTCTAAGCTCATTGCAAAAATACTAAACCCTACTGTAACCTGAGAGCAACGACCAGGTTATTGCTTGTCGTAACCACAATTCAGTTGAACCACTAATCATATTGACGTCTGAGCAAATTGCAGAACAATCAAGTCCCAATTATTCATATCGTACGCCATAGACGAGGCACGACTGTATAGCTGGACTGTGGTGACGTCATCATCACTCGTGACTTTTCTTTTTGAAATCACGGAACACAAATAGGAACAAGTTTCCTGGACCCTCTGTTAAATACGGGGTGTTTGTTTAGAGCAATAGTGCATTGCCGTTTACTAATACGGAACCTGTGACGGAATCTCGAGTGGAGACCGCGAATCGCAATCGTAAACGTACGGTGGAACACCCTTAGGCTGGGTGGAGCGACGATCTTTTCAAAGTGACAAGTGAGATTCGCCGGTGATCGAAAGAAATGACGTACGATTAGAGAGGTTTATATCCAGCATAGGCTGATGATGATAATGATAGGGTTCAAAAGCAAGTAGTGAAAAAACATAGAGTGATTATGAGTTCCTTTATTTTTATCGTGGTAAAATCATCAAATGAGTCCTCCCATCCAGGGCAGGGCGGGAGGGACTGTCAGACTTGTACTGACTAAAATCCACGGTGTCCTTCACTAGCCCTTTACGTACCGGGGTCACGGTAATCCCTTGGTCCCGCGACCCGATTATGAGTTCCTTGAAAAAGCTTTTAATACCAAAAAAACTTTTTTCTGATACTTAGCTTGTTTTAATTTTTGTTTGCTCAAAATTCAGTAACAGCTAAGAAAGAGTATGCCTAATACTTATCTTAGAAATCTGTATATTCTTTACGTAGCCTTCCGAAATCTATTCCATATTTCTATGATAAGATCCGTACGCTTAGATGTACATTTGAATTGCAAAACAAATTGTATTGGAAACCGGGAAAACAAAATCTTTTTGGAAGATAGGAAATAGAGAAGGATAAGCCTGTCTAGGAGGACTGTCTGCATTTCCACAAGTTTCAGAACTCACTGGAATATTGAACGTTTTAGCATTTTAAAATACAAATACCTTGTCTACGCCATACTTACCAGTATAGTACTTACCTATAATAGACCCGCACATGTTTGGTGTCACTTTAGACATTTTATAAATATAATTTGTCTATGGTTGGCGTCGAGAAAAGCCAGCAATTCGTTAAAACAACATCAAGAATCAAGATTAAAGTTTTTTGGAGAAACTGAGTTTTCAATGTAAAAAATTCCAAATGCCCTGTGCCAGTTCCATGGAGCTACTGGGAGAAGAAAAAAAACAGTAGTCTCATAGTCATAATGGAATTAGAGAATGCTACAGGGATACAAGCTCGAGTAGACGTACCTCAATTCAAAACAATGCAATTTAAAGTTCTTGAATGTATTTGTCATTAAATTGAAGTGAGTCAGTTGAAGTTTGGTATTTATTATTCTGTGTTGGTTCCATGTATCGTGAATCACCAAAAAGAAATCGCTTATTGTGTTATGGCCAGACTACGCTATTATTGTGTTTATCCAAACAATAGCTAATTATGAGTTAATTTCTTTGCTGTGAGTTAGAGTGCGTCACATTTGACCAAAGTTATAATAACGAATATTAGAAAAAATTAGAAACAGGGTGTAAAATACGTACAGTAAATATCAGAATACCCAAAAATTATGGATACAACCAATAAACTGTAACTATAAAGAACGTTATACAAAATCATATAAGTATCGTACCGTATATAATGTCGAAACGTGCCTTAATTGGTGTATTAATTGACTCGCTGATTGGCGACCCCTGACTTCTACTTCTGCAAATTATTCACGCTTATTGTTTCCAGAAAAAGTAAAAATAGGCTCTCAATCATACAGCACTTTATTATTTCCTTAATATGGATTTAATATGGTAGACGCCCACGGCGTCGGACGTCGCAAGACGATCTCCGGCCACCGTAGGCGCGGGCATGCGAACGGCGAGTAATGGGCGACTCGCTGTCCGACCATGGACCATGCCCGGGTCGACGGCGCGTTGTGTTCCACGCGCGCCTCAAGGAGTGTCAGCATAGTGACGGGGCCTGTAGAGGGCCAAAGCCTGCCGAGGTCGCGGGACTAACGAATTACCGTGACCCCGGTACGTAAAGAGCTAGTGAAGGACACCGTGGATTTTAGTCAGTACGAGTCTGACAGTCCCTCCCGCCCTGCCCTGCGTGGGAGGACTCATTTGATGATTTTACCACGATAAAAAAAAATATGGATTTAATAGCTGCATTAAACAAAACTTTTTTTAAGGTTAATATTAGTTCTGTAGGTACTTTCATGGAAGGCATAATACAAGCTTGTAATACATAATAAGCTTTAGGTTTCTATAGGTACAGCAATAAAGATACGAATTGGCAATCAGCCGAGGCAATTCCATAGTGTGAATCACAATAACGCTTGATTTAGGGAGTCTACTAGTAACCATCACAGTACATGTTTAGTTACCTTTATGTCTGAGTGCTCCACATTTATTATCGTCACAATCTCCATTATTTTTTCCACAAACCAACGAAAATATCGTGACAAAAACAACCATTTGTCCCAAAATCTTACTTTTACTTCAGATTGCTCGATTTCGATCAATTACTTACTCTAAAAGCTAGCAAAGAAAAGCGTTACAAATACACGTTGCTTTTATTCCCACATCACAACAGACAGAAGAAAAATACATAAAAACGAACCATTTTCCTTAGACGTAGAAATATTTATGCAGCTTATGCCGTTATTGCTCGCCCTTTGTTTAGCCTTTCTTCCGAAGTAATTCTTCGTATAAACAACACTGAGAAACGGAAACATTTTTGTGTGGTTCTTTTAAGCTTTTATTATCATTTATACTCATTCAGGCCCGTTCACATTTTTCGTTAGATGTTACCAACTTAGGAAAAACGTTCGCAAGTGCTTTGAGCTATTACGTTCCACAAGGTATGATCCTGGGACCAATTTTTTCATGAAAATGAGATGAGGGTAATCTAGCGGTCGTGTCGTTTGTTATGTCACGGGACACATTACATCCCACCTCTGTTGTTCTGTGAGCATGAATAGATAATAATTAGTAATTAACACGTCCCGACGTCTGTGTTATGTGATAACAAGCAACAACAGGATAATAAGCTATGTATTCAAATATGATAGCTCCTATGTTATTGGCACTTATTTGTGCAAAACTATTTATTAGTTAGTTTCCCGACAATATTATGAGCTTAGCTTTTAAAGAAATCAATTCATAACCGTGATAACCACTTCACATAATCACCAACATCACCTATAGCCTGCAGTCGCGGGACTGTACGAACTACCATGACCCCGGAACGTAAAGGGCTATTAAAGGACACCGTGGATTTTAGTCAGTACGAGTCTGACAGTCCCTCCCGCTCTGCCCTGGGTGGGAGGACTTATTTGATGATTTTGCCACGTAAAAAAACTCACGTTTTCGGCTTCAAAAGTATACTACTACAACTGCTACAACTTTAATTCAATTCTTTTTATCAATAACATAAATTATATAAAAGAGAAATTGTCTCATGCAATGATTTCAATCCTCTGCAGATCCCCAACAACCCTGGAACAGCAATGGATAGTAAACAACTGTCGTATGAATCCTATGAAGCCTCTAGGACCTTGTCCGGACTTGTACGAGGAATTCACAGAGCCCGTAGAAAATCCAGAACCTCCACCGCCACCGGCAGCTGGAATCAAAGGCGTGATGACTTCATTCAGGGCGCAGTCCATGTGTGAGGACTTTGAAATTGTAAGTACTATTTATATTACTTGTAACTTTACTATAGGCATTTTGACACCATCAATAAATTGCAATTTAATTTGTCCGTCAGTAAGGGTTTCGAAAAATAATGGATATGTATTTTTACTTTTGTTGAATTAATACATATTCACAAAGACATAAGGCATCAAAATTCGAGAGTACGGGCTCGTGACGTCAGAAGAGAAAAAGTGAACTTGTATGTGACGTATTGGCAATTTTTAAAGTGTCGTTTCTTCGTCAATTTTGGTTTACGTAACAAAAGAAAAATACGTGTCTTATTTTTTTTATAAGCTATCTGACCAATTTATTTTTTTCACTCATATAACCTATTATAAATGCGACAGTTTGTGAGGATGGATGTATGGATGTTTGTTACGTATTATTACAGGAGTACAGATTTTTTTTTTATCTATTGTCTTCAGAAAGAAGTAATCGGTTTCTGTGATATCGGCAGTTCCTGTTCGGATAGTTCGAGCAACTTTAATTCCGACAGTGACTAGTAATCCTTATATACTATAAGTATTATATGATAACCAAGTCCTTACTTACTTTCTTACTTATTACCTAGATCTATATTCTGTATAAAGTCTTACTACAAAAAAGCTAAAGCTCTGTTTAACACGTATATACAGGTTGTAAGAGACATCGACGCACAAACAGTTACGATGGGTCCAGGACATGATTCTGGACGCTTGAGACCGACGAAAAATTCCAACATGGAGGGGTCCAGAATCATGTCCTGAACCCATGGTGTCCGTTTGTGCATCGATGTCTCTTACACCCTGTATAAAAATTGTTACTACAAAATGGCATTTGACGTTGACATAAAGGCCGTTTTGCACTAACACTTCTTTTAGACAAGTGTTCAACAAACGTTTAACTTTTTGTAGTAAGACTGATATTCTTTTCGTTCATAAGATTTTATTTTAATTTCAGCTAGTTCTTAATTTAATGTTAGTTCTTAACGATTTAATTAAACATTGCATTTGTAACTTGAAAAAAGTCTTTCATTTAAAAGTTGACAGTTGATAGAACTTTCTTTACCAAAACATATAATACGGACATAAATTACTCTTAATCCAAAGCAGTATAGTCAATTCGAACTTCAGTAAATTACAAATATAGCAAACATTTTAAAACATTTCGTTTTATTTACAGCATAAGGAACCAAACACAACAAAAGTCACTTCACATGAATTGCCATTAACCAGTGAAAAATACTTTAGAATGTCGTCATCTTCTATTAAATCAGATACCATTACTACTGACCATCGAGACTGGTTTAAGATACATAAACATTCTATAGATTCAGAACTGTATAATAATTCAGAAGCTGCAGTACATTCTAGAGATCAGTCATTATTAGAAGCAGGGAGAAGTTTCAGCAATCATTCATTAGATGCAGAGCTTTCCACTGTCTTGGGTACTCAAGTTACATTTGCAGATTTTAAAGCGAGAAAAGGCTACATTAAAACAAACAAAAACTACATTGCATGATTAACATACGTTTGAAAGAGTATTCTTTACATACGCCTTGTCTTACCTTAAGCGTTTCTGAATTTAACTAACAACAAAATACGACTGAACTTAATAAATGAGTTTTCTCCAAAAACTGTTTTTGTTTCCATAATATCGATTATCACCGGCATCATGATCTTCTTCCCATTTTACTTGTCAAAAAACGTTTTCTTCTTCCATCCTCTCCTGTCAGACGTCAAAGCTTCATCTACTTCTTTTACATTCATATAATTTTCACACAATCCATCCATCTTTTCTTTGGTCTTCCTCTTCCTCTCCATCCATCAAAATTCATACCCATCACTCCTCCAATAATATTCGTGGCATGAACTTTTGAAGAAGTTTTTTTGAAGTGAAAACTTCTTTAGCGGCGTTGAGCACTTTTTTTGTAATGGGTATAAAATCTTAAACTCGCGTCAGGACACGTGACCCTGACCGAAAAAGCGTAGGACGGCGCAGGGCGCTTGCGTGAATGTTCGTGTGACATTCGTTGCTAGGTAACATTGTTTATAAAAGATGTACGTCACATTGGAAAATTATTGAAATACAAAGTCAACCATTTTTGCGAGTTTTACTAAAATCTGTTCACAAGATATTTCCAACAATTACTATTCAAGTTTTCACTTCTGCCGGCACTCCCAGAGTGCAACCCGTCGTTTTTTTTTAGTAAGGCATAGTTGTAGAAGACCAAAATCGTCAAGAATCTTTATTTAAAATCAAAATCCTTCATGGCTGTATCAAAATTATCCACGACTTTCTAATATAGAAAGCTGGAGGTAGGAACTTTACATAATTATTCGTGTCCCTAAAATGTAATATTCCGAGAGTTGGTAAACATTTATGGGAAGGTACACTGAACTTGTCCAAGATTTCTCCTATAATAGTCAAATATAGAATCGCTGCCCTGGCCAAGAAGAAGCGGGAAGTAAACACACAATTTTACCAAAAAAAAAAACGACGGGTTGCACTCTGGAAGTGCCGGCAGAAGTGAAAACTTGAATAGTAATAAACACACATGAACATTCGCGCAAGCGCCATGCGCCGTCTTACGAACTTTCGATCAGGTAACGTGTCCTGACGCGAGTTTAACATTTTTTACCCATTCCAAAAAAAAGTGCACAACGCCGCTAAAGAAGTTTTCACTTCAAAAATACTGGTCTAGTTGCCAAATAAGTAAACACACACGACTGTTCAGGCCCTTGTTATAGATTCTGTCCTTGAAGAAATTAGTCTTATTTAAACATGTCAAGCTCGGCTCAGATGGCGCTACCAGCGCATAATGTCAATTTACTGTATGATTAACATACACTACACACTCGAAGCTATAATTTACGTTGTTTACGTTATGCGCTTGTAGCGCTACTAACGGCTAAAGCTCGCAGTGAAACTCGCTATTTACAAATGTCATAATGCGTATGATCAATAAGTAAAGTCTTACATAAAAACTTCAAGTGAGCGCATTATTGAGGCTGAGTAGTTAAATACTTTTTAGACACTTGTTTTTTTAATTTGCCACGTAAGTGTCAGTTTCACAAATTTTTAGTGTCATTTTGACAAACGATGGAGACGATTTTCTACAAAAATTTTGATTAGATAAATATTTTATTAAGACGTTGTTTTAGAGTTTTGTAGAATTTCTTAAATGTTTATACGGTATAAACGTACGCGAAAGTGCGGTTTAACTTTTTAATAGAATTTATACTGAACGAAAAAAGGTAAGCATACTTTACTTATTTTAATGTAGGTACATTTTCGGGGATATTTATGTACATTGTTCCTTTTTTTTCCAGGATTGATCCTTGATTTGATCTTTTGCAGCGTTATTTCCTTAACAATGTCAAGAGCCTATAGTCTTGCGGGAACTACGTATGTTTTGTATTTCTCTAATACTGGTCAGTCTTATGTAGCCTACAGACTCACGACGAGTAACCCCGAGAACATCCGAGAATCGTGAATATGTGAGGTTTGTGTGCGTCTTTTTTACTTTGTTAGAAGTCTCGGGGAGACTTCTCGGTGACTTCTCGCCGTGAGTCTGTAGGCTACTAGAGAATAAGAGTCATACAATTTTAGCCAAATGATAACCAAGGATCGGCCAAAGAAACTAGTGCTGTCCAAAAGCCCGTTGGATTGACGACATCCTCAAAGACAGCGGTCTTTGAGGATGTCGTCAATCCAACGGGCTTTGGACTTATCGGTTCTGTGCGTCTCTCATCCATCAGCGGATGGATGAGAGACGCACAGAACCGATAAGTACGGCAAAAATAGGGGGAAGCCTATATAATAGTAGTTGATGCCGTGTTGAAATGATGATGGTGATCAGTCATCATCCGATCTAATATTCTCATTGAGCAAATAAAAGTTATAAAGGAACCTCGATTTAAATTAGCTAATAAAAAGTATTACTGAGCCACTAAACAATACAAAGACGTAACAAATAACTAAATTGTTTTAGTTTCTTCCTCATTTTTTCTTAAAACTTTTTTTGAGCTTATAGCACCAAAACATGCATTCCAAATTTATCTTATTGAACCCAGTCTTTACAATATTATAGCTGTCAACAATTTACTATGTTATTTTTAGTTATATCGCGAAGAAACCTTTCACGCAATGGGATGGTCTTATGAAGATGTATTATAAAAAACATGAAGTAACATGCAAGTTAGTGTTAAACGCAATTATTACAGACTATTTTATACAATTTTAAATGTTTTAGAACTTTTTTTGCGTAAGGAGTAAATGGTCTGCAAGCAGAATGCGAAACCGCGCCTACAATAGATGGCGCTGAACGTGACTAAAAGACGTTACGAATGGATTGAAGAATTCGACGCTTATAGATCAGAACCTCGGTGGCTCGATTGGTAAGAGCTGATGTACTGAATCCGCTGGCTGCAGGTTCAAATACCTCTCGCGGTTTGAATTTTTCTTTCCATTAACAAAATCTCTGGAATTCGCGACGCATGCGCTAATGCGTATCATATTTATATATTTTTTTTTTTTATTCAGTACATTAGTCAAGCCAGAGCAGCCAGGGCTCTTACAAAACGAGCGATTGCTTGAAATGGATTTTATCTTTCCCCAAAAAAAAAATATTCCATAAAAAGTCTGAAGTAGGTATTATTAAAATTCCATGTCAGCTACATTAAATTTGACAGCAGGTCTTTACCACTTTGAAAAATAACACTCCCTGGTATGGATTATAACGTTTTTTGTGTCACCGTTTATATTTTATCTAGTGTTGTTAATTGCAGTATTCTCTCAGGGTTTCCGAGACACCAGTAGATGAACCCTTAGATCTTCACGCAGAGAAGAAGTTCCCCACAGGATCCTCTTATGAAGGAGCCATCAATGTCCTCGGCATGGGTGGCTACGGAGAATACACATTTGCTAATGGTAAAGCCAGGGGTCAATTTTAACGGTAAAAGTGACCAAGATGACAGACATGGGCACATTTACCGTTAAAAATGGCTTCATTGTTTCATTGGGGCACAACCTTCACTGAGATACTTCAGCTTTTGTCATGACTATTCATACAGAAATATACGTAACTATAAATTTACAGAAAAGAAAACGAAAGAATCACAAGAAGGTAGAATGCAAAAAAGAGTGCAGCGAGTTAGATTTTCTACATAAGTCGATAGTTAGTGGATTCGTACAGCAAATCAGGGGCTTTAATGATATCACGGCCCTGTGCACTTGCACAGATTGCCCATTCCGAAAGAGAGCCCTGTGTAAGTATGAAGCAACAGTCCTACGTTGTGTGGTCATAGTTATCATTAGAGGATTAGATACGTCCCTAAAAATCCGACAACATCACACGCACTATTTTTCTTTCTGCTGACAGTCAATGCCTTGCGTCATTGCCCTATATTACCTCACCCTTCTTCAACCTTCAACAACTCTTCTTACTTTGAGGGCGAATTTTGCGAATTTTGAGTTTTGTCCCGTCTTTGGTAATAACATTATCTGCCCCTGATCATGACAATTCCAAAAATACGAGTACATACTCGTATTTTTTCCTTATCTTTTTTTTATAAGATTTTTATGTCTTCGTCTTCGTTCGTCTCATAAATCTACAAATTAAGTAAACTGGCAACCCTCTTCTCTCTTTAGGGTTGCCAGTTAACCAATTCCCCAATTGCTTTTATACGACGCAAAATATCTTCATGTTTAGGTGTCATATACCGAGGGGAGTTACAAGATGGCCGTTTCCATGGCTTTGGCGAGCTGGTATACAAGGACGGACCCGAAGCAGAGTCAATCATACAAGGCCACTGGATCAAAGGTGTCTTGACGGACCCAAAAATACTGTTTAACGGCAAACTGCAGTACGAAGCGAATAATTGGATGTACTGCTTGATGCCTGATAGAAGGTGCATTATTATATATGTTTTTTAATACGTACGGGAACAAGTAATGAAGTCCTTTTTTGTTCTAGTCTCTTTTGTTTAACTCCGAGGTAAAGGCCGCCTTTCATTCTGGTGAAACCAAGTGTTCCCCTTCTATTTCTCGCGAAACCTCGCGCCCTCCTTCCGTATCTCGCGAAACTACGCGTTCTCCTGTCATTTATAATGAAACCACGCGTTCTTCTTTCAGGAAATGTTTAATGTTAAATAAATTCAAAAGTGATTGCTACGGTATTGATTAACATTTTACGTTTTCACTAACATTTACAACGTTTCTTCAGTTCGTAATCTCGCGAGATAGATTTTTATGAACTAACAGTATTCAAAATCTCATTGTGACTTATTATACTACATTTAATTGCTAACAAAAGTAAAAGTCAGCAATTTATAATCCGCGGCTGGACATTCGCCTATCCCAAGCTCCTTAATCTAATATATTCTGTGACTTTTTCTCATTTTGATATATATAAAACAACCGAATGTTCGGAATACACAAGGCCGAAGTTACAAGGTTAGGTACCTAAAAGTTGTACAAACCCACAGAAACTTTTTCCAAATTGAATGCGAAATTAGATTATAATGTAGGAGTCTTGACACTCCGTATTGTCTGTGGATTTTCTCGTACACACCAACATCTTTGCAAAGTATTTTCAGTAAAAAAGGTCGAAGAAAATGAAAGTGACTTTTCGGTTTGTTCATGCGTTGGTATACGCGTATTTAGATGACACAGATTATCTGTCCCATTATTATTAAATGTTGTTTTATTCAGTACATTCGTAGATACAGCGGACAGTCTGGGTTACTTGAAATATTCCTGAACTGCTATCATTCCTAACCTGCATATTTTCACTCTTGTTTAAATGTACCTTGAGCAAGAAACTGCATCATTTACTTACCTAGTACGTAACAGTTTTCATTCCCGAGGTAAACGATATTAGCAAAATTACATCTCATCCCATTGGTATGAAAAAAAATGGCGGCGGTGAATTCCGCGCCAAAAACATTTCCCGTGTATTTTTTGCTTTAACTCACACTAATCGCCTATCATAACGATTTGTTTTACTTATACGGATTTTACCTCAAAAATGCGCTTATTCTGATGATAATAAATGATGGAACGGCCTTTTTTGTAACATTTACTTAATTTTGTACACAAACAGAGATGCGTGAAAAAGAGAGGTATGTTATTTGGGATTATTACACACAATTTTACGCGATTTATTGTAAATAATAATCCGGTTAGCCGAAATATTGACCTTTGCTGACCGAGTCTGACCGAATTTAACTGAGTCTGACCTTGTCTGATTCCCAGTCAGATAGACTCTGACGGAATCTGACCGAGATAACCTCTAACATAGACGTCCAAAAAATGTTGGTCGCTCATATCGTCAGGTATCCAAATCACGCCCGGTCCCCCATGAAGGTAAGTTGCGCGACTTTTCTTCAATTTTGATTTAAAATGTTTTTTGATTCCATCATCAAATGCCATCGAGACCTTGTCACAGAGGGTAGGCCTAGCTTGTGTCTCAACAATGGGATCATTATAGGCCTATTATTACACATTGCTTATGCAAAATGATTAGACTATTGAAGTACTACTATTTGGTCAGATTTGCGCTGGAATACGACACGGGACTGCGGCCTGCTGGACAGTCACTAATAACTGCTGAAGATCCAATGAGGCCAATACCACCAGGATATTATGACACAGGAGACGGCTTCTACAATCCAAAAACAAAAATGGTTTATGATTATGAACATGAAGTAGTCAAGAGGTAAGTGACTGCCTTTAATGCCAAAGTTAACGCAAACAGCACACTTAAACCGCGTTCAAGAGCTGCTAGTGAATTACCTTGGATAGACTGAGTGTGGTCAAAATCGCAAATCCCTGATCGCAAGTTTCAACACTGACTCTGGCTCTGACAAAAAAGACTTATCCATAGACAAGACCTCGGCAATAGTTTAAGCAACTGTGTGTCATCTAAAGACATACCTCGGCTTGAGTTGGTACCATCTGACGCCGCATGCGCTCTTACGTCAAATAAACTGCGCGCACTCAACGGTCAAATTGAATTGTGCATCCTGTTGCGCGCCCTTTTCGATTTGATCAATCCAGGGCCTGTAGCCACGTAACAAACGATAAACGTAAACGCTGAGTAGGCTTCAATAGATTTACAACTTTATGTACTTGGATGTAAAGTTTTCGTTCATTCCAGAAATCTTTTATAGATTTTCAACTTTAGGCTCTATGGTATACCTAAAGTTGAAAATCTATTGGGGAGTACCATTATTTCCCTTTCCGTTTCATTTTAATTCTACAAAAGTTGAATTCCAACGACTTTATAATTGTCTACAGGTCACCTTCACATCGAGAGCGGAAATGGATCTTGGAAAACTGTCGTAAGGAACCTATGGAGAAATTAGGACCTCGTCAGGAATTATACGAGAAGTGGGTAGAGCCAACAGTGGACCCAATAACTAATCCCGATCCTTTAATAGGCTACCGGTTGACGGAACCCAGAGACATGTCGGTATCCGAATCAGATACTGTAAGTATGTTTTACATAGTTTTTGCGTATTTAAACTGTTTAAAATATCGTTTCTCGTTGTCGTTGTCGCTTATCGTTTATCTCGTTTCCAATGCCTGAAGTTCTATTGAATTGTTATTTTTAATTTACTTATCTTTATAATGAACAAGTAATTCATTATAAAGATAAATTAATATTAAATGAAATAGTAATTTAGAGCCCCTTCACAGTTGTTTTACAGCCAGCTTTTAAGTTGTTAAACCAGCGTGTCTAAAAAGGCCACTATAGCAGAATCATAAAAAAAATCGTGAAACGGTCACTAAATTGACCATGTTCTATTGCAATTCATGTCACACAATTTTATATTATATCTCGTGCTAACTATTGATTGCGTAGATTTGAGGGCTTTTTCTTTGTAATACGACTGATAGTTGCAAATAAATAAATAAAATGTTAGTCCATTGTTTTTTATTTCTATTTAATTTCGCAGAGTGAACCGGGAAACCCAGTTTTCTACGATTCAAACCTGTAAGTGAAATTTGTGTGATGAAAAAAAAACTATGTCAATATGATTTTATTATTTTTATGTGATTTATGCTAAGAATTTATTATTGTAGGTTGTACACGTTAGCAACGAGCGCCCATGCAATGGATTATAAACTCCACAAAGCATAATTAGGAATAACCAACAAACTTGTATTTTTCTGTCTAGCATTTAAAAAAGTGTTAAATTAATTTGTTAATAATTAATTCGCCCAAAGACTGGAATTAAGTATTGGATAAAATTTTAACCTAACATACATTTTTTTCTACAGTACAAAGAATCTTGTTATTTAGTGTAATTTTATTGATTTCTACGTAGTTATGATACTTTTTTACTATTAATTTGTATTAAATTTAACAATTATTTTAATATTATTTTCTTAACATTTTAACGTTAATAAAGATTTAGCTTGAACTTTTGTTGTTTTTTTTATTATTTTATATTCGTTACTTACACATAACAATTAATATTATGAGGTACTAGTTCTACAAATAGTTCATCTGGGTCTGGCTGTTTGTGTGTAGTGAGTTTAAGGGTCCGTACACACAGACTCGGAGAACATAGATCAGCGGGGCGCTTCTTTTTACACTTACACCGACTAGAAAGGCAATGTTTTTGTACTAGATAACAGAACAATGTATTCTATGTAAATATTTAAGGGGGTTTCCATATAACAGATATAAACTGTTAATAAAAAACGAGTCCAACCTCGATGGGGTTCGGGCACGCCGCAATCGCGGCGGTAAGACCCCTGCTTGAGGAGTGGCTGGATAGGCGTCACGGCGTCCTTACCTTCCGCATGACGCAGGTCCTCACCGGACACGGAAGTTTCGGGAGGTTCCTGTGTCTGATAAAGTGGGAAGAAACGCCTGGGTGTCACCACTGCGAAGATCGTCCGGAGGACACGGTGGAGCATACGGTGCAGGACTGCCCCGCTTGGGCAGAGCACCGCCGTGTCCTCACGACGGCGATTGGCGGAGACCTCTCGCGCCCGGCAATGGTCGAGGCCATGCTGCGGGGCGAGACGGAGTGGGAAGCGGTCGCCTCCTTCTGCGAAGCAGTCATGCTCGCGAAAGAGGAGGCGAGCCGCGTGAGGGGGAGGACAGCGTCCTTTCTCCACCCCAGCCGCAGTGGTGGACGCCCACGGCGTCGGACGTCGCAAGACGATCTCCGGCCACCGTAGGCGCGGGCATGCGGGCAGCGAGTAATGGGCGACTCGCTGTCCGACCATGGACCATGCCCGGGTCGACGGCGCGTTGTGTTCCACGCGTGACTCAAGGAGTGTCAGCATAATGACGGGGCCTGTCGAGGGCCATAGCCTGTCGGGGTCGCGGGACTTTCCCATTACCGTAACCCCGGTACGTAAAGGGCTAGTGAAGGACACCGTGGATTTTAGTCAGTACAAGTCTGACAGTCCCTCCCGCCCTGCCCTGGGTGGGAGGACTCATTTGATGATTTTACCACAATAAAAAAAAAAACCTCGATGGGGTTACGTCGTTTCATTACAGAGTTCCTTTGGGCGCCTTCTTGCTCCATCATCAGATCAGTGTGCCAACAATGAGACAGGTGAAAGTAAATAAAAGCTTGTAATCAAAACTTTTAAAAAGATAATATCTTTTCTGAAAAAAAACTAAATATATCATATTATGATAAATCTCGCCAACTTGGACCGAGAGTGTCCGCTTATAGCTCCCCTCAGTTGACTAGGAAGCCATTCTATGTACTATTTTCAGACAGATACATAGATAGGCAAAATAGATCTCGGTTCCATACTGATAGAAACCGAGAGGTTGGCCATAGAGGACTCTGGAGAGTTTGCCAAAACTACATAAACCCAACAAAACTTTTTGTCTTTCAACTATTATGCTCTTTGGTTTTGACTTAATTTAAAAATAGAACACCTATCTATGTCATTATTATGACATTTTTCCATAAAATGTTATTGACAAAAGTTCAAAAGTTCTATCACTAAAAGAGAAAAAGTGAGTAAGCTTAGAAAATATTTTTGATTGTGAAATAAATATTGGTAAAAGTATCTTGTTTATTTGTTTTGAAGGAAATAAATAAAGCCTAAAAATTAATAATTACAGTTTTTGAAAATACGTACGAGATGAAGTCTTGCAGGAAGCGTGGAGCTGCGTATGTATAATTTAATTTAGAACAAAAAGATCTAAAAGAGTTTGGACTTGAAACTGATTCCTTATGTCGTTCGTTTTCTCATATTATTATTTTCCTCCACGGTTTTGCTAATAGTAGTGATGAATAATTCACACAAAGTGCCTGCCGTGGTTTGAACCTGCAACTCATAAGACGCACCTAGGACACGGTAGGCGCTTGGCACTGTATGGGAGCAATGTCAGGTTGCTGACAGCCCTTTCTGGTGCGCGTGGGACACGACACGCAGAGAGCTGTCAACCCGAGCACAGTCCATGATCGGACGACAACACACCCAGTACTCGCAGCAAATTTCTTCGCGATGTCCGTTGCCATGGGCGTCTTCAGCGGCGGCTGTACGTGAGGTGGAGGCAGACGCCAACACATCAAGCTACCACAATCTGTCTTTCTGTAGTAGAATTTCAACTTTATCACAAACAAGAAGGTTCACGGTCGATTGGCAAAATTTGACAGATTCGAGAAGGTTGATGTGCTTTTTTTTTATCGTTGTAAAATCATCCACTTAGTCCTCCCACCCAGGTCAGGGCGGGAGGGACTGTCAGACTTGACTGACTAAAATCCATGGTGTCCTTCAATAGCCCTTTACGTACCGGGGTCACGGTAATTTGTGAGTCCCGCAACCCCGGCAGGCTTTTGCCCTCTGCAGGCCCCGTCATTATGCTGACACTCCTTGAGGTGCGCGTGGAACACAACGCGCTGTCGACCCGGGCAAGGTTGATGTGCCGGCGTCTGTATAAAACTTTATTATGATGACACTTTCAGTTTTACTCCACCATGCAAATGTCAAATGCTGTGCAATATGAGGGCATTCAGACAAGCGCACGAAGAAAAATGCAAGTGAGTGTTAAAGATAATATTTTACAGTATGTATTACAAAGTAAAACCCAATTACGGCACAAATGGCTCATTTAACTTTGGTTTTAGTTTTAAACTTTTTTTTTGCCCCCCTCTACGAATTACTTCCATATAGCGGCTGAGTGCGTTTACAAACATGTAAACTCACATAGGTACATAAAAAGCCAGACATTTTTTTTTTATCTTACTATAAAAATCTACCAAACAATATTTAAACTAGAAGACTTTTCCGTGCGACAGCGGGTAATTATTGTGAGGCCGCATTTCAACAAAGAAATGAACAACTGTGGTCGCTAATGACCTTAGATGTTGAAAAGCGACCTTAAATAAACAATTAAAAAATTAACAAGCCTTTCTTTTTTTTCGTGTAAAGATGTGACCACTCTCGGGTATCAGAGGTAATTAAGCTGCCTCTTCGAACTCCACAGGCGTCTGGTATAGCTTTAGAATTACATATTGATAGTATAAGTCCAAGTTTCCTCTCGATCTTTTCCTTCACGTATGTTAGTGACTTAGTGTATAATACCGCGGGTCTACTTGGAGTGGGTTGCTACTTGAAACAGTCACTGGTAAAACTTAACACGTTTATTAACTAGTACCAAACACAATGTACTGCTCGCAATATCTTACAAGAACAACAACTAAAATATAATTCCCAACCTATTTATACATTCACATGTAACGAAACCATACCGCGATCTATTTCGACGACAACGCCATCTATCGAAGCAAATGTCAAACATTACCCAATTTTACTACATGACGCTATGACTTCGCTGCCTAAACCATAACCATACCGCCCACCAAGGACATTATGCAGAATGTCCTTATTTACTGACCGCCCACCATGCCAACAATAAAGGATCGTGGCTAAAACAAAATAACAATATCGTGAAACTACGAGTATTTAGCAAATATAAATCTGTTTACACAATAGCCAGTATTTTAGGAATTTACAATCAACCTTATAATTAAATACAACTTACATGAACTATAAAGTAAAATTACAAATTACATCTCTGCATTATTCAGCAACTATGAATATACACAATCTTCTCTTAATTTCTTCTTAACTTTCTTTTTTAACCTTGTTTCTAAACTCTTTAGTCCTTTTCTAGCAATATACTTAGACTCGCCAACTTTGCTGACCGGGTCAGCATCACACAGTGGCAATTTCACTATATGTCTACCTAAGTTATTCTGCTGCTTAGATGTAAATTTATTTGCATTTTTAATTTCATCTTCCGTGAGTAATTTGTTTCCAGATGATTCCGCTTCTGTCTCACAAAACAGTTTCAACCTGTCATCATCCTGAACACTGGAATGCATCACGTTAATGTGTGAATGAATATTTGCCTCAGTATCCATTTCACAAGCGCCCGATAATATCCATCCAAAAGTGGTATCTTGAGCTAAAAGAGTTCCACTTATATTTCTTTTAATGCCCTCCTGAATGATTTGATTGTAAACCTCAGCCCCTAATAAAATATCAATTTTATTGGGTCTGTGGTATTCGGGATCAGCCAAATCATCATCAGTCAAGTCTACCCATTCTATCCTAGCTACTTTTATAGCTGGGAGAAGGGCCGTGACTGACTTCAGTACGTAAGCATTAACCCTTACTTGGATTTTGGGATCTATTTTAGACCTCAAATTAATGTCAACAGTGGACTTAGACGTTACGATTATTTTACCCCCTACACCTAATATAGTGTGCCTTGATGGCTTCTTCTTCAATCCTAAATATTGGACTGTGGACTCCGTAACGAAAGATCCCTGTGACCCTTGGTCTAGCAAAGCCCTAATTACCTGATAGTTCCCATCTTTCAACTCAGCTTTAACCAAAGCTGTAGGTAACAGAACAGTTTTCTGACCACCTGTCGAAAGACACGAAACTACCGGCTTGCTTAACCCCTCCGCTTGAACGGTTACTTCACTATTATACTTATTTGTATCCTCCTTCATCGACCTTCCAGCGGACGATGAGGTTTCCGCGCGAGCAATACTACTAGTTTCCCCAACACTAGACCCAGAAACACCTGTTGGGTGTAATAAAGTATGGTGGCGGCGTCTACACACCTGGCACCTAAGAGTGTTTTTACAGAATTTTGCACAGTGGTTATTACAAAGGCAAACAAAACACAATTTATTTTCCTGTACAAAATTACGACGGACATCATTAGTTTCTTTATGGAACTTTTTGCATAAGTCGATTTTATGACCCTCAGCACAATATGCACATGACGTGGTATCACCATTATTTTTAACAATATGAAAAGACTTAATAATCTTCTCATCACTAGGTTCTATATTTTCCAGACCTCTGAATCGACCTATTAAGAATTTTGAGAACTGCACGAACGTTGGTAATTCATCCGTAGGGCCTGAAGATACTTTTAACTCCCAAGCTTTCCGAGTATCTTTATCTAATTTGGCACTTATAATATGAATCACCAATATATCCCAAGATGATACATCAATCCCTATATTTTTTATAGCCTCCAAACAATCTGACGTTGTGCTTATTAATTTCTTAATTTCCAAAGCCGATTCACATACTAAATTCTTTTGACTTAACAAACGCTTCAAGATGCCGTTAGCTAAAAACCGTTTATTGTTGTACATACTATCCAACTTTTCCCAAGCAATTTGATAACTATCGGAGGACACTTTAATATTTCGCAATAGCTGTTCAGCTTCCCCAGTTAAATGTCCTCTGAGATAGTAAAACCTTTGAGCATCGTCTAGAGAAGTATTTTCATGCACAAGCCCTAAAAACAAGTCTCTAAATGTCTGCCACTCCGTATAATTACCAGAAAACATCGGGATTTTTATTTCAGGCAACTTGAAACGTGTAGCTGAACTTTCACATTTACCAATAGAACTTATTTTGCACTCTGGTTCCGTTAATTTTAATTTGCCTAACATATCTTTTAAACCAGTTTTGTATTCGACGTACAATTCTTCCACATCGTCATATACACAATTTTTATGATAATCTGAACTAAGCAAATCACTTCTCTTAACGTGACTTATAATTTTAGTATGAGTGCTTGTAAATAAGCTCCATTGTTGCTCTAAGTTATCAAGCCTGGTTTCAACATATGGAATTGTTAACCGTTCTTTAGGGGACTTCTTATAATTACACTTAGCTTTAAGCATTTTAGCTTTAATGTCCTCCTGTAGATCACTGAACGATTCCATTATGTTATGATAAATCTAAACAATTATTGAAAAGAACAAAGTAACCGATTATTTCATAGAACAAAGTAACCAATTATTTCATAAATTTTACAAGTCTTTCACTTAAATTCACTTGGAGTCTAAATCGGGCATGGATTCCCCGTCGTTACCACTTTTCACTTAAAATATTACAAGTCCTAAAACTACGCAATAACGACTAAGTTAAATTTGCAATGGAAATAGAGTTCAAATTAACTTTCACTTTTTAGGAATCCTTCCAGTCCTCCCACTAGACTCTTCCTGATAATAATGGCAAATGTACTCACGATTTATCCACTGATTCACTCACTGACACTAACTGCTGATGTCCCTCAGAGGAACTCCCTTTGCGATGTATTTGCACCATATGAGTGGCGCCCTCCGTGTCCACTCCACGGCCTGCTCCTCTTCTCCTCCCTTGCCTCGTCCCTCCGGCTGCTGCTGCCACCAGTAGTGCTGCACCACGCTCCACTGGCTGCTCACTGCGCCAACCGGTCTTCCACCTCCAGCTCCTGGTACCTCTCACTTGGTACCACTGAAAGGGATTGCTCTGGACAGCGATCCACTGCCCAGTAACGATGCGAAGGGTGGTGATTTCTACCACCACCGGAAATCACCAAAAACACTCCGACCACATCCGACTCTCGAAAGACCATGTATAATACCGCGGGTCTACTTGGAGTGGGTTGCTACTTGAAACAGTCACTGGTAAAACTTAACACGTTTATTAACTAGTACCAAACACAATGTACTGCTCGCAATATCTTACAAGAACAACAACTAAAATATAATTCCCAACCTATTTATACATTCACATGTAACGAAACCATACCGCGATCTATTTCGACGACAACGCCATCTATCGAAGCAAATGTCAAACATTACCCAATTTTACTACATGACGCTATGACTTCGCTGCCTAAACCATAACCACTTAGTGATGTCCAAAACAAATTTATTTATTATTTCATAGTACACATGTATTGAAAAATACACATTGCTGGTACAGTCTACTTCAAAGAAATCTCACCCCCTTTTGTAGTGGAATCACTACCAAAAGGGGTGAGTTTTCTCTGAAGCTTACCATACTAGCCTAGATCTGGACTCGCAAGCACATGCATGAGACGCGAGAAATAATTGCTAGTCGTATTACCCTTTGGGCCATCACGACTTAGCAATTATTTATTTCTACTTCTGTAATTACACCATTATTCCACAGCACGGTGGATCTACGTGAACTTTCAATGAGAAAAAAAAAATTCTGCACTGACTCCGAATATGAAGGCCATTGGCGTAAAGGATTCGGTATGCAAGGCTATGGAGTGTACACGTTTCCTACTGGTAATATAACATGTATCCAGTTTGAGTAGTCAGGAAGAGGAGGAGCCGTTATTACACTTAATGGCACTTTAATCGTTTACTGACTGCGGACACAGGATCACAAAAATCTACTGGTACTTA
Organism: Agrotis puta; assembly: GCA_943136025.2. Classification (NCBI taxonomy): domain Eukaryota; kingdom Metazoa; phylum Arthropoda; class Insecta; order Lepidoptera; family Noctuidae; genus Agrotis; species Agrotis puta. The sequence continues at coordinate 4,875,861 of OW964177.2, forward strand.
TTAAACGGTAGTAAATAAATATGGTTCCTGTGTTCTCTGTGGTCCTGTTCCTTGTGGCCCACTCGATGGCTAGATTGCTACTGGTTCGGCGCGAATGCGACGATACCCTTGGAGACGCGCTAGGGATTTGCGCGTACCTAATCGACTAAATTTATATGCTTAGTGTTAGGATTCAACAAGGAGGACGAGGAGGGAGCTAACTGTTACGTAGATAATGATAGTCAGCATGTTGGTACTGTATATGACTGAACAAGACAGCCGGACATATAGAGAAACGCTGAGTATTCATTTCCATCAGAAATCTACGAGGATGTGTAGCGAGGTCTGTGTGGAGCTAACTAACAAAAGTAACCAATGCAGCTTTTTCGAACCTTCAGCTATTTTTGTTGTTTGCTTATCTCCCGCTGAATTACCTCACACGTTTCTCTGGTGACAACGTAGTCTTAGACAATCGTATACTCACTTTTTCCCCCGGAGAATATGAGCTGATAATCACAGCAGTACGGTTAATGTTGCATCAGCATTAAAATCGCCTGGACCAAATCCGCGAATTCCAGTCTAACGGCCCTTTCACGACCTTGGTTTTTTAAGACTTTAATTACTTTGTAAGTACGCGAATTCGCCACTTGCGCCCAATCACGCGGCGGTGCTAAGATCATGTTTGAAAAAGACGTGGCGTGTGATCTTAGCACCGCACCGCGCTAAGTCATCGCTCACTACGGCCAGGTCGTGAACGGGCCCTAACCTTTTCATCATCTACAACCATTTTACATTCACTTTTTGGAAATTCTTCCCTATTTTGTACTGTTTTCCCTATAGCTGCAATCTTCGGTTGTAATCTGGAATGTTTCAAAGAGCTTTCTTCTACCCTTGAATATCATCTTTTACGAAATAAGAAATTTTGAATCATTGCAGATGCAAAAAGAAAATAAGCATCACGTTATCGGTAGGATGATTGATATTCAAAATCTTCTAAATTTTCTGATAGGTGCCATCTACGAAGGCGAGTTCAATGATGGCACGATGCAAGGTAAAGGTGAACTTAAATACAAAACTGCATCTGGCACAGCAGTAATTAAGGGCCTGTGGAAGGAGGGCAGGATGGTCGAGCGGACAATCATCTTTGACGATGTCCTGGAGTACAATGAAGGTGACTGGAAGTACTGCCAGATGCCTGATAGAAGGTAAGGTGGTATATTCCTCTAAAAAAGACTATAGGGTCTAATTAAGAGTGACGAGAGGTTTCTAGTTTGATCTCAAAGGATTTCTGCCTTATGTGATCGCCGGGGTAAAAGGTAAAAAGCTATACCAGAATACTAGACTCTTGATGGCTGATAAGAAGCAAGCCATTTATTTTAATTATTAGATGAAATAATAAATGTAAACTAGATCAGATAGTACGCTCATACAATTAGAGAGATATCCCGGAATTGTCGGAAGTCATCCGAGCTTTTTCGCCTAAATCCGACCGTGAAATGATAATAGCTACCTAAGCTTGAAGATTTTTTCTCCTAATCCGAATATTATACAAATATCTATCAACAGATTTTCCATAGAATTCCAAAAAGGTTTGTTGCCTGCTGGGAAGTCATTGCAGACAGCCCCTCAGCCTACCATATACGTACCTGTTGGGTACTATGACACCGATGATGGATTCTACGATGTTAAAAGGAAGGGGGTTTACGAACACGATGACCTCACAAAGATTGTTAGGTAAGTGTAGGAAACGAATCGACTGTTTTTCATAATGCTTGTGTTTGAAAAAAACAGTGTTTACAGCTTAAGGGTAAATGGAGAACGGATAAAACATATTCTACCTATTGGATTAGTTTTCATCTCAAAATATTATCATTTGCAAAAGCATTAGAATAAATAATCCTATTGTTAGATTCATCTTCAGTTTTATAATTATATTTCATTCACGTTATTTTCATTATGTGTATTTTTCTTACTTTTTCTTTTAATAAATGTTACTACTCACTCCTCTATAGGAAATTACATGTATATCCATAAAACAACACGAAAAAAATACCAATCCTTTGCAGGGGTCCATCATGTCGTGAACGAAAGTGGATCCAAGAAAACTGTCGCCTCGGAGCAGAAAGATTGAATTTTGGGCCTCGACCAGACCTCTACGAGAGATTTGTTGAGCCAACAATGCTCTTGGAACCAGATCAACCGTCGGAATACTACCCCAAGTTCAAACTGAGATCGGAACTATCTGATATAGTAAGCATAATAAGTTTGACATTTTTTAGTAGAAAATTCAATGAAACCTTCTAAAAGTACGGGTTTGTAACCGATTGTAGATACCAGCAGCAGAAGACACGACGTATCATACAATCGTTGTTGATTTGCTGTAATTTTTTAAAGAGATCCGTCGGTTTCTACAGGATCCCATCATTGGATCCTGACCTGATAACCATAGGACAAGATGAAATTATTTCTTTTTATACCCTTTCAAACTAAATAAGATTTAAACACCTGTCCAGATGTTTTTGAGTAAAACATACATTAAAATTTTTGGGTTGTCCACGATTTCTCTAGTCATCAGATTCTATGTTTGACTTAATGAACGGACCACCTCATATAGATAGGTTGTCGAATAAAAATAAAGTGTTGAAAATCGGACTACAATTTTATAGGCGGAGCAATCGATCAACATTAACAAAAATGAATAATAGGACGTCCTCCTTTTTTAATCATTCAAAAGTATCTAGTCTGTAGCCATCTCCAGGGTTCCCTATTTCTGTACCAAAATTCGTCAAAATTAGTGCAGTGGATTAGGCGTGGAAGCGTAAAAAGATTTTATTGGACCAAAACCGCGACTTCCACAATGTCTTGCTAACTGTCTTACTATTTTGATCATGTTTTTTTTCCAAAATAGATGGAACCGGAGACAGAAACGGACTACGAAGTACAGGAAAACATATTGGCTACTGTACCCACAGAATTGCTGCTAACATAGATAGGTACGTAGGGTATCTTTCTCGGTTTTCATTATATCTAACTTCTTCTCTTCTTTTAAATGCGAAAGTTGGTAAGGATTGATTTACGTATATGTGGACATTTGTTACCCAGAGAGTTCATAACCTGAATTAATACATTTCTTTTTTTTAGCGTGGTAAAGTCATCAAATGAATCCTCCCACCTAGAGCAGAGCGGGAGAAACTGTCGGACTCATACTGACTAAAATCGACGGTGTCTTTCAACTGCCCTTTACGTTCCGGGGTCATGTAAATCGTGAATCCCGCGACCGCCTGGATTAACACATAAAATAGTTTTAATTGTTTTATAATTGATTCAGTCATTTCGTATTAAGTGCCAACAGAGTTGAAAGTTCGTATTAAATGCCGTTCAACACTGTAATTCTCTATAAACACAGCCTCGTGATGGCTCGGCCACAGCTCTCACGCTACGCTGGGACTACAGTTTGCCATTCACTTGGCTACTGACAGTGACATTATCCAATTGCGCAGCGTGAGCGGTGAGCGCTCACGCTGCAAGAGCACATTGTAGAGCCCAACGATGAAATTTCTTATAGAGCATACATAGCATAGATGCGTAGACGCTCTTAAGGCCAGCCGCACACTGGTGACTTTTGACTGGTGCTCTGTCAAATAATAGTAAGTACGTACTTACTTACGGGCCGCCTGAGGGAGAGGACAGCGTCCTCCCTCCATCCCAGCCGCAGTGGTAGACGCCCACGGCGTCGGACGTCACAGGACGATCTCCGGCCACCGTAGGCGCGGGCATGCGGGCAGCGAGTAATGGGCGACTTGCTGTCCGACCATGGACCATGCCCGGGTCGACGGCGCGTTGTGTTCCACGCGCGCCTCAAAGAGTGTCAGCAAATTGACGGGGCCTGTAGAGGGCCAGAGCCTGCCGGGGTCGCGGGACTTACCCATCACCGTAACCCCGGTACGTAAAGGGCTCGTGAAGGACATCGTGGATTTTAGTCAGTACAAGTCTGACAGTCCCTGCCGCCCTGCCCTGGGTGGGAGGACTCATTTTATGATGAACTCAAATGGGACTTATATATGTTTTACTTTTCACAGGCCGCCTAAAAGAAAATCCAGTGTCACTGGTTCGTCCTCAACACGAATAAAGTAAGCTTTTTTCAACTAGATGTTATTTACTTTTACTATATAGGATTGCCTACGAATTATTTAAAACATAAGTTTTAAAGAAATGTACCAAGTGCTCATATTTTATTTTTTAGCGAATATGCTGGCAGAATTTATTTTTGTTATAAAATGTGTTTGTAATGTTAAGTATGTACCCTATTTAGATAGTTTTATTAATAAAAATCTTCATAATACTTTGTTTCTTTGTTTAGTCAGTTCAGCGAGAGACTTTAGCCTAAAAAAAAAGGTAAACAACGGTTGATTAAACACTTCGTCCAATGATTTCAAAAGGAAGGATACGCCCATCAGAACATTTTGACTAAATCTTCTTTATACAAGAAAAAAGTAGCACCATCTATGATAAATCATACGAACAACGTTCAACTACGTTGCTTAAATCGACGAAATAACGTGAGTTGACCGAGTTGCTTTGACCCGGAACTGCCAGCTTGGGGCCAAATAACTAATGCCATCGTTGTTTGGCAGGGCCTGTCCGTACGATTTAAGTCAATGACTTCGTCTAAAAAAGTGTCAACTGCAAAAACGCATTGGACTTTGATATAAGGATTTTGCAGTTATTTATTAGACATGTGTTCAACAGAACATCTATTTCTGTAACTTTGAGTCCAAAAGATAATTGCTTTTAAGTCTATGCAAATAATTGATTTCCTCTCTTTCTACAGGGTATAGTCAATGATAGGTAGCTATTGCTCAGTCCATCCTTTTAAATCTATGTCACGCACCCTAAGTATCACTGACGACAATACAAAATTGCAGATAGCGTGATTAAATATTATTGTGTGTCTGTGACCTGCTGCCCTTCCACATTTTTTTATAGATGCCAAAATAACAGCCAGGCATAGATCCTGAAATTATTACTCAGTTATAAAGTTTATAGGTTTCCTACCTTTATTCTCCACTACTTTTTTATCTAATGCTTGGAACGAAACGTTTACTCTCAATTATTTTGACGTTGACATGATCGGCACAGGTGCTGCCAAAAAAATAAAAGATTTTTAACATTATTATAATAATTATAATACCGATATTTTTCGGTTTTAAATCTAGTTCGATGATAGTCTTATGTTTAAAGCAACCTGATGCAAAATGTAATTTGAATATCAATTTATAACATCAACTACAGCTGCTGTGGCAGCAACTTTCTGAGTATGACAACACTGTTCAGAAAAAACAAATCAGAAAGAAGCATGGACGTCGTGTCTTTTCGCTGAAATCTTCAAAATAGATCGATATTATTTTTCTGCTAAAAACCTTTGAATAGATGTGCAAAGTTCCTTCTTTAGTTCGCTAGACAAGCAGAAGTATTAATTATTGTTACCGATTCAATTCATCGGAACTTAAGATTTTTTATTCAGGTTAATATTTTAGGAGGCTGTGAAAAATATTGTGAAAGTTAACAAATGGGAATAAAATGAAGTGCCACTACGAAGTTTTGTGTTTGCCGAAAGAAGCGTCTGCATCTGAAATAAAGAAAGCCTATCGTCGGCTTGCGCTACAATGGCATCCCGACAAAAACTTAGAGAATTTGGTAGAGGCGAAAGAACAGTTTCAGCTTGTGCAGAATGCATATGAAGTGCTTTCCGACCCCCAAGAGAGAGCTTGGTAAGTCCTAATGAAAATCAAAAACAGTCTCATTTCATTGAATGATTATCAAATATCTGCATTGCCCTAATCTTTCAATTTTTAAGGTATGATAATCACAGGGAGCAGCTATTACGTGGAGCTGGCAGTTCTTATAATGATGACAGTCTTGATGTTTACCCTTACTTTAGTCCGTCCTGTTATAAAGGTTTTGGTGATGACCCACAAGGATTCTATGGAGTTTACAATGAGGTAAAGTTGACCATTCTACAAAAAATGTTTGAGTACTTAGTGATATTATTTTATTAAACCATCTACTTACTATTTTACAGGTTTTCTCCAAACTGATAACAGAAGAAACTGATTTCCTTGATGACCCAGAGGATGTTACAAAAATACCTTCATTTGGTAACTCGACAACTCCATATGAAGCAGTCAATGAATTTTATGCCTATTGGATGGCATTCTCTACTAATAAAAGTAAGTAGTTTTTCTAAAAATTCTTAATTCATCAATGATCTGTACTTTAGAATTGCAATAAAATTATAATAACTATCAAGAGTTTAAACATATTTTGTAATATATTTCATATCTATTTCACAACTTTCCAGGTTATGTATGGCTAGACCAGTATGAAATCTCACAGGGTGATAACAGGAGAGTTATAAAGTTGATGGAGAAAGAAAATAATAAAATTAGGCAGAAAGCGCGCAAAGAAAGGAATGAAGAGATCAGGAGACTTGTAAGCTTTGTTCGCAGGAAGGACAAGAGAGTGATAGAGCACACTAAACTGTTACAGGAGAAAGCTGAAGAAAATAAACGAAAGGTAAGTTGTGTGTAACAGGTTTCCGAGAGCCTGTAATGTAGCTCCATTCAGGTCCTCAGTTTTTCAATAATGTATAGGCTGTGAATTGTATTGTGTAGAATCTAGCATGCCAAATAATTATCAAATTCATCTTACAGATCTCTTTAATTTCATTATTGTGAAACAACTAATACAGTAGTTACTATTAATTTTTTCAATCTTTTCCTTTTATTTTGGTTTTTGTGTTCACTTTCTAATATATTGTTTTCAGGCTGAACAATTAAGAAGAGAAAGGATAATACAAAGGCAAAAAGAAATAGAAGAAGCTAAGAAAAAAGAAGGTGAAAGTTCCTTCTTACAGAGTGACGACTATCAGAAGAAGTTGAGTGAGATTGAATCTCTTCTAGCTGAAGAGTTTGGTTTGTCTTCTGATGATGACACTATTAGTGAGGGGGGAATGGAAAGCAGTAATGAAGAAAGCTCTAAGACTGAAGAGGTGAGGAACCTAAACATCCGTCGTTCATTTATTTATTTTTAATTAGAAAAAAATGAATGATTTTGTTCTGCTGCTCTAATAGTTACTTTTTCTTAAATTATATGTTCACTGTTAAAAATAAAATAGAAAACATACTCGCAAATATGGATTTCAATATCTAATTAACTTAGCTGAACAAGTTAAATCAGAAGACAATACTTAGCATTTTTATCTGTATGGACTGCAGGCATAAAGCAGTATTCATTGTTGATACACACTAGTCAGAGATGGAACTACAATAAAATTAGTATGCATCAATCAAATATGTGCTCCTGTATTGGTATTTTATACTAAAAACTGCTCTCCACTTTTTATTAATAATTTTGACTTATAATTTCAGGCAAGTGAAGCGTCAAAAGCAACAGCAAAATCTTCAACCAAATCTAAGCCGACTATGCGAAATCTTTACTGTTCAGCTTGCAACAAATTATTTAAAAATATCAAATCATTTGAAAATCACGAGAACAGTAAGAAACACAAAGACAATGTAGCTAGCATGACATTAGATGATGATATTGATATATCTGATAATGATCATGAAGATGCCGATGTTGATGCTGATGTTCAAGAAACACCAGTGACCGAGGAAAAAGGAGAAGGTGATCAAGTGAATGGTCAGACTAAGGAAGGAGAACAAATGGAGAACTCAACTTCAGATATTGAAGACAATGAAGATAATGATTTCAGGGAAACTTTAAGTGATGACTCTGATAAAGTACAGGCAAGTGGCTAACTGTAGCATTTCACTTTCTTAGGGCTGATGAGCAACACACTTAAAAGAATCAGTAGATCATCCATTCACATAGGATGGTTGATTAGAGATGGATGAAACAAGCCATAAGGCAGTTGAGTTGCAAGGCAAGGCAGTGAATGGTTGCAAATGATAAGGATGATTTTTGTTTGTTTAATGTTTGTGTCTCAATAACAAATAAGTTGAACTATTATAATTATGTTTGTAAAATATTTGTTAATTCTTTTTCTTACAGGCTTTACCAAAGAGTCATAAGAAGAAGAAAAATAAAAAGAAGTTTATACCAATGCCAGAAAGTGAAGGCAATGACAGTCATGACGAGATGAGTTTCAATGAAATTGAAGGACCATCACGCAGCAGAAAAGCTAAGAAATTTAACATGCTGAAGAGTCAGATACAAGCTAAAAAAGAAGCAACATTAAAGAAAGGTTCACAATCTCAAACTTCAACAGAAAATCTGTATGAAGTATCTAGTACTACACCAACTGATGATGCATTAGGTGAAGCAGCTTTGCCAAAAGATAGGCCCGCATTACCCAAGACACAGCGGAATGTCAAACCAAAAAAGATGGTAGAAAGAAAACCAGTTAGAACTAAAACAAGTGAAACAGAAGATTCAAGCACAGCATTGACTCTAAGATGTGCAGTCTGTGAAACAGACTTCCCATCAAAGAATAAATTGTTTGAACATTTAAAAAAGACAGGACACTCGGTTCCTCTCCCACAGACTAGCTCCACTCCACAGACTAGGAAAGGTAAAAGAGCTAATAGGTAAACATGTGCAATTTAGATAGGATGGAAGTATTAACTAATCATTGAGAATCAATTGATTTTCTTTAAAATCTCTACAAGTTGTAAAAGTGACTTTATCAATCTATTTATTAAAATTATGATCACTGTCATTAAAAAACATGCCTATATGGATTTTTGGTTTTATTAAATGTAACCCCAAATAAAATATCTGTTGTAAAGTTATGTTTTTGTATTTATACAGATAAACACATAAAACATGGTACTTATATGAAAGCTATTAACCTAATTAAATATATAAAATCACATTAATACATGGATAATTATGATTTACTTCTAGTAATCATGAATAATAAATATGTGAGTCAAATACTGACATTCATTTGAATTAAGTTAATATAAATACTAATTCAAGCCACTGCTAGGAGTGTATGTGCTTTATGTACTATAGACAAATGTAATAAGTACTATTCAACATTAAACAAATAATTAAATGTTATATATTGACTATTATGCACTGCACAAATTAACAATTACATAGAAAACAACATTTATACAGTAACAAACAGATCTATTGAACAACAAGTTCATTACAACATGAAAGAACTATTCAAACTCGGGAATGTCAGCAAAACTGTAACCAGGATATTCCTTATATGCATAATATGCTATCCTTATATGATATGCCCCTGGCAAGAACATAATACAGCCTAATACTATCATAGGCCACAAACGGTCAGAATACTTGGTATCTATGTGGCCAGTAACAATCAAGCTGCCTACAATAAGTAGTGCTGTACCCACAACGAATAAGAACGCTGCTAGTGATATTGCTTTCCAGGGTATTTTAGGCGGTGGTCCTTCAAATTGTGCATCGGAAAACCCACTGTCGTCATTCGATACTAGGCGATACCCATCGTGCTGTCGTCCAAACCGGAATCTGGACATCTTCAAGTTTTTTAGTTGTTCTGAAAAGATAATAAAGGCCAATGTTAAAATGAATACCAACGAAAAACTAAAACGAAATAATAATCCGAGCATTGAACACGGGTGGAACAGGAAAAGAACTCAAATTGAGTGTCGTTACATACATATAACACCACAAAAAGCGACCTAAATACACAGGTCTATAAACTACGTTTAGTATTTGATGAGATGTGTTTTAAATCATTTGCAAAGTTATTTTTACAAGAAATGTACCGATTTCAATCACAACCATAACAATTTTTGACAAGACTTCATTTGCGGAACCGTCAATGTCATTTTGTATTTGTAACTCACTGACAGCTTTTTTTTTTCAATTGATTTTGGCTTGGATACAAAGTTCACTGACAGCTTGACAATTTCATTGTACGGTTGACCTCCAGCATTTTGGCTGAGAATATGATGAAACTGACAGAATTAGCATTATGTGAAGTAACATTATTGAGATCGTACCAAAACATAAATATATCCAGAGAACAATGATATTAAACAGAACACTGATTTTATGGGCTGGTAAGTGGTAGGTATCAAAATAATGGATCAATAATCTGTGCCACTATGGTAGGGCTTGGTCGCAAACTTTGCTACTGCGATAAAACCGATCACAGACCAAAGTCTAGGTCCTTCAAAACATTTTCTTTGCTCACCTTTAATTTGTTGCAGAAAAAGCGTCATTTGTTAAATTAATTCCTCTTGATCTAAAACTTGCCGTTAACCAATGGATTTAATAGAGATGGAGGGTGGTGGTAGGCTTTTATGCATTAACCAACAATCCATTTAGATTCGTATTATGTCTGGTGCTCGATCTTATTAGAGAAAGATTCGCCATCTGTAACAAAAGTAAAAATATCTCTTATTAATTTATTGGCGGTTCGATTCTTCTTAGAATCACATCGAAATCGTAACAATCGTTTTCAAGAATGTGTCAATATTTATAAAGGTATGTTGGATATTTGTTGAGTAATCAAATTAATTGAAACTACACGAATCCCCTATTATGTATGTACATTCTCTTAGTACAGCCAAGTGTAAAGAGCCGACGCTAGCGCCATAATTCGAGCGTTGAGTAAAACTTGTGTGCACTCCACCCAACTCCACCTTCAAAGCCATCAGTTTCTATATCGCAGTCCTGTGTCTACGGTACCAATAAACGGCGACACACTTTGTTTTGTACGGAAAGTGTTTACAATGCCGCCCGTCTTGTCTTCTTGCTCAGTGTAGTACACAAGGCACTGTAACTGCGATTATAAGTGGCAAACTTGATTCGTTCTGAATTTGCATTAAGTACGCACTTCAATCTAAAAACCCAAAATTGAATCATGAATAACGGTAATCTTCTTTATGGTTTTTCATTAATGACTACTAAAACACTACACACACACATCCATTAACAACCACCACCCTTTATGCCGTGCTATTCGCTCGTGCGAATGGGGGCTAAGTGTGTTGACTTACACGAAAACAAAAAAGATATGAGGCATTGGAAAACCTTGGCTATAGCAAGAATACCTTCCCGAAGAAAGGATAACCTCATTTGTATTTATGTTCGTCTACGAAACGCTGTGGCTAAGCGATTGGACTGCTGCAGCGTGTCGTGGGTTCGATTCCCGCACGGAACAAATATTTGTATGACCTATAACTATTTGACCAGGTCTGAGTGTTTGTTTATGTAAGTTTCTATTGTTGTCAACACACCCACGACACCAGAGAAACTCCTGTTGTGTGACAACGTTTAAAAAACATTAAAGAAATTGCCACTATAACACCAGAAGGCATCGCGTTAGCCTTAAAGAAAATGTCACAAAAACGATATCTATACATATAATAAATCTGTAGAAGGGTCAATTCTGTACATTGAAAATATTGAAAAAATAAATAGCGGGGGGTGTTGCTGGATCGATACCAAACCCAAATATATGATTAAAAAAATTTTTGTCTGTCTGTCTTTCTGTCTGTCTGTCTGTCTGTTTGTGCAGGCATCACGTGAAAACTAACGGTTCGATTTCGATGAAACTTGGTATAATTATTCCTTATTATCCTGGGCATAACATAGGATACTTTATATCCTGGAAAAATACGTAGAAAAAAAATCTTATTTTTCAGTTTTATTCATAGACGTTGTTCTGTAGAACCGCGAACACACGTTGCATTACCCGCAGTGGATTCAGCGCCGTAATATTTATAAGATGTCATTGTCAGAGTTACTCAATATGGGGAAATAAACCATCCACGCGAAGACCGATATCCGCGCGGACGGAGTCGCGGGCGGAAGCTAGTCAAACATAATTTTTCGACCTCTACGAGCAGATCTGCGATGGCCTAGTTAGTAGGGTGCTCTAGGGTACTTACACGTACACGGAAGGAAGCAGTTCGACGTAGTCGAATTTTTCTGATGCATACTAACACTTTGGAATAAGATCTAACAGGACAGCAATTAGTGGGGACTGTTTTTTGTCAATGAAACTTGCCCCACACTTATAGGAATTCCTTCTGTATAGTAGGTACGTCTTATAAATTCAAACACACATACACAAGGGCATGCGGGCGGCGAACAATGGGCGACTCGCTGTCCGACCATGGACCATGCCCAGGTCTACGGCGCGTTGTGTTCCACGCGCGCCTTAAGAGTGTCAGCATTATGACGGGGGCCTTTAGAGGGCCAAAGCCTGCCGGGTCGCGGGACTTACGAATTACCGTGACCCCGGAACGTAAAGGGCTATTGAAGGACACTGTGGATTTTAGTCAGTACGAGTCTGACAGTCCCTCCCGCTCTGCCTTGGATGAGAAGACACATTAGATGATTTTACCACGATAAAAAAAAACAAGTCACATACATAAACACCCAGACCCAAACAACTACTTGTAGATCATACAAATTTTTGTTTCGTCCGGTAATAGAACCTGCAACACACAGTGTAGCAACCAATCGCTCAGCCAACCCCGACGTGAAATATTTACATTATGACTAGCTGGTTCTTTCGAATTCGTGTTTAGTAAAAAAAAGAGACAGAATATGCCCAGTACAGACGCGCCCTTATATCAAAACTTGTCCTCATGAAAAAATAAACATTGTAAACGAGTTCACCAAAATACAACAACTTACAGAATTTGGCAACGTACGAGTTCGCAGACGTTTTAACTTATTTAGAGCTAAAAAAAAACTTTGCCCTATTTTTCTTTCAACTACTTTATGAACGAATGAAATGCCAAGGATGTTAGTAATTGTTTCGTAAGTATTTTTATAATTTACTAGCTGTACCCTGCCACGGCACAAAAAATACTGTTTTTTCGCGGTCGCGGATATGTGACTGATGCAACAAATAGATAAAAACAATCCTTGATGCGGATTATATATCATGCTAAAATTTCAGCTCAATCGGTGCAGAGCTTTTTGAGTTTTTGAAGCGTACACAAACCAATATTACATTTTTATATATACTTATAGATATAGATTTAGTCTGTATTACCCCACTTCCTGTATTGACTTGCAGCCCAGTGGTATCGGCCCATCTAAGTAAAATCCCATCTAATAATTATTTATCATCTTCATAACTTTATATCTGTTCTGTGCAAGAGTAAGAAACATTAATACTTCTATCCTCAAAAACGTTCTCACTTATAGTATACAACAAAATATAGCATTCAGCGCGGCACGCCTATCCGATATAAGCGCGAACGCATACCGTATAAGCTGTCAGAAAAATTTTAATGCTCGCCGGACGCACCCCGCACTAATCATTATCAGAATTGTTCGGCAAGCATCAGAAGCGGACGATCCGAACGAGAAATGTATGCAGCGAGTGCCTTCCTATGAACATCAGAATTTATCTGATAGATATTTCTTACCGTATGCGATCGCGATAATTCAGCTTGATTTTTCATGACCTCCACATAAAACTATCTTTTAACTAACCTAAAAATTTAAATTTGTAGTAACTAAGTATATATTTTAAGTGCACCACTGACTACCTCCATGTTTTTATGATTCATATTTCATATAAAGGTTGTCTGGAAGATATCGCTGTTATGTAGCGATAAGACCGCCATTGTAACCATAGAATAAGAAATATTGTAAAACCGTTTTTTGTAACAATTTTGGTGTACAATAAAGTGTATTGTATCTATCTATCTATCTAACCTACATCTACAGTTACAATGCATTTATACATCCACACTTGCGGTTCCACCCTCATGGAACTACTCATGTATGCATCAGGACTTACATGGTCAACTTGCTTTATCTTCCACCTCAGTTACTGTTAGCTGTGTAATTGTTGTTTTTTTTCATCCTTTAAATGGTCTAGACTTTATGGGTAAGTACATCGCATTTACATTTATTTTTAAATTTGTGATATCAAAAAATTGTGTAACATTTTTGAAAAAGAGTAAGTATGAAGTTTCTTGCCTATTCTTCTCCATACAAACCTACCCTTGCGAATGGATGTAAAATCAATCCCTTCCCATCCCATTTCCTTTAATTTTAATAATCGACGTTCAAAAGTGCCTCTTTGATGGTCTAATTGAAATAAATGATTTGACTTTGACTTTGTTCCATCCTCGTGTACATATTTTATTTAAAGTACTTGTGTCGATGTCGGTCTTTCTGTGTTGACAATTATTATACAAAAAAAAACAGAGATTCGATATTTCTTAAGATAATTAGAAAATATAAGTAGTAAATGTAGTTAGAACAACGAACAACGTCTGCATAGTTTGACCTCTTTTCATATCACACAAAGTTGGCACAATGCACTACCTACATAAAATACACTAGTAAAAAAAACCCAATTGGAGCCCGATACCAATTTCGCAAAAAACTAAAGTATGATTTTCCCCATACATTTCGTATTCCGCACACCCAAGTGATTTCATTCGGACTCCAATTTCAGTAGTAGCAGGTAATGGATAACTAATTTCCAGCCCACGTACAATACTACCCACATCGATAAGTAACTTAAGCACCAATTTTCTCTAAACACCAATTAATTAATTCAAGTAAGTTTATACCGTAGCCGTTCTGCTACGCCGTAGCTAGTAGAAGAGAAGTTACAAAATGCTGTTCCGTGCTACGAAAATCGCATGAATTGTGAAATGTAGAACTGTGCTACGAAGAAACGTAGCCATGTTTATTACGTAGCCACTCGCAGCTCGTAGCGGTCATTACATAATCATAATCATTATAATGAACTCGACACAATGTATGTATCAAAGTGTCAATCAACTTGTTACGAAATAACTCATTACGCTGAATACCTATCCAATTGTTACGTGTATGAAAGTCCTATACAAGTACGATATCGACGATGAAGAGTCAATATATAATATCTAACATTTTGGCCATTTTTGTTTTATTGCATTATTTATTGTAGAATAGAGTAATGCACATGCTGACAAAGATCTTAGGTCTGTTTCTTATTAATTTTGCAAAATAAACAATTATTGCAATATATACTAAGTGGTGTTACGTCATTTACGATGGCAATAAATACTAATAAAATCTATCTAAAATATATCTAAAATCTAATAAAATCATTGATTAATATATTAATATTGTAGTCATAAGCATAATATTGTAGTCAGTTTACATAAAACATTAAAAAAATCAAATATACTAAAAAATAATTAAACGGATTTGAAACGTTTTTTTCGCCTCCTGTAAAGTTGCGTTTTTGCAGTTATTATTTATTGACTCTTCATCGGCGATATGTTATGCCTTGTTAAACATTTAATTGAGATGAAAATATTGCCTATTATTCATGATTACAATGTATTTATACCGTTTATCTATACTCCTATACTAATATAATATTATAAAGCAGAAGAGTTTGTTTGTTTGTTTGGTTAAACGCGCTAATCTCAGTAACTACTGGTTGGAATTGAAAAATTCCATTCGCTTGCGGACGTGGAGCAATGGGTAGCTCGCCGTCTGATCAAGGTCAAGGCCCGAGTCCCGGCGCGTTGTTCCACGCGCTCCTGAAGGGAACTGATGGGGACGGGATCATAGGGCGAAACGATGATGATGCGGGTGAAACCGCGCGCAAAAGCTAGTATAATATATAGGAGGCTGTGGCAAGATATAACAGCCTCACAGGTCGATCCCCGGCGAAATTGGTCTATGGACATATGGTCATAGAGAATTGCTGTTCGGAATAGATGGATTTAAGATCTTAGATTATCGTTACTGTTGGTAAGAAGCTCGAAAGTCTGACAAAGCCAATCTTACCAGGGGTATCGTATTACCGTTTTTTCAAATATCTAAGTCCATACCTACTATTTAAATTTAAAAATAGGTACGCTACACGAGGGGTGACCTTTACACGGAATGCTCACAAACAATCAATAAACATACATTGTGCAAGCGCGCTCGATTGGCACACTCCCATACTTAGTATTCCCATAAATTGTAAATGTAACGGACACTTCAAATTCAAACCGACCCTTGTTTATTCGAACAGGGGAGTTGAACTGCGCTGTAGCGTAGGTATTGCTTTTTTTTATTTGCATTGCAAACTTGTATGCTGCCAGAATTATTGTGTGGTCACAAAGAAACCTCTAATCTCAATTTTTCGGCTCTGTCCTATCTTCATAACTGTGCACGTGAACTTTTTATATGTATTTTTTTTTTTTTTTTTTGCGTGGTAAAATCATCAAATGAGTCCTCCCACCCAGGGCAGGGCGGGAGGGACTGTCAGACTTGTACTGACTAAAATCCACGGTGTCCTTCACTAGCCCTTTACGTGCCGGGGACACGGTAATCCCTTGGTCCCGCGACCCCGGCAGGCTTTGGCCCTCTACAGGCCCCGTCAATATGCTGACACTCTTTGAGGCGCGCGTGGAACACAACGCGCCGTCGACCCGGGCATGGTCCATGGTCGGACAGCAAGTCGCCCATTACTCGCTGCCCGCATGCCCGCGCCTACGGTGGCCGGAGATCGTCCTGCGACGTCCGACGCCGTGGGCGTCTACCACTGCGGCTGGGGTGGAGGGAGGACGCTGTCCTCTCCCTCAGGCGGCCCGCCTCCTCCTTCACGAGCATGACTGCTTCGCAGAAGGAGGCGACCGCTTCCCACTCCGTCTCGCCCCGCAGCATGGCCTCGACCAATGCCGGGCGCGAGAGGTCTCCGCCTATCGCCGTCGTGAGGACACGGCGGTGCTCTGCCCAAGCGGGGCAGTCCTGCACCGTATGCTCCACCGTGTCCTCAGGACGATCCTCGCAGTGGTGACACCCAGGCGTTTCTTCCTTACCTATCAGACACAGGAACCTCCCGAAACTTCCGTGTCCGGTGAGGACCTGCGTCATGCGGTAGGTAAGGACGCCGTGACGCCTATCCAGCCACTCCTCAAAGAGGGGTCTTACCGCCGCAATTGCGGCGTGCCCGTTTTATATGTATTTAAAAAAAATATGTAAAGGTTGGAACTCAGCCCTAATTTTTTTTTTCTTTCGTGTTAAAATCATCAAATGATTACTAAGGGCAGAGCGGGAGGGACTTTCAGACTTGTACTGACTAAAATCCACGGTGTCCTTTAATAGCCCATTACTTTCCGTAATCACGGTAATTCGTTAGTCCCGCGACCTGGAACCTTGACCTACAAAATCTTTGTGACTTATAAAAAAAACGATGCCCCTCTCTAGCTCTCTCTTGTGTCGTGGGTGCGTTTATAAACATAAAAAAACTTACATACAACCTAGACAGTGGCGGCCTTAGGGGGTGGCGAACGGGGCAATCGCCCGGGGCCTCGCTCCTATAGGGGCCTCGCGCAAAAACCCAAGAAAATTAAAAAAAAAAAAAAAATTATTTTTATTTAAAACTTTTGATTTTGATCCTTAATTACTTATTAAGGTTATAACATAACCGTAAATTAAAATTAAGTTAGTTATCTAATTCATTCATTCAAAACATAATTGAAAAATCCATTATGTACACTGAGAGATTTTTTTCGATAGCCGTAAGTACAAAAAATGACAAGTACGCGATTCGAAGTTTATAAGTACAAATGTGTGAAAACAGAAGTAAACTTTGGGTTATTGTTACCATAAGATGTACTTTATTCTATATTTTTCTGAATCTTAGTACAGTTTTACTTATCATAACCCAAAATTAACTACGATCCACGTACATTTTCACTTGTTAACTTCGAATCGCGGACTTGTCACGTTTTGTGCTTGCGGTTATCAAAAAAAATCTCTCAGTGTAGTACCTACTTGAATATCGCGCCTCGAAACACTTGAAGATCGGTTTTTTAATCGCATAACACTCGTGAGTCGGGACATAATGTTCTGCTCTTTTATCGCAATATATTCAGCCCTTGCTATTCTTTCAATCGAAAATTACGTAGCTTATTCGTTAGATTACTGTGCTTTTTTTTTTTATCGTGGTAAAATCGTCAAATGAGTCCTCCCACCCAGGGCAGAGCGGGAGGGACTGTCAGACTTGTACTGACTAAAATCCACGGTGTCCTTCAATAGCCCTTTACGTACTAGGGTCACGGTAATCCCTTGGTCCCGCGATCCCAGCAGGCTTTGGCCCTACACAGGCCCCGTCACTATGCTGACACTCTTTGAGGCGCGCGTGGAACACAACGCGCCGTCGACCCGGGCATGGTCCATGGTCGGACAGCGAGTCGCCCATTACTCGCTGCCCGCATGCCCGCGCCTACGGTGGCCGGAGATCGTCCTGCGACGTCCGACGCCGTGGGCGTCTACCACTGCGGCTGGGGTGGAGGGAGGACGCTGTCTTCTCCCTCAGGCGGCCCGCCTCCTCCTTCACGAGCATGACTGCTTCGCAGAAGGAGGAGACCGCTTCCCACTCCGTCTCGCCCCGCAGCATGGCCTCGACCAATGCCGGGCGCGAGAGGTCTCCGCCTATCGCCGTCGTGAGGACACGGCGGTGCTCTGCCCAAGCGGGGCAGTCCTGCACCGTATGCTCCACCGCGTCCTCCGGACGATCCTCGCAGTGGTGACACCCAGGCGTTTATTCCCTCCCTATCAGACACAGGAACCTCCCGAAACTTCCGTGTCCGGTGAGGACCTGCGTCATGCGGTAGGTCAGGACGCCGTGACGCCTATCCAGCCACTCCTCAAAGAGGGGTCTTACCGCCGCGATTGCGGCGTGCCCGGGCCTCGGTTGCGACAGTCGCTCCCTCCATACTGCCCTGAGATCACGCCGGAGCTCTTCCCGCCGCGCCTCGACTTGTCGAGGCAGCAGAGATTCGCCCCGACGCTGCGCCTCCACGCGCCATTCATAGACGCGCTGGAGGGCAGTCGCCTCCAGATCCCAGGGCAGCAATCCTGCTAGGAGGTTGGCTGATTCGCCGGCGATCGTGCGGTATCCCCGGATCATCCGGATAGCCATGACCCTCTGGTATGCGACCAGCTTGAGTGGTCGCGTCCGGATGCTTAGGGCCCACACGGGGGCCCCGTAGAGGGCCATGGACCGCACGACACCGGCGTACAGCCTCCGGCAGGAGGCATTTGGCCCGCCGAGATTGGGCAGGAGTCGCTTGAGAGCGGCTGCTGCCCGGTTCAGCCTTGGGGCCAAATGGGAGGAAATGCTTGGGAGGAAATGCTCCCTGAAGTTCCACCGGCTGTCGAGGACGAGTCCCAGGTACTTCATCGTCCTCCCGACGCCGATGCGAACCCCCTCCACCGTAATGTGGGACTCTGAACGTGGCGCGTTCAGACGGCCATGAAAACACATGGCCTCTGTTTTGTGCAGCGCCACGTCGAGTCCCAACTGCCGGATCCTATCAGCGACTGTCGCTACCACCTGCGCCGTCAGGGAGGTCGCCGCGCAGCACCCAGTCGTAACCGATGTTTCACAGGAGCGGCCCCAAGACCGATCCCTGTGGAACACCGCACGACATCTCTCGCCGGTTCCACTCTCCCCGGTGACCGGGGTAGATGACGGCTCTGTCCGGCAGGTAGTCCTCGACTATACGACGGAGGTAGGTCGGCACCCGGTGATACCGGAGTGCCTCCCTGATGCAACTCCAGGGCAGGGTGTTGAAGGCATTGGAGGATGTCTAAAGACACCCTCAAGACGACCCTGCCCCGGGAAACCGCATCCCCCGTCGTGAGGGCTCTCACGCGCGTGATAACATCCACCGTCGAGCGCCCCCTGCGGAAGCCAAACTGGCTCTCCGCAAGGTCCGGGCCCACCCGATTCAGGTGCCCGACGAGGCGGTTTGCAATTACTCTTTCAAAGAGCTTGCCCACCTCGTCGAGCAGAGATTACTGTGCTTTAATTAAAGAAATTAGTCTTAGGAAAAGCCGCAAACATCAATCGTAAAATTTATCATCTCTGTATTTTTGTTAATTTTGTAAATCTTTCAATTTTAAAATATTTTAAAACCTAAATTTGATTTATTTGTATAATTTAAGCATCATCATCTGCTTAGCCTTTTCCCAACTATATTGCGGTCGGCTTCCAGTCAAACTAGATGTAGCTGAATATCAGTATTTTACATGGAGCGACTGCCTGTCGGACCTCCACAACCCAGTACAGTAACTGGGTAATACGATACCCCTTGGTAAGGCTGGTTGTCAGACTTTAGAACTTCTGACTAACAGTAACGACTGTCAAAGATCTACAAATGACAACCGGGACCAACGGCTTTACGTGCTTTCCGAGCCACGGAGGAAACTCGCTATGATAGATGGTCACCCATCCAGAGACCAACCTCGGCAAGCGCGGCTTAACCCGGAAGATCGGCCTGCAGTTTAAGCATTTTTCCTTAAACATGACAAATACCTAAACCAAACAACCAGACCCACTTTCGCATCACATACTTTTCACGAAGGACAAAGGACCTCGCAAAGACCTGCCGCCCGGAGCCTCGCAATGGGTAAGGCCGCCTCTGAACCTAGACCCGAAACTACTCGTAGATCATTCAAATATTTGTTTAGTACATTCAATTTTTCAATTGTAAAGCCATTACTAACACACAAAGGTGAAATGTGCCTTTTAATTAACAACGGCCAAGACAAATACTGGAACGTTCTTAGATGTTACAGTAATTAGTATTTCCCCGAAACAGTTCTCTTAACGATCGATAACCTGTAGGGACGAAAATTCGCGACACTCGACACTAACTAGACAATAGGCAATGTGTAACAAGAACCGCGTCCACAATTTGTCTATGCCACTTTAAATGAACCTGTATTTAGATCCCTGCTGGGTACTATCAATGCGTTTATACACCAGTATGCGTCACGAAGGAGACTGCGGATTTGTGCATTGTCCTTGACCTGATGCCACTCGCCGCAGCGAACACATACGACTCCATTGCTGCTAAAATACTCGAGCTAATGTATTGGGGGCTTCCGTTCTAGATGCGGTGGAGATCTTTTATTAAGTGACTCGTGGTAACCTATGACGAGGGAACAACAAGTTTTTCGAAATATAAAACAAAATTTTCCTCACAAACTTTGTCTAACATTTCCTTTTTTTTTATTTTTCGGCGGTTGTTATCGACACCTCATTTGTCTTGTAATGATAAGTAGTTTAGAAGTTATGAGGGAACAAATAAACATACTTACAACCTTACATACAAAACCCTTCTTTTGGCGTTGTCGTAGTCGGGTAATTTTATATTGCGAAATAAATGCGGCCCGTTCATCATTCACCCTATTTGACCTCGTTACGTCATTAAAATGTTGACTCCCCATTTTGGAACCCTTTTGTTGGCTATGATTTTGAAATTCGAAGTAAATACTCATTTATATGCAAGTTCTCGAATATAACATAGGCAAACATGCAGACAGGCCATCGAGAACTACCTATATTTTAAAAAAGAAACTTCCCAACTGACAGCCAGTTTCTTCATCAAAGTTAAAGTTGGCAGTAAATTAGCTTATGGCTTGACTATAGTACAGATGTTACAGCAAATGTGTTCCTACATTTAAGCTACAGCTACACTATACAAACGCCATAAACAAAACGATGGGTTGCAATCTGGGAGTGCCGGCAGAAGTGAAAACTTGAATAGTAATAAACACACACGAAAATTCGCGCAAGCGCCCTGCGCCGTCTTACGAATTTTCGATCAGGTCACGTGTCCTGACGCGAGTTTAACATTTTTTACCCATTCCAAAAAAAGTGCACAACGCCGCTAAAGAAGTTTTCACTTCAAAAAGGCTTACTTACCGATTATAAATAAGAACTGGTTCATATTGATGTTATGGATATAAAAGTAAGATAAATAATTAACACGTTTAATTAATTCATGAATCTTACATTGAATCATTAACATGAACAATCTTAGTTGTTCTTGTTAATAAAGAAAGTGACCGTTGCATTAGTCATCGAAACTAAAAAAAAAACTACATTTTCGGTAATTTCGGTATTAACATTACAAGTTTATCTGTATATTCTCTTATATCATTCGTTTTCGGTAGATATCTGCAAAATTTCTCAAGCCCGAAAATAACTTGTTAAGCGACGTCATATTTATTCCAGAAGAGCAGATTTTTCTAAAATTCCTGGCTAAAATATTTAGTTCCAAAAGCTCAAACAAGTAAGGCGATACATTAAAAGCTTATTAAACAAAGGATGCTTGTCAGCTGTCAAATATTTATCAAACAGGATGACATTATACTAATAGCTGAGCTGAAATGAGAGACAAAATTATTGGACACTTACAAAAAGAAGTTATTCAAATTCAAATTCTTTGATTCAGATATCAGTCCATAGTGTTATCTATTCGGTACATAATTATCTATATATATAATAAAATGGTAGGAAAGTCAAAACTGTACATTGAAAATTTTTATAAAGAATACTTGATGTATGATCTACAATCGATACCGAAGCCAAAAAATAGTTTTTAGAATTTTTGACTGTTTTTCTGTATGTAAGTCCGGGAAAAACTCAAAAAGTACTGCATGGATTTACATCAAATTTGGCATGAATATTACTAAAAAGTGGGGTCAACATATAGGCTACATATTATCACGCTATCACCTACGGGAAACGAGCAGTGAACCTTTATTTCTTCAACGCATTCACGCAGACGACGTCGCGGGCAGCAGCTAGTAATCTATAAACGTGGGTTTTAAAACTATTAATCAGATTTAGATTATTCTTTTTTTGAAGTGAAAACTTCTTTAGCGGCGTTGAGCACTTTTCTGTAATGGGTATAAAATCTTAAACTCGCGTCAGGACACGTGACCCTGACCGAAAAAGCGTAGGACGGCGCAGGGCGCTTGCGTGAATGTTCGTGTGACTTTATTACTTCATTCGTTCGATACATTCGTTGCTAGGTAACATTGTTTATAAAAGATGTACGTCACATTGGAAAATTATTGAAATAAAAAGTCAACCATTTTTGCGAGTTTTACTAAAATCTGTTCACAAGATATTTCCAACAATTACTATTCAAGTTTTCACTTCTGCCGGCACTCCCAGAGTGCAACCCGTCGTTTTTTTTTATTTAATTCTGCGTGTAAGTCCAGCCATACACGAACTAATTGAAGCAGTCAGTATTGACTGCTTCATAAGCTGCCACTGCATTGCAAACTCTTTTACGAACCGATCGAGGAGTAGAACTGCTACGCTAGGCCGCACGAAATCATATCGCAGAAATTCGCATCCTGGTTTGTAAGCTTTTAGACTGTTGATAACTAGATTTTATACAGCCTTATAGCCTTTCTCGATAAACGGGCTGTCAAAGACAAAAAAAAAATATTCAATCGAAGCGGCAGCTCCTATGTAGGAGTACCAGCGTCTCCACGTAAATATATAGAAAAAGACCCATTGTTACTTGTCTGGTTGTGAACTCACGGCCGCATGCATGAGAGACAAGTTTTAACCCCTAGGCCATTTCGAATTCTTATTCCTAATGCGATAGTGACAAACAAACCTCTGGTCTATACACATTGAAAACTAATCTTATTACATGCAAGTATATAACTTGACGGCACGGTTGGCGCCGTGGCTGAGCGATCAACTACTGCGCAGTGTGTCGCGAGTTCGATTCCCGCACGGAACAAATATTTGTATGATCTACAAGTAATTGTTTCGGGTCTAGGTATTTGTGTATGTGAGTTTATATTTTTGTAAACGCACGCACAATACAGGAAGCAATTCCTAGTGTGGAGCAACGTTTTAAAAAATAATAATAATAACGCGATGCTGAGCAACGTTCAGCCAAATCTATTCAGCTGTGACGATGACGTAACGAACTAACGGAACACATAACTAAAAGTCGAACTTTATAACTAGGTATGTACTTAGTTACAGGTAGGCGGTAGGTGCCTAACATTGCGAAAACTTGTGTAACAAATAATAATGACGTCAAAGTGGAATAGACAAGAATTAAAATAGCTCCTGAAATTAATAGTATCATTAGATTCATTTTTAACAGAACTTTTACCCAAAATATGTAGTTTTGCTATATTTATAAGCTCTTTCTATTTATGAATGTGAAGTTCTAAAACAATGAACGCATATTTGTTACTCTTTCAAGCAAAAACTACTGAATGTATTGGAACTAAAGGCCCATGTAACTTTTCTTTAAATAAATTATTCAAATACTTCAATTAACAACTAAACTTACAAATTTACAAATGAAATAGGCAACTTAATATATTTAATTTATAATATAGCTCGAATTAAAGACATTCAATATTCTTTAACGCATAGAATATTTAATCTCGGTAGTACGAGCCGCAGAAAACATTCTGAAATCCTCACGGGCGAAGCCGTGGGCACGAGTTAGTTGCGTTCATAATTTTGTAACGGGTTCCATAAGTATCATAGCAGGTTCGTTTACCTTTAATTTCTGATTACAACCATTGGGAAATAGGTACCTATCGTTTTTGTACTAACTTTAAAGTTTAACTGTTCTGCAAACAATTCAGTAAAAAAACCCTCATAATTTTTCAGGTATTTGGCCAAATACGTAACCGCATGCACCCTGCCTGGAGGCCTTAAAATCTTAAGGCATCCACAGAAAAGTCCGGTTGAGCAGTACACAACCTACTAGAGGTTGACCTGCGAGATGCCATACAAAAAAAAAAACAGGAACTGTCAATGGATTTTATAATGGTAGATGCCGAAAGTGCACACGAAACACCTTGAGCAGTTTATTAATAAGCATTTAAATAAAGGGGTGATCTTGTTCGGCAGCAATAAAAAAAAATGGGCCGATTATATACCCAGTAGTAGTCCGGTACCCCAGAAACTTAGAAAGGTAATTTTGAATAGAACCAGGCCGGACTTGACCCTTTTCAATAGCGGTAGGCATGAAGATTTACCAGGCAGTGAAATACGGAACCTAAAGGTCGGTTCGGAGAAAATGCATATATATTTACGTACGAATTAAAATAATTATCTGTCGGATAAGTATCAGCAAGAGCTGGTGAAACAGTTCAGTGTATTTTTTTTTAAATTCTCTTTTTAAAAAGAACGCCTTCTTACCTGCTATAAAATTAGGTGCCTACCAAGGAAAGTAATTAGGTATAAAAGGTCATTTGAAAATTGTAAAAGATATTTTTTATGTAGTTTTGTTAGTAATGAATAAATTCAATGGCACTTAACTTTAAACAACCTTCCACTTTAAGAAACCTACATAATTAGGAAGTATATTTTATGTTCATATTACACCTGTGCGAAGGATCGTGTTGCGCTGACCCCAAGGAATATGGAATAAGGGCTGCAAGAAGATGAGGATGATGATGCAAAGCCGAGGTAGTCGTTAATATTTAGAAGACATGAATATCTAGATTAATATAGGGCTCAGTAGAAACCTTTGTCACTCAGCTATAAGTACGTAATACTTTAAGCCACTTGCGATATATCAAATTGTGTTTTAACCTAAATATCAACTGTTTATACTTATACTCTATTTTCTATTTCAGATAAAAATTCTAAGAGACAAAGAAGAACATGGAATAGCAGGCGACAACTTTTTATTTCAAATCAAATAAAAGCATTATTATATCAAGTAGACCAGTTACAGGCATAAAAAACGTAATGAAATATTACAACATTATGGTACTACAGTCCCAGTCAAAAGACTTAATAACTGTGAAGTACCGTAGATGCCCATTCCAAGGAGTAGATCTTTATTGAGAAGAACAGGCAAGAAACTCCATGGAAACTCTTTTTAGTTCGCCAAAATTATTACAAACATTCTTATTGTTTTAAAACATCTAATGCCTTTCTGGTTCTTTTCAATCATTTATTCAGTTTTTTACCTATTTGTTTACATTTCTATATATTTAAAAAAAAATTAAAAATATAAAAATAAGAGGCCCACTAGCATCGGGAACAGGGTCCAAGGTGCCGATGGTTAGGGCTGGTTCTTTTATTATTAACAGTCGTTGTTATCCCCTCGAGTATTAAGTACTTATCTAGGAAAGAAATTAAAATCCCGATTTTAAAATTTCACTTAACGTGGTTTATAGTTTGTAGCAATGCAGATACTCCGCTTGGCGTACGCATAAACACGTTACGAAAACGATAGGGTAGCGTAGATAAAACTTAAAAGTCCTAGCAAATAGTTTTGATTCTTTTTTTAAATTAACCTTAATTAACAAATTTTTAAAATTCTGAAATGAAAGACAGATCCTTTCTTATGAGAAATTGTGTGTATGTCTACAACTTTAATCTAGTCATGCAAATTAAAAAGTAGATTTGTTTTTCAAAATAAAGAACAATGGGCAATTTTTTTATAAGTTTGTAAACTTTGTAAATTTGAAATTTAAAAACTTACAGTAAAAAAATCCAAAACAAAACAGATACATAATCCTAGTCATTAGCTACCTACTAATTGTTCTTGTTGTACAAGTCACCAAAGTTTAATAGATACAAATTTCACATGATATAAACACAGACATTGTTGTGCCACTCCTAGAATCACGACAAAAGAACAAACGTCATGAACTATATGGACCATGAAGGATACACAAACATCTGTTTTGATCTTTTTATGCGCCGACATAGATCTATTCAGCGTCCCGAATATAAAACCTAAAAGAAAAAATATTTTGATTATATTTCGTCTTTCTTTTTAGCATTAGACAGCTCAGTTAGTCCTAATTGTAAGGCGAAAATGGCGTGTGCTTAGTAACAGGGTGGGTGTCCGCCATTGCTGGAGCCGCGCCAAAACATAGAATAACAGTTACAGTTCGCGCCCAGCGGTGAAAGTGCCGCCAATCGATACCTCCCCCCGATAACCTGATACAAACAGCTGATCTTAACAACTACACTACCCAAACCCATACCGAACAATACTTCTCCCCATGTCTGCATATTTTCATAAATTACACTCAATCTTTTCAAGTAGGTAAACCGGAAAAAAAAACTGTCACGTAAGTTACTGAAAAGTCTTCCAACTACAGCCAACCATCACGAATGTCAAAGCTTTTGTTGATATACCGGGCCACTACGAACACAACTTCTAACTAAACGTTGGTTCAAATCATCCGCTAAACGTTACTATAAGTTAGAAATACAATAAGTAAGAAAGAATATAATACAGGTCAAAACCGAAGATTATAAAAAAAAAACGTATAATGCTCACCTCGATATGTAGGTAAGGCGGCAGCGCGCCAGTATAGCACATGTAGCGGCGCTGCGTGTTGGTGTATTTACACACATCAAAAGTGTCTAGGGATCAACATATATTTTTGCAATAACTTTTCTCCTGATTGATATTAATTAAAATTTTTTTTAAGGATTCATCAAATAAAGTGTTTTCGTTTGTCACAGTAACGATAAACCAAGTCACCTTTGCATTAATAAAGAAATTTGCCATTTTCCTAATAAAGGGATTTTTGACATTTGAACCACTAACACAAAAGTTCGAAAAAAAGACTGAAATAACAGTTTTCTTTAAAATTTTATTGGGTAACTTAAACAATTAATAATCCGTGTTTCTACCGCGAACACTAACAACACAAGAACATCGGTTTGGCATACTCAAAATGAGTTCATCCAAATCACGCTGTGGAATGGCCGCCCATGTTCGTTGCAACAACAAAAAAAGGTCTTCTTGCGACTGGATACCCTCCATATTCGGCAGAGCTCTTCTCTGTAGCATATCCCATGCATGCTCAATCGGATTCAAGTCTGGCGACTGAGCAGGCCAGGGCAGGACATTGATGTTAGCTGCGGCGAGAGTCTGTCTTACAACTCTTGCGGTGTGCGGTCGTGCATTATCATGCATTAACTGAAATAAGGGACCGATTTGCACTTGTAGAGGAACGATGACGTCTGATACAATCGTCTCAGCATAAATTTGAGCGTTGAGGTTGCCTCTGATCCAAATCAACTCAGTTCTTCCGCCGATCCAAATACCCGCCCATACCATGATGGTTCCACCACTATAAGGATGGACTCTGATGAGTCTCGTTTTGGTATGAGACCGGATACAAGACGTATACGACACTGGAGAAGCCCTGGACGCCAAGAGCGATTAAAATCCTGCCAGGAAGTCCATCCTTATAGTGGTGGAACCATCATGGTATGGGCGGGTATTTGGATCGGCGGAAGAACTGAGTTGATTTGGATCAGAGGCAACCTCAACGCTCAAATTTATGCTGAGACGATTGTATCAGACGTCATCGTTCCTCTACAAGTGCAAATCGGTCCCTTATTTCAGTTAATGCATGATAATGCACGACCGCACACCGCAAGAGTTGTAAGACAGACTCTCGCCGCAGCTAACATCAATGTCCTGCCCTGGCCTGCTCAGTCGCCAGACTTGAATCCGATTGAGCATGCATGGGATATGCTACAGAGAAGAGCTCTGCCGAATATGGAGGGTATCCAGTCGCAAGAAGACCTTTTTTTGTTGTTGCAACGAACATGGGCGGCCATTCCACAGCGTGATTTGGATGAACTCATTTTGAGTATGCCAAACCGATGTTCTTGTGTTGTTAGTGTTCGCGGTAGAAACACGGATTATTAATTGTTTAAGTTACCCAATAAAATTTTAAAGAAAACTGTTATTTCAGTCTTTTTTTCGAACTTTTGTGTTAGTGGTTCAAATGTCAAAAATCCCTTTATTAGGAAAATGGCAAATTTCTTTATTAATGCAAAGGTGACTTGGTTTATCGTTACTGTGACAAACGAAAACACTTTATTTGATGAATCCTTAAATTTTTTTTTAATTAATATCAATCAGGAGAAAAGTTATTGCAAAAATATATGTTGATCCCTAGACACTTTTGATGTGTGTAGTTTAATCGCTTGCGGCACGTCAGGGCGCATGCGTGGTGCTGCAGGCGCGCGCACCCTCGCCGGCTCTGACAGCGCGGCCCACTCCGCCGGCACCGCGACCTCGAGGCACACGCGCGCCCATCGCTCGCTACGCGCAGCAACGCCGGCCCCTCGCGGCCCGGAGCCCTCCTCGGCGCTTCCATCACCCTTACACTCGACGACACTACACCACCGGGGGCTTACCGCCACGGACGCCGGCGTTTGCACACAGGGCTCGCCGGATAAAAGGTATAACTTCCATTATATGCTTGCAATGACATGTCCGCCCTGGATCCGCTATTCATTTGCGGTACAATGCCACATTTAATTGTTAGACGGCTGGCAAAAAAAATATCCGGTCCCGTCTGAACACCTGGACTTGCTGCATTATGACAAAAGAGTGTGAACGCGATAGAAATCCCCGTTCTCCTTTTGTCAGCTGCCGTATGTTGGTTATGCCGTTAATCCTCTAATTGACTAGTAAGGCATTGTGTTTGACCTTCC
Source organism: Agrotis puta (assembly GCA_943136025.2). Taxonomy (NCBI): domain Eukaryota; kingdom Metazoa; phylum Arthropoda; class Insecta; order Lepidoptera; family Noctuidae; genus Agrotis; species Agrotis puta. The sequence continues at coordinate 4,905,124 of OW964177.2, forward strand.
TTCATTACGGCTTCCACTAGAATCTGCATTATGTACTATGTGTAGCTAGTAAATCATCTGTATTTTATAGTACTTATGACATTATACTTGTGCGGAACTCCGTTGTCTAGGACGTCTGTCACTCACATACTTCGTGACCAGAATTCCGTAGTTACGGCTATTTTTTTTAGTGCTCTCTATGAAGAAACTTTTCATAGTTCGATTTTCCTCTCACGCACTTTTCCGGTAACTGAAAACATTGATTTACTTTTTAGATTTTCGTCTAGACCATGTTCAGTCTACGTCCTATGTGAGAATCCCCCAAATCAATGAAAATTCGCAACTTACGAGTATACGTCAAATCCGTAACCACTTAAGTGTTTCTTTGGATCTCGTGCGGTGTTTCACAGCAATAAAAAATTTAACAAACCACACGGTTTGCCGTGCTAAGCGTGTTGACGTCGCAATTTCACGAAACGGCAAAGCAACATTATCATTTTGATAGTCTTTGTATCCAACACTTTTATTATCACTCGTTCGTTTTTGACATTATTGTGATAGAAATTAGTTGGATGCTTATTTTACATGACATCGAATGCTGGGATTATGTAAGAGGGAATTATTTACATTCGAACTACGTGATGTATTTGCAGGAACAATCTTTGTAAAGTCAGCACCTGTTTACCATCGTCCGTTTGAGTTTTATATATTTAATTCGGGAACTGCCCTTAATCCTTTATATTAATCTCATACAATACGGAAGCAATTTTACACGTTTGCATTATTCATGCATATTGCACATAGCACACAAATAAAAAAAACCTGCTGACACTCAACCTACCTCAATGGAGCTCCCATTGAGCCAAGCGCATCCAATTGACGTGTTCCGAGATGCTTACAGAAGCTTTTCTACAAACGTGACTTTATAAAAGAAAACAAACTATTTCTAAGAGTATTGAAATGCAGTTTAAAAAGAATAAAGCAATTCTTCGATGAGTACTACAGAAATTCGTTTAATCCTATTTCAACCCAACACTACGCGTGGTCCCGGCACGCACTGGGCTTACTTTTTTATCGAACTGCAACAATAAGGGCCAATATAGAACGTGGATTTGCACAAAAGTTTGTAAAGAGGGTGCATTCATAGTAAGATTTAACCGATAGTTATTTTTTTGTGCTGCACGCTTCATAGTGTCGTTTTCTTTTTGTACAATTTGTTTAATAATCACCTTTGCTCTCAAAACGGCAAAGATAGAGGTATGGTAATCGGTATAACCTGGGTCAAAATCTTCGTAGAAATAATTACAACATCCCCAACCCGCCTGGACCCGTGTGGGAAGGTTATGGCTTATTCTCCAACTTATAGAGATGGCCTTTGAACCAGCACCGGGACCATTACATTCTGATTATACTGATTATGATGTAAAGGTCATACAATAAAGACACAGACAGCAAAACAGTCGTGTATCATTACGCGACTAGATTTTGTAGCATTTGCAGCCATACAGGCGCGAGATCGATTATAGTACCTAGAAACCCGACGGACTTCCACAGATTACTATGATCACAGATACTCGTGGTACCGATACAAGCGGCTTAGCTAATTGACCTTGCGACGTTGCAGTCGCCCGTCCTTGAAATGCGCAACGGCGCAGCTACCCGTATTCAGAATCGCGTACGCATTTTTGCGGGTAGTTCTTTCAGTCTCTCTTCAGTTTTTGTGTCGGGATCAACTGAAACAGATCAGCTGTTGTCTTAAACCATCGAAGGTGATTTGGAGGTACATTTAAATTTTAATCTACGCTTTGGAATGGTCAACTACAGTACCTGTTCACAATTATTGTCTTGTGACTGGGGCTGTAGCTCCGTATAACTTTAATTTTTTTTGAGGTTTGACATTTCAAAAGTGCCTACTTGAAATAATGCTTGGATTTGAATTAACTTTATCTTTTTTCATTTCTTTTACTAAATAGATTCTATTACGTCTCTTTTCTAAGGGAACCACACACAATACAACATAATACCCAAGACTCAAACAAGTGACTAGTTTATGAATCAGTGTTCTATCTGCTTCTTTACCTACTTTATTACTATTTAAATATTATTTAACTAGCTTCCGCCCGCGACTCCGTCCGCGCGGATGTCGGTCTTCGCGTGGATGGTTTATTTCTCCATTTTGAGTAACTCTGACAATGACATCATAAATATCTATTGGACCCAAATACGGCTTAGCCTATAATAATTAAGGAGATTCGCGGTTCTACAGAACAAGGTCTATGAATAAAACTGAAAAATAAGATTTTTTTTCTACGTATTTTTCCAGGATAAAAAGTATCCCATTTTGTGCCCAGGATAATAAGGTATAATTATACCAAGTTTCATCGAAATCGAACCATTCGTTTTCACGTGATGCCTGCATATACAGACAGACAGACAGACAAAAAAATTTTTAATCACATATTTGGGTTTGGTATCGATCCAGCAACACCCCCCGCTATTTATTTTTTCAATATTTTCAATGTACAGAATTGACCCTTCTACAGATTTATTATATGTATAGATTTGAGTATTTATAATCTTCGATCAGCTGATTGCTGATGTTCAATCTTTTATGCATCAGCCCTTAAGTTATTGTAAGTTTTAATATTACAATGGCTGATTGTGTTCAAAGAGTCCTTTTATGCAAATAATATCTCTATTAGAAGACCCTTATCCTTCTTATCAAATCATTCCATAGTATCAAATAATTGTGATAAATTAATCTTACTGAGAGGATAGATTCAATAGATAGCCAGTCCAGTAATGTAAAATCTAAACATTTCTATAGGATTCTGGAAATCTTTTGATACTCGTATTTCGGTATAATTTCATTTTGGTAGAAATACTGAAATATAGGTTCATATTGGTCTCCAGCCGCCCTTTACCTGCAGTTGGCAAAAGGTTAGAAAACGGACAAACAGAACAAACCCAATTATTTTATACAAAGGAGATCAACGCGAAGATTGTTACAACGAATTAAACACATAATTATAGCCTTTATAGAGTTTTTTTTTCTGGTAACTTACATCCTAAAACAGCTGTTGATACATTTTTTTTATCGTGGTAAAATCATCAAATGAGTCCTCCCACCCAGGGCAGGGCGGGTGGGACTGTCAGACTTGTACTGACTAAAATCCACGGTGTCCTTCAATAGCACTTTACGTACCGGGGTCACGGTAATTCCTTGGTCCCGCGACCCCGGCAGGCTTTGGCCCTCTACAGGCCCTGTCACTATGCTGACACTCTTTGAGGCACGCGTGGAACACAACGCGCTGTCGACCCGGGCATGGTCCATGGGCGGACAGCGAGTCGCCCATCACTCGCCGCTCGCCTACGGTGCCCGCGCCTACGGTGGCCGGAGATCGTCTTGCGACGTCCGACGCCGTGGGCGTCTACCACTGCGGTTGGGGTGGGGGGAGGTCGCTGTTCTCTCCCTCACGCGGCCCGCCTCCTCCTTCGCGAGCATGACTGCTTCGCAGAAGGAGGCGACCGCTTCCCATTCCGTCTCGCCCCGCAGCATGGCCTCGACCAATGCTGGGCGCGAGAGGTCTCCACCTATCGCCGTCGTGAGGACACAGCGGTGCTCTGCCCAAGCGGGGCAGTCCTGCACCGTATGCTCCACCGTGTCCTCCGGACGATCCTCGCAGTGGTGACACCCAGGCGTTTCCTCCCTCCTTATCCGACACAGGTACCTCCCGAAACTTCCGTGTCCGGTGAGAACCTGGGTCATGCGGTAGGTCAGGACGCCGTGACGCCTATCCAGCCACTCCTCAAAGAGGGGTCTTACCGCCGCGATTGCGGCGTGCCCGTGTTGATACATTTGACCGAGAAGATAAATTGCATTTTATAATGTTTTTTTTTAACCTATTTTAATCTTTATTTTTACCTTATTTAAGACTGAGACCGATAGAGTAAACTTAGACTAAGCTCCTGCTTAACTCAAAATAAAGCCTCTTAATTTGAAGCTAATGTACATATTCCTACAAACGCACTGTCACTTATGAAGCGTGTCACACTAATTTGAACTAAAACGTAATACAAATAAAGCTTGAACTAATTCAAGTTCGCTCTATTGATCTGAGAATAAATAAATCAATAGAGAAACAGACGTAATGACAGAAAAAAAAGATATCACTCACGCCCCAAAGCACTTATCTTGTCTGAAACAGTGAGCTACAAAGTTTCAGAGCGCTATTCTCCAAAATAGAATGTTAATGTTTCATACTGAATTAACCGCAGTAGCGTTTTTTTTTCTGATCTTATCGGATTTGATGGATTTAGGACTGTCTCATGTCAGAGTTTGTGAAGAAAATATTAATATTTCACGCATTAGCGCCGAGATTTTATATTCCCGAAAATAATTATATTAAGGCCATTATTTACCCGGGTCGACGGCGCGTTGTGTTCCACGCGCGCCTCAAGAAGTGTCAGCATAGTGATGGGGCCTGTAGAGAGCCAAAGCCTGCCGGGGTCGCGGGACTCACGAATTACCGTGACCCCGGTACGTAAAGGGCTATTGAAGGACACCGTGGATTTTAGTCAGTCAAGTCTGACAGTCCCTCCCTGGGTGGGAGGACTCATTTGATGATTTTAACACGATAAAAAAGGCCATCATTTAGGAGCCGCCTAGTATCAGTATAAGCGAAAATCCGTCTTTAGTCTTAGGCTAATCATTAACCCGGGTCGACGGCGCGTTGTGTTCCACGCGCGCCTCAAAGAGTGTCAGCATATTGACGGGGCCTGTAGAGGGCCAAAGCCTGCCGGGGTCGCGGGACTTACCCATTACCGTGACCCCGGTACGTAAAGGGCTCGTGAAGGACACCGTGGATTTTAGTCAGTACAAGTCTGACAGTCCCTCCCGCCCTGCCCTGGGTGGGAGGACTCATTTGATGATTTTACCACGCAAAAAAAAAGGCTAATCATTAATGCTTAATTATTCAGTCTGAAAGCCACTAATGGATGGAAAATTAGTCATTTAGAGGACCACAATGAATTTAAGAATATGATACAATTTTTTTTTTATTATTTCATGATTTAATCTTCAGTCCCATTCAATTTGAAATGATCAGCCTCTCTATCTTCTAAATGAATTAGCTTAATGTAATGCCTAAAAGATGAATCGCCGCTAGTGGTTTAAATAAAAGAAAATACTTTTATTTATTCATTCTTTTTCCTTATTATTTACATTTTTAAATATTAATACAAAACCAAAAAATCGAAGAAACATTTAAAAATATAAACAATAGTGGCCCACCGGTATCGGGAACAGAGTACAAGCTACCGGCGCGGGCGGCGGCGCGGCGGTCAGGGGAAGTATTATGACGTCTTAAAACCAGGCTTGTTTCAGTGAGTAAACGAGGTGGCGCTAGATGACTTGTATAGCTCTGTCTCTTTCACTCACTGGAACAACCCTGTTTTTAAGACGTCATAATACGGCGGCAGGGCTCCAGAGAAAGGAACCTCCTAACAATGCGCGCAGTGTCCAGAAGAACTAAAACTGAACCCCAAAGGATATATGGTGACCCGTCGGCGCGACGGGACGAAGAAAAGTGTGCAAGATATTATCACGCTTCTGAAGGCTACCGACCCAGACGACGTGCCGACATTTGTGGTGAGGGATCTGAACAAGTTACCCCCAGTCACATTCGACCACGTCGACGTTACGAGCCTGTTGAAGGACATTGTTTCTTTGAAGGCAAGTCTAACTGATGTACAGAGGAAGTTGGAGACATCCCAGATCACCGTCGCGGACCTGCGCTCAGAACTCGATGAGTTGCGCAACTCTGTGGCGTTAATTGGGTCACCAGCGGCGCGTGTAAATACACGCCGAGGTGGCTGCCTCGATACGTCGGTCACGAGTTTTGCGTCAGCAGTTTTGTCGCCGGCGCCGATTGCTGAGTCAGCGTTGCGCGCTTTATATGTGCCTCGTTGCCCTGTTCCCGCCAACGCAGCTCCTCCCCGCAGCGCTGCACGACCGATGCGACCTTCAAACTCGTTGGTCACCCTACCTGCTCCCCCTGCAAAGCCCGTGCCTTTAAAGGAAACAGAACGGGATGATGACGGCTTTGTGACGGTGCAAAGGAGGAAGCGCCGCCAGAAAAGCTGTAAGAATCGCTGCGGCAAGGCTCCCATAGAGCCCAACGAGAAACTACGCGCTGCGAAGCCGAACACTCCGGTGTATATTTCGCGTCTCCATTACACCACTGACGCGGAAGACATCGTGAAGTACGTGCGCCAAAGGCTGAAATACTCGCCGAGAGTGCAGCTGCTGGAGTCGCATCGCAACGTCAATTTTAAAGCGTTTGTGGTGCGCGTACCAACATGCTACCTGCCTCAGGTGATGGAAGAAAGCTTTTGGCCACAGGATGTGGTATTCCGCCGCTTTCGTGGACAAGTGCCGCCAGAACGCACAAAGACTTAGTGCAACTTTAGTGCTACTAACATAGTTTTTAAGTTATATTGACTAACACAATTGTTATTAAATGTATGTATACTTAGGTTAAGGTATTTATCTATGGGTCTTTGTTACCTGAAAATAAATGGTTTATTATTATTATTATTCGTTTATTCATTTTTCTTTCATAAAATTACATTTTTAAATATTTTAAATAAAAAAAGAAAACAATATAAAACATTTAAAAATATAAAAATAGAGATCCGCCGGTATGGGAGCAGGGTCCAAGCTACCGGTGGTTAGGGCTCCAGAGACAGGAACCTCCTCACAATGCGAGCCGTATCGAGGAGCACTGCCTTCTGAATCAGGCCCTTGATCCAACCACCTAGGGAGAGCCTCGACAAGTGTTCGTCGAGGCTCTTGGCTATCAGGCCATTGGCCGTAACGACTATCGGCACAATGGTAGCCGAGCTCACATTCCACATATCGACAACCTCGCGCGCTAAGTCGAGATATTTGATTTTTTTATCTTTCTCAGCCTTCACGAGGTTCTCGTCATGAGGAATGGTAACATCGATTATCATTACGTGGCGCGCTGATCTGTCTATCACTACTATGTCAGGCTTATTGGCGACAATAGTCCTGTCTGTAATGATAGGCAGATCCCAGTACAGCGTGACATGGTCTTTCTCGAGAACTGGGTCGGGCACATACTTGTAATACGGTACCTGAGAGTCCACAAGCTTGTATTTCAAAGCAAGTTGCTGGTGAATAATCTTGGCCACTAGGTTATGCCTATGCAAGTACTCGCCGTTAGCAAGACGAGAACAACCAGAGATAATATGTCTGATCGACTCACCCGGACGGTGGCATGCCCGACACACGTCAACCGTCCCGTCTTTCATAATATGTCTCCGGTAGATGTTCGTCAAGATAACTTCGTCCATAATTGCACAGACAAAACCTTCAGTTTCCCCGAAGAGGTCACCGAAACGTAGCCAAGACACGGACGCTAGAAAATCTACATCGGGCCCATGAAGAGCCCGGTAGAAGCGTCCGTGTAGCTCCTTGCCTTGCCATACCTCCTTGCGGTCTTCGGTACTGAGTACCACAGGTTTGTGCCAGTTCTCTTTAGCCATGGACAGCGGGGTGAGTCCCTTGTCCACTGTGACCACATCTCGGTGCATACCCACTTCCATTTTCAAAAAATATTCTCTGAGACTGCACACCTCGCGGTTGTGGAGGGTCTTAGCGTTTAAAAAGCCTCGACCCCCACATTTCCTCGGGATGTACAGTCTCATGACTGATGATCGTGGGTGATGCATCCGATTTGCGGTCAGCAGTGTGCGGACTCGTCTATCCAAGGCGTCGAGTTCAGTCTGAGTCCATTTAAGTATGCCGAAAGAGTACATTAAAACCGGCATGACCCAACCGTTGAAGGCGCGCACCTTGTTTCCGCCTGAAAGAAGGCTATTTAACCGTATAGTTCGGTACCGGGTCCTAAAGGACCCGAACACATAGACCTACGCCGGCTCAGTAGCGGGTCCTAAAGGGGCAGACTTTGTAGTCATACGACATCCTCATTTTAAATTAAAAAAAAATAATATTCTGAGCGTTAAATCCTATGAGTGCGCATTAATTAAGAATAATAAATAAAAATCCGATTTGTTCACGCCATTAAAACTTCTACATTTAGCGCGCATTTTCTTAATTTACCATAACAAAATCCAGAAGTCTAAATACGATCGTCGCCATTTTGATGGCAGTGCTGGGTTGAGCTAAAAATCATAAAAAATGTGGTTTCGGGACATCTAAGGGATCATTATAGGAGGGATGAATAACTCGTCATTTAGTATTGTAACGAATTCATACATAATTCAACATAAATTAGCAGTGGTAATAAAGAATTTGATATCTGAAGTCGAAGTTTCGCGCCACTCGTGTTTGTTTACATTTTTATTTTTCACTTGGATCACACACATGCGTTTCTACTCAATAACAATTACGATAAATATCATGTCAAATATTATAAATAACGTAAAGAAGCCCAGATCTTAGCGTAATTCTCTAATACAGAGCTAATAACACGTATTCTTCATTACCACTACTCAATTTGTATTCATAATCGACAACCATGCTTATTTTTTTTAATCGTGATGATGTGTGAAAGCGAGTATTCTAATCGATTCCATAATTGAATTTTTCGTCAACTCGAGTGAAAAAAATAAGGAATTGAAGAAAACGATTAATAAAAATTAAAATAAATTTGTTTTAAGCTTAGAATACAATTATTAATTGTTATAATATTTTTTAAAGCTTTTATAATAATTTTACGTGCATTGTAATTCCCAAAAAACAATAATAGACAAAAGAATAATGTCAGTAATAAATGTTTGAATGCGCGCCAATTATTAATTCCAAAAATTGGATTTGGAATGCGCTCGCTGTGGTACTCGCTATTCAAAATAATAAATTTTATTTATTAGCTAATTTTTAATGTACATTTTGTTTTGTACAATAATATAATTAAGGTTGAATGAATATGGAATGCCTTGGATCTTGATAGGCTTATTAGAAATGAGTTCGTTTCCCACCAAATAAAAGATAGATAAGTAAATTATTATATTCTCAAAATTGTTTCGTAACATTGGTTTGGCCATGTTAAGTATAGACGCCAGCACATCAACCTACCTCAATCTGTAAAATTTCTTCAATCGATTTTCAACCTTATCACAATAGTGGAAGGTTAATGTTCGATTGGTAAATTTTGACAGATTTGGGTAGGTTGATCTGCTGCCGCGCGTACAGATATTGATATAATCGTCGGTATTGACACCAGTATAATCATATTTTTATATAGGTATTTGTTAAGGATACTTTAGATGTGATGCAGTTCGCGACTTAACTCCAGTAATACACACTGTTATAAGTTGAAAAACATTTAAATGATTCTCTCCCTGGGTGGAGCGGAAGGAGATGTCAACTATTACTTACTTAAAACCACCCTGTTCCTTCATATGCCTTTTGCGTTCTAGGACCGCAGTACCCTTTTAATGATTTTAATACAATTCCGTTAGCCACTATTTTGTCCCCGTCAGTTCGCTGATAGTTCCTTAAAGCCCGCTTGGAACACGACGCGCATTCGTCTCGGGCCTAGTCCTTAATCGGACGGTGAGTTACCCTATACTCGCCGTTCGCAAGCCCGCACCTACAATCGCAAAAATTAAGTCTGCGTCTTTAGATTTTTGCTGGTCAGGAATAGAGCTTGTAAATGAAAAAAAAAAGAATGTGCTATATTTTTACACTATTTCATAGTGTCGCTGTTAAGGCTCAAATTCGTTATGATATACGACAAACTACAGTAAAGTGATATTAGTTTGGTAAAATATGAACTAATATTATACAAACAATAATTTAGTCATCGTACGTAGATCAAAATCTAAATTCGCGCCAATTCACTCAAAGTTCGAATTTCAAAAATTTCGTTATTGTATTTGTACCGCGAAGTGATTACTCGTAAAAAAAATTGAAATGAGAACACGATGTTGCGAACATGTAGTGAGCTACGGCCATTGACTAAAGTTTGAATCGATTTATTAAAGAAAACCTTTTACTTTATGTTTGTCGCATGTAATTACTTCACAGAACATTAATAGTTTGATTACTGGAAATTGATATTTCAAAAATTTAATTTTATGCAATGTAATTTACACTTTTTATCAAAATCGGCCACGAGACTTCTTTCAGTATTTTTCGCTATTCCTCATAGTTTCGAATTTAGCTATCCACGGCGCGTTGGAAATTTAAATTGTTTATAACTGCAGGGAATCATTTGGAAGTGCTCCCATATCTCTCCCTCCAGCATTTGATCCGAACCCGGTGTTTGTCTTTTTTTACGTTGTTTAGATTCGTTTTATAAAATGAAATAATCAGATAAATTGAAATTAAATAAAGAAGACACAATATGGGTAAAACTATATGGTTGAATTTAAATTTAAAAGACACACGTTTAGCCTCCAATGAAACACCAATATTTATTTCTATCCCAATCATTAAATTAAAAAATTAAATTATTTATTGCGTACCTAATAAAAAACTTATTTTCAAAACGAAATAATACTTGAAATATTATACCAATGAGTCTACAGATTCCGTTCCATAGATTTATTGCATGGAGTAAACCTTCTCTAGTCAAATAAGCAGATAAATCGGTCCATGTCTTTGTACTACTTTTTTTTCCATGTTCGATTATATTGCGAGTATCGATTAGGCTGAATGAACCTTTTCAATCGTTATATGAACATTGGGATTGCGGTCAGCACTAAGAAGTGTCATGTTGCAACATAGTTTTTGGTAATTTTTATCAAGTCTTTGATCGTTATTATTTATGAAATTATGTATGCACACTGGCAAATCTAATAATGCATGTAGTAAGTTACTTCATTTATTTCACTGTTTAACCATTTTTTATCACGTGAGAAGCTTGTTCATGTACATATTTTCAGCACATCTAAATTACATAGTTTTTGGAACGACATAGCATTTTGTATGTTACACACATTTTACAGAGGAATGACGCAGTTTTAGTGACCTCAACACGTTCTTGGATATATTGCTCATAAACTTATCGTATGAAATAACTGTAGTAACATATTTTTGATAAAAAAATCGAATGCTGAAAATTGACAAAAATCTTCAATATTATCTCAAATTTCGAATCACCCGGTCGACTCAGCTGATGCGTCATGTGTCAAAATGTTGTCGTGCAGAGTGGTTAAAACCTTCTTGAGGCGTCCGAAGAAGCGCTCCCTCAACGATTGTTTCATGTCCGATACATCAATGCCAAGCGCTTCCGACATACCCAAATACTTATAGGTTTCGGATGAGGAGAGGGATCTAAGGTGTATGGAATCTGAAAGTTGAATTCCTTCAGATTCCATAATCTCCCCTCGCTTTACATGCATGACTGCACATTTGTCCACACCAAATTCCATCCTGATGGCACTACTAAAAGTTTCAGTTACCTTCAGTAGCTCCAACAGTTGCAATTTGCTGGGGGCAAAGAGTTTGAGATCATCCATGTATATAAGGTGAGATACAACCTGGCCACCTCTCTTCAACCGATAGCCTAGACCTGAATCCTCCAGCAATGTGCTTAGAGGATTCAGGGCTAAGCAGAACCAAAGTGGACTCAAACTGTCGCCCTGGAATATTCCCCGCTTGATCCATACAGGTTCATCGTTCGCCTGGATCTGTCGACACCCTGGATAGCGAAGGACCGTTCTCCATTGCCCCATACACGACTCAAGAAAGGCGCGTAGAGTTGCATCTATCTTGTACAACTCTAACACCCTCATGAGCCATGTATGTGGCACCGAGTCGTAGGCCTTCTTATAATCTATCCAGCATGTGGACAGATTTTTGCGAGATCGATGAACCTGTTGGCTTATGGCCATGTCAATGAGGAGTAACTCCTTGGTACCACGGGACCCGTTCCTACATCCATTTTGAGAGGCAGACATAATGAAATTATTATTTACTAGCGACCGGCCCCGGCTTCGCACGGGTGTGCATTTATTTTTTAAGCTCTCTGAAAAAAAAAAATTCCGGGATAAAATATAGCCTATACGGATTCGGAAGAATCCCTCTAAGTAATGGTAAAAGAAATTTTGAAATCGGTCCAGTAGTTTTTGAGCCTATTCAATACAAACATACAAAAATACAAAGGTTTCCTCTTTATAATATTAGTATAGAAGTATAGATATGTGCATTAATTTTTACTCTCAAAATGGATGTGAGAAGTTTATAGACCGTCGACAAACACGTGATCGGTCTATAATTCTTGGGTTCCGCAGTACCACCGGCTTTATAGAGAAGGTGGGTAACCCCTGTTGTTAGGAACTGTGGTAGCGACCCAGACTCTAAGGATGACTGGAATTGAGATGCCAGACAAGTGTGTGAACTATTCAACCATTTTAGCCAAAAGTTGTGCAGTCCGTCCGGTCCCGGGGATTTCCAATTCGGTAACGAACGGACCGCTCTTGCTACATCTAATGGCGTAATGGATATAGGTTCCATTTCTGGTATAGTTTCACACACCCGTTCGACATCACGCATCCAATCAGCCTCAGTATGACTGACGGGTACCGACCAGATGCTGCGCCAGAATGTACTCGTGGCGTTATCATCCGGGCGACACACGTCAGTCATGTTTTGTTCAGGTCGCTCCCAAGCTCTGTATACCCACCTCTCATCGCGCTGGAACATGCGATTTTGTGAATACCGATCAACCCGCCGCTTATACCGACGAATACGGCTTGCCCATGCATAAACTTTCTGCTTCAGGAAGTCGATGCGCTCTGTGACACAGGCCATGTATTCTTGGGGACTTATTCCAGTCCCCGAGAATGCCCGCCTCACAAAGCGCATCACACGTGGTCGTGTATTTCCCTCCCTGAAGCAGTATAGTTTGCCGATAAGTACCCTGGCCCCATCGATACGTCGCTCGATCCTGCTCTGCCAGGCTGGTACGGTTGGCTTAGGTCGTTTAGCTTCGTCAGAAATTGGGAATTTGACGTTAGCTAAACGACATGCCGCGACAGCCCCACAGTACAGGATCGAGTGAGTATCGACAAGATCCTCGCTGCTCTCAAAAAAATTCTTAAGCAGCGAGTTCAAGGCACTCACCAGCGCCCTATTTTTTTTAAGCATGGGTAACCGTGGTAGTCGGGGTCTAAGTGCAGCGGGAATTGAACGATACTCACAAAGCGCATCCTCCAACGCACTCCTCAATCGCTCGTTGCACTGGCTACTTACCGTGGCAACCGCATCATCCTCCTCCACAACAGAAGAAATAACAGACCGTGGCGGAACTCTGTTTACAGACACGGACGCCGTTGGTGGTGGTGGAGTTAAGATGATACGGTTGCTTAGTACTTCTGAGCGTAGCCTATCAAGCGCGGTGTCGTCCAACATGTGATTACGTTGGATGACCCGCACCTGATCCGACAGTCGTTGGGCCGTGACGTTTAGGGTTGGTTCAAGTACCTGGAACAGAGACAGCATCCTAACACGGTACGCAGTGAGGTTAGTTCCTCCCTCTGTAGACCCGTAGTATGCGCGCATGACATTCTCATTTATGGACTGAGTCCATCTCATGCGCTGCACACAACCACCGGCAGCGGGGACCCGGCTCGGGGCCGGTTGGCCCCTAGGTCCCAAGCTCTTCGGTGGCCGGCCTCTCCCCTGCCGACGTACAGGCGTTGGCGACGTCGGCGGGGAGAAATATTCGTCGCTCGACGCAACTGCCGCTACCGGTGACACAGGTGATCCAGGGTCCGGCGGCGGTGAGGCGGAGCTGAGCGACGAGTCCGGAGATGGTGGGCGTGCGTTTTGTTTGGCTCTGGCTCTAGTTAACATCTGCAATTACCTTTGTTCATATTTTCCATATTTTCATTCGTTTTATCAATCATTATTGTGATGACATCTGTCATTTTATGTCATAATTTGTATTTTTTCTTTAAAAGTGTTTTTGCCATTATTTCCAGCAATTATTCACTGTAACTGTATTCTAAATAGGCTTTGGTGTTCAGATGCTTGATTTCTGTTTTCTTATTTGCGGTATGATATGAAATATGGGATAAAGGAAAATAAATTGTTTGTCTTTGATGTTTACTTCAGTGTTGCCAAGCTTATTATTATTATTATTATTAAAGGATAAAAGGTGACCCTATTACTAAGATTCCGCTGTCCGTCCCTTTGTCTGTCCGTAATTCACCAGGCTGTATCTCATGAATCGTGATAAATCAAAAAAATCGAAATTTTCACATATGATGTATTTTTGTTGCCGCTATACTCGTAATAACACATAAGTTTTTTTTGTCGTGGTTAAATCTCCATATGAATCCTCCCACCCAGGGCAAGGCGGGAGGGACTGTCAGACTCGTTTTTTTTTATCGTGGTGAAATCATCAAATGAGTCCTCCCACCTAGGGCAGAGCGGGAGGGACTGTCAGACTCGTACTGACTAAAATCCACCAACTATCCACCCACTCCTCAAAGAGGGGTCTTAACGCAGCGATTGCATCGTGCCCGATAATAACACATACTAAAAGACAGAACATTGTTAAAGGGATCCATACAACAGACATGATTTTTTTGTCGTTTTTATAGTACGGAACATACTTGGCTGGTTTTAAATTTCTTTTTTCTTTATTAGTTAATTGCTCTCTTTTAAAGCCGAGACAAGTCGCTAAGTATTTTAATAGACTCAGAACTTTTAGCACAAGAAAAGCACATTCAGCCGTTAAACCTAGTTTCGTTTAATGGCGGTAATGTCAGATGAAATGGTCCTACATTACCATACCATTTGTCTAACGGCTACGGTTGGTATTTGACTAATGTCTTACCTGCAATGGAAATGGTATACTTAGAGCCTTTTTACGGTATCACACTTTTGTTTTGACCCCTTAAATTAGGTACTTACTCAAGTGAATATAATAATAAAATATTATTACTTTATTCATTTTTTTTTTACTTATTAAATACATTTTTAAATATTTTTACAAAAACAAAACAAAGAAAAAAACATTTAAACAAAAAAAACGTTTTTTTTAACTAAAAGTCGTTGTCTCACACTTGGAATTACTCCGGTGTCGTGAGTGCTTTACATAACGATTATTCTTTTCTTTTTAATATGCGTAAGTGTTTTTTTTTGTCTAATCTTATAAAAACCGATGACCCACCCACACTCTGCTAAGTTTACAGAGAACATTTTGATAGTGATTTTTCTAATAAGAACGTTAGACCGGGATTTAAAAAAAAGTCTCTTAATTGAGACTTTTTTTATGGTAATCGGTTAAGACAGACAGAAAGACGAAATTAGGTGGGTATGTTAGGTACTTGGCTGCGTCAAACAACATACAGACGAAAATAGAGGTTTAGCTGAAATCCAACGCCATTGTCCTTGGACCGAGTAAATCTGCTAAGCCGCCAGAAAAAGTAGGCTATCGACACGGCTCCATTCATCTGCTATAGGTAGATCTCCACTCTACTACCACTTCTGATAACAAAAGAAACCATCTTAAACTCGATCAAACATCTTTCTTTTCAACTGTAAAATCTGATCATTCAAATATGTTGGAGCCTGCTTCCAGTCTTATCGAATGCAGCCTCGGTATCTACGTTTATAACTGACTCGCGTCAGAACAGCTGAACAAATCTTGATGGGCTTAGACAACCACACTAGGAATTTCGTCCTGTATCGTGGTTGGCGTTTACAAACATAGAAACTCACATACACAAACACCCAGACCCGGTACAACTTCTTGCAGATCATACGAATATTTGTTCCGTGTGGGGATTGAACCCGCGACACGCTGCGCAGCAGTCGATCGCTTAGCCACTGAGCTAAGCTTGTCTTAGTCTGGAATAACACATAGCATACCATTTATCCTGGTCTACGTTCCCGTGGTATAATTTTCGATCCACACGCGAGTGAACCAGCTGGCAACAACTAATATTGCATAGAGTGATCATCATTTTTGAAACCCAGAAGCTCGAATTTGAAATTGATGGTCGACGGACCGATCAACGGAAATGCTACTTTAAAATGGACCCGTGTGGCTTTTTAAGACTCCCAGAGAGATCTCACTGCACTGTAGCTAAACTACTGCAACTCCTGAAGGTCAGAGTGAACAATAGCATAAAGTCCCGTCCCGTAGATTAAAAACTTTAATGGATTCCTCAACAAAATTAAACAGAAAAGAATATCGTAGGAGTAGGAAATAACGTAATTTCTACTCACGAGACTCCCGTCTCGTGAGTAGACGTACTCGTTTGGCTGTTAATTTAGTCACAAGTTCGTTAAACAAAACCTAAAAACAATTCTACACTTGCTCTATCAAACATCATTTTGGACCCATGTTACGAATGAATTGAGGGTCGAAGAAATTAGTTTCAACCGCATTGTTACTCTTTTGAATCAAGATGTCTGAAACACTTTCGGACGTTCACGAAACTCTGTGGTCCGAACCTCTTTGCTTTGGCGGTTACGTTTAAATTACGTTACGTCAGACGCCATCTTTGAAACTGTTCGAAATTCAAAATTCAATTTTCAATGCGGTAAATTCTCATATTTCTATGAATGTAAGAATGCTATGAAGCCAAAAGCCATCCCACATTCACACAGGACTTGGCATCGTCGTCCAAGTAAATCGGGTCAAAGGAATTTATTGTCAATCGAAATATTATGCGGAACGGAGCAGGTACTATTGTGCTCCCGTTCATTCATTTTCATTTGAAAATTCATAACCTTTGAAATGTGCTGATGTAATTGCTAACTTAAGCTCTCTGGTACTTCGGTTAGAGTGACTACTCCTTTGTAACTGTTGAGCTTGGCCCAAGTATCTTAGAATGACTGGATAATCTTATTCATTTGATGGACTCGTGCAAGGGAGGGAACCGTTTCCAAATGAGTTAGGAAAAAAACATTTTTTGGTGAGGCTTCAAGGGAAATTTGGCAATATCCTTTTACCAATCGAATATTAACCTACCACTATTGTGATAAGGTTGAAAATCTATTAAAGATTGACAGTGGTAGATTGATGTGCCAGACCTATCCGAAATGCAACAACAATATTTCCAACATTTTCCTTTCGGCATCGTCACCGAAGAAAATGTCAGATGACTCAATATTATAATGAGACGTTAATTTATTAAAACAAAATGCTGCCTCGTGTATGTTGTGCTTTTCTAAGATACCTAATTAATAACGACACCTTGTAATTAATAGTCACTTACATCATAATTAAACAACTTAGGTACAATACTGTTTGCCTGTTGAAATTTCCTTCCAACAAATGCTGAGTAACTTTGATAAATATGTCTATTCTGTAGAAACTTTAAATAAAAGACCACTTTCATAGACGATGATTCAACATAGGTAATTCTTCTTATATTCTGAAGTGGGCCCGCCATACAAAACGATACCAGCTTCGTACCGATTACTTCAAACAACAGTCTTCTTCATACATTATACCTTCATGAGCAGTTCATACCGACTGCTGGAGCAATTAGCAATGACAGCTTCAAGCTTATGAATTTGACTGCTCCAACAGTCCGTATATGCTAATCTGGCTAACTACCTATCAAATTCTGTCTCCAATTTAAAAAATAAAAATATTGAAGATATTATCATAATTCATCATAATCATCATTTTCTTGCCCATATCCCCAAATGATTTGGCTATAAACAGAGAAAATTCTCAAAAACCCTTCCTTACTGCACACATTCCTTACAACTTATTCACGGCTCAAAATAATCTCAAAGAGATTCGTACTACATAATACTCACATTGTACCACAACTCGAGATAAGTTTTTCATTATTACCACATTCGGAAGCACCCGTATATAAATAGCTAGAACAATTTATAAGTCTTTGAGTTTGACAATCCTTTGAACTTTTGAAGTAATTTTAATGAGCAATCTCCGACTTACCACTACATAGAGTTTTTACACAGGTATTCTACCTGAAGAGGTGGCCTTCTATGACATCTTAAAGCGAAAGTAGTTCAGCTGTGGGAACGAGATGGCGCTAGATGACTTGTATAGCTCTGTCCCTTTCCCTCAGCGGAACCACACACGACTTCATGCTAGGCCACCTGAACTTATCACAAGATTTCTGTATTTTATTTACAGCGTACTTGAAGTATTTACTGCGTTTATTTTATGGAAAAATGAAACAGCACGTCTAGTTTACGAACGAGGAACTTCGTTCCTTCAAATTAACGTCAAAGTTTCAGTTTACGTCACAAATACTGGATAAAATCATATGTAGTACCTCCGTAGCCCACTAGCAACGTTATGACTGTATAAAGACTGTATTTAAATTAAGTATACCAGTAGGAATTTGAATTTCGAAATGTTTTCTTTTTTTTTCAAGTTCTTTATAATTCGCGCGGCAACTATTAAAGTTTTAAACTTCAAAGTCATGTGGTGAAAAATCATTGTTCGATAGGAATCTACAAAAAAACTACTTATTACATATCTTGTAACAGGCACTTTTGTAAAGCTCCAAAATATATTATAATAATATATTCTCCGAACAAGTATTCAACTCAATGAGCCAAGCATTTCAGTTCAGTGATCATCATTATTTTCATGAAAATGTATCTACATTGAGCAAAGCTTTTACGCAAGCCCGCTTCTTTGTTTGTCAGAACATATTCAGAGCATAGTAAAACCTACATGCATATTTATTCAGCCTCGATTTGGTGACTCAATCATACCTCGGTACAAAGACGAATCAATACGAAGGTGCCACTGTATTATCGGCGATATTTTTATTCAAGTTCTGCGATCATATTTGCGTATCACGGCCAAGGACACATTAAATAATTAATTTTCAACACCCATTATTCTTTTCACTCAATTTAAGTATTGCTATAAAAGCTTGGAACTGTAAGAAAAACCATCAATCGCGCTCATGAACTGAACACGCGATCATTGTTATAAAAATCGTTAAACATAGAAATAGTATTTCTACTTTATTTAATTAAAATTATAATTGGGCGTGAGATAAATAATTGTGAAGGAGACACGCGATGAAAATCTGCACTTATGTCAAAGCAGCTGACGCAGGCGGATCATCTGTTGTATGTTGAGTGTGACAAGGATCTTTTGGCTCTTTGATACCGTTGACATGGCGACACTGTTTCCAAACTTTAGTGAAATTTAAAAACCAAGGTGGTAGTTTCACACTACATAAAAGACAAATATTGCTTACTCGTAACGTCATCATCATCTCAGCCATAGGACGTCCACTGCTGAACATAGGCCTCCCTTTTAGATCTCCACATGTACCGGTTGGAAGCGACCTGCATCCAGCGTCTTCCGGCGACCTTTATAAGGTCGTCTGTCCACCTTGTTGGTGGACGTCCAACGCTGCGCTTGCTAGTCCGTGGTCTCCACTCTAGTACTTTTCGACCCCATCGGCTATCTGCTCTGCGAGCAATATGGCCTGTCCATTTAAATCCATCGATTTAAAAAATAAAAACAATTTTCTTTCTTAATTAAATGATTTTTTCATATACGGTGTGCTTGACTAAAATGGAAAAACAAAAATTATACAAAATAGTTCAACACGTATTCGATTTAAAACTCTGTTAATTTATATTGTAACACACTGCATCATCTTGATAGTACCCACACGGAATTAGTAAGTACTTTTATAGTACTAGGAGCTAGTTCCATGAAAAACATAATGTCATAAATGTCAAAAGATATTTAAATCAAACATGTCAGGGTGTCACCATTAGTTGCCAGCAGTAATTTAGCGCTTGTAGATGACAAGTGTCAGATTAATCATTTTGTTGCAGTTGGCAGATTCATTCAGACGATCATTTTGCATCCGCATTATATGTAAATGTACGTTAGCTATCATAGTAGCGAACTACGCAGTACCTATCAATTTGTTTCATAGAGTAAATAGGACACAAAAAAGTGTTAAATAACTTTTCTATCGAAAGTCGATAGCAGAAGTCAATGAAATAAAAAACAAAGGCACCAACTTCTTAAAACCAGAGATTTTTTTTTTACTTTATCCTTTTTTGAAAATGCGCCATCCATGAAAACAATAACGGATGTATGCGGACGACGTGACTGGATCTACTCATATTATTGTTATACACAAAAACCTTCTCCAAAATGTAATAAAACTTTTGTGAAAACCGCTTCAAAATCGGTTCAGCTAAACGCAAGGTAATCGCGGTCAAACATACTTGCAAACAAACATACGGGTCGAACTGAAAATCTCCTATTTTTAAGTCTGTAACAAAAAGTAACCGATCCGAAGCGTCTAGCTTCAGAAAAAAAACATTTTCCACTTGAAATCTTAAGCGGTGTTAACCTAGATACGTTTTGAGGCGATAATGCCAAGATGTTCTAGTAATGAGGCACAGGAAAGCCCTTGTAAAGCCAAAGCCGGGAAACCCGGAATTAAAATACGAGAGCGTTTAAAATGTTGCCGTTTCGTATTTAAGAACGATTTTAGATTGTGTCGGGGATTAGAGGCATAATGTTATGTTATGTCAACTGATTTATTCATCATATCCCGTAAAAAATAAAACCTATCATTGTGCTATAATAAAGTAGATAGTACTGTTCTTCGTGGTTCTCTTATAAAAATTCAAACTGACCTACTTCGTATAGATATTGTTTCGGCTTTGAAGAGGCAAAACTTGCATTGGATTCGCAACTACGAGTACTCTTGTCTGTTATTTGAATACCTCGTACTCTTTTGGACTCGAGAACTGGTTGAAATTTATTGTACCTAACTGGTATAAAAATACTGGATGAAGCTAAAATTGTATTATAATACTTGTTGGCCGTCAAAAACTGTACAATACACAAAAGAGTACTAAAAAGTTTTTACTGCTGCAAACATTATTATTAGTAGTACCTAGCTATTAATTTTATAAACACTTACCTAGTCATGAGCTCCTAGTACTCGATATTTAAAAAAATACAAAATAAAACTTCTCTATTTATGTTGCTCTACGCATGCTCCCCCCCCTGTCATACATTATTTACCGTTGGAAATTTTGTGTGTAAACTTATCTACTAGCTATTTTGGTTGGAAAAACAATTAAATAGGTACTACATTTAAAAACTAAAATTAATAGTAAAAAAATTAAAAAATTAAATTACAATTAAATTAAATTGAATGTATAAATAATAATAAATCACCAATATAAAACCTAACTGCTCGATAACTATGATTCATTGCTTAAAGTGATAAAAACCAAGAAAATTACATATTAAAATATTTATGTACATTTATATAAAATTATATTATGCTGCCTTTGATTTATAATACACAATGTACTCCCCCGCATTCATGCACGATGAGTGAGAGAGACATTTATATGGAAATCAATTATAAATAAGCGTTGATTTCAAACTAATGAAACGTTCCATTCATTGCATAACTGAATCGGTTGACAGGAGATAAAATATTTCTGAAAAGCAATACACAGTTTGGCCATTTTCGGTTGCAGTTGTTGCTCATTATTTTTAAGGTTACTTATAACTACAGTCATTGTAACTAGTTTCGTTATAGCTACGGTTGTGACTCAACTACTGTTCAACTACATAATTTGATTGAACTAAAATTGATTGCACTAACGAACGATTCATCTAATGTTTCTTTAAGATATTGGTTGTTTTACCAAATGGATGATTTACCTACAGTTTTTTTTTATGAATAAAACGCGTTTGCTTTATTTCTAAAGCGGAGGAAGAAGAAGGTCGACGGAGCCTCGCACCACGGGGCTTTTTTCTGTCTTCAGGGTTTAACCCAACCAATCCGAACCTCGGGGTGCCCTAGAAATCGACGGTTTTCTTCTCGTTCAAAAGCACATATTTGTTCAGCTGATATTAAGGTAGGAGTGAAGTTATCGGGGAACTAAGAAAAAACCTTAGAAATATTCTCTGACTAGCCATTTGTCGTAAAACGACTTGGGACACCCCGACTCCGACAGGTTAGGTTAAAAGGTAGCCATCCCCTTCGTGGTTTTTTTTTTAACCCAGGTATAATACGTTTTTTATAATACCACACTTACTGTAACAGGGATATTAATTGTAGCTAAATATACTCTAATTAACCGTAGGTGATTTATCCATTAGGTATTTCGTACTTAGTTATTACAAACTTATGTGAAACGTTAACTAACCATTAGTTATACCAAACGGTAGGTCTTTTGACCTTAGTAATATCGAAAGTAATTAAAATGACTGTAGGTATTTTGATACGTAACCATTTTTAACGATGTCTATTATATAAATTCATTGATTAAATTTATTTGTATCTTTCGAATAATTATGATAAAAATACGTATTCATCAAACCTATCAATCAATAAATGTAATAACCATATAACTTAATAAAAAAAGTGTTTTCGATTTTAGTAGACGGTACCGAAATATATTTTCTTTTCAGGCAAACAATCAAATTATTAATAAAATGTATGCAATAGCAATGTAATTTTGTATTCATATTATTAAGTAAATAAGCGAAACATAAATTACCTTGATTTCATAGAAAAACATAACGGAATATTTTATATAAATAATATGAAAATTCGTTGGAGCAGCAAGTTTTATTCTTGTATGCACAGTCTGCTTTTCATTTCTTCTATAGAACACAGTTAATTCATAATGTCTTCTTCAACCACCGTTTCAATAACTGGTAATTCGACCAATTAAAATTAACAGATCAACACATCTAAACTGAATTCCAGAGCTGTCAATATTATGAAACGAGCAATTCTTGAACGCGATTAATTTGTCAGTTTCATTGATGGAATTCAACGCTAATTAGCTATTTGACTGAAAAATTATAATTAGTCCGTCACTTAGATTATCAGAAAATATTCGACCCGTATTTTTTCTTTTGTTTCGTAAACCAAAATTGACGGAGATACGATGCTTTCAAAATTGGCAATACGTCACAATTTCTCTCGAGTTTTGATGCGTTGTATTTTGGTGAATATTCATTGTTTTTACAAAAGAAATAATACTTATTTTTTTAACCTCTAAATAACGGACTAATTACATTTGTAATTTATAGCTACTGTCAAATAGCCAATTGTGTTCTGAAAAACAAACAAGTTTCTTTTAAGAGATTTAAATAAGTGATTCATCGATCGTAGTCGCGTCGTCCACTGCAGTGCTGCCAGATTCAAGGGCGGCGCGCGACACCACCGCTTTTAACACGCAAACTCATTACTAACTCGATATGGTTGCTATTTCGTCGCGTGTAACACATCACATGTTAGTCCCAACTTTTGAATGAAATATAACATAGTTTTCAAGTGTAAAAAATCAACAAGATTGTGAAGTTAATGAGTATTGTAGAGTCAGATACGTGGATTAGAGTAAAACAAGAATAAAAAATGAATTAAGTACAGATAGTAACTAATATTATAAATACGAGAGTTTGGATTTTTGTTTTCCTTAACCTCGTCAGAGCTGATAGGAACTTGATGAAATTTGGCTTAGGTATAGGTAGTAATCTGAAATACCTAATAGTATAGTAGTGCCGATGTAACGTTCATAGCTTATTTAACAGCTCTTTAAGGGGCCTCTTACAGTCCACTAGCGCCGCCAATCGAAAAAATGTCATAACTCGTAAATAGAATCAAAAATACAAAATGTGGTCTGTAATTACTGTAGAAAAGGCAATAACGTAATTTTATAACACATTTTTTTATTTGTAACAAAAACGGCCGTTTATGTTTAGAATGCACGATTTAGCTAAACAGCTATATTTCAAGTGTTGACAATGTATTATAAAATTACGTTATTGCCTTTTCTACAATAATCACCTTTATTGTGAACTCTAAACTAGGTATCTAATTAAAAATAAGCACTATAATATAAATTTTTAGACTGACATGGTCACTACAACTTGTATTTTTACATATTACTATTACCTATTAACTCAAAACAAATAATAAACATGATAAATATCCCGTTTTAAATCTAAACAACACTATAATACCTAACAGATTCACTGAAATTTTACACAAAATATAATAAGCCTTAATAACAATATAAAATACTATTATATGACGCTCAAATAATTACATTTTCGTATTACTCACAATACCAAACATAATTTGACTCGTGTATCAAGTGGGATTGTTAAGATAAACACGTAATACATGTAAAGCTGGAAAGGTAGAACAATTCCCTACCCAGCCTTCATTTAAGATAAATAAGATATGCTACAAATTAAGCACACAATTTTCTTTGTATGACAGACGCGGTTGCTCTGATTCTTAAGTATTCAGCCTTTTTATTTCAACCTTTTTTGTTATCGTATTTCATTTACGTAGAAAACCTCTTTACGGTCACAGAGCTTTTTTTTTTTTTTTTTTTATCGTGGTAAAATCATCAAATGAGTCCTCCCACCCAGGGCAGGGCGGGAGGGACTGTCAGACTTGTACTGACTAAACTCCACGGTGTCCTTCACTAGCCCTTTACGTACCGGGGTCACGGTAATCCCTTGGTCCCGCGACCCCGGCAGGCTTCGGCCCTCTACAGGCCCCGTCGCTATGCTGACACTCTTTCAGGCGCGCGTGGAACACAACGCGCCGTCGACCCGGGCATGGTCCATGGTCGGACAGCGAGTCGCCCATTACTCGCTGCCCGCATGCCCGCGCCTACGGTGGCCGGAGATCGTCTTGCGACGTCCGACGCCGTGGGCGTCTACCACTGCGGCTGGGGTGGAGGGAGGACGCTGTCCTCTCCCTCAGGCGGCCCGCCTCCTCCTTCACGAGCATGACTGCTTCGCAGAAGGAGGCGACCGCTTCCCACTCCATCTCGCCCCGCAGCATGGCCTCGACCAATGCCGGGCGCGAGAGGTCTCCGCCTATCGCCGTCGTGAGGACACGGCGGTGCTCTGCCCAAGCGGGGCAGTCCTGCACCGTATGCTCCACCGTGTCACGGTCACAGAGCTAGCAATACTAATATCCTTTTGACGCGGCTCTACTTCTGGTTCTAAAAAATGTAGTACCACAACTTTTCCGCAAGACTTCAGGCATTGCGCGGACTTTATTTGGCCGCATAGAGTACTTGAAGTTGTTTATGTGCAGTATCGTTTCACAGAAAGGATGTGTCTGTCCAAAATCCAACAAATCTAAATCGGACCGCATGATCATAATGTATATTTTTTATCTTAGTCGTCATTTATTTGAGAAGGAGGGCCGCGTGAGGGAGAGGACAGCGTCCTGCCTCCACCCCAGCCGCAGTGGTAAAGGCCCACGGCGACGGACGATCTCCGGCCACCGTAGGCGCAGGCAGTCTGGCGGCGAGTAATGTGCGACTTGCTGTCCGACCATGGACCATGTCCGGGTTGACGGCACGCTGTGTTCCACGCGCACCTCAAAGAGTAGCAGCATAATGACCCCATTAGAAGGCCAAAGCCTACCGGAGTCGCGGAACTCACGAATTACCGTGACCCCGGAACGTAAAGGGCTATTGAAGGACACTGTGGATTTTAGTCAGTACGAGTCTGACAGTCCCTCCCGCCCTGCCCTGGGTGGGAGGATTTATATGAAGATTTTACCACACAAAAAAAAGTCATTTATTTAGGATTTAATCAAAATAAGTCATAAAGAATTAATAGTTACATTTGGGAGGAGTGCCGACTTCCCCAAAATATTATCTATGCTTTATGTTACAAGTCATTATCGTGTGCCTAGTCCGTTTCCAAACTATTTCGGCATCTAGTCGGCATTTTACTTGGATCGACAGCATATCTGAACTTTTTTTTTTCATTTGACTACACTCTTGCCTATAAATGTAGTCGACGGTGAAGCACGCTTGTGTAAAAGTAACCTATTCACTGTTGATTGAAAGACCCCAAGGTTTTCAGAACACACAAGTACTTTTACAACCCTTAGACTTAGGAGTGAAGCATATTTATCATAACAGTAAAAAATATCTGATAGTTATTTAAACATTACAATGAAATGGTTCCTAACACTTCAGCATACCTGATACCTAAAATAATAGGCCGCTATCCTCAACGACTGTTATCATGTTTGTAAATACTGTAAACAGGAAAATAACAGGCCGTTATTTAATAACGGATATCTGGATCTGTTATTTCTGTGACAGTAACAGCGACAACAGATATCGTATTAAACCTGTGAAAATATATATATATGTATGTAGATACATTGGTACCTATATATTTAATTCGGAGCTTCCCTCTCCGTCAGCTGATACCGCGATAAGGGGTACTTAGTTCTCCGGTTGTCAAGTTGAGATATCCGCATCGACACGTGATTGATGGGCATCGACGAAACTTATGTGCCTCTGTTTGGAGACGAAACTGTGACTTAACGGTTTTTTATGTGTGTATGTTCATCTGATCCCGCATTACTTCTAAACTACTTATCATAATTCGATAATTGCTTGTCTATACTAATATTGTAAAGGAGTATAAGTTTTTTGTTTGTAGGAGGTAATTTATGGAACTAATGATCCAATTCTAAAATTTAAAGAGCTCTTATAAGCACTCAAAATTTTCTATTTTTTTTAATATTTATATTTTTATACTTACACCATGCATATTAGCCGAGCTAATTTAAAATAAATACAAAATTGTTTCAGAGTGCCAGGTTTTTTTTTTTACTATAATACTTGATTAACGCTGTTAATTGTCCCTGAATAAATAAAAGAAACGTTCACTACAGTGCGCTTTATGTAGACATTCATAGGCACACTTAGCATTAGTGAAAACGGGCATTATTTTCCCGGATCAAAATTATTTATTATTTACTCATATATTTATTAACCTAAAAACATATACTTCCCGCTCTAACGTCTAGTAGATAACGTTTTACCTAGTCATCATAAAGGCGTCATCCCAATACATTTTCCCAAACCAATAATTCAACAAACGAAGTCTCCCGGACCAATTGAGGTGGGAACATTAATCCCGGAGATATCAATTCTAGCCTTTCTACCTGGCTTTCTACCCAGTTTAATTCTTTAATTGAAACTTCAACTAGCTTGAAACTTCAAAGGAGAATTAAAGGTGAATGGAAAAGATTTCAATTTGACTACTTCTTTGAAGCTTGCTCTCTACTTTGAAAGAAGTTGTTAAAGTTTAATCTTAGTTTGATTTGTAGTTGAAAGATGGCAACTTTTGCGGACGTAGTTTAATATTCATAGCGAAAGTGCAATCTTACAAAATAATATTACTAGCTAGAAGTCTTCATAAATTAGCTAAAAGGTAATTTGTCGTATTGGTTGAACCAAACTGTCGCCCCGAACTTATTTGAAATGCATAAAAACATTTACGATGCTTCACATATTTACATGATTAAGAGACGTTAGGGGAGGCCGCTAATCATTATCATTAATCAAAAATATGTAATTGAATTTGGAAACAAAGATGAAATTATATCAAGAGAAAAAAGGTTTCTAATTTTAACTTTAAACGAGCTTTACTTGTTTTAATTGTTTAGTTAGCGTATTTCGGAAACGAAACGATTTGAAGGGTCATATTAGATTTTTTATTTATTTCTACATTACGAGTATATACGTAGTTGTATTTTTTGTAAAAACGCGATTTTACACAAATACAGAGGACGAAATTCGATCACCCAGATCCTTTTTTTACATATTAATCACATATTTGATGACTCAATTATGTCTATACACCCTGGCTGAAGCGGAAGGGACTATCAAATTCGTATTGACTAAAATCCATGGAGCTCCTTCAATATCCTTTTACATTCCAGGGTCACGGTTACCTGTTTAGATGGAACCGCGGCCCCGGGTCCTTATATGAATCATAGTTATAGTTCCTTGTGGGGTCCATGCATAGACCAACAGCTATATGATACGACTGGCACTGACAGATTTAACCGGGCCGTTTCACCATGACATGTCAATAAAACCGACGACATAGGCTCGATTCCCGACACATCTCTCAAAGGGATATCGGGTCTACAAGTTCCGTACCGAAAACTTGTCATGTCGATCATTGTAATAAAAACTCATAGATATGTATTGGTAGATAAGTAGTAGGTACACATGGCTACACATCAAGCTATACAAATCTTTTATAAGCTGACCGTTATTTGCACAGAAATATCATACAAAGCGAGGCCAAGATAGATTTGTTCGGGCAATGCGTGACTAACCGTCCCATCATAGGCTTTGACCGGGTCGACGGCGTGTCGTGTTCCACACTCGCTTCAAAGAACTTTTAGCAATCTGACGGGCCCCCTTTATAGGGCTGCCGGGGTCGCGGGACTGTCTTATTAGGTAAACGTGACCCTGGAACTTAAAGGGCTATTGAAGGACACCGTAGATTTTAGTCAGAGTGTCCGCACTGGGCGGGACAGGAGGACTCATTTGATGATTTTACTACGATAAAAAAGTAGATTGGTTATTAAATCTTGATATGTAGCCGTATACATTAGCGATCTAAATCGTGTTAGTACTACAATCCTGTCTTACACTAACTTTAACATGAAAAAAAAACAAGTATAAATCTAGCCATTTTTTTAAACAAGCATTTAATCCCATTTGTCTGGATCTAGGTCAATCTAGAATTAACTAGAGACGTTTTTGCTACGCAATCTAAAAGATAAATGTGTCTGTTATATGTTTTTGTATGTCTACATGTTACGCATGTAATTCCCCAGAGGTTATACAGAGGTGAACTCAATGGTACACCCACGTTTCAAAAGCTAGCATAAACATTAACATAGAACGAAGCCAGACTTTGCGGTTGCTATTGAAAAAATTATGATTGTAAAACTCAAAGTAACGCTGGAACTCAGGACATTTTGTACAGCAGTTACGTCTATTAGACTATTCTTTTTTTTATAGCGTAGCCTGTGTCCTATTGCTGGACAAGGGCCTCCTCTTTCTCCTTCCAGTCCTCTCTATTTTGGGCAATTTCTAGGCATGTCTGCCCCGCGAACATGATCAGATCGTCACACCACCTCCGCCGCGGTCGACCTCGATGGTAATGTCCTTCCTCAGACGTCCTGTGGGTGACGATCTTTGCCCACCTCTCCGGGTACATTCGTTCAACAAGGCCCGCTCACTCCCACTTCAGCTTGACTATTTTTACTCCTATTTTGGGGTAAAGATTATTGGGGTAAATAAAAGTTATAATCAATCTACAAAATACCAACCACAAGCATTTTTTATTCCCGGCTCTGCTCGGGTGCAATCTCTCCTTTATTATGAACTAGCTTCCGCCCGCGACTCCGTCCGCGCGGATGTCGGTCTTCGCGTGGATGGTTTATTTCTCCATTTTGAGTAACTCTGACAATGACATCTTATAAATATCTATTGGACCCAAATACGGCTAAGCCTATAATAATTAAGGAGTTTCGCGGTTCTACAGAACAACGTCTATGAATAAAACTGAAAAATAAGATTTTTTTTTCTACGTATTTTTCCAGGATGAAAAGTATCCTATTTTATGCCCAGGATAATAAGGTATAATTATACCAAGTTTCATCGAAATCGAACCTTTAGTTTTCACATGATGCCTGCATATACAGACAGAAAGACAGAAAAAAAAAATTATTCACATATTTGGGTTTGGTATCGATCCAGCAACACCCCCCGCTATTTATTTTTTCAATATTTTCAATGTACAGAATCGACCCTTCTACAGATTTATTATATGTATAGATTTTATATACATATAAACCTTCCTCTTACGTCATTCTATCTATTATAAAAACCGCATCAAAATCTGTTGCGTAGTTTTAAAGATCTAAGCATACATAGGAACAGACAGATTGACAGCGGGAAGCGACTTTGTTTCATACTATGTAGTGATACCAAACGCACACCATTTGTAAACACACAATTTTTTCTCCAAAATGCCTAACATATAAATGATTAAAGGTCAGTTTTCTGTTGGTTTACGACCACTCGTTCATTACGAACCAAAATGACGTGTTAAAACAAAATTTAAACGTTTACGGTCGAAATTACTTGGGGTGCTGAGCTCGGCTCTCAGGCGAGGCTTTAACAAGTTCGAGTCGAACTTGCACACGAAGGGTTTCGTACCATTAACAAACGGCAAAATAATCACGTTTTTTGGGTGGGAAATGGGAGACCCCGTTTTTTTAAATCTAATTATTTATTTTCAAAGTGAATAATTATAACTTAATATTCTGTGAATATTTTAAGCGTCTTTCTGTTGCCGTTATCAATATCAAGCAAAAACGAGCAAACAAATCACGATTGTTGTATGGGAGCCCTCTTAAAGATTTATTTTATACTGTTTTTTAGTCAATCGTATCGTTTATTTACAATCGTTGTTATAGCGGCAACAGAAATAAATCATCTGTGAAAATGTCAACTGTCTAACTATCATGACATATAGCCTGGTGACAGACGGACGGACAGACAGAAAACGAAGTTTTAGTTATAGGCTCCCGTTTTACATTTTGGGTACGGTACCCTAAAAAGCCGGTCAATTTTCAGCTCAAAACAATAAAAACCGAAAAAAAATGGCGTTTGATGTATGTGCGATCGGAGCTTCAAGAGCATTCACGAATATGTACGTAACTGACTCTTATCAAGTGAGTCAGACATGGCGTGTGAATGGCAAAGAGAATTTTCGCTGAACATTAAAGAGATATTAATGCTTTCTCGTAGAGGTCATAAATACTCGATTACCTGTATCGACAGCACATCCCCCTGAAATAAAGACGTTCATACATCTTTTTTTTGAGCATTTTGGCTCATACGCCTATTCAGAGAATCGTTAACAGTTCGATTCAAAACCCCAGAGGCGACTGTAACTTTTAATATTGTGTAAACTAACTTACATCGTTATGCTGCAAGACCGAGACCAAGACCTTTTTTTTATCGTGGTAAAATCATCAAATGAGTCCTCCCACCCTACTGTCAGACTTGTACTGACTAAAATCCACGGTGTCCTTCACTAGCCCTTTACGTACCGGGGTTACGGTAATGGGCAAGTCCCGCGACCCCGAAGACCAAGACCTTAGTATACAACCATTAGTATTATACTTTTTTTTTTTTTTTTAGGGTGGCAAAATCATCAAATGAGTCCTCCCGCCCTGGGCGGGGCGGAAGGGACTGTCAGACTCTTACTGACTAAAATCCACCCGTGTTTCTTCGGATGCCCTTTACGTTCCGGGGCCGCGGTATCCTGGATTAAGAAAAAAGCCGCGACCCCAGCAGGCATTTGGCCCCGTAAGGGGCCCCGTCGGTGACGCGTGAAACACGACGCGCCACCTACCCGGGCTTGGTCCTTGGTCGGACGGCGAGCTTACCCATTACTCACCGTCCGCAAGCCCGCTCCGCCGCTGTGCCCTCTGCTGTTCAGAGGGACACGCGTTGGAGCATCCACCCGACAGGCTATTCGCATACGGGCAAAGAGACCCCTTAGGCACACAGTGCCTAAAAGAGTTTTTGCCCGCATCCCAGGGTGCACCGGCCCGAAAAACTGGTCTTCCCCCCGGACGTATCCGAAGGGGAACTCCAGTCCACGGGCGCACGTGGAGGTTTCCTGTCTTAGCACCCCATTAGTATTATACTTAGTATAATACCATCTTTAAAAATGAACGATTGTATTGCTAGAACAAACATTTTCTAGTTTTTAAATTTTTGTGGGATCTAACGGAAAAATGTTAAAGTGACATTCATCAGTGGGATCCAATGAGAATAAATTAATGTTTCGATAAACAAATACTAACTAATATATCGGGCCTTTTTGAAGCATCGAAATGAAAAGAAAACAGTCTAAACTTCTGTAAATCGTGTGCCTTTACAAACACCCAATAAATTCCGCGTCTTATCGAATTGGACTCCAACGATAAGGAGCTTCCATAAAACTTCTTTTCAACGATTCCCCATAATCCTTTTCTTTCTCATAATTTATACCATGCAATCAGTTTTCAACAGTTAGATATCGAGCCAACCCATATCTCTACCAGAGAAATGTACGAATTGTAAAAAGCATTAGCAAAATGAAATTGCTGAGTCACTATTTTTATTTGTAGAAATGTAACGCTTTGCTGGAGATATTTATAAAACTAAGTGGATATTAACTTTCTTGGCTGATATAAAATAAAGTGCGATATTCTGTATGTCAGAATATACATTGCACAATTACATCTGATTTGAAAGTCAGTCAGTCAGTCAAATCCATCACATTCCTGTCCTTATCTCATTCTACATGAGGTCTGCGGAATACGTTTTCTTCTGTCTTTCTCCCCTGTCAGAGGTCACGTCATTATACTATGCTCTTTTTTCTCACTCTCAGAATCCATAATTTTTATCAGTTGATTAAGTAAAATCGTCAGATTGGTACGAATCGGTAGTGATCGGTGCAGGTAAAACTTGTATAAAAAAACCAGCAAACCTACTGAGTCTCAACTTGTGTCTATTATTTGCGAGCACATAAGATAAGAGCGAAGAACCAACAAGTAATGATCCTCAAAACAGCTTTACGATACGCGACGCAAGCGTTGATTCGTATAAATATTTAAAACTTTAAGTAACGATCCGTCTGTACCGACAAAAGCGTTTATAATTGCTACAAAATTAATTAGAGTTGGGTAACAAACGAGTAAACAAACTCGATTAGGTAAATCCAGCGTATTTACCTCCATAACAGTTGCGAATGATCACAACATGGAACTCTCGCTCAGGAACACGAATACTGGCAGCTTATTTGGATAGTGTCCCAGAGGAACCGCTTGTAACTGATTAAAATTAAAATTCTCTCTTACACAGAAACTATTTTTAATGGCAGCTAATTTTACGTTTCTACCTTACGGTTTAATGCCAAAAAAAATGAATGCTGAGCTTGCTTCAGGAACTTTTATAACCAAGAGAGCTAAAAGGTTTTAACCTCCGTTTCAACTATTTTTTTAAAACGTTTGGTAGTTTGGAGTCTGTGGCTTGCTTTGCATCCGAAATGTAATTGCGTCATTTATAATTATATTCTATCCATCACCCTATTAAGTCAAATTAAAACTGTTACATGGTTTTATACATTATTTATTTACAAATTATGCAGATATTATGCAACATACATAAACATTGATAATAATTTTATAAACACCCAGGTGGTAGGTAGTCACCATAGGTAGGTACAGTCAGGCACACTTTGAATACTAACATATTTTACTTTATAATTTATTTACTCCGACATGCTTTCCACGTGCACGTTTATTTAATTTGCCTTGCATTAGGGATGCTAAAACTTTTTTTACTGTTGTTTTTTTAACAATATTTTTTTTAATAATGGCGCTGACTGTTTTTTATTAATATTATACAGCTGAAGAGTTTGTTTATTTGGTTTAACGCGCTTATCTCAGGAACTTTTTGTTCGAATTGAAAAAATATTTTTGTATTGATTAGTCTATTTATCGAGGAAGGATATAGGCTAAATAACATCAGTCTACAACCAATAGGGAACAAGCAGCGTGGTTGAAACCACGGGGAACTGCTAGCTTAGTATATTCCTAAATCTGCGGTAATTATTACCTTACGTTTTGCAAAATTTTAAATTATTCTTCTTTTTGCCAATAATAAACACAAACATTATTTAAAATGACTCCATAGACAAAAATACAACATTTAAAATTAGAGTACCTACTCAGTTACTCACGCATGTATAATTGTATATACGAATACTGCATAGGGGGAGCTTTTTTTGTTTTATTTGACCTCGCACACAGACGAACGTTTGGCAACCCTAGCAACGTGCGGATATAACGTCACGTGTGTCCTTGAAACGCCCGCTGCATTCGACCACCCCCTCCTGCCAACTGCAGGGGTATAGCACCTGCTTTAAATTGCAAATTTAATTGCGACCAGCTTTTCTATACAACGTGAGACGCTCTAATTAGGCAGCAAACTATTTATGTGTATTAACACTAAAAGCAATGTTGGATGTGTTTTTAATTAATGTTCTGGAAACTGTTTTACAAGCTTTAAATTAACTTGCCTTTTTACATGATACACTTTTCGTATTATTATTTCGTATGGGTCAAATCTGGGCAGCTTCATTTCTCAACCAGCTTTCCAGATTTAGCCATAGACACGACACTTTATATACGCGTCCAGTTTTGATAGAAAAACATAATTTTCTACTTAGTCCACTTTTAACCATTTCTGTGTGATACTTCAGCAAGCACTTCAGCGGTTTCGTGTGTACAACTTTTTCCTAAAAACTTGCAAATTAATGGTCAACAAATTTATAAATTGCGGAACTTAAGCCAAATACTTGTACCTCGCTTACAAAAGTGTTTGAGAAACAAAAGATGAAGCTTTCGTAGGTACACACTTTGGATAAAAATAACTCATTAATTAAGGTGCTTATAACAGAAATATTTTTGCTTGTCTTTGCCTTCAGGCTACAGCCTCCGCAAGTTATTTTCGACAATAAGTATTGATTTCTGTTCTAAGAGGATAACAGAAGTAATTTGAACATTCTTATTTTAGCTAACAGTAAGTACAGTAAGTACCTTGGTCGCCGAACTGTTAAAAAAGGTAACCGTAACCCTATTTCAAAAACGGTTATTGAAAGAACACAGTCCGTTTTGGGCAGCACGAATCTCACAGTCCCTTCCGCTGCACGCAGACACGCAGACTCGACTAACTCCCGTTACGTCTGTCAGAGAGTCCAGTTTAATGAGTTCTGGACTTATTTACCCGGTATCGAGAAGGTCAAATAGGCAGTCGCTTCATGTAAAATACTAGTATTCAGCAGCATCCAGTTAGACTGGAAGCCAACCCCAACATATTTGAGAAAAGGCTAAAGATTTCATCCGTCTAACGGCCCGTTTATGACTGGTCTAAGCGGTAAGCGGAGCGACGGGTGGCACGAATAAGAATTACCTAGTTACTTTAAGATGTTTTTTTGAAAAAAGAAAAAATCTGCTGCGGGTGGAATTTGATTCCGCGTCTTCTGTATAAGACTAGTCCAGACCCCTTGCCAATTAGGCTACCGCAACCCCGCACTTTGAACAGAATAAATAATATCTTACGATACGCGACGCAAACGTTAATACGTATAAATAATTAAAAAAACTAAATACTTTGTAAGTACGCGAATACGCCTCTGGCGGCACCTGTGGTGTGTTTCAAATATTTCTATGCATTTGATCCTACCGCTCGCCTGGGCCGTCCCGCTAAAGCCTTTGTCAAACAGACAGTCGTGGCGAATGCGAAGCGTGACGTTTTTATTTGTAATGTATGGAATTGTTTGAATCCAGTCACATAGAAAAGCGAAAGCGATCCGATAGCGTGACAGAACTATCGGACTGACGTCTCGCTTCGGTTCGGTATCGCTTCGCACTCGCCTGTCTGTTTGACAAAGGCATAAATAAGTCTTTGCTCAAAGCGGCAAGGTCGTGCGTGAACGGACCGTAGTACTATACTATGGTAGTACTATAGATTTTCGTCCGTAGTTACACGGACGTCGAAAATACATTTCTACTTATCTAATCAGAGCCCATAAACGTGCCGTATTTTATCAAGTACTTGACTCATAATAATTCATTAGCTACTTTATCTTGATGTAAACATCCTTATTATGTGTTCAGAGAATTGATTGTGCTAAAAGCTTCAAAAGATGGTTCAAGGATACAGTGATTGCTAAAAGCTCCAAAAGATGGAACAAGGATACAGTGTTAATCATTTAGTACTTACTTCTCTCTTCTCGTAATTTTTAGGATAGTCGGGATTTTTTTTCTCAGTTGTCACCAGTGGTTACAAAGTTCTTCTGGCGGGCTCCTAATGACGGTTTCATATCTTAATTAAAACTAGACCTGGAAATGATGCTTATCTCTGACTATGAAACTGAAAACAATACCGGGAAGTGCGGATACGCACTTCTAATGTTTGATTTAGATTCCGGTAACATCACAGAGCTATAACAGTAACAGCAAAGTAACCATAATTCAAAATTGAATGAGAATTAATAAAATAACAAATATACTGTTGTTATACATGCTGCTATACTTTTCTTACGAAAAGCCTACGCTGCTACGAAAAGTCGTAGAGCTACAGATACAGCCTCTAAAGCCGCAGAATTTTTACACAACGCATATCAGTCTATGCTTTGTTCAGAACATTCATACCTATGAATACTTTTTTTTTATCGTGGTAAAACAATCCACAGTGTCCTTCAATAGCCCTTTATGTACCAGGGTCACGGTAATTCGTAAGTCCCGCGACCCCGGCAGGCTTTGGCCCACTACAGGCCCCGTCACTATGCTGACACTCCTTGAGGCGCGCGTGGAACACAACGCGCCGTCGTCCCGGGACCTATGAATACTAGGCTATAACTGTCACACTGCAGAGCAAAGGCCTCTTCTTGAACAGAGAAGCCATAAACATTGCTCGCTTTAAAAAACAGTTTACCCATGAAAAATTAACTTGTCTTTATCATATTCAAAACATTATTCAATGTAAGAGGACAATAACAATTGCTAGCATTATTTGAGTTGAAACACACGGGAACCTAGAACGTAAAGGGCTATTGAAGGAACATCGTTTGGTGAGTACGAGTATGACAGTTCCTTCTGCCCTACCTAGGGTGGGAGGACTCATTGGATGATTTTACCATGTAAAAGTGGTAAAGGTATCCATAGAGCAGTAGTAGACAGGCAGTTTGACGGCATTGTTAGCGCAGTGGCTGAGCTATTGAACTGCTGCGCAACGTGTCGCGGGTTCGATTCCCGCACTAAACAAATATTTATATAACCTACCAGTGGTTATTTCGGTCTGAGTGTTTGTGTATGTGAGTTTCTATGTTTGTAAACTCACCCACGACACAGGAGAATTTCCTAGTGCGGGCAACGTTTAAAAAAAAAGACAAATTTACCTGATTTCAGCCATTTAACGTGGATTTTGTGACCTGAATTTCAAACTACCAGTGACTTTCACATAAACCTAGACACCCCATAACGTCTGCATATGCCCATTAAACGCAAAATGCCTGTTATTGCCCATAAAACGCCATTATAAACATGAAACGACCCTTGAATCCTAGAAATCGATACACTGAGAGTCACTTAAGTCCTACAGTAATGTTTTAAACATAAAATTATGCCTGTAACCTGTAATTGTTTGGAGTTATGCAAAACTGTACCTAATATTACCCACATTATGCCAGTAATGCCAAAATTGCATAGGGGGCGAGACTACGAAAAAATATGCATATTTCATCCCGATTCGAATCCTAGCCTTAGTTCCTTGACGGCTGCTTGTGATTGGAAATAATTTTTAAAATTCGAATTAGCAAATTCAGTCGTTGATTGGTTACAGACAAAATATCTCAAAAACAAATGACCAGAAAGTTATTACACATTACACATGCTCGCTCAGCAGTCGTGATGCCTACAAGGCAGTAACGAGGTGCCTTTTTTTTGGCGAAGTAAAATCATCAAATGAGTCCTCCCACCCAAAGCAGAGCGGGAGGGACTGTCAGACTCGTACTGAATAAAATCCACGGTGTCCTTCAATAGCCCTTTACATTCCGGGGGTCCCGCGACCCTGGCTGACTTTGGCCCTCTAGAGGGGGGGGGGCGTCATTATTGCTGACACTCTTTAAGGCGCAGTAACAGGCAGTAACTGGGTGCCTAAAGTCTGTCAACGAAGACACGGGAACGGATACAGATGTACGAACGAAACTAATGTCAAAATCAAATTACGGACGGATAATACCGCCACCACTGAAGTAATTTAAACACGACTTTAGTGTTTATGACATTACATCAAATTGCATTAAAAAATGTAGTACTACGAAATTTTCCCCGGGCGTTGGTTGTTTGCGCGGACACCAAGGAGCTATCTGTCAAATTGTAATGTCATTCAATCTGAATTAGGGCTCGATGTCAAAACCTCTGTCACTAAGGTCGAAACCTCGGGTTTCATGCCACCCCCTGAAACTGAACGGTCAAATCAACGTGAAAACGTGCCTTTTTCATAATCAGCGTCTTTGTCTTTATTTTAACAATGATTCACGTTTTCCTTCTCGTGGAAACATCTGACGGAGCGGGGTAACAAACAATTCGATTTCATGTTCAATAGACTTTTTATTAATTACACTTTTCACGTTTTTCGTACAACTTACTGTTTTTGATTGGATTCTGAATATTTTTGTTTACCTTGACAATTAGTTTTTCGACAAAAAGTTTGTAAGGTATCATTCTTGGGTCGACGGCGCGTTATGTTCCACGCGCGCCTCAAGGAGTGTCAGCATAGTGACGGTGCCCCCTGTGGAGGGCCAAAGCCGGCCTGTGTCGCGGGACTCACGAATTACCGTAACCCCGGAACGTAAAGAGCTACTGAAGGACACCGTAGATTTTAGTCAGTACGAGTCTGACAGTCCCTCCCACTCTGACCTAGGTGGGCGGACTCATACGATGATTTTACCACGTAAAAAAAAAACATTCTTAAAAACAAAACACATTGTTCAACTAAGCCTATCGCAGTCCACTGCTAGACCGAATCACCCTTGCCTCCACCTTCCTCCTTCCTCCCTTCAGTTGGTGCCCCATACTATGCTTGCCATCACGCGGTCTCCACACGCCAAGACTCACATGCTCCAGCCAATGGTCCTTCAATAAACGTGGCCAGGCCCCTGCCTCTTCAGTTTGCTAACTCTGCAGGCTATATCGGTGACTCCGGTTCATTTCCAAATAACTTCATTCTAGATTTAATCCACTGAAGAAAACCCAAGCACAACGCTCGACGAGACCTGGCAGACCGTCGAGCGAGACTGCTCGACGGTCTGCCAGGGATGTTACCTAACGCACATTGCACAGAGAGTCTCTGTAGCTGGCCTCTTAAGAGAACCCATAGCTCCTCTGCAAGTGCTGATGGTGACCAACCTGGATGGTTTTAAAAGTCCCACACTCCGACAAGACCGGGCGCCCTTTGTAGGTTTCCAAAAAAGTCACTACTGGTGACTCGCTTTCCGATTGGTTTTTACCACTTTATGACTACTTCGGCTCATATTTCACTATTTTGATAGAACCATCGGAGGTAGTGGGTTGTCCTTAGCCATTATACTTTCTTACTTTGCCAAACACTAGAAAAATGTAAATAGGGCCTTACACTAAGTAAATATAGAAACAAATGACTTTATTACCACTTTAAACAACTACAACAATAAAACAGTACGTACATTTATAGTTCAGAATATTATATAAATAGAGTCCGTTCTTCATTTCAAGGGTTTACACAAACACAAATTAGTTTATTTGCATAACAAAGGTTGGCAGGAAAACCATAACAGGTACATGAATTTTAGATGGGTGAGTTATTAAAATTAGGTTGTTAGTTTGTAAGGAAACGGCGTTTTCAATGAGCCTGCTATAAAAGCTATGCAATAGCTTAGAAAATAACGCTATATTAATTTAATTGAAATGCCCCAAAATAAAAACGGAATAAATAAATGTGTTTGTGTGTGTGTGTGACGGTCATTTCATTTAACTATCATAATATATAATTTAAATTTGCATAAAGATTAATTTCTTTAACTTTCATCAGTTAAATACTTTTTTTTTACCTGTACTTTTACCTACACTCAGCTCAGCTGAAAGTTTAACCCAAGCAGAATTCAAACTGCTTAACAAAGTCATTGTGAATTCGACATACGAGTATAAACTCAACGTTAGTAAATTGCACTTCATTTAGCTTCCCGCATGTAAAACGGTTAGACTTCGAATTACCCGCCAACCGTCACGAGATCGACCGCTCATACATTTATTTGAACATGGAACATCAGTCTGTAGTGATTTTAGTGTCGTGCAACATGCAAGATGTTATGTCAGTTTTATGACCTCGGCATGGGTTACAGTTTAAGTACTTATTAGTTCCATGCATTTTGATGTTGATATAATTTATTTATCCGATCGGCCAGTCTGAACATAAATGATAGATTCAGTTTTTTAATTGGCAATCTTCATTTATATTGAAATGAAAATTAAATGTGATTTACTGTGACTTTGAAATAAATTCACATTATTAACGAACTTTTATTTTAGAGATATTTTCTTAACAGTTTTAGAAACTTGTTTATACACTTGTGTAATTAAAATTATGCCTTCAAAAAAAATTAAGTAATAAAATTTATGTTTGTATTTACTTTAACGTTTATGCGCTTTATATTATTCATATTCGAACTAAGCATTTGGCCTATTTCTTTGAGTAAATAAATATGTATGCGTTATCAGATTTAAAAACATAAGTTTAACTTAAAAGTTGTTTTACAACTTAAGAAAATAAAAACCACAATCTAAATCACATAAAAATATCAGAAAATACACCACAAAAAATAAAATAAACAGTCCAACAAGATTAAATCTGGCTCTCCTTCAGTAATCCACTTTCAACGACACTCGGCGGTACCTTGGCATGAATTTCGCTTACCCTGCGCTTTTCTCCAACATTTTATCTTTAAAATCTCCACTGCAACGTCTGTTTTCTATATTTTATATCAGAAATAGTTTTACGAGGTCGAGCTACGACTTTTCTGATGCCCTCAGGCCAAAAGCGATCGTATATCTAAGTAATATAGTGGCAGTTTTTTCTTATAAAGATTCGCATTCCGGATCTCGTAGCTCGTAGCTGCTACGAAAAGCGTAGCGCTCGTAGCAAGCCCGCGGTCATTTCCTTAATCGCTACGAATTTCTTTTCTTGTTCAGAGTGATAGCTATAAGAAGGGAAAGATGTGGTTGTTTTTCTTCGTCATGTAGTAAATAGCATATAATATAGTAAAACAAGTGAACGTTGAACCTAGCGTGTCTGTAGTTATTTCTTTACCATATTATATTCTTAGATATACTTCGCTTATACAAGATTTTCATTGTGATAACATGAGCTTGAAGTTAACAACCTCCTTTGGTTAATAATCTGATATACTATAATGTTGGTAACAAAAAAAATGTGGTATAGGTTATTGAACCTTCGCGTTTTCTACCACGTTCTATATTACGATGGCTAGAACCAACACAGTCGGTCGACACAGCAATAGTGCGCTCGTATATATAAATCATCAAGGGCCATATTATATCGTCTTAAAACCAGGCTTGTTCCAGTGAGTGAACGAGGTGGCGCTAGACGACTTGTATAGCTCTGTCTCTTTCACTCAATGGAACAAGTCTTCTTTGACAGGCCTGTTGGTCTAGTGGTTAGTGACCTGACTGACTGCTATGCCGGAGGTCATGGGTTCGATTCCCACCCAGGACAAATGTTTGTGTGATGAGCACGATCATTTTTTCTGTGTCTGGGTGTAATTTATCTATAATATGTATGTATTTAGAAATATATAAGTATGTTTATCAGCTGTCTAGTACCCATAACACAAGCTCTGCTTAGCTTGGGACCAGATGGCGTTGTGTGATAGTTGTGGAATATTTATATTTATTTATATTTTAAGACGTCATAATACGGCCGCAGGTCAGAACGTCACATCGCATGCTTTACAACATTATCGACTGGATACCGATACTGTAAAACGGTTTATATACATTTTTCAGTTCTTTGAAACTCTAGAGATGACGGATGATTACTTAGATTAACGATGTATGCGTCGTGATGAGGGTGACGGTTTAACCTCAGATAGGATTATTACGGGTCGCCGGACTGTGTTAAAAGAACATCGTGGCTCTGGAACGTAAAGGGCAACCGAAAGAATAGGATAGACTTTTAATCACTAAGAGTATGACAGTCAATTTTACTACATCCAGAGTAGGAGAACTCCCAAAAAAAAAGAAGAAAGGAACAGAAGCCTTGGATGGAGCGGAAGGGACTGTCAGACTCTTAGTGACTAAGAATCCGCCCCATTCCTTATTTGCGTTCTAGGGCGGCGGTGTCCTTTAAAAACGGTCGACGGTGTTGCGATATCTAATAGTCCTTTCTAAAGTGCTGAAGCGGAAGGGATTTTCAGATCCTGCAGACTAAAAACCACCCTTTTTGCATTCCAGGGCCACGTTGCACAACCCTTTTTTTTTTTTTTTTTGCGTGGTAAAATCATCAAATGAGTCCTCCCACCCAGGGCAGGGCGGGAGGGACTGTCAGACTTGTACTGACTAAAATCCACGGTGTCCTTCACGAGCCCTTTACGTACCGGGGTTACGGTGATGGGTAAGTCCCGCGACCCCGGCAGGCTCTGGCCCTCTACAGGCCCCGTCAATGTGCTGACACTCCTTGAGGCGCGCGTGGAACACAACGCGCCGTCGACCCGGGCATGGTCCATGGTCAGACAGCAAGTCGCCCATTACTCGCTGCCCGCATGCCCGCGCCTACGGTGGCCGGAGATCGTCCTGTGACGTCCGACGCCGTGGGCGTCTACCACTGCGGCTGGGATGGAGGGAGGACGCTGTCCTTTCCCTCAGGCGGCCCGCCTCCTCCTTCACGAGCATGACTGCTTCGCAGAAGGAGGCGACCGCTTCCCACTCCGTCTCGCCCCGCAGCATGGCCTCGACCAATGCCGGGCGCGAGAGGTCTCCGCCTATCGCCGTCGTGAGGACACGGCGGTGCTCTGCCCAAGCGGGGCAGTCCTGCACCGTATGCTCCACCGTGTCCTCCGGACGATCCTCGCAGTGGTGACACCCAGGCGTTTCTTCCCTCCCTATCAGACACAGGAACCTCCCGAAACTTCCGTGTCCGGTGAGGACCTGCGTCATGCGGAAGGTAAGGACGCCGTGACGCCTATCCAGCCACTCCTCAAAGAGGGGTCTTACCGCCGCGATTGCGGCGTGCCCGACGTTGCACAACCCTAGCGCAAAAAATCCCGTCGTGGACTATGTTGACATCAAAAATATAAACAGTCCACTTTCACTAACACAAATCGCTGACGTAGATCTATATGAACCTCTAAGGTCCCAGGGGCAAAGGTTTATATGCGTAGATATTGGGTAAATATTACGTAATGAATGTGACAACTATTGTAAACATAAAATTATAACTGGTTACGTATATGTGAGTGACATATGAACTTTATGATTGAACCCTATGGTTTCGGTGATTACCCTTCGTTAGTGCAAAATTTTAATTGGTTGATACATTTTCTGTTTACATAAATGCTTCAGATGGACAATTTTGTTTTCTAGGGTGTGTATGTATGTGTCGTGTATTGATATCTCGCAAATATATTCTCCGACT
The DNA here is from genome assembly GCA_943136025.2 of Agrotis puta. NCBI lineage: Eukaryota > Metazoa > Arthropoda > Insecta > Lepidoptera > Noctuidae > Agrotis > Agrotis puta. The sequence continues at coordinate 4,948,250 of OW964177.2, forward strand.
GCACTGATTTTTAAGATTTTAAGTACTTGTTTACATAATTTTCTTTCGATTTATAGTAAGGTTTTAAGGGAAAAACTTTGCCATATTCTAGGAATTTCATCTGTATCGTGTGTGCATCCACGAATTCACAAACATTAATACGAGTATTAACATATACAAACTTAATTTAATAACTACCTACTTCATGACTGACTGTGTTAAGCCATATGTAAATGTTATTTGAACTCAGAATAGAGATATTCCATTTTCTAAGATGTATTTGATCTTTTGACAGTTAAAGCCCATTCGCATGCGCGCTTTTTATGGGCGTTAAAAAGCGCTCGAAATAGAAGAAAAATACATTCCCATATATCTATTCACACGTCAGCGCTTTTAAAGCGCGGCGCGGCGCGGCTTTTTTAACGAACTGTATTTGATTTTGAGTGGTGGGCGGTGACATTTAAGTTCAATTTACCTTTTTGTTCAAACTTAGCGCTTTTTAACGCCAGAAAAAAAAATGCCGCGCGAATGAGCACTTATGCAGCAGCACTAGCTAATTAACGTTTTAATTCTCGGCCTTAGAATTTACTTAACGAGTTCCACACAAGTAAACCTTCAAAGTAAAACCTGCATACACATCATAGACCCATATAACTTGGCAGTTTGCAAAGCTGCCTTTGCCTGCCGTTCCACATATGACACATAAGAGCTTTTTCCTTTTCCCCACCGTTTACCTACAATCTGAGCGAAATGAAAACGGTTACAACGTTTGTTTCAGAGATGGAAATCGTGCCCGAAGGGAAAAACTTTCGATTGGTAACAGAAGACGAACTCCCGGCAGTGGCCGATATCTTAGTGCAGTATATGCCTGAATCTTTAAAGGTAACTTTTAATGAGTTTTTACTTCAAACGGCTTAGGGATTGGGATCGAAAAATTTGTTCTTTCTGATTTCAAATTTGATTGAGAAAGTGATATGTTGTGATGTAACGACTGTGTCCTCGCAAAAAGCCGCGAAATTAAAGCAAATGAACATTTAAAAATAGAAGGTTTGAAAATCGAGTGCCAATTGGAAGGAAAAAAACAAAACAACATCATTTAAAAATAGAATTTTGTCTTATTTTGGGTTTAAAATGTAAAAGGTAATTAAAAATTATCTGTTTGTTTCCAGTTTCATCAAACGATTCAAACATATCTAAACAACAAGGTGTGGGACTTCCATTTTTATGTAGCGAAGAATTGGCCCGAGGACCCGATCTGTCTGCACTTCCCAGGCTGTACTAGTACGGTAAGATATAATATTAGATTTATAGATTAACAAATTTTTTCCCACTCTTCTAGCTTATCATCTTACCCACCTATGAATCTATCTCTTAACCAAAATTCATGAAATTCGGCTCAGAGATTTATGCGTAAAAGCGTAACAAACAAACTGAATAGATAATACGAATTAACAATTTTGCAAACCCTTTTTTTATCGTGGGTAATACCATCAAAGAACTCCTCCCACCTGGAACGGACTGACAGACTTGTGCTAAATAAAATTCACGGTGATCCGTCAGTAGCCCTTTACGTTCCAGGGACACGGTTACATGATGAGACAGTCCCGCGAACCCGCATCCTGGCAACCCTAAAAAAAACATAGGAAAATTAATAAGACGCAATCTAATACCTTCAAGAGTTTCGTATTTCTATACAAAGAGAAACTAGAATTTTAAAACAGAAACTACTCTTGTTCATTTAACGTCAAAGGCGTACATTAAATTATTCAAAAGTGACCTTTAGTGCCTTTGCAAGAAGATTAAAATTGAAGTAGGTACTGGGAGGCAGAGCGTCTTATTTTCTCTGCTGCTCGAGAAATATCAATTTACTTAATCTTAGGCTCATGTTTTGAAAGAGGTAGGTATTTGCTGTTGTTGATTATTATAAAAGAGAAGCACTATAGATTATTACTACGTTTCTTTAGCTAGTTCCAAGGCCCTTGCTTCTTGGTCGCGGGACTCACGAATTACCGTGACCCCGGTACGAAAAGGGCTATTGAAGGACACCGTGGATTTTAGTCAGTACGAATCTGACAGTCCCTACCGCTCTGCCCTGCTCTAAGCAAAAGTGAACAGGTTTCTTCTGGCTAGGCTCAATCTAACGTGAACTTTGTCTCTGGCACCTCTGAAATAGACTACAGAAACCCATCTCAAATTAAAAAAATAGAATCACAAAATCCACAATACATTGAACTACTAACACCAGAGAGCTCCATTACATTATTTTTCAGAATATAAAAGTCAAGCTATACAAACAAAACTGTCATTACTTTACGTAAAGGTTAAGGGGTTGTTGCCATTATAATCCATGAAACGGTCTCAGGAAATGAGTTTGAAACGTGACGTTTGCGAGTTTGTTCATACTACCAACACAAGAAAGTATGAGTACAAAGGCTCACTTTAAGAACACGCTATTATGAACTTCCGCAGGTATAATACACACGCTTAAATTATTCTATAATTATTAAAACTTGTGGTTTTAATAACAATTTTTTTTTTTTTTATCGTGGTAAAGTCATCAAAAGAGTCCTCCCACCCAGGGCAGGGTGGGAGGGACTGTCAGACTTGTACTGACTAAAATCCACGGTGTCCTTCAATAGCCCTTTACGTACTGGGGTCACGGTAATGCCTTGGTCCCGCGACCCCAGCAGGCTTTGGCCCTCTACAGGCCCCGTCACTATGCTGACACTCTTTGAGGCGCGCGTGGAACACAACGCGCCGTCGACCCGGGCATAGTCCATGGTCGGACAGCGAGTCGCCCATTACTCGCTGCCCGCATGCCCGCGCCTACGGTGGCCGGAGATCGTCCTGCGACGTCCGACGCCGTGGGCGTCTACCACTGCGGCTGGGGTGGAGGGAGGACGCTGTCCTCTCCCTCAGGCGGCCCGCCTCCTCCTTCACGAGCATGACTGCTTCGCAGAAGGAGGCGACCGCTTCCCACTCCGTCTCGCCCCGCAGCATGGCCTCGACCAATGCCGGGCGCGAGAGGTCTCCGCCTATCGCCGTCGTGAGGACACGGCGGTGCTCTGCCCAAGCGGGGCAATCCTGCACCGTATGCTCCACCGTGTGCTCCGGACGATCCTCGCAGTGGTGACACCCAGGCGTTTCTTCCCTCCCTATCAGACACAGGAACCTCCCGAAACTTCCGTATCCGGTGAGGACCTGCGTCATGCGGTAGGTCAGGACGCTGTGACGCCTATCCAGCCACTCCTCAAAGAGGGGTCTTACCGCCGCGATTGCGGCGTGCCCGGTTTGAATAACAATAGAATAAATTTAATCGTACACACGATTAAATTTATTCTATTATATATATTCTATATATTCTAGCTTGGGCACATGGTCACCATTACATAACAAGCATATGCCCACACTCTGTGGAATTCACTGCATCACTCTCTGTTCATTATAACTATAGATATCTTCAAAGTTTGAGTGAATCGTTTTCTTCAAGTCGAGTGTGCATCCTAGGCTGCATCATCGCTTCTCACCTGGTCAGTCATTAAACGACGTATGCTTGAGCCATGAAAAAACCTGATTAAAAGTTAATCTCGAAGATCAATTACCTAGACGGAGGTATTTGGCTAGTAATCAATGTAAACTGTAAGCCGTAGGACTATCCATAGTAACCGGGCTGGAAGCCAGTAGGCCACACTGTTAAATTGGCTGGTTTGGTTTCACTGTGTAACGCTATGTTGCAGCAGTTGTTTGTGAGTTTCTCCATGCGTCCTGAATTTTCTAAATATGTACTCGCATCTTCTTGTCTATCGGTTAGGAACACAAGTCATCGCGTCACCGTCAGAGAAATTGCGTATCATGCTTCCTATTATGTAGTAATTATGTTGTGACTTAGCCTTTTTCTTTTTAACAAATTTTACTGGAATTGACGTCTCATAAACTTGTAAATTTGTATGCAGTCAGCATTCTAAACCTATCTCCTGCCTTCGTGCCTTAGGGATTGCCTTCACAGCAAGCTAACGAGCTATGTCACCGGTGTTTGCAGCTCACTGTGCTACATGCATTATTTAACTATTCCCTGTGTCTAGAAGTCCGCGAGGGATTCAAAAGAGAAAATATAGCTCAAGGAAAAGTAGTTTTCTTTTGTTTTCGGAAAGTAGTTTCAAGTTCTAAGCTTTAAAGTTTACGGTTACACAAAGGATTTGGGTTTTTGTGTCAGTAATCTTAGAGTTTGAATTTGTTTTTCAAGTTGGAGATATCGCTGACCTAATCAGATTTTGTCAAAACGTATTCAAGGGTCTCTTGGACAGCTATGTGATCGTGAAACGTGTTTCAAACGTTTTCCGAAATCTTTGAAGCCATAAGAACTGTGATTTAATGACTTAATATACTAAAATACAAGTAAATAAATTGGCCCAATTTCCTACACCGACAATTTTTTTTTCTTCCTCTTTTCTTTTTTTTAAACGTTGCTCCACACTAGGAATTTCTCCTGTATCGTGTAGGTTTCACCGCAACAACGGCGTTTAAGATGGCTTCGTTTCCGACTAAGGTGACTTTTCCACTACATCACTTACCTCGTGACAAGCGGACACAAGAGCTCGTCTCCAAGAAATCTATTTTGTTTAGCAAAAGCCGTGTTCAAATGCACGAGAAATAATTTAACATATAGAGCTGTACATGCCCATATTTCGCTAGTTATTTTAAGTTTCATATTATACAGGGTGGCCCTCTAGCCTTCCCTCTTTCCTTTCAGAATGAGTACCTATCTTCTTAAGGCTAGGCCTAGCTGGTCGCGGGACTTACGAATTACCGTGACCCCGGAAGGTAAAGGGCTATTGCTACTTGTACTGACTAAAATTCACGGTGTCCTTCACCGTGAATTTTAGTCAGTACAAGTCTGACAGTCCCTCCCGCTCTGCCCTGGATGGGAGGACTCATTTGATGATTTTACCACAATAATAAATGGTTGAATGAACAAATGTTTTCTGATCTACCTCGAACTCAGGACCTTTTGACTTGTTACTTGCTAAACATGAGGTCCTGAATTCAAAGCAGGTCTCTCAATAGAAACTGCTAAACTTTAGCGGTTTACATTGTAACTTATAAAATATCATTAAAATGTCTAACAAAATGAAAGCTGCTAAAGAATCCCAAATACAGAGAAATCATTTGCTTTTGTCTTCTGGAGTTTTTAAGAGCCTAATTTCAGAATTGTCACGCGGTTTTTCATTCATGAATAGTTTTATCTGAAGAAAAAAGTGGAGATTAGGCACGTCAAAATATACTTGAATTCTAGCCCGAATTTCTTAAGACTGCTGATAAGAGATAGGAACTCGACTTGTACTGATATAAAAAGTTATAAAATGATAACGAAAAGTTTCTGGTCTTTTAGTCGAATTTCGAAAATCTCTCTAACTTTCGGTAAATCTGAATGGTCATTAGCGTATCATTATGCAAATAAATTACGCAAATTCGACAACTTGGTCCATTAATGGAGTCCGAAACGGCTTATTAAGGCCTTTTTTTAAATACAGAGCGACAGATTACACGTTAATTATTGTAAATGTACAGACGCCAGCACATCAACCTACCTCAATCTGTAAAATTTCTTCAATTCTTTTCAACCTTAGCACAATAGTGGAAGGTTAATGTTTGATTGGTAAAACTTGACAGTTTTGGGTAGGTTGACCTGCTGTCATCTTTACATTTATAAAAATTAAAATACATCGCAACAACTGTGTTGTCTTCAAAGAGAATTAAAACCACTTGAGAGCTCATATAGAGCGATTTCGCCTAGGCACACGATTCACCAGCGCGGGCCGGGGACCGGGGGATTGCGTCTTCCCCGTGATTGGCTGATGCAACAATGTCAGTAAGAATAGTGATAACAAGTAAATCCAGCAACAATAATATCGATGTCGATAAAATCGATGGCAATTAAGTCTTCTTTTGCTTTTTTTTCAATGTTGATTTGTATGTAGAGAAATAAATGAAGATTAAACGAAAAATAATATCCTTTATTTGTTATTCTTACTTATTTACTACATTTCTAAAAAAAATATAAAAACATTTTTTTAAATTTAGACAACTCAAACCCAAAATTATTTATTTCAAATAGACCATTACAGGGTCGGCGTTGCTGAACTAAACAAACGGCGTCTGTCCTTTAAAGCTTCAAAGCAATCAGCTGTGAAATGCCTTGAACAAATGACGCTATAATATATAGGAAACCAATTTTCCCTGTTAGTGGCATTAATCCACTTTTCTTTAACTTCCGGAATATTTGGAAATCTAAAATGTAAACGTGAATAATAACATTATTTTTTATTTAAGTACCATTAGAAATTATCGATTAAATAATTTATCAACAATGTTTTAAGTTGTCACATCACTTCAGCACACAGCACAAAGTACTTATGGATAGAAAGAGATAGACTTATCTAATATTCTAGTGAAAGTAAAGGACTTTTCAAAAGACATCAACGCGTAATCCTTTTTTCGAAACCAACCAGTTTAGCTTGAGCCCTCTAATTTCCAATAATGTAAATAAATATAAACATATTTTACTTACCGATGAAAACTTATACCATCTTTTTTATAACTAGATGTTTTAGATGATTTCCCGCACCATTTAATTGCACAGGTACTCATTTTTGCTTCGGTTTTATTCGATAAATATTTTTTTAGGTACCAAAATTAAGGAATGTGCACAGATCCAACAACTGGTCAGTACTAAAACATTCATTCGTATCGGGATCTCATATAAGTGCTATTCCATGGATGTGTCGTGAGCCTGAGTCGCCCGTATGAGCGGTCAAGTGGCTATATTGTCATTGGTTGTCTTCGTTTGATTTGGTCAGAATTTAATGCAGCGGGTTTTTTTTTTCTTTAAATAAAGACGTTTAACCGCACTAGGCAGATTTCTGTGTCGTGGATGCGTTTACAAACACACATACACAAACACCCAGACCCGGAATATCTATTTGTAGGTCAAAAATGTGTTTCTTTTCGATTACCAACCTATTAATTCGCAGTTGTAGTAAAATAGCTCCATCTAGACCTACTTTCGTTAAACAAATGCCTCCTCTACAAAGACATCGAGGCCGCCAGCCAATCTTGGCTTATGAGCCGCTCTTTATGCCCTCTTAATTACACAAAGTAGTCAAGCGTGAAAGAAAATCAAGAAAAACTTATCTTCGTGGTCCAGACGGTCCTAAAGCTTTAAGCAGTTTGAATACCATTTCATTTGTCAGCTCATAAAGATTTTATGAGCTGAAAAAGAGGACATTCCTCTTTTTCAGCTCATTTTCCTCAGGTTTCCTCTTTCGAAGATTTCTCTGTATTGGAACTGGCCAGTAGCATTAAAAAGTTTTGTACGATATAACATAATTTAACAATAGGAATGATGGTACTACGAAAGCATTATACTGCGGTCGTAAATATTTTAATGTCTTTGACTGCAGCGCGGCTAATGATGTCTAATTCCACTATAAAATATTGTGTTTTATGTTCTAGACTTTCTTATATAAAATAAAACTCACTGACTCATTATGTGCCTCGTCTTTTCCCAAGTACATTGAGGTCGCGGCTTCTAGTCTAACGGGATGGAGCTAAATATCAGTATTTTAAATGGAGCTACGCCTATCTGACCTCCTCAACCCATTAACTGGATATATCTATACCCCTTCATAAGACTGGTTATCAGACCTTCGGCATTTTGTCTACAGTAGCGACTAACAAAGATCTAAACAGATGACAGCCGGGAACTACGGTTTTTCGTGCCACCCATCCGCAAACCAACTTAAGCAAACGGTTTAACCTGTATCTGCCTGTGCCACTCATTCATTCACTCGCTACATTGTATTCATGAGAAATAACCCAACAATTCTCAATTCCTAGTATGCAAGCACACAACCCAAGTACCTACAATCGATAAATAGGGCAGCGACAATAAAACTCCTTTTCCCTTTGACAGTAGCTTTTACATAACTTCTACCTGCATTAACAGGAACTTGTTACATAAATATTTTCATATCACTCTGTAGCCAGGTCTTCATAGAAAATGTAATTTGAAACTTAACCCCTAGTCACGCCTTGCCTACTAATGACGGACCCGAGGGACCTGAAACTATTATGATATGTTAACGCACATTATGTAGCACTTTATCAAGTTTTAATTACATTATAATTGGTGTAGGTGCCTCGTAGGTAAATCATTTTCTCATGGAGGTAATTTAGCAAGATTTTCGGAGGATAGTATTGTCACTACGCCTTTCTCCATTTTTGGGCGTTAGCAGAAGTTATGGAAGGCCGCCTGTACAATACTTACAGAACTCTTTCGGTCGTCCTCGTTCATTCATTTTGTCATTCAAGCAATATATAGCATACTGCTGATTTTTTAGCATTCGGCAACTTTAATCCAAGCATAGCAAGCATACTTATTAAAAATCGTAAGTGAAAGAAAAAGAACTGATCAATATCTTGCAAGTTTTCTGCTCTTTTAGTTGTCCTAAGTGACCTCAGATAAAATCTATGATAAAATTATAGAGTATACTTTGTACACCATGAATAAATAACCAAAAGTTATGTATTCATACATACTTGTTTATTTACTCTATGGGCACAACGTCCATTGGTCGAGGCCATGCTGCGGGGCGAGACGGAGTGGGAGGCAGTCACCTCCTTCTGCGAAGCAGTTATGTGAGGTGGCGCGCCCCGTGACGGAGAGGACAGCGTCCCCGCTCCAACCCAGCCGCAGACGATCACCGGCCACCGTAGGCGCGGGCATGCGGGTGGCGAGTAATGGGCGACTCACTGTCCGACCATGGACCATGCCCGGGTCGACGGCGCGTTGTGTTCCACGCGCGCCTCAAGGAGTGTCAGCATAGTGACGGGGCCCCCTATAAAGGCCCAAAGTCTGCCAGGTTCGCGGGACTCACGAATTACCGTGACCCCGGAACGTAAAGGGCTATTGAAGGACACCGTGGATTAGTCAGTTCGAGTATGACAGTCGCTCCCGCTCTGCCCTGGGTAGGACACATTGAATGATTTTACCACGTTAAAAAAAAAGGGAGCAACGTCGACCTTCTTATGCCGAGTGAATCTCTTTGGTTGGTTACTGTAACAGAAATAGATCCACCCTAGGTCTTAAGAAGATTTTCGGGACTCGATCTAGATCCTGACCTTTCGAGACGGTCCTAAATTTAGACACAATACTGGTTTGATTGCCTCACTGGCCAGACAGAAACATCGTAAAATGGAGGCTCTTTGTGCGCGAAACTTTCCCAAATTGACCTGACAACTGCGTACATTTATTATATTATTATTTGTAGTTCTCCACAATATTTTACTTCTGATGCCAACCTTATGGCAACGAGAATAAAGGCGACTATACTGCAAAAGCAGAGATAAAATTAATACAATAAAAGTACCAAGTAATATTTTAGGTACAGTACGTCAATAAATAATCTCTTCTTGTATTACAGATTTTACTTTAATAGGGATTTAATTATATCTAGATAGGCGTCCATTTTTGTTGATTGTTCATTGATCGTAGCGTCGTCGTAGCGCTTCGTAGCACTCGTAGCGATAATTTTTTTCTCAGACTATTGTATAAAGCTGGGTACTCACTTAGCAGTGTAGCATGTAATGTATCAGATACGGTATCAAGTGAGTACGTAGGCACGAGCCTGCTGCGAGCTGCTCGCGCGTGGAGCGCTGTAAACTCGCAGTGACCCGCCGAGTGGCGGTATCACTGCGAACACAAAGGCGGCTCGCAGTGTGCTCGTGGACTTGAACACGACCGCGACTGTAGCGAGTACGTGGGCGCAAGCTTCAAACGAATGACGTATTCATTATGGAGTGGACTGAAGAAAAAAAAAATTAATCTAATTGAGGTTTGAGACAAAATGTTGTCGGCGTGTCGTCGTCACGAGCACTGCTGATCCGGCAGCTTGTAGCTAGATACGTGGTAGACCGTGGACGAGCCGTACCCACTTGCAGGTTGATACAGTATCAGATACGTTACATGCAACACTGCTAAGTGACTACCCAGCATAACAGCGTAACTTTTGCCTTTTGCCTCACACGTGCGGTGGTCTTGAATTATTCCTAAGGAATGTGGTCCAGCGGGTCTTGTCAAAAACTAAAACGTAAACAATAAATTCGCTATTATTTTTGTTACACTGTAGTCAATCTAAATTGAGTCTACCCAGAACTAGACTACTTTAGCACCGTCGATTAGTTCCAGTAATGAACAATCGACAGGACACAACAATTAGTGCTTAATCGTTTATGGAGCAGCGCCATATTATAACTACTTTATAAACCTAAATAAATCTGTCATATAAAACGATGAGTCGTAAGTATTATGGATAGGGCAGACATATCATAGGAACGAACGTCAGGAGCAGATAATGAAACGTAGTCCCTATTCAATCCGACAGCTTTCAGTAATACATTGTGACCTAGTTATCTAATTACCTTGATGACCTAAATGATCTACGGACTTAGTGGGGCTTTTGATTTGAGCGAAAGGGGATTTCGTTCTTGTATTAGGACTAAATGTGTCCCAGAAGCTTGTTTACTCTTATGTATGAACTGAAAATGTTTTCCGGTTTCGACACCGGTAAATATAGTATGCGATTCCATTGGAATTCTAGTTAACAGAAACGTTAATTACTTGGCTTCCATGTAAGATATCGATTACTATTTAAAATATACAGGATTGGGTATTGGTAACTTCGCGTTTTGTTCAATCTTTTACAAAATCTAGTAACGCGTAAAGTTAGAATGAATATTAACAGTTTATTTAGTGAATTGTGCACTCCAATAAAATTTTATTGGAGTGCGCCTGATATTGGTTTAAGGACAAAAATTAGTACAAACCCTTATCTGTTCCGATTACGGCGTCACGTCGCAGGCGGAGGTTTAGAGGTTTAGGTATAAAATTAATGACGTTTTAAAATTCGCGGCGTGTCCGACGGAAAGTTGGTGGCGCAATCTGACACTCATTTCTTTTTTTAATCTGTGATGTTCATTTGTTTCTTAATCATTCCAGCCAAACAAAACAACGTACGAAAGCGTGACAGTGTTCTGTCCTTCGGAGCGCGCCGAGTTGGTGGACCTTCTGACTTCGGAGGACATCCTCCTAGACCTGACCCAGCCGCTGTACCTGAACTTTACTCACGAGGCTATTGTGAACCGGTTCGAGAGGCACTATGAGGCGCACGACAAGATTACTGGCGACGTCTACGTCTGTAATAACCCACCACAAGATGATAGTACTGAGGGGTAAGGCGAATTTAACTTTCAGTAAGCAGCGCCAAAATTTCTTCAGTATTCGTGTACTAAGCGGTCGCCTCCTTCGCGAGCATGACTGCTTCGCAGAAGGAGGCGACCGCGTGAGGTAGAGCACAGCGTCCTCCCTCCACCCCAGCCGCAGTGGTAGACGCCCACGGCGACGGACGTTGGCAGACGATCTCCGTCCACCGTGACGCGGGCATGCGGGCAGCGAGTAGTGGGCAACTCGCTGTCCGACCATGGACCATGTTCGGGTCGACGGCGCATTGTGTTCCACGCGCGCCTCAAAGAGTGTCAGCTTAAATGACGGGGTCCCCCTCTAGAGGGCCAAAGCCTGTCGGTGTCGCGGGACTTATGATTTACCGTGACCTCGGTACGTAAAGGGCTATTGAAGGACACCGTGGATTTTAGTCAGTACGAGTCTGACAGTCCCTCCCGCTCTGCCCTAGGTGGGAGGACTCATTTGATGATTTTACCACATTAAAAAAAAAGTATTCGTGTACCGATGACCATCCCGTTTTTCTTCTCATTATCCATCGTGAACTGTGTACATTATAATATATCACAACTTGATTGGCGTTTTCGAACTCTGTTCTCTGAACACTATTCTTGTTTAAATACACTTTGACAATTTAATTTGCAAGTTTCTAACACGAATAATACCGATTTCAGATTGCCATCGGACGTGGAGTTAGTTCGCTTGCAGCCCGAGCACATGAAGGCGGTTCACGATCTGTACCCGGCCAGTGACATAGAATGTCGCGAAGTGTTCGAGAAACTAGTCGCCGAACTGCCCGCCTACGGCATCTTCGTCGAAGGGAAGCTAGCTGCCTGGATGGTGCAATCATACTACGGCGCCATGTTTTCCATGCAAACTAGGCCCGAATTCCGCAGGAAAGGCTACGGCATCTTCTTAGCCCGCCGCCTCACCAAAGAAGTCGCCGCCCGCGGCTACAAACCCTTCGTCGTCATTCGTCCGGAAAACGACGCGTCCCGATCTCTATACACGAAGCTCGGCTTCGAGAAACGTTTCCGAACGGTGCGCGCCGTTTTGCGTCCCCGCTAACGCGTTAAAGTTGATCACTAGCAGATTTTATTTTTTTAAGACTTTTGAATAAAATCAATTTAGCTTGCGATCTTTGATCGTCTAGAGAATTTTAGTAGTAGCTTTAAGATGGGGCGGCTAGTGCTCTCGGTCCGACCAGAGTCGATGCGACAGGTGTTAGCTCCGTGTGGCGCTTGTACAGATAGAGGTCGCCTCGTGTGCCCTGAGTAGATCAGACTGAAGGGCTCCTGGCGACTGGTGCAGACCCGGCTCCGAGTACAAGCGCTCTTAGACTCTATACATAGGGCCTCTGCGATATTTTTCTGCCGTTAGCGTTTTTAATCTCCTAGTATCTACTTCTTGATATTGACAACGAATGGCTTTCTTGTTGGGCATTACATACAAGTCAGCCTATATTTTGATACATATATGGCTGATGCCTCATCACGCTTCCAGTCAGATTCGAGAGCTGTAGCCGTTTGCTGCGTTCTCTGGCGCTAGCCTAGTTATAGATCTCAACAGTACTAGGATTCACCTTGAACTTGGAACCCTGATATTTAATGACCCGTCAGATTGGTCACGTCAAACGATACTTACCTATTTGTTTTGCTGATACTACTGGAGTACAGACAATAAAACCAGATGTACCTTATCGTGCTCTACCTTATGGTTAGATCTTCTAGACTCTTTCGATAACTATGTCTTAAGCCTAATTTAGACTATGCAAGAACTCGCATGCGAGTTTCACTACATTGCGGTATTTATTTGATCGACTGAATTCGTTGTAACTATAAAGTTCGCAATGTAACGCCACTCGCGTGCAAGTTCTTGCATAGTCTAATTTAGGCTTTAGTCTATTTTAACATTCTTTGTATTATAATAAGTATGGCTATCATCGAAACAAATACCATGGTGACGTGGGCTCTCAGTATCCTATAAAAGTATCAAGGCTCTAGTACTTGTGAAGCTGGTCAATCTACTCATTTAGGCGAACGCTTCATTACCACTCGTTGATCGAGCGGAAACTGTTCTGTCTCATGGTTTATAAAATTTTTGGGACCCGTTATGATCTGTGTGATAAAAAAAATGAAAATGTTAGCGTTTAACATGAAGTACTTGAAAATATATAAAAGTACATGAGAAAGAAAGGTTGCCGTCGTTGCACCCAGTTTGCACAATTCGAAAAGTTTAATCAAGCACCTTTTAAAAGACAAACTCGATGAGCATTATAAATATGACAAAAATAAATAAAAAACGTTAAAAAAAAACGATCATTTTTATTTCGTAATGTAAATGAACAGGCGGATCTGTAGGTAAGCAATGGCGGGAAATGACAATTATTTTAATTTATAATTTAAGTTTTAAAATGTGATTGCAAAATAATCTTAAACAATAAATAAACTTGTTGTCTAGATATTTTCATAAAAGTAGAATTAATATAAACTGTGACTAGTTTTCATTTAGTTATTATTAGTTTTTTATAGCAAACAAGTTTTTATAAATCAAGTACATGGAAAATTATTTAAAATTTGATACGAAAACGTAGATAGGTAGGTATTTTAATACGGGAATGTATTTTACGATTGTATCGACGTATCTAATGAAAAATGTTTGCTATTCTTATGTATACCTGAATATTACTTAGAATTATTAAGTTAATCATCGATTTATTAAGTACCTAATTACAGATATTATTGTGTGATATGATAATATTCATTGCTTTTTGAATATTTTTATTAATTTGGCCAATTTGTAGTATTTATTCTGTCTTCCTAAGGCATTATAATAAGTATGGTGGACACCTCTTATGACAAAGCGGCTAATATAAAATGGACTCGCTGATATGTAAAAATAAATAGTTACCCAATCCTTATTTATTTTACTGTGTACACTGATCAGAAAATGCACTTGCATCCTTTTTCTTTTTAATGTAGCACTGTTTAAAAAAAAGATCGGCAATGCGCTGAAATTGTAACGATAAGTATTGCTCAATAATTGGAGCTTCCGATTATTCAATTCCGAAATTAATTGCCAAATTATTGATTGTGTATTGTTCTTGCATTTTATTGTAATAATTTTTTATTAAAGAATTGTGCTTGTCTTTGTTTGTGTCAAGTTATTTAAACTGGATGATATAGAATAATGAATTTGAGATTACGTATCTATGCATTATGTTATCATTGATGATGTTTTTCTTATAAAAAGATGGTATGCGACAGTCAATTGAAAATGTTCAACTGTTTATCTGAAAATGTACACTCATACCATGCAATCATGCTAAAAGCTTCCCTACTTTCACGTAGGTACATGTCGAATAAGTAGATCGAGATTTCTTGAAATTATTAATTGTAAGACATTTTCTCTGAACACTCCCTTACCTTACATAAGTACCTAAATAAAATATACCTAAATTAAAAGGACAAGTTTTCCGTCCTATGCTGCAGTTGACATGAAAATCGCAGTGTATGTCAATCGTACAGAAAATTGTGAAGAATGTAGTATCCATTCTGTATTGTTTATCAGTTTATCACTAACCAGCCTTGCAAAGGTATTGAGAATACAATAAAAACTAAAACTAAACTGAAACGTTTTATTTTACATGTTTCCCTTTTATATGTTTAATACTTTAGTAATACTATCTTTACGGGGTGAATTTACCTACCTTGTGTGTATGGCTTAATCAGAAATCAAAAAGAAAAGCGAAAAGAAAGAATTCCTGTTCATGAATCAAACCCGTTAATTTTGAAAAAAAAACACACTGTAATCGTATCCGTGGGAAATTCCCACTACAGCCTAAAAAAATCCACCACGGAGGCCCAGTGCGAGTTGCTAGATGTGGTAGATGATACTTTTTTTTAGCGTGGTAAAATCACCAAATGAGTCCTCCCACTCGGGAGGGACTGTCAGACTCGTACTGACTAAAATCCACGGTGTCCTTCAATAGCCCTTTACGTTCCGGGGTCACGGTAATTCGTAAGTCCTGCGACCCCGGGTAGATGATACCTTTCTTGGGGAAACCTTCAAAAAGCGCCCGGTCTTTGGGGATAAGACCAGGGAGTGTGGGATTTGTACCTCAATAAAACCACCCCGGTGATCACCATCAGCACATGGAGGAGGGAACCGGGACCTCTTAAAAGACCAACTCCAGAACCCACCTGTGCAACGTCTGTTAAGGCACATTCTCAGGAAGACTGAAAATATCTTCCCTGAGTCTCCCTGTGCACGGTAGCACGTGCTCACAGTGCTACCGTCTTCCCTGAGATTACTTAGTGAGCGAACAGGGTCCCCACTCTGAAATCCCGCGATCTCAAAGGCCCGCCGACGACGAGGGCCGGGTAGATAGAGAGCCTAGAGAACTTTCCTCAGGTGGTTTTGCTTCACGACGTCATCTAAATATTTTAAATTGTCACCCTGACCGTTACGATATAAAGTTACGTTTCGTTAGTAGATAGAAACTGACACTAGAATACATTTACCATAACAACATTCGCAGACCGGTGCCCTAGCTCTATCAATATTAAAATAATACATCAACATCATCTCTCTCATTATCATACTTTAAGAAGTCAAACTGTACCTATATGTCGATCGATCGACCGACGAAAATATTAATTTTTATAGTTCATAAATAAATAAATAATATTTTTGGTACATTCCTAATTCTTATAATATAGCAAACGTAGTTATCACCTTATAATCACATTCAATAATAAAGTTCTGTAAAAATCGAATTTTAAGTAACACATTGCAGAGTACGCCACTCAAGTATCAACATTAATCTGACGTGCTATATCAAAGTAATGTCGGCGACTCACATTGGTTCAAGGGCGGAAAAAAGTCCTTTGTTTCAACCTTATTTAAAATGTCTACAATTTGGTACACACATACTAGAATGTTAGTAGAAACAAGTCCTAAAATTAATACGGATAAATAATTATACAGTATTTAATTATATGATGCCAAAGTACCCTACTTTCGAGAATTTACAAATTTCGTGCAAAATATATTGTTATTTCAAGTATGAATAGAACCAAAATACTATAATTATCAACTTTCATTTTTAGTTTAGTCATAAGTTTATTGTGTGTATTAATAAAATAGTAAACATAATGTTATAATATAATGAATAATTACTTGCTATTACATTTTTAGTGAAGAAGGTCATTTGGAACCTTTTGTTTTCAATCATGAGATCATAACTAATCTCCGTTATCGACCGATACGTAATAATATACTTTCGGAGATTAATTAGACCCTATAGATTAAGAATACATTAGTTTTGGCTGCGATAACCTGCGATCTTGGAAATACCAGGTCCTTAACTAATGACGCTCTGTAATTAAAAAAAAGTGCATTATATTAATAAGTGTTTCTAATGAGGGTAATTAACATTTTATCATATCGTGTAAGTATAAATAGCATTGAATGGTAGTTTTAACTTCACTTACAATTATTTTCTCTTACGATAACAGTGTTATTATAGTGATGGATAGCTTTACTATTGTCTATGCCGATTTAGTGGAAATCATAATATCAAGTAATCGTGAGATACATAAATGCCTCGAAAATTTAAAACTTATGTATCCACAGCTTACAGAAAGTGTTTGGAATCAAGTTTATGAAAAGTTAAGCCGTAATTTTCTACCCGTATTTACAAAAAAGTGGCAAACTGCAGCGAGAAATAAAAATGCTTTTATGGCAAAAAATGAACAGTGGCTGAAAAATATTTTTACCGTTGAGACATCTTCGGTGCAGACTGATGTGGTGAATTGTGACAGTAATGTTCCAGGGCCATCAAAACGCTCTCATAGAGGACGACCAGAAAAATCATTTGATGAATGTTGCGATCGAACAAAGCGATATAAAGTTAAAAGATTGTGTGAAAGCGTTCCTGAAGAAATGATTAAGAAAGCTGCCTCTAAGGTACTCGTACAAGAAGAATCATCGGATACTATCAAGTTTACTCCAGAAAAAGCGTTGGCATTATTACTTGATGCATCACTTTCGAAACATCAATATCAAGTACTGAGAAATGCAGCAAAAAGTATTGGTTGTGATATTTTTCCCGATTATCATAAAGTACTTGAAGTAAAAAGGCAATGCTACCCCACGGATATTGATGTAACGGAAAGCTACGCTTGTGTAAGTTTGCAGTCATTACTGGATCACACAACCAGAAGATTATTTGAAGTAATGTCTGAAGACGACCTTACACAGATTAGTGTAAATTCAACGTTTTTACACAAGTGGGGATGTGACGGATCATCAGGTCATGCTGAGTACAAACAGTCATTTATCGACGAAAATGTGTCAGATTCATATATGTTTTTGACATCATTAGTTCCACTGCGTCTGTATGAAAAGGAAAATAAATCTGTTGTGTATTGGACAAATGCAACTCCTTCTTCTACAAGGTGTTGTCGCCCGGTACAATTCCAATTTCAAAAAGAAACTACAGAATCTACGAAAAATGAAATTGCTAGAATGGAGTCTGAAATAGCAAACTTAAATGAAACTGTTATTAGTTTAAAGGAAAAGACTTACAAAGTCTACCATAAACTTGTGTTCACAATGATAGATGGCAAAATAGCGCAGACAGTTACGGACACATCATCATGTGCAGTGTGTTTTATATGCAAGTCAAAGCCATCAGAAATGAATAACCTTGACCAAGTGCGAAATAAAACTGTGGATACGGAGGCTCTCAAGGTCGGTTTATCCCCGCTTCACGCACGGATTAAATTTATGGAATGCATATTACATATTGCGTACAATATGTCATTTACCAGTTGGAGAACGAACGCAACTACCAAACAACAAAAAGATGAAGAGAAGAAAAGAATCCAAAGTGAGCTGTTTCAACGTTTAGGTCTAAAAGTGGATTTTGTAAAGCAAGGAATGGGAACATCTAACGATGGAAATACGTCTAGAAGATTTTTCAATAATGCAGACATTGTAGCTGAAGTCACAAGAGTCGATAAAGAACTTATTCATCGGTTTGGTATAATATTGCAAACAATTAATTCTAGTGCATTAGTTGATTCGGATAAGTTTGGTAGTTATTGTAACGAGACTGCTGAACTATACGTTAGCCTGTACAGCTGATATAATATGCCAAATACTGTGCATAAAATCTTGCTGCATGGCAAAGAAATAATAAGTGTTGCTGCCTTACCTATTGGGATGTTATCTGAGGAAGCTCAAGAAGCGCGAAATAAAGATTACCGCAATTATAGGTTAGGTCATTCAAGAAAATGTTCTCGTCTATCATGTAATGAAGATGTTATGAATATGCTCTTAGCTACCTCAGATCCCCTTATCAACAGTTTACGTGCAGTACCGAATAAAAAATACTATCCTCTTCACGATGATGCCAAAACTTTATTAGTGGATAGCACCCATCTCTCAATCAATGTCTTCTCTATTTAATATTTAGTTTATTAATATTTATTTATTTAAAAATGCTGATTTAATTATATGAAATTCATGTGAAAAAATTTGATGAATATTTTCATATTAATAAAAAAAAATACGTGTTATATCTTTCTCTTTGTAAACTGGTACATCCATTATATCATTTTAATAAAGTATTATGAAGTAACGCAACGTCTTTTCATTTAAAAATAATATTTTCCGCATGCCCGTACTACCTGCACCACTGTGCGACTGTACGAATTACCGTGACCCCGGAACGTAAAGGGCTATTGAAGGACACCGTGGATTTTAGTCAGTACGAGTCTGACAGTCCCTCCCGCTCTGCCTCTGCGCTCTGGGTGGGAGGACTCATAAGAAGATTTTACTAAGTAAAAAAAAAAATACCAAAGTAATGTCAGACAAAATGTAATCCTAACCTACGTACTCGATGATTATTTTCGAAATTCTACTTATTTCTCATGCAAGCAATTCAAAACAGAATGGGGTTCATCACTTGATTCATCTACAAATAACAAAACAAACAGTTACATACCTCTAATAGCAGCGGTTCTTTGGTAAACATCGTTGAGATCGGTAAGTACAGTTTTGGCCTCTTTTTCTGCCAAACATCACCTATAAATCTTATAAATAATCTCTCTGCCAGCACTATGGACGGTTTTATTAATTTTTTATCACTTTTTACGTTAGTTTTATGGCACAATTATAAATTTTACAAATTAGCGATCTTTGTTTACATCAAATGTCAAAAGTTTACAACATATAAATGTTGCCAACAAACAAAAAAAAAATAGTCCCTTTGTAGACTTTTTTGCCAAGCTGTACCTAGATAATGTAAGTTGGCAACCGTATCATCATTCTGTCAAGTCAAATGCAAATGTCAAAAATATTACAATTTCGCATCATGGCGACAAATGTTTGATTTTTGCTTGCAAAACGTTATAGTGTGTATTTTGTTGACTGAAAACGGTTATATGTAATAAGTTATTGAAATGACGAGCTTAATAGATAAAATTGAACAATTAATTAAAAGGGAGAAGACTACCCCCGAACGTAAAAAAGATGATTCCAAAAAGTCGTCAAGTGAGATTCTTTCAGAACTGTTTAGTGCTTTTAATGCTGATCCCCCTAAAATAGAAGAAGTTCCTTCAAAGAAGTCTAAGAAAAGCAAAAAGAAGCATAAGAAAGAAAAGAAAAAACGCAGCCGGAGCACTAGCAGCGTCAGCTCGGAGGGTAGCGAATACTCTCACAAACGTAAGAAACGAAAAAAAAGTAAGTCGAAAAAACGTTCCAGAGAAAGCCGGTCACCTTCATACCCATACCCGTTAACGCCAGTTCGAGTAAAACCTGAAAATGACCAAGTAGTAATTAAACACGAAAAAGTAATAAAAAAGGAAGATGTTAAAACAAAAGAGGTTAAGGTTGAAAGAGATACAAAAAAGCTAGAAACTATTAAAATAGAGGATCATTCTTTATCACCTCCCCATCCCATTCCCTTGCCACCGGATTATAAAAATAGGACCATTGACTTAAGGGAAAAATTAGAAAGTAAGAAATATGAATCTAAAAGTGATACAAATGGTGCAGACAATGATAAATCTAAGGGTAACAAAATTCAAATAAAGAATCTAAAATTCAGTGCAGTGTTTGAGGAAACTGTGAAGAAGGCAGAAGAAGAGGCTAGAAGGAGAGCAGAGAAGTATGAAGAAGGAGAATATACAGATTCCTCTAGCAGTACTGAGAAAGAGATTGTATTTAACTCACATTTCCCTAAAACTTCTGATCCTGGTGGACTTAAGAAACAAGCAGAAGATGATAAAATGTAAGTATAGCCCTTCATTGCCTAACTTTGACCTGTTGGTTACTTCTTTTACTTCTTAAACTGTTTCTTGATAAACATTCATTGTTCATAGAGTTTGGTATAAAACTATGTTTTTTTTTTTCTATCTCTAAGCACACCATTATTAAACATTTACTATATTGCAAAACTAGTCTTTGAGTTTTGAACAATAAGGGAAAAATCTGTTTTGTTAAATCAATGAATAGGTATTTACAATTAGGGATTAAATGAAGCTAAGAGCTGAATGAAGTTAAGAGCTGAACCCTGAAAAATTGTACTAGGTTGTCATGTGTTTTAGTCAGTACGAGTCTGACAGTCCCTCCCGCTCTGCCCTGGGTGGGAGGACTCATTTGATGAATTTACCATGTTTAAAAAAAACCTTGTCATGTTTTGCAAATTTTTATGCTTTTTTTTTGTGATAACCTAATAGTTTAATTAGATTCTTTCAGTCAATTGCCTATTGCTTAGTTCATAGTGTATGTATATTTTCATGGTATACTGCTGGTCATGTTGGACATACCATACTAAAATTTTGTTACATGCATGCTTTTTACTTCAAATACCAAGCTTTTTGTAAGTCAAGACTTTTAAAACTACTTTCAACATTTCTTTGAATGAATAGAAAAAAGATCTCTGATACCAATGATGTTAACTTTTAAATTTGTTCTCCCACACATTTTTACACAACATATGTTTATCTGTTTTCAGTTGTAGTGACTTATTGGAAGATGCAAAAATTTCTGCAAAAAAGAGCAAAAAATTAGAAAGCTCGTCAAAATCAACACGAAGAGACAGAAGCAAATCGCCGAAGAGGTATTTTTGACATTTAAATTTTAAATGAAAACTCAACTACTCTGTAGTATTATGTTATTCAATATTCGCGAAGAATAGGCTAAAGCAATATGCAGCTACCCTCCCATCTTCTAGAATGTGTTTAGAAAAGGGTTTCCGAAAGTATAAGTCACAACCTACCCGTCTTTACCAACTTGAAGAAGTAAATTGTATTTCTTTAACAGATCAGGAAGTAAATCCAGGCGCTCATCGTCAGCATCACGGAAGCACCATCGCTCAAGTTCTAAAACCCATCACAGTACCACACGCCACAGATCGAACTCGAGGTCTCGTAGAAGGTCGAGGTCACGCTCGAGACGGAGGTCATCGAGGTCACGATCACGACATCGCGATCGGGGAGGAATTAGACGTCTTTCACCTAGGCATGGGAGAAGAGGAAGGTCTAGGTATGTAGAACGCAACATCATGTTATTTCATAGTAGCAACCTGCCCTGCCCCAAAACTGGACTGGATGGAGACTTTGATGAGCATTGGCAAGACAGAGGCTTGAGGGAAAAAAAAATATACATTTAAATATTGCATTAGTATATTGTTATCAGTTGGCCTGTTAAATTATTTAGTCACACATGATCAACAATAAGTAAATCACTTCTATGGCTTTCTTGACGGCTTAACTCTAAATTGAGTTCAGCATACATTAAATATGTATCCTTCATTTTAATTCAATCTGAATATTAATGTTTGTTTATATTCGCCGTGACGATCGCATTATTCAGACTAAAACTAAACAAGTATATAAATTGAGTTATATAAATACAAAATAAATTCTTACAATAAAGGACCTTTGAGGTGCTTGGCTTCTAGTATTAGACTAGAAGCCAAGCACCTCAAAGGTCCTTTTCCATTTTCTTCCTGCTGTAATTTGTGTTGTTCCCAATTTTTTTTTTAAATGGGAAGATTATTGTATACTACAATCAAAGCACTTTTTAAAAACGTGTTTGTCTCAATACACAGATATAAAAAGTTTTTCATACTTCTAGTGTTAATAAAATTCCTGATATGTTATTTAAGTTTGTGCAGAATATTCTAGCAGTCTTGACTTGGAACAAAAAGGATTAATTTCAACTCTCTTCTATTTCCAAGGTCACCAACCGGTGTCAAACTAGCAGACAGTGAGAAGAAGCGACTGCTAGAAGTGGCTCGAAGAAATGCCATCAACATGCTCAAGAATGGTGCGGTGCCAGCCGGAGCAGCAGCGCTTCCACCACATACTAGGAACCAAGTGATGGCTGCTATACAGTCTGGAGGTCAGTTGTGTCTTAAAATTTGTGTATCTTCGGATGACAATAATATGATTCGGTAGCGATAGTCTAAAATCAAAATCAAAAGTTTTCGGTTCGGTTTGGTCGATTCCATGGAGAAGAACCGGCAAGAAACTCCACTCTTTTAAAATATGATATGAGTTTACAATCAGATTGTTACAATTTTTGGATACTTAGTCTGATTATGGAGACTCATACAACAGTATCAAAGACGACATGGAATACCTACAGGTAATTGTTCTGGGACTGGTTGTTTGTATATGAGAACTTAAATTGAATACAGGACAAAAATCTAGCATAGAAAGTGAAGCAGATCAAGTAATACATATTCATTCACTTGAGAAATACCTACTCAAAGTATGGTATCTCTTGTAAGTAAGTTGTCATTTTAGTAACAATTTCTCAAGATCAAAATCAATTTCACAGGTAAATCAGTCGACGAATTGACAGACTTCTGCAAACACTTATCAAAGAAGGAAGCTCTCGGTGAATTGTCATCTGTCTCATCAAACGACGATGATATGAGCGAGAACGAAGACACACTCGCATTCCACCATCCATTCCTTGTCAAAGAAAAAGCACCTATTGTTATGAACATAAGGGTAAGTTTCCCTCAGTGCATTATTTTCAGTCTAATCCGACTTGGTCACACAAGAAATGTGGTAACGCCTTAAAAAAAAGTAAATGAAACGAATGTACTCAAGTGTTAATCTACACGCGAGGCATAGCGCCAATTATTTCGTACAAAATAATAACTCATAAAACAATAGGCGATCGTACCGGGCGCATATTTTTTTTACGAAATAATAGTGTAGTACGTGTTTTGTAATCTAAATATTGAGCAAATCCTGTTTACTGATTAGGCTAGAAAGGTAGTGAGTTTTGCAACAGCAATTAGTAAATTATACCACCACAAGAATAATAATATCCTTCTTAAACACAAAATTCAAAAGGTATTTTCTAGTGAAATAATAACACTTGCTACTTTTATAAGACTTTCGTCTCAACTCTCATTTTCAACTAAGAATAGGCCTGACCTAACGCCATATTGTGTTTTTTTTTCATGCGCTTTTCTATTACTTCCAAATTCATTACTAAAAAATAGTGTTATGAAAATAATGTTAACAAGATAACAACGACAGTAATTTATTATTATAATTTTAGCTGAACGCAATTATCGTCACAATACAAAATGAGCAAGTTTCTAAATTCAATTCTTATTTCAAATTCACAGTACTTATGTATTTAAATAGCTATAAGTTACTTTTGAATCTTGCAAATATAAATAGTACATTGTTATCCAAGGGAATAAAGGTACTTATTTAAGTCCCGAGACGGAGACTAAATAAGTAATTTACCCGAGGTAAACACTGTGCTTTTCATTACGAATATAAGGAAATTAAAAATAAGAACATCAACTATTACGTTGCTTTCCCGCTTATTCTGTTTTATTTTTTATCCTGTGGTCGTCCAGCTATAAAGCCAATATTGTTTATGTTCATAATTATAAAGATGGAAAAGATTTTGTCGAAATCTATGTTATTTTGGAGAAATTGTTGAAACTAAATTAAATTAAAGTCATAATATATATTGTTAATACTTAACTTTGTATTATTTTAATATTAAATCGCGCTGTATTTATTGGCCGTATAAAAAGATACAACATGGTTCAATAGAAATGTCAAAATAGAACAAGTTTTTTTTTATTATTTGGAAGCTGTCAGTTGAAAGCGATTTCCCTAGAGCTGCAATGCATAACTTCCAAACCGCTCATCAGGCATGTAATGACCTACTTTCAGAGTATGAGTTATGAAAATATATTTATTTATTTATGCTCAACTAGCTGTAGCCTGCCCCGCTTCGCTGTGGCACAAAAAACTGTTTTTTCAACAAAAAAAAAATAGATAAAAACAATCCTTGATGTGGATTATATATCATGCTATAATTTCTTCTCATGTGACTGCGTCATAACGACTGCGGTTGTCAGCGAGTGTTATCCTCGCTTCCGGTAGATGGCGCGGTCACTGGCACAGAGCTGATCGTTAAAAAAACGTTTTTTTTGCGGTTGAGGATATGTGACTGATGCAAAAAATAGATAAAAACAATCCTTGATGCGGATTACATATCATGCTAAAGTTTCAGCTCAATCAGTGCAGTACTTTTTGAGTTTTTAAAGCATACACAAACCAACATAACATTTTTATATATATAGATTGTGTTTATGTATGGCCATACTAGTCCCAAATAAATTGTGTTAAAAGTAGGAGACGAATGAATAGGTGAATCCTTGACCATTACTTTCCAGGGAGGAGCTCCACTGCCTATAAAGACCAATCCGCTGCCTGTAGCCAATAAGGAAGAGCTAAGACTGCAGTTCCCTGTATCTTCAGGGTCACAACACAGAGAGAAGGCGTCTGAATGGGTGCCTGTCTCACCACCCAAGAAAGATATGGTAAAACTCTTGTTTTATTTATCATCTTTTCCATGATTAACAACCATTTTTTGTTTTTAACGTGGTAAAATCATCAAATGAGTCCTCCAACTTGTACCTCCTCACCTCACCTTCAAACTTGTAAATATTTGACAGCTATTCGCGACGTGTTGTGTACCACGCGCGCCTCAAAGAGTGTCAGCAAAATGACGGGCCTCCAGAGGGCCAAAGCCTGCCGGGGTCGCGGGACTTACGAATTACCGTGACCCCGGAACGTAAAGGGCTATTGAAGGACACCGTGGATTTTAGTCAGTACAAGTCTGACAGTCCCTCCCGCTCTGCCCTGGGTGGGAGGAATCCCTTGAAGATTTTACTACGATAAAAAAAAGAGCTATTTGCGACGTTGCCAACTGTTTGGATACGCACTCTTAAAATTGTAAAACTTTTATTGCAGCAAGTCGCAAAATTGAACTCAAGCAGCAGTACTACCAAAACAAAAGCGATCACCGCCGCTGCTTCCACGACCAACACATGCACAGAAATTGCCAAGTTAGTGTATACCTTATCCTTAGTGAAATAAGACATTAAATAACTTATTTTTATGATAATATTGTTGCTAAACATGAATTTCTGTTTTAGAATTTCGGAAAGATCTTCAAGTCCACCTGCCTATATGAAAAGCTTTACGACGGGAAGCCGTAAGTAAAACAGTTATGCCTTTTTTTTTTAAACACTGGGATAAAATCTCCAAGCTATGTGTCGGCGTCGCAAGACGATTTCCGGCCACCGTAGGCGCGGGCATGCGGGCGGCGAGTAATGGGCGACTCGCTGCCCGACCATGGACCATGCCCGGGTCGACGGCGCGTTGTGTTCCACGCGCGCCTCAAGGAGTGTCAGCATAGTGACGGGTCTGTAGAGGGCCAAAGCCTGCCGGGGTCGCGGGACTTACCCATCACCGTAACCCCGGTACGTAAAGGGCTAGTGAAGGACACCGTGGATTTTAGTCAGTACAAGTCTGACAGATCCTCCCGCCCTGCCCTGGGTGGGAGGACTCATTTGATGATTTTACCACGAAAAAAAAAAAGCTATATGTCGGTGCAGTTTTCTTTTTGCATTTTAGTTAATATATCTCTAACTTAATAGACATTGCTACAAGATCCCTATTTAATAGACATTCACGCTCCGTCAATACCCGCATTCACGCACGAGCTCGCGCGGCAATCACGTGAATATAATGTTCGGGCGACGTGAACGTGTCTCAGGGCCGTTGGTGCGCACATTTTCCGGCTGTTCGTTTGATGTGGACGGTTCTGAGTTTTCGGCTCGCGAGGCTATTCTACAATTGTTCTCCAGTTTAGTGCTCGAGTACTTCTGCTAGCTCAGCATGCTCATAAGTTTCTGATCAAACTACTGAGACTGTTTCGCGAGTCTAAACTCGCAAGCCATACATCGAGGCTGCCGCGCGAGCCTATCCAAATCATTGCCGAAGCCGTTAATTAATTGAATTGAGTATGTTTTATATTTTTAGAGCTAAACTCCGTGGCAGCGATACCTGCGCTGCCGGCACCGGGACCACAAGCTTACCCCCCGGGGGTTGATGCTGCTAAAATGGTGCATATTGTAAGTTACAACTTTTTTAGACTTTTCTATGCATTTAATAAAATTGATAATAATGTGGTCATCATGGACTCTCTTTTGTTCAACACCGCGCCGTAATAAATTCGAAATCCAAGATGATACATGTACCGGTGCAATAAGTATCGTCCCTTCTTTTTTATTATTTTGTAAAATCCTTTAATGAGTCTCCCGCACTGGGTGGAGCAAAAGGAACTGCCAGAGTCGTACTGACTAAAATCCACAGTGTTCCTTCAGCCCTTTACGTTCCAGGGTCACGGTTACCGGTTTAGACAGTCCCGCGATCCCGGATAAGTATTGTTCTTTCTGTATGGGCTTCATTCTATGAAATTTTTCAAAGCATTTGTAAATGTGACGTAACCCACTGTAGAGGGCCAAAACCTGCCGGGGTCGCGGGACTGACGAATTACCGTGACCCCGTTACGTAAAGGGCTATTGAAGGACACCGTGGATTTTAGTCAGTACGAGTCAGACAGTCCCTCCCGCACTGCCCTGGGTGGGAGGACTCATGTGACTCATTTTACCAAGTAAAAAAAAAAGCATTCCTAAATGGGTGTGTGTTTCTTTCACATGTTTCTGTTCAATATAATATTTCAATGATTGTTACTGAAATGATTATTAAAATTTACATTTTTTTATTTACTTGCAGCAAGATGTAGCGTCGCTCGTGTCACAGAAGCTGTCTTTAATTCGCAAGGAGCAAGAGGAGAGTGAACTTTATACCACACATGGAGTAAGTTACTAATTGTTTTCCTTTTAAAACAACTTAGCTTGACACTAGATAATTATTATTTTAAAAAGACTTGTTTTAACGGTCCAAGAATGTAATCACGCTAAAGTTACTAGAAATCATTCTACAGGAGACTCACATTTCACCTTTCATAAGCGTCGTCCTAATTAGCAACGATCGAACGAGAAAACGGTGCATTCGCCGTCGTGCGATGAAAATGTTCGTTTACCATCTACTGTTCTCGCGTAATGCACGCGTTAATTAGGACCTACTAAAGAAATGAGTGAGTGCATTGTTTGCTTGTATGTTCGTTATCAATTAGGACGACGCCTTATAGTATCGATGTGTTGAGCCTATACAACGTTATTTTTTGTTTATGCGAAACCCGATACACCTGTCTAGTATTCTTGTGTAAAGAATCTATGTACAAAATTTTAAAACCATATCATAAAAAATCACAAGGTTATAAGTTTGTATATTACCTGGTTGTCCGTTCAAAAACATGCTCATTTCGCGGTACACCCGCGTAAGCCGCGTCTCCTGTGTTATACACTCGTGATAATAGCTTGGCAATAGGTACCTAACCGTACGGTGATTGTATTGTAATTAACTGGTAATAAAAATAATCAAAGTATTTTTGAATAAAAATATGGTGTAAATATTATTGGAATCGAATCAGTTACTGATGCTGAACAATCTATATTCAGGTTTCGCATACACTAAAAATAATGTTGTATATCATTCTTCAGGCATAATTTTTTTCCTAGTTTTCTTTTTAATTTTATTAAAAACCCTTCTGCCTAACATAGGTGATGTTTTCACAGTTCGGTTGGTCGGGAAGCTCGGTGAGTGAGTCATCACTCGGTCAGTTCACTGGATCAACTGGCGCACAAATATTGACTCCCAGGGAACTGGCTAGCGGCACACAAGCTTGGGCCAAAAAGGTACACATTTACTCTTTGAAATATATGGACACGACATTGCTGCCTTTTAAATTTACTCCAGTGAAATTGTTCTTTCATTTTTACGAATTGACTTATTGATATTTTAATGTTGTACATACTGATGCGTACTCCGCAATGCTTATTTCAAATCAGTTCATATAATACATGTTATTTATGCACATATCGTTTTATACACTGATAAACAACAATATTTTGGCGTAATTCCCGTTTGTTAAACTTCTGGGGTTAAGTTGAAGACTTCATAATAAAGTTTGAATTTAAATAAAAATTTAACTGACGTGTTAATCCCAAAGTTAAGTAAAAACTTCCTCAGATTCTGACATAATTTAAAATAAATTTTAAAAGGTAGAGAATCTATCAATGCTATGAAACCTTAAATTTTACGAAACATATTTAGTGTTAATAATCCGCGTGACAAAAATCCAAGCTTGGATGGCATGCAACAAATTGAAAAAAAACTCACTTTTCCTACTTGTGCCTATGCATGAGGGCGGGATACTGCATCCACATCAAAGCCTGGAATTAAGTCTCACTGGAGTGACATTAAGGCCCACTTGCACCACAAACCACTATACAGGTATAGCGCTAAACTGATTTAAAACATCGTTCTGTCACTGTCAACTTCAAACAATTTGTCAGGGATACAGTGATATTCTAATGCAGTTTAGCGCTAAAGCCGTTTAGTGATGTGTGGTGCAAGTGGGCCTAAATATTTTTCATAAAATTTAATTTAAAAATCTACTTAAAATATTTGCGTAATTATGTTCAGTTAAATTACGAACGTTTTACCTATTATCAGAACTATTTTACTTTTGCATGTCTGTTGTTACGAAGTATGTGATTATGAAAGAACAAATACACTTGTAGGGGCAAACCATAAAATATGCGTTAAAGTATTAAACGAAACCTAGGATTAATGCTCAGCTGTCCTATTGTGTACTATGTATTATGTTTAATCTTGTATATTTTTCATTGTATACTAATAGGTAAGTATATAACAGGTATTGTATGAGGTATTCAATAAGTTGTACATTAAATTGTTTAATATAATAAAATATATAATAAACCGGTTTTTTTAATATTACAGTCTTATGCCTCAATAATAAATCAGTGCATAATGGTCTATTCTTTGAAAAAAAAACGACGGGTTGCACTCTGGGAGTGCCGGCAGAAGTGAAAACTTGAATAGTAATTGTTGGAAATATCTTGTGAACAGATTTTAGTAAAACTCGCAAAAATGGTTGACTTTTTATTTCAATAATTTTCCAATGTGACGTACATCTTTTATAAACAATGTTACCTAGCAACGTCACACGAACATTCACGCAAGCGCCCTGCGCCGTCCTACGCTTTTTCGGTCAGGGTCACGTGTCCTGACGCGAGTTTAAGATTTTATACCCATTACAGAAAAGTGCTCAACGCCGCTAAAGAAGTTTTCACTTCAAAAAAAAACGACTTGTTGCACTCTGGGAGTGCCGGCAGAAGTGAAAACTTGAATAGTAATTGTTGGAAATATCTTGTGAACAGATTTTAGTAAAACTCGCAAAAATGGTTGACTTTTTATTTCAATAATTTTCCAATGTGACGTACATCTTTTATAAACAATGTTACCTAGCAACGAATGTATCGAACGAATGAAGTAATAAAGTCACACGAACATTCACGCAAGCGCCCTGCGCCGTCCTACGCTTTTTCGGTCAGGGTCACGTGTCCTGACGCGAGTTTAAGATTTTATACCCATTACAGAAAAGTGCTCAACGCCGCTAAAGAAGTTTTCACTTCAAAAAATCTTCTTTGTTGTCCCTTTTTATAATATAAATTGCTGCTCCTATCTATCTCTGTACTTACAAAACTTCATCAAAATCGGTTTTACATGGTAGCGGAAAATATATTACATAGATTAAAAAATACTGAACACTTGAGTTCCATATCTGCAGGTCGACTGTATTAGAAATCCTTTTGTTACCTATTCCTTGCTATAAAACTATACTGCTGTTTATACTACAACAAAATTGAACTCTATACAGTCTACCAATACAGACAGTTAATGAGCAAATGGTTTCGTTCAATACTTTAATAGTGTGGCAATAACTTTTCTTTCAGCTGATTGCCTCGCCGGTCGGGATCGCCGGTCCCTGCGCGTTCGACCGTGCGGTCAGAACTTATAATACGTGTTGTATTATACTTTCTGACCTTTTTCAATATTACTGTGATGGTTGCAGCAACTTATTTTTTACTGTCATATCTTTGTATCACTCTTTTTTGTAAACGAAGCAATATTGTAGCACAATTTTTACGTGTATGTAATTTATTTATATGAACTAAGAGCTTTGAAAATGCTTAATTTCCTCCTGAATGGTCTTTTATATGCACAGACTTAAGTCTACTGTTCATGCGACTTCTAGCGAAGAATATTTCGTGAACTAGAAATAAAATAGTTTTTGCATGTTTAAAGATAAGTCATGTTGGGAACGGAAGTTGCTGCAGGAATGTCGGCAGTAAATCTTCGAATTTATGTAATTGCTTTATATTATCTATCATTTTACTATCTTGCCTTAAAACAGAACATCAAAATTAATATTTTAATGTATGGCCTATACTACACAACTTTGTATGCAAATTATTTTTTTTCTCATACTAGAATATTGCATCACATTTATCTATCAATTTCGAATAGCAAATATTCTATTGTTATTAACACATTCAACTATTATATTTAATGTGTAACTTCAGTATGTATTATTCGAATTATTTGTTGCTGCAACCATCACGTCCGTTACATACCTTGTTCGTGTAGCGAGGGAACTTTTTAGTTCGCTCGGTACACCGCACTATTCTTCTAATGTGATGGTAATTCTCATGCCACTCCCCCTTTGGCATGTCAATCATCATTACCAAAGATTGCGTACAGATATTCAGTTTTCCCCTTGGTTATGACTGACTTATTTAGTTCATGTTATCCTTTGTTTATTGTATTATTATTTTTCATAATTTTTATGTAGAATTCCATTATTTTAAAATGGTCCGAGTATATTATATCTAAAATATACTCACTAATTGTCATTCGTAAAATTATTATGATTTATACCTATATTTTTATTATTTAGTATATTTTAATTAGAATCTTCCACTTGTTTTGAGTTTTTTGTCCTCGACAAAACCTAAAATAATATTTTTTGGGTCAGTGACATTTTTGTAAACGGAATAACACATGTTTGGATAAACAAAAGTAAAATATGTTTCTAGTCAGTCTAATGTCTATCGATTCTTTGAGTTATCTTCAAATATTAGTAAACAGCATTTTGTGCAAAGCTATGTGCGAAGTTTTGCACAACATATCAACAACAAAAAATAATACCTTTTGAATTAAAGCCAATGCGTTAGCAAAAGTTGCAACATATTTATATTATTTGACATTTGCAAATGCATGGGGTTGCTGTAATAAAAAAAAAATCGTCTGATGGCTCAAAGAAAAGAATGACTGAAAGGGGGAATTCATGAATATTTGTTGCAGCTTTTAAGTGATAAGGAGATGCGTGCACTTCGATGTCTACGATGATAGGTGCTAACCTTACAATGTATTCAAAGAGGTAAGTATATTACGGGACGGGGTGCAATGTTTACCAAACAAAAATGAACTTTATTTACTGAGCAAACTGAGTGGAAAACCGCAAAATGACATACAATTATGCTTGCCATTTGAAAATGGATTTGATCGAGCAAGTTTTAAGACTGATTTTGGACTTTAGTTTCAGCTTTAAGATTTCTATCTAAGTTTTCGTAGACTTGTCATTCATTTTTTTCCAAATTCTCTTTTCCTATAAATATTACAAATCCCTTACAAATAACGAATCATTCAATTACTAAGCCAAAAGTTGATATACCCACCGATGTCAATATATTATCTAACTATTTCTAAAATGTATAGGACCAACTAGTGCGAGCCGCGCCCGTTGAAGGAGGCATGGGCATGCACTTGCTCCAGAAAATGGGCTGGACGCCTGGACAAGGGTTGGGTAAGGAAGGCACTGGGACTCTCCAGCCATTACTGCTGGAGGTCAAGCTGGACACCAGAGGTTTACAGGCCAAGGAAGAGGTCAGTAGCTGTAGACGCAGTAGAGGTGTAAGTAACATACTTCTTTTATTATTTTTCTTTTTATTTTAGTTCTTTTACCCTTGCTCTTAAACTCTTTTTAATGATTTTTCACCTATTTTTGACTTTATTGAACCTTACCAATTCCTTCTAAAGCAAATAATGACAACACCAGCCTATAACTGTTTCACTGCACAACAAAGGCCTTCTTTCATCCCACCTTTTCTTAACTCCCAAAAAACTTAAACATGAACTCTTTACAGATGAAACCACAGCGGCCGGGTCGTCTCCGCGGCCCCGCCCCGCTTGTCGCCGGCGGCAAACACCCAGTATCATTGCTGGGCGAATACTGTTCGAAACAGAAACTGGGCCCGCCGGAATATAACCTATGTTTCGAATGCGGGCCCGATCATAAAAAGAACTTCCTGTTCAAGGTCTGCGTACGTTGAATATTTTTTTACTTTATTTAATATTTTAAGTTATGCTATTCGCTTGCTTGTAAAATACTGGTATTCAGATGCATGATGTAGAAATGTTTGGCAGATGATAAAGTTTGTTTATTTAAAACATGCATGAAATCTTTGGCGAGAAATTATCGCCAATTATTTATTGGTCGACGGCCAAAGTATGACAGTAGTGATGTTTTTTTTAACATCTTATCACTCTATGAATGTTCAATATTCTAACGTCAGCGTCTGACGTGCAAAGTCTCGACTTTGGAATTATTAGTAGTATTATATCTTTTACGTTATGCATAGTCATCATAACTTATTCAATTTCATGAGTCCAAAGTACTCAGTAAAGAGGGCATACAGTATTACACACCATAAAAAGCAAAGTCATCCCATGCATGAATCATTATAACATACAATGCCAATGTTAATTTTGTGCACAAAATAAAACCCGGTAAAAACCGAAATAGCATAGAGAGAGCCCGTGTGCATACTTCTTGCGCACTATGTCCTGTATTACAGAACGTCACTTAATACTCAAGCATTACTTAAAACTAGATTTGAGTCATTTGATTGGCTGAAACGCTTCAAGTAACACTTGAGTTTTGCGTGACGTTCTGTATTACGGGCCTAAGTGCTCTTGTGTCTATGCCTAGTTAGCTCAGATTAAGTCATCATTCCTGAAATTCAGTCGTGAGAACTGAATGTTTTTGTATACATTTTTGCTATAGCTCCTGTGAAAGTAATTTTAAAGTAGAACGGGGTTGGTCAAATCAAATAAGGCGCACAGAAACGCATGCTATTTGATTTTACCAATAAGCACACGAGGTGGTAGGTAGTTATTTAGCCGTCAGATGGCAACTCTTGCCGAGGTCTGTCTTGGGGTGGGTGAGCAAAGTTGAGCAACGCTTATTTTGGTTAAAGCCAAAGCCAAAGTTAGATGTCAGTCGGGGGACTGTCTCATCAGGAGCCGTGACCCTGAAACGTAAAGGCTTATTGAAGGATCACCATTAGTTTTAGTCAGTAAGGGTGGGAGGCCTCAATTGATGATTTTATCAAGATAACAAAAGAAAGGTTGAATGTTTGATGTTACACATCGTTATGCACGCTCGCTTTATTGTTAACGATAGTGATAATGACGTATTCTAAATATTATTTAAATAAATATTCTTTTACAGGTAAAAGTAGCAGGAACAGAATACCAGCCTGCAGTTGCCAGCGCTAACAAAAAACAAGCGAAAGCGGACGCTGCGCAACTGGCACTACAGAAACTAGGCATAGTGACGTAATTGTTACACGTAGGATCTAATTGTATACGACTGTTTATACTACTCTATTGTTATACTTGATTAGTACATCACTAATTTTAATATGTTTGCTAGAATACATGTCTTTAGGTTCGAATGTTGTTGTTTTATTTAACCGACTTCAAAAAAATTTGATTCTCTATTCGACCCGTATGTTGTTTGTATGTGTGTTTGTCGGAGATTACCTCGTGTATGCCTGAACCGATTTTGTACAGAACAATAATGATCTGTTATTGCTTACTTGGATGGCGTATCAATTAAAAAGCCACCGACTTCCGAAAGAAAAGTTATTTTACACTTTATACTTAATTGGGGGGTAAAATGGGCCAGTTACATATTTTAATGTCTTCAGTGCCAGCAGTATTTTGAGGGTCAAGTCACACTGGGACGCGACGCTGCGCGCACATTTCAATAGAGCTGCTCAAAATGTAACTATTTAATACACGAAAAGTTTTAATAGTGACTCAAAATCTAACTTTATTTTTATTCTACACGAAAAAATACACATTTGCAGTCATTTGCATCGTTGCGTCGCGTCTTGGTGAACTAACCGTAAGCCAGTCAAATCGACACAAAAAATCGCTAAATTCGAATTGGAGCTATTTATTGCTTTACCTATGTATTCTATGATTCATCGCTAAACCTTCAGTTGCACTTAGCGTTGCTATGAGAACTAGAAACCTACAACAAAATCAATAATTAAAGATACCTTGTATGAAGTACTGTTACAGACTGATAGATAACGCATTAAAGTCAAGCAAAAAGTAAAATAGAATAACGGTATCGGTCAAAACTAAACTCCTATTGAATATATTCAAATTTAACGTTACATATTGAGGGCATTTTTTTTTAAACGTGGTTTAATCATCAGATGAAGGAGGTACGGGAGGGACTGTCATACTAATACTGACACTAAAATCCACGCTGTTCTTTCAATAGCCCTTTACGTTCGAGGGTCACGGTTACCTGATAAGAGTCCAGCGACCCCGGCAGGCCTTGGCCATCTATGGCGGCCGCGTCAGATTGTTGACAACTCTGAGGTGAGTAGAACACGGCGCGCCGTCGACCCGGACATGGTCCATGATGTGACGGCGACTCACCCATTACTCGCCGTCCCGAGGTAGATGTAGGATGTATTTTCGGGATGAAATTAATAAGTCAAAAATAACTCATAATCAGATTTATTAAACAACTATTTTTGACAACAACATTACTACAACTATTCAGGGCATTGACTAAAACATTGACAAATAATATCAAGGTGTAATATTTTGTGCATACAAGATCTTGAAGAAATGTATTGAAGAATAAAACAACTAACTCCATACATTTTTAGTGCAGTTTTTCGAATCAATGCAATAAATCTAATAACATAGGTCCTTTCCTCTCAGTACCTACAATTACTTCTTATAATGTAATAGATACTAGTCCTGCCTCCTTACGATTCCTAATAAATCACAGATCTGTTCCCGCCTTCCAATGACATTCTTTACTGCTTCTCGCCTGACTGTTGTTTGATCCTGTAGTCTGATAGAGCTGCTTTTATGGCATCTTCAGCAAGCACTGTAAATAAAAGAAATTATTTAATTTTCACAAAAACGCAAAATTCTGAACCTTTCCTAATGGGGAATCGACATGACGCTTTATCTGGCAACACATCTGTCTATGGTCAATGTAATGTTCGCCTGATTAGATCTAAAAAAAACACATTAATCAGTAGTCTATAGTCAGTAAATTCCTACTAATATAGTCAATGCGTAAGTGCGTATTTATGTGTGTATTTTTCGTTTTCATTTCAAAATAGATTTAGATGAATTTTAGTACAAAGACAGTTGGGGCCCCAGAGACGGTTATAGGCTATAGAGGGAGGAGCAAATTCATGGAGATCAGCTATTATCTAATATTCTCATTTGTTTTCTTGACACAAGGCAAATTTTTAGCAAATTGTCCAGTTGGTTATTGATTGAATGACTAGTGCGAGAAATATTGAGTTACTTTTTTTATAATTAAACCACTTGATATTTTGTTTCTGAACCATTTAAAGGGCCATTACTAAAATTCTTTTGGTGTATTATTATAAAAAAACTGCAAATTACAAGTGTTTACAAAACCTTATCTACAAACACTTGTTAGGTCAAGATAACAATATACAATGTCAAATTTTATCAATGTATATCTATAAATATCTCTATGGCCATCTAACAACATGTATCAACCTACCCCAATCTGTCAAATTTCTTTAATGGATTTTCAACTTTATCACAAAAGTAGAATGTTCATATTTGATTGAAAAAAATTGCATTTCAGTTTGGTTCATATGCTTGCAACTGTACCACAGTCTGTAAAATGGTGATAGCCATCACGGCTGCCGATAAAATAAAGATAAAACAATTACTCAAGAAGTGGGTTTTAATCAAAACGTTTTGAAGACTAATTTCCCAATGGCAATATTATTATGCACCTATAATGTTCTCATTTCAAGGTCACTTCTTAATGTGATGAAGGTGGGCTAGTATCGGAAAAACGGACCCTGTTTGTAGAGGGGCCATTCAAGTATTACGTAAGCAGATTTATTAAATTATTTACCCCCCAGTCCCCCTTGTCAGCAAAAGTAAGCAAAGCACTTACCCCCTCCCCCCATGCTTACATAAATATTTTTCAATTTATGTATTATTTACATATGCATTATTTGCGAGAATCCCAAAAATGTGTTTCGTTTTCAACCAAAGACAATGTAAGGGTTGCCATTCGTGTAAAAAAGTAAATAACCACCGATGACGTAATCATCATCTAGACTCCCCTACCCCCCATGTCATCCAAAATAAGCAAAGCAAAGACCCCCCCCAGCCCCCCATAGTGCTTACGTAATACTTGAACGGCCCCAGATGTAAAATCTTTGAAAATATAATAATATTTATACTAAATAAATAAGGAGCATTCCCAAATTTTGCAAGAGATTGTAAGGCAGACATCAACTTACTAGAACAATGTAGCTTGACTGGCGGCAATGACAACTCCTTAGCAATATCAGTGTTCTTCAGTGTCAAAGCCTCGTCAACTGTCTTTCCCTTCACCCATTCCGTAGCCAATGAGCTGGAAGCAATCGCAGACCCACATCCGAAAGTCTTGAACTTAGCATCAATGATCTTGCCGTTCTCATCAACCCTGATCTGCAGCTTCATTACATCACCACAAGCTGGGGCACCAACGAGCCCTGTGCCTACATTTTTGTCCTTCTTGTCAAGGGACCCAACGTTGCGGGGGTTCTCATAATGATCTATAACCTGCAATCATTAAAACATTTGATGTTAAAGGAATAAAATTTCACAATTATGCAATGTCGTTCCAATCAATGCTTTCAGTTCACTAAATTGACTCCTGTTATGAAATACAAGGTTGCTTTAGATAATTGCTATAAATTTGAATTCAGTTTATTCAGCAGTTACTATTTGCACAGTTCGAATTTAAATTTGGGTTTACTTTTAATTGTTAAATGGAATATGTTATTTGAATAATCTATCTACTTTAAATTTTAGTGGGCCACTTATCGAGATCAATTTAAATGTAAACAAATTAAAAATACATAGATAACGAGACTAGAAGTCTATGAGACTCGATTCAAGTCAATCCTACATGCGCAGTTTAAAATGAAAAACAATACTTCTAATACTCAATACTGAAAACATTACTTGATATTCATATATCGTCGGTCAAGGTTATTCCTGAAAATACGCAGTTTAGTACACGAAATCGATAATCCTTGACATTGCAGAGAAAACATAGGAAATAATAAACTTACGTTAGCATGGTATGATGCGGTTGCAGTAATATTGGGGCTGCTAAAGCTTTTCAGGCAAACGCATCTACGTATATTTGACACCAAAAACGCCATCGCCATGAATTATATTTTCTGTCTAAACAATTTGTAGCTTCGTAGCTTCTATCCACACTGCACTATTCGGTAACTTGTGAAAGAAGAAATTGTGTGTGTGTGTGGGCGTCTGATGTGACGTTTACTATGTATACTCTGTGGTAGGAACATTCAGAACAACTAAATTGAGTCAACTATACCAGGATTAGCAATCAAACAATCCAAGAAAGCAGTATTAATCATGAATTACAATGTGTATTTTGATTAGCTGCACTTTCTAGGAGATAACTTAATGAAATAATTTGAAAAAAATATATGTATGCAAACTAACTACACTTTAATGAAAAAGATAGCCTTTTTTTCAAATAAGAATATTTCTGATTACGTTTTTGAACATGATGAAATTGACGTTTATAAATGCGTTCGAATACTAAAAATAAATATGGTAATTTCGTAAACTGAAAATATAAAATAAAATGTATATATATGAAAGAGAATACTTTGAAGTTGTGTTTTAAAGCTTAGTTTCATCGCTCTCACTGTTGTTTTAGATTTAGGTTTTATTTATAACTTTTCCAGATAATTAAGTAATTTCTGGCCCGATTGCGTCATACACAATGTAGTTATATGTAGTTTACGAACGAGTTACTCATTTATATACGAACTTTTTGTAGGTAACATGACAATCGGTTTTAGAGCGATTTCTAAGCTTGTGGCGCCTATAGTCGGGAACGTTATTTGTGTATCTCGAGCTCAATTAAGTGCAGTGTAAGTTATAAAAAAAGGTCTAGTTCTTTGGCTAAATTATATATTACGCAATCGGTGATGCATTCATTCCAACACCGGCTAGTTCGTTTTGTGTATATCACTAATCTGTCAAAAGTGATTTTTTGAAGGATTTACGAATGTTAC
The DNA here is from genome assembly GCA_943136025.2 of Agrotis puta. NCBI lineage: Eukaryota > Metazoa > Arthropoda > Insecta > Lepidoptera > Noctuidae > Agrotis > Agrotis puta. The sequence continues at coordinate 4,987,354 of OW964177.2, forward strand.
ACTGGAATTTTTATTATTTTGAAAAAAAAAAATAAACTGTGGCGAACCGGCTCAGTTTTTTTATAGTTATTTTACTTATTAATCTTACGATTTCCAGAAAAATGAGTGCTAATCCCGATTACAAGTCTGCGACATCGATTCACGAATTCACAGTGAAGAACATAAAGGGTGAAGAAGTGAAATTGGATGTGTATAAAGGTCATGTTTGCATTATTGTGAATGTGGCTTCACAGTGCGGTCTGACCGCTAATAATTACAAGCAGTTGAATGAATTGTACGAGAAATACGCTGAGGAGAAAGGTAGGTTATTCTGATAAGATAATAATAACAATGCTCGGCAATCTTTTCGGATACCTGTGACCTCGCGCGCCCCTGAGTTCGCCCGCGCTCTCCTTTAAATTCGCTAATCGCCACTGATTAGTTAAATAAGCAGGATACGCCCCAAGCGCAGAGCAGAGGTATAGTTTGGCGGGAGTTGTAAGACGCTGGAATATGTTCATAAACGATTCCCTAACTAATATCAACAATCTCTATTTTTAGGTCTGCGTATTCTCGCATTCCCCTGCAATCAGTTCGCTGGTCAGGAGCCCGGTAACAATGAGGAGATTGCCTGCTCACTTGCTGAGAGGAAAGTGAAGTTTGATCTGTTTGAGAAGGTCGATGTGAACGGAGACAATGCCAGTCCTTTGTGGAAGTTCCTGAAGGTAAAGGTTCTGTATACTATTTTATTTTTCAGAGTGCATTGGATATGTGTATGCAGCACTAAGAATAATCTTGTATGCAACTACAGTTTCTGCTGTATATTGATTGGCCTACTTACAAACTACTGCATGTATTGTTAACTTATCCACTACTTTACAATTTCTAGGCACTAACATATTTAAAGTAACATAAGGTATATGATTGGATAAAATTAATTAGACCGTCAGTGACATTATGGAGATTTCCAATTGCCAAAAAAGGGTAAGCCCCAACACTCAAATTTTGATGAATTCTATTTTTGTAAATAATCGTTGTTTTAACAAAAAAGAAAATATGTGTCCCTTATTTTTAAATTGTTACTGATGGACTAATTAGAATTGAAATTTATTTATGTACTCAACATGGCTATACCAAAGCCATTGTATTAAGATATTTAGAGGCCCAAAAAAGCCATGAGCAGAATAATAATACAAATTAAAAAAATAATGTGTTAAAATTCTCAAAATGGTCAGTAACAATAAGACCATATTATAATAATATGGAAATAAATAAAAATAAAACTCATAGTTTTATTTTTGTCAATCACCATCTTTTATTTTATCGATGTTTCAGTAGTAAAAAATCTCAGTACTTATCTCCAATCCTCAGTCTTAAATGGCTGAATATATTTGTATGAAAATACTAACATAGGTGTACCAAAACCTAGATTAAGTAGATATAGACTACTTTTGGTCAGTATTGTGATCCCAAGGGTGTAAATTTCAGGCTCAGAAGAAAAAAAAAAATCACTAAATATGCACATATACACATTTATATACCTATGCACATATTTTAACTTGTATTATGTTAAAATATTGTATTATAATTATTTCCTTCATGCTTATGTAAAACCATACAAAATCCATAATAATTTGTTTTTGTTTTGTATGTTATTTGAATACTAAACATGTGTTGTTTTCTTGTATAATGTCCAAAAACATTTCAAAATGCCTTCTCAATGTGTAAGAAAAATTACTAAGTCTTCTGCAGGCCACACTATTACCATAAGCATAAAATATTTTTTCTAAGAAAACATTTCTATGAAACATCCTAATAATGTATATGAGTAAAAACTGAAGATTTTTTAAACGCTAAATACGCTACACTACACTTTTTAAATGCTTGATGTATTTGAAAAAATAGCTACCTATTTATATCTTGCTGTGACCCTAAATAGCTGAGCAGCAAGGAGATCTGAAGGAAACAACTAATATTAAATAAAATATACAATATAATATTTCGAAAGAAATATTAGTAAGTAATTGAAAAACATTATTCTAATCTAAATCTAATCTTATGTATAAGTTGAACATGGAGGAATGTTATTTAATAAGTTAACAAGATAACCAATGAAAAATGATATATTTGTAGATAACAGATAAAACACAAGTCTAGAAAATACAGAATCATGTGTCATAGAGGTACAAACAAGTAGTGTTTTTAAAAAACTTGCATGTCCGTAGTAAAAATTGCCGACTAATGATAATTAGTTTTTATCACAATTAGTAGGAGTAGGTATAATGTGTGGCTAACCACAGATGTATTGAAGGGCAACCTTGATAAATCTATTTGTGATAAGGTGAAAATCAATACACCTGTGTTCTATTATTCATAGTTCTATGGAAATGCCTTTGAATGGTTATTGCTAATAATTATGTGAAATGGTATATGTTGCAATATTTCTCACCAATTTTGCATTAGCAGACCACATGTAGTTTTTTGTCGCGAGTACTTGAATTGAAAACTGAGCAAGCGAAGGATAGCGAGCAGTTCAAATATAGAATCCTGAGCGTAGCGAAGTTTTCAAAGGTACGAGACGCAGAATAACTTTGCTGCCCAGCGAAACACACAACTTTTCACCTCACTACAGCGAGGAAATGCAGTGGGGCCGGCTCGGCTGTCAGTGTAGAAAATAATTGAAAACAAGACGTGTTCGAATTTTGAAAACACTTTCCGCGCTAGCGCGGTAAATGGAGTTTTGCGCTCAGGTTTCGAATGACAAATAGAATCTTTCCGAGCGTGTGAGGTGAAAAGTATTGTTAAATCATAATTTATTACTATCTGCTTTATCATAATAGTAATAGCCAATAGGATAAGCTTAACTATCAAAAAAATATTATTTGTAGGCATAAAGTAGGCTACTTAACTAGAATTATAATTCAACATGAATCTCCATAGGGTCACCTGTAGTAGGTGCAATCTAAAATCGTGTGACCCCGCGACCTATAGTACTAGCGCTTTCACGCTGACAGCGCCAATCAACATAAACAAATTTTTAACGACTTATTTTTTTCCACAGCACAAGCAGGGAGGCACTCTGGGTAGTTTCGTCAAATGGAACTTCACAAAATTCATCGTCAACAAAGATGGCGTGCCTGTTGAACGTCATGGGCCCAATGTTGACCCATTGGACCTAGTTAAATCCCTCGAGAAGTACTGGTGATCAATCATACGAAAAAATAGCTTTTCCGCAATTTATTTTTTATCTAAATATTTTAGGCTGGCAATAGATGGTTTTTTTTTTTTTTTTTTTTTTTTATCGTGGTAAAATCATCAAATGAGTCCTCCCACCCAGGGCAGGGCGGGAGGGACTGTCAGACTTGTACTGACTAAAATCCACGGTGTCCTTCAATAGCCCTCTACGTACCGGGGTCACGGTAATCCCTTGGTCCCGCGATCCCGGCAGGCTTTGGCCCTCAACAGGCCCCGTCACTATGCTGACACTCTTTGAGGCGCGCGTGGAACACAACGCGCCGTCGACCCGGGCATGGTCCATGGTCGGACAGCGAGTCGCCCATTACTCGCTGCCCGCATGCCCGCGCCTACGGTGGCCGGAGATCGTCTGGCGACGTCCGACGCCGTGGGCGTCTACCACTGCGGCTGGGGTGGAGGGAGGACGCTGTCCTCTCCCTCAGGCGGCCCGCCTCCTCCTTCACGAGCATGACTGCTTCGCAGAAGGAGGCGAGCAATAGATGGTTTAGCGTAAATAATGTAGGTTCAAGCATTTAACTTTATTATATTTATAGTCTATCTTGTCATTCACATCACTTTACTATGCATTTACAAGCAAAATATAAAGAAGTATTCTATTTTACTCCATTCGGCATGTCGAAAGAATAGTAAATCTAAGTACAAGTAGCTTAACAAATATTATTATTATTGTAAACTGAAATCTGCAAATGCACTGTGTGGTATATTACGTAGTTTTTAAGATTTATTGTTATTTTTTGTGATATATTATATCAATATATAATTTTGGAGAATTATTTCAGTTAACTCCCTTTTATTTTAAATAGTTCCTTTTAACACGTACAGTATGACAACCCATGTGAATGATACTGTGGACCTGTGTGGATAATAAACGCTGTGTGCCGATCGATGACAGCGCTTTGTAGCGTCCACATTATTTGGGGACATAAGATTTGCCAATTCTTGCAAACTAGATAATTTTGATAAATATTTTCGCCTTGCGACGTTCCGTGTCAAACGGAACGTCATCGCCTGGGGTTTGCCTAATTAGTTCACATTTCTGTCACATTGCGCGCTGCGATCGATTTGTTAGACCAAGACCCCACCACGACTGTGCAAATAGCGCCGCCAAAAAAATGTATGGTTTTTTGTTATGCAACCAATCTGATTTGGACCCTGAAATACCTACCCTACATAAAATAGGCAGTCATATTTGCATCACCGATGCTGTTCCCACGGCTGTGGCATACGCAACATCGTTTAATTTTATTTAGCGAACACTCTCCCGCTACTGGTCAAAAGCCTCTCGCAAGCTTTGAAAGTATCGTAGTCGTCTTGCCATCTCTTTCTGGGTCGGCCTCGGTGGCGGCGTGCCGTCAATCGGACACTGCTCTAAGATTTTTGATGCCTTGTGAACGAGACTGGAGTTAACTGTGTCAGCTGCCCCTGAATCGGTACATTTTCTCGAGCGGTTCCGTGGTATTTACGTAGAAGACTGTATATTGAAATGCAGTCGCTTCTGAAAGGTCCGTATATGGCTGGGCCAGCCTTATACATAAATAAATAAATACATATTCCACAAGTATCACACAACGCCATCTAGTGCCAAGCTAAGCAGAGCTTGTGTTATGGGTACTAGACAACTGATAAACATACTTATATATTTCTAAATACATACATATTATAGATAAATTACACCCAGACACAGAACAAATGATTGTGCTCATCACACAAACATTTGTCCTGTGTGGGAATCGAACCCACGAACTCCGGCATAGCAGTCAGGGTCACTAACCACTAGACCATCAGGCCTTATAAATCCGTTTGTGTCAAGATGGTTCCTAAAAATAAGGTTTTAGAGAAATGTAATTGGAATCATTTGGTATAAAATCTACTGTGTGTCAACGGCCTAACTACGTACTCAACATCAACTGGCATCAACCATCTCATTGTCATCTAAGCATTTCTAAAATGATGGAAAAAGTAATTAAATGACAATAATTTGGCTGAAATTGTGTTTTGAGCAAATTATTCAGAGCACAAACAAAAACAAATACTTGTAGAATGATTGAATGAAATTGAAAACACATTGGAAATCATATTATAACCACATGCACATGCCTTCGGAATAAAACCGAACCGTAAGAATACCTAATCTACTTAATTCATACCTACCTACAGACATAACTTAGCCTAGCTAACTTGCAACATAAAGCGCACCACACACGGCTAAGATACTATAATATTTTATCTTAAGATCATATTTCACCTAAGTATTGTTATCATTGTCCCAGGCTTTATTCGGTATTGCGGTCACCCAAAATGCACTGTATTAGTTCAAATGAAATTTGGACGCGCAACGTGTGTGGTACGGGGTACCAACCTACTATTGACGAATGAGAAACGTTCCACTTTTAAAGAAATGCTCTCTTTTATTTTCATCATATAGTTCCATTCCAGGGAAAGGAGTGCTAATCCCGATTACAAATCTGCGACATCGATCTATGAATTTACAGTGAAGAATATAAAGGGTAAAGATGTGAAACTGGACGTTTATAAAGGTCACGTTTGTATCATTGTGAATGTGGCTTCAAAGTGCGGTCTTTTTTTAAATATCGTGTGGATTTATTGTTTAGTAAAAGACTTTCCGTACACACGTGAGATAATTTTATTATATTGACAGTTCAACAAACCATAGATTTACATCACAGACATTCATCTTGACATAAGAGTTCCACAGACTAAAATTCTCTTCACATATCGTCCGTTTTGGACGGACTTTCAAATAATATATTATTCATGTTTTTATTATTAAAAGTAACTCTATTTATAGAAGTCAAACCAGGGATGCAAAATCTATCAAAAAAATTAAAAAGTTCATTAGCGTTTTTTTCTGATAATGTTTCTATCTAAATACTGAAGCGACACACAGAGGTTACGGGGAAAGGAGGAACTAATATTTATGGTGCCTTATACACGTTCCACTCCTTTATGAGAAGGCGTTTTTTACACCACCCCTCAACATAATATTTTCCTGTTTTCCCTGTTTAAAAACACAAATATTAAAACATATATTTCTGACTAAATTGTTAGTGATGCATTTTATACTGGCACATTCAAATACTTAACTTACTCCTTTATTTTTAACAGAATTTAACTCTAAAAATGCATGACCAACATTACATAGATTATGTGCATAGCCCTATATTCTTAAAAAATTAACTTAACAAACTTCTCAAAAACAGTTTTTCCTAACGGCTTAGTTAACAAATCCGCCAAATTATCCTGCGTTTTAATATACTTTACTGAAATACACTTATCCTTTATTTTGTCCATAATGAAGTGATACCTAATATCCAAGTGCTTTAACCTTTTATTATTTTCATTATTATAAACAAGTTTTATTGCTGACTGGTTGTCTTCATACAAGATCACTTCATTACTGACAACATCAAAGTCACACAACAAATTTTTCAACCAACATGCTTCTGAAATAGCCATACTTAATGCAATATATTCAGACTCAGTGGAGGATAATGACACACTAAGTTGTTTTTTACAACACCATACTACAGTACAATCAAATATTTTAAACAAATAACCAGTGGTAGATTTTCTATCTTGTGTGTCACCGGCCCAATCTGCATCAACAAAGCCTTGCAATTCTGTGGATGTGCTATTATATATCAAAGAATAATTTAATGTACCTTTTATATACCTTAGAATACGTTTCAATGCCTTGTACAACATAATACTAGCACAGTGTTGGTACCTACTGAGGAAACAAACTGATACACATAGATCTGGTCTTGTACCACAAACTGCATACATTAAACTGCCTATGAGTTGTCTACACTTTTTCTCTATTTCTGGACTTTCAGATTTTTCCCTTTTTAGTATTTCAAACTTAAAGTTTTGGTCTATTGGAGTAGAAACTGGTTTGCAATCTGACATATTATAATGCTCTAAAACTTTAGTAAGATATGTTTTCTGACTAATTACCGTTGTACCTTTCTTTTGATCAATATCGATACCCAAATAACATTTGGCCAAACCTAAGTCTTTCATCTTAAAGTTATTGCTTAGCTCGCTTTTAAAATCTTCCAAAACCTTGTTTTCAGTGCAAAACATAAGAATATCATCAACAAATAGCAAAACATATAGCATACATTCATTTACCTTTCTGAAATATAAGCAATGATCATTTTTAGATTTACTGAAATTTTCTTTACTCATGAAGTCATCAAACTTTTTATTCCAATATTTAGGAGACTTTTTCAAACCATACAATGATTTATTTAACTTGCATGTTTCACCGCTTGGTAACTTTATGTATACACTCTCATCTATGTCACCATGTAAAAAAGCACCTATAACATCCATCTGATGAACTGAAAGTTGAAGTTTATTTGCAACTGCTATAAAAACTCTAAAAGTAGGCAATTTAGCCACAGGAGAATATACTTCTAAATCACAATCAGACTGTTCAAAGCCTCTTGCTACCAACCTAGCTTTATATACTTTATTAGTACCTACTTGTTTAACTTTAAAAACCCATTTACTAGAAATTACTTTATTCCCCTCTGGTACGCTATTTACTTCTGTCCATGTGTTATTTTCTCTCAGAGTATCTAGCTCAGTCTTCATAGCAATCTTCCACTCTTCCTTTTCTTCAGAGTCAAGCGCTTCCTCTAGAGTAGCTGGCTCTGTACCGATGGATAGAAGGTTTGTTTCGTAGTCATCTAGCCTTGATGGTTTCTTTATTGCTCTGCCTCTCCGTGAATGTGTTGATACTTGAGGTGTTTCTTCTGCCTCTTCTTCTTTTTCTGACTCTGATGTTTCTTCTGAATTTAGAATTTCCTCTGTTTGTACTTCTGTATTTTCATCAAGATCTGATAACTGTGTTACATCTTCTTCACCTTCCTCATTAAAACTGTGATATTCTTCTCTTATTTCATCCTCTTTATTATTTATTTCTTCTTTTAATAATAATGGGGTTATATTATTATGATCTTGAAAAGTATTACCTAGCTTTTGACTACTAAAATTGCCTTTCAGGAATGTTACCTCTCTTTTAATCAAAACATCATTTTTATGGGGAAAATAAATTCTAAAACCTTTTGTTGTTTCACTATAACCTACAAAGTATCCTATTTCAGCTTTGCTATCCCATTTTTTGCGATAATGATCTGGAATGTGTACACCTACCTTTGAACCAAATACTTTTAAATTATTTATATCATATAATCCCTTTTTATACCAGAGCTCATACGGAGTTACATTTTTAATCCTACTTTTACCAGTTCTGTTTATAACGTATACAGCTGTATTGACAGCTTCAGCCCATAGAGACTTATTTAAATTACTTGATAACAATATTGTTCTAGCCGCTTCAGTTATTGTACGCATTTCACGTTCTATGCAACCGTTTTGTTGGGGTGTGTACGGAGCACTATTTTGGTGTACAATACCTAAATGATTGAAGAGAGACTTCACCTCTTTGTTTATAAATTCTGAACCACAATCTGATCTTATTATTTCAATTTTATACTCTAAGTTTTTAGTAACAAAATTTAAAAAAGTTTTAATTTTATCAACTGTTTCAAACTTATTTTTCAGAAAATAAACCGTTCTATACTTTGAAAAGTCATCCTTTATGAGTAGATAATATCTTGATCCACCTAATGATATTGTTTCCATCGGTCCGCATAAATCCATATGTAGCCATTGACCGGGCCTATCTGCCCTATTTATACTTATAGGAAACGGTCTCTTATGTAACTTACCCAAAAGACATGGCTCACATGTTATTTCCTTTTGTTTACTAACACTGAAATCTATATCATATTTATTTAACATGTTTTTTACCTGTTCAATATCCTGGTGGCACATTTTTTCATGCCATTCAGATAAACTGTCACTTGATTTACCAACACAAGCATTTTGAATTTTATTAGACCTAAACTTCATTATAAACAAGTTATTTTTCCTATATGCTAGTGCACAAACATTTTTACTGTTATTTTTCCTCAAATAACACATTTTACTATTAATTGTTAAAACATAACCTCTATCTGTAGTTGAACTTGCTGAAAATAGATTCATCTTGATGCTGGGGACATGTAAAACGTTATTTAATGTTGTATTTATCCATTGTTTACCTGTAAATGCTTCTAAAGAAATAACTCCAATACCAACGGCTTGTATGATTTTGCCGTCTCCAATAACTATGGATCTAGGGCATTCTAGTTTTTTATAGTCTATAAACATATCATAATCATAACACATGTGCTCTGAAGCTCCACTATCCATTACCCAACAATTATCACTTTCTAATTGACTGTAAAACAATGATGATAGCTCGAACACAGAGAATGCATTGCCTTGTTTAATTTTGTTTACATCTTGACTTTTCTCGCTTTTATTTTTAAACCAACAATCTGAACTTTTATGATTATTCTTCTTACAGAACTTACAACTATTATTATTAATTATTGTACCTCTACTTTTCGATTTGCACTCCTTTTTCAGATGTCCCACTTTTCCACACCGATAGCATTTTCTATTGGACTTGTGTACAAACGCAGATGACTCATCTTCTTTGTTTTTGGCTGAGGCGCGTTGCTCTTCGATCAGTAATCGCGCTGTTAACTGGTCCATGGTCCTTTTTTCTGCTGGCACCGATTCCCACGCTGACACAAAGTGCTGAAATTGTGATGGCAGAGATGAAGTTATCTTTGTGATGGCCATAGTTTGACTCACTTCAGCGTTGAGATTCTTCAGTTTGCTCAGGAGAGACTCGAACCTTCCCAGGAACTCTGACACGGTTTCCCTTTCTTCAAATTTCATTGAAAAGAACTTCTGCTGAAGTATATGCACAGACAGCTCGCCTCGCTGTTCAAATATTGTATGTAGCTTATCCCAAATCTCTTTTGACGTCTTGCAGCTTAATATTTGTGGTATAACCTTTTCAGATATGTTTGTTACCAACATACCTTGAGCTTTTGAATCTTTCTGCATCCATTTCTCCTGATCCTCGTCGGCCTTGAACGTGCCTTCAACGACGTCTAAGAGACCCATAGCTCTTAGTAAAACGCGTATTTTGAAACACCACGCTGTCCAATTTTGTACACCTTGAAGCTGCTGAAAGCTTTGTCCAGAAGCCATATTTTCGACGGAATCCATCGCCCGTATTATTATTGCTTTACCGCAATCACCAGATTTATCAGAATCTGAGCCGGCGACCGCCACACCTGGTCAGACAGCCCTGGCCGACGTATGTTTATGTAGCTACTTTACCGCAGCGTTTCTTGATAAAAAACCAATCCAGCACGATTATTAGGCCGTAAGTCTGTGTCTGGGCCCATAACCTTTTGAAATATCGTGTGGATTTATTGTTTAGTAAAAGACTTTCCGTACACACGTGAGATAATTTTATTATATTGACAGTTCAACAAACCATAGATTTACATCACAGACATTCATCTTGACATAAGAGTTCCACAGACTAAAATTCTCTTCACATATCGTCCGTTTTGGACGGACTTTCAAATAATATATTATTCATGTTTTTATTATTAAAAGTAACTCTATTTATAGAAGTCAAACCAGGGATGCAAAATCTATCAAAAAAATTAAAAAGTTCATTAGCGTTTTTTTCTGATAATGTTTCTATCTAAATACTGAAGCGACACACAGAGGTTACGGGGAAAGGAGGAACTAATATTTATGGTGCCTTATACACGTTCCACTCCTTTATGAGAAGGCGTTTTTTACAGTCTTACTGCTAATAATTACAAACAATTGAATGAAATGCATGAAAGATTTGCTGAGGAGAAAGGCAAGTTATTCAGAAAATATCGTCAACATGACAGTACAGTGTGCGCAGTGGCTGACTGATCGACTTATTGCATTACGTGTCGCGGGTTCCATTCCCGCAACGAACAAATATTTTTATGATCACAATACAAGTACCTATCTAGTTGTTCCGAGTCTAGTTGTGTCAGTGAGTGTATTTTTTTTTTGTAAATGCACCTACGACTGTAGGTGTAGTGACCACACGATACAGAAGAAATTCCTAGTCATAGCTGTGGTCGTAGTTTTTTTTTAATGTTTCTGGCATGGTTTCGAGTCCTTTATGCCAAAAGTAGTACTATTAAGTTTTCTGTGGTGTGATGAAACGCCTTTTGTAAAAATAATAATTAACTTGAATTTCCCGCCAACAACTTCGAATTCGGTAAGAGCTGCCCACCACACCAACTTGTTTATTTACGGTTTTGCGGGCAGTTTTTTTACGGTTATATTTTACATAGACTATGGTTACGGAGAATTGTAAATTCATTTAGGCCCCAAATCATCTTTCTAAACCTAGCATAAATGATATAACTGATAAAATGATAAATACAATGAGAAATACAATCATAGAGAAAAAGAGTGAAGAGTTTCTGTATATCAATAAACATTTTTTTTTTTAGGTTTGCGTATTTTAGCGTTCCCCTGCAATCAATTTGCCGGTCAGGAGCCAGGTAACTCTGAGGAGATTGCTTGCTCACTTGCAGAGCGAAGAGTAAAGTTTGATATTTTTGAGAAGGTCGACGTGAACGGAAATAATGCCAGTCCTTTGTGGAAGTTTTTGAAGGTAAAATGTGTGATTATATTTAACCTAATGTAAATGATTACTTATTTACGTTCAGAATGCATTCAATAAAGTGAATAACAAATACAATTAAAATTGATTTGATTTTGAATGGGTAGGTAACCTACATTATAGATTATCATAGTATACGCCTTTTACGGGGGTAAGTAAAAACTACAGAACACAATATGCTACGATCCAGAGATCCTATTCTCCTTTCGCGTCTACCACGTTCTTGTAGGTGAATCAAAAAGTATTGGAAGTCTGTCATAATTTGCATCAGGTTGATTATTTTCCATTTTGTTACAGCACAAGCAGGGCGGCTTCCTAGGTGGATTCATCAAATGGAATTTCACGAAATTCATCATTAATAAAGATGGCGTGCCCGTAGAGCGTCATGGGCCCAATGTTGACCCATTGGACTTGATCAAGTCCCTCGAGAAGTACTGGTGATTATGGATTAAGGGCTTCACATTTAACAGCCACCACAAAGCCATCGTAACTGAATAACTAATTAGAAGTAACTAAGTAGGTACAGAGAACCAAAACAACCCTGTTTCGGTTGTCCTTTAATGAATAAAGTCTCATAATACATCCCAAGTTAATAGGTGTTTTACATTTTATAGTCAGGGGTCATTATATAGGTTCATATAATGCAACCTAGCACATATATAATATTTTAACTAACATGCGCATTGAGCATATATTATTTTCTTCTCCGTTTTAACAAAATACTGTACTTATTGCATACCCATTCAGCTTTGATAAATTGCTTATAGTATCACAGTCGCTCTTAGTAAAGTGGAAGGGACTGTCAGACTAGCAGCGACTTAAACCATGCTAAAACTCACCCCGTTACTGCTGCTTTCGAACGCATAGGACAAGTGTAGGAACACATGCCCCATGCAATTGCAACTTCATAAACATTTCCGGCAACTCTGGCCAGGGCCCGTCAGTCATTGCCCCTATCAGGCCCGATGACTTAGAGATTAACTGCGCACTATTTGCCTAAAATTGACCATACTCTCTAGAAAGAGACGAAATTAATTTGTATGACTAGATATCCCTATTTTGTCCAAGTCTTTAGTAATGTAAGGTAAAGGAAAGAGAGATGGACAAATAAACTCTCTTTCTAGAGTATAGGGTGTCGCATTTGTCATTTGGCTAGAGAAGGCGCAGGCCAACCTTTAAGTCTATGATCGGACTCGGACAGTAGGCTAATTTTGGCTTAGGTTTACATGAGATTTCTAATGATTTTCTTGTAAAAAATATGTTTTCTCTCAAACCAAAGGTTAGCCTTCGATAGTAGACTTGTAAATTGCATTTCCCGTTAGTATGACCCCAGGATTACAAATGTTTACTTCAGTGTATTATCTATGCTGTAGTGCAGTCCATTAAAATTACATGCTCTGTGCACAGTGATAATGTCATTGATTCAAATAATACTAAAATTGTACAATAGCAAACAAATAATAGTGGTGGCCAAAGACATTTTGGATTATCATTTTTGTGATAATAATCTTGTAAATGTATTGAAAAAGTAGATGCCAGCATTAGTTACAACGGCCATGCCGTAGTTAAGAAAATATTAGCAATAAAAATAATGCAATAGAATTGCATACAATATAATTTCAAAATTACAAACATAATGGCTAAATTAAACAATCCTGACTTTACCCGAGCCAAAAACATATATGAGTTCACTGTGCGGACCTTAAGCGGTGATCCTGAAACTGTCAAATTGGATAAATACAAGGGTTTTGTGTGCATTCTTGTTAATATTGCTATAAAGTCCCCCTTGACTGGAGCCAATTATAAACATTTTAACGAATTAATGGATAAGTTCGGAGACGGTAAGGAATCTCGCTACCTGCTCGGCAACGATCACAAACAGCCAAAACTTGACTGCTTAAGCTCCGTCCGACTAAAAAGCCACCCGCATCTCATCGTACCGAATTAAATCATGTTTGGCCTGAGGTTGATCGATGACCGGCAGTTCCACCACTTGGCAGTTTAGTCGAATACTTTTATTTTTTATCCGCCATTGGTCGTGGTTTGAACCGTTAGTTTACGAAGCCCTCGTAGATTCAAGTTGAGTTAGTTGCTGGCCTTACCTTCTTACTAAACATTAACATAATTATGATATTATATAATAGATCTGTATTTTTGAGTACGACGAGGCCTGCCTTTGAATCAATTGAAAGTAAAGTCACTAGTCACGTAAGGGTAGGTACACAATAGCAAACTTTTTGAAAGCCTAGTGCCTCTCCCCCGCTGCAAATGAAAATCACCCAATTTTTTTTTTTTGCTTTTGCATTGTAAATATTACTTGCTCTTCCAAAATAATTGTACCTACATTTTTAGTCATTATTGCCATAACTGTATATTGTTTTTAAGAAATACGAATACTGGCTTTTCCATGTGATCAGTTCGGATTTGACCCTGGTTCCCCGGAAGAAATAACAAACCATGCCGAGAAAAATAATGTAAAATTCGATATATTTGCAAAAGTAGATGTTAACGGAGAATGTGCTTTTGAATTGTGGAATTATATGAAGGTATGAAATTGTACTGACGTTACCTCATCCATCATCAGCCCATAATGTTTCCACTGCTGCTGGGACACAAGCCTTCTCTCTGTGAGACAGAGAGGACCATAATCCAGCCATCCATAATCCGTAGGTTACCTTGGACGAAGTTCTGCTAAGAAGAGTCACTCGCTTTAAATACCTGGGGCACCGGGTCACCGATACGTTGTCGGATGACGCCGATTTAGAAAGGGAACGTAAAGCGCTGTCTGTCAGGTGTAACATGCTGGCTCGCAGGTTCGCGCGGTGCAAGCAAGAGGTTAAAATAACGCTGTTTAGGGCCTACTGCCAGTCGTTTTACACGTGCGCCCTGCGAGTCAGTTAAACACAGGGCTCGTACAGTGCTCTACGAGTCCAATATAATAACGCGTTCCGGGTATTGTTGGGGTTGCCGCGCTTCTGTAGCGCTTCGGGGATCTTCGCGGACGCACGCGTTCCGGATTTCGGCTCACTGCTGCGTCTGCGAATCGCATCACTAATGCGTTGGGTACGTGACAGCCTCAACAGCCTCGTGGCTACTATAGCCGACAGGGCTGATGGCCAAATAATATGTCACTGGATGGCGGCACACAGGCCATCTTTCAAATATGTGCTGTAGTAAGTTTATGTAACGTGTTTTACTTTGGAAGTTGTTTTGTTTTAGTTTTTAGTATTTATGGATCTGTGCTCTGAAAATAAAGATTTATTACCTTTATTCATTTTTTTTTTTCCTATCTGTTTACATTTTTAAATATTTTTACAAAAAAGAAATTAAAAAAAACATTTAAAAATATAAAAAAATAGTGGTCCACCAACATCGGGAACAGGGTCCAAGGTGCCGGTGGTAATACTTGGGCCCAGTCCGGTTTGGCACATGTCTTAGAATTTTTAGTTCGGTTTTCCTTCACCGTTTTGAGAGCACTGGTGATGAAATAAAGTACACAAAGTAACGCGCCTGTCTCGTTTTGAACCCACGACCTACAACTCGTGCGTCGTGGCCGATAGATACCTCCAGGTACCAGCACATTAACGAACCAGTCTGTTTAATTTCTTAGATTTTAAACTTAAAAACAAAAGCAGAAGGTGTGTTTGAAAAAAAATTACAGATTGGGATAGGTTGATATGTTATGTCGTTTAACAATTTTTTTTCACCGTCCTTAGAGTTACTTTTTTGATATTAAATTCCACATCAGTTTTCACCGAGTTCGAGTATATGAGATTTTAGCATAAGAATATGGACATCTTATGCTTATCTAGTATCCGCATCAAGATTTTGTTTATTTAATTACAGACGCCAGCAGGTCAACAGACCCGAATCTGTCAAATTTCACCAATCGAATATTATTAACCTTTCACTACTGTGATAAGGTTGAAAATCTATTAAAGAATTTTGACAGTTTGAGGTACCTAGAGAGATGTGCTAGCGTGTGTCCATTCTTGCCTAGTTGGGACAAACATATTAATTCAACTAAGGATTTTAAGAGGCCTCTTACAGTCCACTAGCGCCGCCTGTCGAAAAAATGTCATAACTCGTAAATAGAATCAAAAATACAAAATGTGGTCTGTAATTACTGTAGAAAAGGCAATGAAGTAATTTTATAACACATTGTCAACACTTGAAATATAGCTGTTTAGCTAAATCGTGCATTCTAAACATAAACGGCCGTTTTTGTTACAAATAAAAAAAATTAGCTAAACAGCTATATTTCAAGTGTTGACAATGTGTTATAAAATTACGTTATTGCCTTTTCTACAGTAATTACAGACCACATTTTGTATTTTTGATTCTATTTACGAGTTATGACATTTTTTCGATTGGCGGCGCTAGTGGACTGTAAGAGGCCCCTTAAGGGTTTGTAGCGTTAAAAAATGAAATTTATTTTTCAGTTTGTTCTCAAAGGTAGCAATAAGCAAGGCGATATGATTAAATCGTGCTACACAAAATTTATTGTCAATCGAGCCGGTATTCCTTTTGAAAGATACGGACCAGAAGTAGGTGCCGCGCAATTTGAAGAATTTCTCACCCGTTTCTTATAAAATTAGTTCTGCAAGAAGAATGAAACCAAGGAGAAAAATTACATTGTAGCACCTAAGTGATGCTAATATTAGCATGGATCCTGATAAAGTGACAAGACACCTGGCTTTACTATTAAAGTTAAAGTATAAAAGACGTAGAAGGCAGAATTATTTACGTGGAAGATCTGACTCCACTCTGAATGCTAGATCTCTTAATCAGGCATTGGCATCAATGAATTTGCGCGAACGCACAATTTTGCTTCCACACACGCAAACAGACTGGCAGAGTCAACAAAATGTAATACAACGACGAAAACGCAAACAATCCCGTTTTTAATGCTTACGAGCCTAAAAAAGAAGACTTCATATTGCTCTCCGACGCACAGTCAACCACACGCCTGTGTTAACAATAATTTATTATTTTGTCCAGACTTAGGTGTAATTTGAAGATTCAGACGACCCTATGGGATTCACGGACCCGTTGAAAAAGTTTATTTAAAATCACCACTGGCTTAAAATACTGTAATAAATTAGGTACTTCTCTATTAACCAGATTATAATACAAATTGACAATTTGAGTGTGGTTTGTATTTCAGTCAAATAAAATCAAATAATGTAATAGTCCGCTCCATGGAGCATGGAGCACGCTGCGTCGATTCATTTCGCCGCATTGTGGTATCGAAATAAAGTAACATAATTTCTAAACGCATTGAAGTAAGATTCAAAATAACTTGATTAGTAAGAAAATCCTTTACCACGAGTACATACATGGCCGGCACTCATACCATTCGTACGAGCGCTTAAGGGCATTAAAAAAGCACCGAAATATAACATTAATGCATTCCCATGTATATGTTCACACGTCAGCGCTTTTTATCGAGCTTGATTTTTGATTTTAATGGGCGGTGACATTTAGAGACTATTCGCACGAGCGTTTTTTTATGGCGTTAAAAAAGGGCCCAAATAGACAAATGCGTTCTCATGTATCTGTTCAGAAATCAGTGCTTTTAAGCGCGGCGCTTTTTTTGACCTGTATTTGATTTTAAGTGCTGGGAAGTGATATTTAAGTTTTTACCTTTATGAAAAATGCCTGACGCGCTCGTGCGTATGCGGCTTAAGCTTGAAATACGTGTATGGCCGTCACGAGCAAGGCCCTCTATTTGTTCGATATTTATTAAAATGTCAAAACTTAAATTCATTCATTCGCGGCCCAGCATCTGTCAAATCCATTGACTTATGTACTCAAACCCTATGGCACAGATGGCAATAAATCGTAAACTATTATTTTTTCGGAAAAGTCCGGTTAAAGCAGTTAATGTTGTTAGGTTGGCTAGATTAGTAAATAAAAGTTTTTTTCTCACTCTCTCCCACTGAATAAGCGTGCCGTCGAATGAAAGAGTGTAGCAACAACTATTTTTAGCCAATCACAGACAGCATTTTCAAATTCATTCTAGCGTCGTCGTTCGTTGGCGCTTGGCTTCCTCTCCTCTCTTTCTCCCTAGTTTTGCATTCATTCATCGTGTTTATGTTGCGTTACTATTATTTCACTTTTGTGGATTTTGTTTAATACTATTAAACAAAATATAGTGGTGTTTATTGTGTTTTGAACGAGAAACGATCTTTACAGAATACGCAAGTTGTGAATCGATGAATACTACAATATTGTGATTGTGACAAGTAAATATCATTGCGTGTGGTTTTGTGATAATTTTAGATACAACAAAAAAAAGAAACAGCAATTAATTGTTGTGGTTTTGATTACAGAATGTCTACTAGAAGCGGTCGGATAAGAACTAGTGTTGCAGATGTGAGTCCTTCGAGAACTCGCAAAGGTATTTCACCGACGCGTTCTCCCGCCAGAACACGGAAAAGTTCGCCTACGCCGTCCGGGAAAACTCCACCACCCGCGCGCTCTTCGGGCCGTAAATCTCCCGCACGGAAATCTCCGAGTCGAAAACCAGCATCAAAGTTTCCCGCACGCAAATCGCCTTCCAGAACTACTAAGGAAACACAAGTAGAAGTGCCCAATGTGCCGAAGTCTCCGACAAAGCGGCCTGCTATCGAGTCTGAAGCAGCAGTCGCTGTTAAACTTGAAAATTTATCTTCCAAGCTAGAAAATTACCGCCGGACTCGGTCTAAACGTGTAGAATATTCCCTCAAAGATTTGCAATCGAGTATTACGGAGAGTGAATTTTCTCTAGAAAAGGTCAACGGCTTAGAATCAGGCGACATCTACGGTCTGAGGAATAGGAGATCGGTCGAGGAGGTCGCGCCTCGCAGGTCTAGTAGGTTGCGAGAGTTTGTTGACAATGTACCAGATATCAGACGCAGTCTCACCAAATCCCTAAGCCAAAGTAAATCAATAAGCAAATCTGTCAGCAAATCACTAGAAGCATACTCAGATGAAGAGAATTCTGAAGAAGAATACCATCAGATGAAATCAAAGTCTGTGACTAGAAAGTTGGCAACGCCCCTTCGTAACAGTATCAATAGTTTGACTCAAGTTGCAAGTAAATGGGAGTTTGGTGGAAGAATTGGATCCCTGGGCTTAATGCTTCTGATACCTTTAACAGTATTCTCTGTATTAATTTCTTGTACAAAATCTTGCTCGCCCAAATCAATGTTAGATCTGTCTGCATATAAATCTTTACAAGTTTTCTTCAATGTACAAGCGGTTAGCTTTATTCTTGTGCATTGTGCTGTACAGGCCTTCTTTACTATAGTACCAGTATGTGGCACCAAGTCTGACCGCATGGATGAGTCTGGCTCGAGACAATGTTTCAATGCATTTTTCTCCAGCGCTTTAACTTTAAATTCTCTTTTCCTATTCGATTTCTTTCAAATAATCGATAAAGAGATCTTACTGAATGAGTACTTGAGACTTGCAACCGTGTCCTATATTTTTGCTGTAGTACTTAGTATTGCTTTGTATGTAAAAAGCCGTGACTTGACGAAGGAGGAGTTGAATCAGTATGGAAACACTGGATATACATTGTATGACTTCTTCATGGGGAAGGAAATTCATCCATTTATCAAAAAGCTCGATGTTAAACTTTGGATATCAAGAATCTGTAATATTACCTCTGTGAGTATAATTAACTAAATGAATTTTGCTTCATAATGTTACACCAACATTTATTGTTCACTAAAAAGATTTTTACACAACTACCTACTTCATTATCTATACCTAAATCAAAGTACCAGCCAGTATTGATTCATTAATAAACCAGGCGTTAAATAGCAATATTCTGAATTCCCTCATTCAGATGAGCATAATAACTTTTTTTATAATAATTAATTAAATGTACTAACTAACAGTTGAATAGATAACTACAACCATTAATACAGGAAAGTGGAATCTACACTACTCATGTATGCCTATAAATGAGGTAATTAATAATAAACGGCTGTTTCCAAATTTAAATTACAGTAATGATAAAATTATTTTGCTTTCAGCTGGTACTGCTCTCACTAATCTTCATGAAAGGAATTCAATTCAACCTGTCTGAGAAGAATGATTTATCACTGGAAAACCTAAAACAGTTGGTGAACAATGTGCAGTTGAAGCCAACAGTTATAATATTCTCCCTAATGCAGATAGTTTATATTCTGAACTTTATCATGAAGGAGTACAAGATCACAGCTACGTTTTACTGGCAGTCTGAAGGGGTAGGGTACCTCCAGACCGTCTCAAGTGCACTGTACCCATTCTACTTCACAACAATATCTAAACACGTGGCAGACACGGACTTGGTTCTGTCTACTAACACCTTAATCTCTGCTTGTGTACTGTTTGCGCTGGGATTCTTCATAATGCTTGTTAGTAACAATATTAAATATGAGTTCAGGAAAAATCCTCTACATCTCAGCTTGGCAAGTAAGTAACTGTATCATGATGTATGCTGTTTATTTTATTATGCTTTATTAGTAAATGCTTTGATGGTGGGATAAAGTTTTGATTTATAATCATAATGTAAACTTATTGTGACATGGTAAACATAGGTATCACTAATTTAAATTATTATCATAATCACATTATCTTAGTATTTTTTACTAACAAACTTTCTATTTAGGTAACTACACAACACAATGTGAAAAGTGATGAGTAATCAAGTAGAATATTAATTTATGTTTTTTCTTTCAGACTTAGATTCCATGCCAACATTCCATGGAAAGAAGCTTCTGGTCTCCAATCTATGGGGGATTCTCCGTCATCCGAACTATGCAGGTGATATACTGATTCACATTGCTTTAGCTTTGCCTGGGATTATCTCTGGACAGTTTGTGGCGGCAGCGCCAGCCATCTTGACGATTCTTGTGCTGTTGCACCGCGCATGGCGGGACCATGATAGATGCAAGTGGCGTTACGGGGCTGCCTGGCAAAGATACTGCAAAAGAGTACCTTCAGTACTATTACCTAAACTTCTGTAATTTCTCTATTCAGGATTTTGCAATCTTTTTTTTTTCACATAGACCTTAAAAGTAAAGTAGGCAATTTTTGTTGCTGATGAATCTATAAATTAATTGTACCTCAGAAAATAAACTCGAATCTTAAAAGATCTAACATTTTACTACAGAGTATTGTAGATTTTATTTTATATTATAAAAAAAAATATATGTATTTTAGATAATTATGCAGTAGGTAGATGAGTGGAGAATTTATTTTATGTAAATAAGTACTTTTGTGTCTTGCAGCCATAATGCATCACATTTTAAAAAACAATTCAAATAATATTACGAGATCTCTGTGCGAAAATATTTTTGATTGTTTGACATATCTATTAATTATTAATCGGTAGGTTAGTGTTTGAGATTAATTACTGCCTTACGAAACCACCGTACAAAATTCTAATACTTAATTTAGCTCTCTTAATTGTATTTTTTTAAATGAATTTTTGGAAAATTTTTAAATATTGACTTTTACAAATTGTATTTTGGTAATTTAGTTTATTGAAATAACACAGATCTGTGTGATTTTAAGTTTTATTTATAGAAAACTAATTGCATTGGTAAGCATTTCCTCCTAATCTTTAAAAATTATAGGTTTTAAATTACATTGATCATGTTTGTCGTGTTCCCCTTGAATGTGTGCATTTTATTCTAAAGATAAATTTATCTAACACATTAGTCGCGTGTGTAATGATAAGATTTCTTCTAAGCAATTTATGTGACGTAATGACATTAATATATTAAACTCAGAAGACATTAAGTAGATACATACTTAAGTACAAATCATTCTAAATTCTAAAATCAAGAGGACCAATTTAATAAGGCAAATAGGTAGGTAGGTACTCTATCTTAAGATTCAGGTACTTACATACAAACCTAGTTTATTTTAGAAATTAAGTTGTAAATTATTTTATTTACAAACAATTAAAGCTAAGATTGGAAATGTATTTCGGAATTTCTATGATAATGGCAATAGTATTTTATATTCTACGGTTACTGTTTAGAGTAGGTTGTGTGTGTTTCCAGTAGAACTACTGGCCTTTAAACTTATTTTAACAAAAGTGCCTAAAAATATAATAAATTGTTTAACAATGCTGTGTAGATTTTAAATTCTAGTGTATCAATAATAGCATACTTAGATGAACTTTAGAGGAATTGCTCAGTTTTTGATAATTTCATAAAAGACATTTTGCTCAAAAGTTTAGCACAATTAATATTATTATTGTACCTAAGTTTCAGAATAAACTTAATTAATTGCCGCCTTCTCGTATATCGTAAATCTCTAGATGTAAACTTGCTATGCAGCAACTTTTGCCATATTAGAAAGAGATTATTGTTTTGTTCGAAAATATTCTTTGAATTAATTGTAACCTTAGTTTTTCGTTCGGAAGTGTATTTAGGTGAATTCACTTTTTAATTATGCTATTGTGACAATTTTAATAAAGATTTGTACAAAGTGTAAAAACGTGTTGTTTTATTTAGGTGACTACGCGTTGGTATTATTCCTCGATTTAAAGTTCTGCAAGTGTGCTTCAATTAGTATAATATATGCATGGGACCGTTATAATTTATACTATTATTATTCTCATATTTGTGCAAGTTTATTTGTAGTTTATTATAACTACCAAAAATATTCCCGGTTCGGAAAACTGATATGATTGATTGATGATTTGTGCTTATTACGAATATAGTAAAACAAAGTTTAATCGCATTTATTTATTTTTCTATAAAATACACATACAATTTGTAAATAAACAATTCAATATTCAAATATCTAATTTACAGATTTCGTTCCTAAACATATTCATTACGTCCACGCTATAATGTAATATTACACGGATGCTTATTCACCTTTTTGTGTTCAATACGAGGTGCCGGGTTGTGTGCACCGCTATTTTTTAGCGCTGTACATGCATGCCATCTAATGTGTGCTCAATTTACGTTATTAACCTTTTAAGCGCTTGTCTAAATATCAATTGCCGTGCCCCTAGCGCCCGGCTACGAATGGTGCTTTCCTCTTCTCATCTCTTTCTGCTCCTTTTAAGCTCCGATTTGTAAAATATCATGGTGTACAATTAAAAGTATTATATCTGTCTATCTACATAAATAGAGAGAAATAGAATAGATGCAATAAAATCGAACAAAACAATATCGATGTCGGATAAATACGACACGGGCTATAGGGGCACGAAAATGTTTGTCGGATATATACGACTCTGGCGGTTAAAGGGTTAATGATTTTAGAACGCAACCGTGTAAATCCATAAACTAAGTTCACAGTGTTCCAAGTCAAGGTTAATCTCAAGTCACCCGTGAATTGCACACTGAATCCCAGAACGTGTTATACAAGGGGGAGATCAGGGGAGGCAGTTTAACACGCGCAACCGGCTTCTAGAAGTGAACATAAAAAGGGAAATATTTCACACGGATGCTGGATCATATTTGCAACAATTACAACATCAAACAAATAATATAATGATTAAATACTAAAAAAAGTGAAGGTTCGATGGACATAGCAGAAAACTACAAATGACTGATATGTACTTCATTTTCCGTGCATATTTGGCAGAACGAATTCGCAAAAGGTAGTTGGCAAGTTAATTTTCGTAAATAAATCACTGCAAAAGCGTCTGGATATGACATCGCATGCAGTGGAAGATTTAAGTCCTATGGGACAAAACAGCATCTATACTAAATGAACTAACATCAAGTACCTGTAGAATTTTAGACTAATACATGGACCTTAAGACAATTATCGATATTAATTTACCATCCTAATAGGCCTATTAAAAACGCTCTGATTAATTTAACTGGTGCAACCTTTTTTATTGGAATAAAAATCAAATGATGGGACACTTGCTAATAAAAGGCTGCACTCTCATAAGGGTCATTTTTGGCACTAAGATAATTATATTATTATGTCTGTTAAACATACGTTACATTTTAAATCATATAAACTAAGGTAACAAGTCAAGTAGGTGGTACAGCAATGAAAAGCAACATTCTTAAAAACCAACTTAAAGGTAGTATATAGATTTATTTTTATCTATTTAATAACGTCTAATTTTCATCATAAGATTGGGTTTTAATCCTATACATTAATATATATTTCGTATTCTTTTCAAATTAAATAATAATCTGTAGGAGCCTGCCTAACCCTTTGGGTATAACAGGCGTGGTTATAAAGTATTTAAGTATGTAATAAATATGTCTTTAACGGGATTATCATAGTTTTATGGGTAGGTGATCGTAAGATAGTTTGAACGTAACGGTATTGTGTGGGAAGACACACATAAACCTTATCTATGTAAGCTCGACCAATAAAATAATGTTAAAATGTACATGAAAATATTTCCACGTGATGCCATTAGCTAAAATGTTCTAAGCACAATGTGGTCGTCTAATTGTGTATCTATTTCACATTCATTATAATTAATATCAAACATAAAATATCTTAAAACCTTTTAGATTATTATTTCATCACTTTTTAATCACATTACCTACATAGTGCTGTTATTATTTGCGTGTCATTTTATTATTTTATCAACATTAAAATACGATGTTATAATGCCATCTAGTTATTTGGTTCCATTTAACTTTTACTATGAAAATAATTATACACGTTTAAAATCTATATTATCGGTATATACAAGGTTTATTTACATTTGGTATTTTTAATAGAAAACATCTTTTATTTTCTTCATAGCAGTGATAAATATTATACATGTCAATAATACGTAAATGAAACAATTAATAAAATAACGTAGATTTTGTCTAATTCAATTAAAGATAATCTAAATTAAATTGCTGTTTTATCATCACTGATTTCATTTTCAATCAAGGTTGTAAGAATCCGGTAATTATGGCAGTGTTTTCTTAAGTTTCTTTTTGCTGTGAATATTATTTTTATTCAATTCAATTGGTTACAGCTAGCTACTTGTTAACTTAAGGCTAGGCCTACTGAAGTACTGACTGAAATGAGACTGATCTTAGGTGCTGAGCCTTCAAATATTAGTAAGTGGTATCGATTCAGCATTAGACTTTGATGAGGTAGGTACTTAAATGGAAGGTATGCATACTATAAATTATCTTAAAGGAAATATTTACTCTACATACTATGAAAAATGGCCGGAACATTCAAAATGAAGGAAAATAAGTGTTTAATCATTTTGAGAAGTCAAGAAAAGGAAGCTAAGAAGGTAGAAAGACTGCTCACATAATACAGCATTGATTCAGAACAAACTAAATTACCTTTTTGATGTTGTTAGGATATTTATGCACCAGGAAATAATGGGCAACACTGACCACCAAACCAAGCTGCCTAGTATGATCCTAAGAAACAATGTTGCCAATGTTTATTTATTTTAAATATTCTCAAGTTGGTAATTATTTTATTCTTACAGCCAATATAATATGACCGAAAATAGGTTTCTTCTGGATGGCATTTCGTATTTTACGAATAATAAATATTTTATTCTTTCGATTGATCCAGGTATAAGAAGAAATTTTCTATATCTAAGTAGAACAGCTTTAAAATATTTTGTAGTTTTTAGAATTAATTATTATCAGTGATATTCAGATAAAACTACCATTTTGAATACAGAAATCTTTAGATAAAAGACTATTTATTTATAGACATCTTAGATTTTTTACTAAAAGGTAGAATTCACTCATCAAACTAGAACATCTCATGTAGATATAATACATCTAATATAACATAAAATAGATTTTGTAAGGGTCATTCGGTTTATTTACTAACATTGAGGCTATACAAGGAGGAAGGTTTACCTACTTTAGTTCAAACACCAAGAAGGTAAGTAAATAAAAAAAAATTGCGTTCACACTGCATAGTGAGCTGGGTCCTGGGAATGTCACGATAAAAAGCCAGTTACAGCTAACTAAAACGAGGGTCTAACAAAGTGCCCATTGAAGGCAAGGATATCGCTAGAATTTACGACAAAACTATAATTATGTGGAATTATAACAAGTTCTTAACTGGACACTTAATTATACTAAATTAGTAAAGGTCCTAATATAATTGCTAGTACAAAATAAGCCTCACACCATTCCTTGTTGACGTCATACCTACATACAAAACACAAGTCATTCCTTCTTATTACGTATAGCAACTGGTGCCATTTACAAAACATCATTTTAATGAATCCATCCTTCGCTAAGCTTCTTACAAATAAGGCATTTCTTTTTACAATAATATCGTCATTCACCAATCAGATACGATTTTGTATCTTCCTACGTCATTTTTAAATTGGTCTGGTAACATTTAAGAAGGATAACCATTTTGGATAGTAACTGAAAAATCCTTGACACCAAGTGGCATAATTCCGCACTACCAACATTCGTTTTCCTAGCTACTTTTCATTTCTCTAACGTATCAATTGGTAGATGCAGAAACAGAGAGTTTATGTACAAAATGACGTAGGTGGTGAATGTGGGTACTGTCAGGGAACACGGCACGTAGATGCGCTCGCGCCGGCCGCAGGACGTCAGAAGTTGCTGTCGAACACGCCCATGGATCTCGTGATGTCCTCATCGCGCAGGCAGCAGTCGAGGAACTCGTCTAAAGTCAACACGCCGTCGCGGTTCAAGTCCATTTTCTGAAAGTGACGTCATTTCTATGTTAGCAAACGTGTGAATTTATGTCAAGTTTGTAAAACTTAAGTAGTGGGTGGGCACGGCAACATTAAATAATTTATTGGATTAATGGACGGACAAAATAAGTGCTTAAAATAAAAGCACAGACATCATATTATACTGAACATAATTATAAACTCTCATTTACAAACAGCCAGACTCTGAATAACTACCTACATAAAGTTCAACCGCGGCTTCGCGAGAATCGAACCCGCGACACTCAGCGCAGCAGTCGGCTGGCTTTTGACCTGGGTCATGATGCGGACAACATTGGTGCGCCGCATCTATTGAATCTAGCCTAGATGCCTTCAAGGAAAGATAAGTATGAATAGGACCAACAATGGGTGCTTTCATATTAGACGATATCGGTAACGAGTGCGAAACGACACTGATCTATCGTCTGCTCTCGCTCATTTTCCTTAAAATGGTAGAAATGTATGAAACTACCGATGTCGCGCGTCAATACCGTTATTGTATAATGTGAAAGCACCCAATCTCGGCAAACATTTGGGTTATTCTTGATTACGTAATTTTAAATTAAGAACACTAATTAAATACACACCTGAAACAGTCTTTCAACCTTCTCCCGTATCACTTCATCTTCTAATGTGGTATCTACTATCTTCCCCATAAGGTCGTATATAGCGGTGACTATCTCCGTCATTTCCTCTTTAGTGATGCACCCGTCGCCGTTTATATCATACAGTGAAAAAGTCCATCGCAGCTTCTCTTCTAACGTCCCTCTTGATAATATTGATAACCCGGTTACAAACTCCTGGAAATAGAAAGATGTTACATTTTCTGAACAGGTATAAACAGTGCAGGGTATTAAGTGGTAAAACATCAAATGAGTTCTCCCGCCCTACGTGGAGTGTCGCCGGACGAATTGAAAGATCTACCGGGTTCTTTCAATTCGGCCTTTACGTTCCAGGATTTCGGTTTCCTGTTTAGACAGTCCGTGCACTGAAATAATGAATGAAGAATGTCGGCACGGAAGGCGCAGTGGCTGAGTAATTGACTGCAGCGCTATGTGTCATGGGTTTGATTCCTGTGCGGAACAAATATTTGTAGGATCGTCTCACTTTTTGTGTTTGCAACATTATTTTTTTTTACAAAAAAAATGAAAATAACGCTGGAGGAATACCAAACTAATAAGTACCAAAAAACTCACTGGAGAATAGCACTACTGGGTTCAGTTCCCCGGTCGGGCAATGTGTAACTGGGTTTTTACCATCAGAATCTCTCAGTAGCAGTCACTATTCTGTGTCCGGTTAATATTAACAGGTTCTAACCCCTTTACTTTGGTACATAAACAAACATAACAAATCCCTAGAGTGTATTATTAGGTACGTTTTTACTGTTCTGTGTTTTTAAGTACACTTCTGCTCAAACATTCGGTCACTACAGGCGTGATGTTATGTACATATTTACCTCAAAACTTAACAGGCCACTCCTATCTTGGTCCAATGTGTTGAAAACGAAGTGTGCGTACTGAGCGGTGTTGGCTAGAAGAAGAAAAAAAACAGACAATTAATTTCAATAATCTGATCTTGATTGACTAAATATCAATTAAGTAGGTAGGTACCTATAATAAAATAATGTCAATGTGCAAATCGTAAATAGTCATTACCAATCACAGAAAATAAATACCAAGGTTTCTTTATTGTAATCGTAATTTATAGGAAGTAAGTGCAGTATAAAAACCGGTACCGTTTTTTTATTGAGCAAATATCGCAGTAAAAGATTTGCATGTAGTTTGATATCGGATCACTGCTCTCTGAACGGTATAGCTGGAGGACGCAGGTAATTAATTAGGAGTCGTCTTCTATAACTCACGAATTACCCTTACTGACCAACAAAATCTGTAACAGTTAGAGCGCACAGTTCTCTAGTGGTTTCTCTATGCCCATTTTGGCATAATACCATTATAATTAAAATCCCTTTCAGATATCCTGGTTCATCAGCCCTGTGTCCCTATATTCACTACTACTATTAAACAGGTAACCATTTCATGCTGCCATGTCGCCTTGCTACTTGCAGGTTCTTGATGTCCTTAAGGCCTCTGCCTCGAATCTTGCGGGCAGCGGGGCGGCGGCGGCGGCGGCGCTCGCAGTTCGCGCCCGCTCCGCTGCCGCGCCGTTGTTTCCGAGGGCCGGTCCATTTGAATGTATGCCTAAGATCCTGCCGCTCCCGCGCCGCCGCCGCCGCCGCCCCGCTGCCCGCAAGATTCGAGGCAGAGGCCTAAGAGGCCATTCGCACGAGCGCTTTTTTGTGGGCGTTAAAAAATCGCTGAGTTTTAACAAAAAGGTAAATGAACTTAACTGTCACCGCCCAGCATTTAATCAAAATGCAGTCCGAACAACAACGCCGCGTTTTAAAAGCGCTGTTGAGTGAACATATACATGGGAATGCATTTGTTATATTTTCGGCGCTTTATTAACGCCCAGAAAAAAAGGCGCGTGCGATGGGGGCTTAGTTCTTATTATTGTTATATCTTCAATGCTCTGAGGATAACTATTTACCTGAGCTGGCTGGTTACATCTATTGGTACTGCAGGTCATCAGGTTTTGTGAGTATACGCTGTGAGCGATGACAGCGCTACCTAGCGACCATATTTTTGGGGGCCATAAATTCTATGCTAGTTGGGAAGAATTGGCTGATTTTATGACGCCCGATGTAGTAAACTAGGAGGCGTCGTCATCAAGCACGCAGCGTAGGTATAATGTTGATCACCTTGTGGCACTCGATTCCATAGGTGACTGTGAAATGTGATCTTCAGTCGTGTAGTCAAAACCCAAGAGTCAGATAACCAGTTTTGTCAAAGAGCATCAACCAGTTATTGGGCTTTGAAGGTCAAAATTAGACGTTGCTTGATACTTCTTATCAACTGAGCTGCATGTTGCGAGTTCGATGCCCGCAAGGATCAAATAGTTGTATGTTCTTCAAGAAGTTGTTCTGGGTCTGGGATTTTGGCTGACCCCACATTTGGCGTGCGCGATCCTCGGGCGAGCGAGAAGCGCGAGCGCCGCGTGCGCGTCGCGCGCGCGCTGCGCGAGCGTCGGGTGTTGCCGCCGTGTGAATGCATGCAGCGTGCGCGCAACGCGCGCGCGGCGCTCGCCTTGCCGTTTAACCCGGGCGGCGGCGGCGAGCGGCGGGGATAGCGGGCGGAGGGGTAAGAACGCGACTCGAGGGTCGCGAGCGCGCCGCGCGCGCGTTGCGCGCACGCTGCATGCATTCACACGGCGGCAACACCCGACGCTCGCGCAGCGCGCGCGCGACGCGCACGCGGCGCTCGCACTACTCGCTCGCACTACTCGCTCGCCCGAGGATCGCGCACGCCAAATGCGGGGTCAGCCTTTGTTGTGATGTGAGAGAAATCCGAAGTAGTAGAACTTTTATTTTAAATTATTTCCAGATATTTTGATGACGTAAATGGTAGCTATGTATCTGCCACATGAATGCGTTTCTACTACGACTGTTATGACGTTGTACAAATTGTAAATGTAGCGAGATTAGATAATTCTAGGTACATGCCGTCAGAAATAACCTTTGTACTGATGAGTCACCCATAAATTATGAATATAGGAATAGGTAGGTTTTACAATTTTCTTGATTGGCTGGCTCTTGGAACTTTGTAGGCAGATACGGAAATTGCAGGTCTACAACTGTTTCTAAAAAAAAAAGAATTTAAAATCCCTTATTATTGTGAAGTGAAACCAGTGTGACTCCTAACTAGCAAGAAGCCTCCAAATTTATTAGTTTGGTTCACAAGCTAATAAAAAAAGGAACTCCTATATTTATTATGCTTTTTTGACAATTTATAATGTTTTTGGTTTAATTTACAAAATTAAAACAAGAAAACATCATAGAAAACATAAAATACTATAAATAAAAATTTAGAAAAAACACTAGATGGTTTTAAATTTAATTTATTTCAGATATTACATTAGTGGTTACAGACTTGACAATTGGGTTGGACCTATGTCCAATAAATTATTACCACTTACAGCTGAAAGTGTCAATTTTTTGGCCACACTTAAAAAATTAGGAGCTGATCTGAAAAAGTGTCAACTAAAAAAATTATCACAATGGAATAATTATTGAAGTTACCTAGAACATTTGGTTTACCTCAAATTTCTCCTTAATTAAATAGAGTATACAGTACTACTGTTTTAAGATACACAATGCTAAGGTGTACAAAGCTCGGCTAGGCAATTGTGTATCTCAAAAATATTACATTGATATACTTGTGTTGTTACATTTAAAATTAACTTAATGTTAAAGATGAGATGGGTTCACCATAGCGTTCTTCCCATGGGAAATGGACAGTTCCTTAAGATAAGTTTATACTAGAAGCGAGCCGCCCGTCTGCTGCTGGTAAACCTCTATTGTGTCACCTTCTTCCATCTCAAGTGATGTTGGCGTGTCGTTTTCATTGATTGGCTGCCCGTCGAATCTGAACCGTACTACTTGCATTGATAGACCCTGGAAAGATCATTATTGCTTTTAGATAATCATAAATCTTACACAGATAACAAACATTGAAATTGCACAATATTATGAAATGTTGATCTTGTAAAAACAAAAAATACTTTTCACTTGTAAAGCATCAAGCCTTCATGAATCAAGTAATATTTATTGTTTTTATGCAATGCTTAGTAAATGCTTGGTCAGTGGGTCGTGCTTTAATTTATTTAGCACATCAAAGGTTTTTCATTATTTATTTTACTGGAATCAATATTTCAAATATGAAATAAGTTTCGCAACAGCAGATGACCATGAACGCTTTGATTCAAGTTTGCTTGTCTATATTTTGTGGCTAAACGCTCAAAATCAATCAATTGTATGAAGATTTCAATCAATCAATTATCTGATTCTATGTAGATATTTATAAAGATCCAAAATTATAAGTAAAAGCGGGTACCTGCATGCTAATATTCACAAATAGGGACAAAAAACAAATTAGAAAATGAAATAATGTCTGAAGGGTTTGCAAAAAAACTTAAGGGTTCTTCACAAATGTACCATACACTCGGTTTTTCCATTTTTGTAAAGGTTTGCGTTATCAAGAAAAATAAGGAATTTGTTGCATTGAAACAATATGCTTTCAGGCATGATCTTACACTTGTCATTAGTACAGCCATAAGTGTAGAAGTTTTGGTACTATCATCAAGAGTATCCAACTAACCATTTATGCGAACCCACCCCTACAAGGTCAATGATCTTTATAGAATGTAGTGTTTACAAAACAATTAGTTCATTTATTTTTAGTATTAATCAATAGACACCGTGGCTTAATAATTTATTAGGTAGGTAGGTACTTGAGATATAACCTATATTATCTTGATCTACAAGTTAAAACATGAATTTGATCCAAGAGCGGAGATTGAATTTTTACTTGTTTAGCAACATTGATCTCAGAAGATAGAATTTAGGTTTTAACACAACTGTTGACGAGGCTTTCTGCTTGAAACTACCGGACATAGGGGCCCGCCAGAGTGCTCGGCTAACTCATACCTTCATTGTTCATACAATATGCATGCTACATTTATTTTAACCGTTTTGACTTAGTGGTAACTACATATATAATTGAAAGATCATAAACCGCTTAATAAATTAGATGAACTTACCGCT
This sequence comes from Agrotis puta, assembly GCA_943136025.2. Classification (NCBI taxonomy): domain Eukaryota; kingdom Metazoa; phylum Arthropoda; class Insecta; order Lepidoptera; family Noctuidae; genus Agrotis; species Agrotis puta. The sequence goes on from OW964177.2 coordinate 5,019,517, forward strand.
CGATCACAATAGGCATTCATTAGCTTCCTCAAGGGAGTGTGTTTTTTGATTTTGAACTGGACAATAGCATTATCTTGACCTAATACTTTCAAGTTGATGTGTTCGCTTTCTCCCTGAAAAAGAAATATTTTAACGATGAAAAATCACAAACACAATGGTAAAACATTTCTCACTTTCAATCAGGTAACCACATTTTGCTAATAACGCCATGTCGGTGAAGCACTGTTTTCGAATTTTTGTAACTACACTGATAATATAATAAGATACACACCTTTTTTTCGTCAGACATTTTGGTATTTATGTATTTAAAAGTACTAGTAATACAGAAGCAACGACTTCGTAGAAAATCCAAAGATTATCACACGAAAAACGCACAAGTGACAGATTCTCAGTACGATGGCGTGGTAATGGCGTCCGGCCGTGGCTTGGAGGAAGCAACGCAGGTTAGCCAACACATGCGCAGCCGTAACGGCGAAATGGCGCGCTTCTGCGCACTGACGCAAATATTTTTTTTTATGGAAATACTAGTATTTTTCTTAGAAATTATTTAATAAATTAATAGAAATCTTTGTATTTGAATGACAAGTATTTACATTTGAAATATTGAGTTTTTTCCTCTTATTTTGCGATAGTTTACAGTATTCGACAAGTCAAGAAATATGTTCAGAATTTAGTGACTATGATCTCAATAAAAATATTTCTATTCTCTAGCTCCAAAATGGTTAGAACATTCTAGAAGGCTTATAATAGAAAATCAATTGACTTTTATAGCATTGCCAACTGTACGAAACGATTTCCGCTACTAGTGTTGTACAAAGTCGATAAATGACGTCAATGGAAGCCTCTAGTGCTGTGCGAGTTCGACCTGACGTTCCGTTTCACGTTTAAAACAGAGATTTTCATATTATTAAAGTATGTTGTTTGCTGGCAAAAAAATAAAATGATAATACATACTTATATATTATGTTTTTATAAAATTTTCCTTTTGTATAAAAGAACGACAACATAAACAGATATCTAACAGTTAGGTTCTTATTTTAATTTGTTTTGTACAGACGCCAGCACATCAAGCTACCACGATCTGTCAAATTTCTTTAATAGATTTTCAACCTTATCACAATAGTGGAAGATTAATGTTCGACTGGTAAAATTTTACAGATCCGGGTAGGTTGACTTGCAGACGTCAGTCTGTATAGTATACCTAAAGAGAAAAGTCAAGCGAGAGACTTGACTGTGTTCTTTAAGACAATTTTATAGTTTCCCTTTTTATTTCCAAAAATAGAGCTCATAGTAACACTACAAAATTTCACCCTTTTGCACCACCCAGGTGACGGCTTTTTTTATAAAACCTTCATGGATTCCTATGGGTACGGAATCACAACTAAAAAGATTAATGGTTTAAAATTGTTTTATTGTTCAGAGTGGTGGTGTATTATATTTAATTCATAGGTTAAATTAAATTGACTTGATTAATTTATTTTCAGATTTGTCTGCTTCTGTTTAATTACTTTAGACAAAGCTATATTCTATTTGCACTAAAAAACCACCCTTACTGCTATTTTTGCAGTATATGGCTTAGTAAAGATTTAAAAGCCTGTTTTGGGTTGGGAAATCTATATCAAATCACTTCTCCCACACCGGGTGGAGCCAAAATGCCAACTAGTTCCTTGAATTGTCCTTCGCGTTGTAGGGCCTCGGTAAACTGATAGAACATTCCGGCAACCCGAATATTGAGACCCTAAGGTCTTATGTGCATGTAACTTGAGTACTTCGAATACAGCCCTTTCACCTTTTTCTATCTTTGAGTTTGTATAACTGATAAAATCAGTCGGTGATCCTTAATGTCATCTATATAAGGTTGCTTTCTTTTGATGCCTTATACATGATATTTGTTATAATGAAATTGTACCTTTCGTTACTACGAATAAGGCAGCTATTGGGTTGACGAAAATGACACAACTGTGAAAGGACTATCAGGAGATGCTGTTCATGGACATGGAAGCAATTATTGTATTTTTTTTAAATTAATTTTCCCCACAATTGTTATTTCTTCCTGTGTCGTGGGTGCTTTTGCAAACATTTATCACATATACATAAAAACCCAACCCGGAATAACGATTCTGTACCTAGGTCATACAAATCAAATATTTGTTACGTACCGGTAATCGAACGTGCTACACACAGAGCAGCAGTCAATCTCTCAACCACTGCGCTAACCGTGCCGTAGAAAAAAAGGGAATACAAATTTTGTTAATGCTAATTATTACTAATTTTGTTTATTCTTTTTGATGATGTTTTGGCATATTTAGTGCTCATTCATGAGTTTTTCAACATGTAATTATTTATTTCTAAAGTATTTTTATCGCCTTTTTTCTAGTTTTTAGTCCGTTAAAGTACGTGCAAAATGCTGCCAAACTGCTGTAAATTCCTTTTTTGTTCCAGCATGTGTGTTTTATGGAGGATAATTGTTATTTCCGAAGCGCAGGCCTATGTGTCACGAATTCGCAGATTTGTGAGTGTTGCCCAGTACTGATAAAAGTTTTGTAGGTGTAGCCAGTTGCGAATTATTACCATAAAGCCTCTTTTTGCCGGAATAAAATTTGCTACGTGGCTTGATTTGAATAAAACTGTTTGTGACACTTTACGGACGGATTTTTAAGCAAAATTATTTTGTTATGTGAAAGTTAGTCATGATACACACCATTTTTTTTGTTCGTGGTTTCTTTTATTTAAATAGAAACGTGTGTGTGACATTTTGTGAACCGTGTTTTTAATTAAAATATCTTTATATTTGTTTTATATTTTATTACTTATTGTTTATGGATCTTCAATGTTTATAGGGGGCGAGGCATCGACACAAATTCTATACGATCGAATCCGAACACAACATCACTTTACTGACTTGAGAATTAAGCGCAGGAACTCATTTATACATACATACTCATTAGTTGCGTTTCCCACTAAACCAACGAGGGCTTTGTAATAGGTACCCACATTATTGGAATATACAGAATGAAATTTTTAATTGGGCGTGGATGGCTATATCCGAAACTATGAGGAACATCAAAAAACGTTGGAAGGAGTCTCGAGGTCGATTTTGACGAAAACAAAAACTGCATCATTGAATTTTAGGAAAACAATAATCTTTGCCATAAATCAAAACCGCTGATTTTGGAAAAAAAAAATCTCCCTGTATTATTACACCATTGGATAGTGTTGGTAATAAGGATTAAATTCTGGGAAGAAAACACATACGGCAAACTTATGGAAATAGCAGATTTTTATGAAATTGCTGTTTATGCAGGATACCTTGTATATTTATGTATGTCGTGTGGTTCCTTTTTGCATAAATACGGTCACATAAATGTAGGTATAATAATTTTTAAACAGTTACTTGTTAATTAAGTACGGGTACCTATTTTAGCGAAACATTTAGAGAAATACCCTCCAGGTAACTATTAGTATTAGCTTTCGGCGTAGACAGTCTGTTCAATATTATTATTAGCTTTGTGTTAGTGGGTAGGTACTACTAAGAATAGTTTGATATGATTTACTTTATTAACTTGAACTAGCCCAGGTTTACTAAAACTAATACCTATTATAAATACATAAAGGGTCTAAGGTTCGACCTATAGGTTAAGTAAATAGATGTCTATACATATACATATAGAACGTGGGAAGGTATTTGAAATAAATAATTTAATTTCTCAGTAGGCACAGACGGCTGGTCATCAACCAAAGATTTTTATACATTTAATATTTACGTTGTTTTTACGAAGTTTGAGCGGTGTTTCATTCAGAGTCTAAGATGATTTACTTATAAAAATATACTTCGATTATTCTCGTGAACGATGGCACTATTGATCTACGATTTTGAAAGGACATCCTTTCTGCAGGACTGTAATATTTTTTTCATTGAAAATTTAAAAGTTGGTTTTAATTTATTTATTTCAAATAAATGCTTGATTTTAATGATTATGATTACAGTGACCTGCCTTCCATGTTTCTTTTAAAACATGTCCCGTGGACCAATAGCGTTACCGAACGACTTTTTCCTTAAAAAAGTAAATAATAAAAAAGGTAGAAAGACGCAAATTGTTTCCCCTATTCTGGCTGCACATACAAAAGGTGATTGTTGTTCTGCACGTCGCCATTGGGGTGCAGTGAGCAGTATTTGAGCACTTGTTAACTGCACTGAAAGCACTCATTGCTACCAGCGAGCAGTGAGTGCTCGGGCTCACTGCAACTAAAGTACTTTTGCTTTTAACATTACATCGTAATTATGCATTTGTGCTTGAATATGTGTCGTGAATGTGGAGCGATTTGAAGCTGTTTTTAGGTTATGTTGATGGAATAGCTTTTGATGGTTGACTTTGACATTTGTTTCATTGTCTGTTTAGTATTTTCCTAACTTTATCTATATTTTATTTTAAAGAGGTAAATTTGTTTGTTTGTATGTCGGGGGTAATCTCAGGAACTGCTCGACCGATTTTGAAAATTCTTTCGCCAGTAGAAAGCTGTATTGGTTCTGAGTGACATAGGCAATAAGGGGGTTAGGAGCGGGCGAAGCCGCTGGTAAAGGCTAGTTGACAATAATAAGGCTTCTATAACAAAACTGGATACTAGAGTTTTTACATGAACGCCTATTTAACCTCCACGACCCATTTTTTGGTTTAAGTGTACTTCATCCTAAGTATCAACTTTTTATAAACACAATGCGGACACAGGTACAACTTATACAAAATGAAACTCACAGAAAGGTGATGATACTGAAGTGGTCCTTTTTGCTAGCAACCTATTTTTACAAACCACATTCGTTAGAAATTTAAATTCTTCGCATAATTGTCGGGCCTTTTTAGTTAGAAATGCAAAAGCCTGCAATGCAATCAGCTATTCAAGTTGTAAGCCAATAAACGCTTAACGTGCTATGTCGAGTCGATTGACTTTTCTCACGGCTTTGTTAACCGTCCTCTTTGGCCTTTGAACCCATTCATTGCCTTCATTACTATTCGATTTTATTCAGAGACAATTTGCACTTGATTGTCCGACAGTTGGAGGTTGTCTAAGTCTTTGATGTCACTTTGGTGTGGGAATGTGATGGAGTTATACAGGACATCTATCTCCTTCTCGTTTTCTTATAGAACTTGTGACAATCTTAACTTTGGAATACCTATTAAAAATGCGAAGTTGAAATTGTATTAGTGATACATGGAGATGACTATGCGATGGTGCGATAGGCATACTTGCAAAAATATTATTATAATTTAAATTTTTGATAAAAAATACTTCTATAAAAGTTGTCGAGCCCTGTTAACTTTGGATGAAATTGTTTCTTAACAATCACTTAGACGTTTTATTGCTATCAAAGATTGAAAGAATGGATTAGTAGGGTGTCTGTCTTTTTTATCGTTAGACCTATTTGGGCCAAGTGCCAGGGCTGATAGATCCTTCTTTACTCCGCTAATGATGATTGGAATTTTCGCAGTCTTTATTGCTGTTTTATGATGATTGGTCCGTTTTTTATTCAGTTGGTAACTATTGAATTACTTTACAAGTGTCTATGTAACATTTTCGTTTTTCAAAGATACTGATGTAGCATTTTTATTTAAAGCCGGCCTTATTTCGGTATTTATTTCGATTTCATTATTTCCATGTGAGGAGGCCTACCAACGTAATATGTAAATAGAAGACGACAAAATAATTTAGTACAATTTTATTTTCTATTGTTTGTATTTTATTTGGCTAGTACTTAGCTAATTATGTATTGAGAATTTGAGAAGCTTTAGAGTTCCTTAAAAAATAATTTGGAGTATAATTTTTTCCCTACATTTAACTTATGCATTTCAACCATTGAGTGACCACTGATCTATTTTAATCTTCATAAATTGCCTAAACGTCGATAATTCCAATACTTCAACTAAAATATTCAAATACCACCTCCATCAATTCGCCCACGTTCTTTCATTCTGCTTCTACAATTCTTTTGTTGCCACAAACACTGCAAATTGTACTTTGAGCCTATGTTACTAAAATATACTTTCATTTGTCAGATCCAGGTTCGTGAACTTACGGTTTGGCGGACAATTTGCGCGAATGTAAAGCAGTACCCAGACCACTCATCTTGATGGGATTATATGATTATGTGATGCGTTTTTCATGTCCCTATTTTATTCCTTTAGTACGGTCGGTATACTTTATTAACATTCTTCAAGTTCAGACGGTTATTTGCTGTAAGAGTGGTTTTTTGGTGTGATAAACTGCTTAAGATGTGTTTTGTGTGTTCAATGTCGTGTAGTTATTGAAATTCATTGTTAAGTATGCAAAGTACACCTAGTTACTGAGATTTATTGTTGTATAAGCAAAGCTCTTTTGCATAGTTATTGTATGTGTTAACTATTCGAATTTGGTAAAGCCGTTTGTTTGGTACAGTTGCAGCTGTTGCATTTTTTGATTCTCCCAGGTGGCCTACCGTGGAGTAGTTCCGCTGAGAGAAAGAGATAGAGCTAAACAAGGCGTCAAGCGCCATCTCGTTCCCCCAGCGGAAAGACGCCGTGGTAGGCCCCCTGTTCTTGGTTTTACTTTTTTTTTAGAACATTTCGCATTCTACTCGTGGAGAGATTGTCTAAAAATTTGGTGAAATCTTTGCCGACTAATTATGAATTGGCTACGGTGTCTAGACTTTGTCGGATATACCTATCTGTAGGGCCACACTTAAGTGAAATGGTGTTAATTATCGCGATAATGGACCTTTATGCGAATATTTAAAGACTCTTATCGCGAAAATTAACAACAGCTCCCGTTAGTGTGACACTTCATAAGAAATAAGTTACCGCAGTCATCATTATCTGCCTAGCCTTTTCCCAACTATATTGGGGTCGGCTTCCAGTCAAACCAGATGCAGCTGGATATCAGTATTTTACATGGAGCGACTGCCTGTCGGACCTCCACAACCCAGTAACTGGGTAATACGATACCGCATGATAAGACTGGTTGTCAGACTTTAGAGCTTCTGACTAACAGTAACGACTGTCAAAGATCTACAAATGACAGCCGGGACCAACGGCTTTACGAGGCACGGAGGAAACTCGCTCTGACAGACGGTCACCCATCCACAGACCAACCTCGGCAAGCGCGGCTTAACCTGGAAGATCGGCCTGTGCGGCTGTATTTATTTAACCACAGCAGTCGTTTTGCAAATTATCCGTGTCGGTTAACCTGATCCTTTACAAAAGAACAAACACATTTATCATCTCAACATAACCTACATATCTAAAACCGTAAGTGCACAAACACTTACCTTGCGATGGTTCCCGACGATCCTGATGGTAATACGATAGATATGTCTTCCGCGTTCGTACACACTCGTCAAGCTTCGGAGAAATGAGGAAGGGGGTAAATAAAACGAAACACTTTTCTCATTGTTTATTGAACGTGGTTACCGTTTGTACCTATATGGAGGTATATGTTGATGTTTGTCCTGCTTCCTTTAACGATGTATTATAGATTTTTTTAATTGTGAAGTTTTTTCGGAAACCTTGGTATTTATGTGTGCTTTTTATAGAATGATTAATGTCTGTCATGTCTTAACTTACTTAAATCTAGTGTTGAAAACCGCCACCTGGTGGCCTACCACGACGTCTTAAAGCGAGAGTAGTTCCATTGTGGGAACGAGATGGCGCTAGACGACTTGTATACTTGTATAGCTCTGTCTCTTTCCCACAGTGGGACTACTCTCGTACTTTAAGTCATCATGCGTCCCTGCGGCCGTATTATGACGTCTTAAAACCAGGCTTGTTCCAGTGAGTGAAAGAAACAGAGCTATACAAGTCGTCTAGCGCCCACTCGTTCACTCACTGGAACAAGCCTGGTTTTAAGGCGTTATAATACGGCCCCTGGTCATTATTCTGTTGTCGTGGTAGAACAATACGCATAAAATATCAATAGAAATTCAAGTCAAATGTGATTTGACAACCTTTTCGTGCTTTATAATACAATCAAGAAAGAACATTATGTCCCTAATTTTTACTGAAGTTTTAATGTATGTTAGGTCCATCATCCACGATACTATTGCTCAAAAGTTTCCAGTTACAAACAAAAATATCCAATGAGTAACCAGAAAATTACAATTGAAGCGAATAAACAGAATGTGACTTATCCACGACAGTTGTAACTGGCTACTTCTATGTAGCATCGTGGAACACGAACCTAACTGTTGTATAATTACCGGTTTTCTCTAAAGTTCTTCCACGTGCTTATCGATTCACCAAGTATAAATACTTACTTTACCTTGTGAACAACTTCAAATACAAGAAATTTGAAAGTGGCCTCCAAAACTTTGTAGGGGGTTTTCCATTTGAAGCCCTTTTGTGGATTGCTTGAACTTTATTGGTCACGTTGTTTGTCGAATTAATGTACTTTTACTTTCTTCGGGATATAATTATATTATTAAGAGTACCTACGATCTTGCAGACATTGAAGACAAAGAGTACCTCATAGAAACGTTCCTTGTTTTGCTGGTTGGTTGACAGTGGTGTCACTCGCTTTGGACGAAAAAAGTTTATCGGCGCTAATAAGGCATTAATTTCTTACCTCACTCCTTTTATTTTTTAGCGTGGTAAAATCATCAAATGAGTCCTCCCACCCTACTGTCAGACTTGTACTGACTAAAATCCATGGTGTCCTTTAATAGCCCTTTACGTACCGGGGTTACGGTAATTTGCGAGTCCCACCCCGGCAGGCTCTTACCTTACTCCTTGATTTACGTTATACAAACTTTGTGTATACTTGAGGTAGGATAGTGGTAATAAAGGCCCGTCTTTACTCACATTTCTTTTCCAGAGTCTTCGAGAGCGTATCCAGAAATAAGGAAAACTTGTCTCCATCTAATCTACCTACATCACCTCATCATCTACTAACCTCCTTGCGGAAAGAACTGCGAATAGATAAGCTTGAAGGTCTCTTCTTTGACGACTCCGGTGGGGCACTCCGCCTTGAAGCCCCGGTACAACCGCTTCAGCTCGGGCTCCGTGAACCGAGTCATCCGACGCAGCGCCGCTATCGAGTCCGGCCGGTACCGCGGCAACTGTTCACCCAGCTCCTCGAGTTCCGAATCTGGAAATGTAATGGAAAATGTGTCGGTTAGATTGTGATGGACTGGATTGATTGGTTTTATGATGGCTTTTGTGAGATTTGGCGCAGATCTTAGCAAAATTCTAAGGGGACCGGGCAATCTCAACGGATTGAATTTCATGGACGCCTCAGATCTTTGAGCTTATGGTAGCATGAGTGAACGGAGTTTGCCTGCCTGAATTTAAAGCCAAACATCCATTTATTCCGTTAATTGTCTATATGATCAGGATTGCTGTAGAAAAACTAGAAGGAAAGATAATAATAATGACGACGTTCTCTGTAAAGCTTTCCTATAACAACTTGAATAATTGCGTTTTGACGAAACTACATGTCTTGGTGTAGGCACGTTTGTAACTTACAAAACCAATAAACTAAGAACAAATAAAACCAGGGAGGTAGTTCCTACCTCAAGGGGCTACACTGTGCTTATACTACACCGTCGAAGAGGCAATTAAATCCTAGGCACGTATAAGTAAAATCATATCAGTGAATAACTATAACCTTTTGAAACAAGTACTTCTTAGTTTCAAGGCTAGCTAGGTACGTACCCGTCAGACACCTGAAACAGCGAACTTTAACATTGTATTTGGTTAAAGACAATGGGCGCTTTCACATTACACGATAACGGTAACGAAACGTCACTGGCATATCGTCCTCTCTCGCTCATTTTCCCTAGAAATGTATGAAAATACCAATCTCGCCGATATCGTGTCGATAGCGATATCGTGTAATGTGAAAGCGCTCAATGTTGACCACGTGTCAGCCTTGGAAATTAGAAGAACGTGGCTGCTAAGTATAAGTAAAAGGTTAGGTATCTGAAATGTAAGATTTTAACATCGTACTCTGTTATATCTTTTAGATTTCGAATACTCATATATCAGTCCTCGGGGGAGCCTAAAAAAACTTTCCAATATTTGTAATACGACTGTTGAAATTGCGTCTCTATTTTTAGAAACAAACATGTTCTGTTTGCTTCCAAATTACTCGGGTCGAGATGGCCTTAGGTTGTAGTCTAGAGGACGTAAGCAGAGTCCAACTAATGTGTAGCATACTCTTGGTTTTAGTAAAGTACTGTGATTCAATCTTCTGATCCAGTAAATTATTTACTTGAGTATTTTTCAATACATGAGAGTCTACCTGTTGCCACCGGTTTCACCCGCTACAACTCGAAACATAAAATTAAGGTTTTAAATCATCTGTGTACCTCATCCAAATCCTTTAAAATATTCGAAAACAAAAGCAAACAAAACAAAACCAGATCAATATCAAAGTACAAAAAAAAACTTAAGCAAATGAATCTTCGATCTCGTTTCCCGACGGCTGCACTTAAAATCTAACGGGTCGTTCGGTCGGCTCATTCGCTAAGAGATGAATCTGATGAAAGAGCCTTCCTTGCCATAGTGTCCGTGCTCTATCGACAAGACCCGGGCTTTACAATAAAGGTCGAACAATGACGCCTCGTTTGTTTGTCCGTTATCGTCTATCATTCAGGCTGCGGTTCCACCGAGGCGGAGCGGAGACGAGCTGTGTCGCGACTCACCAATCACATGGCTGATCTACATGGCTGACCACGTGAAACATGTGTACTCATAGCCTTATCGGGTATGTCATTGCTGGGATGATGAGAAAATTGAATTTGTGATTAAATCTTGTAAGAATTATTTTACGTGTTCTAAATGATATTAACGAATATCAATTTGGATCAGTCTATTCACAAGAATCGATTGGGGAAATGAGTGTTTTTGCAATAAGGTATGTATACTCGTATGTCGCATAAACATAGTAAAAAACATAGTCACTTAAGTCAGTCCGTACGTACATAACTTCTGAAAATTGCTTCAAATTCTTATTATACATTTTTTTTTGTTGTTTTGTTATTTTCAGGACAAAATTTGACTCCGTCTTTAGTGCCATGCACAATTAGATTAGGTATAAGTATGACTATACACTTTTGAAAATCCATCGACAAACTAAGAAGAAAACTCCTTAAAGTATTTGATGAGCAAGCATACGGATTCATGTGAGTATAGACAAATTAACTTTTTAAGTCAGATTAGTTATTATATGTGTACGAGTATTATATATTATAGGCATATTATTATAGGCAGTAACATTTTTAAGTTAAGGAAGAGAATAATCAGTTTTTTTTAGTTAATTAAACTTTTGTCTATCTCAGCAATTGACAAAATGGCGTACTAAATAGAAATGCATTGAATTTGACAGCTATGACTACTTTTTGCCTTGGCGACTAGAGCCTCCTAGAGTGTTGCCAAGTATTCTGGGTAGGGGCACAAGAGGGACACACTGTACGAGTATTTGATCGCAGTATTTGATCATAATACAAAACTGTTTCTTTACATGTCAAAGGGCTAAGATAGTTCGTGTTTAAGTGGCGTTCAGCTGTCTTCTGATGATTGTGTTAGCATTTCGTTGAGTGGAATATGTGAAGATGCGAAAGCAATACTTCTTATTTGCAAAGTTGTTTAATATGTTGTTTTTGCTTTTTCAATATCGAATGTTATTAATTTCGCCTAGGTGTGTTGTAAATTCTAAATTAATCAACAAGCTAAAACATCGTAAAATATTGAGCGAATACATCAAGTTATATTTTCAGGGCATACATTAGAATCTGACTCGTAAAATTCGAATTAATTTAGGTAGCTACGTCAATAAATTTATAGCTGAATGCTTTCGATTCATCTTCGTATGTTAAAACCAAAGACCTACGTAATCAAAATAAAGCAATCCAATCACATCTCATTAGAAATAGGGGCCAAAGCAATGGACTCAAAAATTGCTTTGTCCAATATTAAAAGACAAAGATCAACAATCTTTCGGTTTATTTTTCATATTTTCTTACACCAGGTGTGCCTGACGTTGAAATATAAAGTTCTATTTAAGATATATACACATCTCGTTGCGTACTAATTAGTTCTTACGTAAAAGGCTAATAAACGAACACAAGAAGTCGAGTTCCTTGTGCCTCGTTTACAACGTAAGTCTGTACTAGTTTCGACGCATAAAGTCTGGCCAATTAATTTTTGAGGACCGTTCTAGCTTAGGGAGGGAATAATGTATTTGTAATGTATGGTTTTTTAGGTTTTACTATTAGAAATATCTTTCTTAGTTGAGGTTCTGGCCCTTGACTGACACTTTTGAGTACATGCGTATAAAAAATGAATTAAAACAATAATTGCTGTATCCAATTACTCGAATTTACTTCTTCAAACTTCGAACTAACTAAAACTCATTCAAGATTCATAACTAATTCTCTTGTCTAACATCTGCGTCTAACTTTCCACCACGTATAATGAAATTCGTCTGACGGAAATTGTCAGTAATCGGTGTGTCTGAAGACTAATTGCCGAGCCCCCTAATTCATCTGGAATTCGCATTCCATTTCCCTTGCCATTAAGGATGAAACGAGCAATTTATTGCGATTCTTGTGGTCCCGTTTCGTGGCATGACGTGTGAACGCACTGTGGATGATATAAACCTTTTTAATGATGTGCGGGCATCATTAATGCGTATGAAAAGTGCACATCATGTATCAGCATTTTTGTTTATTTTTTCCGGGTATGATGCAGCATAAGTTGAACACTACACACTTTATAATATACTAGCTGTACCCTGCCCCGCTTCGCTGTGGCACAAAAAACGGTTTAAGAAAAAAAAAGTAGATAAAAACCATCCTTGATGCGCATTATATATCGTGCTAAAATTTCAGCTCAATCGGTGCAGAACTTTTTGAGTTTTTGAAGCATACACAAACCAACATAACATTTTTATATATATAGATTCTTAATGTTTCTCTAAAAAGGTTTTTATTAAATAAACAAATGGAAAAACTCTTTATCTTTAGCATTAAAAAAACTCGTTCTTTTTCGAAATTCAAATCTAAAACTTTTATGATGAACGACGTGAAGTTGTGAAACTCGTTTTGAAATTGACAGACTTTAAATTAAAATCAAGTCAAAACTAATTTTGATTTGTGAATTTGGGATATTGACGTAGATTTCTATGATTTAAGAATAATACTCAAAGGTTTACTAAAACCCCTTTCTTTGTGTGATAATGTGATAGAGTAATAAAAAAAAATGTTTTTATGTTGATAGACAGTCAAATAATGGCGTCAAATCATTTATTTATTCATTGTCCTCGGTCTGTCTCTTGCGGTACTGGATCGTGGTTCGAGATGTCAAATGCAGCCATATTTTGCAGGAGATATTGGTTACGAATATCTTTAGAGACGTTCGGTTTTGACAGATATTTAAATATTGGTTTACCGGAACTTATCGAACTTTCTGAACTTTTACGAATTTTTCAGACTGTCTTCCAAAAATATAAGGTTGACAACTTACGAGACATTTTGGAAGCACTCTCTCTCTCTCTCACTTATACGCGCTAATCTCAGGAATTACGGATTCGATTTGGAAAATTATTTTTGTTTTGGTTAATCGATTTACGCTACGACCAATAGGAACCGTATAGTGGTGGCGAAACCACGCGGAACAGATAATAATTTAAAAACAGATAATAATGATAAACATGCATTTTATAAAAATAACAAGAAAACACTAAAAGCTTCTCAATTATGCTACACTGATATTATATGAATAATCATGTGCTGAGTGCCTACATACGCTCATTTACTTTAGTAACAAGCTCAAATTCCAAAGGAAGATATACCTTATAAACATATACTTAAAGATGACTTTAGAAAATCATCAGAATTTAACTTTGATGTCGAATACTTCAACAATGTATTGTACGGTGTACAGTCTAATTACCTTAACGATGATGATAAAAATCGAATTTCGAATACAAAAGGAACCGAAATTCGTTTTTTATCAAAAAATTGTGGCTGTTTATTTTCTTCAAGATAAATAAAAACAAAAGCGATTTACTTCGGGAAACATCAACATTTATCTTCAAATAGTTGATAATTACCAGCTAAATATCTTGAAAAGGTACTTAAGTTCACTGTAGTATAGTTACTACAGTGAACTTAAGTACCCATACTTAAGTTCGCTGTAGTACCTAACTTTGAAACGCCTAAATTTTATAATATTATTTTTAAAATATAACACGCACAGATAGATAGATAATTTCACACAAAAACTTCTGAACGGATTGGGTTGATATTTGGCACAGATAGTGACACACTTTTTATCCCGGTATGACGTTTCTCTGGAAAAAAAATCGAGTTATAGCGGGCGACGCCGCTTTCAACAGCTAGTATAAACATAATTTGGAGTCAATTGAATAACAAAATGACCCGAGATCCCTTTTTTATGGCGTCGTTTGGGGTGCTTCTTTTTACCTTCCTAATAAAGATGGCTTATAGTTTAATCAAGGTCAATTTTAAAGTAAGAAAATTACCGAGAGTAACCAAAAATAATAAATATAAAAACAAAAAACAATCGCTTTATCTTAGTCCAAAACCAACAGCCAGCAACATCGGCTAACATTACTTTTGTGATTAGAATATTAAATTAAGCAAACAGGACGGACTGAATTCTAAAATTAGGTAATTTTCCAATGAACCAACGAGTCCTGTCCCGCGATTCCTCCTAACTTAATTTAATTTTACACCCATTTCTATTAAAGGTGCCATCCCGAACCTTTGGATATCGGTTTAGGCAAGGGAATTTTAATTCAGACTGCCTGTTCAAAGTTATTTAGGTAAGTATTTCAATATTGCGGAAATAAAATGTCCCTTTCTGGTTAAACCTGATATTCTCTTATCGTTGTCTTCAGTAGGTAGTAATTTTATAAGTATTCTTCGATTTCAATCAGGACTGATATTGGTTTATTTTGGGATCCGCAATACTTAATTACTTACATATTTTTACAATATTAATGTTTTTTTCACAAATAAACAGTGTCATTTCTGGGTTTAGAGATAATTGCAGAAGTATTGAGCTAGTTTTTTGCGAGCTTCAAGTACTTTTCTTTAAATTTGAAGTAGCTCTTAGGCTATACCCTACATAGCCTAAGAGCTACTTCAAATTTAAAGAAAAGTACTTGAAGAAATCGTAGTACATAGATATGTATCGATAACATTAACATTTTAAGAATTAAGATCACATTGTTGTCTTAGTAGGCACGTTGTCTGAAATTAATAACAATTTTCAAGAACAAGACCTCTTTTATTATAATTAGAAAAAAAAAACTTTATTATTTATCAAATCTCGTAAGTCTAAACTTATAATACAGACTACAAGGCCATCATATTACAGTTTCTCATTCACACGATGCAGGTAAAGTTCTGAACATTAACATAGCGTGTGTGGGTGCAGCTCAACTTGTGAGCTTTTAGTATAATGAAACACGGTTCACGTTTCTAATTGCGCATAATATGAGCTTCTGGCAACGCCTACAAGCAGTATTGAAAACTTTTTTTTTATCGTGGTGAAATCATCAAATGAGTCTTTACCCAGTGCCGGTAGGGAGGGACTGTCAGACTTGTACTGACTAAAATCCATGGTGATCTTTCAATAGCCCTTTACGTTTTAGTGTTACGGTTAATTGAGACAGTCCTGCTACCCCGGCAGGACCATTGAAAATCTTTGCGTTCAAAAATAAAAAATATAGTGTATTGTATGTATTGCAAGCATGTGAAATATTTGCATCAAAACTATACCTCCATCCTACTCTATAAAGTATCTGCATAAATCTTCCAAACTGACTCATAAATTATCTCGATGATACAACGAAATAGTTCAGGGGAACCGTAAAAAATATGCGTACGGAACACGAAGAAATTGAACGTCGGCAATCTGTGGTTTCATATGCCTCGATATTATCGGACATAGCGTCGGGAACTCCGGATTATGTCGTGGGTACGTGTGTGGCGTACCAACCACCATCATGAATATCAACCGCGTACGCTTGACACTTCAGATGCCGTCAAAATGCTCGTAAATGATTTGTGTTACTTACGTACAACCTCTGCTGCGGGCGATCGTACAATTCCTAAATTGTTACGTTATTATTTTCATGTGAGATGCGTCTGTGTGTTAGAAAAAATAAAATACGGAGGTTTGTGTAAGGCTGAGTGAAAATGAAATCCGACAACAGGAGGACCTCCTCCTGTTTTCGTTTTAACTAATGTACCTACATTAGTTAAGTCTTTTTATGGTATAACGCGTAAAATCCTCGGGTAAGTTCATCTCAATAGATAAACTGAAAACTTTTCGTCAAGAATATATTAGTATACGGGCAGCGAGTAATGGGCAACTCGGTGTCCGATCATAGACCATGCCCGGGTCGACGGCGAGTTGTGTTCCACGCGCGCCTCAAAGAGTGTCATAAAAATGACGGGGGCCCCTTCTAGAGGGCCAAAGCCTGCCAGGGTCGCGGGACTAACGAATTACCGTGACCCCGGAATGTAAAGGGCTATTGAAGGACACCGTGGATTTTAGTCAGTACGAGTCTGACAGTCCCTCCCGCTCTGCCCTGGGTGGGAGGACTCTTTTGACGACTATACCACGATAAAAAAAAAAAAAGTGTCGCTGGCTATATAATTATACATATTTGCCACGCAGAACACGGATTACATTATAACAGAATGCTACCAACAGAATCAACTACCCTAATCAAAAGTTATGCAACATTAACTTTGCAGCTTTGGTTTGGCTAAAAATCGGCTTTTTTTCCACAAATATTTCGCCATGGAGGCAGGAATTTCCATCGATTGCGAAACTGTGTACCTGCCTGTGTTTTATCAGCGTCGATTTTTCGGATGCTGAGCGTCCAAACCCTGTATCCAGCGGCTACCGCATTGCGTCTCATTATTGAGGGAGGGTATTTGAATTCTCGAAAAGAACATTTTTCGTTCACAAACGATGGAGTTGGCAAAAGTCAGGTGTTTGCTATCGGTACCAAGTTGGGGCCTATCAGTGTTTCAAAGCGCTGTGAAATATTACGAGTAGGCGCGATTGTAAAAGTTTTACGGGTGCCTGCTCTCATTGATTCTGCAATCTTTCCTGGCAGCGATTTAAATATAATTTTATTCTGCTTCGAGTTCACTTGTTATTTTAGTAAATTAGGCTCCCGTTGTTGTTGTTTATATTACAGTATCGGTATTGCGATAGAGAAAACAATTCGTTTTGGCTTTATTATAAAAACTAGGTACATTTTTTATGCTTAAAAAAAATCCACTGTATAATTTCTACTAATAATGAACCCTTGAATGTTTTTTTTTTGTTTAAATTCTGATAAAATCGTCAAACGAGTCCTCTTCCTGGGCGGGAAGGGAGGGACTGCCAGACTTGTACTGACACGTTCCAAGGTTACCCGATGAGACAGAATCGCGACCAACAAAATTAAGTTTAGTGTTATACAAATTTACACATCTCCTCAATTCAGAGCTCTAAATGATAACAACCCTGAAATAGATCAATTGAAGAACCCATAAATATCTGTCGGGCCCGACCCTACGAATTTAGTCTATCGTAAAGGAACAGTGAAATGAAATGGGTCAGTTTAGACGGCGAATGTTCCATTGGGAATTAAATGCATTGATATACTATTAGAGAACGATCATGTTACATTGTTCTAACAAGATTTATTGTTTTGTTTGAAAATTGCCATTGGTAAATGTTTGTATTTGTAACTTTGCATCTCTCAGACTCTATATATTCATCATCATCAATTATCAGCCGTAGGACTCATCGATATTATCTAATCAAGTCGCTTGTTATATATTTTAGAGCTTTTTTCACCATAATGGACATTGGAAAGATATACCTATGTATTTAGTCCCAAGTAAATATTTTCAAAGCAATATTATTATCGTTGAATGAGTAAATTAATTGATTAACGATGCAAAAATTTAACAATCGCACATCACTATTAAAGTAGAAATTCGTCTTGACATTTTATATCTCAGTGAATAATGTCCTCTGGTTTGATCTCGACGTGTCGCCGTCGCTTGCATTGTGCAAACTTTCGCGCCATTTTTCAAGCGTTTTTCTAAGATTTCCCGCGTTTTTATCGACCGAATGAGTTAATACTTTTTTTTGACTGAATTTATGGATGGATTTTCCTTTGCAATGTTTTGTTAAAGAAATATATTTTGCTTTCAAAGTACAAAGGATTTATATTGCGAATATTTCAAGCTTTATTTTGTATTTCTCGTTTGATGTTCATTGTTTGCTAATTGAACTTTGTAAAGTATAATGTTATCAACATTGTTCAAAGAAGATAGCAGATACAAATTGAGTAATGATATTGCAAAGTTCATGCCATTAACTTGTTAGGCTAAAGTTCGCAAGTCTAATTACATTACTACAGATTCCACGTGTACCTACCGTATTTGTATATTTTTTTCTTATCAAAAACTAAAGAGGGCTCAATAGCTTCAAAAATCCAACTCACAATATATTTTTGGAGTTCGATTCAACTTTCCGAACTTTAAACCGTTCCAAATAAAACATGTCTCGATAATTTACTGGCACACTACACTAGTCGGAGAACAAAGCCGGCTTTGTCACCACACGGCAAGAAACGTGATAGATAGAGAACAAACAGTCCAAGGAAATTGCTTTTGCTTGGCGTAGAACGGAAATTTTGCACAGTGGGCGCATGTGGACGCGAGCCAGCCACAGTTGTTAAGATCTGTAGAAATACGTCGAAAGGTTTTCATACATCGTTATGAGGATTTCCATTTATCACTCAAGTTGGCAGTGAGCCTATTATGTGTGTGGACTGCGGTACTTAATAAGCCTTGCGACAATATGATAAGTTGGATCTAAGTGAGTTGTTAGTGAATTTCTGGCAACATATTCTGACGAGTTCGGGCTTTATTTGAGTTGGCTGGGCTTAAATTTTATGTAAAATGTGTATTACCTACCTCAATATTTGTCCAGTATGTTTAGGGCAATGAATCATATCTTCTTGGATGTCTGTTCAAGTACTCTTTTCATAGAGTTCATGCCAAAACGAGAGAAAAAGAAACTGTTTCGAAGAAAATATCTTATTTACGGGTTCACACAATTTATTACTCCTACCATTTACTACACAAGGACAGATGGAACTCCGCTTAGATTTGCGACTTCACACTCTCTAAGTGTGAAGTCGCAAATCTAAGCGGAGTGGCGTAGAGATTGCATTCACGCCAACACGTTTGCCTGAGCCGATTATCCGATATTGAGATTTGGACGAAATTCAATTTCGGCGCAGTCTTTCGCGATCAATCCAGTCTAGGAAGTTCGGCACTTCGGTCACATCGCTTTTCCGCTTGCAGCGCTGCAGCGGTGGATTTGGAAACTCTATACTGATGGCTTAGTTGTCTTCGGCTAGAAGTTATAATTGAGTACTGTTGCTGAATCCGCTACAAGCTTAGGTAACTTGTTAGTTACTTCGGACTTAAGTTGTGGTTTAAGGGCTTGGTGTTCGTAAAAGACTTTGACAGTCCGAAACTAGTCTTTGATTTACATCAAAACGGAATATCTGAACGCGATTCGTATTATTTCTAGGAACTGTGGTTTTGTCCACTGTGGGGCTTGAAGTTTATTGCTGTTATATTATGTACGAACTATTAAGTACGTTTTCAAGTTTTTTTAAAGCGTGTCTGTAATGTGTATATTTTTATGAAAGCACGTAGGCTACAAAAATAGTGACTAAATGGGGTGGCCCATTATGAAGAAAAACTAGCGTCAAAATACTAAATAATGCCTATTAATTTACTACCGCAGTGTCACAAGAAATTAGGGTAGGAAAAAGCCGAGGAAGTAGGTGTTAATTACTAATTACACACAGGGCTGTCACGAGCAGAGTGTGTGTTTTGTGGCGAAGTAAATAAGCTTTAGGTTAGGATACTGCCTCGCGACGACCCTGTTTAATGGAACGGGAATATCTTGCAGTTCTTGTCTGTGTTTTTTAATGGATCTCATACTCGTAAGCATGTAAAAGTGAGCTTTTGGGGTAAGTTTTATGAAGCAAAACGACTTTGTTGTTTTGTTTTTTCTTTTATGTAGGTGGTATTTTACGTAGGTACTTGTTTACGATTTAAGTTTAAGACAAATATGACACTTTAGGGAAACAGTTTGGTTTAGTAAGTGCCCGATTTTCGGGCACGCCGCAATCGCGGCGGTAAGACCCCTCTTTGAGGAGTGGCTGGATAGGCGTCACGGCGTCCTGACCTACCGCATGACGCAGGTCCTCACCGGACACGGAAGTTTCGGGAGGTTCCTGTGTCTGATAGGGAGGGAAGAAACGCCTGGGTGTCACCACTGCGAGGATCGTTCGGAGGACACGGTGGAGCATACGGTGCAGGACTGCCCCGCTTGGGCAGAGCACCGCCGTGTCCTCACGACGGCGATTGGCGGAGACCTCTCGCGCCCGGCATTGGTCGAGGCCATGCTGCGGGGCGAGACGGAGTGGGAAGCGGTCGCCTCCTTCTGCGAAGAAGTCATGCTCGTGAAGGAGGAGGCGGGCCGCCTGAGGGAGAGGACAGCGTCCTCCCTCCACCCCAGCCGCAGTGGTAGACGCCCACGGCGTCGGACGTCGCAAGACGATCTCCGGCCACCGTAGGCGCGGGCATGCGGGCAGCGAGTAATGGGCGACTCGCTGTCCGACCATGGACCATGCCCGGGTCGACGGCGCGTTGTGTTCCACGCGCGCCTCAAAGAGTGTCAGCATAGTGACGGGGCCTGTAGAGGGCCAAAGCCTGCCGGGGTCGCGGGACCAAGGGATTACCGTGACCCCGGTACGTAAAGGGCTAGTGAAGGACACCGTGGATTTTAGTCAGTACAAGTCTGACAGTCCCTCCCGCCCTGCCCTGGGTGGGAGGACTCATTTGATGATTTTACCACGATAAAAAAAAAAAAAGTGCCCGATTTTGTTCCAAAAACAATTATTGTCAGAAAAATCTGTATTTTGATTATACTTTTTCCAGAACTTAAAAAAATCATTTAGAAGTTACTTCTAGATGTTCCACCTGGCTGACTAAGATAAAAAAAACATTAAAGTAACACATTTTCAGAGAAACGTTACAACGAAGCTGTAATATCCGTCTACGAAGCAAAATCAAAAAGGGTGCATGTGCACTAATTATGGCGAATCTTTTATTCAGAACAGTCCAGTGAAAGCTGGGCGAACAACCCGACCGCACGTTGCAAGGAAATCGGCTTGAACACGCGTTTCGCTGCAATATGTAAGAGACTTTACCCGCATCGTTGAATAAAATTTTAATAATGCAACGTTACTTTGTATTTCGAATATTCGAGGATTTTGCCTTACTTTTTGCAGATGGGAATTTAAATGAAAAATTGATTTATTAACCTTTCAAATCAGTATTTGGTTCATTGCGGTAGCAATGATTTTCAGAAGTCGAAATACGAGTAATGAACAGCTAGCAACGATGGTAACCATATTAGCCCGAGATCTTACGTTTTTTTTTTACGCGTTAATTTCATCACATGAGTCCGTCCACCCAGGGCTGAGCGGGAGGGACTGTCTGACTCGTACTGACTAAAATCCACGGTGTCCTTCAATAGCCCTTTACGTACCGGGGTCACGGTAGTTCGTGAGTCCCGCGACCCCGGCAGGCAGCCCGAGATCTTACTGCAAGAATTCTATGTTCATAAGTTATTCGGCCCAAAAACCAATGATTAAGAAACTAATACGGATTCGCAGGGTTGCTATTTTAATTGTGAGGAAAATGGCACCCGTTTAAGTACAATTATCCAAAGAAAAAAAGCTAAAGTATAAAAGCGATTGAACAGAGCTCTTCAAAAACAATATTTGCTACTTACACGACTTTTGGCGGTTCGCAGTCTGTCCTGGGTAATCAATGATAAGAAAAAACACACTAATTGATTTTGACCGAAAACCATGTGATCGTAGAAATCATATAGTGGGATTTCGTACTAAAAGGCTTTATGCCTTTGTCAAACAGACAGGCGAAAGCGAAGAGTGTCCGAAGCTATACCGAACCGAAGCGAGACGTCAGACCGATCGTTCTGTCACGCTATCTGATCGCTTTCGCTTTTCTATGTGACTTGATTCAAACAATTCCATACATTACAAATAAAAAAGCCTCGCTTCGCATTCGTCACGCCTGTCTGTTTCACAAAGGCTTTAAAGTTTTTAGACTGCAAAAGTCAAGATTACTTACATGCCAGTTGACATTTAAAAAGCGCTTTTAAGTTGCCTTATGAAACAAATGATTTTGACTTATCGCTGGAAACCCAGTAGATCATAAGACACGATTCACTTACACATAATAGACTACAGAATTCACATTCCATTGTTTTGCAGCCTAGCTTTACTAAGCGGTAAAGTCAGTTAGCATGTGGTTACCAACCTC
Organism: Agrotis puta; assembly: GCA_943136025.2. Classification (NCBI taxonomy): domain Eukaryota; kingdom Metazoa; phylum Arthropoda; class Insecta; order Lepidoptera; family Noctuidae; genus Agrotis; species Agrotis puta. Next base: position 5,041,964 of record OW964177.2, read on the forward strand.
CTTGGTTGGTAACCACAGAGCCGGTTGTTCCAGTCAGTTATTGTACCATCTGTTGAACGTCAGACTATACGGGCCAGTGACGCGGAACACCGTATGTGTGTGACGTTTCGGAAAGCCAGATTAAGTGTCCTCCTAACCCAACTGACTGGTTATTATTAATAATGGAATGTGGTTCTATCCTGTGCTTGATCGTGATTTCAAAATGTTGGTAGCCTGTTACCGATAGCTAGTATCGAAAGTAGACATTGTGCTCCGAGCTCAGACTATCAGTTTCGTATATGGCAAATGAGACTGTTATAATCTGAATTAAAAGTCACATTTAAAAAAAACGTAAAATTCAATTGCTTTGTTATATTCTTATAACCAATCAATTGGATTTTTCGCAGATATAACCGTGCCTTTAAACGTATAGGCATACATCTATTACTCTGGAACTCGGGTAAATGTTGCAGTAATTGGGATAGAGGGACGGAATGTTCTAAACCGAAATAGTGAATGCACTTGAAAAAAATAAAACGAAAAATATACAAATAACCTGGGGGAAAATAACACGAAGCTATGAAGATTTTCTTTTTCCCCAAAAAAGTGCAAGCCAAAGCCTGTAATGCAAAACACGCGTGCGTTTTGCAAAGATATTCCTGCAGACATTTGTAGGGAATACCAGAAATTAAATCTAGTATTTTCGAGAGCATTTACTTTTGTAGAATGTACACCGTTCTAGTATGGTACTTCCTTTATTCCTACAGAGTGGTTTTCAAGTCAAATATTCATTTACTCTCTGAGAACGGGAATCATTTTGTTAATTGCTTTTATTCCTTTGTTTCGAGTTTCAACCCTTGGGATTTATATCATTGGTTTGTATCACAGAAGTGTAATCGTAGTTAATTACTTGGTTCCATGACTTTTACCAATCAATGAACATTGGCGGACGATATTTGTGGTCTATTAATTCAGTGTTCCGCAAACTTTTTGTGTTCAAGGTACACCTAGGAAAACGAAAAAAAATTTAGGTACACCACAAATTAAAAAAACAGTTTTTAAGTAATATTAATCAACTTTTATTATTAATCAACAAACTTAAACTTTAAATTTTCAGAAAACGTATTTAATGCGAAACATGAGACTGTTTAATTGAGCATAGACGGTCTAAATTTTTCTTACTAAAAATAATTCTATAAGATAACCTTATTTTTCCACGGCACACCAACTAATGATCACGGTACACCAGTGTGCCACGGCACACACTTTGCGGAACACTGTATTAATTGGTTCAAGTTTATTGTGGTTTATGTATAGCAAACCGACAATACCTATCGACAATGCTAAATATAATTTTGGAAACAGAATAGATACATTTAAAATCTTTATACTTTACATGACATTTAAAATCTTTGTGACCATTATGTATAAGGTCGCCGGTTACCTTAGCACTGACTCATCGATAACCAGTCGTTCATCCAGCAAGTAACCGTATCGGCTCAGCATCGTGGAGAAGTATGATGGTAGGTGCTGGTTTGCTTACGTATGGCAGACCATTAGCGACAGTATGCAGTTTCATAGTATTATAATCCCCGTACGTCACGTTGAATACGCCTATACTGTTGATTCAGTGGAATGTTCTTAACCGTGCGATGTGCCTAATCCGGTATAATCTAACCTCTACCACCACATACTAAACACTTAGCAGGCGGTTTTGTTTGCGGCTTCTATGGTTCCTATGTTCTGCATGTCTCGTAATACTGAACTAGGTTAGTTAAAGCAGGTTATTGATCGCCTTAGAGGAATAATTTACGAGTTTGCTAAATATTTGGCCTAGACCAATATTGGATAATATAAATCCGATATTCTTCTGATCTTTTGAGACAATATTAGAAATCTTTAGTACTTGCACTTCTGAAGGATGCAAAGGATGCAAGATACAGAATTAATTCGATTTTCTCTATTTATAATATAATTTATGGAGTCCTAAAGTGCTTTTTCCATGGCTTGATTTTGATAACTTGAGAAATCTAAGATTCCATACTACAAAAGATGAATCTGTTTATCTTTTTACCATATACGGTTAGTCATGCTGCCTGATGCAGCTAAATTAGAGTATCTATCATGGAGCAGCGACTGTCTATAAGACCTCCACAATCCAGTTACTGCGTGGCTTGATACCGCATTAGTTTTGCAAAGATACGAGATAGTTAAGAGAAGATATCAACCATTTATGAGAAGTTATTATCATATAATTTTATTGCACCAAGCGTCTGCAAGCCAGAATTTGGCATAAGACCGGTAAACGGCACGCCGACCGGTATTACGCCCCAAAGAATCGCGAAATATCTTCGAAATACGTATTGTCTCTGCTTCCCTCTAGGGCATTAGTTCAACCGACAATACTTTTTGGACTAAAGCCAGGCTGAACGAAAGCAGCTGTGAATTAAATCGTTCAGTTTTAGAATTATGACCTCTATTCCCAAGTATTATGTTGGTGTATGAATGATTTTACCGTGGTTATAAATTTTTAGTTTATAAGCGCTCCTTTTTATGTTATGACCCGTGGGAAGTTTTTTTTTTTTTTAACAAAAACATGTTTGGAACTATTGTTTTGGTTTCATTCTTTTTTAATTATGTACAAGTAAACAAAAGCAAATTAAAAATAGAACGACTTTTTTTTCTGACTCTTGCGTGATTAATTTGTGGCCAGCGTTTGTATTAAAACCTTTCTCAAATTTTCAATATCTTTATTAACAGCTCATTGGTTCAACTCATTCAGGTAGAAATAATGATAATAAACGAGTAAAGACAAAATTAGGGGAAAGTCGTAAACAACTGTAATAAATTCATTTTATCTTCCGCAACTTTGAGAATTTTAATTAATGGTACGAACACATGCGTAAGTACCATGAGCCGTTAAATTATTATAGTCATAGAAAATTTATGATCTTCTTTGAAATATTTGGAATTTCATAATTTAAGTAACAATTAATATTAAAACACAACGTAATAATATCGAAACATCGGAGCCAAAAACAATCAACAATGCAACGCTAATTATTCTACTACGCTGAAAGCTTCCAGGAAAATCGAACTGATTCCAATTAATGTACGGGCATTACAGGCAACACAGCTTTTATACAATGTACTTGTATAAAAGCTGTGTTGCCTGTTAACAAAAGGTAAAATCATGTACTGAAAGATAATTAAGGCTGCATTCCTGCTAAAGATGAGTGAAAATGTATGTAAAACTAGCTGGTTAGCTACATAGCTATCTTAGCTCACGCTGTGAAATTACAAATATTATAGAAAAAGCTGATAGGAACTATTAGACAGAAAACAGTAGCCTACCAGACAGTCAGAAACAACCTGTCTGGTCCAAGGTTCATACCTTTTTAATTGGCAATGAGGAACTTTGCACTCTGTTTTTCATCTATGGAAGGAAATTAAGTTTATCTATCAAAAAAATGTACGATTGTACACAGTTTCAAGTTAATGAATGATTAACGACAGGTTAATGCAAAACCAGCGGCATCCGGTTGGTTGTAAAATTTGATACTGTACGTTTCAAATCTTGCAACTGATTTTTAAACTTACTAACTAGCAAAGTGTGCCAGTTAAAAAAATTCTATGTAAAAAGATGGGATGTTATTGGTTCACACGTAATATCTCTCCCTACGCGTCCTTTTTTTTTTTTGCGTGGTAAAATCATCAAATGAGTCCTCCCACCCAGGGCAGGGCGGGAGGGACTGTCAGACTTGTACTGACTAAAATCCACGGTGTCCTTCACTAGCCCTTTACGTACCGGGGTTACGGTGATGGGTAAGTCCCGCGACCCCGGCAGGCTTTGGCCCTCTACAGGCCCCGTCAATATGCTGACACTCCTTGAGGCGCGCGTGGAACACAACGCGCCGTCGACCCGGGTATAAAATGTTATTGGTTAGTTTCACACGTAATATCTCTCCCTACGCGTCCTTGCATAAACTTGGTTGGTACGCAACCCTAAGGTAACCACTGAACGTTCAACGCAGAAATCAATTTATCTTTATTTGCAGCAAAGAGGTAATTCCCCTAACAGCGATTCTCTCATTATTTATTTTCTTATATCTCCGCGAAGGTTTTGTTTTTCTTGCTTATTATTTATATGTTACCTTTTCACGTTACTATTTGGGATCGACGTTTGTGTAGATGATTTGTTGATTTTCGCACGTATTTCTTGGAAGAGCTAAAGTATTGTGGAGTATTTCTGAACGTCATTTTTGATGTCACATGTCTTAACATCATAAGTATAATAACTTGCTGTATACCTGTTTGACATTATTTATGTTGATCGAATTGAATTATTAATGAATTAGATATTTGACCGTCAATCAATGGCAAGGTGGAACGATGATCTTCGCAAGGAGGTCGTTAACAATGAGAGTAGCCGGTGATCGAGTGACATGGGGTGCGATGGGCTGATGATGAGGAAGCAAAGGGCGTTTTAAGATGGCAAACTAATATGATCTACCTGTATCTCTCTCACATCGAAATGCTTTTCATTAAAATTGAATCTTAAAACGCAGCAACCTCAACACGATTTATTTGTAAGACGCGACATCTACACCTCGATTTCTCCCCGCACTTCCTTCATAAGGAAAATGTACGTCCACAAAGATAGTGGAAAAATCATCACAATAATTTTGCGATGTCTCGAACAATTCGCGTCAGATTAACCTCTGAATGATTGGCTCTTGTTTTCGGTACTTTGTCGATATTTTTTGTTACTTCTTGGTGTGAGATTGGCGTGGTTTATTGGCCTTTTCGTAAAGACATTTTGGGTAGGTGTGTGTTGGGATTACGACTTACGTGTGTTGTTTTTGTCATTATCTGTGTTGCCTTTTCCCAACTATGTTGGTGTACGCATCCTTTTTATCTGCACGCAGTTGAATACCTAAAAATATGTTATGTGGTTTGTACAGTAGATTTTACTATTTGATGTGTTAATTTTTTTTGCGTTTTTACAATCTGTGGGAGTGATTTCATGAAAAGGGACAGAAGTATGTAACAGGAAGCCGACGAAGCCTATTTGATTTGACTTATGAATGCTCGCGGTAGTAGATTTGGCCGTCAGATGGTATCTTTTTGTTGTTGTCTGTCTTTAGATGGGTGGTCAAAGCTTATTACGAAGGTGAGATGTCAGATGTGACACATCATATGCGACTACTGAGGCCTTAGTACTTGAAGTATGTACGGCGTTTATTTTATGGAAAATGTAAAATGCACCTTTAGTGTAAGACTTAGGAACTATTTTTATATCAAATTAACGTCACAGCGCTCGTTTTTTGGAATTGTCACGTATTGTTGAAATTGTCATGTCATGTGCCAAAACACAGCAATATCCTAACTCCTATACGAATATTGTATTGTTTAGGCAGAATAAAGCGGTTTGGTTTTCTTTCTACTCTGAAAAAAATATTTAGCAAAAATATTCCCTACAGTCTTCGTCTTTTCTGTAAAGGACTTGATAAAATTGAACCGTATTTGCTATCGGCACGTTAAAATAGGAGATTAAAGTCGTTTCAAGCGGCTTTGCTTAATGTCGAGATCTAAGCCGGCTTTAACTTTAATGTCATTTTAAGCTGACGCTCAATAAGCTAACACTTTTACTTTATTTGGCAACTTGCTTAGTTTTACCCTTTCTTAGAAATGGATGGAGTTAAGTTTTACTTCTAATTGACGACCTTTCTTGGCATAATTACTGTAAACTTAACCCCACGCGTTAAGTTTATAGTAAAATGTATTGTTAAACTACTTTCCTTTTTTTTACCTTGAGACAGATCTAGGGGGAATGTTTGGATCTCATAGACATAGAGCCTGGACTTGCCTGGATTTGCTTAATATTAGCATACTCTAGAAAACGAGAAATAATGTCTATGGTAATGTAAAGGAGAGAGAAAGATGGCTCTGTGATTGTTTATCTCTTTTTCTAAAGAAAGTATAGCAATTTTATTTAACATTTGGTTAGGGAAGGTTCAGTCCATGCTATAAGTCAGTTTTTGGTTCAGGGACAAAATGGCTGGCTTCCCTGTTTTAAAGCTGTGGTGATGAAATAACCTAAATCAAAGTGCCTGACTGACTTCGTACCCACAATCTATATCCAGTATACCGCCATTCTCACGGGGCCACGTATCACATAGTCAACTATTAAATAACTTGCCATCCACTTTACAACCCCTTTCATTTCGTAACTACCTCTAGTCCCGTCCTATTTCGAAATTATCTTTATTATTCGTGCTAGTGTTGGCTTGGAGTCAAGTAGGCAAAGAGCCCGGCAACTGTTTACCCACTAAAGTAACTAGGTAGCGTGTCGCAGATACAAGAGACGTGGTAGCTACACGCTCCGTTACTTATTACTTAAGTTACGTGGTACCTACGTAGTAGCTACGTGCTTTGGATTTTGTAGCAGAATATAGTGTAATTTTTGACACAAGTTTATAAAGAAAAGAGCGGTGAGTTATTAAACATTAAGGGTTGACTTAATACAAGTGGGTTGCAAGACGGAAACAGGAGCCGGTCGGGGTCGCGGAACCGTCCAAATGGGTAACCGTGACCCTGGAATGTCAAGAGCAATTGAAGGAACGCGCTGGATTTTAATCGAGTACGAGTCTGACAGTCCCTTCAGCTCCACCCAGGGAGAGAGGACTCATTAAAAAAAAACCGGCAAGAGGAACGCTGACAAACAAATCAATAAAGCTGTTTGGCGTTTACAGGGAAGAAGCTGTTAGGGAAAAGAAATCTAAAGGATGTCAGTGTGCTTTTCGAAACAATGACAGTTTTGGTAATTTTTTTTGGTCGGTTTTTGTGTAATAGCTTACCTAATTTGAACAAATAAAATCGTCTTTGACTAGAAATAAAAAAAACATGCAAATAAATGCTTTTTCTAAAAGGCTAACCAAAATCAATTCCATCTCCAAACTCCGCTTTCCTTCAACAGAACCTATTCAAGAAATTCACAAGAACAACTTTATTCAAAGTCTGAACAGCCGTCAGTTACAAGTGTCGGTTTAGGCGCCATTCACATTGACGCGTCGCGATAAAGTTGGCGCGGCTCACGCGATCGCGTGTCGGCGGTTCTGTCGGGCCCTTGACATTGTACTCGAGAGTTGATAACGATAGTACGTACCTAGCTTGATTAGCGTTGCCAAGTAGGGGAACAGTGTATAAGACGGGGACGCGAGGTATGATGGGAAATCACACACTTAAGGCAAACTTAACACAATACTAACAATGCGCAAGCGCCAACAGAATGCCATTTGTTAATGGTCGCTTATAAATGACGTCCTGATGGCACTTGCACTACGTTAGTCTTGTGTTAAGTATGCCTAAAGAGTGTATGACCCCATTATACCTCGCGTCCCCGTCTTACACACTGTTCCCCTATGCCGATTTTTGTCTTTTTTTAGTTTATGTGTAGGTCAATAAATTGGATAGGTATTTGTGTCAGGCGGTTTGGCGGTGACCTTTGACATTGAACTTGAGTTTAATTGTGTTATTATATTTTAGGGTAATGTTACGGTGGTGTTGATTTTGAGTCTATAGGATCTTGATCCTTGAATTTGTAAATGATTTAATTTACCGATAATTTTGGGAGATTGGTGTAGTGGAGTATGTTATGGGAGTGTATTATTTGTCAGAACGAACGCAATATTAGGTTGGATAGTGTACAGACTTCATCTGGAATAATTTACTATACCGTTCTTGTGCAGGCGGTAGCGACAGTCGCTGATAGGATCCGGCAGTTGGGACTCGACGTGGCGCTGCACAAAACAGAGGCCATGTGTTTTCATGGCCGTCTGAACGCGCCACGTTCAGAGTCCCACATTACGGTGGAGGGGGTTCGCATCGGCGTCGGGAGGACGATGAAGTACCTGGGACTCGTCCTCGACAGCCGGTGGAACTTCAGGGAGCATTTCCTGCATTTGGTCCCAAGGCTAAACCGGGCAGCAGCCGCTCTCAAGCGGCTCCTGCCCAATCTCGGCGGGCCAAATGCCTCCTGCCGGAGGCTGTACGCCGGTGTCGTGCGGTCCATGGCCCTCTACGGGGCCCCTGTGTGGGCCCTAAGCATCCGGACGCGACCACTCAAGCTGGTCGCATGCCAGAGGGTCATGGCTATCCGGATGATCCGGGGATACCGCACGATCGCCGGCGAATCAGCCAACCTCCTTGCGGGATTGCTGCCCTGGGATCTGGAGGCGACTGCCCTCCAGCGCGTCTATGAATGGCGCGTGGAGGCGCAGCGTCGGGGCGAATCCCCGCTGCCTCGACAAGTCGAGGCGCGGCGGGAAGAGCTCCGGCGCGATCTCAGGGCAGTATGGAGGGAGCGACTGTCGCAACCGAGGTCCGGGCACGCCGCAATCGCGGCGGTAAGACCCCTCTTTGAGAAGTGGCTGGATAGGCGTCACGGCGTCCTGACCTACCGCATGACGCAGGTCCTCACCGGACACGGAAGTTTCGGGAGGTTCCTGTGTCTGATAGGGAGGGAAGAAACGCCTGGGTGTCACCACTGCGAGGATCGTCCGGAGGACACGGTGGAGCATACGGTGCAGGACTGCCCCGCTTGGGCAGAGCACCGCCGTGTCCTCACGACGGCGATAGGCGGAGACCTCTCGCGCCCGGCATTGGTCGAGGCCATGCTGCGGGGCGAGATGGAGCGGGAAGCGGTCGCCTCCTTCTGCGAAGCAGTCATGCTCGTGAAGGAGGAGGCGGGCCGCCTGAGGGAGAGGACAGCGTCCTCCCTCCACCCCAGCCGCAGTGGTAGACGCCCACGGCGTTGGACGTCGCAAGACGATCTCCGGCCACCGTAGGCGCGGGCATGCGGGTAGCGAGTAATGGGCGACTCGCTGTCCGACCATGGACTATGCCCGGGTCGACGGCGCGTTGTGTTCCACGCGCGCCTCAAAGAGTGTCAGCATAGCGACGGGGCCTGTAGAGGGCCGAAGCCTGCCGGGGTCGCGGGACCAAGGGATTACCGTGACCCCGGTACGTAAAGGGCTAGTGAAGGACACCGTGGATTTTAGTCAGTACAAGTCTGACAGTCCCTCCCGCCCTGCCCTGGGTGGGAGGACTCATTTGATGATATTACCACGATAAAAAAAAAAAAAAATACCGTTCTTGTGGAAACTTGAGCATCGTGCGTTGAAGCCACACCTATCATTGGAATCTTATAAAGCAGCTCACAATTTAGGAACCGTTAATATAAGTACCTAGTAATTTATTTTATCCGTGGTGCTAGGCAACTGAGATATTCATTAAATAATTTAAATATTCTTTTGAGCCTTGTTTTGTTCTGCTTCCGGGTTATATGGGTGGAAGTGGGATTACATATTTTACTCCTCCACTACTTTGCTACGACATGAATACCGACGCAGTTTTCTTGTTATAATATTATAATATCGGTGTCACCAACATTTTTCTATATAAATAAAATGCAAGCTTATTCGTGCTGCTTTAAAAATACGTATTTTGCATTTTTAGAGTTTGCTAGAGCAAGGCCGATTTAATTTAAGACAATATAAAACTTTGGTCCTGTACATACACTGTATACTAAAACTGAAGAAATTATTTAGAATTATTTTCAAAAACTTTAAAAAGATAATAATGGTTTCGATATTTTTTTCTAAATTACGTATAAAAATGATATGAATAACTTACTTACGTTGTTTAAATTATATCCGACTAGAAAATAGGTGCATTTAGTGAAAACTTTATTTGCATAGCTCCCATACTAAACGCAAAAGTGCATTTTGTTAGTTTTACTCCATTTATAAAAAAAAACATTAATACAAAGCACGATGTTAAAGTGTTGTTAGTTGAAAAGGCAAAGGCTTTCATTGCGAACAGCCAGCTACTCGTACCATAGACGATAGAGAAAGTTTAGTGTGTTGCCAAAATTACACAGAGCTTGCAATGTTACTTGTTTCGAGTGCACTCACTTGTTTTATTGGAATATACATGCTATTTGATGCCTGTAGTGTTGCAAAGTTTGTGTGTTTATTTATTTTATTACTTTGAGGAGGATTGAGTTTTGTCGTGTATAAAATAGTTTGAAGGTTTTATAGGTATTATCAACAGTGAATGAAAGCTATACAAAACCTCATTGTGCTGAAAATGTATCTACTTTTTTCAGGTTTGCAACCATTAACGTTCAAAATTCATTTAAAAAATAACATTCAAAGTATTTATTCTGCTAAATCACAACAACATTCACCGAACCTTTTTTGTTAAAACCTTCATACATATAGTGCGACTCAACTAAGAAGGAGAGCTTCTTATGACGTCACACCTGTCAAATCGTAATAGTTGTGTAGGGACAGCAAAAAAGTTTCCAAGATAATAAAACACCATTGTACAGGTTGTATTATTATGTTTAGTTTTATTGTTTAAGTTTATTATATGTTTGGTGCAACGATAGTTTAAGCTGTTATAAATAAAAAATGCTTTAAAAAAATCTAATTTAATTTTAAAGAAATTTTTGTTTAAGGAATTTATATGACTTTTTTGCCATTATTGCGTTCTAGCGAAACAAAAATAAAAAAAAGTGTACATATCAGGGTTAGCAAACGCTCCACCGTTGAATTTGATATAATATTGAAAACTAATTTGTTCAAAGTAATTCTTTTGGTGACCGTACTTTTGAAGTGTCAGTTGATAGATGAAAACCATAGACACTTTCCTTCTTAGTTGGATCGGATAGTAATGGGATACAACATAAACAACAGGAATAACCATATCACATTAAATTAAAACTATCATTTTGAAATAGGAACCACGTTTACGTTCTGCTGATTCGAAAACAAAAAGAAAATAATATTAAAAATGGTATTTAGAATTCAACTTCTTTTTGACATTCCGTCTCCTGTATTTTTCAGTCAGGTTTATGTTTGTAGACGAAGTATCGTTCATAGATCTAATTCGCTTTTGGGTTCGATCGTAAAGGGCCGTATTTACGACAACTTTCGAAACTAGGCCATTTTATGATTGCCATAAAACTTGTGCTGAGGCCCGTAGACAGTTTTCACTTCATTTTGACAACACATGCGTTGTTTTTAACTTTGTTAGTTTTCTATTGACATTTATAAGCTTATAAAACGTACGACACTTAAAATATACTAAATGACGTTAATCAGCTTTCAAAAAAAAAAGTTTTCAAAAGTACACAAATGCTGACAAACAAACCAAAAATATGGACTGTAATTGCTTTCTTGTACAATTTTCTGGAATTCTCTTTAGCTGTTTTAACTGCCAGTCAAACCTGTCGAATAGTCTGTCAATTACAAAAACGGTGACGTTTTTAAAAGCATTTCAGCAATTTGAATAAAGAAAAAAAATAATTTTGAAAATGCTTTGCAAAGATCCTTCTTTTGAGAAAATTAGAGAGAATTTTAATAACAAATGGTTATAAAGTGACTATCATAGTTTCATTTACATTAAATAAAGGAACATTTATTTCTACAATAGTAGTTCTTCATTATACTACAAAGACTACATTAATAAAGGGTCTAAAAAGGTCAATAGGTTAGCTATCACGATGACAATAAAATCCACATCAAACTGGTCATCTTGAATACCTGGGAAGCATTCCGGTTTACACGTCCGGAAAAAACCCACGTAGGTAAAATGTGAAAATAACTTAGACATATAACCGTTATAAAAATAAAGGGCATCAAAAGTATAAAAATACGTGGTTATTTGGGGCGTAAATATGTGCCCGATAAAGTTGGGACACTTTTGAGTATATTAATGACTGGCCAGTGTACGCCTACTGCGTTTATTCGATTTTCAAATGGGGAGCTTGGGACAAATCGTTAAACGACTGTCATGTGGAATTAAATAAAAAATGTTTTGAAAAAAAGAAGGAGTATTTATTCACCTGAATACATTTCAAGGAAAACAGAGTAGGTGGATTTTTATGTAATTTCAGACGCTTTATCCCAGTAACTTCTCTTTTGCATAAAAATATAGGTACCTAAGTACCTTACCTATAAAAGAAACATAGAACACTCATGATGTCATGACAAAACCTCGTTCGCTGGGAAAATATGAAAATAACTTATTTTATTTTAATAACTTGATTCTTTGATGCCTAACGCTGCATAGTTATGTTTCAATATAAAACCACGATAGAACAAAATTATTGCGTCATAAAATGTGGCGGTTGGTTCACTATTAAAGCCAATGAAATTACTTATTTCATTCTCTTTTATTGCTGAAGTTAAGGGAAGGAAATTATTGGCTACTGGCAGTTTTATGGAATCTATAGTTGGGTATGTTTTCCTTAGATAGCTTTATTATAGGGTAGAGAATGCGTATGATACATACATAATATAAGGGCAGTAAGGCAGCCTGCAAAGGCTGAATGAGAAAAGCTCAGGACAGGGATCAGTGTCGTCCTTTGGGAGATGCCTATGTCCAGCAGTGGACGAAATAAAGATATTTGAATTGAATTGAATTGACGAGTACATGCTGATGATGGTGAAGGCACATAAGTTAGGAATTGACAGATTGTAACCAATGCATGCGTAACATTTCAGATAGATTTAAAACATTTTCCATTCGGGCCCACTTTTCTCACAAATGCATATTTCGAAATTTGATGGCACGATTGGCGCATCGGCTGAGCGATCGACTGCGGCGCACGGTGTCGCGGGTTCGATCCCCGCACGGAACAAATATTTGAATGATCTACAAATAGTGGTTTCGGTTGTGAGTTTCTATGTTTGTAAACGCATCCACGAAACAGGAAGGAATTCTTTTTTTTTTTATCGTGGTAAAATCATCAAATGAGTCCTCCCACCCAGGGCACCCAGGAAGGGCGGGAGGGACTGTCAGACTTGTACTGACTATCCACGGTGTCTTTCAATAGCCCTTTACGGAGCGGTGTCACGATAATTCGTTAGTCCCGCGACCGGAATGAATTCCTAGCAACGTTTTAAAATACTCAAAAACTAAACAACATTTTGTCTTTGTCAATCGTTTGAAACTAAATATACTCGTAATTAAAAATACATTTAAGACTGACGGAGAGTGCTTCTTCACGCTTTTAGTGATTTGAAGTGCAGGTGGGCCTTAATATTTGCGTACACATTAATACTCTTTACATAACAGGTTTTAAAAAAAGGTCTGATATCTATAAAAAAAGGTTCGAAAATAAATGGAAATCCTTCAACATACAAAACCTTCATACACAACGCAAGCAAAATTCAGGCGAACAGAAAAAGCGTAGATTCAGCTGAAGGTACTCAGCGCCGACCCAATTAGCACCGAAACCTAACCCGTATAGGTACAGACCTCGGTAGGTAGATCTAAGTACCTGTGGGAGCTGAGTGTGAGTACTGTGTAGCGTCATAGTATGGATAAGACAAGGTATCGAGATTCACTCTTTATTATTTCGCACAAACCTTGAGATTGTTCTTAAAGGTTCGTCCAATCCATACGGACTTATAGAAGACTGATAGATACATGAGTACATTTTTTTTTAATTTGGTAAAATCATCATATGAGTCCTCGCACCCAGGGCAGAGCGGGAGCGTGATACATGAGTACATAGAAAATCTTTCGAAGTCTGGTTCTCGGACCTTGTACCGGTTTGAAACCCCCTTAGAAGGTTTTTGTGTTGGTTTTATACCTAAAAAATGAAATACCTAGAATGTGCAGGTACAACATAAACGTTTAGAGCAAATTAACTTAACGATAGTTTTTAATTACTCCAACTCAATAGTCACCGTTATTGTTGCCTTCAAGGCAAAAGCATTACATACCCCAAAGTGTCTATACAGAAAAGAACCATTTAGGTTTACTTGCGAAAAACCTTCAGTCCATATAACCCACATTAAGCGACTTTTGGCTTCCACAATATTCATTCCTAACGCCCCGTTAGTCCCATTTCCAAGCCGGCCAGAGAGAGATGTCAACCTGTCGCCACCTGTCCTTCTCGTGGCCGTGTCGACAACCGACTGGGAAATTAAAACCTTTGATTAAACCATTCTAATGTGGAGACGGGCTTGATTTTCGGCGACACGTGTAAAAGTAGCTATTAGGAAACCTGACGCAGAGGAATTTGTTCAAGAAAATTGGTTTGGAAATATAAAAGGGGTCTTTTTTGTAGTTTAATTTAAATGAACTGAAAAGAACACAACTGTTTTTCAAATCCTTAGTACTTAGTTAAAAAAATAGCATGCTATTATTCAGTATTTATCTTGTGACACACACAATTCATACCTGTTTTCTGTTCCTGCGGCCGACTGACGTCTTAAAACCAGGCTTGTTGCAGTGAGTGAAAGTGACAGAGCTATACAAGTCGTCTAGCGCCACCTCGTTCACTCACTGGAACAAGCCTGGTGTTTAACTAAAAAATGCAACCTAACTGACAAAATTCTAACCGAAACTGTCCGAATAAATAAAAATGTTGCCATATTCATGTACCGTGTTGAAAGTTAAATTCAACCCTGGCTTTCGGGGGCTATTGGCATTTACTTTATAGGCTCGATCCTGCCCTGGAGGCCAGTGAGAAAAACCCGTAAACACTTTTACGATTTGACCCTGTGTGGTCGACGGAAACGTGACTGACATGTTATATTTATATATATGGTATGGTATGTGGCATATTTATCCAATTTTTTACGTCATGACGTCTTGAAGACCGTAACATATTAGGTTTAGTCAAGGGAATGTAGAAAATAATTGAAAATAAGGATGAGATGTCAGTTTGTTAGACCTTTCATGAAGACGGGTAGACCCTGGTTGGAAATCGTTCATGCTCAACCAGTAGTATAAAAATACCCACGCAACTACGGATAAAAATAGCAATTGCCGTCAAAATAAAGCCTTCTCGTCTATAAATTTGAATACCAAAAATCTTTCCCTATTGAACAAAGATCCGAAAGAACGAATGAAATATTTTCGGATCTAAGCTTTAAGCCTTCAATCGGCTTACCAGGAACGTCGGAATCTTTAACAAAGACGCAGAGATAGTAAAAATATGATATCCATAACGGATATTGGGGTTACCAAGGTAAACTTGACCTTGGTGGTACAGTTTCTATACAAAATTATATGGATACAGTAGAATCGCCAAGAAACCTTATCAGGGTTTTATAGCTTCAGGCCATTTCAAGTAGGTAAAAAATAATAAAGTTCTAAAAGTATCTTCACTTTTCCCTTGCGGCATGAGGATAAATTAATCGAGTTTTTTCCTGTTACATTCACAAGAGCCCCAGCAGCGATGTCGTAAGCAAAACAACATCTTCAATTTTTGCTCGAGTAACCTCTTAAAAGAAAATCATTTTAAAACCTGGAGTAAACCACAACGAAAAGGTTTATTACGAGAAGGCGCATACTTTGATTGCAATTCTAATTTAAAAAAAAAGTTATTTTGTAGGTTATGGTTTACGTTGGTATCTAAATTACCAAAGTTGCTTACTTTGCAGCAATATCAGTATTTTGAACACAAAAACACATAAAATATGAAATCGACTTCATGGACATGAACAATAATTATGTATCACCGAAATTTTTGTGCTACACTGCCTACTAATAAAATTATGCCTCCCTCTCGTTGTTTCGGTGAAAATAATGAAAATATTCATGGCCACGCGCACCAGATTTACATTCTCGTGATACGCGTTCCCAACCAAGTTATTGTGTTTACTTTTTTTTTAATTCTCACACGGTTATGTTTGTCATAGGTACTGCGTGGATTTTTTATTTACGTTGGTATTCCTGATGGAAATTTTTCGAAGTTTAAATGAAATGTATAGACAGTTTCATGATGGATGAGACAGCATTTTATTTAACAATGTACTGACATATTTTTTTTTGCTTTGTAGAGCTCGAAAAAGTGAAGGAAGTGGGAATAAGATACCATTACGTTAAAGTATTGACCAAGTTTCAAACAAAAAGTTATACACCACATATTAGAAGAACTCCGAAAAAATTATCCACAGAGTACTATGATAATGGATTGCTACAGGTTTCTTTAAAACAGGGGTTGTATACAAACTGCAGAGAGAATGGCTCTCAAGTTGGCCGGGACTGCCAAAGTTGGCTACGTTTCTTGAACTTAGCCCACTGGGAACAATGTGGAGGCTTCACAGGTTCATGATCTGAATGTACAAGTGTTTGTTTTGGTGATCAACTTACATGGTGAAGGTTTTATGTCCTTGGCATAATTTACTAAGTAGGCACTCCATTTTTGGTCATCAATATTGTTATGCTCAAATGAACTTTTATAAACTAAAGGACATTGTGTCAATGAAAATACAGGGAGAAAACAAGGAAGAGAATTACGCTTCGGAATAACGCAAAAAATTTAAAATCCAAATTGATGGCCCAAACCAAACAACACAACGCGTGTTCGAAACTCATAACAATTAAAGATCGCATTCAGACTAATATAATAATCTCGCAGAGAATACATCAATTAAATTCAATAATCCGCAATCACCCGTTAATATGCGTATGGCGTCCATTATGCAAATCCCCAGCTTAATAGCTTACAGTAAAATGTAAATCAGCAATAATATAGAGCGATAACAATGCTTGCAACAAGTGTGTCGTTACCCTTAGTTTTTGTTTTCTTTTTATTAGTAGCAACTCTTTGTTGAACAGGAAAACATGAGTTTCTTTTTGTTGTTCTTTTTGGTAAAAAAGTTTGTAATTTTAAAAATTGAAGTGGGTTTACTGTATGCATGTTTGTTTCATTTTCATTAGAACAATTTCTAAAAACTACAAATCTTTTTTTTCTAGTATTTTTTTTTCAAGTCTTTTTTTTTACGTGGTAAAATCATCAGATGAGTCCTCCCACCCAGGGCAGAGCAGGAGGGACTGTCAGACTCGTACTGACTAAAATCCATGGTGTCCTTCAATAGCCCTTTACGTTCCGGGGTCACGGTAATTCGTACAGTCCCGCAGGCAGACCCCGGCAGGCTTTGGCCCTCTAGAGGGGGGGCTCCGTCTTTCTGCTGACACTCTGAGGCGCGCGTGAAACACAACGCGCCGTCGACCCGGGCATGGTCCATGGTCGGACAGCGAGTTGCCCATTACTCGGCCCACATGCCCGCTAAATCTGAGGTCTTAGCATAAGATTTCCGTATTTTATCGACAACACATGTTTTTGTATTTTACAGCATATTTGAACTTAAATAGTTCAAATACGCTGTTTATTGAATGGAAAATGAAAAAGCGCTTCTAGTATACAGACGAGTGACGGGGCCTGTAGAGGGCCAAAGCCTGCCGGGGTCGCGGGACCAAGGGATTACCGTGACCCCGGTACGTAAAGGGCTATTGAAGGACACCGTGGATTTTAGTCAGTACAAGTCTGACAGTTCCTCCCGCCCTGCCCTGGGTGGGAGGACTCATTTGATGATTTTACCACGATAAAAAAAAAAGTATACAGACGAGGAACTAATTTTTACACAAAATCCTCAATTGGTAGCCTGCCGGGGTCGCGTGACTCATGAATTACCGTGACCCCGATACGTAAAGGGCTATTGAAGGACACCGTAGATTTTAGTCAGTACGAGTCTGACAGTCCCGCCCGCTCTGTCCTGGGTGAGGGAGGACTCATGTGATGATTTTACCATTTTTAGTTCGTGTTTATTAATAAGGGTGTATAAGTTTGTTAATATAATTAACCTACAATACTCTTCACTGTAGATAATAGTACTTATGAAGCAGTCAGTATACAAGTAGGTGAATCCTCCTTTAACTCTCTGAACGCTGCCCCTAATCGTTTCTCATGACGTCAACAGTCACAGACGTGCCTAGTGTTCTAGTCGAGTTTGAGTTACTGAATAATGAATTCAAGATGGATGACATGTCTCACTGCGATGACCTGAGCCGCAATCCAGACGTTGATTGGGAGGCGATTTCTGTGAATATTGACATTCGATTCGGAATGTTAAGGGTGTTGATAGTTTACGTTGAAGTTTAAATATTTACGTATAGCACAGTATATACTTCAATAGCGTTAAGCAGGAACTATAGAACATCTGAAACAATGTTCATATATTCCGTTGAAGTAAAAATCCAAAATCCGAGCAAGAAACCAAAAGTATTAGAAAAGAAAAAAAATACACTTCAAACATAAAACACAAATAAGCAAAAAAAGAAATACTTCAGAACAACATAAAAATATTCCATTTATGAATTTAAATTGATTTTTAGCATTGCAGAAGAAAAATCTACACAAAACGAAAAAACGAGCTCTATATCTGCGTCCGTTACCTTCACAATTCACTGAACCGTGACAGTCGGTATCAATAACCCGATAAAGTTTCGTGTGACCTCTGGTTTACTATTTACTCTGTAAAATTAAAGACGTTGGCTAGCTACCAAGCGCTGACCACTTCTCTTAATTATTGTCCATCAAAATCAAAGTCAGTCAGTGGATACATTTTGCAGAGGATTAGAAACAGGTTAGATGCTTTGTTGGCACTCTCGTTTATCTGCAGAGAATGATGCACTGTTTCCAATGTGGGAAAGAGACAGAGTTATACAAGTCGTCTAGCGCCATCTCGTTCCCACACTGGAATTAAGACGTCATGGACTCATGGAAGGCGACCTGTTCTTCACAGTTAGGTTAATTCCGATTGGCAACTACTGTCAAAATGACAGTGATTTTTATTTTCGTTTCGTTAAGGGCCTGTTGCTTGATTAGTAGTTAAGCTAACTTTAAGTTAAAATCCTATACATTTGTCGCCACTGAAAATTCTGTCAACTGTCAGTGAGTGATTTATATTCTAGTTAATCTAGTATGTTGAGGTTGTTTCCATCGGACGTTAAATAATTATGAAATAGTTACGTACCTACAACGACTTTTTGGGAATATTCGAAAGTAATCCCGCCGCCATCTTTGTTTTTATCAAGAATGTTCACGAACAACCTTACCGTTAGGTTAATCTAATCTAATAAATAACTTAGGTACACTCTATGGCAATAGTATACTAGACTGAATTATTACTATCTGTGCGACAGTTTCTTTATTTACGACTTTTTGTAGATATTCACGCTGGTCTCCTGGACCTTATCAGAATAAATAACGCAAAAAGGGCAAGTTTTATTTTTTAATTTTATCTAAAGCTTTCTCAAGTGTAATTGCTAACGCAAAATTTAATCAGGCATAAATGTAGGTAATCATAATAGTAATTTCATTTGTTGGGCAAAAAAAATATACTTTATTTTGGACATCAGCTTTTTTGCTATCGTTATTATTCAATTAATTACGGAACGAAAAAGAAATGACTTAATAGGTAACTTCTATTGACTTACGTATCTTTTTTGTAACATTACAACATTCAATAAAAGGTATAGCTATTTTCGTGTAATCAGGATTCCATTACTTAATACAGGCTGAACTGAAAAAACATTTACTTACATAATTTACAGGACGAGCTTTTCTAGTTGTCGTCAAAATTGTGGTTTATTATTCGATTCGACAAAAAATTCGTTCGAAAAAGACGTTTATTTACTTGAAGCGACAATTTTTTTTATTTCTCCTGCTTATGTTTTCCTATTACAGTTTTACATCCGACCCTTTTCATACAGCGTATTTTTTAAGTAATATTACATTACTAGCTGTGTTTTTACTCGATGTTCACTTGTTTTACGTAGGAAGTGACAGACGCGGGAAAACTTTACGCCTTCAATTCTCATATTTTAATCTAAGTTTATGCCTTTCGGGCATGCGGGCAGCGAGTAATGGGCGACTCGCTGCCCGACCATGGACCATGCCCGGGTCGACGGCGCGTTGTGTTCCACGCGCACCTCAAAGAGTGTCAGCATATTGACGGGGCCTGTAGAGGGCCAAAGCCTGCCGGGATCGCGGGACCTAGGGATTACCGTGACCCCGGTACGTAAAGGGCTATTGAAGGACACCGTGGATTTTAGTCAGTACAAGTCTGACAGTCCCTCCCGCTCTGCCCTGGGTGGGAGGACTCATTTGATGATTTTACCACGATAAAAAAAAAAAAAAAAAAAAAAAAAGTTTATGCCTTTACGAGGTAGGTACTTTAAAGTCCATAGGTAATTAACAAGTGTATTTTTTTTTTTAATTTCAGGTTTTTTTATTATCTTCCATTTTAGAACATATTCTACATCATCAGCCCCAGTGATGGGATACAGGCCTCGTCTATCTCAGTGTGTGAGTTGGTGCAGTGATTAAGTGATTGATTGCTGAACTGCGTGACGCAGGTTGGATTCCCGCGCGGAACAAACATTTAGTGTCAAAATTAATTTAGCACACAAAGTACACTGTTGACTTCGGTTATTAAGTCTTTGTCGAGTCAACATAACTTCGGTACTAATACTCATTTCTACTCATTTCAGATTCGCTAAAAACTGTCACATAGCTAACGAATTAAATGGGTTAACCCTCCCCATTGCTATGCATGCCACGAACACGTGATAGGCGTTGCAGGTAGCACGCCCCATTGTCTTACGTCACAGAAAGAGCTCGAATGTTGAATGCAAATGAATATTGAAGCAAAGTCAGCTTGCTCTGCGGAGATGTACCGCAGGCCCTACGACGTGTTCTCGATTCTATTTGAATGTGAAATTAAGGATTATCATGCGATTCTTCGCACAATCGAGGCTCAAATATGTATTTTATCACCCTAAATATAAGTATATGTATAAGTTATTAGGCTCATTTCAGTTATCAGCCTATTGCTCATAGGCTACTTCAATTGCACTCTCCATTTCTTTCAATCACCGGCCCTATCATCCAGTTTTCATTAACGCTCACGGGAGAATTGATGGCGCCACTTGTGCGATCCGTATTGATTGTGCTGGCAAAAGCAAATGAAATATATTCCATCACGATAAATAGCATCAGAAGCAGTCACTTAAATATGTTTAATCTTGAAAAAGGCATCAGTTTTTTTTTGCGAAAAGAAACATTCCAGTTCTTATTTTTCATTTTCAACTGATTAGTTTCGTTCTCGTGAAAGTGCTCAAATAAATACATCTCACGGATAGTCAAGAAATGAATGGTCTCTTTTAAGTGAGATCTCGTAGTAAGGCCACGATAGAGGTACTGGCATGAAATGATGAGTGCAGATTCGTGTTGAATGAACAAATAGACAAACTAGCGAACGTGACACAGGCAGCTTTTAGTTTCATTGTGCGCACAGCTAAAGAGTGAAATTCCCTGCAGGAGTCTTTGTTTCCTGATAGCAACAACCTTTTTTTTTTACGTGGTAAAATCATCACATGAGTCCTCCCACCCAGGGCAGAGCGGGAGGGACTGTCAGACTCGTACTGACTAAAATCCACGGTGTCCTTCAATAGCCTTTTACGTTTCGGGGTCACGGTAATTCGTGATTCCCGCGACCAATAGCAACAACCTTCGGGTTTATATGTCAAGAGTGAATAGGTAACTTCTATGCAATCGTGCTTCACTGTCGACCATTGCTTACCATCAGGCGAGATAAAGGATAAACGCGAAAATGTTGTTAAATAAAAAGAAAAAAAAATGTCACACATATAGCTTTTGGGAAAAACTAATTACACATATTCAGGACTGGGAGCTTTGAAAACTGTTTTGTCTAACCTTTTTTTTATTTAACGTGGTAAAATCATCAAGTGAGTCCTCCCACTCAGAGCAGACTGGAGGGACTGTTAGACTCGTACTGACTAAAATCCACGGTGACCTTCAATAGCCCTTTACGATCCGGGGTCACGGTAATTCGTGAGTCCCGCGACCCCGGCAGGCTTGGGCCCGTCATTTTGCTGACACTCTTTATTTCATTTTATTTTGGGTTATAAATATTATCAAGTAAGTCCTCCCACACAGAGTGGAGCAGAAAGGTCTGTAAGAATCTTATTAACTAACAACCACCCTGTTCCTTCTAATGTACTTTGCGTTCCAGGGTCACGGTTATCTTTACAGACAGTCCCGCGATCCCGGCAGGCATTTGACCTTATTTCGTTAAGTCTAAGCTATAATCAATAATAGTTAATCGGAATTTGACATAATTGGGGTAAATCAGATATAGATTTCTATTCCAGATAGCGTCTGAAAGCTACATATTTGCCTATGTTCTTTTTGTGAAGATATAAACGTGATAATTACAGAAACTAGGCGCGAATCTGTTAGTTTCTATAATCTAATCTTTATTTCTAAATCCCTACCTATTTAAACACAACTAAATACAATTAACTTGAACAATCCCACAGTATTCTAACTCCAAAAACCACGGATGAACGAAAGCTGGGAGATTGGACGTTCTCAAAACACCCACAACGTATCTACGTATGCTAGCATGCATGCTTGAATGTTAGACCTCCTAGATTGCTGGATTCAAGTGCTGTACATTAGAACATTCTGCATTTTGATTGAATTCACTTACTCCAGAGATGTGGGCGTTCTATTTACTGATGTATGGCGCGTGGTTTTGAAATTGTATTGCGTTGAAAGCTGTGGAACTACAATTGCATATATATTTTAAACTAGATTTTTCAGCTTTGGTGCTGTTTGCGTTATCGCCTGCTTGGACTTTTTTGAATACTATTCTGGATTTGGCTTCCAGGTTTATCGGATGCAAATGAATACCAGTATTTTATATGGAAACACTAAGTAACCCAATTACGGAGTAATACGATACCCCTTGCACCAATGGTTTTCAGAAGCCTTAGCAGAAGATTTCCGTATTTTACCTAAAGCCTACTTGAAATATTTACGGCGTTTATTGTTTGGAAAATGAAAAAGCGCCTCTAGTATACGAACGAGGCACTATTTTTTACCAACAAATTAACATCAAAGATACTTTACGTCACAAAATCGTAACAGTTCGTGGTAGGGCCTCAGAATTACTATCTGTAACATCCTATCGCATGAGCGATAGGATGTTACAGATAGTAATTTTTTTCATGGGTGTTAAAAAAGCCCCAAAATAAAACAAATGCATTTCCATGTAAATGTTTACTCGTCAGCGCTTAACTGTATTTGATTTTAAGTGCTGGGCGGTGACGATTTAAGATCAATTCACCTTTTTGATTTTCTAATTCAATTATTTTTTAATGCCCTTGCATGAATGGGGGCTAACGACTATAAATGATTTAAAAAAACACAACATCTACACACAGTGTTGCTAGCTTTACTTTACATAAATACTTTTGTTTAAAATAAGAATCTTTAAGCGTACTGAAAACGTATTCAAACAGTATTTAAGACCACTATTTCACTATTAAGAAAGAAAAGTAAATTAAAAATTTAATAAAACCGGAGTGGGTCGTTTAAATATTGCATTTAAGTGAAGAAAAAGTACTTAGCTGTCAAAAGATTTGTTCTTGTTCAAGAAAAGATGAAGAATCTCTTTGAGAATAATTTATTTTGTTTTTCGGATTATGAGTGAGTTTCGCGCCTTTCTATTTTTACTGAAACAAGATATTTAATGAAGTCTATTTCTGGAGAGTAGTTTAACCTTATTTCATTTCACACATGTAAGTGCTGAGAAAGTAATTAAATAAATAATAAATAAATATTCCACAACTATCACACAACGCCATCTAGTCCCAAGCTAAGCAGAGCTTGTGTACACGGTGGAGCATACGGTGCAGGACTGCCCCGCTTGGGCAGAGCACCGCCGTGTCCTCACGACGGCGATAGGCGGAGACCTCTCGCGCCCGGCATTGGTCGAGGCCATGCTGCGGGGCGAGACGGAGTGGGAAGCGGTCGCCTCCTTCTGCGAAGCAGTCATGCTCGCGAAGGAGGAGGCGTGCCGCGTGAGGGAGAGAACAGTGTCCTCCCTCCGACCCACCCGCAGTGGTAGACGCCCACGGCGACGGACGTCGCCAGACGATCTCCGGCCACCGTAGGCGCGGGCATGCGGGCAGCGAGTAATGGGCGACTCGCTGCCCGACCATGGACCATGCCCGGGTCGACGGCGCGTTGTGTTCCACGCGCGCCTCAAGGAGTGTCAGCAAACTGACGGGGCCTGTAGAGGGCCAGAGCCTGCCGGGGTCGCGGGTCTTACCCATCACCGTAACCCCGGTACGTAAAGGGCTCGTGAAGGACACCGTGGATTTTAGTCAGTACAAGTCTGACAGTCCCTCCCGCCCTGCCCTGGGTGGGAGGACTCATTTGATGATTTTACCACGCAAAAAAAAAAAAAAAAAAAAAGCAGAGCTTGTGTTATGGGTACTAGACAACTGATAAACATACTTATATATTTCTAAATACATACATATTATAGATAAATAACACCCAGACACAGAACAAATGATCGTGCTCATCACACAAACATTTGTCTTGGGTGGGAATCGAACCCACGACCTCCGGCATAGCAGTCAGGTTCACTAACCACTAGACCAACAGGCCAGTCAAAATTATGATAGTGCAATGAATATAACCGTAATTTACCGTAAATTAGTAAACGTTTGATAAACAGTAAGAATTATGCATGTCATAAATCATTTCTTCCAACCCCTCACCGTTGCGCGCTGTGTTGATATTGTTTAAGTGAATACGAATACAGACACTTACATTCACCCATTTTAATATCAGAGAATGTGATCAGCACAATGTGCTGTCATCATAACCATGTTCCAGAGTTATCAGCTTTACTATTTCGTCTATCACATTAACATTGACAGGGAAAATAAAGCGTTATTTTTTTTTTTCTTGGTGTCAAGTTCACCAATGTATAGACATACTATAGACAGGCCTGTTGGTCTAGTGGTTAGTGACCCTGACTGCTATGCCGGAGGTCGTGGGTTCGATTCCCACCCAGGACAAATGTTTGTGTGATGAGCATGATCATTTGTTCTGTGTCTGGGTGTAATTTATCTATAATATGTATGTTTTTAGAAATATTAAAGTATGTTTATCAGTTGTCTAGTACCCATAACACAAGCTCTGCTTAGCTTGGGACTAGATGGCGTTGTGTGATAGTTGTGGAATATTTATTTATTATTTATTTTATTTAATGACTCCTCAGAGGACTGTCAAACTCGTACTGATTAAAATCCATTGTATTCCTTCAGTTGACCTTTACGTTTCAGGGTCACGATTACCCGTTTAGACAGTGCCGTGACACGACAGGCCAAGTCTTAAGTTTATTAATGGTGATACAATGTTCCGGTTTATTCAATTCGTCCTTAGATTTCTTAGAACGTAACTCCTTGTATTCACTTCTTAGCCCTATACATACCAAAGGTCAATTCATTACGCAGCTTCCGCCAGTGTCAGAGGGATTAGAGGGCGCCTGAGAATTACCTACGCCTCATCAAGACACGTACGCGTTTCGGCGAGTGAGAGAAAAATGAGCGATGTTTGTTTACCGCTGAGCTCGGGATTATAGTGCGACGGAAGTTCTTGATCGTTGCGTTTTGTGACTTGAAATGTAATGTTATTGTTGCTGGTAAAAGTTTTGTTTGTTTGTTCCACTAGCACTATTGTGCGGCTTTTGTAATCTATGTTGGTTTTAATGTGGATCAAGTTTTCTTTTGAAACGTAACGGTGTCAATGGTAGAGGAAATAATTATGACCTTTATGTAAAGTCACACTTTAAAAGTCTACATAGGTTCAAAGTTAAAAAAAAACATAGTTTTATATTTAGCGCATAATTCTCTCTTATGATTCAGGGTACAGAAAAAGCTCTTACGGTTAGTCTGTGTTTTCTCAAATTTATAACAGCTCAATAACTTCTATAGATTAATAACAATATTCATATTTTTCATATGCACACTATTTAAAGTTCATAATTTCCAACATATTTACGATTTAATGAAAATTGTGGTGGACTGACCGCACACACTCTGATCACATCGAGGTTTTCACCCTGAACTTACAAAACTTGATATCGTTTCAATTTATGACAGTTGTATTCAAAATTTACCGTTTAAACCACCGATATTTCAATAAAATACTAGATTTAACTTCCCACTCATACGCACGTAAGTCCAATTACATGGCTACACTGTATTAGTTCGGCTAGTCTGATCGAAACGCCAATATCAATTACAATTCTCCCAGAATTGCATTTAGGTCTTGTTTGGGGCTCACGTATAACCAAAATGTGTGGGACGTGAGGTGAATATCTCCTTTTAGCTAATAGGATTAACATCATTGTGACACAGGGGAGAATGGGCGGTCGCACGCGCCGTTTGTGAATAATCTGACGCTGTTGAATTTTTATGTTACAGCTTTATTTTTTGTTGGTTTTAGAATTAATTTTGGTAAACGATTTTATTATACGATCAAGATGACTTGATCTCGCTATTTATTTTTGTCATGTACCTGTGACTTGTGGAATAATCAATTTTGAGATGAGAGGCCTCGATTTTTTTACTGCAAACGTTACTCATTTTACTGTTTCTATTGAATTAATGAAAAAATAACTAAGCTACCTTTTTTGGAAAACAGAGTAAATTGTTCTCTGATTTTAATGAAAACTCGTTAGTGTTCCTAGAAAACACTGCTTACAGTTTCTCGGAAGGTTCTGACTAAGCCTGTGTAACCTGAAAACGTGTCGGCGTCGGCGTACAATACGCTTGGTCTCTTATTAAGTGTTATATAATAGATTGGGGTACAGAATCTCTACAAAAATAGTTTCAGCTTTATGTACCAGATTATAGCCCATACAGACGTCTAGCCAAGTAAAAAGGATGTAGAAACACCATTCACATAAACGCATCTCGGGTGTTCTCGGTGTTTCCTCCCGGAAGGCCTGTTTTGGGTTTTTAATTTTACGTATAGAATAAACATTGACATAAATAGCATAACTTACAGTTAGTATGTAGCGGATTTGGATTACAAATGCTTGTCGCGAACTGAAAGTAAATTGAAATATTGAATGCAGTTTTAGTTTTAAATTGCAATTCATACCAAGACCGCGGTAGTGTGTATCGCGACCTGGGGGCTTATCATGACGTCTTACAGCCAGAGTTGTTCCACTGTGGGAAAGAGGCAGAGCTATACAAGTCGTCTAGCGGCATCTCGTTCTCACAGCTGTATAGTCATGGTATGCTTTATATCTTGTATGAACTTGTTTGGTCGCAAAACCTTTTTTGTGAAAAGAAAAAATCGATTCCGAGCACGTCTTACGACTGTTTAGCCACGAAATCTATGGACCAGACTACCAACCTGTAATTAGGCAAAAATCTACATATTAATCAATCGTATCTTCTCAAAAACGCGACAATAGGCCTCCCCTAAATCGTATTTATTAAGACTTATTCAAGCAGTATTAGAACTTGTGGGCTGAGAATAATATTATAATCAGATACCTATTGTTTTGCTTCAATTTTAATTGCGTCCCTTTATAGAATCATTTAAACTTCGGAATATAAATTGACTATTAGGTATAAGACGGGGAATTTATTGAAGAACGTTTATTATTCTTAAATTATTCTGATCTGAAGGTGGGCGAATGGGCGTAGGTACAAAGCTTTTATGTACTAGACTCCATCATGGCTGCTATGCCCCAGGGGAGAGGCAAAGACGTACAGACATACCTACCTAAAATTAAAACTAGTTGTGTAGTTAATGTAAACGGGAGCTAGCCTAATGCCGTCGAACTGTATAAACCAACAACTTAATTTTAAGCTCTAATGAGAAATTCCTGATGAAAAACCACATACAATCGAAAAATGTTGTCCGGCTTGGGAATCGAATGCAGGACCTTATGCTCCATAACACTGCTTGCCACTTTCTAATCTGTGAAGCAGTAATGTAGTAGACACTAGTATACTCATCTTAATATGAAATCTAATCTAATCATTGTAACAATATCCCCGCTGCCTCGACAAGTCGAGGCGCGGCGAGAAGAGCTCCGGCGCGATCTCAGGGCAGTATGGAGGGAGCGACTGTCGCAACCGAGGTCCGGGCACGCCGCAATCGCGGCGGTAAGACCCCTCTTTGAGGAGTGGCTGGATAGGCGTCACGGCGTTCTTACCTACCGCATGACGCAGGTCCTCACCGGACACGGAAGTTTCGGGAGGTACCTGTGTCTGATAAGGAGGGAAGAAACGCCTGGGTGTCACCACTGCGAGGATCGTCCGGAGGACACGGTGGAGCATACGGTGCAGGACTGCCCCGCTTGGGCAGAGCACCGCCGTGTCCTCACGACGGCGATAGGCGGAGACCTCTCGCGCCCGGCATTGGTCGAGGCCATGCTGCGGGGCGAGACGGAGTGGGAAGCGGTCGCCTCCTTCTGCGAAGCAGTCATGCTCGCGAAGGAGGAGGCGGGCCGCGTGAGGGAGAGAACAGCGACCTCCCTCCACCCCAGCCGCAGTGGTAGACGCCCACGGCGTCGGACGTCGCAAGACGATCTCCGGCCACCGTAGGCGCGGGCATGCGGGCGGCGAGTAATGGGCGACTCGCTGTCCGACCATGGACCATGCCCGGGTCGACGGCGCGTTGTGTTCCACGCGCGCCTCAAGGAGTGTCAGCATAGTGACGGGGCCTGTAGAGGGCCAAAGCCTGCCGGGGTCGCGGGACCAAGGGATTACCGTGACCCCGGTACGTAAAGGGCTAGTGAAGGACACCGTGGATTTTAGTCAGTACAAGTCTGACAGTCCCTCCCGCCCTGCCCTGGGTGGGAGGACTCATTTGATGATTTTACCACGATAAAAAAAAAAAAAAAAAAACATTATAACAATATAACAACCTCATCAATCTATTCAGGCGTGTATAAAAGACTTTAACGAAAGCTACTTTTCAATACCATGAACTGACATTACCACCTGTCTTCACATAGGGCGGGAAGACATATTCATGACTTTTACAAACAAAAAAATATGGATACACATTTTTTTAAAGTAATGTAACTTTTCTTAACATGACAACTAAAACTCTCGAACATTCCAAGCATGACGCTCCACTTCCTTACACGCCAAATAAGTCCCTAAAAACTAAAGCGATCCTAACTAAAAACTCCAATTTACTATAACACGCACTTGGCAGTAACAAATTGATCTGTGCCCAAATTAAATTAAACAGTCCTGAACCGCAAGACTCGAGCTTGGCCCGTGACGTCATCAGTGACGAGGGTTGCGTCCTCCATCAGTCTTCGTGTGATCACTCACGATTATTGCATGGTGGTGCTTTTTATAAGCTTCCATGATAGTTATTAGAGGAGAAACTGAAGGATTTACATAGAAGATTGATCAGTTAATAATTTAATATCAATTCGATGGTGGATTAAAAGGTTTCGGATATCTGCTTTATCGGCAACCTTTTTAAAGTTTTTTTTTTAATTGCGTGTTTTCGCAGCTTTGCTTTTCCAATAATATTATTGGGTATTTAATAGGAGAACAGTATTTTGTTTTGTTGCTTACACTGATAAAATACTGTATGTGACCATAAAAGGAATGTTTTTAACGATAATATTAAACGAAACAAAAAAAAAACGATGTTCTTACTTAAACAAAGAACAGAAACAAATTAAGTCCGGATACGTTTCATGTTTATAGAAATTGATAAAATCGATTGAACGGAAGGCTGGCTGGATAATCGGATTAATAAAGATAATGAGGAAACCTGATTGGACCTGATTGGGCTATACGTTTCAGTTAGCAGTAAAATTTAATTTTTTGATCGATTTTTTTCTTCGTTCTATAGAAAGCTGATCTTCTCTTATTTAGATATACCTGCGTACCTGCAGCAAGCATAGAACGACACAGTAGAAATGGGTTTTGTTGACGGAATAATAGTCAAAATTAGAGAATTTAGAAACATGTCCCTCGTTTTAAGGATGTTTGAAATTCGTCTATGCGCCCGTTTGTGGCTACTCGGACCAAAAAAAACGAATTGTATAGAAATAACTTAATCAATTTTTGGTCGAATAGCGTGCATAGTTTGGAAAAGGCTAGACATATGATGAGTAGCAGCTTGGAGTTTCGAAGTTGGTATTATGTTATCCTTTTGTCCCCATGTCGAAGAATAAAGGATGCACTTATACCTGCGTATGCGCACACACTTGTTCACTATAATATCTCCCACGCCGATAGTTTATGTTCGCTGAAATGGATCGATTATCGAAAACAGGTCAGGATGTTAATAATTACTTTAAGGCTTTCATATTTTAGGGCACTTTATAAAATATTTCGTTCACAATTAAATGATTTATTTGTAACGAATTCGAACAATTGAAGGCTAAAGCGTTGTAAACAAAAGCCCATTGTTCAGCACCTATTAAGGATTGTTTGCCAAAGTAATTAAGTCTCGATAACTCGAATGGAAAAATACTTCGTTTGTTGTAACCGTTTTTCTTGTTTTCTTTTAAACTTAGAATTTCTTTTGTAGTTTACGAGCTGTTAAACAGTCTACTTTTTCTTTTTTTAAATTTACTCTTCGAATTTTATTTCTACTCTGGTTTCTATGTTGGTTGAGCGAATAGTTTTTTCTTAAACATTGCAGCATTACTATCTAAAGTACAGGCGCGGTTTAACAGAAAATAAAATTGTGTAGACTGCACTGAGAGCAGTAGTAATAAAATAAATATTCCACAACTATCACACAACGCCATCTAGTCCCAAGCTAAGCAGAGCTTGTGTTATGGGTACTAAACAGCTGATAAACATACATATATATTTCTAAACACAGAACAAATGATCGTGCTCATCACACAAACATTTGTCCTGGGTGGAACCCACGACCTCCGGCATAGCAGTCAGGGTCACTAACCACTAGACCAACAGGCCTGTCAATGTGTCAATGTAATGGCTCCAATTTACGAGTTGGTGGTCATGTGTTCGAACCCAGCCAGGCACTTTACTTTGTGTAATTGATTTCATTACCAGTGCTCTCAAAACAATGCAAGAGAATCGTGAGCAACCAGAAAATTTGAAGACGTTTGACATCTAGCAACCCACACTAGGCCCACGAGGTGGATTACGGCCCTCTCCCTATCACAGAGAGGAGGCCTGTGTCCCAGCAGTGGGAACATTATGCGCTGATTATGATCATCATCATCATCATCAGCCGGAGGACCTCTGCTAAACTTAGGCCTCCATTTTAGACCGCCACTTGCATCCGTCGGTTGCTCGCGACTCTCACAATGTCGTCGGTCCATCTATTGAGAGGCCTGCCTACGCTGCATCTTCCGACCCGTGGTCGCCACTCGAGAACTTTTCTTCTCCATCGGTTATCAGTTCTACGAGCGATGTGTCCTGCCCATTGACACTTCAACTTACAAATTTTACGAGCTATTTCAGTGATTATGATAATGATGATCAATTAGGCTTATACATAATCTCGATGGCATGTTAAATTATAAAATCCGTGCATAATAGGTGTGGGTAGTATTCTGTTGTTTCTTAACCCATTTTGTATCTCAAAATTATGCATATTGCTTTCCTCCTCTGTTATAAAGTGATGTTCTTGTTTGCACTGGTTTAACAAGCACAAAATTACGGTTCTAGAGCAAACGTATTTAATGGGCTAAGGTGGGTTAAGTACGAGTACGTATAACTTTTACAGCTCGGTGCCTGTGCCCTCGCTAACTAGGAACATTTTCAAAACAAAACTTGTGACTTTTGATATAAACACGTATTACTTTGTGTACTTTATTACATCATCGCTGCTCTCCAAACCGTGAAGAAAAACATTGTTAGGAAACTAGTATATCCTATAACCAGAAATTTGAAGGCATATGACAATTACCAACCCGCACTGGACCTGGTAGATTACAGCCCATATCCTCTCAAAGAGAGAGAGAGGCCTTTGTCCCAGCTTTATTTTTTCTTTTTTTTTATCGTGGTAAAATCATCAAATGAGTCCTCCCACCCAGGGCAGGGCGGGAGGGACTGTCAGACTTGTACTGACTAAAATCCACGGTGTCCTTCAATAGCCCTTTACGTACCGGGGTCATGGTAATTTGTGAGTCCCGCGACCCCACCGTGTCCCAGCTGTGGGAACATTATAGGTTGACTATGAAGGCGGGACAGGTCGGTAGCTTGAAATCAATGCGTCGTTTTTGACTTTGGTGGAACCAGTTATGATTAAGTCCCATGTAGGTAGTTTAAAGGGCATTGATATAATATGTCACATAATGATATGAAGCAAATGTGAAGTCTATTTTCCAACTAAAGGTTGCATAATGGGCATGCGGACAGCGAGTGATGGGTGACTTGTCGTCTAAACATGCACTATGTCCTGGTCAACGGCGCGTCGTGTTCCACCCACGCCTCAAAAAGCGGTCAGCAATCTGACGGGGCCCCATAGAGGGCCAACCGTCTGCCGGGGTCGCAGCATTGTTTTATCAATTTACTCTGACCCTGGAACGTAAAGGGATATTGAAGGATCACCGTGGATTTTAATCAGTACGGATCTGACAGTCCCTTTCGCTCCACCCAGGGTTGGAGGACTCATTGGATTTTATCTCGCAAAAAAACTATTTTAGAAAGACATGGAATAAAATGTCACATATTATGAAGCAAATATGAAGTCCATTTGCCAACTTAAGTCCGTATAAAGAGACGTCAAATAACTATAACGAGGCACGTTTTAGAGCAAGAGATGCATATTTAATGGAAGGTTCTGGGCGTGTTACATTCTGGTTATTTTATGAAGCGGCTAAACGAACCGTTTTAAAGTGTAATGACCGTGCTTAGGTGTCAGGGGACTGTTGGAATAGTTTTGTAATGTAACATGTTTTCTCTACGCAAGTGATCACAGTTTCAGTTACATTCTTAGGAAACAACATCCTACTAATATTGTAAATGTGAAAGTTTGTTTGGACGGATTTATTGATGTTTGTTACTCTTTCACGTCAAAACTAACGCAAAAACTACTGAACGGATTTGGATGTAATTTGGTACACAGATAGTTTATAACCTGGATTAACACATCCGATTTTATTCCGATTGTATGTTATCGTGGGATAATTTTCGAGTTGTAGCGGATAAAACCGCTGGCAACAGCTAGTATAATATAATTCCAAAAAAAAGCAACACCACTTTAGAATATAAACACATTTTTTTCAAGAAATATGTATAATCATGACATGGAGAGGCAGAGCATAAAACTCAGTAATGTTCTCGGCGGCTTATCATCCTCGCACTTGACTTGGGTGAGAATTCCGCCTCCATTTCCCACTTGTAAACGAAATTTCCTATTATGGCCCAAATAACATTCAAATAAAGCACGTACCGACAATCCATCCTCTTTGTATTCTAAGTTTAAATCTCATATTTCTATGCTCATACCACATCGAGCACATGCAATACCAACCTGCCAAATAAAATCCAGTGCGATTCGAAACAAATCCGTTCATGTTATATTTTGTTCACGTCTTACAACGGCCGAACGTACCGTGGTAGTAGGGAAATACACAGATTTGTGTGCACTGCAAGCAATTTGAAGAGCTTGTTACAACGGCTTATTTCTATACGATACGTATGTACATACAGTCCGTCGCTTTGGCACATGAAGGAAAAGTTTGTACTTTAAATATTTGATAATTAATTGCAAAAAGGTATGTCTTTACTATAAGCTGTGGTTTTCTAATTGTTGTAAAGTTTAAAATTTTTGCCCAATTAATTACTTACTTATTACAAAACCTATCTTATTATATAAAACTCAAAAAAATATCGAAAATAATATCCGACTATTCATCCCGACTTTCATGTTACGAACAACCATATTTTAAGACTGAGGTATACCCTTGTTAGCAAAGATATCAGATCAGAGCACCTATGGTCTAACGGACCATATTTATAAAGGCAAGTTAAAATTATCTTTATTGCTTTTTTAAATATCTGTTTGTTTCGAAAATTAGTGGTTAACATTATTGATCAAAGAAGGTTCTATATAAAAACTAATCGTAAGGTCTCATCATAGTCGGCGCGTTGTTTTCCACGCGCGCCTCAAGGAGTGTCAGCATAGTGACGGGGCCTGTAGAGGGCCAAAGCCTGCAGGGGTCGCGGGACTCACGAATTACCGTGACCCCGTTACGTAAAGGGCTATTGAAGGACACCGTGGATTTTAATCAGTCAAGTCTGACAGTCCCTTCCGCCCTGCCCTGGGTGGGAGGACTCATTTGATGATCTTACCACGTAAAAAAAAAGGTAAAGGCCAACTTTTACTAGGAATATATAGTACATAGATAGACCATCTACTCCATGGTACAATACATTGACGCAAGTTAGCGCAAGAGCTCCGGTTTTATTAAAAACCTTCGGTAAATATATTTCGGTTTTTTATGTGTTATTCGGACCTTCATTACTGATATGAAAATATTCGGCCAGCTATATTTTTTGGTTTTATGCCTATCAAATTGAGCTTGTATTTTTTAGTTTCTCATTTCTTTTTGGTGTAGAATATCTGGAATATAGTTTAAAAACAGAATTTAAATACTTTCTTAGTACTTTTTATGCGATTAGTACTTTTTTTTTTAAATAAAAACGGGCCACTAGACATTGCTCCTGTATCATGGGTGTTTACAAAGATTTTAACTCACATGATTTATCGCAACACCAGTAACTACTATTTGCAGGTCATATCACCAATCAATCATGTACCAATAAGTTCCGTGCATATCGAACCCGCACCACGTAGCGCAGCAGTCGATCGCTCCACCACTGCGATGAACGTATCTACATGACAAGGAAAAATCTATCGTATTGTTACTATTCTATTCCATTAAAGCCTTTGTCAAACAGACTGTCGTGGCGAATGCGAAGAGTGACGTTTTTATTTGTAATGTATGGAATTGTTTGAATCCAGTCACATAGAAACGCAAAAGCGATCCGATAGCGTGACAGAACTATCGGACTGACGCGATGACGTCTCGCTTCGGTTCGGTATCGCTTCGGAAAAGCTTCGCTTTCGCCGATCTGTTTGACAAAGGCATAACTGAAGCTACATTTCAGGACGAAGTGATTTACAGTGAAGACAGATAGACTCATTGCGCAGATAACAAACCCGTTATATTGTGTAAATGTCTAGAAATTCCCTTTAATGTTCTCAGTTATGTACTACGACGAAGAAGTTTTAGCCATTGTCGATGTCTTAAGTGATAAAATAGTAACTGTTGTGATTTAATGTTATCATTCTGGTATTTCTATGTAACACTCCACTAAGCTCAATTTTTTTTTTAGTTTCATCTAATATTTTATTTGTATATTTACACTTTGGGTTGATTTTTTTAAACTTGGGTTGTTTTTTTTTTAAATGTTAGATGTAGCCTTGTTTTGTTCGTAGTTTTTTACTATCAATGGACAGATTATTGAAAAAACAGAATAGTTTTGGTTATTTAAATAATTAAAAAAAAAAATCGCTCCCACGGCACAGGAGAAATTCCTAGTGTAGGGACTAGAAAATTCTCCTGTGCCGGGGGTGCGTTTACAAACATATAAACTCACATACACATGCGCCCAGACCCGGAACAAGTGCTTGTAGATCATTCAAATATTTGCTCCGTGCGGGAATCGAACCTGCGACACGCAGCGTAGCAGTACAATCGCTCAGCCACTGCGCTAACAGTGCCGCGTGTCACTGCGCTAATTTTATGTCTACATAAGGTATTTTCAAGAATTTCGAGACTTTTACTATAAATAATTCATGAGGCTTTTTTTCTTTTTTTTACGTGGTAAAATCATCACATGAGTCCTCCCACCCAGGACAGAGCGGGAGGGACTGTCAGACTCGTACTTTACGTACCGGGGTCACGGTAAATCGTGAGTCCCGCGACCCAATTCATGAGGCCAACTAATCTACACCAGGCATTTGTAGGAGCGTAAGAAAGCTTGAAAATCCTATAAGTAAGATAATTGACCGATTACTTGGAACAACTGTAAAATTATGATATTTTATGCTTTAAACCTTTTTTTCAAACGAGTCCTGCCGATTTAAGTGGAGCGTAAGGGACTGTCAGCCTCCTACTGACTAAAAATCCACTCTGTTCTTTCAGTTGTCCTTTGCGTTGCAGGGTCACGGTGTCCTTTACGGACGGTCTGGCGTATATGTTTCAACCCTAAGGCCTCATTTAGACTATGCAAGAAATTGCATGCAAGCAGCGTTACACTCCGGACTATGGAGGGGCAAAAACTTCAGTTGGTTAAACAAATACCGCAATGTAGTCAAAATTGCATGCAAGTTCTCGCCTTGTCTAAATGAGGCCTAACAAATACACAACCAAGAAACAATTCCCGTATACAATAATAATTACATAAGAACGTCAAAGTAAATAACGAGCTTAACGTAAACGAACAAGGCGTGAACCGTGAACGATAAACCCATTGTTTAATTAAACGCTGATGAGGCAAGCCTTAGTTAATAAAATATTACGCTGACATTCAGAATTAATGTTTTATAAACGGTTTATTAAATACAAAGTTTTGACAGATATGGCCGTCGGGGTGCTAAGACAGGAAACCTCCACACGTGCGCCCGTGGACTGGAGTTCCCTCTCGGATACGTCCGGGGGGAATACCAGTTTTTCGGGCCGGTGCACCCTGGGATGCGGGCAAAAACTCTTCCTTAGGCACTGTGTGCCTAAGGGGTCTCTTTGCCTGTATGCGAATAGCCTGTCGGGTGGACGCTCTAACGCGTGTCCCTCTGAATAGCAGAGGGCACAGCGGCGGAGCGGGCTTGCGGACGGTGAGTATTGGGTAAGCTCGCCGTCCGACCAAGGACCAAGCCCGGGTCGGTAGCGCGTCTTGTCTGCCGGGGTCGCGGATTTTTCGTAATCCAGGATACCGCGGCCCCGGAACGTAAACTGCATCCGAAGAAACACGGGTGGATTTTAGTCAGTAAGAGTCTGACAGTCCCCTCCGCCCCACGCAGGGCGGGGGAAATTAACCATGAACAACTGGATGCACTGTTAGAATAGGTGATTTAAAAATAATTATAACTTTTTTTATGCAAACGTCACGAGTGCACACGTTAGACCGATTAAAAAACCTTTAAATCCAAACATTAAAGACCTAACCTACTGTTACTAATCAAAAAAGCGTTTTGACGTGGTACTTTTTTTTAAACACTAGGAATTCCTCCTGGGTCGTGGGCGCGTTTACAAACATAGAAACACACAGACCCAAAATAATTACTAATGATAACTACTTATAGTTCATACAAATATTTGTTCGTTGCGGGGATGGAACCCGCGACACGCTACGCAGCAGTAGATCGTTCAGCCATAGCGCCAACCGTGCTGTACTGACTTAGTTTTATGGTTTTTTCATGGCTATAGCAGTGACATAAACTCTTCTCTCTTCGTTGTAAATAAGGACTAGCAATGAGATAGAGAACTGCTATAATTGTAACATCTGATATTATAATGAGTAAAAAAAAACTCTTTAGCATATACCAAACCCATGCGTAGTACAAGAAGTAGGAAGGTGTAAAATAAAAGAAGCGTTATTTTTCTTTTTTAAACTGGCCGTATACACACGTTTTCCGTAATCGTTTCCCTATTTATTTATTTTTTAAGTACGTTTCCAAATTCCCTGAGACTACCGCAGACGTTAAGTTTTTTCTATTTTGTATTTGCGCGGCAGTTTCCAAACGAAATTTAGTTTTTTTTTTCATTTGCAAAATATACGAACGTGCGCCACATAGAACACTTTCTTTAAAATATGTGCAATCAGGTTTTCGAATCGAAATTCCGCGTTAAGGCGCTCCCTCACTGCGAGCATTTACCTGTAATGTAACGTTACAGATTCGAGCATATTTTCATCAGTGAAGGAGGAGAACCAAGTATTACAATGCGCACCTTGTATCAAATTCATACTAAATGTACGCGAACGCTCGTCAGTCAGGGAGGTAGTATTATAAAGTGAGGCTCAAAGTCGTATCTATAATGTTACATTACACGCGAACGCTCGTCAGTTAGGGAAGTAGTATTATAATGTAATGCTCAAAGTCGAATCTATAATGTTACATTACACGCGAATGCT
The DNA here is from genome assembly GCA_943136025.2 of Agrotis puta. NCBI lineage: Eukaryota > Metazoa > Arthropoda > Insecta > Lepidoptera > Noctuidae > Agrotis > Agrotis puta. The sequence continues at coordinate 5,079,827 of OW964177.2, forward strand.
CGTTAGTCAGGGTGGTAGTATTGAAATGTATTGCTCAAAGTAGAATCTATAATGTTGCATTACACGCGAATGCTCCCGGTGAGAGAGCGCCTTTAGGAAAACGAATATGAAAAACGTGTGTATGGGACCAACCTTATACAAGTCTGAACAAATCTTTACCAAGCCTAACGACTTCGACGCCATTATTCCAGTCACCTAGTCAATTATATAGGACAATAATTACAAGCTTCACGTCTCCTGACGTCATAAGCTCGCTTACTTTATTTCAGCTCGGATTTTAATTAAACTTTGTGCTGGTTCTAAGTTGCCTGCCAAAGCACGACTCACACATTTATTTACTTATCTTTACTTATTTATTATAAACTAGCGACCGGCCCCGGCTTCGCACGGGTGGACATTTATTTTTTAAGGTCTCTGAAAAAAAAAAATCCGGGATAAAATATAGCCTATACGGATTCGGAAGAATCCCTCTAAGTAATGGTAAAAGAAATTTTGAAATCTGTCCAGTAGTTTTTGAGCCTATTCAATACAAACATACAAAAATACAAAGGTTTCCTCTTTATAATATTAGTATAGATACACTACTACGTCTGCTTTCTAACCTATTGTCCATAATATTATATACACTATTTACAACACTATTTTACGCATACCGCAGTTTACTTCGTTTTTGCATTGTATTAATGTTCTTCAATAATACTCGTAACTATTCTATATTACATAAACACATTATTCCCATATTTTTATTTGCAATATTCCATAAAATACATGACATTATCTTAATTATTGAAGATGCAATTTCGCTTAATACTGATCGTTGTTTCGCTATTTTATTTAATAATGATGACTAAAGGAGATAAGTTTCTTAAGGTTGGATTTCTGAATGCGGGCTCATTGGGCACAGGGCATGATGACTTGATCGGCGTGATCGATAGGCATTGTTTTGACATTATGGCCATAAATGAAACTTGGCTCCGACCGGGCGAGGACGGGCGCGCTCCGGTTGTACCGGGCTACCGTCTACGTCACACGCCGCGGCCAGCGAGTGTTCGCGCGGGCCGTGGTGGGGGCGTCGGATTTTACCTGCGCAGCGGACTGAGCGCGCGTACTTGGACCCGCTCGGTTAATCCCAGGTTCGAATCTGTCGAACAAATGTGGCTAATACTCACAATAAACAGCAAACAAATTGCTATTGGTACCGCGTACCGGCCACCGTGGTCAGACCTTGTAATTTTCCTCGATGCCCTAACCGATTCCCTTAGCTCACTCGGACACTGTGACCATTACATATTATTGGGTGATTTTAATGTAAACATGTTGGATACTAGCGGAACTAAAACAAAGAAAATTAACGAGTTCCTGGACAGCCTCAGTCTTACTCAAATGGTCACAACTCCTACACATTTCACAGCTTCCAGTGAAACACTGATAGACATCATGTGCACCGACTTGAGACCAAGATACACGACTGTGGAATCTTATAGCACAGTAAACGGTCATTCTGTTATAATTACCGAATTTCATTTAAAACGTGATAACTTTAAACCGTACATAGTAAAATATAGGCCTCTTAAAAATGTATGCATCGATAGTTTCAACATGGACTTGTCGATATTATTAAGTCTTTGTAATATTTCTTCATTGGAAAACGTGAATGATATGGTGCATGTTTTTAACTCCCATGTTATTTCTCTATTCGATGTTCACGCACCAATCAAAACTAGTACTATCAAGGAGAAGTCTTATCCGTGGATAACCGATACGATTAAACTCATGATGCGCTTACGCGATAATGCTTTAACTTGTTATAAGAAAACTAAGTCAAATTCCAAACAGGTATACTACAAAGAGCTAAAGTCCCTTGTTTTAAGTTCTTTATACAATGAAAAAGTTGCGTGGTTTAAATATAACATAAATAATAACATAAAAAATCCAAAATCATTATGGAAAAATCTTAAAGCCACTGTATCACCTTTTAAACCCAAACTAGACATTCCGCCGCATTTTAATGACCCAGATCTTATTAATGATACTTTTATGTTGGTTTCCGGTAATCCTTTAGCAAGTATGTCACTTAAAACCTATTTTGAAGACCACAGACATGGCGAAGCTATTTTCAAGCTCGATCCAGTGGAACAGAAGGACATTGCTCGTATCATTTCTAAACTAAAAAGCAACGCCGAAGGTTATGATCACATTACCCTTGACATGCTTAATATGATTTTACCATACGCTCTAAATACTGTTACAGACATTATAAACTGTTCTATAATAACCTCAACATTCCCCGACATATGGAAAATAGCGTCTGTCAGGCCGTTACCGAAACACGCCAATCCTATTGAAGTAAAAGACTTGCGCCCTATTAGCATATTACCATGCCTGTCAAAAATACTAGAAAAGGTCGTCAGTCTGCAGTTAACGCATTTCCTGGAACACAATAACATATTGCCCGACTTACAGTCCGGTTTCAGGAAACAGCGTAGTACTGCCACTGCCTTACTGGATGTAACCGACAATCTCCTATCAGCCCAAGATAAGGGAATGTGCTCAGTGTTGGTCTTGCTAGATTTTTCCCGAGCTTTTGACGCAATTAATATTTCGCTATTATTGTCTAAACAAATTTTTTATGGATTTGACCCCAGCACCACGCAATGGTTCCGTAGCTACCTCACAAACAGACAACAGCGTGTAGATCTACAGTTGGGTGACGGAAATACTCTAAAGTCAACTTGTACTCCGATTGTAAGAGGCGTTCCACAAGGGTCTATATTGGGTCCAATCCTTTTTGTTTTATATTGTGCGGATATTACCAATTGTCTAAAAAAATGTAAATACCATATTTATGCTGACGACGTACAACTGTATTTGTCTTTTAAGCCGAATGAATATGACAGTGCCATCAGAGACCTAAATGAAGACCTTCATAGAATTGCCGCCTGGTCTGAGGAAAATTGTTTGTCGCTAAATCCAACCAAGACTAAGTACATGGTGTTTGGCACAAGACAGCAATTATCTAAATTACCCGCAAAATTTAGCCTGGAACTGATGGGTGATCCAATTGACAGAGTCTTTGAGGCGCGGAATCTTGGTCTCGTTATGGACATGGACCTTCGGTTCGAGAAACATATAGCTGATTCGGTGCGAAACTGTTTTTATCGCCTGAAGGTTCTATACAAGATGAGGCCTTATTTGTCTGTAACACTACGGGAACAGCTTGTTGAGACTCTGGTGCTGTCTAGGCTAAATTATGCGGATACTGTATACGACCCGCGCCTGTTGGCCCGCACAGACCGGCTCATCCAAAGAGTACAGAACGCTTGTGCCCGCTTTTGTTACAAGATTCCTGCCAGGAGTCATGTAACCCCAATCTTAAACAAGCACTACACACTTAAAATGAAATCGAGACGCAAGTTGCACTTTGCGTGCCTTCTGTTCGGGATCATAAAATATCAAAAACCAGACTATCTGTACAATAAGCTGAGTTGGATAGCTGGTACACGAGAATGCGTCAGAAGGCAATGCTCGCAGCAGCTTGCGTCTCGGTCTCATCGTACGGCGGCTTTCAGAGGCAGTTTTCGATATGCGGCATCTAAGATATGGAATAATCTGCCACCTCCCATCCGCTCATCTAACTCGATCAATATTTTCAAGAAACGCTTACGGGAATACTTGATTGATGCACAACGTAAACTGGACATGGTCAACATGAATCTATCGCTAATATAATGTAGTATCAATTTGAGTAGAACGTGGTGTATGAATAGTGTATTATGTACAATAATGTAAAAATATTTAACATCAATATAAAATTATGAGATATACATAGCTTTAACATATGGACTGCATTCTCTTTCATTCTTCGTGCCAGCAGTTATCCTTACTGTGCCCTGTGTTCATAACCCGAAGTTGACTGTTATGTATACTGTATCACGCGCTTGATACTGGTGACCTGTGGAAAACAGGGCAACATGCCATTAGGTTATGTTTTGACCACCATCTCGTACATTGCAACAAGTCGCTGCATGTATGGCTTAAACTCACCTTATGTTGCTGGCATCGACCACACAGCCTATAGACTCCTAATAACAGGCGACCGATGTCTGTCAACACATTAGGCAAAAATGTCTTATAACCGTCGTCACTCACCAAGCTCGTATTAGTTTCGACCACTCCTGTGAGCCGTAAACACTTCCGCATTACTCCTTTAAAAAATCGAGAAAATAGACATAATATGTTCCCGTATACAATACGTTTGTGTGATAAAAAAAGCCGGACTTCAAATTTCCTGAAAGAGGGTATCACATTTCATCGGTGACTTAATAGTTCCATAATCTAAATTAGATTAAATTTCTGACAATATTTATCGGGGTTCATCTTATACTGGTCATACTTGGCGTCTTTATGTTTCCGTCCCTTTCTTTTGCAAGTATTTTTTTCGCCATCTCTTTTCGTCGATTTTAAGTACACATATTAGTGATGTTCCAAATCGTACAACCACCTCTGTTGTCGATAAAGCAAAACAAAAACCTATAACTATTAATTTATACAAAAAATATTTTTTCAATAATTAGAAATTACAACAGATGTACATTTAATAAATTGTGAAACTTTAATTTATAAATTTTAGATACCCACACGATCTTGATTTAAAAAATAAATGGATAATTGCAACCAAGCGAGAGAACTGGATCCCATCTACTTAAAGTGTAATATGTTCACGTCATTTTAGCGAAGATTGTTTTATTCTTATGAAAAACCGTCGATGTCTACTAAGTTGAGCAGTACCAACTAAGTATTTGCCGCTTTTGGTGAGTTTAATTATTGAACTTTTTTTCTGTCTCCTAGGCAAAAAATATAGTTTCGGAACCTTTCTTCTTTTTCTTTTTCGTGTCGCTGCCGCGACGGTATTTATATTTTATTGGCCCAAAACCCCGTCATCTCCACCGCATTGCCGGTAGCGGCGAAGAGATCCGTTTGGCTGCATGTTTTTGGGCTAACTCTATAACATCGCGCTGCATTCAATTTGATAGGCCTCACCAAAGACTTCGAACATAGCTTATAATAATTACGGAAATTTTAAAACATTGTTTTTATTCATTTTTATATTTTACCTACATGATTCAATCGTAATTACAATAAAAGAAGGTAATTGAATGCAAGTATGTAAAAACATATTTTACTAAATACAATTTAAAAATGTCGATACTTTCTTGTTTGATTTAAAACCGTCCCATCCCTAGTGACATGCACTGACCTTGAATTGACCAATCAGGACGCAGTACCCCGTCCCCCTCGCTGACGTAATACCTCAGCAAGTTGGCAGAATAGTTTTCGTGCGTTTTATCGTGTATTAGGTGTCTATAGGCTGTGTGGTCGATGGTTGCTGGCCAACATGCCCTGCACCGTATGGTGTCGGAATGCGCCGTTATCTCATTTGGTTTTTCTCATACTGAACATAAGTTTTTTCGAGTATTTGAATTCCTTCCCACGTACAACTACAAAAAGGAATACATTATTTAATTTGTATGTCTGACCAAACAGACAATTTTACTCGAATAATCTTGGACACTTACCCTCTTTCGCGTTTTCTTTTTAATTCTTTTCATTATTGTTTGTTCACTATCGATGTTTTAAAATTAACTGTTTTGTACAAATCGACGCCCCCAAGGAATAAACCTGTATTATACTATTACTGACTTTTTACTGTTATACCATTTACGGTATCTATGGGTCGGGATACACCTATGCAATTTTTTTCAAATTTTTTCTGCGATAATTTCCAACGTTTTTCTTTAAAACACTTTTGTTCTTTGGAAATTTTTCATTTTTAGTTTACTAGAACAATAACGAAATACGTTATTACGAATTATATTCTGTGGCTACATTTCGGTAAAGTAATATTACTGTAAAATATTTCAGCTAAATTTCTGGTTAACGCGATTACAGGTTTATTATCGTAAATTTTGTGGTAGACATTTTCGGTAATGCACCGTAACAGTTATCATCTGGGATATAAATGTAAACCTACTATACGCATTGGCGGTAACTTGCTCGCGCTCGGCGACTCAAGGACGCGTTTCTACATGTAATGCACTTTACGCACACTAATACTAATACTGCATACTTTAAATCTAGACTAAATATTATTTATAAAAATAAAACAATAAGAAATAATAAAAAAAAATAGCAAAAAGGTACAAGGTGTCCACATTTTAACAAAATATTGCAGTTACCTACAGCTATTTTACAAATACAATTTAAATGTGTGAGCATTCAAATTTCAACCAGCTTGATTCTGTTTAAACCCTAAATTGTACTATGGAGCAGGACCAGCATGTTTCCAAACATTTTTATCTTGAATAATAATAATCTTCTATTTTATAATATGCTTGTTTACCAAGTGTATTTTTATGTAACTTAAAAATTTTAATTTAATTTAGAGTTAAAATTTCGCTAGGTATTTTGTTGTAACAATTAACACAGTACCCCATAAAAGATTTTTTGACTTTAGACAATCTAAAATAAGATTGATAAATTTTATCTTTATTTCTAGTTTTAAAATTATGTCTATCGCTTATTTTATTAAAAAGAGGAAGATTTTTCCTAACATACATTATATTTTCATAAAAAAATTGACAAGGCACTGTCATTATATTAATCTTTTTAAAAAGTTCCCTAAGAGATTCACGACGACGTAGATTGTAAATGGCTCTGATGGCTCTCTTTTGCAAAATAAAAATAGATTGAATGTCAGCCGCCCAGCCCCACAGTAGAATGCCATAAGACATAATGCTGTGAAAGTAGCTGAAGTAAACCAAACGCGCAGTTTCGACGTCTGTTAACCGTTTTATCTTTCTAACAGCTTAAGCGGCTGAGCTTAGACGGCCCGCTAGAGATGCTATATGGGGGCCCCATTGTAATTTATCGTCTAACGTGATTCCTAGGAAAACTGTCTGATTAATTAATTCCAATTTTACTCCGTTCAATAAAATGTCGTAATCGCTACTTCTAACATTTGGCAAAGTGAATCTAATATATTTAGTTTTCTTTTCATTAAGAACTAAATTATTCAGAATAAACCAATTTTGAACCTTAACCTGAACCTTACCTAAAGGGCCCCCAGCCACTACTGAAAACAAAAAACGGCGGTAACTACGCCCTAGGACAACGTGGACGTAATTTGCAAAAATTTTACTCATCGCGGTCTTGAAATAACAATTTATCGAGCTGGCTCCGCTCACTCTAAAATTAAGCCTTTGCTAACAAGGCACGAACGAGCTTTTTCTTAAATTCCCAATACAAATGTTTCTATTATCATTTTGCTTTCAACATTCTACATGCATTAGTTTAAACCAGCGGTTTTTGGTGGGAAAACGCCATATGTGTCGCTTAACTTCAAACTCGGATGTGTACCTACAATTTTACTATTTTTGACGCTCTACGTAAAAAAGGTTATTGCTACGTGTGGCATTACCAAATCGCAAAACGTGGCTGCATAGAAATTGGGAGTTGAATAGAAACAGGAGCGAGGTGTTGACAAAATATATCTTTATTTAGATGGTTGTTATGGCCAAAATAAAAACACATACATTTTTGCTTTATATGCATTGCAGCAAAATCTTTAAATTTTTCTATAACGCACAAATTTTTCAATACTGGACATAGCCAGAACGAAGGGGACTCGATGCATGCCTGTATTGAAAGGAACATGAAAAATAAGTCTATTTACAGACCTGATCAAATATGTAATATAATTCAAACTCCAAAGTCTCGGGAGAAAAATATACTACGAAAGAATTAGAGCAAACAGATATTTTAGAATTAAAAAATTGGGAAATCCTTTACATTGGCGTCGCGATATAGATGGGAATATGATACGCTGGTCTGATGTAATCGAAATTCATGTATCATCATCCCAACAGGACAAGGTTTTCTTCAAATATGATTTTGATGATGCATATTAATTAAATATTTCAAATTCATTTCAAACCAAACGACGTGGGCGTAAACCTAAGACAGATGCTTTGATAGAAGATACTGTATTGACACGTACTTATCATCAACCTCTTCCTATAAGGAAGACGTTGCATACAGATTTACTGTCTTTGTGCAATAGTGGAGCGATTCCACGGTATTACCATGCATTTTATGAATCCTTAATTTCTGTAGAAAATAATGATGATCGCGGTGATACTGATGATGCCACTTACAATACCGATTAGTTATTAAATTTTTAGCTTGCCTTCTTTTGTTATACTTTTACTAATTGTAATTTCTGATCTCTATGAGAACTTTGTTCTCCACAAACGTTATAATTTTAATAATTCTTGTGAGTTTCCTTTAATTATTCCTCGGAGATACCGACGACAAATTTATTTTACTTAATCGGTTTTCAATGATTACAATAATATGACTACCAAACATTTTCTATAAAATAAGGGTTACACTACTTTACCCTTTTATTGTTAATTAAAATTTTACTATAAGAAGTCGGTAACTGAACGTTACAATCTTTCTCTGTAACGAAAAAACACGTTTAATAATCCAGTAAAGCAATATTATGCCTATGACTTTTAAGAAATTTACAAGAATAATTCGGTAAGTAAACATTACTGGAATAATATGGTTAAGTCAGGGTGGTAAGATATCAATACCCTAAATATAGTAGGAAACCATTTTCGGTAATATGTATTTTGGTGAATAACTAATTCTGTGTATCGTTAATAGTTATACTTAATACTTTAAACTTTTCGGGTAAAAATTAGCTTTTCCGTCATATAACAATGTTGTCATAATTACCTTTTGTTGAAGAGATATACCCCAAAAACACTAAATCATTTTTCCTGTAAAATTTGATTTTTGCGATTACCGGTTTATTCCCCGGGGACGTCGAAATACAAATTGTTTTATCCATAATCAATATCCCTTATCACTTACTATATTAATTTATTTTAAGTTTTTAAAATACCCGCAGCTACAAGTAATCTGGTATTTTTAAATATTTACGCCGGTGATTAGTGCGTCACACCCGGCTGCGAGCGATGTAGTGTCGGTGTGATGCTACGGGCTAACGATGGTGTCGCTATTGGGTATTTACCGTTGTTAAGATAACGGTATTTTAGGTACCTAGGTCATGACAGAATTTGTAGCTCCGGTGATTTTAATTATTTATTTAATTTTTACTATTCACAGTACATAGAAACATCGTACACAATATTTATGTATACATATATTATATTTATCTTTTATTATTATTATTATTTTTTTAACATATTATTTTACTTTTTTTTTTTACATTTATTATTTATTATTAATATTTTTATTTTATTTTTTCCTCATTATCAAACTGATTTTCATCCGTGCACTCACGTAGGCTCAGTTGAAAACCAGCGTCGGGCACTAGTTGTCCGGCATTTGCTGAACTGGGCCTATTTGGCGCAGCCATGAGTCACACAATATTTATTGTTTAGTTGTAAGTTTTCTTTTTAAATATTTCTTTGTTAATGTTGTGTGTACTTATGACATGTGTCAATAAACGTTTTTTCTTTCTTTCTTTCTTTCTTTCTATTTATGTATGCTTTGGCATACATTATGTATGTATGTATGCGTTGGCATACATGAATTACTTACTTTACGTGCATGTAATAATTAGGTGTGTGAGTGTAACATTAAATGACGTTATTATATTGCTTTTTGTTATTATGCTTTCGTTCTTTGTGTTGTTGCTAATTTAAACTCATGTTTGAAAAGTAGTGAATAGTTGAAGTGGATATTAATGTTACATTTTGGTTATCAATGGTTTTCAATTGCAATGCTCATTTTCCAGTGTAATGTAATATTTTCCTGGTACAATACCTTGCCTTTAAAAGAAGAATTCCGTTAACAATGATCAAGATTTATTTTAAAGCTTTTGCCCACTCAGAGAATTTCTCATTTGTCGTGGGTGCGTTTACAAACATTTAAACAAACATACAAAAGCACCCAGACCCGGAACGACTACTTGTAGATCACACAAAAATGTGTTCCGAGAGGGAATCAAATCCGCAGCACGTGATGCACCTTTCGATCGCTCGGCTACTGCACCGACCGTGCCGTCAAACATTATAGTACTGGGAAACAACTTTTTTATTTTTGGTACTAGCTTCCGCCCGCGACTCCGTCCGCGCGGATGTCAGTCTTCGCGTGGATGGTAGATTTTTTTTTCTACGTATTTTTCCAGGATAAAAAATATCCCATTTTATGCCCAGGATAATAAGGTATAATTATACCAAGTTTCATCGAAATCGAACGGTTAGTTTTCACGTGATGCCTGCATATACAGACAGACAGACAAAAAAATTTTTAATCACATATTTGGGTTTGGTATCGATCCAGCAACACCCCACGCTATTTATTTTTTCAATATTTTCAATGTACAGAATTGACCTTGCTACAGATTTATTATATGTATATGTATAGATAAAAACGGTAGGAGGTACTGCAACGAACACTAAACATGTTGCTCAACATCTATGTATGTTACAAACACGCTTACTTTATTACTCTTTAGCTCGGAGTTGTAAAGTCAGTTGCTACCAACGCACACATGCATAATACATGTGTTCATTAGGCAAGTGACGTCACATGACGTTATTATTGTAGCTTTCATAGATATTGGTGTACTAATTATGGTTCTGTGTTGAGTGCTGGAGCTAATTAATGTATGTTATTATTGCTAATTAATATGCGGGAACACTGTAGTAGTAACTAGCTACAATTATTGATAATTTGTAGCAAGTTCTCACTGATTTTCAAAATATTCTGCCTGGCTTTTACCAACTATGATGAATTGAACTTCTAGTCTAACTGAATAAGAATATTACATAGTATACATTGTGTGCCTAAGGCGTGTCAAAAAAAACTTATTTTCTTTCTTTCTTTCTTTATACGTGGATAGAAGAATCAGATTGTCCCCACTGCTGGGACACAGATCGAGTGCGAGTGGGCTGTATTCCACCACACGGGCCCAGTGCGGATTCGTAGATGTCCTCTAACGGGAGAAGTAGTTAGAGGGTGGGTCCACAACTTAACTCTACTTCCCAAGAACCAAGATCATAATCCCAGCTTTAACACATTAAGCAAAACACGATCTCCCCATTAATAATCCCACACATGAACTATGCTGTTTCACATACTAAAGCGTACAATATTATAGCTCTGTTACCAAGTACGTAGTTATCGCAGGGGAACAACTTGCACAAAGCTCTAACTTATACAATGCGGGTAGTTCAACTTACTTATAGTTTTTTTATTATGTAAAAGTTATTAGATAAAGTCGCATTTCAATGAGAATATGTCGGTATTATGATCAATCTAACATTATTTTTTGTTTATGCGAAACCCGATATACTTGTCTAGTATGATCATGTAAAGAATCTAGGTACATAATTTCAAAACTGTATCATAAAATATTGCAAAGTTATAAACTTGTTATGTAACCTGGTTGTCCGTTCAAAAACATGTTCAATTCGCGGAGGGTCGCGGTACACCCGCGCAGCCCGCGCGTCCTTTGTCGTACACTCATTGAAAAATAATAGTTTGGCAATAGGTCAATAACTGTTTTTTTTTTGTTTTTGCGTGGTCAAAGATAAAAAACGCTTGGAATAAACTGGGACATTTGCCACCCAAGATAAAATAATAATTAATTGAAAATGTAAAATAACTGAAGGATTAACTGTACTGTCGCGGGACTCACGAATTACCGTGACCCCGGTACGTAAAGGGCTATTGAAGGACACCGTGGATTTTAGTCAGTACGAGTCTGACAGTCCCTCCCGTTCTGCTCTGGGTGGGAGGACTCATGTGATGATTTTACCACGTATAAAAAAAAGCACTAGACAATCGTGAAGGGCACTTTCGCATAAAAGTGCGACAGAGAAGGAAGGTTGAGTTTGTTTCTAGGAAGTAATCTCAGGAATTAATGAACCGATATCGAAAATTCACCAGTAGAAAGCTGTGTTACTCCTGAGTGACATAGGTTCTATTTTATTTTGCACCTGTGCGAAGCCGGGGCGCTAGTTTAAAATAAACTTTATGTTCGTTTGTTATGTTAAAAATAACCCTAAAAAGTTCAGAAAAACAAAATGGAAAATTGCGTAATTTTATAGAGTCTCGGAGGCCATTTTTAGAGTCATAAATATTTGTGATGTACTCTAATATCATTTGGTGTCCCTCAGGAAATTTATTTGAGAGCTTTGAACTGAAATTATACGTTTAATAAAACGTAAGTGCGTCGTACACCTTAATTTGAATGAAATGTTTATAAAATTTGATACCTATGTTTAAAAAAATGGCGGTTGAATTCTAGCTAGGTCTAGATGTCCAGAAATCTTAATAAGAGATTTCAATTTTATCATTTTCATCGTCAAGACTTAAACCGTGTAAATTGTAATTACTAAACATGCAACTAAGTTCTAAGGACCTACTTGTTATTAAAATCTTCAAACTTTGAATACCTTAGTTCACAATAAAGAAATTGGAATTTGAACACTTCTAGCGCGGAATTTATTGTTAAAATGTGGCGCGGAAGGTCCTGCCACATTGTAGTATATGGGATAGTTAAAAAAGTTGTTTCAAAGTAGCTAGTAGTATTCGGAGAATATATACCACTGATTAGCAGCACTGTCTCATCAGGTAACCGTTACCCTAGAACGTAAAGGACTATTGAAAGATCACCGTGGATTTTAGTCTGTACAAGTTTGCCAGTCTCGGCGGGAGGGAGCATCCCGCTCTGGGAGGAGAGAGGACTCATTTGATGATTTTACCACGATAAAAAAAAAGTAGATAACCATAAACCATACCATTGAAGGAACATCATTATTATTTTTAATTGGCAACCCTTTGCCGTTCCAATTATACAAACTTGTAGCTTTCCTTACCGCAAACAAATTTATTTCCAAGAAAATCTGCATAAATGAACACTTCTGCTCATTTGCTACTGCAAGTCACATAAAGCAACTCAAAGGCTTTCCGTCTAATGCATCCAATTTAATTAGTTCCAAGTCCTTACCTTGCCTGAATAATGTACCAGATAAACAGATTTTAATGGCGATGGCGGCTTTAAGGGGATCTCGAGACTTGGCTGTCGTATAATTAAATTATGTTGTTGAATCTCGACGGCAGTAAGTTTTTAGAGGCAATATTGAATAGCGTTTGTGGAAAATGCAATTGCTATTTGAAAAAACAATAAACTTGCATTTTTTTTTATTAAAAAATTAGTTGCCCTACGTTACCTTTTTTTCTGTGTCGTATTTATTGGTTGTGATACCCTGATACTAAACTGCATCATGAATGATATTTCTGACATCTCTTTGGATATTTATTAATACGATTATAATCTTCCTGAGCTTGTTTCTTATTACTGAGACTCAGTGTACTACGTTTTATCTTTTATTTTGTACTAGTGGATCTTTTTTTTATTACTCCTCGTACAATTAATCCTTTTGTGTGGTTTTTCTCTCCCAACTTCATAAATAAATATGATGCAAAATATTTAATTATGTAACTCGGAAAGAATATAGAAACATTAACTTCAAGTAGTTTCCATAATTGGTAATAAGTTAGTTAAAAAAGAGTGCTTCGGTTTTTTGTTCGTCTAAAAAGTTACGCCACCTTAAGGTAGCGAAGATATACTGTCATCTCGTTCCCATTAGCCGAGAATCCTTTAGAAGTTGTCGGCTAAGTTCGTCGACTGCGGCTGAAGCTAATTGCTCCCACGATTTGCTGGCCACTGTCCTTTGTCGTTAGCAGTTTGCAAGAGGAGAATTTGATGATATGTGCAGACCATGTTTCGGACATTATAGGATAATGTAAGGCTCAAAGTGTTAGTGGGTCATGAAGATAAACTATGTAGATACTTGGTTTTAAATCAGTTTAAAAGGTGTTCAGTTGGTGCAAATTGTTTAAATAAATTATACAGAGTTTACCACATAGCAGGTATGCGTTTAAAGGGCGGACTTAAGAAGGCATAATTTGAGATTTTTCTACTTTAATAAACCCTTTAACGAAAACTTAGTAACCAATAAATAATGAAGTTTGCAAGAAGTGGGGTCTACGCCGTAGCACCATAATGACTACGCCGTAGCAAGGCATCTTGCAGTGCGCGTAGCACACTATCGGCGTAGGCGCAGCGCGTGTTCTATTGTGCAACAATATTATAAAACTGAAACTGCATAGAGTCCGCTCCACCACTCATGACCAGCGGAAAATTCTAGGTTCTCCATTTTTTTAATGCAATTTGATGTTATGACAATAGACACTTTTTTATATTGGTAAAATCATAAAATGAGCCCTCCCACCCAGGGCAGAGCGGGAGGGACTGTCAGACTCGTACTGACTAAAATCCATGGTGTCCTTCAATAGCCCTTTTCGTTCCGGGGTCACGGTAAATCGTACAGTCCCGCGACCGACAATAGACACTAACGCCGTGTTAAAAGGTCATGAGTGATAGCGGAGACTATAATTTCATTTATTTAGATTTTTAATCTTATTTTTTTTTTTTTTATCGTGGTAAAATCATCAAATGAGTCCTCCCACCCAGGGCAGGGCGGGAGGGACTGTCAGACTTGTACTGACTAAAATCCACGGTGTCCTTCACTAGCCCTTTAAGTACCGGGGTCACGGTAATCCCTTGCTCCCGCGACCCCGGCAGGCAGATTTTTAAGCTACGATAAATAATTGGTTTTCACTTTGCGAATTTCCGAACAATTGTCTATGCATCTACTTGACCAGAAACAGTGTCCGACATCAACCTACTTCATAAACAGGTCTACAAATTGAAACACAACCATGTTGAAGCCTATATTTGTAGTCCTGAACATGTCTCTTAATTCAACACGCCCTGTTTTGGGACTTCGACACCACTGCCGAAGATACGCCGTCTATTTGATAATTTGAATGCATCTGCACGTACCTCGTTTGTTTGAGAGGCACTGCGGTACGATTTCGAGTTGTTTTCTGTACAGCGCTTGTTTATAGTATCGGCTTGGTTCTGGTTTTTATTTTAGGGGAGGATTGGATTGTGAATTGCTATGTTGAGTGCTGTTAATCTCAGTTGGTTGCTTTTAATCAGGTATATTTTTTATTTATAAAAGGAGGTCCGTACGTAAGATTTACCGTAAAAGCTGTACTGTTAAGTTTCTGCATTTTTTTTTTGATAATGTTAAAAGTGGAATAAAAACAGAAATGTGATGCTTTAAGAATCTACCGATAGAATTTAGTAAGAATTTTTATGTCATACATTCTGTTTTAATTTGTTTCTAATTTTAAATTTTGAAGCATGAGCAAATAAATTGAATTTTCTTTCATAAAACTTTAGACTTTTAGATGTTTTTTATTTTTGTGTGCTTAAAAAAAAAACATAAAAATAAAAAATGGTCACAGTAATCACGAGAAGTAAACGAAAACAGTTCACGCAAAAATCAAGCTTTCTAATTAAGGTTTAAACAGAAATAAAAAGCTCCGAGTAGATTTCCCCACTGAAAACATTGTACCGACTTTACCCGTAAGTTTGTAACTTACAAGTAAACTTAGTGTAAACTACAGTATTTGTAATTAAGTGCCTTACCTTTACAACCAGCTATAAACTACGCGCAGATTAGTCGTTACCGGTTTATTTTATTATCTAATTTAATGTTTACTTAGTGTTTATGGCAGTATCCTAGTTTAATTTGTAACTTCTGTGTATATAAAGGGTTACATATTACGATATATGAAAGTATACATTGTTGTTACTAAATATATAACTTACTAATTGTTGCCAGCGGTTTCACTCGCTACGACTCGAAAATTATCAAACGGGAACATAAAATTGAGATACAAACTGTCCTATGTGGTAATCAATCTCGTGCCCGGCATTGGTCGAGCCATGCTGCGGGGCGAGACGGAGTGAAAGCGGTCGCCTCCTTCACGAGCATGACTGTGCCTCCAGAGGACAGCGTTTTCCCACCACCCCAGCCGCAGTGGTACGGAAGTCACCAGACGATCTCCGGCCACCGTAGGCACGCGCATGCGGGCAACGAGTAATGGGCATCGTTGTCCGACCATAGACCATGCCCGGGTCGAGGGCGCTTTGTGTTCCACGCGCGCCTCAAAGAGTGTCAGCATAATGACAGGGGCCCCCTCTAGAGGTGGCCCTGTAGAGGGCCAAAGCCTGCCGGGGTCGCGGGACTCACGAATTACCGTGACCCCGGCACGTAAAGGACACCGTGGATTTTAGTCAGTACGAGTCTGACAGTCCCTCCCGCTCTGCCCTGGGTGGGAGGACTCATTTCATGATTTTACCACGATAAAAAAAAAAAAAACAAAAAATGTGGTAATCAAAGTTATAAACTATCTGTGTCGAAATCATTCAAATCCGTTCAGTAGTAGTTTTTGCTTGAAAGAGTAACAAACATTCGCACAAACTTTTTTCACATTAAAATAATATTAGTAAAATGATGAAAAGTCATCAGACATAATTAGTTTTAATATAATGCTTGTGATCTTCTTAAGTAAAACATTATAACCACATCTATATATATAAAAATGTTATGTTGGTTTGTGTACGCTTCAAAAACTCAAAAAGTTCTGCACCGATTGAGCTGAAATTTTAGCATGATATATAATCCGCATCAAGGATTGTTTTTATTTATTTTTTGCATCAGTCACATATCCCGACCGCGAAAAAAAAACAGTTTTTTGTGCCACAGCGAAGCGTGGCAGGGAACAGCTAGTACTGTATAATTTTTTTTAAATTTTATTTTCAGTGGAAAAACACTAGTCTATGATAGGAAAACGAAAAACAAAACGCTTTCCTAACGACTGGAATAGTGAATGAACATTCACTGAATACTCACTGTTCATTTTATGAATGAACAAATATTTTTATGAACTAGTCAATTCTTTTCATTTTGCACGTGCAATTTACTATTCAAAATGCACCCACAAGGTAATACCATTGTTTCATAGAAATATTATTATAATATTGACCTTTTTTGTGGGTAATAAAGAATATACAGAAAAAAAAAACATAAAATTTGAGCATTACCTATTGTAGCTCACAACGCTACAATATTGCTTTATGTTGGGTGTGTAGTACTCGCAATTCTCGTGTTAGTATGACTTTTTTTTTTACATGGTAAAATCACCAAATGAGTCCTCCCACCCAGGGCAGAGCGGGAGGGACTGTCAGACTCCTCGTACTGACTAAAATCCACGGTATCCTTCAATAGCCCTTTACGTTCCGGGGTCACGGTAATTCGTGAGTCCCGCGGCCCCGGTAGGCTTTGGCCCTCTAGAGGGGGGCCCCGTCATGTGTTAGTATGACTAGATGTATGAATATGGACGTATCAGCAGGAGTATGTAAAGATCGTAGCAGGTTGCGGAAATGTCCTAGTCTTACGTCTTAAGATGATACCGAGGCCTAGGAAATCAAAAGGCAATTGAAGGAAGGTCTGACTATAACGGTCTAGACTTGCAAACAGATGTGTAGTCAGTTTCGACTTGACTTCAGTTAAGCAAACCGTCTCTTTCGTGGCGTTCCATCATGGAAAAGACTTGAACTCTACTTAAACTTGACATACAATTATCGCCCTTATTCCCTACTTATTTCCTTGAACGCTAAGGCTCAAACCATTATGGTAATGGCCAACTGCGTACGAGCTTGCATTACGGTCGTGAAGGCGGTACTTTAAAGATTATTACCTATTGTTTGCCACTTTAAGGATATTTTCTTAGGATATTAAAGGCCTTTGCACATACCATCCACTTGTTGGAACATTGGATATGGTTTGTACATAACATTAACTTTTCAAGAAAGGATTAAGATATGGAAGATTTATTTAGAGCAAAGAGGTTTGGTTGGAAAACATGAGACTGATTAACTACTAATGAGGTTTCATAATTAATCTCTATGCGCGATTTCAAACACTTGTGTCTTTCTTACTTGTATATAACTTTTTTTCTGAACTCTTGATTTGGTAGTCTTCGTAGTCCTATGGCTGTTTATAGAGACCTGCAGCCGTATTATGACGTCTTAAAACCAAACTTGTTCCAGTGAGTGAAAGAGACAGAGCTATACAAGTCTAGCGCCACCTCGTTCACTCACTGGAACAAGCCTGGATTTAAGACGTCATAATACGGCCGCTGGGTTACACTCAATTTATTATTTTCATTGTTCACTGGAGAAAGCAGAAATCATCATCGTTGTTACTAAAGAGACAAATATTGACTTCAAACATTTATTTCATTCTCTTCACTGTTTCATTATTTTCTATCTTGAGATTTAGTAATTACAAACATAATTAAACTAAACCTAACCATCGAAAAACTCCTCAATGCTGTCAGCAAGTAATGTGCCGAAGAGACGATGGCGGCGTTGTCTCATCGTACTTGTATTATTCATTTCATGTAAATCAACGTCCCTATTTTCATCAAACCACAAAAAAAACCGAATTAAAAAAAAAACCGACTGAATAAAAATAATTACCTGGCTATACGTTCGTTACATTTGCCGTTCCGATTTATTTCACGAACCAGCGCCAGCACGAGTCGGCGCAACGGATTGCATCGACAGCATTCATGTGAAAGAACACGGCTTTTTTATCGGACGTTTTTTATTCGATGCCCATTCATGAGCTTTTTATGCACCTCAGTTATTTGATGTGGTGGTAAAAGGTTGCCTAATGGTTATTTGAATAGATGTATTTTTGAGTGTATTAGTATCAAATTCCGGTGAAAAAAAAGTGTGGTACAAAAGATTTCCTGTCTACTTAAAAATGGGAGAACATTTAAGTATTTTACTTAAATTAAAGAACAGGCCATTAATTAAGATTATACCATAAATTAAGTTAATAATAAGCTTCCTTAGTACCAGGGTCGAAAGATGATGAAAATTGGCTTGTGGTAAAATTTTATCTTAGTTATCTTACTTGATGATAAAGGATCATGTGGTCGACTGTGAAGAACGCTAGAAGCAACCTACATTCACTCTTGACTTAATGACTGCAAAACTATGAAGATTTTATTCCTTTCTAAGTAAAACTAGTTTTAAATTCTTTCAAAGGACTGAATTTAGGTCGCGTGACTAACGAATTATCGTGCCCCGGAACGTAAAGGGCTATTGAAGGACACCGTGGATTTTAGTCAGCACAAGTCTGACAAACTGACAGTCAGTCATTTGATGATTTGACCACGTAAAAAAAAGGAAATGAATGAAAAAGATTTTAGAAAATCTCCGTGATTTCACTTTGAAAATCATGAAAAATGAAAGTCTTTCTTTTTTTTAACTTTGTACGGCAGTCACAAAAAATGGCGACTCAATACATTTTTAATATAAAATTCGGCGATTTTATGAAGAGGAAATGCGAGTGATATAGTCCGTTCGGTATGAAATATAATTATTGAGCCAAATGAGACGAAACGTGTTTGCGTCGTGTGAAACTGTGAAATTATGAAACCTATAATAATTTATGAAACGCAATCATGAAATGAAATGCAGCGCGTGCGTGTACTACTACCCTTTTGTAATTAGTGGAATAATTTTAGTGCTCATTTCAATATTATTTTATTTCTGTTTTGTGAATACATTATATACGTTTTATCATTTTATTACGTTCTGTGGTCGACGTCATTTTATTTAATACCGTCGAGTGTGCTATTATGCTGCTTTATCCACAGAATGTGGGTTGATTAAATAATTAGTAATTTGATTCAAACTATCGTTTTAAATGCAACTTAACTAAATATTTTGGTTCATAAAATGTAGATCATCGTAATAATCATATTGGGTTTTATCATCAGGAATTTGTCAATAGCAGAGTACAGAGATTGGATTTGTGGCAACAGCACAGCATCTGCCTAGCCTTTTCCCAACAATATTGGGGTCCGCTTCCAGTCAAACCAGATGCACCTGGATATCAGTATTTTACATGGAGCGAATGCCTGTCGGAACTCCAAAATCCAGTAACTAATATGATCCAAAAATTGGTGAAGTGTCCTAAGTGTCTCCAGATCCATTTTATTTCGATTAAAAAAAATGATTTGATGAGAAATAGGTACAATCAATACGAATGAGCAAAACTACAAGCAAACAACCGTGTCCATATCCAGAATTCCTGAGTTGGAGGCCAACATATTTAAGTTTTTGCATTAGCCTAATACAGAAAAATAAAACGTAGATGTGATAAAAGAGCGGATGGACGCTGATGGCAAAATTCAATAATATCGGAAAGGGTGGGGAGTCATACACTCAGTTCAGTATTTGTGACTCTACGATCTGAATACTATATTTGCGTTCATGAAATATGGCGGCGGTATTTGATTTACGGGGGAAAGTAGGCTCTATGTAGTTTTACTTCGGTAAGGAAATGTTTATGTCTTCGCTTGTAGCTAAGAGCATTTTTGTATTAACTACCTGTTGTTTGCAACTTTAGGATCTCCATGTTCTTTTTTCTATTTAAGAGTGAACCGAGATTCGTAGAGGTGCAATTTGAAAATTAAATATATTTTATTTTTTGGCTGATAATAATATTCATTAAAAGTGTTTTTTTTTTGGAAATTTCATTTTTATATATATTAGGAAATATATTGAATTTATACATATATCAAACAAAAAAGTTCAAGTATTATTCCTCTAAATTATATTTTAGAAAAGAATTCACGTAATTTTTATCAGTGCTCTTGCATTAATTGGACCCAATTAAACATGCGTGTGATTCGTAACGTTACTTTTTAAAGCAAAAATTAATGGTTACATAAACCAGGCAAAGCTACATGAGAAAACCCCCTGATAACACACACGCCTGTTTACCATAGACACACACACAGACGTATTCGCCGTTTCTTAAACCAACAACATGCACGCAAAAACTAGAGATATGTGTTTACATTTCACCGGCTCCATTAGCTGTACCCGATACGTCACACCATCTCAAATATTTGCTGTTCCACCGCTATCGCTATTTTCATCGCTATCGCTATTTCTATCGATTTTCCTCTTCCAATAAAACAGTCTACCTTGAAGATTCGCTGCAATTTATCAAGACAAATGAACGAACAGATTTTTCACTTACAATTTGAGTAATAGGGCGTATCGAAATAATACATTGTATGGTTTTGTTTTGTTTCGTGTATATAATTTGAGGGATTGTTTAGTTTTTTGTTTTATTGACAGGTTTTGTTTTTGTATTGATTGGTCTACAATAAGTAAATGGCACGTCTCGATATTTCAATGTTGAGTTTACACAAGGTTTTTTACTAATTCCTAAGTCAACAATCGGATTTTCAAGTTATCGTTGCCATATAATTTTTGTAAGAGTTTACTCAAATAAAATGGAAATTATATTTAGGCCCAAAAACCCTTTCAAAAATGAAGTGCTACACTCAAATACTTTAAATGTTCGTAAACACACCCACGACAAAGGAGAAATTCTATGTGGAAAAAAAACCTTTCGAGCAATAAACTACTTTATCATGTCCTATTTTACAAGATTGAAGAGAAGATTTTCCAATAAAAAAGAAATTAATCGCCAGATGCACTACGCATTTCCTGGGAGAATTTAATAACCTCGTGCAGGGACGTCGGCAAATCCTTTCTAATCTAGCTTGTTACTCAGCCTCATATTACAGAACACGAAAGAAAGAAAAAGAAGTTCTTCTCTTCTTTGTTATCTAAATATTTTTTAGATTGTGTGGAAATTGTGAAGTCAAATGTCTGCCAAGTTTTGATAATAGCACGATTAAGAAATTAATAAAATAAATCTTATATTACACTAGAATACCTCCTGTATCGTGGGTGTGTTTTGAAACATTAAAAATCACAAACAAATATACACAACTAGATCCTGAACAATTACTTGTAGATCATAGAAATATTTTTTAAGCGTGGGATTCGAACACGCGACACGCAAAACATCAGTTAATGGATCAGCCACTGTACCAATTACGTACTACTTATATGATCTCTCCGCCTTCCTTACTTCACAATGCCTTAGGTATGAAGGCTTACGTCCAAACAACTTTTCAGGACACAGGCATACTACAAGATTTGCTAATTTGGTTACAAAGTTTCGATAATTCCAATTCGTTACTCTGGTTACTTCAAGATATTTTTCTTCATCATAAGTTTTTTTTTTGGAACCAATGAATACAGTTTTGTTGCAAAAGGAAATAGTAAAATATGTGACGTCCCAAAGTTCTTCGATCCGATGTAAAGTCAGTTCGAAAATATAGTCAGCCTTGTCTTGTCTTTATTTAGGTTATTTAACTTTTTTTAAAATTTTTGTCTTTATTTAGGTTATTTAACTTTTTTTGTAAATTCAGTTCGAAAATATAGTCAGCCAACTATTGAAAAATAGTTTGGTGTTTCAAAGTTGAATCTGTTTAAAGGACATACAAAAGTTGTAAATAGATTTTTGGTGTATAAGTTGAGACTGTCAATATAAACTATTTTCATAGAATGCCCAATCTAAAATATTGAATCACCGTCATTTTATCTATAGAGTAGAAAAAAAATATGACGGTTTGCACTCTGGGATTGCCAGCAGAAGTGAAAACTTGAATAGTAGTAAACACACACGAACATTCACGCAAGCGCCCTGCGCCGTCTTACGAATTTTCGATCAGGTCACGTGTCCTGACGCGAGTTTAACATTTTTTACCCATTCCAAAAAAAGTGCACAACGCCGCTAAAGAAGTTTTCACTTCAAAAAAAAAAACGTTATAGCTTGGTGTGTAAAGCAAGCCAAAAGAACTTTTTAACTACACAAAATTAAAGTTAAAATATTTAGTTCATAATATTTGTAAATTTTTAGTTCTATTAATAAAATAATTTAGAAAGATAAAAAGAAGTAAAAATACCATCAACTTATTACGATTATTCATCAATGTTTCGCTGTAAAAAGAACAATAACTAGCAATGCCATTAAAAAATGGTGTCAAAATATCTTGACCCACAAAACTTAATACATTTATATTACATGATCTCTGTAAACCTTTGCTTGCGCTTAACTCAATCCATAACATCGGGGAAGAGGAATGTACACTCTGTTCCTCATACCCTTTTTTTGTGTGGTCATCAAATGAGTCCTCCCACCCAGGGCAGGGCGGGAGGGATTGTCAGACTTGACTGACTAAAATCCACGGTGTCCTTCAATAGCCCTTTACGTACTAGGGTCACGGCAATTCGTAAGTCCCGCGACCCCGAGTTCCTCATACCATCACAAAAGTTTAGCAATAAAAACTAAATCCAACTTTGTGTGTACTAGTACTTGTGGATTGTCTGCGGTACGTCTCACTGATAGCTCTTTAGCGGCCTCAGCGTCGCTTGAATAAAACATTTAGCCGCCCTGATGAGGCCAGATACGATGTTCCTAATTTGTTCTACGCACTTTATTTCTGTGGAAACTCCGAAACCTACATTTTGATATACAGATTTTAGCCAGTGAAGCTTTTCATCTTTCTAAAAGAGAGTATCTTGATGTTTTCTCATTAATCATTATAATTAAGTTCTAAATTTTAGCCGCTATTTATCAGAATATTATAAATATCAGTCCTTTTTGTATGGAGAAGTTTGTATAATTTGGTGTTCGAATGTTTAGTGGAATACTTTTCAATAAATAAAGTCTAAATTAACCCATTTATTAAGAAAACGAAGTAATAACCCTACAAATGCTGTAAATTCAAAAATAAAGCTCAACTTCTTCGTAATTAACATAAAAATGAAAAGCCGGCTATTGAAGGGATCGTCTCTTTCTTTTTAGTACTTTTAGAAGTTAGGCAACCTAGTCGAGCTTACTTCGAACGGGACTTAATGTTGATAATATTAGAACTAACGACACTTCTTTGTGAAAAAGTAATATAGTTAGCAAAGATGAGTATGTACTAAATTTCATCTGCTTCATACTTTTCGCAGGTAAAAAGTTTCGGCGGACGTGGGAAAATTTTGGGCATTTGCCAGAAGTGGGCAAACATATTTTTCCAGTGAGTTTATAACTTAATATTAGATCTTGAATATTATACGTCAACATGTGACCATAATAAACCCTTTACATATATGTTTTGATTGAATTATATTACAGAACAAATAGTTAATCAATATCAACTATTCTGCTCGGGGTCGATCACTGGGTAGGCCTCCCCTTTTTTCTGCCATACTTCAACCAGACTTTAGTAACCTGCAAATTCTCTGCCAATCATCTTCGACCGTTCGTGCGCTATATTTCACCGTCCTCCGAAAATTTCAAATTTCGAATCGGGACACGTACGTCAATTCGGCGTGTTTCCGACGTGCTCCGATGACCACGATAAGACTACGTCGGGGTGACGTGTCCCTCACTTTTGGGAATAAACTGGAATAAACCTTCGACTTGTCGGCTTTGGAGCTCAGTCCTCGACTCGTGAATAAAACATGTTAGGTTGAGTGTTTCAGCGTAGTGTGACGGGTGTTTGGACTCAAGTTGTCATGTTTGTAGGCAGTTGGTCCATAATCTTCCTTAGATTGGTTGCGGCAAAGAGTTCTTTTTTGTAGTTGACTGAACATTGTATAACGAAGGATAATTTTTTGATCAGGCCTATAAAGTTGCGGGGGATTTTTTAAATTCTGTCTTTATTTTGGTTACTTTATTTTTTAGTTTTTTAAATGCCAGCTAACAGTCATAAAGAAGGAAGTTTTCAAAATTATACCCGTACGTACAAGTTACAAAGTGGCATTTAAGAGCCCCTCGACCACTGAAAGCTCGCTTAACGTGGGTTTAGCGGTCGGTCATGAGATATTACACAATGATATACAAAGTCCCAGTGAAAAGCTCCGACGTAATTGAGTTAGGTAGCAAACTTTGCTCTCTTCCATTATCCACAAATGAGAAACTACTTGCGCAGGATGATAAGTAGTTCATTCTCCCGTACTAGCTAGAAAATTCCAGGTATTAATAACATTTGTGCAAGCTTACCTCGAGGAATAATGTGGTTTTTGAATAAAAACTGTTAACGAGTTATTCGACCTCAGCGAGAATAAAGAAAAGGTTTACAGCTTTTCAGTCAAGCCATTGTTCGAAGACTTAAACTATTTCTAATGGTGAAATATTTAGCCAGTCAACCGCAGAACTCATGAAGCTATAACGATCAAAAGACAGAGACAGGTATACACTCTTCATATGTTAGAGCGAGACCGTAGTGTCGAATTGCGGACGCGTCGATCGGAAGCGGAGCGGAGCGAGCGCGGAATTCACGGAAGTGGAACAATGTGGAGAGGCTTTTGTGAGGCGATAACCACCGCGTTATAATTTAGACGTAGCGTACGAATAGGTACGAATTCATACGACTGAGTGCGAACGGATTTCGTTTTGTTGCCGTGAAATTTACCGTTTTCTTCGTTGTTAAATTAGAGGTGCTCGCATGTAAAGGTTAAACAAAACATTTTACTTTAATTTGAATACCATCTTACGCTAAAAGTTGACTGTAATGAACTTTTGTTTACTTAGATATAAGATTTACATACTATCAGATTCTTAAAACCCTCATTATTTATCATAATAACAATTTCAGAGAAGATTTTCTGTTAAACAAAGCTAATAGTAACATAATATTCGAAAAAAATACATCAATCCAAAACCTACAAACAGGTTACAAAAATATCATTAAAAAATAAAACGAAAATACACAACGGGCCGCATAAATTTTCCCCGTGCCACTTCGCAGCGAGATTCAAATGGTAAATTGCGAAACCGCAATCTTCGCGACGGAAGTGCTGTGTGAACGGACCAAGAACATTTGTCCAGGCCATTTGTTTTTTGAAGCCCTATTTTAAATGAAAATTATTCTTACGAAATGAGCTTATGGTAAGCGCTTAAGATTTTCAAACCACTTAATGAGATAAAGCAATGGAATACTTATTTTGCGACGATATTTAAATAGGTATTACTGTGATTTAATGGTACAGACACGAGCAAAAGTATGTGTACACTCAGCAGTAATCAAAAGCGATTTTCTGCTACCATATTGATTAAACTTTTGCCTTTTCATTATTAGATTTATATTTTGGAAGCCATACTATTACGAAATAGGTCTTTTTTGAAAGAGGAAACCCGTATTTCGCGAGTAAATTGCGTTTGAATTTTGTTAAGTGTATACATGTTATTGCTCGTGACTGTACTTGCGTGAGTAATGTTTTCAATTTTGCGTTCGTTGTTTTTAATTTCTTACTCTGACTGTAAATATTTGTGTACTTAGAAGTTGAATTTCAGACGTGGTGTGTTCACCTACCATTATGTTTATTCCAATTAAATCACGATAAAAAACGAGACGTATTATTTTCATCGCCTGTTTATTTTTAAGTGCGTGTTTTGTTCACACTACTGTGGGCGTGAAATAACTCATTATTCCGACAAAGTGGAATAATTTATGACACGTTTTTTGTAATAATTTATATGAATGTACCGCTTGAAAGCCGCAATTCAACATTTATGGACATTATTTTAGTTTTTGTTTCAGTTAAATATTTTATTTAACGAAACCATATCATTACTGTTTGGCTAGTAAAAAAAAAGGCTGATAAGCTTCAGCGATTTGCGAAATACATTTCGAAGTTGAAATGTCCTACCATTTGCACAATCTAAAATAAATATAACATATCTCATTCGCTGGCCCATTTTTTTGTCCGCCATCATGTTTTTTCCGCTTTCGTAAATATTGCGGGTATAATAAAAATAGATGAGTTCGCCTCACAACAGCCTTGATCCTCGTCAAAGGACCACCGGCATGTCTTGGGCAGAATTTCAGGAATTTCACAATATTTTTATCTTAGAATCGTAATGGACAAATATTTACGAGTAGTTTAGGAGACTTTTTTATGACAGTTTGTTTAAAAAGTTCTTAAAACTGATTGTTATTACAGTAGGTAATAGGTATTATTTACATGCCTGTAATCCACAAGGGCGTAAGCAGCAATGTATAGACGCCGGCATATCAACTTACCTCAATCAGGCATTTTTTTAAATAGATTTTTAACTTTATCACAATAGTGGAAGGTTAATGTTCGTATAATTAGACAGATTTACACACATAGAACACCGACACTTCGTTACGTTGGTTACGTTTAAGTTCCATAAAGGTTGAGCCTGTTTTCAACTGGGTATTGGTGCATATTCCGGGACTAGATACTGAAAAATTGATGGGAAAACCCAAAAACTCAGCCCTGCTCAGCAGTCTCGCGTATCATCTATGGGTAATACATTAAAAAAAAAACTAGCATCAACCTTTACAGCATTATCTACTATAAAGATACTCGTAGGTCGCAGTATTAACCGGAGCAAGGGCAGCAAATCCTTGAAGCTGGTTCTCTTGCTATGTTTATCTCAAAGTTACGATATCCTCACTATCCTCAGATATGACCGCTCGGATCCATTTTATTTTTAAAGCTCATCGTATAAGTTATGTTGTAACCTTATTTTTATTAGAACAACTTTGATGTTTATCTTGAAATACGTGGATATATTTAAGACTTTGTTGCACTGAATTTATTTATGTACAACATGTAAACTTATTCAAATGGAATATGAGCCGTTGCTCCCCATAACACTGACAGAAAGTGTATGCCTTTACGAACACAAATCTTCAAGTTTGGCTATCAATAAATCTACATTGTCCCGTCTGATAAGGAACTACAGAGGACAGGAAAATAGGCCATAAATAACCATGCCACGAAACTTAGCGATAGTTTGGCAACTTCAAAATATACAGCCTTTTGATTCGCTGAAACTTTAAAAGTAAAAAATAGAGTCCCGATCATTAGTCGACAATTACTGTGGGAACTCCATCCAGAAAGACGAATGGTGGAAAGTTCTAGAAGTGGGACTATTTATCAACTCAGTGCAGCTTAGTCCCGCAGCCCTATTCTGTTTCACGCTTGTCCAGTTTACGCTTTGACCACCAATTTATCCTTTATGGTTGAAAAGTATTGAGCAACGAATTTTACGGTCATTTGAGCAATATAAATGAGGCGAAAAGGACTTGGGTTGTAACACGGGTAAATTAGTTTTTTTTTATGTGATTTATTCGAACGTTTCTGCGATAATTGCTGTGATTTAATTTATCTGTTTGTTTGTTCACGGTGGGTTCACGATGTTTTCCTTTATTTGTACACGGTACTTTATGTCATTGTGATAAACTATCGAGAATACTGCCAAAGAAAAGAGTAGAATTCCACAGAAAAACATCTGTTCACTCAAATACGACATTGACAAAATTACTCGTACGAGTATACTGATAGCAATTCCTAAAATAAACGTCTCCAGAATAAGTAGTCTGAAAGTCGGACTCGACAAAGATTTATAAAGAGCAAGTTTGAAAAGTCGCAGGAAAATATCCGGAATGGTGCAACAGAAGGCGAATATCGAGATTGTTGGCGCCATCGAGAAAATTAACCCCCGCTGTGCTCCCCGGGTTTGTTCGGTTAAAACTCTTTTATTATGGCTTCCTCATAACAATACATGTTTATTTTCCTTCTTTTACAATGTCTTGTATTGTGAGTTCTTTGAAGATTCCACGTGATTTATGATATCTACAGTAGGCAGAGGGTTCCCAGAATATTAAGGATTCTATATATCATTTTTGCATGTCAGGTGCGCTGAATATATTGAACGCGCCCGATGTGTGATAGAGTATAATGTAACTTCGTTTTAAATATAATTTATAGCTTTAGGTTATTCTTTTGAAGATAATGGAAACGTCTTGCTTCTTTACGTTTATTTCTTTTATTGTTGAGCCTCGGCCTTTGGTTTTCTAAGTACTGTAGTGGCCAGCATAACTTGACCCGTTTTCTCTTATTCTGAAATTTAAGATGGGTCATACAAAAATGGGCACTGATTGTACTATAAATATGACTTAAAATCTGAAAAAAATAAAAGCTTAAGGTTACCTATCTTATCCATAATCTAAATTGACACTGCACAGCATCCAAGCCATCAGCCTAGCCTTTTCTCAACTAAATTAAGGTCGGCTTCCAGTCGAACCAAATGCAGCTGAATATCAATATTTTACATGGAGCGACTGCCTATCGGACCTCTACAACATAGTACCTGGGCAATACGAAACCCCATGGCAAGACTAGTTGTCAGACTAAAATGAGCTTCTGACTACTGTCAAAGATTTACAAATGACAGCCGTAACCAAAGGCTTTACTTGCTTTCCGAGGCTCAGAGGAAACTCGCTATGAGAGATGGTCACCCATCCACAGACCAACCTCGACAAGCGCGGCTTAACCTGGAAAATCGACATGCGCGGCTGTAATTCTTTAGCCACAAGATCCTCAATTGACATTGCATAGCAATATTATGCTAATCGTACATTTTAGAATATAAAAGAAAATTGTCTTTCAAATTGTTCCCATTCTATTTGTGCGATCTTCAGGAAATAAGAAAATAGCGATTGACGTTATTATAAACGGTCTCTTTTATTCTTGTTTTTATATTCGTTGAATCTGAATAGCTGCTACTTAGAAGATTAACGAGTTGGAATAAACGTTAAATGAAATGAACAAGTCTTTTTATGATCTTCATTAAGTTGGGCACAACATAACTGTTACTTGAGAATGACTGTGTAAATAGAGTTATAAATTGCATCAAAGTAAGTAGGTATCTAATTTCACTCATCCCCCACAGAGAGCTGAATGTTTGCCGGGGTCGTGGGAGTATCTGAAAAGGTACCGTTACCCTGGAACATAAATGGCTATTGAAGGAATACCGTGAATTTTAGTCAGTTCGAGACTGACAGTCCCTCCCGCACTGCCCTGGGTGGGAGGACTTAGTAGATGATTGTACCAGGTAAAAAAAGTAGGTACCTAATCTAACTAATGTGTTCGAAAGTGAGTTTTTTGTATGTTTGTTACGCTTATACGCCTAAACTGCTGAACGCATGTCTATGAGTTTGGTACAAAGATGAGAAATGATGAGACCCTGGAGACAATTCAATACCACTTCTTTCTCCTTCAAATTTTAGTAAGAAGAATAGTGGCAAGGGAAGCGAACTCACGGTCAAAAGCTAGTTATTAATAAAATCAAAAGAACATTAACGTTTACACTGCAATTATACAATTTGAAGCAATTAACGGAAAACGAAAATTAATTTATTCATTTCAACATAATATACAAGCTGTTACAGTTGTCCGGTTTCAATTTAATTTCAGTGGAAAATTACATATGTATATCAATGAACGTTTATATACACATATTTTCAAATAGAGCTTTAGTTACCGAAAATAAATCCTTTCATGAATATTTTAGTTTCAATCAATGACAGTAGGTATTTGTTTTCAAACAAACACGTAGTGATTAATATGGCACAGAGCTATTTGAATATTTCGGACTAATTGGAGAAGAAAAAAAAGAAAACTATAACGCGTCAACATACCAGTACTGGTTTTAATTAAAAGTCTAATTGAGGTAAACTTAAAAATCTTTTTTTTTGCCTCTCATGCGCCATACAGAGAATACGGGTTGTTATCTGTTTTTTCATTTTCATTATAATGAAACGCCCAAAGCGTTTTTAATTCAAGTTTGAATAAAACATTAGTATTTTTTAAAAAACCTCAGGCCTGTAATCCACCCGGGTCGACGGCGCGTCGTGTTCCACGCGCGCCTCAAGGAGTGTCAGCATAGTGACGGGGCCTGTAGAGGGCCACAGCCTGCCGGGGTCGCGGGACTAACGAATTACCGTGTCCCCGGTACGTAAAGGGCTATTGAAGGACACCGTGGATTTTAGTCAGTACAAGTCTGACAGTAAAGGGTGCGAGGACTCATTTGATGATTTTACCACGGTAAAAAAAAGGCCTGTAATCCACGGAAGGTTAGGCAGAGTTGTGCCTAATAGTACACCCACCAAGTCCCATGTGCTGTTGTCTCACGTGGAGCTCGTGGTTAAATAATTACAGCCGCATAGGCCGATCTTCCGGGTTAAGCCGGCGCTTGCCGAGATTGGTCTGTGGATGGGTGACCATCTATCTTAGCGAGTTTCCTCCGTGCCTCGGAAAGCACGTAAAGGCTTTGGTCCCAGCTCTCATTTGTAGATCTTTGACAGTCGTTACTGTTAGTCAGAAAGTCTCAAGTCTGACCACCAGTCTTACCATAGAGTATCGTATTACCTAGTTACTGGGTTGTGGATGTCCGATAGGCAGCCGCTCCATGTAAAATACTGATATTCAGCTGCATCTGGTTCGACTGGAAGCTTACCCCAATATAGTTGGGCAAAGGCTAGGCAGATGCTGTGCTGTTGCCACAAATCCAATCTCTGTACTCTGCTATTGACAAATTCCTGATGATAAAACCCAATATGACTTTGCCTGCCTTCGGAATCAAACCCAGGGCTTCGTGCTTAGCAGTCATGCTTACGACCACTATATCTTTATATAATCCTAATACCTATATGTTTATTTATTTCAAAAATAATATATACGTAATTCGATAACAGAGAACCATGAATTTCATATACTTTTATTTATGTAGGTACTCTTGCTTATAATATTTTGCACATTATTACGAAAACAAATTATGATAAATAAATAAATATTCCACAAGTCCCAAGCTAAGCAGAGCTTGTGTTATGGGTACTAGACAACTGATAAACATACTTATATATTTCTAAATACATACATATTATAGATAAATTACACCCAGACACAGAACAAATGATCGTGCTCATCACACAAACATTTGTCCTGGGTAGGAATCGAACCCACGAACTCCGGCATAGCAGTCAGGGTCACTAACCACTAGACCAACAGGCCTGTCCAATGATGACAATGATCCAATGAATCCAATGATGGATATACTATGGACAAAATATAATGAGGTGATATCATCATTACTCTTTTAAGGCATCAAAAAAAACTATGGTAGGTAGATAATGAAATAACAGTGTTTTAACGAACTCTTTTTGAAATACTCCATTTTTATTTCTTTGTTTTTTACAACGTGCTGCAAAAGGCTCTGTCATTATTATTACAGTTTATGAGGAAAAATAAATTAAAATCCTCCACCAAAAAGCTTTCAGAGCAAAAAAGAACGAATGTGGGAAATAAATGTTTTGTTTCGTTTAATTTATTTTCCATAATTACCTCGAGGACTAACTACGTTGTATGATTAAAAACGGTCTGAAGATCTCTTTGAACGTTAACTGAAGTTGAAGTTGTTTCTAACTAACTGATTTGTACATGAATAGCCATTCATCTGAATTCTATAAATACATTTGCACGAAGTACTGAAGCGGGAAAGGTTTCAAGTTTACTTCTAGTTTCAATACCTATAATTTGGTTTCAAATAAATTTCATTATTTACTAAGTACTCGTATATGAAAGAATTGTATTTTGATCAAAGACGATAGGTACCGGTAAACGGGGTTACTTTGAATCATGGGGTAAATTTGATAGAAACTACTTATCGACATAAAATTGCAAATTGCGTAAGACTGAACAGCTTTTAGTAGAATTTTTTTTTTCGGATTACAACTATGGTAAACTGTCACAATCCTTTTTGTGGGTGCGCTGATGATGGCACGTCGTTTCGTGCAAAAAAAAAAAATGTTTTTTATCAATCCCTTTTCTTTCTGTTTTTTCTATAGTTTATTGGGGCTACTTTCAGATTCTATGTTAAAAACGGGGAGTTCCAAAGTAACCCCAGAATCATTTTACCTTTTATCACATTGTTTTATTTATTTTTCTAAAAAACTACGCATTATTTTTATTCTTTTTTACTTTTACAGAGAGAACTATAAAAACCGATAATTAGCTATTTTTTAATTTTTTTTAGAACCTCACATTAAAAAATTACAGTCAGTTAAAGTTCAAAATTAATCAAAGTAACCTCAGTTTACGGTACTGAGTATAATGTGCAAGTAACATCCCTATAACTTGGCCTGCTTATAAATAACACACTCGTAATCTTGTCTCTATCAACTTCAAACGATTGATGGAAACAGAACGATAATATAAAGGCTTTGACAAACCGAGAGCTCGGCTTAGCGCGACGCTAGCGGGGCGTGTCCTTGACGTGGGTCGTCCCCCTAAACGCCGGCGCTAGAGCTGGAGTGTTTTGTGTAACGACTTACATAATCATGACCGTAACCGTGTTCGCTATTTAAATACCATCCTTTTTAAAAAATGGCCCGAGCAGGCCCTAATATTGGTCAAAACTCATAGTCAGAAATGCACAATCTTATTGTAAGTTTTTCTAAAACATGTTACTATTACTGTACATTGAATGAAGAATACATGTTCGTTTTTCTCCTCTATAAGACAGTTTCTGATACCAATCTCTCGGGATTGCGACGTACTAGGAGAGAGGAAGTTTTGCGCGGCAGAAAAGATTTGCTTAGAATTTCTCAGTATAAAAGCGCAAAGAAGAAAGTACGGTGTGGCAAAATATAGAAGAAATAAAGAAGAAAGTTTGCTTAGTCTGACAAAAAGGCTCGCAAAAATTAACTTGTAGCAGAACGAAATCTGATTCTTTGTTTAGGTCCCGATTCTAAATTACTTAAACGGCAAGAAACTACGAGTAGTGTAACTTATGTCCGTGCGCAAGAAATAGTCACAACCAATAACATAGAGCATAGCTTGTTTATAACTATTTTATAGTGTTGTTACTGGACCGCTACTACACAAAACAGGATGTCTAGTTTTCTGTGTATTTTTAATATTTATAGTCTCAAGCCCGAAATTAGTGCAATCCAAGTCCCGATCCGTTTTCTTTGAAGGCTGCTTCTGACTACAGGCTAATAGGATGTTTAATTATTTACAAAGATTGGGTACAAGATTCCGATCGAGATAGATTATTAATTTCCAGTATTCGACGAAAAATATGTTATACGGTGGCTAGTACTTATACTGCGTATACCTTTTCCTTACACGGTGGAAGGAAAAACAACAGTCGCATGTAACTTTGTTTCCATAAATCTTAAATATTTCCAAAACATTTAAGGCCTAAAAATATCGTGAAAGCTTGGCTCCACGTCATGAAGTGGACACTCGATGGGAAGTACCCTTTGTGCTACGAGGTCTGCTTACATTGCCAGTAACCGGATGATGGTGCTTCAGCCTTCATTTACCATGCTTAGGCACCGTGTTTTGGAAGTTTTCATTGAGATAAAAGGACTTTCGGTGATCGAAAACCGTGTTAGAGGAGAGGACTTGAAAAATGTTATGTTCAAGTAGGCATTCTAATTAAAATATTGCTGAGAAGAAGAACACCGACGTGTCTCAGTGAATTGGAAGACACTTAACTTTTGTGCTGGGATCTGCTAAAAATCCAAGATTTTTTATTGAGTACGGTAATCTTTGCGTGTGAATTTCAAATAAGGTGAAGTAGGTACATAGTGCTTTTTCAGAAATTTTGTAATATGGAATAGGTATTATATTCTATCACCAAAGCAATAGAGTAGATAATTAGATAAAGAATAATTTTACTGCAACACGTATTCTGATTTACCTTTTTGGACCGATTACTTTAGACGTGGATCACTATTTTTTATTTTCAGCAGAAATAAATTGAAAAACTTCAGAATGAAAACTATAAATATTTCACAGCCGAACATAAGATAAAAATTAAAATACTACAGCCTCACTACGACTCAGCTTTATGTAATTGCCACAGTCTGATATTCATGTACCACAGTAACAGAAAATCAATGGAGCCGTAATTGGAATCGCAGGAATCCGCACGATTGTATTATTATCATCTCATGAATGTGAATTTATTCGGGACTGTTTGCAGCCTTTATTGCTTGGTTTGGGTCACCCTTCGGAACGACTAAAAGTGAAGTGGGGTGTGAATGACGGATTCAAAACGGGAAGGTAAAAAAATCGATGTCAACTCAAGGATATTTCATAAAAATTGAAGAATTTTGCCTTCGGAAAAGTGTGTTAAGATATGAAAATTACGGTCGAAGTGGCTTTTATTGAACCAAATAATAGTATCACTACTCAAAAACGACAATAACTATATATAGTCTCGTTTCATCGACCAACTGTCTAGTTTTGACATACTACGGTAATAACACGATACACTTATCTGTTCGCATCTTGTAACCGTAATTGTCTCATAATATATAACCAGTCAGTAATATTTGCTTATGTATATATCACAGTCTTACAATTTTCTACTTCTACAGGGTGGTTGTCTGTGGAAGTATGAATCAAATCCAATGGGACATGGATGACGTTATGTACCTCTAATCTTTTTACCTCTGAGTATGTTGGTGCTATTTTTTACGGTTCAAAAGTTATTGTCACTTTTCTTATTCAGATAGGCAAACAATGCCTAGAGATTGAAATTAAATTCTCTAACTTATATCTAATAAGAATATCCGAGTGATTTATAGCTCTAAAGAATCTCTAGCCTAGGTGAAGTTTCTCACTCCCCGGTTCGTAAAGGACTGTGGATTTTAGTCAGTCAAGTCTGACAGTCCCTCCCGCCCTGCCCTGGGTGGACTCATTTGATGATTTTACCACGATAAAAAAAAGGTGAAGTTTCTCAAATACGTGGTCAACTTTCTGTAGTGTAGTTTGTTCCCATGGAAATCATAACTTAAATTTTATCTTTTTTTTTAGCGTGGTAAAATCATCAAATGAGTCCTCCCACACAGTGCAG
Source organism: Agrotis puta (assembly GCA_943136025.2). Taxonomy (NCBI): domain Eukaryota; kingdom Metazoa; phylum Arthropoda; class Insecta; order Lepidoptera; family Noctuidae; genus Agrotis; species Agrotis puta. Next base: position 5,115,478 of record OW964177.2, read on the forward strand.
GGCAGGAGGGACTGTCAGACTTGTACTGACTAAAATCCACGGTGTCCTTCATAAGCACGTTCCGGGGTCAATCTGTGTTACATTACACAGAATAGACACTAAATATGACCCTTTAAATAAACTTAACCGTATAGTTCGGTACCGGGTCCTAAAGGACCCGAACACATAGACCTACGCCGGCTCAGTAGCGGGTCCTAAAGGGGCAGACTTTGTAGTCATACGACATCCTCATTTTAAATTAAAAAATAATAATATTCTGAGCGTTAAATCCTATGAGTGCGCATTAATTAAGAATGTTAAATAAAAATCTGATTTGTTTACGCCATTAAAACTTCTACATGTAGCGCGCATTTTCTTAATTTACCATAACAAAATCCAGAAGTCTAAATACGATCGTCGCCATTTTGATGGCAGTGCTGGGTTGGGCTAAAAATCATAAAAAATGTGGTTTCGGGACATCTAAGGGATCATTATAGGAGGGATGAATAACTCGTCATTTAGTATTGTAACGAATTCATACATAATTCAACATAATTAAGCAGTGGTAATGAAGAATTTGATATCTGAAGTCGAAGTTTCGCGCCACTCGTGTTTGTTTACATTTTTATTTTTCACTTGGATCACACACATGCGTTTATACTCAATAACAATTACGATAAATACCTATCATGTCAAATATTATAAATAACGTAAAAAAGCCCAGATCTTAGCGTAATTCTCTAATACAGAGCCAATAACACGTATTTTTCATTACCACTACTCAATTTGTATTCATAATCGACAACCATGCTTATTTTTTTTAATCGTAATGATGTGTGAAAGCGAATATTCTAATCGATTCCATATTTGAATTTTTCGTCAACTCGAATGAAAAAAATAAGGAATTGAAGAAAACGATTAATAAAAATTAAAATAAATTTGTTTTAAGCTTAGATACAATTATTAATTGTTATAATATTTTTTAAAGCTTTTATAATAATTTTAAGTACATTGTAATTCCCAAAAAACAATAATAGACAAAAGAACAATGTCAGTAATAAATGTTTGAATGCGCGCCAATTATTAATTCCAAAAATTGGATTTGGAATGCGCTCGCTGTGGTACTCGCTATTCAAAATAATAAATTTTAATTTATTAGCTAATTTTTAATGTACATTTTGTTTTGTACAATAATATAATTAAGGTTGAATGAATATGGAATGCCTTGGATCTTGATAGGCTTATTAGAAATGAGTTTGTTTCCCACCAAATAAAAGATAGATAAGTAAATTATTATATTCTCAAAATTGTTTCGTAACATTGGTTTGGCCATGTTAAGTATAGACGCCAGCACATCAACCTACCTCAATCTGTAAAATTTCTTCAATCGATTTTCAACCTTATCACAATAGTGGAAGGTTAATGTTTGATTGGTAAATTTTGACAGATTTGGGTAGGTTGATCTGCTGCCGCGCGTACAGATATTTAATCGTCAGTATTGACACCAGTATAATAATATTTTTATATAGGTATTTGTTAAGGATACTTTAGACGTGATGCAGCTCGCGACTTAACTCCAGTAATACTGTTATAAGTTAAAAAACCTTTAAATGATTCTCTCCTTGGGTGGAGCGGAAGGAGATGTCAGATTATTACTTACTTACAACGCAAAAGGCATATGAAGGAACAAGGTGGTTACCCTGTTCCTTCATATGCCTTTTGCGTTCTAGGACCGCAGTACCCTTTTAATGATTTTAATACAATTCCGTTAGCCCGGCACGCGTTTGGCACTATTTTGTCCTCGTCAGTTCGCTGATAGTTCCTTAAAGCCCGCTTGGAACACGACGCGCATTCGTCTCGGGCCTAGTCCTTGATCGGACGGTGAGTTACCCTATACTCGCCGTTCGCAAGCCCGCACCTACAATCGCAAAAATTAAGTCTCCGTCTTTAGATTTTTGCTGGTCAGGAATAGAGCTTGTAAATGAAAAAAAAAAGAACGTGCTATATTTTTACACTATTTCATAGTGTCGCTGTTAAGGATCAAATTCGTAATGATATACATACTTACGACAAACTACAGTAAAGTGATATTAATTTGGTAAAATATGAACTAATATTATACAAACTATAATTTAGTCATCGTACGCAGATCAAAATCAAAATTCGCGCCAATTCACTCAAAGTTCGAATTTCAAAAATTTCGTTAATGTATTTGTACCGCGAAGTGATTACTCGCAAAAAAAATTGAAATAAGAACACGATGTTGTGAACATGTAGTGAGCTACGGCCATTGACTAAAGTTTGAATTGATTTATTAAAGAAAACTTTTTACTTTATGTTTGTCGCATGTAATTACTTCACAGAACATTAATGGATTGGAAATTGATATTTCAAAAATTTAATTTTATGCAATGTAATTTACATTTTTTATCAAAATCGGCCACGAGACTTCTTTCAGTATTTTTCGCTATTCCTCATAGTTTCGAATTTAGCCATCCACGGCGCGTTGGAAATTTAAATTGTTTATAAATGCAGGACATCATTTGGAAGTACTCCCATATCTCTCCCTCTAGCATTTGATCCGAACCCGGTGTTTTTCTTTTTTTACGTTGTTTAGATTCGTTTTATAAAGTGAAATAATCAGATAAATTGAATTTAAATTTAAAAGACACACACGTTTGGCCTCCAATGAAACACCAATATTTATTTCTATCCCAATCATTTAAATAAAAATTAAATTATTTATTGCGTACCTAATAAAAAACTTATTTTCAAAACGAAATAATACTTGAAATATTATACCAAAGAGTCTACAGATTCCGTTCCATAGATTTATTGCATGGAGCAAACCTTCTCTAGTCAAATAAGCAGATAAATCGGTCCATGTCTTTGTACTACTTTTTTTCAATGTTCGATTATATTGCGAGTATCGATTAGGCTGAATGAACCTTTTCAATCGTTATATGAACATCGGGATTGCTGTCAGCACTAAGAAGTGTCATGTTGCAACATAGTTTTTGGTAATTTTTATCAAGTCTTTGATCGTTATTATTTATGAAATTATGTATGCACACTGGCAAATCTAATAATGCATGTAGTAAGTTACTTCATTTATTTCAATGTTTAACCATTTTTTATCACGTGAGAAGCTTGTTTATGTACATATTTTCAGCACATCTAAATTACATAGTTTTTGGAGCGACATAGCATTTTGCATGTTACACACATTTTACAGAGGAATGACGCAGTTTTAGTGACCTCAACACGTTCTTGGAGATATTGCTCATAAACTTATCATATGAAATAACTGTAGTAACATATTTTTGATAAAAAAATCGAATGCTGAAAATGGACAAAAATCTTCAATATTATCTCAAATTTCGAATCACCCGGTCGACTCAGCTGATGTGTCATGTGTCAAAATGTTGTCGTGCAGAGTGGTTAATACACCTTTCTCAAGACCTATCCGCAGTACATACATCACAGGTTTAACCGCTCACATGCCGTGGTAGACCCATGAATACGTTGCTAATCACTCGTTGCCTGTACTTACTCGTACCTGTTCCAAATACATTGTAAACACTGGCCAGTCCAAGAGCTTAATCCTCACTCATGTCGTTGACATTTTCTCTGTGTTCCCTAGAGTACCCGCCATTTTGCTCTCAAGTAGTGATGTAGGTACGACTCCATCTGATTCATTTTATCGATATAACAGGCAGATGCTCGATATTTTAGATAGATAGAGTCGATGTCTTTTTGAATCGATACAATAATATTGGTTTGATTGGATCTTATTTTGCCGCAGCATTGTCATAAATGATCAGTAAAGAGTAAAATAGAAAACCGGAATTTTACCAAGATTTTAGGTTGAAGTAAAATTCTAAGTATCGTTACTAATGCAAGTATCTTGTATCCATAAGAAAGACGAAGTTAACCAGGTAACTTCGATCGATTCTCAAATATTGTATAGTAAGGGTATTATAGAATCGTATCGCACGTGTTTAGATCGATTCAAACTATCGATACAAATGCACACATCGCGCATCCTTACTCTCAAGCGACTCGGTTGGCTAATATAATACGTGACACGGCCATTATCAACATGTCATGGGGGTGGCAACTACGTCATAATTTCTGTGGTTTTGGCAGGATAGTGTGTTAATTGAATTTGGGTTTTATGTCCTTTATACGTTTGGGACTATTTTAGCTTTCGCAATTACAACCGGCAATGTTAAATGGCCAACTACATTTTTTTGGGGGCTTGAATAAGACTGCATACTACGAATATTTATAAAATTTTGATAAAAAAAAAGTTTGTATTAGAACAAATTTTATTTTATTTTAGTCGATAAGAGATTATTCCTAATAATTCCTAATAATCTAGGTTTCAACACATTTTATTTTTCATAGTTTTAGAGTATTAACTAGTTCTAGCTTTTGAGAATTTTTAATATCCCTACTAAATTAACTTGAAGTTATCACACTTTAATTTACTAAAAGTAATCCAGAGAAATACCATTTATCTAGACTTAGTTTCAAAAAAAGATCTAGATTGAACTAAAAAGTTATCTTTAACAAGTTTGTATATTTTTCACAAAATTAAAACCTTGTGTGATTCTTATTCCTAACCTTGAACACGTAAAACATAATGTTTTGCCAAGAAAAATAATTATACCCTCGAGTAAAATAAAACATTAGAAACTTTTTGTAAATCTACAACCAACTCTTAATATAAAACAAAATCTTTATAAATACGTTTTTAAAACTTGAATTGTTGCGCAAGTATGGAAAAGTTTCAGAAAAAAATATCTAAGGGAAGTTCACGCCTGGGAAGACGAGACCGCTTTAACAAACTTGAAAGAAAAATGTGAATATTTCATTAAGTTTTTCAGGATTATGATACTTTTGTTACGCATCGTGCAAAGTGAAGAGAATTTACTTAATACACTGTTGGTACGTACAGACGTCAGGACATCAAGCTACGCCAATCTGTCAACTTTCTTCAAAAGATTTTCTACTTTATCTCAAAAAGAGTAGGTTCATATTCGACTGGGCAAATTTATCAGATTCATGTAGGATGATGTGCTGGCGTCTGTACTGCCTAGAGGTTATAATGAAGACTTCGAAAGCACTTCATTTGTTTTTTTTGGACAACAAAGGACGATATGCAATTTCCTTTTTTGTAAATAGCCAAGTTTCAAAAGATCGTAACGAAATTGCCTGAGTAATACAAGAGATCGCTGAGTTTTAAATTGCTTATTTCTGTACATACAATTTTCCTCCTTTACGATTCGAGATTTAAAAAAAAACTTAACTTTTTATTTTATGCTATTGGTATTACTTGCGTAGTCGCTCCATGTAAAATACTGATATCCAGCTGCATCTGGTTCGACTGGAAGCCGTCCCCAATATAGTTGGGAAATGGCTAGGCGGATGATGGTATTACGTGCGTGTTACTATTCCTTCCCCATAATCTTCTGTTCTGTTCTTTATTTATCGTGCAATTCTGATGATATCATTAGCGTCCATCAACTAATTTGGTTCCACTTATTTTGCTCACATGACTGACTATACAAGTATCCATACTCAACTCTCTGACGAGGTCGTGAAAGTGTCCAAACGGGTAACCGTGATCCTGGAACGTAAAGAGTAATTGAAAGAGCACGGTATGTTAATGAGAGTCTGACAGCCGTTCTTCTCAGTGTGGGAAGACTCATTTGATGATTTTTACACGGAAAAAAGGTATGCGTGAGTAATATTGACTTTCCTCTAAGTTAAAGAGAAAGATTGAACTGTCAGACTTGTATTGACTAAAATCCACTGTATTCTTTAAATTGCTCTTTCCGTTCCAGGGTCACGGTTACCTGTTTAGACAGTCCCCTGACCCTGGCAGACAATATTCAAGCAGACATAACTTTTATTAATATAATTAAAGTAAACCCTAACATCATCTAAGATTCTAAGTCAATGTCAACCAATTTTGCACAATG